>CM028136.1:738160000-739416666 GCA_016271365.2 Neoceratodus forsteri
TGAATCAGAGGGAAGGGAGGGAAGGCATACAGAAACCTCCCAAGAGAGGGACAATGCATCTCACCAGAAAGCTCCAGGCTCTGGAACGAGCCAGCAGAAACACAGCAGTTTTGCACTGTGCGAGGACGCAAAAAGGTCGACTCTAGATGACCCCATCTTTTGAATAAGTCAGCTATCACCAAAGTCAGCAGTTCCACCCGTGTAACCTGGACTATGATCTGCTTATTTATTTTATTTATTAGATCATCAGTTTACAGAC
Organism: Neoceratodus forsteri; assembly: GCA_016271365.2. Classification (NCBI taxonomy): domain Eukaryota; kingdom Metazoa; phylum Chordata; order Ceratodontiformes; family Ceratodontidae; genus Neoceratodus; species Neoceratodus forsteri. The sequence continues at coordinate 738,160,260 of CM028136.1, forward strand.
CTTTGAGTCAAAGACTCCTTTACAAAGGCACCTAGTCAAGACAGCAATACATCACAGCAAACAAAACAGTACAGTACATAACGCTAGATTAAAAAGCAACCAGTGTTACAGAAATTCACTGGTGGTACAAGCTAATAGGTAGATCACAGCAGTCATAATATAGGTACACGAGTACCATGTCAGGTAGCAACCACAGATATTTTAGCTTAGCTTGTCTGCCAAGACGTTTTGGACACCTGGAACACGTACTGCTTATAGTGCTAGACCATGTTCCAGAGTTCAATACCAAACCCTCACTGCTTCCCTACACATTAGATAGGAATGAGCCCCTCCGTTTGATGATGCAATGTATGCTGCCGTTATGAAGCAGGACGTCTGCTCTCCTACAGTCCTCAGGAACCTCTCCTGTTTCCAGTGAGTTGTTGAAAAAGGCCATCAGTGGTGCAGCAAACACTTTCCTTAGTTCCTTACCACCCTTGGGTGTATATAAATCTGGTCCCATGGCCTCGTCCTTTCAGATTTGCAAGTCCCTTCAAGACTTTCCTCTGAAAATGGACTTCGTCCTTCCCCTCCACCTGTGTTCCTGCTGCTCCTTGGAGGTTCATCCCTTCTCCGTCCATTGAGAAGACAGAGCATAAGTACCTGTTCAGGATGTCTGTTTTTTTTGATCCTTCTCTGTGCAGTCTCCCTCTGCCGTCTTCTTTATCCTCACAATCCATCCCCTTGCCTTCCTCTTCTCACTTTACGTACCTCAGGAAAGTCTTTTCCCCTTTTACTACCCCTTTGGCTAACCTTTCCTCTGTCTGCACCTTTGCTCCCCTCACTGCCTTACCTGCCTTCCTCTGTTTTACCTGGTACACCTCCCTATCCCCCTCCCTCTGCATTTCTTTGTACCACCAGAATGCCACCCTATTTTCCTTCACCTTCATGGCCACTTCCCTAGCGTACCATAATCGATTTTTTTCCTCCTGCTTTTGCTAACTTCCTTCATGCAGGGGCAGGTCGCCTGTACCACGCCTTCCCTTAATATTCTCCATTGTTCCTCTACCCTCCCTGGCAATCCTTCACTGCTAGGCTGCTTCCAAGCAGTCTCCATTTCTATAAAGTCCGCCTCCTAAAGTCTAGGACCCATGTTTTGTTTGGTTTGCCTTTGTGTCCATTTTAATGCAGAACCACAATGTACAGCGATTACTGGACCCCAGGGTAAAGCTCACTGTGAAGGCTGGCATGCGGCCCTTAGCAGTTACATCTCAGCTTGCAATGCCGATGACCCAGGTTCGGGAACGGACCTGAGAGTCGGAGGGTCTGGGGGAATCAGCATCCTGGGACTGCTCTCGCTCGGGGGTCTGCATGACGCACTCTCTGGCAGAGGCTGGGGCACACCGCTGTGACCAGCACCAGTATTAGGGGGGGGTGGGACACTGGACATCACTGCACATCCCCACCCCAGGGCAGCAAAAGCAGCAAAAATGCTGATTCCCCCTGGCATGATGGCATGTTCTGCTCTACCGTCCACTGCCTACAACACCCGCTGGGGGGGGGTCCCCACTCTCGTGGCTCCAACCCAGGGAGTAATCAGGGGCTTGCCCATGATGTCCGTTGGGAGTGGGATGCCCCCTGGGCATGAGGGCAGCGGGAGGACGGGTCCAATGACAAGAGAGGGGGTAGGACCCCCCCCCAAAAAAAAGTCCACTGTGACATCTGCAACACTATCTTTGTTAGTAAGCACAAGGTCCAGTATACTGCAAAACCAAGCCGAAAATATACCTTTGCCAGTGGGGGTCACTTTCATCTAGCTGACTTTTGGCACATTAAAAGTGCCCACACATGACATGCAAAACGATCCAAAGATGCTTTGTTTTATAGAGCTCTTGCAGGATTTAAATTTTTTGGTTATAGCATTTTTCTTTTTTCAAATAAAGTGAAGATCTAAGTTCCAGATACAGATGCCCACAGAACACTAATAAATTACGCAGACGACTGGTGGTAAAACATTTTTCTGATAGTCAATGATGGCATGGAATATCCTGAGAATAGGACCCTGTTTGCCTAATGCACTTAAAGGGACACTGTCAACCCTTTTTGCGTCATACAATTTCTAGATCAAAACCCACATTTCATGATTGTTTACTCTACTTACCACTACCTATATAAAGATGCGAATGGCCTAGTAGTCACTACTGTAACTCCCCCACCCAGGTAAACCTCCCCGCTATCCTCACTAAGCCCATACGTCTGTTCAACCCTTGCTTGAATTCTTCTGCTGATTTGGCACAGAACAACCAGTCCTGCAGCCTGTTCTACTAATCCACCCCTCCCTCTGTAAAGAAATACTTCTGGCATTTTTCCTGAATCTCTCTTCCACCAGTTTCTTGGAGTTCCCCCTTTTGCCCGTGTTTCCGCTCAATAGGCTGTAGGCATGAATTGTGTGCAGACCCTGCGTCAGTCAGCCGCTCATCAGTGGTCAGTGTGGACCCCAGTGGCATTAAAGAAAAAAGGGTGCGTGCCCCTTCTGCACCTCATCCCCATCCATCCGTGCAGCTATGCGGGCAGACGACGTGGGGAAGTGATCAGGGGGTGTACCCACACTTCATGCGCTCACTAAGGTGCGAAGTGCTGGGAGAAAGTGGGTACAGGCTACAGAGGCAGGAACCCTGGTGTAGCCACTGCGTGCCCCCACCAAACAGCACCTGCCAGTCGTGGTTGGACAGCCAACTCCCCTCTTGCAATGCTGCCCCAGCCCAACGGTAAGGCAAAGAAGGCTGGGGGCAGCCACTGGGATACTACCTCACTTTTAATTAAGCAATAAGGCACGACAAGGTGTGTGTTATCGTGTAATAACGTCACTCCTGGGGTGGGTTGAAGCACGAGGCGTGACGTTATTACAATAACACACACCTTGGAGTGCCTTATTGCAATTATACAATGGCTCGATGTTATACAAAACAAAAATAAAAATAAAAATAAAAATGTTTTTAGTAGATTTTTAGTGAGGCAGTATATCTTTGTTTCTGAAAAAAAAAAAAAAAAAAGGGCTCCGGCTCAGACGCCATAAAATCAGCACAGTGATGTTATTGTGTAATATCATCACTGTCTCAGGCACACACTGACCAATCAGAGTACAGGAAATTTTCTTGCCATTGTATAATTAAAGTCCAGAAAGTGCAGTGTGCCACAATCCCTGCTCCACATGGTGCAGGGGATCCACTCTAACTCCACTACAGGCATCCAAGTTGGATGCCCACCTGTCCATAGGTTCAGCCCCCGGCACTGCGCGCACCAGGATGAGACCCACTGACAAGTGGCCTGCAGTGACCAGTGGTCATGAATGCCTATGACCCATGCACCTGTCTGCAGGTGCGGATGTGCACGATCCAGGTACATGCCTATTGCACATACTCGCACGCATGTGCAGAGGCACCACTGTGAACAGTTCCCCAGCATGTCTACCTTGTTTACTCCATGAAAAACTTGAATGTTTTAATCACGACCCCACTTCTACATCCTGGTCCTCAGTGTTTACATGTTGAGGGCCTTGAGCCTCTCATGCAGGACTCTCTTACTACCCTGAATCTAACAATGACCAGCAGTGACTAGACCCCATAGCCTCCGTAATGACACTGATAGTGTTCTAGTCTATTTCATTAACATCTTTAATGCCATGTATGACTGCTTGCACCCTCTCAGAAGGTAATCAAAGGACTTAATACACCCTGGATCTACCAAACCCTTCTCAACCTTGAAGTGAGGTCGCAAGACAACCTATGGAAAATTGCCCTCGCCACTGGACTTCCACTCAACAGGCAGCGTTATAGGGCTGCCAGAAATCATTGCACCCGGGATATGCATAGGGCTAAGGCTGCCTGCTTTCAGTCTGCCCTCTCTGATACATGTGGATCTGATCGTCGTTTCTGGGACAACATCAAAGAATTATCACGTAAAGTCATCCCCACCTCGCTACTCAAGGTAAATGGTGCTCTTGCAGGATCTACGAAGCATCGCTAACTCACTTAACACTTCCTTCACTGACCTGAGCGGTATTTGCCCCTCTGACTTCTTCAATACCCCCACCCCACCCCGATGAGGTACGTCCCTTCCGCTTTCAGACTGTCACTTCACATGAGGCTTACATTTACCTTTCTAAGGTCCTTGGGAAATCTAGGTTCAGTGCTGACAGTCTGGACCTCAAGCTACTCCACCATGCCCTTGATGTTGTTCTCTACCCCTCACTAATATTCTGAACCTCTCCCTCTGTCTCAGTCAGTTATCTTCACAATGGAAGTCTGCAGTGGTTACACCAATCCTAAAAGGTGGTACTAGTACCTCCCCTGGAAACTATCATCCCATCTCTATCCTCCCCCCGATTTCCAAGGCCCTAGAAAAAATTGTCTCAGACCAACTCTCAGACTACCTCTCCAAAAACCATCTACTCTGCCGTGAGCAACACGGTTTTAGGCTATGACGCAGCACCATCACTGTCCTAATTGAATATACAGACTTCATACGCAAAGCACTTGACTGTGGTCACCTTGTCGGGTCAGTTTACACTGACCTAACTAAGGCTTCTGACATGGTGAATCATACCCTCTTAATTCAGTCCCTTCCCGCCTTGGGCCTATCCCCTGATGCTGTATTCTGGCTGGCGAACAACCTAAGTGGCAGGTCCCAGCAAGTCAAAACCAACACTACCCTCTCGGAAAGTCTCCCTGTCCACTCTGGAGTCCAACAGGCTCTATCCTGGGACCACTCCTATTTAGCCTTTTCCTAAATACCCTGCCTAAAGCCTGTTCCAGTCGTCTGCTCCTATATGCTGACAATGCAGTAATCTTCAATAGAAACCCTGACCCCTTCGATCTCCAGAAAAACCTACAACAGTGCTTTACCGAAGCTGAATCCTGGTTTATTTCCAAAAAACTTGTCCTTAACTATAAAAACAAACAAAAAAACAAAAAACAACAATGATCTTTTCACATCGCCAAAACAGACACAGTGATGCCCCGGTTCAAATACTACACCATCAACTTACCTCTCTGGAACAAATTAATACCTTTAAATACCTTGGGAGTCACCTTTGACACCTCCCTCACTTACCAATACCACATTAACCTAGTCACCTCTGCTATCAATGCCAGAATTGGCCTGCTTTGTAGACACCATCGCTCTTTGTCCCAAGAAGCGCACAGGCTAGCTGTCCCCAGCTCTGTACTCTCATTAGTGGACTACGGGATTGTCCCATATGGGTCTGCCACACCCACTGCACTCAGACAGGTCAAGGTTGCACTGAATAAGGCTTGTAGGCTTGTGACGGGGTGCGACAGGTGAGTCCACACCTGTGACATTTACAGAATGTCTAACTGGCTAAATTGCGACTGCCGGGTACACTATCAAACATGTTATCTTAGCAAAGAATTACCCTGGGTCTCACCACCCCGGTCTTCACCACCTTCTTACCCTGGCCCCATCTACCCGTGCCACAAGAAGCTCTGCAAATGTCTAGTGCACTGTTCCATGTTGTAGGTTGTCCCTGGGCCAGTGGTCCTTTATGTACATCCGAACTATCTGCCATTTCGAAGCTTGGCCCTTTCAAATCGAAACTTAGGGAGCACATACGCCCCTCCAGCCTCTGTGACTGCTCCTAGACCCCTCTCCCTGACAAGGTCTCCTCTAACTGCTTTAGCCTTGCTCCTAGGCTCCAGCCTTGCTGACCTTGGATACCCTACTTAATCTGTCTTTCCTGTCCTTGTACGACCTGCTATGAGTTCTTGCTTTACCTGGCCTTGCATGACCTGGTATGAATTCCTGCTTTAGCTACCACCACCTGCTAATGTGTCTTGCACGACATGTTTGAATATAAGTAACCTGTACATAATATGTACCTGTTATTTTCAATGTTTGCCCATTTGTTTCTATTGTACATTGCCTTGTACTTGCCTTTCATTTACCCATGTACTACTGCTCCTATTACCTGCTGATGTGTAATGTCTAATTTTGTTTGATGTGGAAAGGAGTCTCTGACTCAAAGGTTGTAAACATAGAATTTGACAGCAGATAAGGACCGCTTGGCCCACCTAGTCTGCCCATTTCCTTACTTATTGGATAAGCTGCAGATCCTAGTTAATAAACAGCCTACTTCTTCCTACCCCCCAACAGAATTGCCTTGTCTGTCCCATGCATCCTTGACTCCCCCCCCCATTTTTGACACTATGACCTACCCAGGAAGGCCGTTCCATGCATCCACCACCCTCTCTGTGAAAAAATACTTCCTCACATTTCCCCTGAGCCGTCCCCCCTTTATCTTCCATAACTCCAATACTCTCAGTACATAAATAATTTCTGCAGCCCTCCTCTGCACTGCCTCAACTGTAATCTATCCTTTTCGAGTGCGAACTCTGAAACTGCATGTACTACTCCAAATGCGACCCCACCAGGGATTGGTACAGGGGCAGGATCACCTCTTTACTTCTGCTGCTGATCCGCCTGCCTTTGCACCACCATCAAATTTGCCTTCCCCACTGTACTGCTGCACTGCGCTGACTGTTAAAGTTGTCTGCTATTAGCCTATTAGGACTCTGAGATCCTTCTCCTTTCTCACCCCTGTTTCTATTCTGCATCAGAAAACATATGAAGAAAGACTAAAGGAACTAAAAATGTATAGCCTCGAGGAAAGGAGGGAGAGGGGGGACATGATAGAAACTTTTAAATACCTCAAGGGAGTCAACAAAGTCCAAGAGGGTAGCATCTTTCAGAAAAAGAGATGTGCAAAAACAAGGGGGCACAATTTGAAGATAGAGGGGCTGCTCAGAGGTAATGTGAGAGTATTTCTTCACAGAGGGTTGTGGATACATGGAACAGCCTTCCTGAGGAGGTCATAGAGTCAAAACAGTGGGGAATTCAAGACTGCATGGAGAGACATAAAGGCAATTCTAGTGGGGGTACGAGGAAGTAGGCTGTTGGTTAACTAGGATCTGCAGCTTATCTGTTAGGTAGGAATGGGCAGACTAGGTGGGCAAGCGGTACTTATCTCGCGCCAAATTCTACAGCTTCTATGTTTCAAATTCTATGTTTCTCATTTTCTAACACTATACTCCAATTCTGTATTCTGTCTTCAGTTTTCTGACCCCTTTGTGCATAACTCTGCACTTTTTTGCTCAAAATTTTAGTTGCCAGACCTGACCATTTCTCCAGTCTCTTCAGATGTCCCCTTAATGTTCTGAGTGGACCCCTCACCACTGTTCACTCTACCACAGATTTCTGTGTCATCTGCAAATAGGCACATTGTCCCATGGATCCACTCATGAAATTCCCAAATTAAACTACTGAAAAGTACTTGGCCAAGGAATGAACCCTGTGGAACCCCACTGAAGACTTCCCTTACCTCCAATAATTTCCCATTTAAGACTGCGCTTTTATTCTCCCAACTAGCCTTGCATTCTAGAGCCACAAACCCAGTACAAAGCATCATGGGTACAGAAGGCCCTCTGTGGTGCAAGCAGAGGATGTTTCACCTCAACAAAAGCTGACTGAAGACGAGCCTTTTCCTTTTTACCTGTGTTTCAGTTTACACTTCCTAAAGCAAATAAAAAGAAACCAAGCTTCTTATAAAAGCCGGCTGATCCAATATCAGTGATTTTCCACAAATGGACTACGAAAATATTTCACACTCTTTAGTCTAGTGTTTGGAAAGCGAAGCATTCCAGTGCCTGAAGGAGAAAGTATCTAACGTGTAGATGCGATAGTCAAAACAGAAATTGGAGTTAACTCATTGAGCACAAGCTTGACTAAGAAAGAACTAGTCTAAATGAAACGATGACACAGATTTTGTTTAGCAACTCTGTGCAGCAATTATTAATCTTATTTCTTGCCTGATTTGCAGACTGCAAATGTATCTATTGTTGATGTTATTTCTACATTATATACCTCTGTACAGTAGCTCTTTAAGTCCCTCATAAAGGTAGATTTAACATTATACGAGTGGCATCTCCTCTCAGCCAAATCACAATTAAGAACCGCGGCCAGTTACTCTCCCACAAACTGCATCGCAGATCCCAGAGTCGGTTATTCATCTAAACCCTCCCACAGTTGCTTAATAGTCCTCTAACCACGCCCACAGTCGGTTAATGCCCCACTTCAGACAAGCCCACAGTAAGTTAACCATCCTCTGGCAAGCTCTTTCTAGTACCCAAATGAATTCTGTGCAAACTGCCACGTCCGAGCCTGCACTGTTCACATACCGTCCTCCCAAGCGCCAGAATGCTCCTTCCCAAATGACATTTACTTTTCTAGCCACGTCTGATAAAAGTATATTATGATCCAAGATCATTTTCTAAGGTTGCAAAAGTGACTCCGCTTTAAAAAAAAAAAAAAAAAAGTTATCCCAACTTGAGTCACCAAACTAGAAGGCTGTGACTCCGGGCATGCACATTAACCTGACACAAATGCACATACCTGGAGTCACAGTTTTATTTTGGTGACTAAATTTAGCATATAAAATCTTGTTTTTTTTTCAAAAGGGGACTCACTTCTACTACGTTACAAAAAACATCCTCGATCATAATTTACATTTACCAGACATCGCGACCTAACCTTTTTTCCACGCCTGCCACACTCTGTGGAAGAAAATGGCAGCGTTTGTCAGCAGCAGTTACTCGTCAGACTCAACCCCCATAGCAACCCAGTCAGAACCTCCAGCATCAGCAGTGCCGATGATGAGGGCATGAATCAAGATGAAGAGGACGTCAGAACCTGCGGTACACAGTTTTTCCTGCCTCCTATTTGTGTTGGGAGGTGTAGATGGTACTGGCGGCGGGGCACATTGCATTCAGTCTCAAAGGGAACTGACTGCTGCCACGCTGAGTTCAGGGAACTAACTGCTGCCACACACAGTTCAACCAAACTCACTCACTAAAACCTGCATAATGGTAACAACATTCAGTGAGCTGGAGTATATTCCACAATAACCAACTTCTGTGGGGATTAAAGCCTTGTTTCACATTTAATCATCCATAGCTGGGTTATTGTTTGTTATACTCCAACTTGCTGAATGTTATCGCTTAAATAATCACCCAATTTTAAATTTGATCCTCTTGTAAATGCTCCTTTCCATCATTTGCTATTTGGCTCTGCCTTCTATTTTACATACTAAAAGTCAGCAGAATGGGCCTCTTGGTCTGTCATGTCTGCTTTCGGTTGCCAGCCCTCTACTGGGTGCCTGCCTACCCCTCCATCCCCAGAGAGGTCTTCCGGCTTCAGTTTCTTCCTGTGCCTGTTCTACCTTCTTGAATCCCTCCACTGTGCCTCCTCTACCAGACTCCTGGGCAGTGCATTCCATGGCTTCACCACCCTCTCAGTGAAGTAGTGTCTTACGCTCCCCTTTATTCCCCCCTCAGTTTCCACTCATGCCTCCTGGTTGTTCCCCTTCTTTAGCCTGAACACCTCCTTGGCTCCGCCCCTATTGATCCCCTTTACATACCTGAAGACCTCTATCATGTCCCCCCTGTCCCTCCTCTCCTCCAGTGCATACAGCTCGTGCTCTTCCATCCTCTCCTCGTAGGGCCTCCCCCCCATACCTTGAATCATCCTGGTCGCCCTCCTCTGGACCCTCTCCAGCAGTGCCATGTCTTTCTTAAGATGAGGTCTCTAGAACTGCACACAGTACTCGAGATGCAGCCTGACCAGGGCATTATGCAGAGGGAGGATCACCTTCCTCCTCCTGGATGTAATCCCCCTGGCTATGCAGCCCAGTACTCTGTTTGCTTTTTCTGCGGTTCTTCGACAATTCTCAGTGTTATTCATTTTCTGTCCTATTTCACTGCAGTTTTTCCAAAAGCAAGCAGCTCCTTTATATTGGCGATAATCACAGATACAACTGTTGGGGTCAGGAAATGACAGCACAAATTAAGTTTTGCACAAAAGGCAATCTCACTCCTGGTCCAAGTCCAGCTGCTCTGTGTGAAAATCACTGCAAACAACAATTAGTAGTAAAGGGTACACAGATTCTGCATGTGTATATATTGTGCATTTTAAAACTGAAAAAAAAAAAGTAGCATCTGTTATTGTTTTGTATGTGGTCAGGCTATGATTTTCAACTAGAACTTGTGTCATAAGAAAAGTTAATTTCATCAACAGATCTGTTGGTTTTTGGAAATGTGCAAAATCTCTCTCACTCAGACACCAAGGTGTGCAGACAGAGGTTACTTACCTGTAACAATAGTTATTTTACCAGTATTCTGTTCACAGCCACATGAGGCAGTCTTCCACTAAGCATGCTCAGTCCCAGAACAGTCTTCAAGCCGACAACTCCTACCACAAACCACAGGGTCCTCGGCTCCCCACCACTGCACTCAGATCTACACTATAGAACAGTAACAGAAATTGACAAAAGCCTTGCTAGGGAGGTTGGGTGGGTTGTGAGGATGTGAACAGAATACTAGCAGTAGAAATATGGTTCCAGGTAAATAACCTGTTTCTAACTACCTAAATTCAGTTCACTATCCACATTTAGGCAGATTCCTAGCAGTCCTTAGGAGGAGGGGACAAGAAGCATACTACAAATTAGGCAAAAAAAGACAGGAGGACTGAGAACCTAAAAGCAGTATCATAACAACTGGCGATGTCGATGCTGTAATGGGATACAAACAGGTGCACATTCGACCAGGTAGAAACACTACATACTTTAGCACTGGGAATGTACCTAGAAGCAGCAAATGAGACCACAATTTGTCTGGTAGAGTGAGCCTTTAACCCCAAAGGCGGCTCCTCCCCAGCCAACTGGTAACAGGCTGTTATCCATCGGACAACTGCCTACTTGGCTGCCAGTCTGCCTGGGAAGCTTCAGCATTATGTAACAAACAGCGGCAAACCCGCATTGCAAAGTTATATGCTCTGGGCAGAAAACCAACTCTGCCAACATCTAGTTTGTTAAGTGTTCACTTGGCTTTCAAACCATGAGGCTTCAGAAAGAAGGTCCATAGAATTAATGCCTGATTAACATAAAATGCAGATACTACCTTTGGTGGCAATTTCACATGGGGCACAGGACATCCTTTTCTTTGTGGAAGATCAGCTATGAAGACTCCACAGACAGCACCTGGAGCTCCCTCACTCACTAACCCATTCGACTAAGGTGATATCGACCAAAACTGCAGTCTTCCATAACAAATATGAGAGATCACCTTTATCCATAAGCTGGTTTTCCCCAGCAGTAAGTCCCACAGTGTGGTGGTGCACACACTGGAGAGAACAGGTGGTCCAGCCCATTAAAGAAACACCTGACCATTTTATCCTGTGCCACCAGTAACCCCCCTCAGCACAGTAAGCTGAAGCGAAAGCCAGGTGCACCTTAAGGAACGTGCAGTGACTCACAGCCCTGTCTGAGACAGTGACCAGAGGTAGAACAGTAGGTGCCACATGGGGCACCAGAGAGGCCTTTAATCCTTGCTCCTCGCACCAATAAAAAAAAAAAAAAAAAAAACTTGTCTACTTTCTTTTTTGTAAATATTATCTTTATTGTTTTTAAAAAAAAAAAAGAAAGGTGGTCAACAGTACAACAAAAATAACATCTAAGCACAACTGATTAAGCTTAGGAGACACCTGGCACACCAGGGACAAAGTCTTCGTAGCTAAGTAATATAAAATACATTGAAGAACCAACTTATTAAACCTCTCTTACTTAGGTACAGATTCGTAAGAGAGGGCATGGAGGTGCCATTCAAGGAGAGGCAGTTACAGCAACAGAAAGAGCACTTTTCCCTCCGTTTACCTGTTGGCCTCTGCAGCCAAGGTCTTTGTGCCAGGCACATTGAGGTTGTGGGGATCAGTCCATAAGGGAGTGAATTGGGGGGGGGGGGAGGTGGATACTCCCAGGGTCGGGTCCCAGGTCTTGAGCCTCGGGCAATGCTTCAATTATATTTTGTCCACTTTCAAGAGTACGACTTGCAAGTTGACCCCTTCTGAGATGCATCCAACATCTAAAGGACATCTTCAGAAGGCTAAGTGCTTTGAACTCTAGCCACTCAGGAACCAGATTATCAGATGCAGAGATTACGGTCTAGAAGCCAGAGGGTCCCATCAGACATCGTCAACAGGTCCAATCTGAGTGAAAGCAGCTATGAAGGTCTGCTGCCAAGACTGAACATCATGGTACCAGAACTGGTGTGACCAGTACCATGGAAGCCCCATAACTCCACACCTTGAAACCACCTTGTGGACTACAGGAAACTGAGAGAAGGCATACAAGAGGTCATAAGCCATGGACTCAGAGTACATGTTCCCCATGCAAAGTGTCCTGCTGATAGGGACATGCACAGAATGTGTCTCAGCTTCCTGTTCTTCCAGGAAGTGAACAAATCCACTAACCATGTTCAACACAATGTAAACACCTGGGACACCACCTCTGGGTGCAGGGATCCCTCGTTCAACATCTCTCCGACACAGTGAGAGTCCACCAGCTGGCTGCTTGCTCCCATGATATGGTGGCCACCAGGTCCACCTGCAGGGAACAAGCTAAGGACCACGTCTGGAGCACCTCTCAGCACAAGGAAGGGAGTGCATGCTGACATGTTTTTCAGGTAGAACATGGTCCTTTTCTTGTCTGTATGGAACTGAATAACCAGACCTCGAACCAGCAGTGCAAACTCAACCAGCACCAGGAATATTGTGTGGCGTTCTAACAGGTTGATGTGAAGCCTAATCTTGCTTGGTGTCCAGAACCTGTGCACACTGCAATCCAGGAGATGTGTCCCAGCCCAGCAGTGATGCCTTCATCATCAAGGTAAGTGAGGGCTCTGGAACAACGGAATGCCCTCCAAGATGTTCAGGGGAAAAAGTCACTAACTGATGGCATCCAGCACTGACTGGATCACCAGAATTGGGTGGCTCACCTTTGAAGGAGTGGAGATACAGAAGTAGGCTGGTCCAGCACGTACTCTTCCTCCACAGACAGAAGCTCCAGAACCAGCATGTCCTCGGATGCCTCTTGGTTGAAACGGTGACAAATGACACTTCTTCATGTCATGCGAGAGGTACACACAGCAAACACAAAGCGTGCGAGTGTTATCTTTGAATATCTTCATGGTGCACTGACAAAAGGGAGAAAGCAAAGGCTTCTTTGGGGAAAGCATTGATGGCATGCAATAACACTAAGTAAAATAACAGAAATTGATATAGACGTTTTTGTCAATCTGACAAGCAGCAGACAGTGGGAGAAAAAAATGGGGTAAGATATGGAGCTGTCCACGTAATATAGGCAGCGCTGACGTGTGTTAACATGGGTGGCACCAACTAGGTAGAAGTTTCAAAGTGGTCTTCTCACGGACAACTTACAATTCCAAAAGGTGTGGCTCTATGGAGGGAGATGTCCTCAAAGAAGACAGGACGGTTACCTACCAGTAACAGCAGGTCTTCACGGGAATCTCCTCCAGTGAGCCACACCTAGAGACTACTGACACCATCAGCATGAGAACTATCCAGAAACTTTTGCCTAAGGGGCTGCCCACAATGATGCACACTGTCTGCGCCTTTATAAAGTGAGTGGCCCCAAACCTCCTCAATTCTGCCTGCTGAAACTAAGACAAACGAAAAAGACAAGCACATCGAAGCCCTAGAACAATGACAACCGGCAATTATACAAAGCTGCTTCAAACATGTTAACAATTAATACGGCACTAGAAGCATGTCAAGATCTGCCCTAGAACTTCCTCGCCGGAGAACCAGTCTAGGGAATCACTACTTCGCTGTGCGGGCAGCAGTCTGGATGAATGAACTACATGAATCCATTCTTAGCCCACCAAACATTACCCAATTTAAAAAAGCTTTGCAAACGGCCCTATTCCTCAAACTCCAACCGCAGCCGTCACCAATAATCCATAATCATGCATTTAAGGTCCTAAAACCCCACACAGTAACATAACTGTTGGCTTAATATTAACAAATCTGGCAAACATACCCTAACCGACAGGGTTCTGACCTCGTACCCACACCGTGTCATAAAGTCAGGTATACTCCCCGATGCACTCAGTGACCATCACATGGTCTACTGTGTGCGTAAAATCCACCATGCTAAGTCCCCTCCAATCATTCTCAACTTTCCTTCTTTCCACTCCCTAGACCTATCCTCCCTCAATAATGTCCTGTCCAATACTGACTGGACACCAATCACCACTGCCTTCTCTGTTAATATAGCCTTGAGCTATTTCAACTCGCAGTTCCTTAACGTCTGGGACCGGCATGTACCATTTAGAAATGTGAGGGTCAGCGGTAACCACCTCCCCTGGGTTTCTGCCGAACTTATCGCATGTCAACGTGCAAGACACCAAGCCTGAGCAGCATTTAAAATCTCTGGCACCCCATGACCTTGACACTACTGCTCCGCTCTGCAGCGCATGCACCACAGCCATTCACCTTGCCAAGGCAGAGTACTTCCAAGCCTCCTTCCATTAAAACATCAATAATCCATCCAAATTCTGGAAGGCTATCCACACCCTATTCCCCACCCCCACTGCTCATTCCCCTTCGCCAGTCCTAAAAACTGGCACCCATACTATAGATGACCCACACCGTGGCAGCTGAATTCAGCAAATATTTCACTTCCTGTGCCTCCTCCCTCCTTGCCTCTCTTCCACCATTATAACCAGTGAGTCTTCATGTTCCCCCTACCACCTCTCACTCTCAAACCCCCCTCTACCTCATGCTTCTCTTTTTTTTTTTTTTTTTTTATCATGTCATATTTTTCCACTGCTGCGGCACACTCTGGCTTGGGGCATCCAGCCGCTGGCTCCCCTGCCCGGAGTGCTGGGTAGCTCAAACTGTACCAGGAGGATCTGGGGCGGCCATCATGCCATCCTGCTGGAGGCTCCCGCTCTGCCTCTACCAGCCAGAACAGCCCCGGACCCTTCCCGACAGGACTTGCCAAAGTCCTCCGGGCAGCTCGGAGCATGGCCATGAAGATGCACAGTCGTGCCGAGCCATTTTCCTCCAATTGGCCCCCGGAGCACAGACATGCAATGACATCCGGGCACAACGTGCCAACATCCACCACGCTCCCCCTCTAGTTTCACCAACTCTAGTAGTGCCCCGGGTGTCCCCAACGGCCGCTGCAGCGCGGTGAAATTCCCCAACCCACCCCAGGACTAGGAGAGCAGTCTGCGGATGCTCGATCCCAGTCCTCCCTTGCTGACCCCCGCCGGCCCAGGCTCTTTCCCAAACCTGGGTCGCCGGCATGGCACGAGGTGTGGCGTCCAGTGCCTCAACCCTTAGCACCACCAGGCGGCTGGCATTCATGCTTCTCTTTCAAGCCTGTACACTCTGAGGACATCCTGTGTGCATTACTACCCTGAATCCCTGCAAGTGCAAAAGCCTGGATGGCCTCAACTCTAAACTACTCCACCTTTCAGCTTACTCCATCGTTCAGCCTTTGACTAATCTATTGAACCTCTCCTTCTTACACACCACTGTACCGGATGCCTGGAACCCTGCTACCGACATCCCTCTTCCTAAAGGCAGGGATCCCTCCACCCCCAGCAACTTCTGTCCTATTTCCTTACTCCCCACTCCGGCTAAGCTCCATGAGCAACTCACCTCCTTCCTTTTTCACCCCCTTCCAGTCTGGGTTCCAAAAACCACTCCACCACCACCTCCCTCTCTCGGCTCACCGACTCCATTCTCACAGGCATGAATTAGGGATGCCTCACCTCTGCCATTTTGTCGACCTGGCCAAAGCCTTGCCACTGTCTCCCTCCTTCTCCTGAGCAAGCTATCTATGGCTGGCCTCTCTGACCTCCACCACCAACTAGTTCTGGTGCTACCTTGCTGGTCAGTCCCAATCTGTCAGAATCGGTAACTCCATCCCCCCCATCAAAACAGGTGTACCCCAGGGCTCAGTACTTGGACCAATACTATTTTCCTAAATGACCTTCCTAACACCTGCACATCCTCTTGTGTCCACATGTATGCAGACGACACTGTCTTATTCTCATCCAGCAATTCCCCCTCTGAGGTGGCTTCCTGCCTTCAGAAAGACTTTAACAACGTATAACACTGGTTCAATGCAAACCCACTCTCTATGAACGTCAAATAAATGGTCTCTATGACCTTTGGTTCCAGGCAAAAGCTGTCCAGACTTGATTGCACCCCTACCTTCCATACCCTCTCTGGTACAATGCTGGATGATGTCCCCTCCTTTAAGTACCTCTGGCTATGGTTTGACAAGTCTCTAGACTGCAGGGTACACATTGACGCTATCCACAAAAAATTACTCCCCAAACTTGTTGCTCTTTACAGACACCGCAGCTGCCTGCCACTGCATGCCAGAAGAGAAATCGTCCAAAAGATGATCCTCCCAGTACTCGATTTCGGGGATATTTTTTATTGTTCTGCCCCTAAATCCACCCTCTCCAGACTGGACACCCTCTTTAATTCCTTCTGTTGCTACGTACTTGGCTGCCCTCCACTTACTCACCACTGTGATCTTTATACCTCTCTCTCCCTTCCCTCTTACAATACCAGACACCTATCACACAGCACAAATTTAATTGGGAAGTTCTGGCTCAGAGCTCTTCTTCCATACCTATCCTCCCTGTTATCTATCCCAACCCCCTCCTGCTACTTCTGCCGTGCGTCCACACACAGAACTCTTGCCCTCCCCCCAAAGGTGTACTTCATTTGGTCACACCGCCTTCTCGTACAAGTTCCCTAATACAGTGCATGCCGCTTATAGCGGACTGAAATGCGCAAAAGCTTTTCGTCGCTATAAGCGTGTCTATACTCGCTAATCGGGGGATTTTCATCTGCTATGCCCTCTTGGTCCTCAATGCAGTCTTCCAGGCGTTGTGAGCTTCTGCAACGCTAACTGCATGATAGGCTCTGTCCTCAAGGGAGTTAACATGGGCTTTGGCATCAGACATCCACATGTCAGTTCATGATGCCAGTTTAATGATTTGGCTGTGTGGGAGCTTGGTGGTGTAGTGCAGCGTGGCGGTGTGTGCCACAGGTGCTGCCCATGGTGTGTGGGAGGGTTTCTGCTAGGTCTCCTGGTGCTTCCATGTGCATGTACGTTGTCCTCTCCCATTGCAGCACTGGCCTTTTTTTCACTTTCGCCCTTATCTCCCCATAAGGTGTAGCACAGCATATCTGATCAAGCTTAATTCTTTGAGATGTCAGGCTCTCGTTAACAGGCAATTCTGAAGGATGCAGACCAATTAATTTTTATATTAGCTGTTAAATGCTGCCATCTATGGGTATCATTAGGCTAAATCTGATCTGAAGTCTTGGAATGTTACTTGCTACCTATTCTGAGAGGCAAAATCATTTGCAGTGGAAGATATGGCTGGCTGATTCTCGTGCAGGCTCGTTTCACACCTTGTTGGTGGAGCCAGAAGGTGTTGGAAGGAGACTATAATGGGTGGTATAGGCGGCGGCCAAAGTGCAGAATGCCTTACAGTTTAATATGCAGGCAATAGGAAAAGGCATTTGGCAAATGCATTTCAAGTAGCATTATCTGAGCGGTCCGAATTAACCGAGGACGTATTAAGGGGCGATACTGTACTTGGAATTCCCTCCCACTACAAATTCACTACACTCAGTCCTGCCTTCCACTATTACTCCTCCTCCAGAAGCACACTGTGCACAGTTGCAATTGCTCCTAATCCCTCTCTGCCTACCAACTTCCCTATCCCCTTCCTCCCTACTTCACCCCCACATTCTAGGACACCTTTGGTAGCAGCCTCTACAACCCCTGCACTCCTCTCTTGCTATCCCCTCCAATACTCCCCCTCCTTCCCTCTCTCTCACCACCATCTTCGCAGGGTCCTGTCCCCTTGCAGGGTTCTCAGCATCCTGAAGGGTACAATTCTCGGCACGCCTCTCATCCCCCTCTCCCCCTTCCCCAGCCCCCTCATCTCCCCTTTACTACATTTCTACTCCCCTCCCCAAGCCCTCTCTCCCTCTCACCACCATCTTGGCATGGGTCCTGTCCCCTGGCAGGTTCTCAGCATCCTGAAGGGTGCAGTTCTCGGCATGCCTCTCGTCCCCTCTCCTTTCCCCAGCCCCTCATCTCCCTTTACAACTCTCTTTCTCTCCCCTTCACCAGCCCCCCCACCATCTTCACAGGGTCCTGTACCCTTGCAAGGTTCTCAGCATCCTGAAGGGGTGCAGTTCTCGGCAAGCCTCTTATCCCTCTCTCCCTACCCTAGCCCCCTCGTCATCCCTCTACTTCTCACTCTACTCTCTCCCCTTCCCCGGCTCTCTCTCTCTCTCTCTCTCTCTCTCACACACACACACACACACCACCATCTTTGTAGGGTCCTGTCCCCTCGCAGGGTTCTCAGCATCCTGAAGGGCAAGGGCTGAAATAACCACCCGTCTGTCCCAGACACCCAGTTTTGCCCAGGGACAGCTGTTTGCATTTCTCTAGCTGTCCGTGGGACAGGCACCAAGTGAGAAAACATTAGTGGATATTAGGACCCAGGAGATATTGCTACCTCTAAGGTTGGGCTATGGATATCCCAATATCATAGTGTCACATGTTGAGAGATGTCCATTTAACCTAACATCTCATGATGCACTCTTCTGTGTGGTCAGCGGTTTCTTCAAGCAGCAGAAACAGTGCCAGTGGCAGGACTACACTGCATATGTATTCCTTGTCATTGTGCATGTGCAGTTGCCTGTCTTCCTTTTGCTTTGTACACTTCATTTGTCTGTGTGGTATACTTGCCCCAGCAGCCTAAGGTTAGCTCTTGTTCAAAGGTAGTAGAGTTTTGTGGATACAAATTAAAATGCCTTTTCAGGGCGGTTTACCATCTAAGCGGAGCCTGGGTAAGGTTAAATAAAAGCCATTTTAAGTTATAGAAAATCATATTTGAAAGCTCTTTTTGGAGCAGGCAGCCATGGCAGAAAGAGGGGGAGACTTAGTATTTAGAGATTAGGAGAGGAACTTAAAGGGCCAAGACAACCTCTAAAAACTTTTTGTCAGGACAGGAAGGGCTCCAGACACAGGAGATGTGGAGGCTGGTTAAAAGCCCTCATATAGGTTACTAATGTTTCATGTCCAGGATATAAACAGGAGCAGAGAAAGATGATCGACTCATGAGGGCAAAGCAAAAGGGAGCCAATTAAGGGCCCTTGTCAGGGCTTCTACTGAGTAGGAGGGGGTAATAAATTATGGTACTATCAGTTATTATGCCGTTTTCAGGACCCTCTAATAGCCAGGGTGTACTTTAGTTATTAATAGCTCATATTTGAAAACAAAACTGTAAATTAGTAAACAAAAATCAACAGGACAGGCACAAACTCTGTAGGACAGTCTAAATAAATACTGTACCCGTTCATGGGACAGCCATCCACAAAAAAATATTTCTAGCCCTGCTGAAGAGGTACAATTGTCGGCACGCCTCCCATCCCTCTCTCCCCCTCTCCAGCCCCCCATCCTCCCCCCTTTACTACTCACTCTACTCTCTCCCTTCCCCAGCCCCTCTCATCTCCCCTCCACTACTCCCTTGTTCTTACTGCCATTCTTGCAAACAAATTTAGCACTTGTTTTTTCTGCACTTAGCCTGCCACTCTAGCACTTTCAAGGTGTACTCAACTGCTGGTCTATACCTTTCTAATTAGCCGTTTTACTCTTGTGCCCATGGTATTGTTCCCTGTATGCTACATCAACATGATGCTGTCTCAATTCCCTCCGTTGTCATGCACTGTAATGATCTGTACCTTGTGTTGCACTTTATGTATATTACTTTCTTTTTAACTTTCATTAAAATTATGATAAAAAAAGTCATACAATTTACACTCAAGTCCACAAAAACATTTAACAAAGAAAAACAGCCTTTCATACATAAGATCCACATAACAATACATTTCGAACAGAACAAAACACACATGAGCACTATAAGGAAACAGTCAATTTCAAGTCTTGTCTCGTATTAGTGGAGGAGGGACTGAAGGCCGGGGGGAACAACACAAGGAACAGAAAAAGTGGGAAACCGGGCAGACATCAGGGAACAAAGAACCCACAAAAAATTTCTACTCTGACGTCGATTGATATCCCCCCTGCCCTTACTGTTTACAGTTCGGTTAACAGTTTAGTCTAAAAATTAATCTAAGGCACAAAATTGGGTCTCACTGAAGCCATATACAGAACCCATCTCCTCCAAAGCAGTTCGAATTGCACCTGTCTCTTATTAAGTGTTGCTGTAAGGGTCTCTGTTCTATATACAGAGATCATAAGCTCAAGCCACTGTGATAGCGTGGGGTTTCTGCTAGAAGCCAGTTTTTGTAATTATCTTCTGGGCTGCTAGCAGAACCAATTTCAAAAACTTCTCTGAGCATGGGTCTCCAAATTCTTTCAGAACATCAAGGAAAAAGTACAACGATACAGACAGTACCAGACTCGGATGAAATACAGAGCGCAGGTCCTGCTCCAAGTCCCCATTAAAGAGGATAAGATTTGGGCAATCTCACATTATGTGATGTAGTGCAGCCGGAGAGTATCCACAGCCCATCCAACAGGCTGCACCTCTTCCTTCCTAAAATTTGGTCTGTACTGCTGGGATCCTAAAAAAAAATCTAATATTTTCCAAGAAAGTTCTCTCCAGCTTACTACTGTTAATCCCCAGTATAGTCTAATCTGTGCCTTTAACCACTTGTCCTCTGGGACCTGGAACCCCAGGTCTCGAGATCATGCCTATCTAATCGAACAGGTACTGTCTCCCTTCCGGGAAAGCATTGCTTTATGCATATATGATATAATGTGTGTTGGAGATGCTCTATCCTCCACCGCTGCTCTGAAAAGGACCAATATTTGCCCGGGGGGGAGGGTCCTCTCCCTGCCCAGGCCTGAGAGATCTGATATAATCCCTAATTTGAAAGTATCTGTACCTGTCTCGCCAGGTAAGGTCATAACTGGATACCAGATCCTGAAAGGACCGGATCTCCCCACCCTCCAGAAAATGCCAAATCAAGTGGAGACCTTTCTCTTCCCAGGCCCGAAAACCACCATCCCATTGGGCAGGAGCAAACCCTTCCAGGTAGGGGACCAAAAATACAAGGCATTTCCATCGCCCCAGGCTCCTGTCCCCCAAGACATCGAACCAACACTCAAGGGGTGAGGACAGGTCAGTATGTGGATTCATATTCACCCCCCGGTAAGGGGTGTTTATTGTTCACTAGGACGATGGAATATAGATTGGTGAGGTGTCCGGCCCCTAATTCCAGGGACTTCCGTTTAGCTATGTAGCTTTTGCTTAACCAATAGACTACGGACCATAATTGTGCTGCCCTCTGATATATTTTAAAATTTGGTAAAAGACAATCCTCCCTCCAACTTCAGTATCTGAAGGACCAGCAAGTGCACTCTTGGTCTCTGGTGCCCCCAGACAAACCAAGAGACTTTCCCGTTAAGGGCACTGTAAAAGGAATCTGGAACATGTAGCGGAAGCGTCTCTGCCAGATACAGAAATCTGGGAAGTACTACATTTTCACCGCCTGCACCCTCTGCATTAGTGTAATAGGGATGACCGACCACCGCTCCAATTCCTTGCTGATACAGTCCAATATTGGAGAATAGTTCAGGGAGAACATGTGATCATACTCGGTCCTAATTGTACCCCCAGATATTTCAAATGTCCTAGGCCCCACAGGAATGGAAATTGTTGTTTAATGTCATTCAAGGCGTTATAATGTATTTGCAGGACCTCTGTTTTGGTGGTGTTTACCTTATACCCTGCAAGCCTACCAAATTCCTCCAAACACTTCCACAGCCGAGAGAGGGATTGCTCTAGATTGCCCAAATATACCAGCAGATGATCTGCATAAAGCGCTAGTTTGTGCGTTTCCCCTCCCACCTCCAACACCCCGCCTCAAGGCCCAGGCCAAAGGTTCAAGGTACAAGGCAAAGAGGAGGGAAAAGAGGGGACAGCCCTGCCTCGTCCCCCTCTTAATGGAGACTGAATCTGAAATCCTGCCATTAATTTTAATAAAGGCTTTAGGCCTGGTGTAAATACAGTTTATAGCTTTAATAAACAGTTCAGAAAAACCAAAATGCTTTAAGGTTAAGCCCAGGAAGTTCCATGCTACCCGGTCAAAGGCCTTCTCCGCATCCAGACTTAAAAGCAGGAGGGGAGACCTCGACCGGGCAGCATGGTGCAAAATGTGCAAGGTTCTTTTAATATTATCCTGGGTCTTCCTACCTGGGACAAACCCTGTCTGGTCAAAAATCAACCAGAGTAGGAAGTACTGGCTCCAGTCTTTTTGCTAATACAGTGGCATATAATTTGTAAGCAATATTAAGGACCGAAATGGGGTGATACGATTTACACTGAGTGGAATCTATACCGGTTTCGGGATGCTAGAAATACTGCATAGTTCCAGGTGTCCTGGAACTTTTCCCCAATTGAGCTTCAGAAAGGCCTCCAATAAAGGAGGCCTCACTTCCTTCCTGAAAATTTAAAGAATTCTGGGGTATAACTGTCAGGCCCGGGTCCTTACCAGATTTCACATTTTTAATGGCTTGCTCTAATTCGCTCATGCTACAGGAGATTCCAATCTGAGTTTAGCCACTGGGTTAATTGTTGGCAATGCTAACTTAGAAAGATAGGCCTCCACCTGTGAGTCCTCCGACAGATGCTTGGGGTATAAATATTTAGACAGAAATCTTGGAAACTGGCCAAATCTGCTTGGGGCCTCACAAGCTTACCCTTCCCAGGGTCTCCAATCTGGGTCACCGTAGACTGCTGCATTTGCTGTCGTAGGCGGTGGGCCAGCAGCCTAGTTGCCCTGGGGCCCATCTCCCAGTACCTCTGCTGGAGGCACTGCAGGGCCTGCTCAGTTTTAATATCTAACTGCTTTTGTATTTGTTGTTTTAAGGCCAACACCCTCGAAAGGGCCAAGCCCTCCCCTGCCGTGTGTTGAGCCTGTGCCTCTTAAAGCTGCGCCTGGAGATTTTCCAGCCGGGAGGCCTGCTGCTTTTTAAAATGAGCAAACTTAATAACATCCCCCCATCAGGACCGTTTTAACTGTGTCCCACAGTGTAGCTCTGGAGATCTCTGGGAATCGTTTCCTGCAATGTGTGAACTATTCTTTACCGGATCATATCCGTAAACTCCTTCAAATTTAAAAGGTAGTTGTTAAATTTCCGTAACGTTTGGCCATTTCTGTTTTCCACTCCAATTTAAGTAACAGCTGCTAATGGTCAGAAGTGACCGAGGGAATATGTTCACACCCAATTATCTGGTGCTGATGCTCGCCTGATACAAAAAATAATCAATTCGAGCATAAGAAGCGATGCAGGGAGAATAATGTGTATATTCCTCTGTTCAGGATTTAGTGACCTCAAGCATCCACGAAAAGGCCTCTCATACGTATGCTGTAGTAGCCCTGCTCAGTGGATTAAGCTGATCTGACCTGTTCTTGTAGTGTCAGCCTGCTTCCAAATCTGGTTGAGATCCCCCTACCACCAGGGTGCCCCCTACGGTACTTGGTGATCTTCTGGAGCAGGCCTTCTGTTGCTGAGACCATAGACCCTCGGGCAATATAGAGTGATACCAGGGTAATAGGGGTCCCCCAACACTATGGGCCATACGTCCCTCTGGATCAACATAACTGGCACTCAGCGAAATTGAGTTCCTCTCGGACCAGTATAGCTGTACCTCTTCTCTTCCCATTTCTAAATGAGGAGGCAACCACCTGAGCAAAACCAAACCTTCCCAGCTTTAAATGTTCAGACCTGCTCAAGTGTGTCTCCTGCAGGAGAACAAAAGAAGGAGACTGCCTCTAATGTGGACAGAATCCTATATCTTTTAACAGGATTATTCATCCCGTTTACATTATGTGACACAATTTTTATTATATTCTTACCATCCATCAGAAATCCAGTTAGGTAGCTCCGGAGTATACCATTCACCGAAAATTCTTATTCTGTGTTTAACCCCTTGCATCCACCATCCCACCCCTCTACTCCAGCTCCATACATAACTGCAGCTGCCCCTCTTCCCAACCCCCGAATCTCCAAATACATAAAAAACAGAGTGCCCCTATATAAAACACAAAGCAAACATACAGACAGAACAACTTTCAACTTGAGTAAAACTAACATTTCAATCCAGGTGGAAGGAGCCACGTAAATGACTCTACCCTCCAGAGTGAAACTATTTACAAGATGACCCCCAAGATAGGGGAACCAACTAAACCGTTTCCTAGATCCCCAAGAGAATAAAACACGGGGTAGAGGATCTGGAACCCCAAGTGAGGTTCGTGCCTCCTGGACCCTACCGACCGTGGGTTCTGGCCGGATGCAAAGGTCTACTGACATCACCAGCTCCTCGCAGTGTTTGGGGGCAAGAGAAGGGGGCCCCCACAAAAGATTAGGAGGCAGACCATCCTTCCCCCCCCACCCCACAAGGCTAGGAGAGATACAGCCCAAAAGATGAGCATCCAATGGGTCTCCATGCCAGGAAAGCAAAAGAAGAACCTCCTCAATATTGGCCCCCCACAGGCAATTATACTATTAGACCAAATTGTATCCCCTTTTAAAATAACCATAGAAAATTACCAGTAATATCTGCCCCTTTTTCTGCTCTGGTATTTCCCTTCAGTGTCTCAGCTACTGCTAACTATCATTAAATCAGGTGCAAATGTTTTATTTTTTAGGACCTCGTGGATCCGGGGCATAACTCCGCCCACCCCCCCCAAGCCGGGGCATTACATAGGAGGGGTTCTCTCCGTCAACCCTTGCGTCCACATCAAGAACAGCTTAATCACACTTTTGTAGTGACATTTTCATTTTCCAGTGCAGTATAAACCTCCCTTCCCCCCCCGAGGTAGTTCCCACAAGAAGGGTTCTCAATCTTAACCAGGTTCTAGGTATGACGTAGCTCTTCCCCTCAGTCAGCTGCTGTATTAGTAACAAGTAACGTCCCAGAAATACATATCCATTTATCTTTTTCTCTTCTCCCCTCCCTCATGCCGACCGACTCCAGGCCTAGGCCAGTTGCCGCGGCAGCCAGATGGCTGCCAGGCCCAGCCGGGCAGGGGACACACAAGAAATCAGAAAAAGCAACACTCACAGAACCCCAGATCAAGTGTCCTCAGCTCTCAGGGGCACTGTCTGCTCTCTGCAATGTTGATGGGTCAGTTGACGTAGCAGTCCCTTAATATCCTCCATAGTGTTGGTAGAAGACCCTTTGCCCGGTCTCTGTGGGTTACGGGGTGCAGAGATTTGCCATCCGTTCTGCTGACTCGGCTTCTGGATTGCTCGAAGATGTTCACCCGAAACTTCATGACCTTTCTCTTTTCAGTGCCTGATAGGCGTCCTCTGCAGTGTGATGCATCTCTGTTCCCGACTGCCAGCAGACTCTGAGCCGTGCAGGGTACAGCGTCTGAAACTTTACCCCCAGGGATTTCAACTTGCGCAGGATAGGAGCGTAGGCCATCTGGTGTTGCTGGATTTTTCGGGAGTCTTGGTCAAAAATGAGGCAACAGCTGTTATATTCCACCTTCTGTTATCTCCAAGCTGTCTCGAGAATAGTCTCTTTGTCTCTGTACCTGAAGAACTTTGCCACTATCAATCTGGGCCGAGAATTCACTGTGGTCAGCTTGGGTACTAACGCCTATGAGCTCTTTCAATTTTAAAACAAAGGCCTGTGGGAGATCCAGCACATGTTTTAGGAGCTCGTTAAAAAAAAAAAAACATCAGCCATCTCCCAGACCTCCAACTCCTTGGAGGCCATAGATCCACAAGTTCTAATGCCTGGCCGAGCCTCCAGGTCTAAGCATTCTGCTGCAGTGTTCTCTTGTTGCGTGAGAGATTCAACTGCTCGGGACAGCTGTATTAAATCATCCTCAACGGAGGACACACTCTTCTGCCACAGTAATTCTGGTGTCTAATTTCGTCAGGTCAGTATGTAGTTTTTCAAACTCCTGTTTGTTCTCTGCTCTGGATTATTTAATTTTGGTGAGGAGGATCTCAAAGCACAAGCGAGTCTCCAGCTCTGACTGTGTCCGCACTCGCCATGCTGTATGGGGATTCCCCACCACCAGCCTCCAATGTCATCCGCAGGGATCCGTCATGTTGCTGGCTTATCTTCAAAGTGTTTGCACAGGGATATTTCTTCACCGAGTTCCCCCTGCTGGATTTGCTCATATTCTTTAAACTTGTTGCAGTTCAGGCTGTATGGGGGCTATTCCTTGCCTGTAGGTCGAGGAGCTCCGCAGCTAGGCTGCCATCACTCCGGTGGCATCGCCGGAAGTCCCTATGTATATTACTTGTAATGTTTTTTTCTCGCTTTCCCTTCCTATGTAACCCTTCCCCCAAGGACACTTCTGGAAACAAGCTGTTTACAGCTCATGTCATCTTTCCTGGTGAAACTTTTTCAAATAAATAAATATTACCCTACTCACCCATTACATGTTGTGTTTGTATTGACTACATTCCATTGGAATTGCTGAAAGTGTTTTTATGTTCTGTTTGTAACTATGCTTTGACCTGGAACCTTTATAAACCAGCACCTGTGCTCAAAATTACTCTCCAAATATATTAAAATAAATACATATATACATAAAAAAATCCAGTACAGGGTAAACAGGGCAAAACGATGATGTCCAAAACCCACACTAGCCTCATCAAACCAAGGGGGAAGGTGGGGGAGGGGGCACTGTGGCTCGCTGGATGAGATTCCCTCGAAGATCTACTGTTACCAGTAAGTAACTGACATATCTTCTTTGGGGATATCTCCCCCCACAGAGTCACACCTATGTAACGATTTCAAAGCAGTACTGCTGATAACAGGAGGAAGGCCAGCAGGAAGGTATACAAGCCAACCACCATGCACGCCAATGCCCCATGGCCCAATAAGAAGGAAGCCAAAATAAAGCGACCCCAACAGAGCATAGGGGGAACGAGAGCAATCCAGAAGCCCCAGCTGATTTTTTATTTTTTTAAACTTTTGTTAACCAGATAAATGTAATGAACAAAAGCCCGTTTTCATACATGACATGGGGCTTATTCAAGTAGCCAAAAGATGTTACAATTTAGTTCCAAGATGTACAGATAAAACAATCACAAGTACAATTGTGCAAAACATGTACAAATAAGTTGAGCACAATAATATTTCCCAAGGTACAGTTTAAAAGTAACGTGATTAACACCTTCATACAGATGATTAGGCAAAGAATTCCAATTTCTAGCAGCACACAGAGTAAAAAGCTTGTTCATCCATGCTACTTAAAACTCTAGGGACAACTAAAGAAGTAGTACTACTGGACTTTAAAGTTCTGACCACTTTTTTTTTTTTTGTTCAAATAAGTTAAAGAGGGGAGAATCTGTTTTTAGGCGAAGTATCTTGTCAGTTAGGTGGTAACCACCCCAGTGATTCATACAAAGTGCAGTGATGAGTTCTGTATGGAGACATTAACACAAACCTGCAAACTGCACTAAAAGTAGTGTTTAAAAGAGATAAATCAGCTTTTGTAATGTTCGCAAACAAAAAAGAATTGTAATTTAATGTTGACAAAAGAACACTTTTGCCAAGGGCAGTCCTTGCAGGCAAAGTCAACAAGTTCTGTAGTTTAAACAAAACACCAACTTCAATTTTATATGCCATGTGAAGTATAAATTTGAATCTAATGTTATTTCTAAATACTTAAAACAATCAACCTGATCACATGAATGATTAAAAATTACCGGGGGCTCTTTAGGAAGTTTTGGTCTAGATCCAAAGATCATACATTTTGTCTTCTTACTATTAAGTGGAAGTCTAGATTTTAATAACCAGTTATCCAAGACAGAAAAATCCATACCCAGGGTACACGTTTAAATCGATCCACCGAGGGAGAACAGTTATATAGTATTATATCATCTGCATACATCAAAAGTATGCGTACTGAAGGACAGATGTCAAGGTATCTATAAACAATGTAAACAGTAGTGGCCCCAGTGCCGAACCGTGGGGAACACCCTGTTCCATCAGTGCAACTTGGGGCAAAATTCCCCCATTATTTACCCTCAGTGGACATCAAGACAAATAACTTGTAACCCATTCACGGAGGGAATCAGCTAATCCAGTGTTTCCCCAGTCTCCCGAGCAGCAACTGGTGATTTACCAGATCAAAGGCCTTTGACAGGTCCACGAATACTGCACCAGTGAGCATCTGATTATCCATTGCTCTACTGATGTAATCCGTGAACACTGCCGTACCTGTGTCGTGATTTTCTGGAAACCATGCTGCTCGGGAGAATGGAGACCACCGAATTTAAGTATTCTGTCAGTTGGGCATTGACAATTTTTTCCAACAATTTCCTAGGTAGGCAAATGGATATTGGACAATAACTGGCCATAATATCCCACTGCCCACTTTTAAAAATTGGTATAAATGTAATTTGTTTCCACTGGGATGGAAATTGACCAGTGATTAAAGATAAATTAAAAATCTTGGTCAAAGGAACATAAATGTACTCTGCCACTAACTTTAAAAACTGTGGCTCGAGGCCATCTCCCTGAACTTTTATGTATCGTATTTTTTAAGATTTTCAAAACTTGCCTAGATTTTACTATGCAAAAACAGAAAAAATGGTCTCAAAACTATTGCTAAATGAATTACTATTAAAAGCAGTATTTTTAGTAATTTGATTAAACCTTTGTGTACATTTAAAAAAAAAACTGGTAACCTTATTCAAAAGTGCCTCACCTATCTTCACAAGATCATTTACAGTAGTGCCTTTAATATATAAAACTGTAGGAAATGAATTCACATTTATGGACTTAATTGTGGACCAAGACTTTCTGGGATTGTTTAGGTCTTTATATTGGTTATTTATATGATAGATTTACATTTTTTTAATTTTTGATTTACAATGATTTAACTGACTTATATTCGTAAATCGGATAAACTGCCAGAACAGTTAAAGAGTTTCCAAGCTTTGTCATGCTGTTTCAATAATCCAATCAATTCAGGAGTGATCCATTTATTTTAATCCCTAACCCTTCTAGTGATCCTAGGAAGTACTTATTCTGCAGTTCAAATAGTACAGTATTAAAGTAACCTATAGCTTCATCTACTGTCGGTATAGCATCAAGGTAACTCCAGTCAGTTTGCACCAAATCTTCCCCTAGGTCAGTTCCCAACTCACTATTAAATCTCCTGAAAGATGATATCAACTTAGGGGGTGGTTTAGTAATCTTAGATTTCCAGACACAATAAGTAGCCAAGTGGTCACTTGTTGTGTCAGGAAATACTCCTGAACACTTTATGCTACCCAAAACTCACTGCCCTGGGCGAATGCTCCTCTCAGCCAACGAGGGGTTGCTAGAGATTCCAAGGATACGTTTGAAATCTCCTGGGGCTAGGGCATTTATGTATGTTGCCCCAACCCTCTGGAATTCTCTACCCCGTTGGTTACGTGAGCACACGACCGTGGAGGGTTTTAAACAAGCACTTAAAACCTGGCTATGGAGTCAAGCATATGGTACTTGATGGAAATAGTATTTAACTGTGGTAAAGTTTTAAGATGTTAGGATTATTTGTTTCAAGATGTCTGTTGACCATGATGTGGTGAAATTTTATGATTATGTGACTGTACTTTTGTTAGGCGCCTTGGTTTTGAAAGGCGCCATAAAAATACACTTTATTATTATTATAAACAATTTGTAAGGATCCACTCTAGGACTCTATGTTGGCTACTTGACAAATTTATACCCGTAAAAGAGTTTGTCTGAACGAGGCCTGCATTTGACACTAAGGACTCTAATCCAGGTTCTACATCCGGACTCCAATTTAAGTTAAAATCTCCCATTACTATACATCCCCCTTCAGCTGGAGTGAGCCAATGGTCTCCAATAATTCTTTCAGACCCTTCAGGCCGGTTCTAGGAGGATTACATATAGTACAAACCCAAATCTTGGAACATCCGCCACGTTTCAATTCTAATAGTAAACACTCCAAGCCAGAACTGGAATTGTAGTTTACTTTTAATTCCTTTACATCTAGGTTTTCCTTATAGTACACTAAAATCCCCCTGCCCTCTTGTTTGCTTGGGCAGTCCCCTCTAAACATTTTATAGCCCTCCAGGTCACACTGATTGTCCCTGACCGTGGGCCTCAGCCATGATTCGGTGAAGCTCACAATGTCAGGTCACTCAAATGTATCAAGCCTCAGTTCAGATTTCTTCGATAAAAGTTGCATACATTTAAATGAATGAATCTTAATCCCTTTGCCTCCCACTGTAGTTTATGTAATTTATCATCTTGTACCTGGGGATCTAGATTAGCCTCAATATCCCCAGCCACAATTAGCAGCAGCCAAGTAGATGGAAACAATACCCTACCTGAGAAAAAATGCCCAGAAAGAATACATTCTAAATATAATCCCAACTCATGGCTACTTTTTTTTTTTTTTTTTTTTTTTAGACAGACACCCCAAGAACCTTACATTGCCCTGTAAAGTATGAGTGGAGCCAAGCAATAAATTGGAATATGTGTAGTCGCCGGCCCGGTGGCGCTGAGGGCAGAGGTGCTGGTCCGGGAGCGAGCATGGGTCGCCGGGGCTGGCAGGAAAGGGATCGGCGTCCAGTGGACTGATCTCCCTCTCCGAGCGGGGGGTGTGTCAGGGATGCATGCCATACGCTGGGGAGGGTCAGCAGGATGCCAGGACAGAGGCGCTGCAGACGATGCACGCTCCCCGCCGCCGGGCGCGCTACTGCACGCCCACTGACTCGCTGAAATTGCGGTATCAGTGGAAAGTAGCACTTCTCGCAGCTTGATGGCCATCCATGAGTGTTAGTCAGGCGCTGGCACCCAAGTTGGATCTGTGAAGGTTGGGGAGTTAGGGGCTCCCTGCCACCCTGCTGTGGGGCGGCAAGCCGCAGGAGTTGTAGGGTGCCTGCGGTCCCAGTCAAGACAGACGGCGGCCGGATCCCCAGCAGGATGCAAGGAAATAACGGG
The DNA here is from genome assembly GCA_016271365.2 of Neoceratodus forsteri. Taxonomy (NCBI): domain Eukaryota; kingdom Metazoa; phylum Chordata; order Ceratodontiformes; family Ceratodontidae; genus Neoceratodus; species Neoceratodus forsteri. The sequence goes on from CM028136.1 coordinate 738,191,183, forward strand.
GTGCAGAGGAGGATAAATACTAATCTAAAAAAAAAAAAATTAAAAATATGAATATGTGTAGTCAATTGATAAACCACCAGGCAGAACTACATGGTCCTGGTAATTCAGCAAGTGAGAAACGCCCTGATCCAATAAAATAAGGCCCATTAAAAAAAAAAAAAATCTGTAAAAGTGCTACTGTAAATATATAACTTGCAAAACAAACTCAATATCTTAATAAACGTGCAAAACAAAGTCGGTTAAGCAAATACACAATATTACAAGATTAAACTGAATGATACAAAATGATGTAAAGTAAATGTAAAAAAAAAAAAAATAACCTTGATGGCAGACACACACCATAGCCAGCGTACTGACACGCAGACCAGGTATAAACAAGGGAAATTGACACGCCAGGTCCTATGATCAAACAACAACTTTTTTTTCTTTCAGTTAATCTTTTTACTGAAGATTACAAACATAACAACAGTACATTAGTAGTGTGCATACCAAACACTAATACATACAGGGTCTTCTCTTCAGCTATTTTAGTACACTTTCGTAGCACAGAGAAGTACTACCAAGGCAGAAATATACGAGCAATATAGCATCATTCCCCCACCTCCTTCAGCAAAAGATGTGAGATACTAGCTTGGCCGGGTGGGCAAATGACAAACCCTGAATACAACACTTACTGCCACCAGTCACCTGATTATGGGAGATTGCTTTTGCAGTGAAGTGGTGGCAAGACCCAAGAGGAAAAAGTAGGACATCTAGTTGAATCCTGTCCTCCACAGTGGAGCAGCACACCTACCCGATATCATCCCAAAATGCTGTCACAGCAGGGCAACCCCAAAACACGTGTGAAATGTGCCAGAGACTGGTGACAACGTCAACACTTGTCCTCCTGTAGGAGCCCCGTTCTTCAGAGAACATCTGGGGTATGTTACCACCGTAACAGGGTTTTGTTCTGAATGAGGAGATTCCTTCCGTCCCACTATGCGCCCGAAAGAGGCAAGCCTCCCAGTCCTCTTCTCCTATCTGGATGACCAGTTCTTTCTCCTATGCATGTCTGGAGAGGACAGGTTGATCTGGAAGGGCATCTCTGAGATGACGGCAAAGGAAGCTGGCTCTCCCCCCCTTTGAGTTCAGCTCCTCTGACTGTGAGACTGAAGAGTGCACTGCCTCAGCAGGGTGCTGAGGTCCCTTTTCCAACACAATGCTTCTGATCTGTAGGTACCTCCAAAAGTCTTGTTTAGGGAGATCGATTAATTCTGTAGGCTGGCAAAGGTGTCACATGGCATCCACTGAGGGGAGATGCCTCAACCAGTAGGATGTCCTTCTGTGCCCATGACTAATAGCTGGGGGCATGTCCTCAACACGCCGGTGTCACCCATAGTGTGGTACAGGAAACTTTGAGCAATCTGCACACGCGTCCCCAGGCTTTCTCAGAGAAGCTGATGATGGGGTGCCCTTTAAGGTGCTCTAGTAGCTGCCCTTACAGGAAGTGGCTGCACTAGGTGTTTGAGAGAGGTCATTTTCTATGTGTAGCCATACCCGAGGAGGTCTGTTGTATGGTACAGAGCCACCAAATGACTAGCACATTGGTGAATGCTATATGGTAGCCCTCTAACAAGAGGAGTCCCTCCTCCACCCGAAACCACAGGGCCTGAAGTTTCACGTGACTGTACCTCTTGTATCTCAGTGGACTACTCTCCCAGAGGTAAGCTACTATATGTTGGAAGAACTATACGTACTGTAAAACAACATATACAGGAACACATACGTAATATTAGGGCAGGACTTGTACTTAAACCACTAGCCAGACATTATCTGGAAAAGCATGAGAGCAGAGTGGAGGGCACAAAATTCATGGCTCTAGAACAGATAATGAGACACCCAAGAGGGGGAAATAGATTGATTAAACTTCTGCAACGAGAAAGCTATTGGATTTTTACCTTAAACAGTTTACAACCTAAAGGTCTCAATACTGAATGGGATCTAAAACCATTTTTAATGAAGTAATTGGTAAAAATAATGGTAATAAGAATAGCTAAAAATTTATTGTGAAGGGAATAAAATATTCCTCTGTAACAGTAACCATGATACATTATTCTTTATTTTCTCAGATTCAGAAATGGTTAACCCTTGGATGGTGGATCCCCCTACAAGAAAGCTACTGTTGAAAGTAATAAGGGAGTGATCACTGCCTGGATTGGTTCCATTGTTTGGACATTTTGCATATCAACTCTAAGTAAGATGCAACCATTTAGAAATGAAATTTATAAATGTTTCGGATATTGTGTGGTTGCCAATGGTAAATTGATTTAAAATTACTGTATAATCAGAATACATAACAATCCTCCAATAGATTTTAGCTCTTTTGTTAAATACATATTTTTTCTATTTTTTTGTTTTTATTAATTTTAAACATTATTTATGTTGTGTTGCCACACAGTCTATTTTAAAACAGAATGTGAAAAAGAAAATTACTATATGAAACAATGAATTTAGTAAAATTTGTTTTCATGATCCAGATCCCTCCTGGGCCACTTAATAGTGGTTAACCAAATTAAGTTGTTATTCTGCTCCTATAGGGGCACTAAAAGTGGAATGACTATTTAAGGGAGGGATAATCATACATCCTCCACCCCCTGAGGAAGACCATTCTATTGGTCGAAGCGCTGGGGAGGAAATTTGATTGTGGGTTTGCCGCTTATAGGAGCTAAACGCTTTGTTATAGTTGAAACCCTTAAAATAAAACCTTGAATTGAATGAAAATATTGTTCTGTTTCAATTGCACTTGGAGTGCAGGACTTTCTTTGGCTCTCTCTTCCTAGGAGGCTTGGGCTCCTGGTCACTGGCATGCCCCGTGGCAGGGCCGGATGGTGGCAGACCCAAGGGAGCTCCGGCGGTAGCCACGGGAGGTGCAGAAAGGGCTGTGCTGGCGTCCATGGGCACAAGGCACCTACATGTACGCACAACGCCCATTTGCTGGGGCCCTGGGAGAAAACGGCAAAACCCAGAAAATATAAATATAAAAAAAAAAAAAAAAAAAAGGGCATTTTGAAAGACGGAGAAAACAGCAATCTAATTTAGAATGAAAAGGTCTAGGTGCATAATTTTCAGCGTAATATGAACGAAAGCGAGATAAATGATTTATACAATAAGGCACGCAAAAACAATAGTACTATTAGACTGTAATGCAGGAGAAATGTGAAATCCATCTCACCTGCTCCTCCTGCTGCTCGGCAGCAACAATACCCAATCTGAACACAGGAACAATCAAGCTTAATAGCCCCAACGTTATCTGTACTCATGCTGTATAGGTATTCTCCCTCAGGAATCCGTTCAGGCTTGCTTCGAAAGCCTGAACAGTGCCAGCATCCACAGACTTGCTGGGCAGGCTCTTCCACATTATGTTAACTACCCTCCATGTGAAGAAAGGCTTTCTAATGCCCCCCCCAGTCTGAATGCATACCTTCTAGTTCTGCTTACACAATCACAAGCTCAGACATCTGGGCATACTCTCCACTGCCTATCCCATTCAGTATTCAGAAAACCATGACCTTGCAGCTCTTGCCTATTAAGCCACTCACAGCATGGTGGCCCTGCGCTGGACCCTCTGAATCTCTTCAACATCCTTTTTGTACTGCACTGACAAGAACTTGACACAGTACTCCAAGTGTGGTCTAACTAAGGCCAGCCCTTGTGCAGGAGGGGGTACAGTTCTCTGGATCTGCCCCCTGGCGCTTCCTAAGTCATCCAATTACTGCAATGACTTTCTTGGCTGCAGCACCACACTGCCTATCCGGCTTCAGCTCACAAATGCATTATAAACCCTAGGCAAAATTGCAAATTCAGTTTAGTAGATCTTAAGACTGGAATAGTACTATGTTCATATGGCAAGGGGTTCTTAATCCGTTTCAAGAATAAAATCTGCAGATGACCGAACTTCCACTGTGGCCACCTCTGAACTATGGAGTACTCCTTCCAGCACTCCGAACAATTTAAAATCAGCATTATTTTTTTTTTCCAGGCCTATGATAGAGTTTTTTTTATAGTACTCTCTCCTCAATCTGTTGGTTGACTCATCAGCCTACTGGAAAATCTTAGATAAGTAACATTTTTTTTTTTTTTTAATGTTTGCCAGCCCAGTGGCATGAAGCTATGCATCTCATCTCCTGCCACACAGGCGACCCAGGTTCAGGTACAGACTCAGGTCGCTCAGCGGCTGGCTGGGAGGAGGACTGAGCATCCGTAAGACTGCTCTCCTCCCTTGGGGAGGAGGGGTTTGTGTGGCTTGCTGTTAAACTGCCACCCAGCAACTTTTCCATACTTTTTTTTTTTTTTTTTTTTTTCTTTAAAATACAAAAATCTACAAGATGGCATAGGTTTCTTGAAAATGATTGAACTTCCTGTGTTCAATCAAAGGCTCTCAGCCTTTGTTACCAAACTTGTATATTCCACCTAGCAACAGCCTACCTAAAGGAAAATAAAACTTTTTTTCCATTTAAGAAAAAAAAAAATTATAAGTGCAATAACCCACTCTAGGGCATGGGTTTCTTGAGAATTAATGCACTTCCCAGGTGCACTGAAAGTCACTTAGCCACTGGCATACTGCTTTCCAAATCAATCACCAGGCAATCATTAATTTTATAGAAAATCCATGCCCTACTGTAGGTTATTACTTACACATAACTACTGCCTTCCTTTTGAATACAGCAGTTAGACTATTACAGAACTTCTAAGGAGTATCATAATTACGTGTAATCGAACAAAGGTCTGACTAGCATTTTGTATGATGAAATACAACACTGCTACAGGTAATTTATTCCTTCTTCATTGATGTCTAGGAACACTTATGCTTTGAAGCAACAAACGCAGAGAATTACTGCAGGACATGCAGATATCCATGAAAACATAGAACATAGAAACATAGAATTTGACGGCAGATAAGGACCGCTTGGCCCACCCAGTCTGCCCATTTCCCTACCTGATGGATAAGCTGCAGATCCTAGTTAACCAGCAGCCTACTTCTTCCTACCCCAACCCCCTAGAATTGCCTTATGACTGTCCCATGCATGCTTGAATTCCACCACTGTTTTTGACTCCACAACTCCTCTGGAAGGCTGTTCCATACATCCACAACCCTCTGTGAAAAATAATTCCTTAAATTACCTCTGAGCCGCCCCTTCTAGCTTCAAATTGTGCCCCTTGTTCTTGCACACCTTTTTTTGAAAGATGCTACCCTCTTGGACTTTGTTGATTCCCTTGAGGTACTTGAAAGTTTCTATCATGTCCCTCTCCTCTTCCTCGAGGCTATACATATTAAGCTCCTTAAGTCTCTCTTTATATGTCTTCTGGTGCAGACCCTGCACCATTTTAGTTGCCCTCCTCTGGACAGCTTCCATCCTGTCTATGTCTTTTTGAGATTGGGTCTCCAGAACTGCACGCAGTACTCCAGATGTGGTCTCACCAGCTGTCTGTACAGAGGGATAATAACTTCTTGTTTTCTACTGGTGATGCCTCTCCCTATGCATCCCAGTATCCCCCAGCCCTCCTTGCTGCCCTCTCACATTGCTTGCCCACCTTTAGGTCATCTGATATGACTACCCCCAGGTCCCTTTCCATTTTTGTTGTTGTTAGTATCTCACCAGCCATTGTGTACTCTTCCCCTGGATTTTTGTTTCCCAGGTGCATTACCTTGCACTTCTTAGCACTGAATCTAAGCTGCCATACATTTGACCATTCCTCTAACCTTGCCAAGTCCCTTCTCATCTTTTCCACCCCACCTTGTGCATCAACTCTGTTGCAGATCTTAGTGTCATCTGCAAAGAGACATACTTTTCCTTCCAGTCCCTCTGCAATGTCACTTATAAAGACATTAAAGAGGACCGGTCCTAATACTGAACCCTGCGGTACCCCACTGCTAACCCCCCTTTTTTCAGCGTGGACTCCATTTACTATTACTCTCTGTGTCCTATTCTCCAGCCAATTTTTACCCAGGCTGTCATCTTGGGACCCACTCCCAGGCTGGCTAACTTGTATATTAATCTTTTGTGTGGGACTGTGTCAAATGCCTTGCTAAAGTCTAGGTAGGCCATGTCCACAGCCCCTCCCTGATCAACTACTTTGGTCACCCAGTCAAAGAAATCTATTAGATTTGTCTGGCATGACCTTCCCGCTGTGAATCCATGCTGCCTTGGGTCCTGTGCCCCTCTGGCCTCTAGATACTCAACAATTCTTTCCTTCAGAAGTGATTCCATCATTTTCCCTACCACTGAGGTTAAACTAACAGGTCTGTAGTTTCCTGCTTCTGCCTTGCTCCCACTTTTGTGAAGGGGAATCACATCTGCCCTCCTCCAGTACTCAGGTACCACCCCATCTTCCCATGATTTGTTAAAGAGGGTAGTCAGTGGTGTCACTAGTTCTACCCTTAGTTCTTTTAGAATTCTGGGATGAATCCCATCAGGCCCCATTGCTTTGTCCACCTTCAGTTTTAAGAGCTCTTTCAGAACCCTTACTTCTGTAAATGGGCTGGTATCACTTCTGTATCCAGAGTGTTTCTACTGTTTGTTTTAGGTACCTCCCTCTTCCTTTGTAAATACTGAGCAAAAATATTTGTTTAGTATCTCTGCCTTTTCACAGTCACCCTCTGCCCACCCTCCTCCCTTTACCAGAATACAAAATCTCAAATAACCAATACAAACTGAATAGTTAATACTATTTCAATGCTTTGATAGGCTGAATCAAACAATAACAAAAATGTGTACAGGTGAAAACGAAATATACCTGGAACTGGAATGGTTCCCAAACCAGAATGCTCAAAGACAGAGAATGGCAAAAAGCTGAATTACCCCGCCAACTGAAAGCCAGATATAATGACCTGCCTGCCAAATGAGCCACCAATTGGGAGCACCTGCCAACTGAGAGTCGCTGCCGGAATAGCCTGCCATCAAAGGGACCCTGCTAGAATGGCCTAATTAAGTGCCCCTGCCAGAATGTCCCACCAACTGTGTGTCTCTGCCAGAATGGCCTGCCAATTGCATGTCCCTACCGAAACGGCCTGTCAACTGTGTGTCCCTGCCGAAACGGCCTGCCAACTGCATGTACCTGCTGAAACAGCCTGCCAACTGCATGTCCCTGCTGGAATGGCCCGCCTACTTGAGCCCTGCCGGAATGGCCTGCCTACTTGAGCCCTGCCGGAATGGCCTGCCAACCGAGTGCCCCCCTGGAACAGCCCACTAACTGACAGCCCCTTCTAGAATGACTTGCCAACTCACTTCTCCTGCCGGAATGGCCCACCAACTAAGAGGCCCTGCCAGAAACTGAATGCTCCCGTTGGACTGGCGCCTTATATTTGAAAGTCAGTGCTGGAATACCACTCTCCAAAACTTGCCAACTGAGTGCCATTACCATTCCGGCAGCAAATCTAAATTAGGGTGGCAATTCTGGGAGAGGCAGTTAGTTTAGGGGGCATTTTACTTTTGCAGTTCTGGTTCTGAGGGAAGTTTTTGAGTGTGCTCCAATTTTTACTGAGTCTCTAACAGATATTAGATGAAAATGGTAATGTAAAGGCAGACTAGCCACGTTCCCTAAATATATACATACTAAAAAAAACCAAAAAAAAAAATTCCAAGATAAAAATAAATACCTTCTTTAAACATGGTAGCCAAAAGTACAGTTTAGTCACTTCAGGCCCCGCCTCCAACCCCACCATGTAACAGTAAATCTGAAAATGCCAATGTTACCCCAAATAAAATCTAACGCTGCTGTAGTACAAGATGGAATTAATTCTCAAATTAACGTCCGGCCACCACACACACACACAGTTATCTCCGACTTAGTCCGCGGCTGCACTTGTTTTACAAATCCTTCATCAACTCAGCATCACACTAGACATTACTGAGATTTAAGACACTACTGAGCTTTAAGACACCAGAAAATACTGATCTAGAAAAAAAATTGTGAAGTTTGCACAACACACCATCTACGATGGTCATTTTTCACTCGAAACGAAAGGCCTAGATAAGCACTTCCAAAACTGCTGACTACTAGGCTAGCCGGCGATACGGCTAGCCAATATAAGCTTCTGGCATTTCATTAAATGACTGTTTGATGCATTTTACATCGCAGCTTCCGACTTCAAGACCAGAGAATCCCTGTGTTCAACACAAAGACAAGGCTCCAAACATTTCTCAAGATCTGACGAACTGTATATCAGTAGAAAACATTATATTAAAAGAACGTACACTTCCAGCTTTAGTACTTACTCGTCTTCACGTTCCGACAGAATCTTATAATGGTTCCTCCCTTCACTCCTCCATTGTGAAGCCGACAGTAAGTGCAAAGCGTTTTCTCCCAGTGCTGTTTACTGATGTTTGCTAATAACACAATGTTTCTGATTTATTAATTAAAGTCACTGACACCACAGGAGACGGACACCAACACACAGCCCGTCTCCAGGTCGGTTCCGCCTCCTGCTGCTGCCTCTTGCACCTCCTTCCGGTTTTCTCCGCAGGCATTCAGCTCCTTCCGGTTTTCTCCGCAGGCAGACAGTCACTCACGACTACACCTGCTGGCTGGGGGGTGGCTACTGCACCACTGCTAGCTTCACAAATGAATACAATTCACCGCGCGGAGACCTCTCGAGCCAATAACATCTGCTTATTAGTTGTGCTTAAACCTCTCAACCGTCACGCGTCACGGAGGCACGTCGACACGTCGTCACTGATTTTACGTTTCAGAAATACTTTGTACCACATTGGAAAGGCGGTACTACACATTTCCTATAGAAACGTTAAAGAAGAAATCTATTATGCACGGTTACCAGAACTACAATGAATATTAGTGCCGCGATAACTATAGTGTTCTGAACTTGGAGTGCCATGTTTGATGCTGTGTCACACATTTGCTCGTTTGACGATATGTCACAGATCTGTCAAATTGTCACACATTTCGGTTGAGAGGTATCCTCTCCGCAGTGGTTATACAGTAGGAAATAAGAAATTAAAGCAGCAGTGCAAGAAAATGGTGACAATTTTGACCTGTACTTTTCTATTCTATTTTAGATCGCACTCAAATTGTGGAAAGAAGGGTATCGTACAAGTCAGAAGACAAGGGGCAATCTAAAATAGAATAAGAAAGTGCAGGTCAAAATTGTCAACATTTTCTTGCACTGCTACTTTAACTTCATACTTACCGTAATTTCCTTTTCTGTTAGCCCCAACATTGTCAGTGGGTAATCAATACAGTTGGGCATAGTGCAACCCTACCAGGGGAATGGCACAGCCCAAGATTTTCGAATGTTGGGCACCCGAGGATTCCCTGCACTAACAAATCCCCAGTTACTAGTTAGCAGTGCCATGCAAGCTACATACATATGTAAGCATTAAGCCATGACGAAGGTGGCATCTAATGCTGGATTGATGCATGGTTGGGAGGGTTGTGGCCTGAGGCCGAGGGTGAACAACTACCCGACCATGCATCAATCGCATTAGATGCCATCTCTGGAGTGGCTTAGTGCACTTGTAACATGGGCCACGGGACAATGGAGTCGCCAGGAGCCTGTTTACTGTGCGTTGAGCAACATAAGACGGGGAGTCGGAGCTGTGAGGACACATTTGTACTGCACTTTGAAATCTTTGTTGAAACCAACATTTACTTACTGATGCGGTCAACATATTTACTGGATGTAAGTACACAAGACAGTTCGGCTGACATCACAGTCCGGTGCTTCTGCCGATCTGCGTGGGTATTTGCTTCATACCCGGCGCTGGAGGTCTCCGCTGTGCTGCTCACTCCCCGCGGTGTGCGTCTGCATGCAAATTTGCCTGGGCCCCTGGTCACTTCTCCTTCCCTCTTGCTGAGTCCCCACTTGCCGGCATCCCCTATCTGTCTCCCGCTCTGCTATCTCTGCATTCTGTGCGCCCCTGGTTCTTGTCCCCCTTCCCCGTTTCCATCGGCATTTAGCTGGTCTCCCCATCGCTGCGCCACTCTTGCCCCTGTAACACTCACTCCCCTGCTGTGCCCAGTGCTGCTAACCTGGGGCTCTGGCTGCTCGCGGTACTGCCGAAGCGGGCACGGCATATAAGCTGGGTTAATGCCCGCTCCGGCTCCGGTCCCATGACCCTGTTGCACCTATCGCAGCTCCCAATTTGCCCTACACGATTAATGCCATGTTACAAACACAATTATACAATGGCAAGAAAGAATCTTGGACTGTGATTGGTCAGTTTGAGGCTGGACCCATGGCGTTATCCCAGCATAACGCCACAGGTCTAGTCTCAGCACTGTGAACCAATTGGTGATTTTTTGGACCTAGATGACCTCTTTTTTTGCATCTCCTCTTAAGAAACAAAAATATTTTTCCACACTAATAAAAACATTCTTTAAAATTGTTTTTTTATTTTATATATAACAACAAGCCATTGTATAATAGGAATAATGCACTCCAGGGTGTGAGTCGTTGCTGGGATAATGCCACGCCTGGGGCATTGAATGCCTGTGACCTCTTGACCTCGTGCGAACCCCCAGGTGTGGCGTTATCCCAGCACGACACACACCCTGTCATGCATTATTCCTTTATCAAAAACCAGTCACACGTTGACAATAAATTCTTATCCGATTGTAAGGAAGTTAATTAGCATGTGCGATTTGCATATGCTTTACTAATGCGCATAGGCTAACATTTATATATAAACCCTTGCTTGGCTGGCAGAAGCCCGCATCTTCTGCAGTTGTTTTAAGTGTGTGTTTCATACCGTAAACTTACCAGCTCACTCCACGTTGGTGTCTGCGTGATTATTACATGGTGTCAGAATGGACTGCCTGCAGCCTCTCACCGCTCTCAATTTACATGGAAATGCATCTGAAAACTGGAGAAGATTTAAGCAGTAATTTGAAATGTTCTCAGTTACCAGTGGACTCGCTGAAAAATCCCAGAAACTCCAGGCTATGACCTTCTTGCACATGGCAGGCCCTGATGCATTACAGGTATTCAATACTTTTGTTTGGGAAAACGAGGAAGAGAAGGGGCAGCTGAATAAAATTATGGGACAATTTTAGAGGTATTGGAACCCAAGAAAGAATGTGACTTATGAAAGACATTTGTTCAATATGAGGAACCAGAATCTGGGTGAGTCCATTGATTCCTATGTAACTGAACATGAGGTTAAAGACTAAATCTTGTGAATTTGTAGATTTAATTGAATCATTGATCAGAGATAGAATTGTATGAGGCATACAGAGTGAGCATATGAGACGCAGACTGTTGAGAAAAGCATACTTAACATTAGATGATGCCATAGATATGTGCTGGGTTGCTGAACTGAGTGAAATGCAGGTAAAACACTTAAGTGGGAATGCTCAGGATGAAAGCGCAGTGCAAGTAGCAGTTGTCCAGGAAGAAACATAGAAACGTAGACTTTGACAGCACATAAGGACCGCTTGGCCCACCAAATCTGCCCATTTCCCTACCTGTTGGTTAAGCTGCAGATCCTAGTTAACCAATGGCCTACTTCCTCGTACCCCCCACTATAATTGTCTTTAAGTCTGTCCCACGCATTCTTGAACTCCCCCACTGTTTTTGACCCCATGACCTCCTCAGGAAGGCCATTCCATGCATCCACCACCCTCTCTGTGAAAAAATACTTCCTCACACTGTCCCTGAGCCGTCCCCCCTCTATCTTCAAACTGTGCCCCCTTGTTCTTGCACATCTCTTTTTCTGAAAGATGCTACTCTCTTGGACTTTGTTGACTCCCTTGAGGTACTTGAAAGTTTCTATCATGTCCCAGGGGGTCCCTCCTTTCCTCGAGGGCATACATATTAAGCTTCTTTAGCCTCTCCTCGTATAGTTTCTGTTGCAGATGCTGCACCATTTTAGTTGCCCTCCTCTGGACTGCCTCCATCTTGTCTATGTCCTTGCGGAGATGGGGTCTCCAGAACTGCACGCAGTACTCCAGATGGTGTCTCACCAACTGTCTGTATAGAGGGATGACAACTTCCTGTTTTCTACTGGTGATGCCTCTCTCTATGCATCTTAGTATCCCCCCAGCCCTCCTTACTGCCTTCTCACATTGCCTGCCTGCCTACCTTTAGATCATCTGATATGACTATCCCCAGGTCCCTTTCCATTTTTGTTATTGTTAGTACCTCCCGCCCCATTGTGTACTCTTCCCTTGGGTTTTTGTTTCCCAGGTGCATTACTTTGCACTTCTTTGCATTTAATCTGAGCTGCCATACTTTTGACCATTCCTCCAACCTTGCCAAGTCCCTTCTCATCCTTTCCACCCCCCTTGTGTATCAACCCTGTTGCAGATCTTTGTGTCATCTGCAAAGAGGCATACTTTTCTTTCCAGTCCCTCTGCAATGTCACTTATAAAGACATTAAAGAGGACCGGCCCCAATACTGAACCCTGCAGTACCACACTAGTAACCCCCTTTCTTCGGAGTGGACTCTGTTTACTATTACCTTCTGCATCTTGTTGTCCAGCCAATTTGTAACCCAGGCTACCACCCTGAGACCCACTCCCAGGCTGGCTAACTTGCTTATTAATTTTTTGTGTGGGACTGTGTCAAATGCCTTGCTAAAGTCTAGGTAGGGGTATCCTGTGATGTGGGCACATCACAAGTGGGTGCCTACCAAAACGGCGACCCACTTGCGGCGAGTACCCACACGGCGAGGGAAGATGACTGGATGGGGAGGGTTCGTGAATGGCAATGGGATGTCACTATACCTACGCATGCGCAGGGGGAGTGAGCACGTCGAATAAGGGGCAGAAGGGTTTGTGAGGGGTGGTGCCGCCGACCGCTGCCGAGCTGGCTCCGTGGCGTGGTGGGGTGGGCGCTGGCCTGGGGTGGATGCGGTACAGGGTTCGGGTCCGGGCGCAGGTATATTTTGTTGTGCCCGGCCCGAGTAGGGATTTTATTTTTGTCCCCCACTGTTGCACCCCTGGAGTTGAGAATCTATAGTGGGGGGGCAGGGGGTACAGCCCCCCGCAATAAAGTAAAAAAAAAAACAAGTTTTCACTGTCGCTGGAGTTGCACATCACCGAAATTGAATTTCGACAATGTACACTCACCATAAGGGCAATCGCTGTCTGGCAATCACCCTTATGACATAGAATCCTAGGTAGGTCATGTCCACAGCCCCTCCCTGGTCTACGACTTTGGTCACCCAGTCAAAGAAATCTATTAGATTCGTCTGACATGACCTTCCCACTGTGAATCCATGCTGCCTTGGGTCCTGTGCCCTGCTGACCTCTAGGTACTCAACAATTCTTTCTTTCATAAGTGATTCCACCATTTTCCCTACCACTGAGGTCAAACTAACAGGTCTGTAGTTTCCTGCCTCTGCCTTGCTCCCACCTTTGTGAAGGGAATCACATCCACCTTCCTCAGGTACCACACCATCATCCCACGATTTGTTAAAAAGGGTAGTCAGTGGTGTCACTAGTTCTCCCCTTAGTTCTTTCAGAATTCTGGGGTGAATCCCATCAGGCTCCATTGCCTTGTTCATCTTGAGTTTCAGGAGTTCTTTCAGGACCCTTTCTTCTGTGAATGAACTGGTATCGACTCCCCCCCTTTCCAAAGTGCATCTGTTGTTTGGTTTAGGTACATCCCCCTCCTCTTCTTTTCAGAATACTAAACAAAAGTATTCATTCAGTATCTCTGCCTTTTCACTGCCACCCTCTACCCAACCCTCTCCCCTTTATTAAGCCTCACCATCCCTCCATTTGTCTTTCTTCGCTCACTACTGTACCTATAAAAGGTTTTATCCCCCTTCTTAACTGAATTGGCTATCTTTTCCTCAGTTTGGGCCTTTGCTATTCTGATTGCCTTCCCCGATTCCTTAAACTGATGGAGTTCTCTTTCCTGCTCCTTCTGTGATTCCTTATACTTTCTGAACGCTATCTTTTTCTCCCTAACCTTCCCCACCACCTCTTTTAAGAACCATAGTGTTTTTTTCCTTCATTCTGTTTTACTTGCTTCACACAAAGGCTTATTCCTCTGTGATGGCAGTTTTGATTTTGCCCCATTGTTCCTCCACCCCTCCTTCCTGCCCTTTTGCTAGTGCATTCCTTAGGCACTCTCCCATTCTGCCAAAGTCAGTCCTCCCAAAGTCCAGTACCCTTGCTTTTGTGTGGCTTGACTCTATGGCTGTGTCTATTGTGAACCATATTGTCTGGTGGTCACTGGTTCCCAAATGGCTACCCACTTCTAAATCCGAGATCCCCCCACCAACCCCGTTTGAGAGTACCAGATCTAAGACTACTCCCTCCCATGTGGGTTCCAACACTAGCTGCCTGAGGCATGCTCCCTGTAGGGCATTGAGAATGACTCTGTTCTTGGATGTGGCTGCAGCAAATGTGCTCCAGTTAACATCTGGCATATTTAGGTCCCCCATCAACAATATCTCCCCTTTTTCTGACATTCTAAGGATGCCTCCTATCATTTCCTTGTCCATGTCCTTCCCTTGAGATGGGGGTCTGTGTGCAACCCCTGTGTGGATTGTGGTGCTATTTCCGGTCTCCAAGGTGACCCACAATGCCTCTTCTCCTCCCTGTTTACCCTTTAGTTCTATTGCTTTGATCTCTTCCCTTATGTAGAGAGCTACTCCTCCTCTTTTACCCTTCCTGTCCCTCCTGTAGATTGTGTACCCTGGTATGTTGACATCCCAGTCATGGTTCTCTGTATACCAGGTTTCTCTGATTGCCACAATATCCAGGCGTCCCTCTTCCATCAAGGCCACCAGTTCAGGAAGCTTGTTACCCAGACTACGGGTATTGGTACTCATTGCCCTCCACTTTTTGATGGCCTTACCACTTTTAGCCCCATCCCTGTACTTACTGCCTTTTTCTCCATTTACCCCACCCTGCCCCCATTGACCTCTCTACCTTAGTGTTAACCTCACTAACTACCCTGTTTTGTGGGGGAAGGCTGGGACTTCCCTGCTCCTTTTCAGTGCCCCCCCCCTTGGCTAGTTTAAAAGCTTGCCAATGAAGCATTTAAACCTATCACCTAGGATCCTGGTTCCTCTCACAGACAGATGCAAACCATCATGCCAGTATAGGCTTGTATTCCTCCAGATGAACCCCCAGTCCCCAATGAAGCCAAAATCCTGTGTTCTGTACCAGTTTTTCAACCATTCATTGAATCCCAGGGTGTGGAGTACCCTATCCTCACCTATACCATAGAGAGGCAGCACCTCCGAGAAGGTTACCGTGCATGCTACTTGTCTAAGGCCCTTCCCCAACTCCACAAACTCCTCCTGCACAGCTATGATCCCATTCCCAGCTAGGTCATTTGTCCCTAGGTGGACAATGACATCCAGCTCCCTCTCCCATGCAGCTGCTCCCACGATCTTGAGGATTTGCTTCCTGTCCCTTCATGCCATGGCACCAGGAAGGCAAGCACCTTATCTTCCTCTCCCCTCCCTCCCTCAGTTCTACCCCCCTAATGATTGAGTCCCCCACCAGGAGTTGTTTCCTTCTCCTGTGGGATCTCATGCCACCCTCCTGTGGGTCTCCTTTGTGGAGGTTCCCAGCATAATCCTTGGTCTCCACTGCGGGTACCTCCATAGAGAAACAGTGCTCTGCCAGAAAGGCATATGAATTGTGGAGAGGTACAACTGGAGGGATGTGCCTCTGTTCCACCACCCTCACCCTCCCTGAGCCCACTATAGGCCAAACACTCCTTATTCTTGGCAGTCTCTGAGGCAGCAGCTGCGGCTATGGCCCTGGCAATCCCTGGATGGGGGAGGAGATTTCCCAATCTCCTGCTAGGTCCTGTGTGGGGGAGGAGGTTTCTCTACTCCTTGCCAGATTGGCCTGGAGACAGACAACCTCCTCTCTCAGAGCAGAGAGGTGTCTGCAAATAGGGCAGCATTGCGGCCTCCAGAATGTCTTCCGGAAGACTGCTGCTCCACAGCCAGCGCATTGCACCACTTCCCACATGTCTCTCTCTCTCTCCATCCCTGCTGAAATTGTGTACGCTTTTTTTTTTTTTTTTTTGCTATTGAAAGATTCAAAGCAAGTGCCAACGTGAGCAAGGGGAGTTATGCACCTCGAGTGAATAAAGTCAAATGTGAAGAGTGTGGTCGAGAGCATGAGATAAATAAATGCCCAGCATATAGACAGTTTTGTAGATTGTGCCACAGGAAAAATCACTTTGGTAGGATATGTCATGTGGGCAAATGCAGTGAGATCCATGTTGTTAGAGAAGATGCTCAGGAGAATGAAAGTACTTTCAGCATTGAAACTGTGACTACCTATAAGCCAGAGACTGGAAAGTAAATCTGAGTATAAATCGGAAAATGGTGATGTTCAAGTTAGACACAGGAGCACAGTGTAATGGGATGCCTTTTCAGATGTATAAGACACTGTCTGGAGAAACTATTCAAAGGTCATCAGCTAGATTGGTTTCCTATTCCAGGCACAAACTGGATTTAAAAGGCAAAGTGATGTTGCTAACATGTTTTAAGCAAAAGAATTACCTGCTGCCATTTCAAGTGGTTAATGCAAACATGACCCCAGTGCTGGGCCTGTCTACTTGCTTGGAAATAAAGCTTAAAAAGAAGCTATTTTCAGTAGATGCTGCAAATGGAAGTGCTGGGGAAACCACAGAAGAAATACTGGCTGAATTTGCTGATGTATTTGAGGAATTGGGATGCTTAGAAGGTGAATACCACATTATATTAAATAAAACAGTCAGCCCTGTGATCACCCCCACCAACTAGGAGAATACCTTTCGCATTATAGGATAAAGTGAAAACTGAGGTAGAGAACATGGAAAGATTGGGGATTATTGAGACAGTGGAGAAACCCACGAGCTTGTCAACTCGATGGTGGTTGTGGAAATACCAAAGTACAAATTTGTATAGATCCCAGAGATCTTAATAGAGCAATTAAACGGGAACATTACCCGAGGAAACAGTTGAAGCGGTTGCAGCCAAGCTAGCAGGGACTAAAGTATTCACAGTGTTACATGCTGGGCATGCTTTCTGGCAGATTAAACTGGATGGGCCTAGCTCTGATCTAGTGACTTTTAATACACCTTTTGGGAGGCACAAGTTCAAACATCTCCCCTTTAGGATTTGCTCAGCACTAGAAGTCTTCCAAAAGAAAATTCCACACATTTTTGAAGGGCTTGAGGGCACAGAGGTCATTATGGATGACATCCTAATATGAGGAGCTAATGTACAAGAGCACAATTAAAGGTTATAGAATGTTATACAAAGAGCCAGGGATAAGCCTCTAAATCTAAAGAAATCCTAAATCAAAATGTCAGCGGTCCAATATATTGGACACAAATTAAGTAACAACGGCTTGTTGGTAGACCC
The DNA here is from genome assembly GCA_016271365.2 of Neoceratodus forsteri. Classification (NCBI taxonomy): domain Eukaryota; kingdom Metazoa; phylum Chordata; order Ceratodontiformes; family Ceratodontidae; genus Neoceratodus; species Neoceratodus forsteri. The sequence continues at coordinate 738,208,507 of CM028136.1, forward strand.
CGAGAAAATTAAAGCAATTACCTAGATGCCTGTTCCTCAAAATAAGACGGACTTACAGAGATTTATGGGCATGGTAAACTACCTGGCAAAATATAGTCCAAACCTATCTACTATAAATAAGCCATTGAGAGAGTTACTAAAGAAAGAAACAGCATGGCACTGGGAGGAGCGCCACCAACAGGCCTTTCAAGAACTGAAAACAGTTGTTACTAACCCCCGGTGCTGGCCTACTATGATCTAAGGAAACCTGTTGAATTATCTGTTGATGCATCCTCTGAAGGGCTGGGTGTCTATCTGCTGCAGGAAGGCAGGCCTGTTGCTTTTGCTTCCAGATCACTTAATAAAGCTGACAGAAATTATGCACGAATTGAGAAGGAAACACTAGCTATTGCGTTTGGTTGTTCAAAGTTCCACCAATATATTTATGGCAGACCCTGGGTCCATGTTGAAGCCCCTAGAAAGCCTTTTCAAAAAAACACTGGCCACAGCCCCACCAAGAATTCAACGCATGATGCTAAAACTGCAAAGGTATGATTTGCGAGTACAGTACAAAGCAGATAAAGAACTTCATATAGCAGATGCCCCGAGTAGGACTGTAGGAGAAAAGTCTGTGCCAGAAACTGAATTAGACAACTGTGAGATTCACACGGTGGACTACATGCCAGTCAGTGATGAAAAACTAAAATTGTTTCAGCAAGAGACAGACTTGATAGACTTCTAGGCTTTTATCTGCTGGCAAATTTTGTATGATTCAGCACTGGTCAAGTTGAGAGACACTGTTTTGAATGGGTGGCCCCAGGAGACAACATTAGTGCACCCCGAGATAAGGCAGCACTGGCAGTTCAGAGATGAAATCTCAATAGAAAATGGACTTTTGCTGAAGGGGGAGAGACTGACAGTCCCCACGTCACTGAGATCAGACAAGTTAACCCCATTACACAGCAGCTACTTGGGCATTGAAAAATGCAAGCATTGGGTCAGAGATCTTTTATTCTGGCCAGGGATGAACAGTCAGATTAGTGACATGGTGGCCAAGTGTGGCATTTGCCATCAGTTCAGGAAAGCATAAGCTCGAGAACCGATGCAGCCACATGAGATACCAGACAGACCTTGGCAAAAGGTTGGGGCTGACCTGTTTGAATTTGAAAGGGAAAATTATCTGGCAATGGTTGATTACTACTCCAAATACACTGAGATATCCAAGTTGCAAAATACAACAAGCGAAACGGTGATTAACCATATTAAATCACAATGTGCATGACATGGTATTCCAGAAATACTTGTTACACATAACGGCCCGCAATTTGCCTGTACTGAATTCAGAGACTTTCAATGAAGGTATGAGTTTAAACATTTAATGACTTCACCAAGATATCTCCAGAGTAATGGCATGATAGAACGGGCCATTCAAACAAAAAAGAGACCATTAAAGAAAGCACAAGTGGACCATCAAGACCCTTACTTAGTGCTTTTGGAATTGAGAAATACCCCACTGGAGGGGCTAGGATCTCCAGCACAGCTGCTTATGGGCTGCAGAACCAGAACTTTAATGCCTACCAGATCTGAGCTACTTAAACCAAAAGTACCAGAAGTTGAGGTGCGAGCTACATTGCAAGGGGCTCAAGAAAAACAACAATCTTATTACAATTTGCACACCCAACCACTCCCAGCCTTACAGCCGGGACAGCCTGTTTACCTGTGAACACCTCAGAATACCTGGATCCCCACAGCTGTGGAATGTGATATTAAAGAGCCACATTCCTATGTAGTCCAAGCAAATGGGAAATTATATCGCAGAAACAGGAGAGAGTTTTGTTAACCCCTGAGCCACGCTGCTCCTGTGGCCCACAAAACTCGCACATCCAAGGAGAGGAGGAGGGAAGTGAGCAGGATGGCAGTATGGAGGACGATGGGATCCCTCCACAAGTGACACCAGGGCAGTCACAAAGTGAGCCTGTGATGTCGGCCCCACCCCTGAGTAGTCAGGACCAAGTGACTGGCACCCGCTCCAGCCCAAGAATCAGCCGTGTCAGTGGATGGGAGATCCAAAGGCCCACCTGGCATTGTGAATACATAGGCTCACAAAAACTTTGAGCTACATAGAACTTTAAATATTGTACTTTGAGGGGGAAAGTTCAACTGAGAAGGGAGATGTAAGAAAGTTAATTAGCATACGCGATTTGCGTGTGCTTTACTAATGCCCATGCACTCTCATGTATACAAAACCCTTGCTTGGCAGGCAGACCCACATTTTCTGCAGTTGTTTCAAGTGTGTGTTTCATACAGTAAACTTACCAGTTTACTCCACGTTGGTGTCTGTGTGAATATTACACCGATATTCGGAGAAGAGATGCATAAAGTATTCAGATCTTGAAGTGAAGAAACATACAGTCACAAGGTGCTTCAGAGGCGCAACATGTCTCACAGGAGTCACACATCTGTGAACTGAAGCTAACATATAATGAAATGTGCTGTTTGTCTTTTTTATTTTATTTTTTGAGAATGCAGAGAAACAGACTGCCAACAGGAAACACACCTTAATAAATGAAACCTGTTAACCTGCAGTCACAGATAATTGATACTCAGTGTAACTGATCAATCATATCAGAGTACAGTGCAGCAGAAGAAAGTGAAAGATCCACATTGGAGATTTCACTAAAAAATAGACCTCTCATCTAGCATGCAGGCATACCACTCAACTGTCCCTGATTTTCAGGGATGTCCCTGATTTTGCCTCAAAATTTTATTCTGTCGCTCCTAAAAATTGTGTTTCCGTGACCAGACAGTGGGGTTTGTAAGCACAAAATAATGTCAAACATTAAAGTTACAGACTTGTTCTTAGAAAATACATTTTACAATAAGCCCCTTATTCTACTAGCTTCCTGAGTGGATATAAACAATTTTGAAAATGTGTCCCTGATTTTGGTCCTTTGTCCCTGACTTTTTTAAGCCTTGTCCCTGATTTATGAGGCAGGAGGTTGAGACGTATGCATGCAGGATAAGATTCTCCCTCAGGAGCCATGCTCCTGGGAAGGTCCCATTGACAATGTTGGAGGTAACAGAAAAGGAAATTACAGTAAGTATAAAGTTAATTTCTTCTTTCTGTAGCGCTGCACATTGTCAATGAGTAATCAGTACAATTGGGTTCTAAGAAGCAGTACCCAGACAAAAAAATGGGAGGGGGAGAATGTTATCCCATATGCCAGATGCTCTATAATTACTTGCGAACTGCTGCCTGCAACACTCTGCGACCAAAAGCTGCGTCAGCAGAACTCTGAACATCTAATTTATAATGTTTCATGAATGTGTGAACTGAGGTCCACGTAGCTGCCTTGCATGGTTCTAAAACTGTGGCCTTGCCCCTCTCCACCCAGGAAGTTGCCAGTGTCCTGGTGGAGTGAGCCCTGATAACAGCTGGGGGCCTCTTGTTTTTTGCCACATAGGCCTTAGCAGCATAGGCCCGTACCCACCTAGCTAGCATGGGTTTAGATGCCTTTTGTCCTTGCTTGGCTGCCCCAAAAAGCACAGACTATCCGATTTACGAAATTCAGATGTACGTTTAAGGTAGATCCTAACTGCCCGCCTTGGGTCCAGTTTATGCAACTCCTTCTCCTTGGTGTAAGAAGGATGAGGACAGAAGAATGGAAGGCAAATCTCTTGGTTCACGGGAAAAGCCGTGGGCACTTCAGGGATGAAGGATGGAACAGTCCTCAGCACCACTTTGTTCTTATGCATGATAAGGTAAGGCTCCTCATGAGACAAGGCCTGGAGTTCGCCCACTCTCCTGGCTGAACACATGGCCACTAAAAAACAGACCTTATAGGACAACACATCCAGTGGTACAGATGCCAGTGGCTCAAAGAGTTCAACACAGAGAGCATTCAGAACCAGGTTAAGATTCCACGGGGCAAACGGGGATTGAAACAGCGGTCAGCTCCTGCCCACTGCACGCAAAAAATGAACAACCTCTCTATTTGTTCCTAGGGAAAACCCCAAGGAAGCTCTGAGAGCAGAAACCTGCCTTCCCAGCGTATTCAATACCAGCCCTTTTTCCACACCATCCTGAAGGAATTCCAGGATCTGAGCAATGGAGACCTTCAGAGCTTTAATTCCTTTCTCTCTGGCCCAAGAAGAAAAATTAGTCCAGACTCAGGCGTAAGCAGCCGAGGTAGAGGTTTTTCTTCCCGCTAGCAATGTTTCAACTACCCTCGGGGGAAAACCTAATCTTAAGAGTCTTCTCCTTTCAGGAACCAGCCCACAAGTTGCATTGCGCCTGGGTGAGGGTGGAGAATGGGGCCTTACAGCAGGAGGTCCCTTCATACCGGAAGGCAGAAGGGTACTTGCTGGGCTAGGTTTTTTACAGTTAGTTCCTTTATCCTCCTTCCCGGGTGGCTTACCATTATGCCTGATCCCCCAGTCCCATCCCCCGCTCACAGCTTACCTTCCGCTTCCTCCATGGCTTGCCCCCATGGTGGGGCGGTGGGGATCCCTCAACCCGCTGTAACGGATCTGGTGTGGAGGTTACTGCAGTTCACGGGAGCGGGGTCTGTGGGGTCAGCTTTCATCCTGCCATGCCCAGGACGTTTTCTTCTTTCATTTTCTCCCCATAGGAGAGGAGGCATGCAATGATGCCCTAAGGAGAGAGCACGCATGCGTCCACATGTGCTCCTCCAAGCATCTGCCTCCTCTCCTTCCCTTTCTGAAGCATCAGGGTGCTGTTCTCTGGCCACCACTAGGGGCCAGTCAGGCACGACTGCTGGTGGCCCCCCCCTCGGAGAAGGAGAGTAGTCCCTTGGATGCTTGATCTATCTCCTCCCGAGCTGACCCCCAGCAGCCCCGTGCTCATTCCCGAACATGGGTCGCCAGCGTAGCAGGAGGTAAGGCATCCAGTGCCTCAGCCCTCAGCACCACCGGGCCAGGGGACTAGGTTTACTAGATTTGAGAACCACAGTCTTCTTGGCCACTCTGGGGCTATCAGAAGAAAGCTTCCGCTTGAGTGTCTTATTTTCCTTAAGACTTTCTGGAGGAGAGGCAGTGGAAGAATGGCATATGCGCTGCAGAAGGACCATACCTGAGTCAGAGCATCCACTGCTTTTGCCTGAGGGCACCGATGCCAACTGAAGAACCTGTGGGTCTGAGTATTGTGGCTTGAAACAAACAGATCTATCTGCGGTTGCCCAAACCGATTGCTTAGCAGTGCAAACACCTCCAGGTTCAACTGCCACTCTCTGGGGTGAACAGTTTCACGACTTAGCCTGAATGTTCAACTCCCCCACCAGATGAACTGCCGATAGAGCGAGAAGATTCTCCTCTGCCCAGCTCAGTAGTTCGGAGGTCTCTCGAAGCATTGCCCTGCTTTTTGTGCCTCCTTGGTTATGTATGCCACTGTGACAGCATTGTCCAACCGCACTTTCACTGCAGTGTTCGTCAGTCTGGACTGAAAATGAAGTAGAGCTAAGTGAACTGCCCGTATCTCCAGGACATTTAAGTGGAGATGCTGTTCTTGTAGTGACCACATCCCCTGAGTGGGAAGTTGGTCCTGGACTGCCCCCCACCCATGCAGGCTTGCATCTGTTGTGAGAATCCCCTCTGGTGGTAGTTCCGAAGGAACTCCCTTGTTGAGATTCTGCACATTCAGCCACCAACTCAGAGAGTGATGAAGCTGAGGGGTGAGGGGGATCCTGGCTTGACAGTCGTCTGATGATGGGTCCCAGGCCATCAGCAGTCCTGTCTGAAAAGGCCTCATGCAGAAGCGGGCCCAGGGAACTAAGTATATTGCTGCCACCATGAGGCCCAGAATGCACAGCAGGGTGTGGGCCAACGCTGAGGATTGAAACCAGAGCTCCTACCTACTTTTGTGTTGAAGAGCGCCCCTAAGGGCTACAAGGACTGCGATGGTTCTAAGGAGCTAGTCTCCTAGTTCACCATCCAACCATGTGATTCCTGGATCTCTAGGGTCCTGGACACTGATCTCTAGCATTGTCGGTGCTCGAATGAGCAGGTTGTCGAGATCAGGGTAGACATGATGACCTTCCTGTCATAGGTGAGCCACTAGGACAATCAGTACCTTCGAGAAAACTCGAGGGGCTGTTGCAAGGCTGAATGGGAGTGCCTTGTACTGAAAATGTTGGCCCAGTATCAAGAACCTGAAGTATTTCTGGTGGAACTGTCTGATGGGGATGTGGAGGTAAGCATCCATCAGATCTGTTGAGGCTAAGAAGTCCCCCATTTGGACAACCCAGATTATTGACCTCAGAGACTCCATCTTGAACATCTTGTGGTGCACAAACTTGTTTAGATGCTTCAGGTCCAAAATGGGTCTGAACCCCCTGGACTTCTTGGGAACTACGAAGTAAAGTGAGTAGAACCCTTGACTCTGCTCATTTGGGGGAACCGGAATGACGGCCCCGATTGGAATGAGATGAGTCAGAATGTCTCAAACCACCAGGCGTTTTGTCACTTGCTGTGAAACCAGGGATGGCAGAAAACGTCCCCTTGATGGAACCGTTAAGAATTCTATGGCATAGCCCAGGTGAAGGATTTCCAGAACCCAGGTGTCTGCCGTTGTCTGAGCCCATCTTACAAGAAATTTCTATAGTCTTCCACCAAAGGGAAAGGGGCAGGGATGGGCCCGCATACCTTCATTGTGCGGTACCGGTCCTTTGTGCTGGTCCTCCGCCACGGCACCTGGAGAAGGATCCTCTATTGCCTGAAGAGGTACCTCTGTTCCTTTGGGTACCGAAGTTCTGAAAAGGATGATACCCTCCCTGGGACTGTCTGTGCTGACCATTGCCCTGTCTTCATTGAGGAGCTGTGGCCTTGCATTGCTATTGGACACTGGGAGGTGGTCCTTCTTATCCTGCATGTCCTGCAAGATAGAATCCAGACCAGAACCAAACAGTAAATTCCTTTAAAAGGAAGGCTAAACAGTTTCATCTTTGAAGACTAATCAGCAGACCAATGTGTGAGCCACACCGCTGTCATGACCGCTGCAGAATGGTAGGCCAAGCGGGCTGACAAACATAAATTGTGCACAGTGGAATCCCCAAGGAAGGAGGATGCCATGGCCACCAACTGAAAAATACTTGCACCCTCCAGATCATGAGGGGTATAATCAGTCAGCATAGTGACCCAGAGGTTTAAGGCTTTAGCAACAATAAATGAAGCATAGGAGGTACGAATGTTTGCGCCTGAAGCGGCAAAGGCCCTCCTGCTTGAGGTATGTATCCTCTTGTTATGTGACTCTGATAGTGCCAGAGTCCCCTCCATTGGAATGGTGGTGTGCTTTATAGAATTACAGACAGCCTTGTCTGCCGGGGGGGGGGTCCCCACTTGCGAGACCTCTCCCTTAAAAAAGAATAATTCCTGTTTTTTGGTTTTGGGAGATGTCTTCTCTCCTCCACACCTGCCCATTCCTGTACAATAATGTGGTCACAGTGGAGAAAACCTGTGAAACAGTTTGGAGCAGCAGAGGATGCTGACAGAATTGGATTAACATCCAGTAACTCCATGGACTGCTCCTCCTTGAGCTGTAAAGATCTACATGCCTCAGCTATCAAAAAGGGCAAGGACTTATTATCTAAGAGGGGTGGAATCTGTATCCTGGTCTTGGGCTCTGTCCACTCTCCTTCCTCCCTCTACCTCCTCCTCAGAGGGGATGCCCTTCTCATCTGAAAGTGATTTTCTCTGGTCAGGCATTTCCCCAAGATCCCCATAATCATCCTCCTGACCTTCTGATGGGTCAGGATTGGGATCGCCTGCATATCCAATTCTGCAGCCTGTTCCTGCTGTGTCGCACCTGGTCGTGCCTGTGTGGGCCCCCCCCCCCGACCTGACTGGCCTGGTTTGGGGTCGGGTGTATCTGCTGGGATGCCCTGCAGGACATCGGGGTTCAAAAGCTCACCAAGGATCGATCAGAGATTTTTACGCAATTCTACTTTGCCACTGCCAAGCGACGGACCAGGTGCCCCCCTCCCAGCTTGGAGGACCAGCTGGGGTGAACCGTGAGAGAAATATTATGCTGGGCAACACAGTGAGTACAATATGTACCCATGGGAGAGGGCCTCATCACCCTTCTGCAGGTCTTATATCGTTTCATAAAGTATGGCCTCCTGAAAGCCATGGTGCCAAAAACAGAAAAACTGTGACAGAAATGTTATTTTCAGCTGTCGTTAAGAAAATTACTCCACAACTGAAAAAACTGTGACAGATTTTTAAAATGTAATTGTGAAACAACACAAAAACTACCAGCCAACTGTAAAAAACGTACCAGCCACTTGAAAGCAGTAACTGAGTTTTGGCTCCTCTCAAGGTGCGAATGCTGGGTCCCTCCTCCTACTGCCGGGAAACTATAAAGCTGAGGAAGCGTGCACCCAGTTCTAACAGCAGCCACACAATTGCAAAAAATGAAGGCTAAGTCAGGAAACCCAAAAAAACACACCTCACTAGTTGGCTAAAAATGGCAGAAACATGGTAAAATACAGGGCAAAAATGCCAATAAAAACCTCAAGCGGGGGGGCAAGAACCGACGCCAAAGACGAGTGACCCCTCAGAACCTCTATACTCCTACGAAGTATTGTAACAGGAGACCATAACAACACTCTATCAAGGCATAAGTGACTCCCAGTCCACACAGGGAGTGAGGAAAAAACAGGCAGGTTGATCAATTTTAAAGCCACAGCTTAACAGGCACGATTTAAATTTAGGGGTGCTCCCTGTAAACAGGAAGCCCCAACCTGAAGAGAAGAATTGCAGCCCTAAACTGAAGTCTTGAATTCCTGATTGAAAATTCTTCTGGAGTAGCTCTTTCCCCTGCAAATGGCACAGCGAAACTGGGGATTTGCCATTAGTGCAGAGAATCCTCAGGTACCCAACATTCAAAAATCTTGGGCTGTGCAATTCTCCTGGTAGGGGTACACTATACCCAACTGTATTGCTTACCCATTGACAATGTGGAGCACTTCAGAAATAAAATTTGTAAGCCAGAACCCTTTGGTGCCTCTTTGCTGTGCCCTCACCCCATTGTAAACAGACCTGTGTTTGTTACTTGGACGGCCTGACCCTTTGTTCATCACATATTGTACTTCAGGAACTGTATAATAAGAACAAAATAATACAGCCGCACTTTGTTTTATGTATTTACCATTGATGTTTCATATAATAAAATAGATCACAATCATAATGTAACCCCGTGCTCTCTTGGTATAATCTCCTCGTACAAACGAAAAATACAGACTTTCCTTCCGCTCTTGCCCCGAGCTCACTGAAATTAGGTTTCAAAGTTACCGAATAGGGCAGGCAGCTTACCACCCCCAGTCTCTGAGGTGACATTTCCAATGGCATCCCTCCTTCCCTCCCTGTCTAGGGTTTTTAAGGTGATGTTGCAGTTCACGGAGAAGGGGCGGATGGGCACCAGTTCCTGACAGGCAGTGTCCACAGAATTTAGCAGGAACATAAACACAGTACCTTTGATGTACAGAATTTTGGGATTCTTCTCATGACAGAGTTAGCTCCGACTGGGTGCAGGCTGATGTTCTCTCTTCCCTCTTGTCTTGACTGGGGAGCACAGGCACAGTCTTATCTATTGGAGCAAACTTGTTAGAACAACATCAACACAGTTTGGTATGGCTCAGGACACATAGATTCGGCCCAGGCAGAAATCAGGATGCAATTAAGCACATTTTATTTTGTTAAAATGCAAAAGGCTCAAGCCACAACAGTCAGCTCCATGGAGCGGGGAGCATTTTGATTATTTCCACACAGTCACTACAGCATGGCAGCCATGGCACAAATTACTTGGGGGACCTGGGTCCCGAGTCTGGGTCCTGCACATTTACTTCTGGTGAGCTGAAACAGGCTCCTCTCTCTTCTGCCAGCACTCTTTGGTGCTAAACACATGCAGACTACTTTCTGTATCCCCACCAGTGGGAGTGGGGCAAACTCTTACTTTAGGGCACCATTTCCTCCTTTGGACACTCTGAGGTTATTCGGGCACAGTCGAACCTGCTAGACCATCAGCCCTGCTGATCCACGGGCAGGGTTTGCACAGGACAGTGGCCACCTTCGCTTGGGCATAGCTCTCTACCTCCACACAGCAGCTCCCTTCTTCCAGAATGAGTGGACATGGACTTAGGGCCTCCGGAACTGCCTCTGTCACACTGCGGTCCGGGCCAGCCATGGCATCCGCCCCAGCACTCTCTCTCCTTCACGGAGCCAGATGGGCTCCAGCAAACTGACTCTCTCCTCCATGCTGTTGTGGACAGCCATCCGCCCTCTCCACTGTTGGCTTGTGGGGGTCCACCCACACTTTTGGGACTGGGGGCAATCTCCCCACCCTGGCCCTGGGCTGCCTCGGCCCTGACTGGTGGCCCAATCCCCAACTGACCTAGCAGCAGGCTGCCTTGCTCCTTTCACTTCCCCAACTCCTCACAGACTCTCCTTCCAACTGCCAACCTCACGCCAGTTGGTGCTTGAATTCCAACACGTGATGCCCAGGCTCTGCCCCTTGGCAGACCTGCCATCACACATGTCCATTCTCAATGCCAACAGGACATCATTGGTAACCCCCCAGTTTGGCATGGGGGTTATACTTTCCCCCCACAGACATGCTTCACCTCCTGGGGAAGCTCTCGGATACTAGCTAGCCAGGCTGTTGGGCCTTATGGGATAATGCGCACTCTCCCACAGGCCACCACAACCAGGCTCCACCAGTCAGGTTACCTAAGTGTAGCCACCCTGATTTGAGCTGGGCAAACCCACCTATGTGCACTAACTTGCATCACCACATTGGGGGCATGGCTACCTGGCCTGAGTTCCCAAAGACAAATCGCTGGTACTTTCAGAGCCGGCATCCCACCCTACTCACCCCCAAGAGGACCCCAAACCTATATCATTTACTAACAGGACCCAAATTATTGCATGGGAACTCATTTGGTGCATCCAAACAACATTCAGCAGTAAACATTTCATTTTAACCAAATACATTTTCCTATCTAACTAAACCTCCACCAGGGTGAAACACACTGTTACTTCAACTTTAACTGTTAAGCTGCAGAGCTGCTGTTTTTCCCCCACAGAAATACCTGGTACCCATTTACCTATCTAACTACTTATCTACAATAACCTATCATATCTTTTGAGCTAAAGGTACGTCTATACTATCTAAACAGCTATCCTACCTTCTAGGCTACTTAACAATATGTATTTACATCTTAAGGCCTAAGACAAAAACATTTATGTGTGCTCTAAATGCAGAGTCCCATGGAGTCCATTAGGTGGCAGTCTCTACAGGTTGGAGTCCATTTACCTAGCTCCAGATTTCCGGTTTTGAGCACAAATTAAATAACTCACCCTACTTAATAATTCTACTTAACATTTCTACTCTAACAATTAGTACCTTACCTATTGCTACTATCCCCTATCTATTGCTATCTATCTAAATTTCAAGGCACATTGTTCTATCAAATGAAGCTCACGTTTAACAGTTTTTTTCTTTTTCAAACAATTAACATGGCACATTACTTGAGCTACAGTCCTTGCTATTGTAAGCATATAAATAACAAAAAACAGTCTCACCCAGGTAGTCTCTCAGCGGCAAATATGGGGCAGCAGTCCACAGCAGCGGCAGGGGGCACTGATGTTTCTGTTCTTCTTTTTGTCACCGCCTTGGAGCCTTTTGGCGGATCATCAGGAGCATAGTAAAAAAAAGGGTCTGGCTTTGTGCATTCAGCTCCATGACAGTCATGGCTAACCACATAGTATTTGACCCTGTTCCCAATCATATCCTGTACCATGGTAAAAAGTCTTAAACAAGGTAGCTCCTTCCCATACAGATGAGGCATGCATTGATCTTGCAGCGGTTGCCACCTTATGTCTATCATATGCAGAATCAGAGGGGTCCATTCGGTTTCTTAAATGTATGTTCTTCACAGCACCATGGAATACCCAGTCCCATCTGCGAACTTCAATAATGTCCCACATCCTCTCACTGACGTGGGGTAGGTCTCTCCTGGGAACTCCATCCGCAAATACCTCCTCACCCAGCACTCAGCTTGACTCCAAATGGGAATTGAGTGCACACTGGACTGTGGGGCAAGTCCTCTGGGCAACCAAGTGCCATCTCTGCAGTTTACGTAGGTCAGGTCCATGTGGTGCCTGGAGTACATGTCTACCAGCCGGCGTCTGCATTTTTCAGGGAGCAAGGTGGTTGTTTCAAGCAGTCCCATAATAGGCAGAGAATAGGGTTGGGGAATGTTTCTTTCTACCACCAGGTCCTGAAACATTCGGGTAATTCCCTCTTTTGTCTGGGAATACACAGACACTACCTCTGGATGTCCACCATCACTATCCACATCTAAGCCTGAACCCTCCATTACTGCTTCCCTGGCCATATCAGGTTCCTCTCTGGCTTGTGCATTTTCCTGCTGTGTGGGGAGTGGGGTGCATTCATTAGCTGCTGTGGCTCCCTCTGCCTTCTTTGGGTATGGTACTAGTTTTTCAATTACTCTTTCCTCCTCCATCTGGATGATGGTACTGTCAGAACAAAAGCTTATAATATCACTTTTTATAATGATGCACTTAGATTCACCTCGGGCCTTACCCAAAAATTATTTAATAAATTACTAAAAATAATAATATTCAAATATTATATTATCCTGTGCTTTCCAGATTAAAAAATGACAGTGAAAAACACTGTTGCCACACTTTGGATTATATAAGAGATAAATATATATTTTATTTACATATGTACAAGTCCTAAATATTCATAATTAGCATAACTATCAAGCATAATAAAAATAATGTAAACAGAAACTGTAATGTAAACAAAACAATAGGTTTTAGAAAATCAAGTAAATCAAATCAAACAGAACAAATTTCAGCAAACAAGCAATGCAAATGAATAAGCAACATTAAGCATAATAAATTGCAGTTTAAACTATTTCTTTAGCATACTTATAAATAGCATGACTTTTTTGCTATGAGAACTTGCAGCTCATTACACTAGTGTTTCAGATTATCTTGGTATAATGATTGTTTAAAACTTCATAACATGTAAAGGGTATTTCTTTTACATCTAAATGTTAGCTTAACCATATACCCAAGATTTTGGAGCTAAAATGCACTACGTTTCCACCCCAGATAGCCAAATAAGTACTAAACGTAGAATAAAGGAATACTTATGTTTTAGTTATCTGTAGATGTGGTCTTCTACTTTTTAACTTTCAAAGTCTTGGTAAGAACTTTTGGTTTTGGATGACAAATGTCCTTGGTGGTGAGTTTGGCTTTAGTCTTCTGTCTTTTCCCCTTGAACCTGGAACTGTAGAGTCTTCTGACATCAATGAAGCAATGCAAGCTGGATCCTTCTTGCTTGACGTCACACATCATCAAAAGTCACTTCAGGATTTAGTAGGAAAAATCAGACAGCAAGATTGTGGTCAGTCTAGCAGCACAGTCTTAGAAAGATATCCTTCTGTGGACAGCAGTATTGTTTTAGTAACTGGACTCTATGACTCTTGTCTGTTTCAGTTCATTTCTGCTTTTGAACCTGGAGCTCTGGACCCACTGCTATTTAACAGCACTGCAGGCTTGCTGGCTGGTAAATTCCAAAGTCAGTCTCTTGTTCAGGCTTTTAACAGAAATTCCAAAACTTTATTTTAGTCCAGATTCTCAGTATGCAAAACATAGGCCTTGCTTCAACCAATATTGGAAAGAGAGTCCTTTGTGTAACAATCAGTTTCAGCAGCTGGACTTGTTACAGTGTTGTACAGGCTTTCTGGATGGTTTAGCAAACCCTTCCGGTGGCAATGTCAAAGCCCAAATGATGTCCCAAGCAGGTATGGCTTCAGACTTTTGACCTAGTACAAGTCCCAAGCTCATCCAAAATTGTCAGGGCATTCAACACAGGTCTTCACACACCAAAGAATCAAGCAGTTCTGGGCCGGCTTTGCCAGTATCCCATTTATGTCCCTCTTGTTGAACATCACCATCAGATTATGATTAGTCTGAGTACTCTTTGAGGGTGTTACTGTTAGCCCCTCCTAAACCATTTTTTATCAATATGACCTCATCTTCATAAACTATTTTTGATATAAAACAACTTTTCTTTCTTGCATCTATGTGCACATTATTACAAATATAAAACTTACATTTTTAGATACAGCTAAAAGAGAGGATTATTTAAGACCAAACTTGATGGTGTCAATCCTAATATAAAATCTATAATTTGTAAAACCATTATAAAACTTTGTCCTTTATAGATCTCTAAAATCTATTTACAGATTTCAGAAGTACATTTTTTCCTGTTTAAAATGATGTTAGTGTGGCACACCTGCTATCATTAGAAACTGTATAAATTTAGCAAACTTGTTTAAGACAGGGATCTTCTTTGTTTGAGGTAAATAATGCATGACTTCATGTTGCTTTGGACTTTATCCAGAAGGCTTATAATCCACCGACTAGTTGTTTCTGTTAGATAAACACTTTACTCTCATTCCATTGAAAAGGTGGCAATGTCAGCTTACTATAGACAGCAAACTTGTCAATATATTTTAAACAGTTTTGGGGCTACAGAGTTTTGTAAATAGTTTACTCTATACTATGCTGATAGGTTTAAAACTTAATCACTATGCAGGTTCATGCATTTCCAATAACCTGTATAATTTTGAAATGTATCAGAGTTTTTGTATATTTTCTATAAATAAAAGTCTTAGGGCCAGATATTCAAAACTTTGCCCCGGGGCTAAATTAGCACTGCCCAGCGGGCAAACTTAGCCCGGAGCATAAAGCAAGCCATATTCAAAAGCAGTAGCTCAGGGCAAACAGCTTCTGCATATAGTATGGGAATGAGACCGGGCAAACTGGACTGGGAGTGCAGGGCAAACTTAGCCCTGGAATAAGACAGCTCTGAATATGGCAACCAGGAAGTGCAAACCACAACAGCAACACAGTGCACAGCGATGTGAAGGTAGGTAGAGTTGAACTGTGTGGCCAATGTGTGTGCCAGCAAATGCGTGGACCCAGTACAGCTGCAGGCAGCAGCGTATGTGAATGTACAGCGTGCAAAACTGTAAAATATTCCCTGAACTGTTTGCGCAGGGCTAACACGTTTACGTGGGTTTAGCGCAGTGCTAAACAGTTAGCCCGGTGCAAACATGTTTGCCCGGTGCTAAACTTTGCCATATTCAAAAGTGACATGCAGATGAGTCTACTTAGGTAGCCTGTGGGCAAACATCCAGATTAGCATCTCATTATGCCCTGATTTGCATGCAGTTTGCGCCGGGCTAACTGTTTAGCCCTGCGCTAAACCCACACAAACATGTTAGTGGTGCGCAAACAGCTTGGGGAATATTATACAGTTCTGAACACTACTTCCACATGCACTGCTGTCTGCAGCTATACTGGGACAACACAGCATAGGCACAGATGGTGGTGGTGCTGCATGCAACTGTCACACTGTAGGTCATGCTACAGTGCACAGCAGACACTACAGTAGCAAGGGAGCCAGTAGTGTGTGGACACAGCAGTGCCTATGGTATGTAGGGCAGTGATGATGACTGCACTATACACAGTGAGAGGCCCAACCTGCAGGTGTTTACTGACAGTGGACATTACTGTTAAGCTATTGTGTGACCCACAGATGCTGCATCTCTGGCATGGGATGCTCACAGTGACATATACATGTCCAGCTTTGTGTGCTGTGGCAGTTGTACAGCTGTGCGGTATGTGGCTGGGGGGGCATATATTATCCAAAAGGCACACTGGTGTTGGGGTATTCCCAATACTGGTCCATGTGCACTGCATGATGTGTCCCAGCCTTGTGGCCACACCTGGTCTGTGGCACAGCCTGGCCACCCATACACTCTCCCCTCAACATCCTCCATGCCCACAGTGCTGCATGTGTGTGCTGGCATCTGTTGGTGTCCACAGAAGTGTGGTCCACAGGTGTGAGCTGTATGGCCACACTGCCATGCTGTCCACTGGCTGCAGGGTCACCACTTACTGCCTGGCATGGCTGGGACTGGTGGCAGATGATGGTATCATTGTGATGCCATCAGTTAGCAGCATGCTTCCTCTATGTTTGGCTTTGTCTATGTGTCATATTTATTTGTTAGGGTCGCACAAAACCCGCGCAAACACAGCACAAAGCCATAGTGTCATGCAAAGCTGATTGCCCAGGGTTAAGACAAGCTTTTCCTGGGCGGTAATGTGCACCATGCTAAATGTCGTGCTAAGTCGCACAAAACCACTTTGCGTGGCACTAGTCGCTGAATAGAGCATTGCGCCTGTATTCATGTCAGTTTGCCCCTTGCATACATTATGATTTTGCCCAGCGCTAATGCAGTTTGTCCGCGCTATTTGGCCTTTTGAATATAGCTGACCCGCTAAACCTGCACAAACGGTTTTTGCCCAGCGCAAAGTTTTGAATATCTGGCCCATAATGTCTTAAAGCCAGTCTAAGTCTATGTTAACCTCTGAGATTTGCTCTGGCTGGTACAAAAACAAAGTCGTAAATTATGTCAAGTTTCAAGCTCTTCTGCTACTAATTGGAAGAGGCCATTCAATTTAAAGAGACTGTCCCTGAAACAACTTTTTTTTTCCTGGGGGGGTTGATCATGTATGCTATATTCCCTTTTCATGCCATCATTCCTCCATTTCAGTATTCAAGCCTTAAGCAGCATTGTCCTTGTTTTAGAGTTCATTTAGATATTAATGTGACCAGAAACATTCATAGTACTTAACAATTAATCCGATATAAGGATACAGAATAGCAATTAAGAATATAATAATATAATAATAAGATATTTTAATCAAATTAGTTCTGTTTCTACATCTCCTCCCTTTTGAATTAAAATGTACCTCAAAAATGCATGTGTAATTCAAAACAATTTTACTATATATGGGCATATAGTTTTAAGCATTGCAGGGGAAACAAAACATAAAAGACAAAGTTGTGTCATCATGTGGTAACTTATGACATCTTTAGCACATTACATCATCACATAATGACATCATAGGATGTGACATCATAGATGTGACATCACTAGATGACATAATTGGAGATGTACTATTTGGCATAGATATGCGTACAGTACTACATGAACTAACGATTAAACATGATTACAACTATGTATACTTTCAAAATAACATTTGTTTACATTGTTTTGAGCATTTCACACATACTGTACAACAGCTTATTTGTTCATTAACTTTAGAAATCAGTATTACAATTAACATTTTAGCTAGACTCTAATTCCTGGTCACCACTCATAGATTCATTTAGAACATTTTCCCATGTTTTGTTGCGTTCACGGTATTGCCTCAGCTGATTACTATGAACCCATTTAGGTACTACCTCTCCAGTGCTTTTCTGCTTTAGTTTAATTTGGTAGGGTATGGGTGAGATTTTGTCAGTGATCACAAAGGGTCCTTGCCAACTTGGAAGAAACTTTTTGACCTTGGCTTTATCTTTACTGTAGTTAAAGTAAAACACCTTATCACCAATTTGATATTCTTTTTTTTGAAATTACAATTTTATTGGTTTATTTGCTCAACAGACCAACAAACAGTACACACAGGTAGGTGGCAAATAGTACATTGTACATTCCATACATAGCTCACCCAGATCAATTATACACTGGGTCCGCAGCAATATTTTGGATAAGCAGCTTTCTTGTAAAGTTGATCCACTGGTTATTCAGGCCTCCTCCCTAGTGTGTGAACACAAACAACATACAATTAACAACCCCTTCCCCCACCCCCACTCAACCCTCCTTCCCCGCAGCGCTGCTCCCCCCTCCACTATTGAGACTGAAATAATAGAAGCCTAGGTAAAGTACAGTCCTCCTTTATAGTCCCTCTTTACAGTTTAGCCAGTTAACCAAGAGTATCCCTTGCCATCATCTCGATCAAAGAAATACCCTCCCTTTTACACAGAAACTCCAAAAAGGGAAGCCATCGAGTCTTATGCTTGTCTGGCTGCAATCTTAGGTTGGCTGTTATTTGTTCCATTAATTTAATCTGATTACAGTTGGACAACCACTGTTGTACCGTGGGTGATTTATCTGTCAACCACAACTTAGTTATGGATTTCTGTGCCCCTGCAATCAGGATCGGAAACAGGTATCTAACCTGAGGGCCTTTCACCCCTGGAGGTGGTTCTCCCAGGATCACAAAGCAGGGATTATTTGGGATTTGTGCTTGTAGGATGTCACTCATGTGTTTGGTGACTGACATCCAGAATTCATTAATTCTAGGGCAGCTCCAAAAATATATGTTCGTGCATTCCCTCTAGCCCACACCCTCTCCAGCACTTCCATCCCACTGGACCTCCAAAATGTTTTGTAACCACAGGGGTTCTGAAATATCTGGAAATTACTTGCCAACGATACTCTCTCCAGAAGAGGGAGGCTGTGGTTTTATGAGCTAACCCCAATACTTTGTCCCATCTGATATTATTTTCTGGTAGATATAATTCTGTCTCCCACCTTTGGTGGATAGGGCTTCTAAAGTTGTCTGGGAAGCCCTTACAGGTTTTATAAGTGATGGAGATCAAATAAGCCTTCTGGTTCATCCCTGTTGCAATGCTCAGAAAGAACTCCAGTACCTGGTGGAATGGGTGAGGTTGAGAGTAACCCTCCCTGGCTCCGGATTGTAAAAAATGGCGCAATTGTAAGTATGCGTGAAAGTCGGTCTGGGGTAAAAAGAATGTTGTCCTTAATTGGGTGTAATTCTTTATGATCTCCTTATCATATACCTGAGCGAATGTGCCTAGACCTCATCTCCTCCATCTTTTGAAGATGGTATTATCCCTCCCTGGCCTGAAATCCAATGAATTAGAACTTGGGCCATGCACTGCTATGGTCTTCTCCAGTCTAAATTCCCTTAAGGAGGCATACCAAGCCTTTACTGCATTTTTAAGCCAGGGCATGGGCAAGGCACTGAGCCAGCCCGAGATCTTACCATTATAGAGAATGGCCTCTAACAGGTCTCTCCCAGCAGACTCCAGATCCATAGTGACCCAACTGGGTCTATTCAGCGCAGCCCGGTAGGTTGCCAGATGTTGTAATTGTGCTGCCCTCTAGTAACCCTTGAGGTCGGGTACCCCAGGTTCCCCCCTGCCCTTATCTAGTTTGAGGATTGCCCATTTCAACCTAGGTTTCTTCCTAGCCCAAACAAACTTCTGGAGTAACCTCTGAATATCCTGCCAGAACTTCTTTGGAGGGCACAGAGGAATGGAGTCAAAGTGGAACAACATTCTAGGCAGAACATTCATTCTCACCATCTCAACCTTGCTTGTGATGGACAGGGGTAGGACTGACCACCTTTCACAGTCCAGCCTTATTTCCTCTAACAGTTTCCGATGGTTCAGCTGGTAAAGTTTGCTGGTATCTAGGGGGATGTGAATACCCAAGTATCTGAAGCTCCCTGTCACCCATCTTAAATTAAAGTTTTCATTCTAGGAGACACCCCAGTTATAATTGGTAGGATTTCCGATTTTGTCTCAGTAATTTTAAAGCCAGATATGTTGCCATACATCCTCAAGAGGGCCATGGTCTCTGGGAGAGATGTGTCTGGGTTCCCTAGATAAAGTAGGGTATCATCCGTGTAGAGCGAGATATGGTTATCCACCGATCCTATCTGCACCCCCTTAATGACAGGAGAGGACCTAAAGGCCTCGGTCAGGGCTCCATACTGAGGGCGAAGAGCAGGGGGGGACAGAGGGCACCCCTGTCTAGTTCCTTGTGCAATAGAAAAGGGGCTGTGAGAGTACCCCATTCACCTGGACTTGTGCCAAGGGGTGGGAATAGAGGGCTGCTACCCAGGCTCGAAACTTGGGCCCAGAGTTAAACTGCTCCAGGGTGGCTGCAAGGAAGGACCATTCTAGGCGATCGAACACCTTTTCGGTGTCTAAAGCAACAACTACTGCCGTTTGCACCCCTTTTCCCCTCATGGGTCAAGGACATTATTGTTAGTAATCTTTTGACATTATCATGGAGTTGTCTACCTGGCATAAAGCTAGCCTAATCTGGGTGGACCAACTGTGTGATCACTGACTGAAGCCGAATGGCAATCATCCTGGCAAAGATTTTAACATCAACATTTACGAGTGAGATGGGTTGGTAATCCCCACAGAGGGTCTCCTCCTTCCCCTGTTTGGGTATGACTGATATCAGGGATCTGGCCCAGGTGTCAGGGGCTTCCTCAGGTTCGTGTGCCAGGTTGCAAATTTGGAGCAGGGTGGAAGCTATCTCTTGTTGGAACACTTGATAGTATTCCCCAATAAATCCGTCTGGGCCCGGGGATTTGTTATGCTTAAGACCTTTGATTACCACCCCCAGTTCTTCTGGGGTAAACAGGTGGTCCAACAATTGTCCCTGTGCACCTGAGAGTTTTGGTAAATGTAATTTTTCTAGAAAGCCTTTAATTTCCCTTTCATTATTCTCAGGTACTTCTGAAGTATAGAGGTTCTGATAGAACCTGTGAAAGCATTGGGTTGTCTTCTGCGGCTTGGTTTCTGATTGTCCAGGGATCTCAGGATTAACCACCAAGGCGACATGCCTTTCTGCCACCTGCCTGCGAAGCCTGAAGGCTAGCAATTGTCCGTCCCTGTTCCCCCCCTCATAATATTTCTTAGCCATAAATCTAAGTGAATTCTCCATCTTGGCTGTTACAAGTAATTGTAACTTCTCCCTTACTTTTTTTAAGCTTCCCCAGTATAGCAGACAAATTCCCCTTTTTATGTTCTGCTTCCAGCTCCCTGATTTTCTGCTCCAAACTGCTCTGTTGTTACTGAGCAGCCTTCTTTTTGCTGGAGGCGTAAGATATGGCTTCGCCCCTTACCACTGCCTTCAGCCCATCCCACAGGTACTTGGATTTTGAGGTAGTGCCTGTGTTCTTGGCCATATATTATTAATGACCTCCTTGATTTTGGAGACAAACACTTTTTCTTTTAGTCACCCCACATTAAGCTGCCAGACCGATTGACGAGCAGAAGGTCCAAGCTTCAGTGTTACCCCTATTTTGGCATGATCTGAGAGGCAAATGGAATATATCTCTTGGTCTAGAACTGTGTGTAGCCATGTTTTTTGTGTGTAGAACCTATCAATTCATGAGTATGAATTCTGAGCATGGGAGTAAACAGTAAAACCTTTACTTGTGGAGAATTTCTGCCACCAGGTATCTACCAGACCACTCTCCTCCCTCAAATGTGAAAGGACCCTGGCTGGGACTTTATCCACTGATTTACCTTGTCCTGATCTGTCCTGCTCCGAGCTCTCTGTGCAATTCCAATCTCCCCCCATAATGATTTGACTGGGTTCCAGAGTCACCAGGTAGCCAAACACCTGTCTAAAAAATTGTGGATTGCAGGGTGTGGAAGCGTAAACATTTACCACGTGGATCAGTCGTTCAGCTATTTTCCCAGTGACTCCACTAATCTCCCCTCTATATCTATGTGTGTGTTAAGCTGGGAGAAGCTGAGCCCCTTTTGAATTAAGATGGCCACTCCTGCTTTTTTTACTTTGGGATGGGATGAGGCAACCACTTCCTCCACCCATAGGCATCTCAGCTTTAACTGTTCAGAAGGTGAGAGATATGTCTCTTGTAGTAACTGTATGTCACATCTGGATCTTGCTAAATCTTTGAGAATGGAGTACCTCTTTGTCGGTGTGTTAAGCCCCTTAACATTCAGGGACTGAATTCTTAAGGTTTCCATTTAAAGCTTTTGTGATTCATTTTGCACTTAGTCAAATATAGGCCTTCCCAGGCTCGCTGTTGGCAACTATATATTGCACCCCTGGGTGGTTATTTCCTAAACCCTCTAAACAGAGGACTGATTCATCTCTATTTGGCAGCACTGCATTTACCCTCCCTCCCACCCCAAGACAGAAAATCCTCCCTCACCTCCCCATATCCCCCAACAATAGAACATGAAAACTATTTACAGAGGCCTGTCAGGTTCTCTGCCCCCCCTCTGGCCCCGACAGACATGCTATCAATAGAGAGCATAGCCGAAGGAAACTCCTTCTGGCCTGGAGCTCGAGCCAACTGTGGCTCCTCGCCTCTTCCACTAGTGCTAGACAGTGAGAGAGTGTGGTCTCCAGGAGTGGGATGTGTGACTCTCAACTCCTCACCCGAGTCCCAAAGCAAATCTAACTAGGAGCTCAGAGTGAAGGAGCAAGACCACAGCCCAGGCCTCCGGTGACTGTTACCATGATCCGAGGCCAGAGAGAGCGCTCCGATGCATGGCAACTTCCTGGAGCGCCCCCCCCCGGAAACTTCTCTGCATCAACCGGCCTTGGCAGCCCCCAGGCACAACAAATCCAGCAAGAAATCTGTAAAATCATGACTAAAATGGTGAGCTGTACAAAGCAAATGTGGCATATTCACTGGGATAAAAAGAGAAAAGGGAGCATTAAGATATGTGGCGAATACTAATTTGTATGCCCTCTTATCAGATTCCATCAAATCCCTCTCAACGTGCCTCAGCATCCCGAGTCAATATTGTGGGCTCACTCTCCAGGCTACACAGAATCTCACCAGGGTCATCAAGCTCTCCAAACCCATCGAGAACAAGGTATTGTTATTTCATGCCAATCCGTCCCCTTGCCAGAGGGGCGCCATGCTATAGAGAACACATCATGTTCCCTCTCAGCCTACAACCAAAATGGGGTCGAAACACCACACCCACTCTGCACCCAAATTTGTCAGATCAAACATGTGTATATTAAGCATTGAGATCTATAGCATCCAAAAAATGTTTGTTTAAACTGAAAATGAAATGAGGCTAGAATACTTCCCCCTCCCCCTTTCTCTCTCCACATACAGAAGAAAGCAAAAGCGAGCATCTGCGCATGCTAAGCAGTCCTGATTGCAGAGCTGTCCCTTTCTTCTCACATGAATGTATAACTCCTCCTGATATTTCCCTTATAATTTCAGCAATAGCCAAGTCTCAGGAGTCTGTAAGTTCACACACCAGTTCCAAATTATTATGGCTGTAGGCTAGAAATAGTGCCAAACAAGAGGGAAAGAAAAAGATAACTACAAAAGTCAAGTGGTTACTTGCTTGGAGAAAGTTTTACTGAGATAAAACAGGTCATTGCATAGCTGGTCATCGGGCTCTGTATTCCCTCGTGTCCCCATCTTCTGGCCTTTCCTACCCACACTTGACCACTGAAGCTGGAGAAGAGTTTGATCAGTAAGTTCCTGTTGATAGTCCAGGAGCTCAATTCCAAGTTTGGAGAGTGGTTTTCTGGCTTGGTGTAGCGAGTCGTAGAGCTTGCTGCCTTCCTCCCAGTGAATAAAAATCTTGGCTGGATAGTGAAGTTGGGCCATAACCTGTATTTCCCTTAATTGTTTGATTACTGTCAGGACTTTCTTGTGTTTCTGCATGATTGTAGGTGGAAAATCTTGATCGACATATACACGTTTGCCATTAAGGTTAAGGTCCTTCTTGGCCCAAGCTTTCTGCAATACCATTTCTTTAACTGGATACCGGTTGAACTTGACCAGGATAGATCTAGGAGGTGGATCATTTTTTCGGTGCAGGCCTAAAGCTCTATGGACTCTTTCAGGCTCCAGGGGTTCTGAATCTGATATGTCTAACTCTTGTCTTAGCCAAGATCGGATAAAGTCAGAGGGATCAGCCTGTTCACTGCCTTCTGGGAAGCCAAAAATATGAATTGTCTTCCTGCGACCTCTCGATTCAGCATCCTCTGCCCTCATGGTCAGCTCACGCTCCCGTTTGGCTAGGTACACCACTGCGTGGCTCACTTTGAGCGTATCCTCCCTCAGGCCGTCAAAATTAGTCTCCAGATCAGTGGTGCGTCTCTCCAAATGCTTTAACTCTTGCTTTATGTCCTTAACGTTGGAGTCAATTCTCTGCAGCATTTTCAGGATATGTGCAGTGGCCCTGCCATCCAAGGAACTATGTCGCGAGCGCATCTCGTCTTCCTCCTCTCCCGAGCTTGCAGCAGATTCAGAGACCCGAGAGAGAGAGAGAGAGAGACACTGGGGCTGCGGTCTGCTCTAGATTGATGTCTACTGTTACGTTTCACCGCAAATCTTCCCCTCATCTTGGCTGTCTGACTCATTGCTGCTCAACACCACTATTTTAAAGGCTACCTGGGGGCTAACCGCACTGGATTGCATTTGATTATAGCACTGTGGTCCCGGAGCTCTAGGTTAAGCCACCATGCCGGTTGGCAAGGTCACCAGAAGTCCCCACCAATTTCATATTCTTTTAGACTAGTTTCCTGTCATAATATGACTTAGAAGCCTCAACACTTTTCTCCAGTTCCTCTGAGCAAATGCAAAAGTTTCTCACAAATGCTGTTTTAAATGGGTTACATATTCATGTGCTGTAGTGGCACGTGCTGAATTTACACTTCCTGTGGTATACAGGAGATGTAAAGGTAACACCATCTGTCTTCATTGGCAAGCATATAAACTAGCCAAGGGGGAGGACTCTCACTGAAAAGGAGCAGGGAAATCCCAGCCTCCCCCAACAAAACATGGTGATTAGTGAGGTAAACACCAAGGTACAGAATTTATTAGGGAGCAGAACAGATTTAAATGTATAAAAAGGCAAAGGCAGTAAGGACAGAAATGGGGATAAAAGAGGTAAGGCTATCAAAAAGTGGAGTGTGATGAGTACCAATGCCCGTAGTCTGTGTAGCAAGCTCCCTGAACTAGTGGCCTTGATGGAAGAGGGTTGCCTGGATGTTGTGGCAGTCACAGAAACATGGTACACAGAGAACCATGACTGGGATGTCAACATACCAGGATATACAATCTACAGGAGGGACAGGGAGGGTAAAGAGGAGGAGGAGTAGCCTCTATGTAAAGGAAGGGATCAAAGCAACAGAACTAAAGAGTAAATAGGGAGCAGATGAGGCACTTTGGGTCACCCTGGAGACAGGAAATGGCACCACAATCTGCATGAGGGTTGTATACAGACCCCATCTCAGGGGAGGAATGGACAAGGAAATGATAGAAGGCTTTAGAATGGCAGAAAAAGGGAGACATTGTTGATGGGGACCTGAATATGCCAGATGTTAACTGGAACACCTTTGCTGCAGGCACATCCAAGAGCAGGGTCATTCTTGATGCCCTACAGGGGCATGCCTCAGACAGCTAGTATTGGAACCCACTCGGGAGGGAGCAATCTTAGACCTGGTACTCTCAAATGGGGAGACGGAGAATCTTAGATTTAGAAGTGGGTAGCCATCTGGGAACAAGCGACCACCAAACAGTGTGGTTCACGATAAACACAGCCATACAATCAAGCCATACAAAAGCAAGAGTACTGGACTTTAGGAGGGCTGACTTTGGGAAAATGAGAGAGTGCCTCAGAAAAGCACTAGCAAACAGGCAAGAAGGAGGGGTGGAGGAACAATGGGGAGTGATCAAAACAGCCATCACAGAGGCAACAAGCCTTTGTGTAAAGCAAATCAATAAAACACAACGAAGGAAAACGCTATGGTTCTCAAAGAGGTGGCAGGGAAGGTTAAGGAGAAAGGACAGCATTCAGGAAATATAAGGAAACACAGAAGGAGCAGGACAGAGAACTTTATCAGTTAAAGCAGAAAGAGGCTGGGAAGGCAGTCAGAATAGCAAAGGCCCAAACCGAGGAAAGGATAGCCAATTCTGTTAAGAAGGGGGATAAGACCTTTTACAGGCACATTAGGGAGCAAATAAAGACCAAAGAAGGGATACTGAAGCTTAATAAAGGGGAGGGAATGTGGGTAGAGGGTGACTGTGAAAAAGCAGGGGTACTGAACAAATATTTCTGCTCAGTATTCACAAAGGAAGAGGAGGGGGAGTTACCTAAACCAAACAAGAGAAACACTCTGAAGATGGGGGTCGATGCCAGTCCATTTACAGAAGAAAGGGTTCTGATACCAGTCCATTTACAGAAGAAAGGGTTCTGAAAGAACTAATAAAATTGAAGGTGGACAAAGCAATGGGGCCTGATGGGATTCACCCAAGAATTCTACAAGAACTAAGGGTAGAACTAGTGACACCGCTGACTACTCTCTTTAACAAATCATGGGAGGATGGGGTGGTACCCAAGGACTGGAGGAGGGTAGATGTGATTCCTCTTCACAAAAGTGGGAGCAGGACAGAGGCAGGAAACTACAGACCAGTTAGTTTGACCTCGGTGGTAGGGAAAATGATGGAATCACTTCTGAAGGAAAAAACTGTTGAGTACCTAGAGGCCAGTGGGGCAGGAGCCAAGGCAGCATGGATTCACGATGGGAAGGTCGTGTCAGACAGATCTAATAGATTTCTTTGACTGGGTGACCAAAGTAGTAGACCAGGGAGGGGCTGTGGACATGGCCTACCTAGATTTTAGCAAGGCATTTGATACAGTCCCACACAAAAGATTAATACACAAGATAGCCAGCCTTGGAGTGGGTCCCAAGGTGGTAGCCTGGATAAAAAATTGGCTAGACAACAGGACGCAAAGGGTAGTAGTAACTGGAGTACACAGTGAAGAAAGGAGGGTTACTAGAGGGGTACCGCAGGGTTCAGTACTGGGACTGGTCCTTTTTAATGTCTTTATAAGTGACATTGCAGAGGAACTGGAAGGAAAAGTATGTCTCTTTGCAGATGACACAAAGATCTGCAACGGGTTGATACACAAGATGGAGTGGAAAGGATGAGAAGGGACTTGGCAAGGTTGGAGGAATGGTCAAATGTATGGCAGCTCAGATTCAGTGCAAAGAAGTGCAAGGTAATGCACATGGGAAACAAAAACCCAGGGGAAGCGGACACAATGGGGGGTGAGATACTGACAACAGTAAAAATAGAAAGGGACCTGGGGGTAATTATATCAGATGACCTAAAGGTGGGCAAGCAATGTGAGAAGGCAGTAAGGAAGGCTGGGGGATACTGGGATGCATAGGAAGAGGCATCAATAGTAGAAAACAGGAAGTTGTTATCCCTCTGTACAGACAGTTGGTGAGACCCCATCTGGAGTACTGTGTGCAGTTCTGGAGACCCCATCTCCACAAAGACATAGACAGAGTGGAGGCTGTTCCAGAGGAGGGCAACCAAAATGGTGCAGGGTCTGCACCAGAAGACATACAAAGAAAGACTAAAGGAGCTTAATATGTATACCCTTGAGGAAAGAAGGGAGAGAGGGGACATGATAGAAACTTTCAAGTACCTCAAGGGAATTAACAAAGTCCAAGAGGGTAGCATCTTCCAGAAAAAGAGATGTGCAAGAACAAGGGGGCACAATTTGAAGATAGAGGGGGGATGGCTCAGAGGTAATGTGAGGAAGTATTTTTTCACTGAGAGGGTTGTGGATGCATGGAACAGCCTCCCTGAGGAGGTCATGGAGTCAAGAACAGTGGGGGACTTCAAGAATGCATGGGACAGGCATAAGGCAGTCCTAGTGGGGCGTAGGAGGAAGTAAGCTGTTGGTTAACTAGGATCTGCAGCTTATCTGTTAGGTAGGAAAATGGGCAGACTAGGTGGGCCAAGCGGTCCTTATCTGCCGTCAAATTCTACGTTTCTATGTTTCTTCCTGTCATCATTTCAAAAGAGGAACACCTGTAGACTTATTAGGAGTAGCCCGTATAGCCATTAATACTAGTGATAACTTTACATCCCAATCTTTTCCTGAAGAACTGATATATTTCTTCAGTATATACACAATTGTTTGATTAGCACGTTCCACCTGTCCAGATGACTGTGGATAGTGGGGCACATGTAGTTTCCTCTGTATTCCTAGAATTTTCCACACATTCTCTATTACCTCTCCTGCGAAATGAGGACCTCCATCAGATTCTACTCTTAATGGTAATCCCTATTGACTAAACACATGGTTTATTAATAAGAAAGCAGTGGTTTTGGCAGCGTTATTTGGAGCGGATATACACTCAACCCAGTCTGTAAACAGACAAGTAACTGTCAAAAGGTATTGGTTACCCCTTGAAGATTTGGTAATAGGACCAATCCAGTCAATCTGGATGTCTGACCAAGGCATATCGATGCTTTTTGACTGTAGTGGTGCTCTATGTCTGGGAGTAGCTGGTTGGAACATGCAACAGGTTATACACCCTTGTACATACCCTACAACATCATCATACATGTAGAGCCAGTAGGCTATCTCTTTTAAGGTTTCATAAGTTCTCCTATCCCCCCATGTGCTCCTGATGGTTCATCATGGGCATGTTGTAACATAATTCCCCTGTGGTCTATTGGAATCACCCATTGGACCAAGTGTGGGTTTTTACCATTTCTTACCAAGAGATCATTCCTTAATTCTAATTTATCCTTCTGGTTATACATGGCTCTCAGGTCCCGGCTATCCTGTAGGTCATTGTCAGAAATCATGTTTTCAGTGGGATCCTTAATGAAATGATAAAATTTCCCTACCACTTTATCCTCTTGTTGCATTTTCACTAAATCAAAGTCAGGTTTTTCACTATACAAGTGTAGAACTTTATTTTCCTGTTCCTGCTGCTTTTGTCTGCGGGTAACCACATCCACCTTAGCCTGGACAGGAGGGACAAAGTTCCATCCTTCTCCACTTAAAGCACCCTCCCTAGCAAGAGCATCTGCTAGGTCATTTACTGTTTTGTCTGGTCCCTGAACTTTGGAGTGTCCTTTTACCTTTTTCCAATAAACAACCAACTTA
The DNA here is from genome assembly GCA_016271365.2 of Neoceratodus forsteri. Taxonomy (NCBI): domain Eukaryota; kingdom Metazoa; phylum Chordata; order Ceratodontiformes; family Ceratodontidae; genus Neoceratodus; species Neoceratodus forsteri. The sequence goes on from CM028136.1 coordinate 738,237,155, forward strand.
TGTTCCTGAACCAACTGATCTATGGCTAGGATAAGGTCTGCATGCATCACCTTACTGCCTCTTGAATTGATCATACCATTCACCTTCCACCCTGGTAAATGTGTAAGGAAGTTCTGCCTAACATAATCAGAGTCAGTACAAATTACAATGGCTTGTAACTTATGTTGTACTGCAGTCTGTACCGCTATATAGGTGACTGCCAATTCTACATATTGGTTAGACTTAGGACCGAGCTTGTACTTGATAGGAGTACATGGTGCATTATCCTGCCATACCACTCCTAAACCAGAACATCAGCCTTCACCTTGCTGGAATGAACAACCATCAACATAGGCTTTAGGCAAATTTTCACACACATTTTCATCTTAGTGGTGGTGCCTGTTATGTTGGTACACCATATCCAACTCAGGAGATAGGTCAGAGTCTTGTACTGGAGGTTCATCTGCAGCACAGTTATGCATCTCCGGGTCTGCTAACCCTTGAGCTACTGTATTCCTTTTGTTCTTTGCATACCTAATCTCTAGGGGTAGGCCCTGGAGTGCTAAGGTTCAGGCCACTATTCTGCTGCTAGATACATTACCATCCTTAAGCTTCTGGCTCCCAAGAAGGGTAAGGGGTTGGTGAGCAGTTTCTACAACAACTTTTTTACCACAAATATAAGTTTTGAACCACTGTACTGCCCATACGGTGGAAAACAATGCCTTTTCACAATCTGAAAACTTTTTCTCAACATCACTCAAGGTTTTATTCACATAAACAATAACACGTTTATCTGAATCATGTTTCTGATATAACACTGCACTGATGCTGCTACTAGTATGTCCTACCTCTAGATAAAAATCCTTATCCATTTTTGGGTAAGCCAGACATGGTGCTTGACTCCGACTATCTTTTAAAACTTGCATGGCTGTCTCTCTTGCTCTCCCCCCTACACCCAGGGTTCTGACTTTTTTAGCAACCTGGTGAGAGGATAGGCAATTTCTGCATAGTCCTGGATAAACTGTCTCAAGTAGTTACAGATCCCTAAGAAACTGCGTAACTCCTTCAAAGTTTTGGGTGGACCAATTTTTTGGACTGCCTCAACTTTGATATGCTGAGGACATAGTCCATCAGGACTAACTTCATGCCCAAGATAGTTTACCCTACCTCTGAACCAGTGCCCCTTTGGTAAGGACAACTTGGCATCAGCGGCTTTGAGCTGGTTTAACACACAGGTGACCTCAGCTAGGTGTTCCTCAAAAGTGTTGCTTTTGATTAGTACATCATCCAAATAAACCAGATTTCTTCTGCTTTCCGCACCAGGCATGGCCTTGTGTAGAAAGACATTGAAATCTGCTGGTGAATTTAAGTGCCCAAAAGGACACCTATTCCATGTGTACTGTCTCCTTCCAAAGGTAAAAGCCAGTTTATATTGATCTTTTGGGTCTACTATTAATGTCCAGAATCCATTTGCTATATCTAGGGTAGTGAAATACTTGGCACCTTGAACTTTGGCCAAACTTTGGTCCAAATATGTCATGGGCCAGCGAGATAAAGGCACCTGTTGGTTTAACTTCCTATAGTCAATATTGAGTCTCCACTTTCCCATGGGTTTCAGTACAGGCCAAATGGAGGAATTATAAATAGAGTTTACCTGTCTTATAATTCCTCACTCCATTAAGGTATCAAGTATATTTTCATAAGATGCTAGTGGTATTCTGTACTGGCGTACAAAAATTGGACCTTTACTAGGGTCAGTAGGTACCCTGGTAACATGGAGGTCAGTTACCCCACAATCATGAGTATCTTTTGCAAACATGACCTTAAACTGAAGGAACATTTCACGAACCTTTTCTTTTTCTACTTCGGTTTCACAATTACAGCTTTGTATAGCTTGTTCAATTTGTTCTTTAAAATCTGGGAAAGGTAAATTTTTACTTATTTCTACCTCATCTTCTGTTATCGCAGAAACATTTCCAGCATCAATCACATGAACCTCTTTAAATTGTTCTGTTTCATTAACCATAGTGGACAGTACAAGGTAATCATTTTCAACTTTACATGCCTGTATTTCTTCCTTATCTACTGGACAAATCTCTTTTAAAGCATTTAAACCATTTGGTATGGACCTGATTTCTTCATCTGTGTCATCCTGAACAATGTCTTCTGGTAACTCTCCAATAACTCGGAACAACTAACTACAAATCATAAAAGGATTCCCCTATCGCTACCCCTAACTCACAGTTAGCTGCTATAGTGATAGGCTCTACTGTTGGGTTATGTACCAAGAGGTGCATTACTCTGCTGCTCATGTCCAAGCAAGGTATGGAGTGGATTTTTAAATCCATTTCACTAAGTTGCTTGTCAAGCACAAAGAGTGCAGTCTTGTCAGGCATGACTTGGCCTTCCTTTACATTAACCCTAAGAGAGAAATCCTTGAGATTACTTGGAAGTTTTGTAGTGAACTCATTTACCACCTGGCACACTTGAGGAATAGTTTGTCCAGACCTCAAGGCCTGTGGTGTCACTTTTATTGGATAAGGGTCCCCCTTTATTTGTGACCAAAGAACATCATTGGCTAGGTCAATATACACACTCAGTCATACAAGAATATCTAGCCCCAGGTGCATGGGGGATTCTAGGCCTTGTACTACCTTTACAGGATGTTGTATTTTTTTTTGCCCTATTTGGAGGTTCAAAGCGCAGATACTTATGCTTTTCATGCTAGTGGTCTGATGTGAGACATTTTCCAACCACTTCTGTTTCTTTACACATGTTAAACTAGGCCTCTGCTCTTTAACATCTTGTAAAACAGTTCACTAGATAAACAGTGCTCATAACCTAAGCATAACACAGAATTTACTGTCTGCAAATTATCTGCTTTATTTATTTATTGAAATGTTTTACCAGGAGGGCACACTGAACAACAAGTTGCTCGTCTCACGGTGTGACCTGGGAGGAGGGGTTACATAGGGTTGTGAAGGATGATCAGTTACAATAGTATGTGGGTAGTACAAACAATACAACATTGTAAGATTGTGCAACAGTTGGAACACAAGGTATTGTACAATAAACAGTAGTCGAACATTGGGTAAGTTACAATATATGTCCAAAATCATACAAAAGAACATATAAAAGTACAAAACAGTAATAATGCAATGGAACCATTTATAGTGCATGAGTGTACCAGGAGCAGGCTCGAGGCAGTACGCAAGTGCTGTTGGAGTAAAAAGGATGGGGGTAGGGTGTGCACTGGTGGCCCAGAAGGGCAGGAGGTGAAGAGGGAGGAGGCAAGAACTGAATATGAGGAAAGGGTAGCCATTTCCTGATTTTACCCTTTAGGATATTGAGAACCCTGCCGGGGGGGCATGGTAGGAAGGCAGAAACTGGGGATAGGTATTAAGGTGGGGTAAAGTAGGAACAGCTCAGGGAAAGGTAATTGTGTAGGGCAGAGATAAGGGAGTAGTTGGAGGAAGAGTGTCATATTTCAGGGGGGAGGGAATTCCAGAATTTAGGGAAACGATGGGTGAAACCAGTTTGACCGATAAGGGTGGAGAGGCGAGGGACCGTCAAGGTGCAAGCGTCATTTGATCTGAGAGAGTGGGTGGGGGGAGGGGGAGTGGAGATAGAGGATGAGAGATAGGAGGGGAGCCCCCCTGAACCAGAATTTGGAGGTTAGTTTGGCACAGTGAGAGATGCCTCTGTGAGATAGTGGAAGGAAGGTTAGAGAGCGATAGAGCTCACAGTGGTGGGAGCAGGAAGGGGAGTCGATAAAGCGGCAGAAGGAGTTAAACAGAGTGCCCAGCTTGGTCAGGAAAGCTTTGATGGGCGGCTTTAACCTGCCTTCCTTTGACCTTATATTGCAGAGTAAGGACCCATGACTTAGTGGCCGTGTTTCATTTCCACCATCTCCAGAGGGTGTTGGGTACTCTAAATTTAATGTCTCTGTGTCAACTGCAGGGCGTGCTTCTGGGATAGCAGGGTCCACTTCCTTGATGAAGAAAGTGAGGCCTCTTGCATTAATCTCAGACTTTACCACATCATGCTTTGACAGACAAACCACGTGGGCTCTACTTCTCCATGGAGCCAAATTTTCAGGATCACCTAGTACAGACACATCAGGTACATCAGAACGTACAAAATTAAATTTAATTGTTGCATCATTTTTCTCAAGATAACATGATTCTGATTGTTTAGCAACCTTAAGACTCTTCCCAAATGGAATGGGCCGGTTTACCTGTGCCCGCAGGATTCCATAGAAATAGTCAACGATAGGCCGAAATCTTTTTAGGAGGTCATTTCCAATCAAGAAATCATCCCCAGTTCTATCAGTGACATACACCGGGTTGTTGACTTCCATCTTGCCAAACCTCAATTTCAGCCACACTTTACCTAGGGTCTGTTGAGCCCCTCCTCCATAACCTACTACTTGTAAGCCATCAGAGAGGGTTTTTAGCACCTTACAGTCACCTGCTGCTTCAAACAACTTGTCATAAAAGCTTCTGGACATCAAGGTAACTTCCGCTCCAGAGTCAACTAAAGGGAGACACTCTGAATAGGAGGGGTCGATACCAGTTCATTCACAGAAGAAAGGGTTTTGAAAGAACTCTTGAAACTGAGGGTGGACAAAGCAATGAGGCCTGATGGGATTCACCCAAGAATACTAAAAGAACTAAGGGTAGAACTAGTAACACCATTGACTACTCTCTTTAACAAATCATGGGAGGATGGAGTGGTACCTGAGGACTGGAGGAGGGTAGATGTGATTCCACTTCACAAAAGTAGGAGCAGGGCAGAGGCAGAAAACTACAGACCAGTTAGTTTGACTTCAGTGGTAGGGAAAATGATGGAATCACTTCTGAAGGAAAGAATTGTTGAGTACCTAGAGGCCAGTGGGGCACAGAGCCCAAGGCAGCATGGTTTCACAGCAGGAAGGTCATGTTAGATGAACCTAATAGATTTCTTTGACTGGGTGACCAAAGTAGTAGACCAGGAAGGGGCTGTGGATATGGCCTACCTAGATTTTAGCAAGGCATTCGACACAGTCTCACACAAAAGATTAATATACAAGTTAGCCAGCCTTGGAGTGGGTCCCAAGGTGGTAGCCTGGATAAAAAACTGGCTGGACAACAGGACACAAAAGGTAATAGTAAACAGAGTCCACAGTGAAGAAAGGAGGGTAACTAGCGGGTACTGTGAGGGTCTGGTACTGGGACCGGTCCTCTTTAATATCTTTATAAGTGACATTGGAGAGCACCTGGAAGGAAAAGGTATGCCTCTTTGCAGATGACACAAAGATCTGCAACAGGTTTGATAAACAAGGTGGGTGGAAATAATGAAAGGACTGGCAAGGTTGGAGGAATGGTCAAATATGTGGCAGCTCAGATTCAATGCAAAGAAGTGCAAGGTAATGCATCTGGGAAACAAAAACCCAGGGGAAGAGTACACAATGGGGGGGTGAGTTAATAACAACAACAAAAATTGAAAGAGACCTAAGAGTAATTATATCAGATGACCTAAAGGTGGGCAAGCAATGTGAGAAGGCAGTAAGGAGGGCTGGGGGGATACTGGGATGCATAGGGAGAGGCATCAACAGTAGAAAACATGAAGTTGTTATACCTCTTTACAGACAGTTAGTGAGACCCCATCTGGAGTACTGCATGCAATTCTGGAGACCCCATCTCTGCAAAGACATAGACAGAGTAGAGGCTGTTCAGAGGAGGGCAACCAAAATGGTGCAAGGTCTGCACCAGAAGACATACGAGGAGAGACTAAAGCAGCTTAATATGTACACTCTTGAGGAAAGAAGGGAGAGGAGGGGCATGATAGAAACTTTCAAGTATCTCAAGAGAATTAACAAGGTACAAGAGGGTAGTATCTTTCAGAAGGCGAGATGTGCAAGAACAAGGGGCATAATTTGAAGATAGAGGGGACGGCTCAGAGGTAATGTTAGAAGTATTTTTTCACAGAGGGAGTTGTGGATGCATGGAACAGCCTTCCTGAGGAGGTTGTGGAGACAGGAACAGTGGTAGAATTCAAGAATGCATGGGACAGGCATAAGGCAATTCTAGTGGGGGGCAGGAGGAAGTAAGCTGTTGATTAACTAGAATCTGCAGCTTATCCATCAGGTAGGGAAATGGGCAGACTGGGAAGGCCAAGTGGTCCTTATCTGCTATCAAATTCTATGTTTCTATGTTTCTATAGGCAGTTTTCAATGTTGATGTCAAAGTAAAACCTATCTGCCCCCCCCCCCGGTGGGGATTAAGTTGCTCAAGTAGAATTTATTTTTCTTAACTCCTGGCAACATGGCTGGTTTACTGTGACACTCTATACTGCCTGCAGCAGTAACTCGGGATACCTCTAGGGTAAGGTCAGGTTCTGCATAAACACTCATTTTCCAATTTCATAGCAGTTTTATTACCATCATCAGCAATTGTGATTTCATTAACCTGGGCAGCATTTGGAAGGACAGAAGGCTCTAGCCACTGGCCATTATTATTGGTTCCACTGTCATTTGAGGCTGCAGATGGGTTCTACATAGGTGCAGGAAACCCAGAAGGTAGAGGTGTAGGTGGGACCAAATGTTAGAGCAGCATTTTTTTTTTTTATTTATTATTTTCTCTCCTGCTGCCGGCTATCCCTCAGGAGGGCGTCCCCATCCCTGTTCCCGGCGTCTACCAGCCGGCCTGACCTGACCCCAGGGCTTTGGTCCGAGTGTGGGGCTCTGCAACTCCCCACTGAAGCCTGGATTTAGTTGGCCAGCGCCATTGCTAGCCGGGGGGCAGAACTTGCAAGGTGCCCTCTGCCATCCTGCATGACAGCGTCTTTTTCTCCTCCTTGTTTTTCTCCCCAGGAGTTGGGGCCGTGCAATGTCGCCAATGGAGGGGAGCACGCACGTTTCCGCATGCGCTTCCTCCAGGCATCTGGCCCGACTCCTCCCAGCTTGTGGTATGGCACCCTGTTCTGCAGCCTCCACCGGGGGGTGAGCAAGCACCGACCACCAGAAACTTCCCTCCCCAGACAAGGAGAGCTGTCCTTTGGACGCTCAATCCTTCTCCTCCCCTGCCGACCCCCTATGGCCCGTGCTCATTCCTGAACACGGGTCACCAGCGTAGCGCGAGGTAATGCACCAGCGCCTCAACCCTCAGTGCCACCGGGCCGGTGGAGCAGCATTTTTAAGCCTCCCATCTCCTCCTTTATTCCCTGTATTTCCTCCATGACTGGGGAACCAGGTCGAGGTCTGTCTTGGAACCTGTAACCATCTTGCTCATTGTTATAGTTTTGACGTCCCCTATAGGCACCTCTACCACCTCTGTAGTCATTGTTGTATCCTCTGTAGTATCCTCTCCCATACCCTCGGCAGCGTCCTCTACCAGGATCATAACCTCCATAGGAGGGTCCTTGGTTTTGGTATGGTTGAGGTTGTGGGAATTGCTGAGGGTTCTGATAGAACTGTGACTCAGGGCCAGGTGGTGGAACCACCACAGGGGAAGCTTGGGCAGGGTTTGTAGGTTGGGTTAATGCTGCGGGGTCAGGCACAGCCTTCCTGATTGAGTGTTGTTACCTCTTTTCTTCCTTTGTCTCCTGTTTTTGGGGTTAGATAGCTCACCCCCTTCCATAGCCAAGGTATCCAAGGTAGTTACTTCAGACACTTGGACCTTGGGATTGGGGCCCCCTCCCTTTTCTGTGGAGGAGAATCATCGCCTCTTCCAGAGTCCTACATGTGTTCTGCCTATCTGGCAATCCAGTGAATGTCCCTGGGCCTCCTGTTAAGCTCAAGTGCCAATTGTGTCCTGATAGCAGGGGGTAAACCTTGGTAATATGCATCTCAGAAGTCATCTAAATCACTGTCTGAGTGATCTTCTGCTCCAAAGCGCACATCCTTCAGCCTGCAATAATATTCCCTAGGACTTTGATCAACCCCATACCGCATTTGGCAGGCTACACGTCTGGCAGCCTCCTTAGTGCAATATTTACCAAACTCCTTCTTTAGGAATTTATACAGCTTGTCAAGTTTGTTCCTGCTTTCTCTAGACATTCTTGACCATTCAGCTCGAGGATCAACAGACCACCTAATCACAAAACTCTGTTCCCCCTCATCAGTTATAGACAAAGATTCAAAACACTCTTTCAGTTTTTGAATATGTTACTCAATGCCTCCTTTCACAGATTTAAAATTATACCTCTCACCTACCAATTTCAAGGCTTGTGTAACAGTCTTTGATTTGAAATACCCCTGTTCCTTTTCAGAAATGTTTTTATTTTTCCTGGACCCATCAGATGAGTCACCTTCAGAATCAGAGCTTCTTTTTTGTCTAATTTTATATCTATTTTTATGCCTATCACGTGGTTTCTCCTCTGAACAGAAATATTCTTTTTCAGGGGAGGAGCTATCTGGGCCTGATTTCTTAGATGCTATTATTCTTACATGATTTTTACTTTTGGCCTTTAAGCCTTCCTAGTTTCCACCTAGCTTAATATACTCCTTTTCCAAAAGGGTACAGTACTCTTTTACTTGCTTATTTCCTAGCCCATTTGGTACAGCTTCTGATTTACATTTTACTTCCAAGTTATCTAGTTCACCTGAAGTACTCATCAGTCCATTTAGTGGGCTGATTTCTCTATTTACATGTACTACTTTTTGTAACTCAGATTGCCCTTTGGCACCAAATTGAGAAAGGGAATGTGGCTGGTAGGAAGCTATGTCTGCAGGTTTTGGGTAGAGAGGATCCCAAAAAGGATTATATGCTCTACTGGTATTCTCCTCTAGTCCATTACCTTGAGACTGATAGCTTGGGTTTGAATCACTTAAGCCTCTTGGGTTGGAGGTTTCCTCCTTCCTCTTGGTTAATAGGTGTATTTCCCTGTCTGCTCACTGTTTCTTATCACTTTCATATTGCTCCCTTACATCATTATATATTTGTACCATTTCAGTTAGCTCCTTGATAACCTGTTCATTAGCATGCTTTAATTTTGCTTTTTCCCTTTCCAAATCTGTGCCCCACTCTTGGAGCTTCTCATTAGTCTTTAATATTTTAGCCTTCTCTGCCTCTACAGCTGAGAACTGCTCTTTTAGCTGTTCATTCAAGTTTTTCAGGGCAGCAATGTCAGTCTTTAAGTTGATTAGGACACAGTCACCCTCATATATTTTCACATTACTTACATCTAACTGTGTTCTGAGCCATCAAATCTGGCTTGCAAATCTACTACATTCATAAGATCTCTCTCCTAGTTGTCAGTTTAACTGTTTTACATCCTCACATAACCATAATTTGTCAATGGACAGCTTCTCAATCATATCAGCATATTCTTTATTCTGTTCATATAATTCTTCAATTACTTCTTCTGGCCTACAATTTGGATGCAGAAGTATCAATGGCTCTTCCTTGATGACAGGTATTAGCAACTCTAAAAGTGTTGCCCCTACGTCTGCATGAACCATACCTATAGCTGCAATAGCAGCTGCCATGTCTCAAGTTCTTGTTACTAAACTTTAACAACAATTACCATTAAATGTCAATAACCTTTTATCCAACACAATTTAAACAAAGAACCAAATCTTTCCTTGAGATACTTCAGAAGTCATTTTCCTTGCAGCTTTACTGCCAGATAATTACTTCTTTTGGTCTTTTTCTCGCTGTCTGGGGTAATTCTATCTTTAAATCCTCGAGAAACAAGAACAGAAAAATATTACTTATTCCATTTAGTAACTTGAAAACAATAACTGTAATAATATTTATTTCTCATACAGCCTAAGTGTGGGCTGTTATTCACTAACAATCATCCCGGACGAGCCCCCAAAGATGTAGGAACAAAGGCTTATAATATCACTTTTTATAATGATGCACTTAGATTCACCTTGGGCCTTACCCAAAAATTATTTCATAAATTACTAAAAATAATTAATATTCAAATATGATATTATCCTATGCTCTCCAGATTCAAAAATGATGGTGAAAAACACTGTTGCCACACTTTGGATTATATAAGAGATAAATATATATTTTATTCACATATGTACAAACCCTAAATATTCATAATTAGCATAAATATCAAGCATAATAAAAATAATGTAAATACAAACTGCAATGTAAACAAAACAACAGGTTTTAGAAAATCAAGTAAATCAAATCAAACAAAACAAATTTCAGCAAATAAGCAATACAAATGAATAAGCAATAGTCAGCATAATAAATAACAGTTTATACTATTTCTTTAGCATACTTATAAATATTATGAATATCATAAATATTATCTTGGTACAATGATTGTTTAAAACTTCATAGCATGTAAAAGGTATTTCCATTACAGCTAAATTTTAGCTTAACCATATACCCAAGATTTTGGAGCTAAAATGCACTAAATTACCACCCCAGATAGCCAAATAAGTACTAAAAGTAGAATAAAGGAATACTTATGTTTTAGTTATCTGTAGATGCAGACTTCTACTTTTTAACTTTCAAAGTCTTGATGAGAACTTCTGGTTTTGGATGACAAATGTCCTTGGTGGTGAGTTTGGCTTTAGTCTTCTGTCTTTTCCCCTTGAACCTGGAACTGTAGAGTCTTCTGGCATCAATAAAGCAATGCAGGCTGGATCCTTCTTGCTTGACATCACAAATCATTAAAAGTCACTTCAGGATTTTGTAGGAAAAATCAGACAGCAAGATTGTGGGCAGTCTAGCAGCACAGTTTGTAGAAAGATCTCCCTCTGTGGACATCAATGTTGTTTTAGTAACTGGACTCTGTAACACTTGCCTGTTTCAATTCATTTCTGCTCTTGAACCTGGAACTGTGGACTCGCTGCTATTTAATAGCACTACAGGCTTGCTGGCTGGTAAATTCCAAAATCAGTCTCTTGTTCAGGCTTTTAATAGAAATTCCAAAACATTATTTTAGTCCAAATTCTCAGTATGCAAAATATAGGCCTTGCTTCATCCAATATTGGAAAGAGAGTCCTTTCTGTAACAATCAGTTTCAGCAGCTGGACTTATTGCAGCATTGTACAGGCTTTCAGGCTGGTTTAGCACCCCCCTTGCGGTGTCAATGTCAAAACCCAAATGATGTCCCAAGCAGGTGTTGCTTAAGGCTTTTGACCTAGTATAAGTCCCAAGCTCATCCAAAATTGTCAAGGCATTCAACATAGGTCTTCACATATCAAAGAATCAAGCAGTTCTGGGCCGGCTTTGCCAGCATCCCATTTATGTCCTTCTTGTTGAATGACATCACCATCAAATTATGATTGGTCCGAGTACTCTTTGAGGGTGTTACAGTTAGCCCCTCCTAAGCCATTTTTTTATCAATATGACCTCATCTTCAAAACCTATTTTTGATGTAAAGCAACTTTTCTTTCTTGCACCTATGTGCACATTATTACAAATATAAAACTTACATTTTTAGATACAGCTAAAAGAGAGGATTCATTTGAGAACAAACATGATGGTGTCAATCCTAATATAAAATCTATCATTTATAAAACCATTATAAAACTTTTTCCTTTACAGATCTTTAAAAAGTATTTACCAATTTCAGAAGTACCGTTTTTCCTGTTTAAAATGATGTTAGTTTGGCACACCTACTATCATTAGAAACTGTATAAATTTAACAAACTTCTTTAAGACAGGGATCTTCTTTGTTTGAAGTAAATAATGCGTGACTTCATGTTGCTTTGGACTTTATCCAGAAGGCTTATAATCCACCCGACTAGTTGTTTCTGTTAGATAAACACTTTATTCTCATTCCATTGAAAAGGTGGCAATGTCAGCTTACTATAGACAGCAAACTTGTCAATATATTTTAAACTGTTTTGGGGCTACAGAGTTTTGTAAATAGTTTACTTTATACTATGCTGATAGGTTTAAAACTTAATCACTCCAGCAGGTTCATGCATTTCCAATAACCTGTATAATTTTGAAATGTATCAGAGTTTTTTTATATTTTCTATAAATAAAAGTCTTAATTTCTTAAAGCCGGGTCTATGTTAACCTCTGAGATTTGCTCTGGTTGGTACAAAAACAAAGTTGTAAATTATGTCAAATTTCAAGCTCTTCTGCTACTAATTGGAACAGGCCATTCCATTTTTTTTGAACTATAGAGTTTATTATTCAGTAGCACATTTGATACAGGTACGCATATTATGACATTGATGTTTCAAATCCATCTAGATAAATATGACAGAAATTGAGAGATAAAAAACTGAAACTGTTTACATACATGAAAAAAAGAACATGTCATATATTTTTTTTTTCCTTTTCTTTTCAGTTTTAGGTTGTGAAGTCTCAACCCTGCCCTTCCCAAATTCACCTGTTGACCTAAGTGTACATCAAGTAATCTTTCAAACTGATCAAGTGCCTTTCAGTTGATTCCATAACTCTGTCTCAAACATTGCCTAAACACAGCAATAACAAAAATCATCTCTGACATAAAAAAGAATAAAATCAATTCTTATTTTTGGAACCTATGTCTGGTTTTTCATTTGACTTGAGATTTCTCTGTCTGCTTCTATGTATAGAACAGTCATTTCTGGTTTTACCAATCATCATTTTAATTTTAATGGTCTCCACCTTATATTCCTAGAGGAAAGCCTGCTGGGATAAAACTGCAATACCCTCCCTTTCCTCTATTAAGCTCATAAATGGGAGCCAAGTTCCATTGAATTTATCTGTCTGGAGCCGAAGCCTTGCTGTAAGCTTTTCCTCTATTTGTATATTTTTGATAATGTCTATCCACTCTTGAACAGTTGGTGGGTCTGGGGATAGCCATTTCATGGTAAGTGCCTTGCTGGCAGCTGCCAACAGGACACCTTGAAAAGATTTTTGACTGTTAGTGCTTTTCTTCTTAGGTGGGGTCCCTAGTATTAGGTGGTCAAAAGAAAGCACTGTGTCCATTCCCACTAATTGCCCATATATCTTTATTACTTCTTCCCAATAGGGCTTGATAATGGGACAGTCCCAAAAGATGTGATAGTGCGAACCAATTAGTCCACACCCTCTCCAGCAAAGCTCCGACCCCCTAAACCCAAAATGCTTAGTTTTTGAAGGAGTATTAAAAAATCTGCTTATGATTTTCCACCGAAACTCTTTCCAGTTTTGAGATGCTGAGGTGCGAAATACACCTTCCCATATCTTTTCCCATTGTTGATCTCCCAGTTCCCTACCTATCTCTCTTTCCCATCCTCTTTGACTCCTTAGGGACTTTCTTCTCCTACTGCCCATGTATACCTTGACCAAGTTAGAAACCAGATGCCCTTCCTCTGGGTTGGTTACAGCTCTGTTAATTACCCTTTCCAAAGGGTATGGGTCTTGTTGTGCTTTCCGTTTATTGTTATCTAGGTGTAAAAAGGATGCCACCTGGAGATATCTGAAAAAGTGAGTTTTGGGTATCTCAAATTTCCCCTGAACTTGGGCAAATGTTTTCACTTGACCCTGATTCAGAAACTGGGAAAAGAGGAGCAGCCCATATCTTCCCCATTTACAAAATGTATGATCCTGTCTGGGAGGCTTGAAACCATGATATTCAAAGATTTTTGTTTGGTTCGAGAGAGATTGTTGTATATTTAGTTCTTTTTTAACTTTTCCCCAGACCCTGTATGAGTGTTCCTGCCATGGATTCAGCAAGATATTTGGTGGGGCAGTAAAATCCACTCCTGAACCTCCCACTGTGGTAGAGTTATTTTCCATGTGTGCCCAAACATTTCTCGAATCCTTCTGAAGGTATGCCACCCATGATGTAATTTGTGCCATTTCATAATATAGTTTTAAATTCAGTAGCCCTAGTCCTCCTTGTAACTTTGGTTTCTGGAGAACCTTCCAAGCCACCCTAGGTTTCCCCTGATTCCACACAAACCCCCTCAAAGCTTTATCCAATTTCACCCAATCCGTCTTGGGTATACATAAGGGCAGAGAATTGAACAAAACCAAAAACCTTGGCAGGATATTCATCCTAATGGACTCTATTCTCCCCATTAGGGACAGCGGCAACAGATTCCATCTATGTAGGTCTTCACAAACTTCTCTTATCAATTTGTCATAATTCACCTTATATATATTTGCTGGATTCGATGGAATCTGAATCCCCAGATAACTTGCTTGGTTTGTCACCTACCTAAAAGGGAGTGTTTGTGTTAATTCCTGTGTATGGGGTCCGCTGATTAATATTACTTCAGTCTTATCTGAGTTGATTTTGAAACCCGAGAACTCACTATACCTATCCAGAATAGTGGCTAATTTCGGATAGGTGTTCACCGGATCTTTTAAATATAGCATTGTATCATCAGCGTATAGCGAGATATGATGTTCCTCCCCAGCTATTTTAATCCCTTCCACCCCTGGGTTTCTTCTAATGTGTTCCACCAGAGGTTCCATACTTAATGCAAACAGTAAGGGAGATAGGGGACATCCCTGTCTTGTTCCCCTCTGTATGCTCAGTACTTCTGAAATGGTTTCATTTGCCTTGACCTGTGCTGTTGGTGTTTTATATATGGCATTCACCTATGCTAAGAATTTCTCCCCAAAACCAAATTTGTTCAGCGTCTCCTGAACATAACTCCACCTTAGGCGATCAAACGCCTTTTCAGCATCTATCATTATTACTACTTGTTGGGCTTTAGTTTGTTTCCCCAAGTGCAGTATGTTGAGACACCATCTGATATTATCTTGAAGGTGTCATTGGGGGACGAAACCTGCTTGGTCTAAATGGACCAAGTTCAGTAATATTTTGTTTAATCTAATGGCCAGTATCTTTGTGAAAATCTTTGAATCTACATTCAATAATGATATCGGCCTGTAGGAGGCACTCAGTTCTGGAGATTTTCCCTCTTTAGGGATTACAGAGATCAGGGCTTGTCTCCAAGTATTTGGGAGATCGTCTGAGCTTTCACAGGATTTAAACACTGCTGTCAATAAAGGGGCCAACTGGTCCACAAATTTCTGATAAAATTCAGTTATGTAGCCATCTGGCCCAGGGGATTTGCCTTTCTTCATTTCTTTTATTACCACTGCTACTTCTACTATTGTAAATGGGGTGTCTATCGCTGCCCTGTCTTCGTCTGAAAGTATTGGCAAAGTTATTTATTTTAAGAACTGATTCATATTTTCATTAATTTTTCTGGTATTAACCTCATCTGAGTACAGAGCAGCACAGTACCCTCTAAACTCTCCTGCTATTTCTTTTGGGGTATAAATCTCTGATTGTTTGGTACCGTCTGATGTTTTAAATTTCTTAATATATCTGTCAGCCTGCAACTTCCGAAAGCGGAAGGCCAGCAGCCGTCCCGCCTTGTTCCCCTGCTCATAGTATTTTTGATTTGCAAAACGTAATTTTCCTTCTACTTGTCTATTTAGTATTTCTTATAAGTTTTTTAACCAGTTGTAGCTCCTTGCTTTCTTTTCCTTTGCCCTTCCTCTTATGCTCTTGTTCTAAGTGTGCCAAATGTTTTTCTAAGGTGGTCTGTTTCCCTAAGATTTGCCTCTTTAAGCGGGATGAGTATGCTATTATCTCCCCTCTTAATGTAGCTTTCAGGCCGTCCCAAAACCACTTCCACCCTGTCTCTGCCAGCTTATTATGATGTTTAAAATCCTCTATAATTGAATAAACCTTGTCCCTGAAATCTTCCCTTTCCAGCAAGGAAGCATTAAGTTGCCATGTAGTAACCCTTTCCCAGTCCCCCAATTGAAGCTGCAAGAAGACCACGGCGTGGTCTGATACCCACTTCAGTTGTATAGTACAATCTGGTATCTTGTGCCTATCCACCTGGCTACAGAGAAATAAATCTATTCTAGAGTACATCTGATTTGGGCTTGAGTAGAAGGTGAAGTCCCTGGTATGGGGGTTCAAATCCCGCCAAACATCCACCAGTGCTAACTCCCGAATTCCCTCTTGGATTATTTTCCTTATTTTATTTATTTATTTCTAGGAAGTACCTTTGAGCCAAAGGCTCTTTTACAGAGGTTCCACATCATAGTAATACATGGGCATTACATCATTTACAATGGTTACAAGTACATAAGCAGATACAAGGTGGTTCCATGCCTAGAAAGACATGAGTACATCAGGTTACAGAGGTTACATAATTACAATAACAGGGAGTACATAAGTAAAAATATACAGACACATAATTTAAAGCAGGCAAGGCTGACAGGTTGTTAAGTGAACAACTTGAGATTCTACAGGATATAGAGCGAATCAGGTAGGGAGCAGAGGATGATATAGTCTGTAAAATAGTTAACTAATACTATACTCAAGGAGGCGAGAGCTTGATGGGCAGCAGTTCTTTTGTCATAAGTGCTAAAGAGTATAGTCATAAAGGAGGGCTAGACTCACTGGGGGGAGGGAGTGCTGAGGTGGGGACCTGGAGCCTACTATGGGAGTGTTAGTTAGCAAGAAGAGAGGAGAGGCAAGGGTGCAGGTTAGAATGAGGGTAGCGGGAAAGAGGAGGGGAGAGTGTGGGGGAGTTCAGGTCTCACAGTCACAGTTCCTGTTTGTGGCAAGTGCCACTCAGAGTTTATCTTTAAAGGGGCCTATTTTGTCCTCTTTTGTGATGCCTAGGTCAAGCGCATTAAGCCAAAGTGGTGCCCATTATTCGTAGACCGTTGGCCTTGTGTGGTTCTCTGGAAAGGATGCAGAGAGCTGAGTTGTTTGTACCCTCAGTGCATCTGATGGAATTAGGTTGGCTAAGGAGGCTTTGCAGGCCTGGGGTGGTAAGTCCTAACATAGACTTCTTGGCGAGCATGCATACTTGATACTGGAGGCGACTGTCAAGGTTGAGCCATTTTGTTTGAGTGTACAACTCGCAGGTGTGAATGAGATGGGGGTACACCTAGGACTAAACGACATGCTTTATTTAGTGTTGTTTTGATACGTTTCAAAGCAGTTTGGGAGGCAGCCCCATATACTGCTAGACCATAGTCTATTACTGAGAGGACTGAGCTATTTACAGCAGTTTTGAGTGCCTCAGAAGTCAGGCCTTTTCAGTGTTTGTACAGTGATCCTAGTTTTGCATTTGACGACTATGTGACTGCGTCTATGTGTTGGTTAAATGAGAAGGTGCAGTCCAGTGTCAATCCTAGGTATTTAAATGTTTGAACCACCTCCAGGGAAGTATTCTGATTGTTTTGAATGCAAAGTTGGTGAGTGCGGTGTTTGTTATGTGCTGATGCGAATAACATAGTCTTAGTTTTTTTATAATTGAGGAGCAGCTTTGATTGAAGGAACCAGTGCTCAGCCGCAGTGAAATTAGCCTGCATTTGCTTTTCCAGTTTGTAGGGGTCAGAATTACATGAATATAGGACTGCATCATCTGCATACAGTAGTAGCTGGTCATTTACCGAATGAGGGAGGTTGTTTAAGAACAGGCTGAGCAGTAGAGGGCCAAGGATTGAGCCTTGAGGAACACCTGTGTTAACACTAAGGATGTCGGAGAAGGTGTCCAGGATTTTCACTTTTTGGACCCTCCCGGAGAGGTAGCTTCTGAACCATGCTACTGTTGCAGGGGAGAGGTCGGTATTGGAGAGCTGATCCAGGAGCAGATTGTGATTGACGGTGTCGAAGGCCTTGGTGAGATCAATATATGTTGCCCCCACCAAGAGCCCTCTGTCTAGAGCATTATGGATAAAGCTGGTAAACTCCACTAGAGTGGTTGTGGTACTGTGTTGTTTTCGAAATCCATGTTGTTGTTGACATTGTAAATGATACTTGTCTAGATATTCCATCAGTTGGTCACTCATGGTTCGCTCCAGGGCCTTGAAGAGTGGAGGAAGGATAGATATTGGGCGGTAATTTGTAGAGTTGGCCCTGTCACCACTTTTGTAAACAGGGGAAAGCACTGCCACCTTCCAGATCTGTGGGAATTCGCTTGATACCAAGCAGAGATTTAAGAGTTTGGTGAGGGGTTTGAGAGTTATATCCAGGGTGAGCCTAACTAGTTTTAGGTCCAGTTAATCAGAGCTAGTTCTGGAATTACCTAGCACTTCTAGGATGTACTTTTTTGCTTCCATAAAGGTGATCGCTCTGAAGTAGAAAGGCGGATGAGAGTTTGATTGGGTCCCCGCGTTTCGTCCGGTGCAAGTATCTGATTGGTGTTGAAGGAAGCTAGGGGGCAACACTCCACTGAGGTCAGTAAAAGCTTTGTTGAAGACATTTGCTATGCGACTGTGATCCTGCGTAGGTTGGCCCTCAGTGTTCAGGAAGGTGGGGGGGAGTTTTATTAGGTTTACCAGTTAGGGACCTGATGTTCTCCCAGAACTGTCTACTGTCACCCCATGAGTTTGTCAGCTCATTTTTAAAGTGAGTATTTTTGGCCTTGCAAATAGCCCAGGTGCATTTATTCCATGCAGCTCTATAGTTCTGGTAGTCTGTCTGGGTACCAGAGTTTCTTGCTTTGTACCACAAGTCATCTCTATTTTTCATGAGGGCTAGTAGCTGTGCCATGATCCAGGGGCTGTCATAGTCACGGCTTCTTCTTTTGGTGTAGGGGTCATAGACATTGCACACTTCAGTGAATTTGCTTATAAAGCATTCTAAGGCAGTGCTGACATCTGTTTTGTGGTCAATAGAGTTCCAATCTTGGAGGCTGGGGTGTGCTCTTAGAGCTCCCAACTTGCCTTTCTTCAGAAGTCTAGCAGCAATAGTCCTGAATGGTGCCTTTGGGGCCTTATTTGACCATTTATAGATTACCGGGGAGTGGTCACTGAGGGAGTCGGGGAGAACCATGACAGAGGATATTCTTTCTGGCCGATTTGTGACCACCCACTCATGTTCTTATTAGTGGCCATATTCTGTGAGGAGCGGTTTAAAACTGGATTAATAACACAGTTGAAGTCCCCTCCCATCAAGATCATACCTTCCCCCAACTCTGCCACCTTTCCGAAGAGGTGTTTATAAAAAGAAGGGTCATCCTTGTTGGGTGCGTAAATGTTTACAAGATGTATTTTCTGTGAGTATTGCTTCCCTGATATGATTACCCATCTACCTTCACCCCATGATATCTCTGAGGTGATTTCCAGAGGAAGGCCCCGCTTAATAAGAATTGCAGTCCCAGCCCGCTTCCCCCCAGGGTGTGAGGAGCTCACTACATGTCCTACCCATGATCTTCTAAGTTTCTTATGTTCTAGGGGGGGTGAGTCTTGTTTCTTGTATAAAACCAATATCAATGTGTGATTTTTTTGTAGGTAATGCAGGATCTTTGTCCTTTTTACTGGGGAGTTTAGACCCTGACCATTCAGGGACGCAATCTTTTCTTTTTTTTTTTTTTTAACTCTCTTTATCGCCTCCGGAGCCGGAACTCTCTCAGGCCTCACCACTGGCCAGTACCGCTTTACCACTCACTGTCAGCCCCGCCATCCTCAAGGGCGTTACTGTTTCTCTCCAAGCTCCCCCTTGGGACATAGGGCCCAAGGAGATTGAAGGGCCGGTGGAAGGGCTCCAGTGTTGGGTGTGTGGCAGTGTGGCTCAGGGAGGGCCATTGCCTATCTGGTCCAGAGGGGTTTTTTGTAGTGTTTATGCCCCCGATGTGGGACGTGCAATGCCGCCCTTGCCCAAGATGTGGGTGCTCTCATCCACGTCCGGAAGACAGCCGCCCGACATCTACCCCTTAGCTTGCTAGCAAGCCCATGTGTGTAGCAGTGCCACCGGTCTCCACCGGGGGCCACTGCCGCACCGGGCTACCCTTGGATCCTTCCCCGAGAGAGGAGAGCAGTCCCACAGATGCTTGATCCTCTCTCCTCTGTCGACCCTCGCGGACTGGGCTCGTTCCCGAACCTGGGTCGCCGGCGGAGTGCAAGGTGTGACGCCCAGCACCTCAACCCTCAGTGCCACTGGGCCGGCCCTGGGATGCGATCTTAAGGGAACCCATTTATTTTATAATTAGAACCTGTCTCTCAGACTTTCTCATCATTCTATTCTTATAATACCCTCTGTTTTCTGGAGCCTTCTTTTGTCTAGATATCATTTGGTTGTAATCTGTACTAGAAACCATAGTAGTTCTGTCCATACCAGCTAAATTCCTCATAATTTTTGCACAACAGGTGCAAGAGACAACCATTGTGCCCTATGCCTTGAACGTAGCAGGCATCAGGCAAACCATTTGTAACAGCAAAATAAATCATCAACAATTAACTGTTAAACAATAAATTGCTTCCAAGGTTATATTTAGATTGCAGCGAGAGCTGCTGTAAACTGTTCGATCACAAGCTGTAGCCACTGCCTCCTCGTGCGTGTGTGGGTGACGCAGGAATTAAAGTAATAAAATAATAAAGCCTCCGGGGGCCACCACCCCTTTGTTCTTTTTTTTTTCTTGTTTAAATTTTCTGAAGGGTAAAAAGAGATAAATGGAAACAAAAGAAAACCCTCTTCCCTTCCCTCCCTCCAGCTTTCCAAATATTTGTTTGATCATAATGTCCCAGTCTCTGTAACTTCCTATATTTGAAAATGATCTGACTTATGTCTCCTCTGCAACCAAAGTGTCCCTGTTAGTCACTGACCAGTACTGTAATGAACTGTTGCAAATAAATCCCCTCGAACTCCAAAACCTTTCCACCATCTGTAATACTCGTATCTGTACTCTAGTGAGGTCTCTCAGCTCTGGGAATTTACTGAAGAGGCCTGGGGGACCTGGTCCATTTCCATTCCTGACTTATTCTCTCTAGCTAACAGGTCTTGTATATCTGCGCTGAGGTGCGAGGCACAGGCGACTGAAGTTGGCTGTCCTCTGCAAGGTTTACCAACTCTTCTCCATGCCCCTTTTGCTATATTTTGCTCAAGCGTAACTGCTGGGAAATCTGGGATCCTAAGGCCTTTCTTGCACAGGGTAGGAGCTGCTTCATAGAAGGAGTCAAAAATTACTGGGCCTCTCTCTATTTGGATTTTAAGGCATGCTGGATAAATCATTTGCACCTTTAAGTTTTTGTCCCTTGCTTGCTTAATAATGTCTGTGACTTGTTTCCTCTGGGTATTTAAGTAATCTGAGAAATCTTGGTCAAAGGAAAGTCTCTGTCCATCTAGCTGAACCTCCCTCTGCTGCCAAGCTGCCTTTAGAATAAGCTGCCTGTCATTGTAATTCAACATCTTTACAATGATGGAACGTGGCCTGGCATTCTGTTCTTTTGGGCGGGGTATTAAGGAATGATGGGCCCTTTCAATCGTCATGTTATGCTCTTCTGGTATTTTAAGCACTGACCTGATAACATGGAGTATAAAATCTTCCATTGATGAATGCGATTCTTCCATGCCCTCTGGAACTCCGTATATTCGGAAATTGTTCCTGCATGAACGATTCTCCATATCATCAATCTTAAGTCGCAATTCCTTTTCTCTGGTAAGTAAATATAATACGGTGCAATCATGTTGA
Source organism: Neoceratodus forsteri (assembly GCA_016271365.2). Taxonomy (NCBI): domain Eukaryota; kingdom Metazoa; phylum Chordata; order Ceratodontiformes; family Ceratodontidae; genus Neoceratodus; species Neoceratodus forsteri. The sequence goes on from CM028136.1 coordinate 738,258,474, forward strand.
CTTGATGAGTCAGAGAGTTCCCCCATCGCCCGTTCCATCGCAGAGGTTCGTTGGTCTATTTATTTTATATCAGCTTGTACATCTGCCACCGAGGATTCCACGCGATGCAAGGTTTTTATAATACCATCCAGTTTCACCATTACTGCACTGCGATCCAGGGGTTCAATACCATCTTCTGAATCGGCGATACTAGTGACCGGTGATGGTGGGCAGGAGTCACCGTGGGAGGCCAGAGGTCGATCAGCATCCATCAGCCACCGAATCTTGGTCGCCTGTGAATTTCTCCCTTTAGATTTTGCAGCCATAGTGTTGCAGAGTAAGTCCCTGCCGATTTTGTTCTGTTTTGGGTAGTTTAGTGCTGGCAGGAGTTATTTTAAATTGCGGTGGCCCACGGAGCGATCAGAGAGATCAACCGCTCATTTGATGACGTCACCGGAAACTTGAGGCCATTCCATTTAAACAGACTATCCCTGAAACAACTTTTTTTTTCTGGGGGCTGACCATGTATGCTATATTCCCTTTTCATGGCATCATTCTTCCATTTTAGTATTCAAGCCTTAAGCAGCATTGTCCTTGTTTTAGAGTTCATTTAGATATTAATGTGACCAGAAACATTTGTAGTACTTAATAATTAAGCCAATATAAGGATATAGAATAGCAATTAAGAATATAATAATATATTAATAAAATATTTTAATCAAATTGGTTCTGTTCCTACAGTACCTTGGCCATGAAGCTGGGTGCCACAGCCTTGGGAGGCCTCAGCTGGCCTGGTTTGTGCCTCACAAAGCCAGCCCCAGCATTCCGCATTTGCGAGGTCCACCGTCGTCCTCTGCCAGGGGGAAGTTCTTGGGCACTCAGCGATGGGGCAGGGCTGTGCAGATGCCTGGGCCCTTCCATCACCGATGGCTTTGCCTCCAGAAGATTAGTCACCACATCCTCCCACTGCTCCAATGGTTCCACAGTGGAACACTCACTCCTTGTGAGAGATGCCATTCTTCCTACTCGTCCCCAAGACCAGGGCAACATTGGCGGTGGCACAGGCAACATATTTGCAGCACCATGGGAGCACTGAAGACATACAGGCTGTCGTAAAACCCCACTCCCATGGATTCCACAATAAATGCAGGACTCACCAGAGCTGCTTCTCTCCACCATGTCCCACAGCCAACTCAGCAGCGACTCTGGCACTGTCACAATTCGGCCAACAGCTCCTGGAGCAAACGCCATTTTACTGGATTTTGTTCTTTTCCTGCTTGCTTCCCACTACAGCTGCAAAACTTTGTAAGGCACAGTTTTTTTCTTTTTCTGCAGTGGCAAAATGTTCCAAACAGCTCTGTGAGATTAATGGACTTTTAGATGCAATGCAAGTCATGAGACAGAATAACCGTCTTTCACATGGTCTCATTTTTATATGCTTGCATAACATTAGTCCCATCCATCAATCCAAATGCAAGGTACTCCGATTAATTAGGCATTCATCACATTTTTGAGCATGAGTCTCAGGCACCATTTTGTCTCCTCATGAAACACTTCACACTCAGACGGCAACTCCAAACTCCCACTCAGTGCTCTGGCCTATCAACATTCCATCACCTCAAAACAATTCCCTTCAGCCTTGACAGGTAAATGTAGAGCACCACTTTTCAGATCCTGGACAATAGCCTCCATTTTTGTAACTCCCTGCTAGCTTGCTATAATCTCCTGGTGCAAACTTAGTAAAATACAGACTTTCCTTCAGCGCCTGCCCTGGGCTCACATAAATTAGGTTTCAAAGTTACTGAACAGGGCAGGCAGCTTACCACCCCCAGTCTCTGAGGTGACATTTCCAATGGCATTCCTCCTCCCCTCCCTGTCTAGGGGTTTTAAGGTGATGTTACAGTTCGCGGAGAAGGGGGGAAGCACCCGTTCCTGACAGGCAGTGTCCACAGAATTTAGCAGGGATATAAACACAGTACTTTTGATGTGCAGAATTTTGGGATTCGTCACATGACGGCATGAGCTCCATCTGGGTGCAGGCTGATGTTCTCTCTTCCCTCTTGCCTTGACCGGGGAGCACAGGCACAGTCTTTTATATCTTGGAGCAAACTTGTTACAACAACAGAAACACAGTTTGGTATGGCTCAGGACACATAGATTCGGCCCAGGCAGAAATCAGGATGCAATTAAGCACATTTTGTTTTGTTAAAATGCAAAAGGCTCAAGCCACAACAGTTAGCTCCACGGAGCAGGGAGCATTTAGATTATTTCCACACAGTCACTACAGCATGGCAGCCATGGCACAAATTACTTGGGGGACCTGGGTCCTGAACCTGGATCCTGCACATTTACTTCTGGTGAACCGAAACTGGCTCCTCTCCCTTCTGCCAGTACTCTTTGGTGCTAAACACACACACACACTACTTTCTGTATCCCCGCCAGTGGGAGCAGGGCAAACTCTTACTTTAAGGCACCATTTCCTCCTCGGGGCACTCTGATGTTATTTGGGCACAGTCTAACCTCCTAGACCATCTGCCCTGCCAATCCATGGACAGGGTTCACACAGGGCAGTGGCCACCTTCCCTTGGGCACAGCTCTCTACCTCCACACAGCAGCTCCTTTCTTCCAGAATGAGTGGACATGGACTTAGGGCCTCCAGAACCACCTGTGTTACACTGTGGTCTGGGCTGGCCATAGCACTCACCCCAGCACTCTCTCTCTCTCTCTCTCCTTCATGGAGCCAGATGGGCTCCACCAAACTGACTCTCTCCTCCACATTGCTGTGGACATCTGTCTGCCCTCCCCACCATTGGCTTGTGGGGGGTCTGTCCACACTTTTGGGACTGGGGGGCAATCTCCCCACCCCAGCCCCGACTGGCAGCTCGATCCCCAACCAGCCTAGCAGCAGGCCGCCCTGCTCCTCGCACTTTCCCGACTCCTCACAGACTCTCCTTCCAACTGCCACTCTCACACATGTTGGCTTTTGAATTTCAGCGTGTGATGCTCAGGCTCTGCCCCTTGGCAGACCTGGCATCATGCATGTCCATTCCCGATGCCTACGGGCATCACTGGTGACCCCCAATTTGGCACGGGGTTTACAATACCATCAGTAGGGTGGTTGTCAGGCAGTAGGAGCAAGGAAAATCAATGGCAAAGGGCCCTAATTCTGACCCTTCTCCAATCAACTTGTGAACTGTGGGCTCACATGGCATATGGATTCCTACACTTAGGGTTCCCCATTAGAATAGATACCATAGCTAGTACTGTGGTGCTAGAATAATGTTAACATTCTTATGCAAGTGAGACAGACACTAGCTAGCACTGTGTGCTTCATCTCACTTTACTTGTCCCAGAGCTTTGGCCAGCAAAATGAAAAATCTGAAATTGTTCCTTATTGGCTCAATTTTGGGTCACAAATATGGGAGCAAAGAGCATTTTGCACCTGTGCAGAGAGGTTTGCAAACCCATCGAACTTTGCTTAGTGGGGTCATCCAACACTTCTCAATCACAGGCAAAGTGTTTTGTGAGCATCCTGGACAGGAGGCAGATGCCACAATGCAAATGGCCCACAGGTCCATCTACACTCCAATGTGGCCCTCTCAGCCTGGGTCGCAGGCTACTTCATTCTCCCAGAATTTCTGCCTGCTAAAAGCAGTTGGGGCCCGATCCTCAAAGGCACCCCAGATATGTGTGACTTGCGGGAGGGGCAGCAGGCATGGGTGGAGCTGGTTTGGAGCAGGAGCATCCATTCAGATGTCCATGCAGTCTGCTGGTGGATCCCTGCCTGTGTAGGGAGAAGGGACCGACAGGATTTGGCTGTCCTCCAGGACTGCTGTATCCCTATCAGCAAAACTGAAGTCAAAAGATTTTAACTTGCTGGTGCTGGTGCTGGTATGCCCCCCTCCCAGCCCTCCCTAGTGTCACATTTGCCCCCTCTGGCCATCCACACTGCTGATATACTTTTGTGGCTGGGGCACATACCAACCCCCATCCTGGCCACCCATGTAGCCAGGCATGTGGTTCGGGACTGGGTGCAGAGTAGTTGTGGTTGATATTCATGGATGCTCCGGGGTGCCACGATGGTGTGCATCCTGTGCAAAGGGGCATTCCTTAGCTTTTTCCGGCCCTTCTGAGGACTGGAACCTTAGTAGGTTGGGCAGAGTGCTCACAGTCATTTTAATTATTTACTTATTTGAAATTTTACATACCAGGATAGTCCCAATAAGATTAAAATCTCTTTTCCATGGGAGTCCTGGAGGAAGCAATCAGGAAAGATACAGAGCAGTAGTCCTGTTGTGTTCAGATGTATGTTGTGTGTGTCATACAGAAACCTTAATAAAGTTGATTTATAGAAAAAAAAAAAAGGAAAGTTATAGAGTATTCATACATCACCGGAACCAGTGTTCATGGAGATAGTCCATGTTTCCTCTCAAGGCTTGGGGGGTTGTTCCCTGCTGCTCTTAAAGAGGCAGTGGAGAAACCCCTCTTGAAAAAAAACATCTTTGGACCTGGACTGTCTCATGAATTATAGACCCATCTCTAATCTTCCCTTTTTAGAGAAGGTTATCAAGAAAGTTGTGCCCACTCAACCCAAGGTGCATCTCACTGCCTTTGACATCTATGAGCCACTCCAATCTGGTTTTCAGTCCAGGCATGGTACAAAGATGGTGCTAGTCATGGTGCAGAATGATTTCCTCAGGGTGAGGGATCGAAGCGAAGGGTCAGTTCTCATCCACCTTGATGTGTCTTCAGCATTTGACACCGTGGATCATGAGGTGTTGTTGGCTCACCTGTGGGAGCTCCATGGACTCGCCAGTTCTGTCATCAGCTGGTATGATTCCTTCCTTACAGACAGGATGCAAAAGGTGGTGATGGGAACTTTGTCCTCCCGCCTGATGGTCTTGTCCTGTGGAGTTCCCCAGGGTTTGATCCTCTCACCAATGTTATTTGTGGTGTACATGCTACCCTTGGGTGATATCATTAGATGTTTCAGGGGAGAAAGGAGGAGGTGCTACTTCACTGAGAGGGTGGTGGAGCCATGGAATGCACTGCCCAGGGGGCTGGTGGAGGCAGAAATGGTGGAGGGGTTCAAGAGGGGGTGGGACAGGTACAGGGGAAGGGTTCTGGAAGCATAAACCAGTGCAGGGAGAATATCCGGGACTGGGAAGGGAGAAGCCAGAGAAGGCGAGGGGGGGCAGCAAGGTCAGCTCCCAGGGTGGGGGCTGACCAAGCGAGCAGACACGAAGACCATTAGACCTATTCTGCTGGCATGTTAGTATGTTATAGGGTGGGATTTTACTGTTATGCAGATGATACCCAGGGGACAGTCTCTGTACTAAATTCTTGCCTGGCTGAGATACAGGACTGGATACCCAACAACTGGCTGAGGCTCAATCCAGACAAGATGGAGGTATTAATGATTGAGCCTGGTCGCTAGCAAGGAGCTGGGGTTGGGGGAGAGGAGAATGGGCTAGTACTCAGTTCTTCATCTCTTACTGCCTCAGTAAGGGTGAAGAATCTGGGCATTATTTTGGACAGAAAATTGACACTGGAGGCTCAGGTGTTGTCAATTGTTCAAAATGGTTTCTACCATCTTAGAAATATCACCCAGATCAAACCTTTTATCCCACCCTGTGACCTGCCCTCACTAATACATGCCTTTGTTACATCCAGGCTAGAGTACTACAGTGACCAGGTTGTTGATGGGTCTGCTAAGATCTTGTCATACAACCCCAGTTCTGTGCAGACTGCACTGGCTGCCGGTGAGGTGGCAGATCTCCTTCAAGGTTGGCTTGCTGACCTGTAAAGCCCTACATAGAATGGGCCAAACTACCTGCAAGATGATCCGTCTCCACACCAGACCTCCCGACCTCTCTGCCCCTCTGAGGAGGGCCTCCTAGAGGTTCCCAGGGTTCAGTTAAAATCCTCAGGTGAGTGAGCCTTTGATGTTTCTGCACCAACCCTGTGGAATTTACTTCTCAGATCTCTGAGGGAGGCCCCCTCACTGGAGGCATCAGGCCCATCTCATTACAGAGGCTTTTGGCAACTTGAACATGATTTTATACTTATATTGGTATGTCTTTTATTGTACTATTCCATTGTTATTTATTATTGATTATTTTATTTTTTGATGGTGTTGTTTTGTTCTATTCTCAGTTCTTTTATTGCCTGATACTTTCTACAGTGCTCATGGCCTAATGGGAATGAGTGCTTTGGAAAAAAAAGTTTGCTTGCATATAAAACACCTGTCAAAATCCATAAATATTACACATTAGGTATAAAAATAGACAACAGTATTCTGTACATACATTAGAAATATGGATTCACTGAGAAAAATCACATCACATGTAAGCTTGCAGCCCTCAGAGGTCCCACCTCTGCGAGGGGGCTAGCCTGAATTCTTTTTTTCCCCTGCTCCTCCAGTCAGCCCCTTTCAGCCTTCGCAATCCCCCAACCCATCACCCACTGTCTCTGGGTCTTACCCTTGGGGCCGCCAATTCTTCCATAGATTGCCCCCTGTGGTAGGGCCATTGGGGAACCCACTCAAACCCCCTTCAGTGCCATGTTTAGTTCAGTGGTCCTCGGAGCACAGTAGGCAGTGTGGAGTCTGTGAGGATTCGTGGGGTGGCATCCTGCCGCCGGAGGTGTTTTCCGCTGTTCTTCCCCTGACCTGCAGATGCTCCTTTGGGGACAACGGCTTGAACGCACACACATTGAGGATGTGCTAAATGTTCTTCCATCAGGGAGCATCCCCCATCCCAGAACCGCTGCTCCTACCTTGCATCACCACCTTACTCAACTAGGTGGCGATGTTGCAGCAAACAGACATCCTTGGGATGCTTGATCATTCCCGCCAACCCTTTTGAGTGCCTCGCAGGCTATCACGGAACCTGGGTCACCGGCGTGGCAGCAGGTGAAACATGGTGCCTCTGCTGTCTGTGCCACCAGGTCAACTAGAGAGGCCCAGCCTGAATTCTTGCAGTTATAGAACAGCTGGGTATAGATGAATAATAACATGGTGCCTCCACCTGGGTAACTGGTGAGCACCCCAGGACACACTTAAGCTGTGGGACAGCTAAAATGATGACTTTTTTTTGAGGGTGTACCTTTTGCGGACACTCAAGGCTACTATCTCCCCATTAAATATCGGAGCGGGAACATAATTCTATATGCAGGTGATGTGCTTGTCTACAGAAGTGGTGTCGATTTAAACATAATCAATTCCCAGCTCACCTCTGATTTTGCTACACTTGAAAATTGGTTCCTTGACAGTAGGCTTGTCTTTAACACTACCAAAATCAAGGCGATTCTCTTTGGCCACAAGCACCTTGGCCCAGCCAGACACCATCAACTCTTGCTTACCACCTCAACTGGTGCACAAATTGAAGTGGTGGACAAGGTTAAATACCGGGGGTCCTCATAGACCAGGAACTTACCTTTAAACCCCATGTAGATCAGGTTACCAAGGTATTACACCAAAAACTTGGTCTATTATTTTGCCTGGGTCATGCCCTCATTCTGGAATCTAGGGTCGCCATCGCAAATTGTGGCCTGCTCCCCACCCTACTCTATGGTGCTCCTATTTATTTATTTGGTTTTTAATGACCAGATAAGTGCACTAGACATTAAATATGCCTATTTTCAGGTACGACCCAGGAGAGTACAAGTCATAAAGCAATTATGAAACGTAGTGCAGAGAAACATTAAGATATACAGTGTAAAGGGTACAGATACAAAAGTAGTTGAATGAGTAAATACAAAGGAACAAGGAGAAATCACCATAAATAATAATGAAACAGTGCAAGACAGTAAAACAAAGAGTGCGGGGGTAAAATAATTGCAGATACTAAAACAGTATAAAAATATACAGAGTGTAACAGGGATAAAATCAGAGCAAGAGCAGCAAACCTAGAAATAAACAAAGCAGAGTGGCTAAACAGACAAAAAGCAGCATACAATACATAAGTGCAGCAGATTAAGCAGCATTATAAAATGGGTTGCCTAAAACATGCAACATTGGTTCAATGGGTCAACGTGCCCATTGATTAATCCCCTAGATACTTATAGTTGGCATGCCGTTTCCTCTTCTTGCAGTGCACTAAAATCAATGCAAGTTACGTCACTTACACAAACATTCGGGAGGAAAAAAAAGATCCGGCGGCATATTCAAAATATTAATTACAGATGGCGAGCTTAGTAAGGGAAAAAAAACAATGACAGAAATGGGGGAATAAAATCAATTGTCACTGTGCGTAGAGGTACTATATAATGCTATGTGTCTCTCTAAATAGCTCAGACAGATAACACAGCAGAAAAAAAATGAGCTGCACACTGACAATTATCAGAGAGAGACAGACAGATTACAGTGTCCTGGCTATTCTAACCGCTTCCTGAGACAGTTCATACATTGTGATGACAGAAATACTACAGCATGCTTACAAACCAAATCTCACTGCTGCCTCTGATTTAACAAATGTGTCCCTAACTGTGTTTTTTAGCACAATTGTAAATAAGCTCATCTTCTTTCCCCAGTTGTTTCTGGGGGGTCAGAGCTGGCCATGGGTATTGCCAAAGCCTCACACAATCGACCTGCTCGAGCCCACAGCTACAAAGCATCTTTAAGAAAGTCGCAGTGCCCATTGACTCACACTGTTTCACGACATCACCCAGTCTCTTGGCTCGCTAATGTTTTCTGTTTTGTGCAGGGGGAAAGAAAAAAAGCTGGTGATCACGGCATAAGGGGGAAAAAACTGTACCACTTACGGGGGAAAAAGATGCCACTGAAACAATTGGCTCGCGCTGTTTCTAGATGTCACCCATTCTCTTGACTAACTAATCCTTTCCGTTTTGTGCAGGGGGAAAGAAAAGAGCTGGTGATAGCGGCACAAGGGGGCTATCTGAGGGGGAAAAAAACAACATTGTTCCGGTCCCACTGCCGCATTTCAGTTCTGGATGTAAGGAACTACTTTGCAGGTCGGAGTGACACAGGTAGAAATCATGAAATAAAAACAAATTTGTGAGACTTTGCTTCTTTTTTTTTATACTTATTTTAGGTTTTCTTTTTATAAGTGCAATAACCCACAACCGTCCATGGGTATACTAGACATTAAACAACGGCAAGAAAATTTCCTGGACTCTGATTGGTCAGTGTGTTCCTGAGACAGTGATGATATTACACAATTACATCACTGTGCTGATTTTTTGGATGAGCATATGGCTGATATGGATTTTATGGATTTATTTTTTCAGAAACAAAGATACACTGCCTCACAAAAAATCTACTAAAAACATTTTTATTTTTGTTTTGTATAACATTGAGCCATTGTATAATTGCAATAAGGCACTCCAAGGTGTGTGTTATCGTGTAATAATGTCACTCCTGGGGTGGTGGAAGTACTCGGCTTCGCCTTGTGTTTCAACCCACCCCAGGAGTGACATTATTACATAACACACACCTTGTCATGCCTTATTGCTTAATTAATGCATGCCTCAGGTGGTTGGTGGACACTAGGGCTGTGTCCTCATGCCTCACTACACACCTGAGGCATGCATTAATGCCTAGTATACCCACAGCCAGTCGTGGGTTATAGCTTGCATCAGGTAGCGTAGGTAGGGTGATCAAGGAGGTAAGGAGGAAGTACCGGAGTCAGAGACTAAGAGGTAGCGGTGTAACTCCCTTTTGAAGCAGGCGTGAGAGGGGGAGAGTCAAATGGACACAGGCAGGCTGTTCCAAAAATTTGGGCAAAGTAGGAGAAGGCCTGGGATGTCATAGTTGTGAAGCATGTAGGAACAGATAGCAGGGGCTGGTCTCCAGAGCGAAGGAGCAGGGGTCGACCTTAACATTCATTTACTAGCCTGGGTACTAGTGCAGATTGCTGCAGGGTAGTGCAGAATCTCTGTTACTTGCCTGGCTGGGCTAGTGCAATTCCTCCTGTGGAAAGCTGCAATTCCATTCTCAACCCAGGTATCAAATAAATAAAGAAACAAATAAATACATAAATATAACTGTTATTTAATTTAAAGCCAGGTCCTTTTCATGGAGGTTTAACTATGTGTTGCCTTAGCATTAGTGAAATGAAAAAAACAGATGTCTGTGTGTAGTGCATTTACAAACGGTTTCATTTTATTTTATTTATTTATTTAGAATGTATTGGAATTGCACACCTTTGAGTCAGAGAAAAAAGGCTCCACATCAGGGTACAAACATAATAACATTATAGGCAATTACAGAGCACAGAGAAGACAGGAATACAATTAATACAATACATGGTGAATAATAACAGGTAAGTCGTAGCAAATGAGGTCACAAATACACAGTGGGGTAGGTCAGTATTAATAGAGCAGTATAAGGCATCCCTTGTTAAATGGCAGGGTTAGGAGGATGAGAGAGACAGAGAGAGGCAGGGAGCAGTGCTACAGATGAGGTGAACAAGAGTAGTCATACTAACTACTGCTTTTATTTTTTGCTGGTAATGATCCTTTCGCCTTTTCCTTTCCTTGTTTAGCTCAGTACTCATGGCAGGCAGATCTGTGATTATGTCCAAGAGCAGCACGGTTCTACGATTGCCACCTGTCCAGTTGTAGACCGGATAATCCAGTTTTCAGGGTCCTTATCTGGTCATTCGGTTTTGATTAAATGTAGTCCAGTTTGTTTTTGGGCCATTTTGAGTGCTCAGATAGTATTAAAACTGATTGTGTCAAATCATTCAGTGTTGCATGCATGTCCTGGTTACAAAAAAAGTTCTGATGTCACTAGTCACAGGCCTTTGTGAAACCAGTCTGTCTGGGAGGTGTAAAGTATGGCCATTAAGACCATTAGCAGTAAATCAACCTAATCTTTTGAACTTTAAATTTTAAATATGGTCATTTACTGCTATGATAGGAAACAGTTTTTACAACTTTATATGCTGTAATGGGTTCCTTTTTATTTTTCCTATATTCTCATATGTTTTAGACCCACTTTTTCAAGTTAGTTTTCACATTTTTATTGCCTTTGTCACTGTGTTGATTATTTCTCTCCTAAGTACTCAGCAGCTGCTGCTCTTATTTTTTATGCTACCACCCTGAACATTCCATGATATTAGCTACACCTTTACAGGCCATTGGAATAAATAGCATGGAATGGTGTGTCTGAAATTGTGGAATGTGATGTCTTAGACATTTGAAAAGAAACAGCAGTAGCTGATGAGGTAAAGGGAACACAATGTAGTACTGAGGGTACCACAAGTACTGATAGTTCAATTAACAAAAAGGTGGTCAAAGCATATCAGAATACATGTCTGTCATGGAAAGGAAAACTGGAGCGTTTAACAGAGAGAGAGCAACAGGTTGTGAATGGGCTTTGTACATCCAGCAGCTCTGGGTTTAAATTCCCACAGCCTCCACTTGCATACTGTGTGACCCTAAGCAAGTCACTTAACCTCCCTGTGTTCCTGGGCCACCCCTGTAGATGAGTCTTGTGCCCAATGGGAGTCACCTGGTTGCCAAAGAAAAAAATAAATAACAGTATGGGTTGATGCTGTTGAATTTATCCTTACTTTTTTGGGGGTGAACATTTTTTAATAGAACTGGGACAATCAAGGATTTCTGGGATCTGTGGCCAGGGTGGGAAAAGGAAGGAAAAAGACATGCACACTTTTCACGACACAACTTTATTAACTACAAATCTGAAAATGTGGAAATATATTAAAGAAGTCAGTAACCCAGCTGACATTAATAGAAAGCATGCTGACAAAGACAAACAAATAAAAGCTCATGAGTAAGAAAAGACAAAGCGAACCAGTCGGTTCCAGCAATGTTGGCTAGAAAAATATGACTGGTTGGGGTATGATGGTGCAAAAGATCTGATATTCTGCCATTTGTGTATCAAACATGAAATACAATTGGGTAAGGTGGGCAATAATAATTTTCATTTTACAGATAACTTCCGGCTTGACTCTGTCGCATCCCATAATATCAGTGAAGCCCATGCTAGGGCAAAGGAAAAGGAGGATGCCAGCACTGCTACTCCAGAGACAAGTAATGCGGAGGGAATGCTGAAGAACATGAATGAAGCAACGCTTAATCGTCTGGATAAACTGTTTCGCACATGCCATGTAATTGCTAAGAAAGGACGTCCTTTCCCACACTTTGTGTGGATGTGCAGCCTCGATGATATGAAAGGGCTAGATATCAGTTCAGCATATCAGAATGACAAATACATCTGCAACTTTATCCACTATGTAGCCGAGGTTGAACACATGGTGCCACAAGAAAAAATTATGGGAACAAAGTTAATTTCAGTAATCAGTGACAGAACCACTGACTCTTCAGTCACAGAAACTGAGATAATATATGTACAGTTTTCAGTTAAAGGCACAGTGCAAAATCAGTTGGTAGGTGTCCAGACTGTTGGCAGGACAAATACAATTTTATCTGCCTTTCGTTTAACAATCACTGTTAACCACACTGAGTGTGGGCTACTGCAATTGTCTGCGGGCTAGTGCAATCTCTGGTTCACTAGCCCAGCTGGCTAGTTCAAAAAAAAGTTAAGGTTGACCCCTGGAAGGGGGTAGGGGAGGCTCGGGGGAATCAACATTAAGGCTAGGGAGGAAGTAACCCTAGTTCAAATGATTTTATCAGTTATGGTGCCAAGGCTGTAGAGCTGACAGTGGTGGGTAAAGTGATGAAATGCCAGAGTGAAACAACAAATATTATTGTAGGTGGTGTCCCACTTGTGGAGATTGACTTTGGCAGCACTTACAAAGGTAACTCCAGTCCAGTCCCTCATGAGCTCTGAATCCAGTAGGCTCCAGGTTCTCTACAACAAAGGTTGCCAATTTTCTGCTGGGGCCCCTCCCAGGCAGCATCCCTGTGAGGTCCTATCCTCCCTGAGCTGGCCTTCCCTCAAGGGGCGAATGATATGCCCCCTGTTATGTCTAGCCTATATGTTCACCTCACTTTTTACTCCACCCAACCTCCCTGGCTTACTAACTCCCAAGCCTGTTAAGCACCTCCTCCAGGTTTCTAGCCATAAACTGCTTGAAGTGCCCAGAGTCAAAACTAAGTTAGGAATGAGGTCTTATACTTACTCTGCCCGTCTCTCTGGAACACCCTACCTTCTGAGCTGCAACACTCCCCCTCATTTGAGTGTTTCAAAAAAGGGTTAAAAACCTTTCTTCTAGACAGCTCGCACTGCACTTGCTATCACTAATTGCTTTCACTTTTATCTTTTGTGCTGGACCTCTCAACTCTTCTTGTTGCACTGTGTGCTAGTATTGTGTTATGTCCCTCTAGTTACTTGTTTTCATGCATGATTTTAGTTGGTTAACTAATCTTTTAATGTAACATGAGACAAAGAACCTCTGTGCGCAAGCACTGAGGCAATGGTTACCCCAAAGGGCATTTGGCTGGGAAGCCAAGTTTCAAAGAAATACAAAGTCACACATGCCCCCACAATACAAAGCATTATGGGCTGCATATGCAAATCACCACAGAATATTATGCCAGTTCAGCTTTAAGCAGAAAAGCATGGTGCCAAAAGGCCTCTCACACAGTTTGTAGAGGGTGCCAACAGAAGACATAGACACGTGTTTCGTCCTGCCAGGACTCATCAGTATGCCTCATCTGTTTAACACCCCAGTGGAATGAACTAGCTACCCTAAGATGGTCTATCTGGGTTATGTTGTGATGAACCCAGTTAAAACAAAAAACAATCCAAAAGACAAAGAACCTCTGTGCGCAAGCACTGAGGCAATGGTTACCTCAAAGGGCATTTGGCTAGGGAGCCAAGTTTCAAAGAAATACAAAGTCACACATGCCCCCACAATGCAAAGCTTCATGGGCTGCATATGCAAATCACAACAGAACATTATGCTGGATCAACTTTAAGCAGAAAAGCATGGTTTTAATGTAATATGTTCACTTTATCTCCATCCTTTGTAAATATTATTTTAAGCCACATGTTGCATGATGTGTTGTATTTCTCCCACCTACAACTGTAACTTCTGTGGATTGCCACTTTGTGACAGCTATCGGCAAACTCAACAAACCAGATGACAGAGACACCGACAAGGTACGCTTTCTGACACCAACTTGTCTGTGTCTCTTTCACTGTGTTCTGTGAACAGCTGGGCTGCCACAAGTCATCGCCCTCACTTGCACACTACTACACACTATCTCTGCACTAACAGTGCAGGAAAGTTGCCATCACAGAGAAATAGACACTCACCGATCCACACAGACACCTATGACTTTTGCCTGCTACTGGTGACTGTACCACTGTCTGTGTCACTGTTACTCTTTGTGTGCTGAAGTATACTGTGTGTCATGCTGTGCACTGCAGATGGACTGCACCACTCTCTCACAAAGGTCCGCAGGGCGGGTGGTGGGTCACTACTATATGGGACAGGGAACCTAGCGCCCTGCGGGGAATGGAGAGTATGCTCGGTTTCCAGACCTCCACTGCACACCAGGATCAGTGCCTACTGTAATGCTCTGGTATACCGCACGCTCGCTAAGCCTCGCTGGAAAATGGCTGCAGCTCAGCCTCTCATTCTCAAGGAATTAAGTAGTGCTGCCCTGCCCTAGGATCTTCACTGAGAGAGCACCACAGGGACCGTGCATGTACAGGCATTTAATGACCGGTCACCCGATGCTGTCTCGGCAAACCCATTGGGCTATAATCTTACCCCATGTTATAAATAATAATAAACAAGATCTCACCCACCCCCACACAGTACCACCCCACAAGCAATTACAGTGGCACAGATGCAGTGAATAACAATACACAGGAATTAAAATGCAAAAACAGACCCTATTATCCCATCATATGTAAATGAGATCTTCAAGCAGAATAAGAATACAGTACTGTATATGCACTATGCATTGTTTTAGCACCTCTGCATTTTTAAAACTCTGTTTGGACAACTGTTCTTAATTTTTGCTGAAGATGTTTGGATTTAATGTTAATTTTATCTTTAGTTGGAATTGCTTATTCATGAAATGAATATATAGGTATTATGGCTAAGTTTTCCAATTTTGAAACATATAAGTGACTGTTGGGAACAAAAAACAAATGTAAGGAGAAATTAATAATTTTCTTTCAAAAACTGACTCCGTTGTATTGTAACCTGTTATATTTGGAAAGCCTACATGTTTTCTTGTATATGCAGATTTTTGTTTCTCCATGAAAACTGATTAAATATGTATAAAAAAATGCAAAAACAGACAGATTTATTGCAAGGGAGGGGGCAGCAAAAAACAAGACATAGCAGGGGAAAATGGAATCAAGGTAGCTTATACTCTAAAAATGATATGACTTTACAACTTTCTGTAACGAGCCCACATGGACCTCTCCCCCATCAGTTCTTTTACCCATCACAAGTGGTTACACACAGCTTCCCCCCAAAGGCCAATCAGGGAGAGCACTCCATTAGTTGTAGCAGGTACCTCTTTGAGAAGGCATTGACTAACATAGAGTTGGGGCCTGTTGTTGTGCAAACACAAACTGACAACTTCCAAAAGGATTTTCCTAATGTCCTTTTCTAATCAAAGTGCAAGCAATTTTTCAGAGCCTGGACTCAGAGGTACTCATGGTTTTGCGCTGCTGTCCTGAGGGACGAGTCCTGTAAATGACCACTGCTCAGCAGAGGTGAACCTGTTGTGAAGCACATTCATGGATGCAGCTGAGATACCAACGCTACTGGCTGGAGCCCCCTTCTCTCTAGGAGTTTGTTTGGGTGGAAGGGTTTGGCTATGCTTCTCCTCTTCTACTTCTTTCTTTTTCTCTGGATGAAACTTTTTATTATTTATTTGAAAATTGGTAACTGGGAAAGGAACACTGAGACAAGGCTCATTTCCAGGTATGCTCTGAGGAAAAGGGAAAAGGAACAGAATAAATCATAAACAGCATTAAAGAGGCATTCCGGAAATAAAGTGCTGTGAACTGTTATTCAGCATAGTGCAAGTGCAAATAATAATAGAGTGAACAGATGTTGATTTTATAAGCAGCACCAATACCAAGTTAAATTGACAAAAACAGGTTGAAACAATTATGTGCAACAATTGTAGTGATATGAACTGACTGGAGGGCCATGGTGGGGGTGGAAAGGGCACCAGGGGCAGGTCAGAAAGGGACTGACAGGAGCTTTAGCTGGTGCCTAAGGGAAACATGGGAGGGTGAGAGACAAGGAGAGGAGGGGAGCAGGCTCCAGAGGGAGGGATGGTGACAGGAGAAGGCTAGCTGTCTGGCAGAGGAGTGAGGGTGGGGAAGGAGAAGGTATGAGGATCCCTGGAGCGGAGGGAGTATGAGGGAGAGGGAATAAGTGAGAAGAGTGAGGTTAGGTGATATGGTAGAGATCCAAACCAGTATTTGGAGATGAATGAGGTGCAGTGGGACTGGTGACGTGACAGCAGGGGGAAGATGGATAGAAAGGAGTACAGGGAGCAGTGGTTAGTTTGAGGTGAGGAGTTGGTAGCAAAGTGACAAAAGGCATTACACAGGGTGTCCAGTCTGGCAAGGGAAGAGGAGGGGGGGGCAGTACTGTAGACTACATCCACATATTCGAAGGCTGGGAGTACCGTTTTAGTAACCAGTTCCCAGCAGACCTCCGGGGACAGGCAGTCTTTATTACGGTTCAAGGCTCCAAACTTGAGGCAGAGCTTGGCATGGAAGACTGTGATCAGTGACCCAAGACCCCTGCCCAAGTGACACATCAAAGCTCCATGCAGGGCAAGCCATAAGCTGGCCCCCACAAAAGGTCTGCTGGATTGGTCCGTTGATGGAACACAGTCAGGGTGAAATCTGTAGCTCATCTCAAGAATGTAGCTGCCTGGGTCGGTGGACTATCTTGAAATTATTGACTGGACTTACTTAGATGCAATACCATATGTTGATCTGGTGGTAAATTTTTTTACCTTGTCTCTATTAAAATTACAAGATAAATATTTTCCAAAATTAATTAGAAGGGT
This sequence comes from Neoceratodus forsteri, assembly GCA_016271365.2. Lineage (NCBI taxonomy): Eukaryota > Metazoa > Chordata > Ceratodontiformes > Ceratodontidae > Neoceratodus > Neoceratodus forsteri. Next base: position 738,275,403 of record CM028136.1, read on the forward strand.
AAGGGGTATTGTGAGCAAATGGATTACTCCAACTCTGTTTAAATTAATGAAGCAAAGAGATGTGGCTTGGAAATGTTTTAAAAACAACTAAAAATATTGCTAATTTTTTTTTATAATTTCTCTTTATGCCCCCTTCTCGCTGTACTAGATTCCTTTCTTCGGGGATCCCTAGGCTGTGTATTCCTGTAGTCCCACCCCAGGTACCTCCCTCCAGGTGCTGGTTAGCCTTTCCCCATCCAGCCTCGGTTTACCCCACCGGGCGGGGAGGAGAGGGACCCCTCCCATTTAATCCCCCTCTCACACCTCAAATATGCGTCGGAAGGCGTCACCAGCTCCATCTATGGAGCCTGGTTAAGGGTTCTCAGGACAGCTGGGTCCCATCTACAGGAGTCCAGCACAGGGTTTTTCCACTTTCCTGGTCCCAGCCCACAGGATGTCTGCACACAAGGGGGCCATGGAGGCCGGCATGTCGCGGCGTGTAACGCTCGGCTCCCGGTGGACGTCCTCCTCCCTTATATGCTGTCTCCATTGCACCTCCACCGTGGTCACCCAGGTGGTGGTACTGCAGCGGACCGCATCCACCACGGAGGAGAGTAGCTCCTGGGCGCTCAATCCTCCTCCCCAGCCCGACCCTCCAGCTGCCGAGGTCCGTTCCCGAACACGGGACGCTGGCGCCGCAAGCGGTAGCCCTTCCGCCGTGCCGGTGGGCCGGCAAAAATATTGCTGATTTTAATAAATATCAAAGATTATGAAATGAATGTAAATCAAAATTAAGACTGAGTGAATCAAAGTATCTTGAACAACAAGAAGCAGAACTAAAAATCCAAAGGAGTTCTGCTCTTCTGTAAAATCATTAATAAATCCATCTGTGAGAGACCAGTCAGAGATATTTTATCATAGAATCATAGAAGGCTGTCGGCAGATAAGGACCTCTAGGTCCATCTAGTCTGCCTGTAACCCCCTTGAGGGAAAAAAACATAACAAATACACAAGAAATCAGCAATCAGTCTTTACCTAAATTTTTAGACTTGAGTAAATATATTCAACCAGAAATTGGAATGGATTTTTGACCTCAGTCCAAGAAATATTCACAGAAGGGTAGTGCTCTCTATTAAAAAAAAAAATAAGATTGTCTCAGGTGCTTAGATTATTAAATCAAATGTCAATAAAAAGTTCAGGAGCTAGTGAGTTGCAACTTAGGTTCCGCAGCCCACATTAGTTTTCCCCTTATTAAGATATTTAACTTATTTCTTATTACAGGTAGTTTCTCACAACCATGGAAACAAACAATTGTGACACCAGTCTTTTAAGGGAGTGATTTAAAGGACATGGGCAATTATCGCCACATATCATTACTCCCTCCGTTAAGTAAAATTCTAGAAAAACGAATTAGTGAGCAACTTACTGCATATTTGCATCTGGGGCTCAGGGCTCCCAAGCAGCATGGCTTTAGAAAGCGTTATAGTACTGGGACTGCCTTGGCCAGGCTCACCGACCACATCAGTGGAGCTATGGATGGTGGGTTGCTCACTGGTGCTCTGTTCATGGACCTGTCCAAGGCATATGACCTAGTAGACCATTGCCTGCTGCTCGGGAGCCTAGGAGATGTCTGACTCACTAATTTGCCCCTTGATTGGATAAATGGTATTTAACTGGAAGGTTACTAAAGGTCTCCTATGGAGGTACCTTATCTAGAGGTAGTGAGTTAGAGCGAGGAGTTCCCCAAGGATCAGTACTTGGACCGCTCCTATTCACTATGTTTATAGATGCAGTTCCTCAAATTTTGAATAATACGTTTAAAATAATTTATGCAGATGACATAATATGTAACCCCCATGCCACTTTTTGCCAGTTGGCACCTTCCATAAAACAGAACTAGTACCCACATATGGCATACCATTTACTTTTGGCAGAAACACTCAGATTGGTACCACCCCTAGCTGTAGAGTGTATACCAGGCTCATTATCTAAAGTTAGGGAGTGGGGGTACAATTACCAAAAATGAACCTTTGTAAAAACAACCAGGTCCAGGGGAGAGGATGCTAAGCGTATGCTAGACCTAACTGCTGAGGGGGTCCTATTAATTCCACACAGAAGCAATGATCAGATTGTCCAATGCAGCAGCTGGGATTGTGCAGTATGGCTTTATTCACAGATGTTACTAAAGCACAACTGGACCCCCAATTGTTGGTCAAGGCAAACAAATATGTTCCTTTTCCAGACATTCTTTGCTAGGCAGTACAATTTCCCAAAGAGACAATTCCTTTCACTTTCCCATGGTGTATGCACGTGGATTGAACCGCACACACCCGAACATTTCCATTTCCCAAGAGTGTATGCATATGGACTGAACCACACACTCAGAACATCCTCCTGTGGCAATGACCTTTGCCCAGGGAAACCTGGTGCCTGTCAATGAACCAATTAGCCCTGCCTTGTAGACTCCAAATGGCGTTCCTCCCACCCTTTGCCCCAACTGACAGTCTCTACCATTCCTTCAGGGTTACACCACAGAAGCCTTCATTCCCCACTGAAATACTAAAGACTCCGAACTTTACTTCAAATGAACACACTTAGGTGAACAGGGGTCCTGCCTGGTGTGATCTAGCCTTATCTTGGGCACACACACCGCAGACAACCTAAATTGAGAACTTGTCTCCCCATTTTGTACTCACAGATTTGTTGCTCCTTTCTTTAGGCATGGAAACAACCCCAGAAAGCACCCTTTTCCATTCTGTACTCACAGATTAGTTGTTCCTTCCTTTAGGCATGGAAACAACCCCAGAAAGCACCCTTTTCCATTCTGTACTCACTGATTAGTTCCTCCTTCCTTTAGGCATGGAAACAACCAGAAAGCACCCTTTTTCTTGGTTGCTTGTCAGAAATTCTCACACAAGGTCCTTGTCAAAGGCAGCTGTACACACACTAGGACCTTCAGGGGATGTTCCCTTGGATTCACTGAACTAGCAGTCCCTCGCACTTCACCTGGAGTGAAAATCAAGGAATCCTGCTGAAGAAAGTTCTCTACCACTTCACTGGGAGCTGGAGATGTAATCCAGACTAGGGTGAGAAACACAGGGCTCTCAGGGACAGATCCCCAATTGGCAGACCTCCTGCCACTCTAATTTCCAAACTCAGACTCTCTGAACATTCTAAAACTTTCCCAGAGCAGCTGACTCAGAAATGGTTATGCTGCTGCGAGAGTTTTAAATGGCATAATTGTCCCCACTCAGGCTAGCTGAGTAAACAATTATGTCATTATGTAAGAATCCCCTAAATGAGCTCCTTACCAGCTGCCTTTTCTACCTAACACCAGTACTAATGGGATTCTAGTAACCCCAGGGGACTGGGTGGTTACAAATACTATATAGAAGTTCGAATTCAGTTGATAATATTAATCAGCATTTGAATAAAGATGTTCATGAATTGAAAATTTGGTTAAATAAACAAACTATCTCTGAATAGTACAAAGACCAAATGTATGTTGTTTAGTTTGAAACCAAGGCTCGAAAAATAATGGGAAACCTAAATATACTGGATAATTCAGGTATGTTATTAGAGCAGGTTACCCAATTCAAGTACTTGGGCATATATTTGGATTCAAATTTAACTTATGCAAATCATATAAAAATAATAAGGCAGGTAAACCAAAAACTTGGGTACTTTTTAAATTACAGCATTCATTAACATTACAGGCAAGAACTGCCATAGCTAAAAGTATTTTGTTATCGCAATTAAACTATAATTCATTTTTATTTACAGATCTAAACATGTTTTGGCTACTCTTACATCAACATTCCACTGTATCTACAGATTTACCTTCAAATTACCTTATAACACTCATCATTGTGAATTATATCAAGTTTCAGGTTGGCTCCCACCGAATCAGAGCAGTTTATATAACTTGTGTAGTCTCACAGATAATATTCTTAGACAAAAAGATTACTCTCCACTATATTCATTATTTCAGTTAAAAGAAAACAGCAGAGATCTGAGGTCTAATGAAACTTCTAGTTTAATTATACGGAAAACAAAGACAAAAATGAGGGCCAGAGCTTTCTCGAATCAGGCTGCAAAAAACTGGAATTAACTTCTGACAGTGTTACAATTTAGAATAAGCCATGATGTTTTTAAGCGTGAACTCAAAAAGCACCTTTTTAGACAAACAGAATGTCGCTGTTTTTCTTAAATAATTGAGAATCTTCATGTCTTGTAAGTTATTGTTTGACAAGTATTGCTGTATTGTTAATCGAGTAACATCCTGACTGTTTTTTAAAATGGTCTTGGGTCACATATGAAAAAGGGCCTTTGGCCCGATAAACAAAAGTTTAAATAAACACTAGGCAGTGGCCTCAGAATCACTAGGCCTTACTGGAATCAGGAAACTTCCTGACAAAGAAGACAGCAAAAGAGGACTAGTCCTGTCCCATATGCCTCTGGTGGGTGCTTTGTTGAAGACACACAGTTACCAGTGTTCTGTCAAGGTGTACTGTTCAGTCTAACAAGCTCTCCTGAGTCCTGGTGGTAGCAGTCTATGAAGAGCTGAATCACCTCACACAGCCTTCTTGGCTGCAGGTTGCTCTGAACCTGGCCCAGTTTCTCCTCAGCAGTGTTTCATATTATGTGTGAAACTCAACACCTGATTTGTTGACGGATATTATGTGCATCTGGTTAGCATAGGCAGGTCCTGCAACACCTGAGCTACTCATTGGTGGAAACTGCAGACAGAAACACTGTAGCACCTCTGACCCCCTCCAAGCAGTCCTTGTGAGGCCAGAGACTTCTGGCTGCATGGAGGCAGCCATGATTTCTTACATTTGCTTGCGGCTGCCCCTGGTCCTTTGGCAGCTCTCTGCTTTTGTCCAAATGCCCCTCATGCCTTTATCTGTATATTTCGACACTGCTTTCTGCCCTTGGGACAGAACTGAGGCTGCAGGGGCGGGCACATATCCCGATTCCTAATTGGAGCTCTGGCTCCATTTTCATGTTGCAGTGTATGTGCAATGCAGCAGTCGCACTTTAGTGCCAGTGTTTTTTCCTCTGCTCCCAACCCCACTACCTGCCCTGGGGTTGTGGAGCTGCTGCATGCCTGATGGTGCTTCTTGCCTGGTCCCAGCTCCCAGCAATTTCACCCAGGGCCAGGATCATGAGACCAATGATAGTTCCATGGGAACTGGAAGGCGAAAAGGGTCTGGCTGGCAGTTATGGTAGGTGCTGGGGCCCTAGAGCCCAGAAAGTAAGTGTAAGCCCCAGATGTTGAAAGGGCTTGCAGAAAAGGCAGGTGCCACAGTGCAAATGACTCACAGGTCCATCCACACTGCAAAATGACCCTTGCATCTTGGCTAGCAGGCTAATACTACACACTCTCATAATTCCTGTCTGTTACAAGCAGTTAATAAGTACTCACAGTCATATTTGTTACTTATTTATTTAAAATATTACACTCCAAGGTAGTCCCAATGAAATAAACTCTCCTTTCCATGGGAGTACCAGGGGAAGCATGCAGGCAAGTTATAGACCATTCTTACATATAAAGGCCTATTCACTAGTGCAGGCTTCATTGGCCTAACTGAAGCTTTTGATCTGGTCAATCATATCCTTCTCCTATCAAAACTAAAGAACATTGGTCTTGATGGCCTTTCTCTCTGCTGGTTCTCCCACTACCTCACCGACAGATCCCAGCTTGTGAGGTGGAAGGGCCGTCTCTCCATGAATAAACGTATCCTTAATGGTGTCTCTCAAGGTTTTATCTTAGGCCCCCTGCTATTTTCGTTACTTGTAAATGATATACTGAGGAACTGTGGGGATGGGAGCATACTCCTATAGATATTTATTTATTTATTTGAAAAGTTTCACCAGGAAAGGCACACTGAGCACAATTGCTCGTTTCCAGGTGCATCTGGGTGAAGGGGAATGGGAGTGCAGCAGTATACAGAAATCAAACAATTCAGTAATAAAAAGGCAACTTAGGATACTCAACAGAAATATTACATAATATACACATTGAACACTTAGCAGGTGAGTACAAAGGTTTCTAGGTGCATCCTGGGCGAAGGGGAATGGGAATACAGTAGTGTACAAAAAAATCAAGTAATTCATTAATAACAAGGCAAATTAGGATATGCAACAGAAATTATTACAATATATACACACTGATCACTTAGCAGGTGAGTACAATGGAGGTGAAATATGTGTATATGCGGATGATACAGTACTTTGAAGGAGTTTCAGGGACCCCAGCTTCCTTACGGCCCTGATTCAATCTGGCCTCCTTAAGTTAGAAAGCTGGTTTAAGGCCAATAAGTTGGTCCTTAATGCCAAAAAAACTAAGGCTATGTTTTTTGGGCCCAGGAACCTGGGTCTGGCTAGGTAGCACCTGCTTGCTCTCATTGCCTCTGCTGGAACACCTACTGAAGTAGTTGAGTCTACCAAGTACCTGAGGGTCAGCTTGGACCAGGAATTTTCCTGTAGAGCTCACATAGAATATATAACACTTACCCTCCATAAGAAAATTGGTCTGCTCTACTGGCTTGGCAATTTTATTACAAAACAATCAAGGCCCAAAATTGCCATTGGCACACTACTCCCCCTCCTGCAACATGGTGTCCCTGCCTTACAGTCCCTTAGGTGCTCTGAAGTCAATAAACTTAAAGTTATGTATGACAAAATTGGGCGCTATGCTACAGGTGCTCCATCCAGAGAATATCATTGCAATGTACTTCACTCACTGCACTGGCCATCACTTGCGGGTCGGCTTGAATACCTATTGCTCTGTCTGGCCTTTAAACTCATAAGATGTTCCTCCCCACCCCATAGCCTGTAATATACTCTTAAACTCAAGACCTCGAGTGGGGTCTTACAATTTACCAGCAATTTTCTACCAGAAACACCCAAAATCAGAACCTGTGTAGCAAAAAGGGGTCCTTTGCATTTTCAGCCTCAACCATTTGGAATTCCCCACCCACAGACTTACTGAACTGTCCAACCCTTGAGGGTTTTAAAAAAGGCTTAAAGATATATTACTAGAACAGAGCCTCTGTGTCTGCAATAGGTGACCTTCACTCTGCTCGATTCTGCTCCCTCATTCAGGGATCTCCTTCTGTACCTTGTGCTTGCATTTTGTGTAATCCAAGATCATTAATAACTCCTTGTCACGTGTTGAATGTATGTATTTGACCAACTCTGTAGTCTTACATCTGTTGTATAGCAACCCTGTATTTTATATGATTTCCTCTATGAGTGATGATCGTATAAAAGTTTGGAAGTGCTGAGGTATACCTCGCGGTACCTCGAGGTACCACTGAGGCACTCAAGTTCACATGGTGATCATATAGAAGTTTGGCAGTGCTGAGGAGGTACCTTTATTATTTCTACCTGTTTGCATATCTGTAATTCATTCCCTGACACTCCTGGAAAAGGGACAACTTTGTCTCAGTGGGTCTATCCAGTTAACAAAATTAATAAGTCATAAATAAATAAATAGAATGTAAAATACCTGTCAAAATCCAAAAATATTAAATACAAAAATAGATGATAGTATGCATGCATTAGAAATATGAATCAGTTGGGTAAAATTAATGTAACCTTCTCTACTGTCACCCTGCCATTGGCTATATGATAATACACTTCTGTCTCTGGTGCGGTGTCTGCCACTTTCACTGGGCACTTGTTTGGGTAGGCATAGCCTAGGGAGCCCCTTCATGTCCAGGGGTATGACAGTATGCTCACCAGGGGACTGCCCCCTTACAAACAATGCCCACTGTCACCACATATCCTAGGTCCTTAGCCATGGGGCAAATACAGTTCAGATCTCTGCTCTGGCAGGAATAAATCACTCTTAACACAGTTGATTAAGCAGTAGTCACACTTTGCTCATAGGTCAGCAGTTACATGTGGGAACCATTCTCCCAAATCAGTATCCATATGGGCACTGTACAGACAAATTCAATCCTGACCCCAGATAAGAGTCAGACCCCCATGCAGCCCTTTTCAAAGGTTGTACCTTGTACACACATTTGGAGCCACACAACCCTCTCTATTCATGTTTCACAGTCCACATACACCAGTTGGTGAGGTTATACCTCGGGTTAGAGCCTTATCTACTCTGCACAAGTCATTAGTGTTCCCTCCGTGCTACAACTTCACCTTGCTGCAGGGTTAGCAAGTGATGCAAGTGGCATCCACTGCTGTAGAGAGAGTTTATTCACATACATACAGTTTGATGGTTCCCACAGCCAGGAACAGTTCTTGACTCACTGTTGTGGCATCCATGGGTCCCCTGATCCCTTGGGCAGCTCCTCTGTGCTAGGTCCATCTCCACTCTGGAGCAGGAGGTAACCCCAGTAGCGGGTGACTCACTTCACAGATATGCTACTCACCAGATAGTGTGCTGGACACAGCGTGGCTGTGCTTACTTCAGCCTGCCTACTGGCAGTGGCCAGAATTTTCCCCAGCACCTCAGCCAGTGGCAGCAGCTCTGGTACCCATCCAAGCTTGGTGTCTCTTTCAGTAAGTGAAACGTATTCCCTACCTTAGTCAGCAGTCTTGTATGTTTCAGCAGGTCTCTCTCCATCAGTAGCTCAGCTGACAACATTGCTCGGGCACAAGACTGCAGTGTCTCCAAAAGGTGAGACCCTCTCTTCTGGAGGACCCTTTCTGTGCCAAAAGGCTGACAGGAACTCCCCTTGAGGGAAGACCCTCAGGGTCCCCACACCCTCCACCTCTGTCCCCACATGATCCCCAGAATTACCAGCAATCTAGATTAAATGCCCCATATCTCCTTCCCTGGATCTGCACTGCTGTCATCTTAGGTCTATCCCTGAAGGCACCCAGGTGGCTAGGCATCAACCAGTCTGGTCTCAAAGGTCTGGATCCAACTACAGTTGGTAGGTGTGAGGTCCTTGCCACCTAGGACAAAAGCTTTTCAAGGCACCCAGGGATCTTATTCTCTATTACTAAGATCTTAACACTGAGCTGTCTAAACCAGAGTCTGTACTAGAAAGTAGGCTCTCTGTCTGGTTGTCTAGTAACGAACCCTCTGCCCTCTAGTGGCAGATACATACAAACATACGAAGATGCCAGCAGATTAGGCCAAATGGTCTATCACGTCTGCTCATGTGCAGCTCACATTACTGTCGCCGCAGCTTCCCCCCCTTGTACCCCTCTCAATTCCCATACCGTTTTCTCCCCCCCCCACCTGTACCTTCCCCATGTACTGTCCCATCCTTTCTTCAAGCTGCCCATTGATTCCAAAGAAATCAGATCCTCTGGTAACTCATTCCAGGGAGACACCATGCTTTTTGTGAAGTAGTGTTTTCTCAGTTCCCTTCTGTACCTTCCTCCTACCAGCTTCAGGCTGTGCCCTCTTGTGGACCCTCTTGTGGACCCTCCCCCCTTTAATCTGAACAACCCCTCTGTATTTACTCTATTGATCCCTTTCAAGTATTTAATGGTCTCTATCATATCACCTCTGTCCCTTCTGTCCTCCAGGGAGTACATGTTCAGCTTCCTAAGTCTCTCCTCGTAGGACCTTCCCCCATGCAGTGGATCATCTTAAATGCCCTCCTCTGAACTCGCTTCAGGAGCATGACATCCCCCAGAACTGCAGAGCACTCCAAGTGTGGTCTAACCAAGGAATTGTACAGTGGCAAGATAACCTCCTTCCTCCTTGAAGTGATCCCCTGGCAATGCATCCAAGCATTCTGTTTGCCTTCACCGCTGCTCTCCTGCACTGCTCTGAGTGATTCATTTTGGTATTAATTACCACCCCCAGATCCTTTTCCACCTTCAAGACCATCAGCTGTCCCTCTCCCCCCAGCTGGTAACTGCACTCTGGGTTTCTAGCCCCTAAATGCAGTATATTACAACTCCCAGCATCAAACCCCAGCTGCCATGTGTGAGACCACCACCATTCCAGTGTTTCCAGGTCCTCCTGGATAGTCCTCCTCCCCTCTTCACTATCCACCACTGCTCCTAGTTTGGAGTTGTCAGCAAACAAGCACATTTTGTTCCTGACTCCCCCTCAATGTCTGCTATGAATGCATTAAACAAGAGTGGACCCAGGACAGACCCTTGTGGAACCCCACTAATGACTCCCCACCACCACCACCACCTGCTGCTGTCTATTACTCAGCCAGTTCCCAATCCAATTAACCATCATTATCCCCACCCCTAAGTTCCTCAGTTTACCTAATAGTCTCCTATGCGGTACCGAGTCAAACGCCTTGCTGAAATCCAGATACAGGACATCAACCAAGCGCCCACCATCCAGAGATCTTGTCACCCAGTCATAAAATTTGACTAGGTTTGTCTGACAAGATCTCCCCTCGACAAACCTGTGTTGCCGGACATCATGCAGGCCGTTTACCTCCAGGAACTCCACCAGCCTCTCCTTCAGGATGGTCTCCAGGAGTTTCCCCACTATTGAGGTCAGGGTGACCAGTCTGTAATTCTCTGGGTCATCCTAAGGGGCACTCTTATGGAGGGGCACAGAGTGCGCCATCCTCCAGTCCAGAGATACACACCCTGATTCAAGGGAGGAGTTGAATAAATCTGTTAGATGTGCCGGCAGGACATCCACCAGTTCCCTCAAGACTCTAGGGTGGATACGGTCTGGGCCTGGGCACTTATTCATCTTCAAGGCCTTAAGGGCTTCCCACACTCTGCTCATCTGTATCTACCCATCTGTTAGAACCCCCATCCTCAACCTCCACCTTACCACCCCCCTGAGATATGGGCCCCTCCAATTCCCTAGTAAATACAAAGCAGAAGTACTCATTTAGTACATCAGCTTGCTCTGTTGCCCCTCTGCCCACCCACCATCTTTTTTCAACCAGATGATCTGCCCGCCGCCTTTTCTTCTCTCCCCTATGTACCGAAAAAATTTCTTCTCCCCCTCCCTGATCCCCTGGGCCAACCTCAGTTCTTTGGAGGCCTTGACTGATCTTACCACCCTACTGACCTCCCCTGAAATCCTGTGGTATTCCTCCTTGTTGTGTTCCCCTTGGGTCCTCTTGTATTTCTGGAAGGCTACCCACTTCTCTCTAATCTTCTCCTGCAGCTCCCTAGTCCACCAACTGGGTTTCCTGAACCTAGATTTCTTACAGAGGGTCTGAGTGCATGCTTTAGTGGCATCTAACAGACCCAACTTCAAAATTTCCCACCTACGTTCTGTATCCATATCTAGTCTAATTTCCCCCAAATGCTCTTCCAGGATGGCAGCCCCCCCCACCGAAATCCACCCTCCTAAAGTCCACTACCTTTGTGTTTGACTGATTCCTGTCCCTTCCAAGCCCAGAAAGAACCATACTGTGCCATAGTTACTCCCCGCTAACAGATCATCCACTACCACATCTTTTATCTGGTTGCCATCTGCCAGAACTAGGTTCAAATTCCTTCTCTGGTCTGCCCCTCCACCAGTTGAGACAGGAATTCATCCTGGAATGTGTCCAGTATCCTCTGTTCTTTTGCAGATGATGATGCCATAGTGCACCAGTCCACCCCAGGCATGTTGAAATCTACCACCACAACGGCCCTGCCTCTCCCCCTACCACAGTGGTCTTTTAGATTGTCACCAGCTCCCTACTGAGTTCCTCCGACTGAGTTGTTGTCCTATATACTACCCCCAGATTGGTCCCCCTGCCCTTAGTATCATGCAAGGTGACCCATAACACCTCCATGTTCCCGTCAACTCCCTCCTGTCTGCTGCATTATATCTCTTCTCTTACAAGTATCACCACCCCACCACCCCTCCCTATTCACCTGTCTCTCCTATATGTTTTATATCCCAGGAGAGTAAATTCCCACTCATGGTGCTGTGTGGCCCAAGTGTTTGTAATAGCCACCACGTCCACCCCCCCAGCCATCAGAGCTTGTAACTCAGGCAGTTTATTTCCCATGTGCCTTGCATTTCTGGTGACCACCTTCCAACCCTCCCCCCAACCATCCTATCCTCCCCTATCCCCCTACTTCTGCCCCTACTGTATGTGGGTTTGACTCCTCCTCCAGTCTTCCATTTGGGAGGCCTTTGCCCTCCCAAACTATGCGTTTCTTTACTTCCTGCAAGTCTAAACCCCCCCCAGCTAGTTTAAATCATATTTTCTACCTATAAACTCCTCTAGGTTTCTTTTCAGAATCCCTGTTCCCTCCTTACTGAGATGCAACCTGTCTTTGGCAAATAGCTCCTTTTTATTCCATGTAGTTCCCTAGCCTCCTACCAACCCGAACCCCATAGCCATGCACCACTCTCCCAGCCATTTGTTAAAAACCATGATTCCCTGCTTCCTGTCCATGCTTGCTCTCGGCACTGGCAGGATTTCAGAAAATGCAACACTGCTCTCCTCAGTTTGACATATCCTAGCCAATTCCTTAAATCTAACTTGCACTTCCTGCACACTGTTCCCATCTAGATCATTAGTGCCGAGGTGCATCACTATGTGTGGCCCCCCCCTTGTTTCCTCTCTAATGTGTGCACTAAATGTTTGGCTTTGTGTGCTTTCCTACAGGCATGCACTCCACCTGGATAGGGCTCCCTCTCCCTTCCCTTCCCCTCTACCCTGCCCCATTTTATTTATTAGCTTTTGGTGATCGGGTAAGTGCGCTAGGCAACAATCCTGCCTATTTTCAGGCACGATCCGGGAGAGTACAAGACAAAAGTACAGATAATCACAGTAGTGCAAGTTAATAAATAAGAACAACATAAAGAGTTCAACCGATACTGTACAGAATACATGCTAGGAAAGATCGACAAACTAGTAATTCAGGATACAGTTGGAGTCAAGGTAGTGTAGAGTAGTGGAAATGCTAGCATGCTAACTGTACTAGTCCAGCAAGTAAGTACATGACAAGAAACACACTGAAAAACCAGTAATGTAACAAAACAACAATAGGTCCAAGCCACAGCCAGGAGGCCTAGTGGAGTCAGGTTTAGTAGCATTTGCAGTGACCATGGTGTAGAGGTAAGCGAACAGCAAGCTTTTAAAGACCCGATGGGAGGCAGAATTTTTAACATGGAGGGGGAGTGAGTTCCAGAACTTAGGAGCAAAGTTGAAGAATGCCTGTTCACCCATTTTTGTGGCACAAGGCCTAATAGAGAACATTGGGACTGAGGAGGACCTGAGGGTGCGGGATTGGGAAACTGGAACAAGCAAGTTGACTAGGGAGTCCGGGCGAGGTGGTCTAGTTAGGGATTCGATAAGGCACCCAAGGGAGTAGGCCTGGAGATCCTTGGGTGACAGCCAGTTTAAGCCGAAGTAAAGGAGGCAATGATAAGTAGGTGAGGGGCTGTTAAAGGCAGATCTGCAGATATTATTGTGGAAGTGCCCATTTGCTGAGCACACTGGTATTGGCAGAGTAAAGAACTGGGAGAGCATATTGGAGCCGAGGGCTTACTCCTCTGCTACAGATAGTCTGGCAGATGGTGTAGGAGTAGGAACTCTGGTAGGCACACAATTTTTGCATTAACAGCACGACAAACCGCATTAACATGAGTTGAAAATTTGAGGGAGGGATCAAGTGTGACCCCTAGGTATTTGAAAGAGGACGTGTTGGTGACCAAGGTTCTGTTCCTGCAGTGAGCCAATAGCTTAGGAGCTGTAGAGGGCAGTTCTTTTGAGGATCCAAATAGTATGGCTCGTGTTTTATCTAGGTTTAGATTTTAATGGCTGTTCGAGAGCCATAATTGAAGGGATTGAAAGTCGCATGAGAGTGTGAGGTTGATGTCATCAATTGACTTAGATGCAGAATAAAGAACCAGGTCATCGGCGTACATGAGAATGCAACTGTGGCGGGAAGGGTTGGGAATATCATTTAGGAATAGGGAGAAGAAGAGAGGAGAGGACCGAGAATGGACGCCTGTGGAGGCATACAGGTGACTGTTTTGTGGGAGGATAGAGCCTTATGGAAAGCTACCGCCTGAGTGCGGTTTTCCAAGTAACTGCGGAACCAGGATAGAGTGGAGTCAAAGGCACCAACGGATTGAAGCTTCGTTAGCATAAGTGGGTGATGAATTTAATACCTTTGATAATGGAGTCCCTGAGTATTATAACCCTGCTACCTTCTTTCTGCCTACTAACTATGGTTTCCCCCCACTTTGTTCCCTGTCATGCTCCCCCATTCCCCTATCCCATTCCCTGTCCCTCCATACTTCTGATGCCACATACCCTTTCCTCTGTTTTAAGACAGCGTCCGACCTCTTAGCAGGAATGCTAAGCGTCTCTAGCTTACTGCCCCTCTCAATAGTGCCATCAAGTGAACACCTCTCTCCCCTTACTAACGCCCCCTGATCCCCCTTGCCCGGCCCTGTCCTTGGCTCCCCCATCACCTACCTTCCCCTTCATAACCTCTTCTCCCTGACAGCCCGCACCATTTCCCTCTCTCAGCTCCACCTGTACATCTCCTCCCCATCTCCCCTCTACCCATTTCTTCCTTGATGCTCCCCTTCAACATCTCCCCCCTTTCCCCTCTGCTACCTCTGTCGTCGAAGGCCCCCATGTCCTCTTGAATGCCCTGTTGATCAGGTTGCATAAGGGTGAGTACCTATTTGTCAAGTTAACCCATTCTCCATTGTCAGACTCTTTCCCGATGGGCTCCCTGCTGTTTCCACTTTCTGTAGCTCCATGAACACTATCCCTCTTCACCCCCCAAGTCCTACCCACTATCTGCCATCCCCTGGTCCACCAGCATCCAAAGTTATTTCACGCCCTCGCAATGTTCCCTGCAGAGCCCTCCATTGTCCAATCATCCCTATCTCCTCTGCTGGCAGCCCCTATGCCTTGTCCCCCTTCCTTATCTCTTCCCATGCTCCGGTTCACCAGATCCCTACTGAACCGAAGTATTTCAGTTTCCAGGTGTGCAAGTCTCATACATATTGGGCAAGCCCCCACTCTTCGCAGCGTGTCCATGTAAACCGCTGCACCACATCCACATAATTGGAAGGTATTGAGTTGGCTCTCTGCCTTCTTACCCCATTCCTTCCTCTCCCTCCCTCCTACTACTCCACTACTCATTCCATAACTCCACCCATAGGACCCTAACCCTCCCTTCCTGGTATTCCACTTAAGGAAGAGCACCTTCTTATCACTTTCCAAACACTTGGAACTCCCTCCCCTTAGACATACGTTCTGCCCCATCTACCCATTCACTATCCCTCCTTCTTCGAAACTACATATCCCCCTCCTGTAATTGTATCTGACCTTCCCTCCCTTCTTCTTACTCTCTGCTTCTTCCCCTATTTTCACTTTTCCCCAGTCCAGCTCCCCTCTACCCCTCCCTTGGCATGCCACTAACCTTGCTCATTTCTTCCCTTAGGCAACTTACCCCCCTCCCTCCACTCTATCCCAAACACCACCTACCCCCTCCTCAACATAGCCACACCCACACTCTATCAGCCTCACCCACCTCTTAACATACCCTTATGTGCCAGTATTTTTGTCCTCCAATTCTATCCCTAATTATTCCCCTGCCATTCCCCCTTGTGAAGTTCTTGCATCCCAAGGGGCAGGCCCATTAATTTAACGTCTCCACCATCACCTTAGGCTGACCAAGTCCTTACTTTCTACCCCTTCACCTTAGTATGGCTAGGTCCTCACTTTATACCCCAAGTGTTATAAGCAAAGTATAACTGTATTGAAATGTTGCATGCGTATGGTAATGACTTTGTTTCTGAGTACAAATAAGTATGTTTATTGATATGAACAATATAGCATATGTGTGTGTATATGTAAACAGGTTATATATACATAAAATGAAAATATTAAGCTTATATACGTGTGTACATATGTAAATTGGTTATGTGTATCTAGTCCACACACGATGGAATGTACTGTCTGCATATCCCACTAAAATGTTATGTACATGCCTTATTGTTTTACTGTACAGACTTACCACTATGATTATTTTTATATATTCTGTATTTAAATTGTTGTATCCCCCTTTCCCCCAGGATGCATCTGGAAACGAGCTATTGTAGCTCAGTGTGCCTACCTGTTACTTTACATCATAGGTTTAGCTTAAACATGAATTTAAGAAGCTACCTAACATAGTAACATAGTAATTGACGGCAGATAAGGACCACTAGGCCCACCTAATGTGCCCATATTCCCTGCCTGCATCAGTGGCCACTGGTCCTATCTGGTCATTGGCTTTTGCCTCTCCCCACCGGGTTCCCGTATGCCTATCCCAGGCATGTTTAAATCCCCCCACTGTGTTTGCTCCTACTATTACCTAAATATAAATAGGGGATATGACATGGCCCGACTTAAGATATAATTTTTACCTTCATGAGAGTGTATCGATCTGTAGAAATCTCATGAGTGGTGAAGCCATGAATGAGATAATAGAATAATGCCCTCAAATGAAGTGTAAATTTTATTTGTTTCTAGGTCAACAGGCATCTCTTTTCCTGTAGCCGTTAGGGATATACATGTTGCTTTAGTTTGCTTTCGCTGCTCATGCTAGTCCCCTGTCACTCTCCTGGGGTCTGCATTTTATGGTTGTTGAAACCTTATTGTCCACAAGAGCTCCATTAGCATATGAGAACATGATGTCACATCACCCATTTATACCATGCATCTCTATACTGAAAGTACAAATATCCTGACAAAACTCTCTGGAAACACGCAAGTTGAATGCAGTTTAGTGGGAAAACCCTGCATTATAAATCAGTTTGTAAAGCTAACTGAAGGTAAAAACGTGGTATTTCACACCTTGCTGCAGCTTGTTTTGTTGAATTCTAATTAAGCAGACAGGCATACTGTAGAGTCCAAAGGGTGCTAACACATCATGTTCTCATATGCTAATGCTGCTCTCAGAGACAGTGGAGATTTCAACAACAGGAAATGGAGACCCCTCCCGCCGGATAGTTACATGGACAAGTATGAAGAGTGAAAACATACTAAAGCAATCACATATATCTCTAACAGCTACATGAAAAGAGTTGTCTCCTGACATGGAAACAAATTAAATTTACAAGATACGAGGGTGTGGTTTTCCTTTAAATCCAGACATGTCATTTTCAGTTTATACAACATGGGCTTAGGTGGTTTTGTGATAGAAATGGTAAAAACAATTAAAAAACTGAAAAAGTACAGAATGTAAACTGTGCTCCTCTGTTCAATGTTTCAACATTAGAGCAAGTGATCAATAATCTGACTCTGATAAATAATGTGCTCAATCAAAATTTATATGGCATCTCACATGAGAAAGTAAAATTCTGAGCATGCTCAGTGTGACCAAAAGAAGTGAGGTCAATTTCTGAGCATGCTCAGTGACCAGCTTAATTTATCTTGCTACGCTGGGTCAAGACAACATTTTTCATCTTGGTATTTATTAGTGCACACATTGTGAATTTCAGTTTCAATCACTTGGGCAACAGCAGGGTTAATTTATATATTCAATAACCTGCTTTTAAATACTGTAGTGTTCTTCACTCCTCTAACAGACATAGGCTGTTTACTCCAGATACCCTGCAGTGTCATTAAAAAAAGATTGTTCTCCAGTCATCTTCTGAGTTCTGTTTTCTTTTAATTGTTGGTTATCTTGCAATGATCTCAGATTTACAAGTGGTTCTTGCTTACACTGCAATGCAAGATGGCAATTAACACTGCAGCCCTTTTTCTATGAAGACTAATATTCACTATGAGCTAGCCTTCGACTTACTAAGGAAAGCAGATGGTCTTTCCTTATCACATGCAATGGTGTATTGTGCTGGCAGCATTTCTTGTAAATCTTAGTGATGTATTATACAAAATTGCTAGCTTATCTGGTTTGATGTTCATGTACATATAGCATGCCACAGTAGACTACCCTCGGGAGGATCAGCTGTTGTAGTATTAATTTATTGGACTGTGTGCCTAAGTAGTGTTTCTGCTAATAAATTTCCTTTATTATCCTACAGGCAACCCTGGGGAGAAAAAAAATAGGAAATGGAGGAAGAAGCCCTGGTGCACCATTATGCTGGCACCCCCCTGTAAGCCACGCTTGACCAACATGGCAGGTCACCCACCACTGTGATCCTGGTTAAGTGGTGAATAATATAGGAGAAAAAAAGCGCGTGACAGCACGGAACACTGGTCATCTTTTTTAGGTAGGGTGAGTGCTGCTTTTGTGAGGGTTACTTTTACAATGAACTCTTTTTTTTTTTTACTTTTACTAAAGCTTTTAGCAATTTGGTTTTTTGTCAGCCCAGTGTCTGATCTACAGCTTAAGTGGTGGATAATCAGCAAGTCCATGAGAAGGTTGGTGAAGGGGCTGGAGGGGTGACATCGGATGAGTCAGGGAACAAGAAAAGGTTTAGTTGAAAAAAAAAAAAAAATTCTAGACAGAAAGTTTCAAGCAATCTGGTATTAATATATCTCGGTGGAAGATTTTGCTGCTCAAGCCCTTTCTCACACATCACTGTTCCATGTTTCAGCTCCTCATCTTTCGCTCCCTATCTTCCTGGCGCCTATGCCACTGCTTCTCTCTTCTAAGTACCAGATTGCATTTCTTCCCTCCTACCTGTCTGACCTGCTTTCCCCCTTTGCTCACTCCCTTTACTCCCACCACTCTTCTAACACTCATTCCTTTAATGCCCTTGTTGCTCTACCTCAACTGGTCAGTCTGCTTTCTCATTATGTCTGTGTTCTCCTTGGAATGCTCTCCCCTCTTCCCTTAGGCTTGCTCCCTCTTACCTTGCCCTTAAGCTCCTGCTGAGGTCGCATTTCTCTTCTGTGTGCTCCACTCCTCACCTCTAGGGCACTGGATCTAGCCTTCCCTCCGCTTTCATCACCCCCAGTTCTTCTCCAAGACTGTTTGGTTCACTTTGTAAGTTTTGTATTTATTGCACTAACCTGTTTTGGGTTTTGCTTTATTTTTTTTTCTGCCCACTCCTTTGAGGGGTCATGTTTCATTGTAACTTATTGTGCTGTTTGGGTCATTGCCCTTCTACTATCAGTTGTAAGCTGCATTTATTACTTTGGACAAACTGCAGTATCATGTTGCTCCCATGTCATCAACTAGTGTTTTACTGTTCTTCCCTGTTCCCCTTCCTCTTGGTCATGCTTGGAAACAAGCCTTAGTTCAGTGTACCTTTCCCAGTCACCAGTTTTCGAATAAATACATAACTCAAGCTTTCAGATACAGCTGGTAGCCCCTATGGTCACTCATTGCATCAGCAAGAGTACTTGCACCCATAATTCTATCAGGCTTATTTTCTGAGACCCAATCTAATATTGTTGCAGGTTTTTTGTCGTTTTTTTAATTTGTTTTCATGGCAGACGGTTTGTACTTAAGGCTTATTACAACAAAATATAATAAATTTGTACAAAATTTAAATGTCATAATTCTTAAGTTATTATTTTCTAAGATTTGTTCCACCAGTTTACATTATCTCCCATCCAAATAATTTTTTTTCAGTACTTTCAGTTTTTTATTAGGCTATCAGGTTCAGAATTTATTTATTTTATTTATTTAGCTTTTGTTGACTGGGTAAGTGCACTAGACAAATCCTGCCTATTTTCAGGCACGACCCGGGGGGAGGGGGATACAGATGAATGGCAACTGACCTTGAACCAGATTACGCTGTTGGTGGTATTTTTAGTGAATGAGGGAAATTTGGCCAGGACACCGGGGAAATTCCCCTACTCTTTTCGATAAGTGCCATAGGATCGTTAACATCCACCTGAACTACCACCAATCCAGGCAGATGGGACCTCAGTTTAACGTCTCATCCGAACCCTTTGAGGTTGACAAACACATCCCAAGAGGTGTTTTCCCCCATTCAGAGTCAGTTAATAAATTAGATTTTCGACTTGGTTAGTTTCTTTTATTAACTTGTCCATAGCAGTTGCATTCAGTCTTTCTGAAACATTAACCAGCACTCCCTCCACCCTTTCTCTTTCCATTCTAAAATACTATGCTCTTGGATTTCAACTTTTATCATTATTTTATTACTAATAGGTCTCTGTAAGGAATAGGGCATCTGGTTTGTATTTAGTCATCCAGGTTCTCGTTATTATATCCAATTTTGGTAGCAGACTTTGACAATTTAAATCCATGAATTGTAACCCTTTTATTTCAAAACTCAAGATCCAGATCCACATTTCCAGCTGGTTGTAGTCCAGGTTTTAACCCATTATCTCCTGGTGGCCATTTTGTGTCAGGTTAGCAATGGATAGTTCAGACTTCATACGAAGCTACTGGAAGTAAGGTCACAACCCCATTTAGTGTTAACACTGCCAAAATAATACTATGCTATTGTGAAGACTTCACCTACATTTTCTGGTGGGCTTTTACCATTAACTTGCCAGGTGAAAGTACATTACATAGTCTCCACCAGCATTCCACACAGAAACATATAATTTGACTATAGATAAGGACCATTTGGCCCTCCCAGTCTACCAATTCCTCCCTGCCTATAGGAGAATCACCACAGCTCTTACTTGGTCTCTGGCCCATTCACCCCCCCCCCCAAGATTATTTTATGCCTATCCAATGCATTCTTGAACCCCACCACTGTTTTTGCCCCCAACACCTCCCCTGGGAGACTGTTCCAGGAATCCACCATGTCTTCTGTCAAGAAATACTTCCTCACATCTCTCCTGAATCTACCCCCCTTTAGCTTCTTATCATGCTCCCTTGTCCATGAGCACCCTTTTTGTCTGAAGAATACTTCTCTCTTGTACCTTGTTTACCCCCGTGAGGTATTTAAAGGTCTCTGTCATATCCCCCACATCTCTTCCAGGGTGTACATATTTAGGTCTTTTAATCTCTCCTCTTAGGGCTTCTGATGCAGACCTTGCACCCTTTTAGTTACCCTCCTCTGGACCGCTTCCAGTCTGTCTATGTCCTTTCTGAGGTGGAGTCCTACCAGCAATCACTACAGAGGCAACACCACCTCCCTCTTTCTGCTGGTGATACCCCTCCCTGTGCACCCCAGCATCCCACTTACCCTCCCAGCTGCCTTGTTGCACTGCCTGGCAACCTTTAGATCATCCGATATGATCACCCCCAGCTCTTTTTCTTACTTGGTGGTCATCAGTACCACCTCCCCCAATTTTGTACTCCGCCCCAGGGTTTCTGTGCCCCATTGAAACCTACCTGCCATACCCTTGACCACTCCTCTAGTTTTCTCAGGTTGCTGCTCATCCTTTCCATCCCCCTGGAGTGTCCACCCTATTGCATAGTTTAGTGTAATTCACAAAGAAGAAGATCTTCCCTTCCCTTCCCTTCTAGCTCCTCTGCAATGTCACTTATAAAGACATTAAAGTGGACCAGTTCCAGCACTGATTCCTGAGGCACCCCGCTAGTCACTCTCCTTTCATCTGACTGAACTCCATTTACCACCACCCTCTTTCACCTATCTCTTAACCAGTTTCTTACTCATTTTACCACTTTTACCACTCATTTTACCACTTACTCATTTAACCCACTCCTAATAAGCTACCTAGCTTGCTTACTAGTCTCCTATGTGAAACAGTGTTGAATACCTTACTGAAATCTAGGTAGGCTACATGCACCATTCCACTCTGATCTAGTTCCTTGGTCACCCAGTCAAAGAACTCTATCAGATTGGTTCAATATAAACTCCCCCCCCCACCCATGAATCCATGCTGCCTCAGGTTTTGTAATCCACTGGATTCAAGATATTCCATAATCCTTTCTTTCAACAGTGATTCCATTAACTTTCCTACCACTGAAATCAGGCCGACTGGCCTATAATTGCCAGCCTCTTCCCTGCTATCACTTTGGTGAAGTGGGACTACATCTGCCCTCCTCCAGTCCCCCGGAACAACTCTTGTTTCCAATGAGCTATTAAATAGTGTGATCAGAGGTGCAGCCTGTACCTCCCTGAGCTCGCTCAGTACCCTTGGGTGGACTCTGTCTGGCCCTATTGCTTTGTCCATGTTCAGATTTATTTAGTTATTGAATTTTGTTGCCTTGGCAGGCCCATTGAAGTGTCCCTTTTCAGGGGCAACCTGGAATTAATTACATTAATGTACAGACAGAGAAGAATTTAAACATACAGTAGCAGTTGTAGATAACACTTGGTTATGTACATATAACATATAGGTACCTAGAACCAGTATTACATAGTTTTGGAACCAAACACATGTGGAAGATATAAATACAACTCAAATGAGGCCATATTTGTGAATCCCTTTGGGACTCTCTCCTTCAATATCGGACTAGTGTCCCCTTCCCTCCAGTGTTCCAGTTACATTTTTGTGTCCCCTCTGTCTCTTTGCTCTGTGAACACTAAACAAAAGTATTTGTTCAGGACGACTGCCTTTTCCTGTTCCCCCTCTGCGTAGTTTCCCCCCCCCCTTTCCTTCTTATCCTTACAATCCCAGCCCTGGTCTTCCTTTTTTCCCTTACATGCTTCAAAATGTTTTGACCCCTTTTGTTAC
Source organism: Neoceratodus forsteri (assembly GCA_016271365.2). Lineage (NCBI taxonomy): Eukaryota > Metazoa > Chordata > Ceratodontiformes > Ceratodontidae > Neoceratodus > Neoceratodus forsteri. The sequence goes on from CM028136.1 coordinate 738,297,788, forward strand.
TGCCTTAGTTATTCTCTCTTCAGTCTGCACCTTTGCACTCTTTACTGCTCTCCCTGCTTCCCCCAGTTTCACCTGATACACCTCCTTATCCTCCTCCCTTTATGTCTCCTTGTACCTTCTGAATTTTACCCTCTTAGTTTTTACTTTTTTATATCACCTCTTTCGAGAACCACAGCAGTCTCTTTTTCCACTTTCTTTTGCTCCCTTGCTTGACACAGAGGTTTGTTGCCTTCACTATGGCCCTTTATAGTTTCCCAACTGTTCCTTCACCCCACCCAGGGTCACTCACCTCTGCCAGGTCATCCTTGAGGCATTCATCCATCTGTTTAAAATCTGCCCTCTTGAAGTCCAGGACCCTCACCTTTGTGTGGTTCTGTTCTGCAGCTCTTCTTATATTGAACCACACTGTACGGTGACCGCTAGTCCCCAGGTGCCCCCCAACCCCCACCTTGATGTCTGCGGCACTGTCCCTGTTGGTGAGTACCAGGTCCAGTATTGCCGCATCATGAGCGGGTTCACTGACCGCTGATTCTTGTATAATAGTTCAGTCTTAATAAATACTTAATTAGTTTGTCTGAAATTATCTTTTTGTGACCTCTCTTTCAATACAGAACATTCCTTTTTTTTATTATATTGTAACACTTTTAAAGGAAAACCGTGTCACAGAATTAATACTTAGGGATATGCAATGAAATACTAGGATCCATCCAATGGTTATTAGGTCTATAAAAATCTTAAACAATCATAGAAACACAGAATATGTTGACAGAAAAGGACTGATTGACCAACCTACTCTGCTCAGTTGTTTCCCTGCCTATACAGTCCCAGCTGACACTAACTGGTCTCTGGTGACAGTCCCTCTTTTTATTTGTATTTTTATCATGTTTGAGGATAAGGGGTAAATCGACATATCCTTAGATTATAATCCAAAGAAAATAAAGCTACACTCTACAAGAATGAGGGATTCAGTCCGAAGATATACAATCCTACCACATGCTGTCCTCAAGCATTATACCCATCCCACATATAACTATTCTGAAGAAGTAGCACTTTTTGAGAACAATACAGAAAGAAAAAGCCAATATCAGTCACAAACAAACCAGGAACACTCCTAGTGCACACATTTAAAAATAACTATGCAACTTTTAAATGAATACAGGGTAGCTATATGGATTCCAGTAGTTACCCCACTTAAAACATTAAGAAGGCATATTAAATAACTTGTTTCTGCCCTCTTCAGTACTGATCAGCTGGTAATGCATACAGCATTTTTCATGTCCCCTTGATCAGAGCCTGCCAGCAGATGCCCTGATCTAGTTACCACATGGTGACCGCCATCATTTTTACACCATAGATGCCCCAAGTTAGCAATAATCCACCCAATGCTATAAATGAACTAAACATATGCCAGCATTACCCTCTACCAATTCCAAACAGCAGATTAAAACATGAAATGGCTAATGACCAGACATTATGTGGCTGTAACCGAAGTCCTCAGAATTAGTACCCACCCTATAATTAGAGAGATACTTATTAATGATTTAAGTTCCTCCTGGTCTCGTCCTCCAGCTCCGCTTCTTCCTGCCTTCCCACCAACTTGAATTCTCTAACAATGACCTCCACTCTTTCTGGCTTCTGCCGGATCTATGACTTGATAAACATGACCTCTATACTGAATTCTAAAAGTCAAGCGAGCCTTAGCAGGGAATGAATTACGAATTTTGCCAGGCCCCTTCGGCTTCATGTGGACACCATCACATTTTTTCTGACATGCCATGGTAGCAAACGAGAGATCAGGAAACAAGTGCAGCACGGACCCCTCAAAGTTAAGATGTTGGGAGTCTCTGGATGCTGTTTGAATTCTGTGACTTTACTTCTAATTTTGCTTTATTATTCCTTGACTGTATCTCTGTATGTAATCACTCTATATTTTCTATTTACTTTGTATCTTGTACTTATGTATGCTGTCCTACCCAGGACCTCCCTGTACATGAGCTTGCTCAGTGGAGCCTTTTCCTGGTGAAATAAATAAAAACAGAAAAAAATACAATACAATAAAATGTCATGATGGACTACTCTTGCCGTCACCAACAGGAGGGTGCGGGAGAGATCCCTTTGTTAACCAGTAGATCACGGGGAGATCCAGTAGACTATGATAAACTGCTGTGCCCTATTGTCATGGTCTGGGTTCAAGGCCCATGGTAACCAGTCTGTCAAGAAGTGTACCAGATCCCTCTCACACGACCTTCAGATACGCCAAACAAGTGAACATTTGCTGCCCTCCTTGGCATTTTCAAGTGCCTCATGTCTGTACTTAAGCTATGCAATCTATTGTATGATTTTACTGGCAGTCACTAATGCTTGGGTCTCTCGAGTTTCTTCTGTTGTGGTTATCTTTGTTGCCACTTCTATTTTAATATCTTGGCCCCCAAATCTCTTAAGTGTGTCCTCTACTTTATTTTCGATCACCTGCATCAATAGTGCCAGGGACTGCCACAGCAGCCCCAATCCCATCCCTAACGCTGCTGCCGAGGATGTTATGGCTTAGACTCCCATCAGCGGCTGAGCCTTTGAACCAGTCATGCTGCCCTTGTTCGGTCACACCCTAGATTTTTAGATTGTTCAACTTCAGTTGTCTGTCGCAAGATCTTCCTGAATGTACCAGTAGGAAAGTTGTTTGTTAATGTTAAATCTTGAGATTGTAGCTTACATTCTGCAAGGCTGTTGCAAGGTGTGTCCATTGAGAAGGCATGCTCTATATCCCCCCTCCAAAAAATACTATTAAATGGCAATAAAAATGTAATAATAATACAAATTTCATAGGTACGGGTTTTGCCATTTTCAGTATAGAACAATTTAACACGACTGTTTTAAGTCAAGCTGTATTTGTTTCACTGACAATGTCCTTAGTTACACTACAGACATGGAGCACTAGCTCTGTTTTTAAGTTCATCTTCACTTTTTTTTTTTTTGGTATTTCTGTTTTTATTAGATTTTCATGTAGCTTAGAATGCAGTACTGAAAAGGTACAGAAAGAATATTATCAGAAACAAATTAACTGGCAGACAGTAGTTACAGTAGAGTAGGGTAATATACAAGTCATCATGATAATATGTATAAATTTTTTTGTACACATACAGGGGAAGAAAGGAGCAAGAGAAGCCATACAATGGCCACACTGATCATGGCACAAATGCAGTGTCAGCTTCCATGTAGAAGAGAACTCATCGACTACACAGTTCATCACAGGGCCCCTGTGTAGTTGTATAAATTGCTGACTAACATTTTATCTTGTACATATGATGAGTTACTGTATACCATATCTGTTTAGTCTGTATTTTAGTGCTCATCCACAAGCATGTTATAATTTTTTTTGCTACTGTAATCAATAAATATAGCGATTTAAGAGTCTTGCCTCTAAGTTTATGTTGGGGTGGCAGTATGTTGAATAATACTAGTAAAGCTGTAACCAAATCCATGTTCAGTTTATTTAGTTTTCAGGTTAGCATCCCAAGGTGTGCCAGCTTCACAACACTCACAGGGAATTTATCTTAGTTAACTGGTCAATTGAGCAAAGTATTAGCTTTGTCCATTGTTTTCCAAAGTTCCATTGTAGATTATGTTTTGCAAGGATAGTAGCCAAATGAGGGTGGGGTGAAGCTGATGCCCGGGACTGGGTGGGAGGGGGACCACTGGATGCCAGGGATGAATAGTATGGGGTTGAGGAGTGGGAAGTATGTGATGTAGGGAAGAATGGTACGGGCCGGGGTTGAGTAGTGATAGGAGAGACTACTAGACATGAAGGCATATCCATACTGGGACGAGGAGAGGAAGGGGAAACCAACATCATTACCAGGGAAAGTACAAGAATTCTTCGGGGAACAGTATTTTGCTTTGAATATGATTCGGGTTGGGGGCTAGTGCCACAAAAGTGGATAGTGCTGCATCAACACGTGCTCACCAAGGATGTTAGATATTTTGGACAAGCAGTAGATTGTCTCTATTTTAACTTCAGTAAGGCATTTGACTTGGTGTCACACAGATGGCTGATGAAGAAATTAGAGGATCTGGGAACGGGAAAAGACCTAATTAATTGATTGGGAAGTTGATTAGGTGGAAGACCTCAGAGTTTGGTGGTAAATGGGGTCAAATAAGAGGAAAGGGAGGTCATGAGTGGGGTACCGCATTCATCAGTGCACACGAGAAGGAATACAAGGCAAGATGTGTCTCTTCACAGATGACACTGAGCTCTGTGGTGAGGTAGACAGCAAGAAGGGGGCAAGGGAGTTGCAGAGGGACCTACGAGGATTAAGGAAGTGGTCCAGGGTCTGGTTGTTAAAATTCATTGCCAAAAAATGCAATGTGATGCACACAAGGAGCAGGAACCTTAGGAAGAAATACTGGATGGGAGGGGTTAAGCGGGCGTCTTCAAATGAAAGGGACCTGGGGGTCATCATAAGTGACTCCCTAAAAAAAAAAAAAAAAAAATGGTCAGTGTAATAAGGCCTACAGCAAGGCAATAAGAATGTTGGGGTGTACTGGAAGGGATTTTGATAGCAGGAGGAAAGAGGTAATACTATCTGTCTACAGATCACTGGTGAGTCCCCATCTAGAGTACTGTGCCCAGTTCTGGAGTCCTCACTAAGAAAAGGCAGAGATAGGCTGGAGACAGTGCAGCATACAGTAGCCAAAATGATTCAGGACCAAGAGGGTAGATTCTAAGAGGATCGGCATAGGACACTGAGCACTTACTCACTAGAGGCCAGAAGAGAGGGGGGGGGGGGATGATAGAGACCTTCAAGTGCCTAGAAGGAATAAACAAGGTAAACTGTGAGGAATTATTTAGCAGGAATGGTGGGCCAAAAACAAGGGGTCATGAATGAAAGCAGGTGTGGGGAGATTCAGGAGGAATGCAAGAACATTTTACTGTACCGAGAGGGTAGCTGAGCTGTGGAACAGTCTACCGGCAGAGGAGTGTTTGCACTGCATCTAACACTTTTGGCAAAAAACTTCTAAAACAGCTCCTTGTCATTCAGTGCCCCACTTTTTTGTTATTTTCTACCAGCAGAGGTGGTTGGCACAAAAACTGTTAATGGGTTCAAGCACAGCTGGGACAGGGGCAGAGTCCAGCAGACAAGATGCTTTTTGCGGTGCTCCGGGTGCTTCTCTACCACAGATCAAAGAACTCACTTAAAATTAATTTGTTTTGCAAAATCAGCTTTCTAAACTGGATGACTTATCAGATTTAGTAGTTTTGAGCAAACTGGACAAATCTGATAATGATGGGATGACCGAAAGGAGTCAAAAGTGATGGAAATAATCCTGGGCCACAATCCTGGGCCTTCAGAGCATGGGGACCCACTATAGCAGCCACTCCTGTCAGATAGAAACCAGCCTGCAATGCTCAAGACCGTGCATAAAGCTATTCCAGCATTAACACAAACCTGTGTGTAGAGAAACAACTAGACTCTTATACAGAGACACTTGTTACCTTGGAAAACAGAGTTGATGCCATGGCAAGGATGCCCCTATATAGTGCCTTGGTCAGACCTAACTTAGAGTATTGTGCCCAGGTGTGGGCGGTTACCTCCCCACAGCGATATTTTACCAGCGAGGTCCCTCGCAGCGACTACAGCGCCTAGCCACGGTGGGAGACCCGCTGGATCCCGGCACTGTCTGTCGGGGGTCCTGCACCCTCCCAATCAGCTCTGATTGGAGTTGAGAATCCTAAAGTGGGGTGGGTGCAGGGGTGAAGCCCCCCGAAGAAAACAAAGATACAAATAGCGAACTGGCAGCTGACTGCAGAATGCGGTCGACCTGCCGGTGTCACTGATGGGGCTTACGACAAAATTTTTGTCGGACTCCTGTCGTGGATCCAGGTGTGGGTGCCTTATAAAAAGAATGATATTCAAAAACTGGAGGGAATTCAACGCAGGGCAACTAGGGCTGTAAAGGGTACTGAGGGCATGTCTAGTGAGCTGGATCTATTTACCTTGGAATATAGATGCACCGGGGAGGGACTACTGCATGCTTATAGGGCCATACAAGATGAACGGCTTGGAGAAGATTTGGGATTGATACTGAGGAAATCTAAATATGAATCTAGGAAAAATGCCTATCAGTTAGAGACTCAAAGATGGCAGACACTACCATGGAAACACTGGTTCAGTCTAAGTGTGGTTGCAGGGTGGAATTCATTGCCAACTGAAGTAGTTAATAGTACAAGTATAGATTCATTTAAACATAGGCTGGATAATTTTTTTAGACATAGAAAGATATAGTAACTACTAGAGGTATGAGTATTAACCATTAAATTTAAATGTTAAACTTAAAGGCAAGCATTTAAGGACATTAGTCCATTAGCTTGAACATACCTATGAAACCTATGAAGGACAATAACTGACTCTACTTCCTCTGCAGGGAAAGCTTTAGTAACTGCTCCAACTACAGTGAAGGAGGAAAGGTTGATTTGGACCTGACTCAAATAGCTGGAAAATGTGGTCTGGGCCCCCAATGTAAGAATTTTTTGGGGTACCGGAGGGCACATAGAGGGACAACCCAGCCATATTTCTTAAACGGTGGCTTCTGGAGGCACTGGGACTAGGGCATGCACCTCATATTGTAAAGGCCTATTGGATAAACCCTAGTCCTCCTCTACACTATCCCCTCCTCCTTCCTTCAGCCTTACTATCCCTCCCTCTATCTTTCTCTTTTCGCTTATATACCTAAAAAATGTTTTATCCCCATTTTTCACTGACTTGGCGATCTTTTTCTCCATTTGCACCTTTGCTCCTAACTGCCTTCCCTGGTAGGGTTCAAGGGCTGTTTGAAGGATTTCTGTGAAAGACCAGAGGTGGTTGTCAGAAGGAATGGGGTGATATCATCTTGTTCTGTAGTGCTACACATTGTCAATGGGAATTAAAACAACTGGGTGTTGTGCACCCATACCAGGGGAAGTGGCACAGCCAATGCTTTAGAATGTTGGGCACATGAGGATTCTAAGCAATAGCAATTCCCCAGTTCTGCTGTGCCATTAGAAGCGGTAGCAGCTACTTTTATCTTCTCTCATGATTTTCAAGACTACTTTTGGGGCTGCAGTTCTGCATAGCAGGTTGGGGCTGCCTGTTTCACGGAGCACCCCTAAATTAAAATCGTGCCTGTTAAGCTGTGGGTTTCAAATTGACTAACCTGCCTTTTTTCCCCATTTCCTTGTGTGGATTGGGAACCACTTCTGCCTTGTTAGGGTGTTTATTAATGGTCTCCACTTAAAAAAAGAAAAAGGTGCCACAGGTAGGTACATTTTTATTATTTATTGGAAGTGTAGGATCCCTGGGTGTCCCCTTCGGCTTTGACGTTGTGCTCCCCCCCCCCCCCCAACTCAGCTCAGGTCTCTGAATTTGTGTTTTTTGTGTGTACTGGTTCCATGTCATAACAGCGATTGCAAAACAGTGATTGCTATTATGGCGAGTGTATATCGTTGAAAAGTAGATCAGCAATATACACATCCGGCCACTAAATACAGTGTTTATGCGGAGGGGGCTACGCTCACCCCCGCACCCCTCTGATTTTGGGTGACCAACTCTAGGGGGGTGCATGTTGGGGAGGGGGCAACACTCAAGAATGCAGTTAAAAAAAAAAACAAAAAAAAAAACACACAACAGCCACAAGCAGCGGCAAAAGTTTCTCCTGGTCCAGCCCCGAACCCAGTGCCTACTGCACCGTAGCCAGCCACCCTTACCACCACACCACATGGCTGGCTCAACTGCAGCAGGCACAAAAAACCCTCTTCCTGTCCTTCCCCTTCTCCTCCCTATCTCTCCCCTTCCGGTCACCGTCCCTCACTGTTCTGTCGCCACCCTTGCAGGGTAGCCAAACACGATAGCTCTGAAAATGAGTCGCTGTTTCTACAGTTGCTCATTTTCAGTCGCTATCATCACTGGATACTGTGTGGACCTAGTGGTTTTGTGGAATTTTTCTTTTTCCACAGCCCTGTTTCTGTTGCACGATTGCCATTCAACCATGGTGACAGCTGGGTGCGTGCTTCTCCTTCAGGCCGTTTTTCCCACACTTGCTTTCACATGCACCAGTGGTGCACATAGTTGCATGGTGCTCAACCATTACCATGTGCAATCACCCATTGTTTTCTACTGCACTAATGTGCTTGCCGGTATGCACACATCCGTGCTAGTGCACTAACATCATGTGTGATGTTGGTACGCTCTGCGCTCACCTGCTAGTGAACACGCACACCTAGCCAGTGTTTTTGTGTGCGCGGATTCCTTTTTTTAACTCAATAAAGAGCCATTAGCCCAGGTCCAGATATTAGGGCTAATTATTATATTTTCCATCACAATTGCTCCTTGGCACACAATTATAGGTTTCTCTGGCATTATAGCTTATTAAGACCAATAATCATGAAATGGTGTAAGACCTGCAAAAGGGTGATGAGGCCCTCCCTCATGGGTTCCTATTGCTTGCATTGTGTTGCACAGCATAATATTTCTTTAATGGTTCTCCCAGCCAGTCCTCTGAGCTGAGGAGGGGGGAACCTGGTTCTTCAGTTGGCAGTGGCAAAGCAGAACTGCAAAAATCACTTTTGTTGCTCCTGGGTGAGCTTTTGAGCCCTGATGTTCCGCAGGACATCCCAGCAGATACACCCGACCCCAAACCGGGCCCCTCAGGTCGGGGGGGGGCCCACACAGGCACGTCCAAGTGCATCGCAGCAAGAAAAGGCTGTGGAATCAGATGTGCAGGTAGACCCTGATCCTGACTTCTTAGAAGGCCAGGATAAGGATTTCAGGGAAGCTCCTGACCTTAAAAAAAATGCTCTCTGATGGGGAGGACATCCCCTCTGAGGAGGAGGAGGAAGAGGAAGGAGAGTGGATGGAGTCCAGGTCAAGCATCACGATCCCCCATTTGACAATAAGTCATTGTCTTTTTTTTTTTTTTTGTATACTTTTACTTGCCTTACCTCCTTGGCAGGGATGGTCCAATGGTTCCCCTTCCAGTCGGCTCCAGTGGCACCACACCGGGTGCCGGGCCCAAGCTCACCCCCTTGCCCTCTCCATCCTTTCAGCCACATTGCTTACCTCATGTCAAGGAAGACCCTTGGGGAGTCAGGCTCAGAGGGAGCACCCTGGGAGCATAAGGTGTTGTGCTGACATGGGTCGACCATCGCGAGCGCTGGAGGATTGGGGCCATTTTCTTGATTCTGGCTCCCCTCCATGGCGCGCGCATGCAATAATGCCAGTGACACTGCAATGCATGCTTCCACGCACTGCATGTCCAACGTCAGCCCACAATGACCCCACAGCTAACCACAGCATGCACCACCACCAGCCAGCACCAGAAGCCAGAGCAATCACGGTTGTCCGGCCCCTCCCTCCCTTCCTGGAGGAGTAGAGCAGTCCATGGGGCACTTAATCCTCCTCCCCAGCTGACCGTCTGATACCAGGTAGCTCCCAACCACGGGTTGTGGGCGTGGCGCGAGGTGTGGCATCCAGCGCCTCAACCCTCAGCACCACCAGGCCGGCCAAGTCCTTGTCCTTTTTGATAGCTGAGGCATGTAGATTCTTACAGCTCAAGGAGGAGCAGTCCATGGAGATGGTGGATGTCAATCCAATTCTGTCTGTGTCCTCCTCTGCTCCTAAGTCTTTCCCAGGTTTTATTCACAGTGACCAGATTATTGAGCAAGAATGGGCAGGTGAGGCCGGCCCGGTGGTGCTGAGGGTTGAGGTGCTGGATGCCGCACCTCCCTCCATGCCGACGACCCAAGTTCGGGACAGAGCTCGGGTGTCGGCAGTCGTCAAGGAGGGAGATGGATCGAGCACCTGCAGGGCTGCTCTCCTCTCCCAGGGGGAGGGTACGGGATCGCTCGGTGCTCTGACAGCCCCTGGTGGAGACTGGGGGCACCACAGAGTGCCAGAGCTGCACGTAATGGAGTGTGGCTGACACAGGCAGGGTTGCCATGCGCCAGCGTCAGACGTGCAACATGCATGGAGGGGGGGCTCCGAGCACCACAGGAGGAGAAGGAGAGAAATACCCCTCTAGATCAGATAGGCGATGTCCCTGCCAGTGCCACTGCCACATGCCCAATGCTGGTTCCCCGCCACTGCCCCCTGCGGTCTGCCCGGGTTGCCTTCCCCCGACCTGGGGAACCGTGACAAGCTGGAAGATGGTGGGGGAACACAGCGGGTGGTAGAGTGAGTCAGTGAGAGCAGTGGCCCGAGAGAATTCCAATCTGGAGGGCATGAAAAAGAAAGTCATAAAAAAAAAAAAAAAAAAAAAAAGAATGGGCAGGTGTGGATCAGAGAGAGTATCTTCCCAAACCAAAGACAGAGACTTTCCCTTCTTTTAGAGGAAAGCTCTCACAGATGAGAAGCTCCTCCACTGGTGGACAAGGCCATTTATAATTCAGTCAAACACACCACCCTGCCTATTGAAGGCTCTTTGGCCCAAGCAGATTCTCATGACAAGTGGATGGATACCACGTGCAGGAGGGCTTTCACCTCTAATGGCATGAACATTTGTACATCTTATACTTCATTTATTGCTGCCAGAGCCTTAAACATTTGGATTACTCCTTGGACCAGTTTTGTTCTGCCTGACTCGGAAGGTGTGAGCATTTTGCAATTGGTGGCCCTGGCATCCACCTTTCTTGGTGATTCTACAGTGGAGAATTTGCACATGTCAGCCTGTTTGGCCTACCACATTGTTTCGGCCATAAGGGGCGCGTAGCTTGGACATTGAGCCACTGATCAAGCTTTAAAAGCTAATCTGCTTAACCTCCCCTTTGAGGGAGGCATATTGTTTGCTTCTGGCTTGGATACTATTTTGAAGGATATTCAGGACAAAAAGGGCCATCTTCCAGTGTTAAAACAACAGCATCCAACCACCATAACCCAAACGGGTCAAGATGATGGCTGGCACAGGCAGTCCGAAGGGGAGTTTCGTCCCTTTCAGAACTTTGGTAACCAGAGAAATAGAGGAGCCTACTCATGTAACAAAGGTTACAGTAACAGAAGCACCCTGACCAGGCACCGTGCAGGAGGCATACAGGAAATGTTGGGGGGCCCTTTGAAGTAAACACTCTTCGCTCAAGTTATTGTTCTTCAATCTTTCTTTTTATTTCTCTTCCCCCTATGTGTCGCTCGACTTGGAGCTTGTTCACGGGGTTTATTCTTTGTTACACATCTGTAAATACATTTATTTTATGTCATTGATCAGCATTTTTTAATATGATATTGTTACATTTTTAATTCTTTGGTGTATACACATGCCATTCAATAAAGATTATTGCTTGTGCACCCTTATATATATATTCTTAATTTTTCACAGGGTTAATTGTGTTTGTACTTGTTTAGATCCTAAGTTGCATCCTAAAAAGACATACACAGTATGTTAGTGAACACAGCGCTGCTAACAACTTGAAACAAGATTTAACTACTGCCTGTAAGGCTTGTTCCCCATATTTCTTGGTTTGCAGCATACTATATATATATATATATATATATATATATATATATATATATATATATATATATATATATATATTATTAAAACTTCTTGTCTTTCTTGTAAAGAATAATTTTGGGCCTGTAATGACATAAACATATTTTTTTGTAAAGCTTTGCTGTTATTATGCTGTTTAATGTAATGTGGCCACATTGTGGCTTCTATTTACTTATTTTGTTAACAGGATACCTTAAAGGAGACTGTGAGCTTCTTCGAGTGGAATTAGTGTTCTTTGTAGTCTGTGAAAACATAATCATAGTATTCCCCTATTGGTCTCATAGCCATCATTTTACTTTTATAATTAAAGGTTCTAATACCAACTTCTAAATATTCTTTAATATTTAACTGCTTACCCTCACTCTTTCTGGCTCAAGTTTCTCCTTTTTGGTTAAGTTCCTCTGCATGTAAGCACTGAAGCCCAACAAATTTTAATGGTAGCTGCTTCCTGATAACCTCTCATCCGTTTTTGTGAGATCCCATGGTGTGACTAACCATGTTGTCACACCCAATAGATTGCACCTGTGCGATCTCGGTTGCTAGGCAACCGAACACTACTGCACTGATCAGTGCAGTTGGGTGCTCACAAAAACAGGCTATTTGTTCCTAGTCGCTGCAGCTCTGTGCTAGTTTACTTTTTTATTTATTTTTTAACTTTCTTGTGAGGTTATTAAAATGAAAACACATTGTTCTTATACCGTGATTTCTTTTCACAGGGTGACATAAGAGTAAAGAGAATGTTTTGCTAATATCAACAGTTCTCTTGCCTTGTTTAAAAATACTGCAAATAAATTCTAGGTTTCTCAGAAGTATTATTTGTTATTATATCACCTTACATTACTGCTTTCTGCAACCCAAACTGTGAAATTCAAAATGTAATACAAACAGTCATTATTGTTTACTTGCTGGGGGTCAACTTCAATTTGACCTTCCTATTCATTAACTACTTTCAATCACTTAGTGGCTTAAAATTGTCTTCTCAGATCTGTTCTCTAGCTCACATTATACCAAGCTTGTTAAACACCATAGTATTGTTTAAACAATCATTATTCAGATAACACTGGGGTCAAATGCAACTTGACCTCCCTGTCATAAATGCTGAAAGTTGATCTGGAGGTAAAACATCATGGCCCAGATATTCAAAAGGGTTGCGCGTGCGCAACTCCAAAAATGCGCCATTCTGCAATATTCAGAAGGGGCCAGTTGCGCCACCGAAAACATGCTGAGCAACAGCACAATGGAAATGAAGGCATGCGAACCGAAGGGGTGGGTCCATGCATAAAGTGCGCAATGCGATATCGAACACTTGCGCAATGCGCAAAGTGGCTGAGCCGAAGTTGTGCAGTACGGATTTGAGCCAAAATAAAAGGCTCAAGGAAGCGCGCAAGAACTCTAGCAGGCCGCAAACTGGGGAGAGAACAGAGAGAGAGAGAGAGACAGGAGCTGGAAGGGCAGAGAGGGACAGTGGGTCCTGGAGGACAGAGAGGCCAGTGGGGGTGCCCGGTGCAGTGGAAGCAGCAGTGGGGGCAGTGGGGTAACACAGGAACAGCAGCTGGGGGGCAGAAGCCAGGAGATGGACAGTGTCAGCTTCCACATGGAAGCTGTAATGAGGGTGAGACACCATGCTGCAGGGGACGTGGCCGAGGGGCCCGTCGGTATATGCCCCAACAGGCGTATCGTGCCTGCATCAGCTACGAGCTGTACACAGATGTCGAGATTGTGGCCCGGTACCGCCTGAACAGGGCAATACTGAGACGGCTCAGCGAGCTGTGCAGTGATGTGATGCAGGCACCCTCATGATGGAGTCATGCTCTGTCCGTGGAGACAGGTGACAGCCTGCATGTGCCTGCTCACCACGGCACCTTCCAGAGGCCGACAGGGGACACCACAGGCATTACACAGTCGGCCCGTCCGCATCCTCACCCAATTCCTCAGCACTGCTGCCTCATGCTGCCAGTGACATCCATTTCCCCAGCACCGTGGCAGGCGTACAGCAAACATGCAGGAGTTCCACAGGGTAGCACATATGCCTGGCGTGCTAGGGGCCATAGACTGCACCCATGTGGCCATTCATGCGCCACCTGGCCCCGATGGCCATGCTTATCAGAACCGAAAGGGCTTTTCCAGTGTCAACTGCCAGGTGGTGTGTGATGCCACTGGGCGCATCATCAATGTCTGTGCCACACACCCTGGTGGAGCACATGATGCCTTCATATGGCACCAATCTGCACTGTGCCATCGATTCGAGAGTGGGAACATCCCCACGGGTCATCTAGTGGGTGAGTACACATGTATGGAATGCAAACTCTGTGCAAGGGTGGGAATGACACAGGTGCCATGGTAGTGGCACATAAGGATATGGGCAATATGGACCTGACATGACACTGATCTCCACTATCTCCACACAGGTGACTGTGGATACCCACTGCGTCCCTGGCTGCTCACACCATACCGGGGCCCCACGACCCCAAGCAGCTCGGTTTCAATGAGGCACATGCCGCAACACGGAACATCATAGAGCGGGTGTTTGGGATACTCAAGGCACGCTTCCGATGCCTGGACACCTCGGCGGAGCCTACAGTACAAGCCCCAAAGGCCTGTGGGATATTCCTGGCCTGTTGCATCCTGCACAACATGGCCAAAGACCATGGGATAGCCGTACAGGTCAAGAGGACAGCGATGGAGGCGCCAGTGGCGCGGTGATGTGGTGATGAGCAACCCCCTAGGACGGAGGGACCCCGACTGACACAGCAGGCCCAGCTGCACGGGACACCATTGCAGAAGAGCACTATGCACAACACAGGTAAGTCAAGGGGACATGTGCAGGCAACACTGTCCATGCGCAAACCACAGCACACAGGGAACACACGTGCATGAAGGTCAGGGAGTTGAAGGGTCCAGGCATACCAACACACCATCAGAGAGGGGTGAGCACTCATATGGACACACACACACACCAGGCAGCAGACAGGGGCAGCAGCACAGCACTGCGGAAATGACATCGCCAACACACAGCACCACCAACCACCCCCACCACCTGGACTGTCCACGTACGTGTGTCAGGACCTGGGCAACCTTGCACCTTGGTGTACAGTGCAATGCAGGCATCATCATGCACACGCACCTGTGGACAGCAGTTGGGAGAGTGTGCAGGTGGTCCGTGTGTCAGCTTGGTGAGCAGAGCACCCAGCAGTGCACTGCCCACCATGACACACATTGCACACAGGGCAGCACCAGACAGGGCCTGCATTGGGAGACAGCTCAGTCAGGAGCACTGTCCCAGCCCCCACGGATGCGTGGGCGGCCCGCCGTGGCCTAGCAGCACTGGCAGGCTGAGCAGGGGCCACATCGGGTGGCGCTAGTGCACCACCAGGGTCCCAGTCGTGACCGCGACCTTTGCCCGCACAGGGGTCTGCATCCCGCCAAACAAACTTGCACCAGGGGTGCTCGGGATGCCCACAGCAGAACCCAGCGTCGACAGGCCTGGTGTCGCACGACGCCGGGAACGGGGAGTGGAGTGCGCACTGTGTGGGGTGCGTGGTACAGGGGCACCTGACAGTGTGGTCAATGCACTGGCCACAGAGACCACTGCCTGGGTCAGCCTGTCAACGGCAGCGGTCACATCCATCCGCATAAGGACCATCTCGGCTCGGTCCTGAGCACACTCCCTGCTATGCCGCTCCACGGACACAGACAGTGCCTCCACGGACCTTGCAACCCGCCCCTGCAGCTGTACCGAAACTCCTGCAGCAGGCGGGTGTGCGCGTCCAATGGGTACTGTGCCCCAATGGCATCGTGACCCCCAGGGTGTGGATGGTCCTGGTGCACAGCACCCCTTGAGGGTGGCCGCTGTTCGCCAGGACCAGGTATGGGCGGATCTAAGGGGCGGTGGACAAGTGCCACTGCTTGCGCTGTCCCCCAGGCCTGGTGTGCAACTACCGCTGCCGCCCCTCCAACTGCTGAGCCCCAGGTCCACCTGTTCCACCTCTGTGTTGTCAACAGTGCCAGACACCTGCACAGCCACCGATGCTGCCCACGGTGCTGACAGGCACAGCCTGTGACTGTGCCAGCATGCTGGTACACAGGTATGAACCAGGGCGCCCAGGGGCACGTGCTGGCCTGCCATGTGTCCGTCGTGGGACACACACCTATCACTGGCCATTGCAGGCCTGCTATCATCAATGGTGCGGTGCGTGCCACTGCCATAGGCACAGCAGGCTGGCATACCTGCATGCCAGACTGCTGTGACACAGGCTGTGCACCCCTGCACCCATGTCACTGCCGCCGGGTTGTTGGGCCAGCCTGCATGCTGCTGCAGTGCCTGCAGGCTGGTGGCGGAGTGGATGGTCCCTCCTCCAGGTCCAGCAGGTCTGCCTCACTGTCTGCACCCACCACCACCACCGTCTCCTGCAGGCGAACAGGATCTGTAACAGAAAGAGTACATGTGAGTGCATGTGAACAACAGCCCCAACAACATCACCATGTCGTACCGTGCAGTGATGGGCTTCCACCTGTCTGGAACCCTCGCCTGGGCAGCCCGCAATGGCACTTTCGGCTGCATGGCGCGACCAGTGTCTCCTCAGTCGGGGTCAGCTGCAACACCACTGGTGGTCCCCACCAGTGGCAGCACGTCCCACCCTGAGGCTGCCACCTTCTCCTTCAGCCTCCTGCGGTCAGTTCCCATCTTCTTCCGGCATTCCTGCGCGAGTGCTGGTGGCTTCCGTGCAGGTTGACGGCCGAGCTACCCCTCCCTACATGCTACTGCGGCTCTGAGGGTACCCTCCGTCCACTCAAAGTGGCTCATCCTCCAGGTAGGCCTGGAAGAGGGCCTCAGTCTCTGCCGTGGTGAAGTTCGGCCTCCTCCCTCGCCCGCCCGTCCACAGCCTCAGCCTGGTTCTCGTCAGTCATGGTGATCTCTATGGGTGGAAGTGGACACCTGTCACTGTGCAGTCCACAGCATTTCCCCATGAGCATAGCTGCCGGCGGGGCATAAGCCCCCTTTCTCCGCATAGCAGATACTGATGGAAGGGTGCCTCTGTCCCTTTCTAAGTGCCCTCATCATGCTCAGCCCCTCAACCTATATCATCCTCCAGCACTCCCGCATGAGCATTGTCCTGGGCATCACACAGCATGTAACTCACCTCTCACCTGCAACAACCAAATCTGGCCACCACAACCCAGTGGCGCATTTTATAGCGCAATACATGCAAATGAGGTGTGGCTCAACTTTAATGACATGCTAATCGCGCCACTCTTTGAATAATGATCGAATGATTTGCATATGTCGGCCTGAATATCGGCGTTTTGCAGCGTATCTGGAAGATCGCTGAGCTGATGGCGCAAGTTTGTGGCTGTGTGCTGCACTGCATTGCACATGCCCAGACAGGTTACGCATGCGTCGATCGCGCTGCAGACCTGCTGAGCGCGATAGGCGATTCAGCCCATGGCCACCATTGTGCCAGTGGCGCTACAGCACTCGGCACATGGGCGCTGTGGCACTTCTGCGCGATAGTCCACTGTGGCACTGGTGCTGTGTTAGCAGTCGCGCAGGATGCCTATACATCCTATGGCGCTGTGCGTAGCCTTGCGTCATTCCGTGACCTTGTGTATGCAGTCTGACCCTGGCGCTGTTGGCATGCCATGTATGCGTCCCTATTGCGCTGTCTGGTGACAGCGCCATGTAAATACTGACGCTATTCGCTGGCCTGATTGGAACCTATGCTGGTCTATGCGCAACAACTCCACGTGGGAATTCTGCGCAGCAGGCGCCATATTGCCTGCTGTAAAGTTGGTGCCATGGCTAGGAGGAGGCGGTGTCCTGGAGCCAGCTTGAAGTGGCCAACCTGGTGGCCCTGGTGGAGCCCACTGTGAGGCACTGTATGGTGAGGCCCCCTCACCATGCCTAGGACCCATGTGTGGCAGCAGTGGCCACTGACCTGGTGGCGGTCACTGGCGGGGCGGTCTGCTGAGCAGTGCGGCACGGTACAGTGACCTCCGCCCGAGGAGCCGGACCTCTTGGCGGCTGCGTTCACGTGCCAAGCGGGGCCTGGTGCCAAGACCCGCGTGGTGTACCATCTATGCACCTATATTCTCTGTAGGGGTGTGTGTGTGCTTGGGTGGCTGTGCATAGGTGTGTCAGTGTGTCAGCTGTGCGATGGATGGTTATGGCTGTGTGGGCAGGCACTCTCACTGGGGCAGGGGCACTCTGCTTTTGAGTCACACTGATGTTTGTCTCACCATATGTCTCCCACAGGCGGATTGTGAGGGACACGGACCCGCGGTGATGTGGGCCATGCCAGGGCCCGGTGCCATGGGATGTTGTGCCAGCAGCAGCAGCAGCAGCAGCAGCATCATACCGAGCTGCTGGAGGTGTGAGTATCATTCGTCATGGATGCTATTGCATGCTGGGGGCAAGACCACCAACCATGCTGGACACAACCAAAGGGAGGTCATAGTTCCACTATCTGAAACACTAGTGAGTCCCCACACTGGAGTGCAGTGTACAGTTCCGGAGACCATACCTGCGTATGGACATGGACTGGGTGGAGAGGTTCACAGGGAGGCGACATGTTGGTGCATGGATTGCATCACAAGTCCTATGCAGACAGGTTGCAGACTGAACATGTACTCCCTGGAGGGAGGAGGCTGTGGGGATATGATGGGGACATACAAGTATTTTACAGGGGAACAGAGTGCAGGACAACAATATTTGTAAGCGTAAAGGATGTTCCAGGACTAGAGGGCATGGGATGCAGTTGGAGGGGGCTCGTTTAAGAGGAAACATGAGAAAGTATTGCTTCACAGAATGGGTGGTGGACAAGTGGAACACCCTGCCAGAGGATGTGGTGGGGGCTGACTTGGTTATGGGATTTATGAATGCATGGGTTAGCCATGAAGGAATTCTGGAGGTCAGGGGTGAGGGGGAATGGACTTATAGGACAACAGAGTGAGCGTACAAGGCCAAATGGCCAGACTGGGTGTCCCATAGGCCCTTATCTGCCGACACTGTCTATGTATCCATGTATGTAGGCATGACACAGGTGACCTGCATCACAGTGCAGCATCACGACACGCCTGTGTATGCATCACAGGTGGTCCAGGCATGCACTGGGCACATAGCTGTGTAACTGGCCTCGCACTGCCGTTGCCACATCACTTGACAGCCTAGTTTGTACTGTGATTGACGTGGGCAGTGTGTGTGGGCGGTGGTGCGCATAGCTGGTGCCGCCTGTTTGTGATGGCCATGTGCATGTTCACTGTGGGTGGGTGCATGCCATCACAGGTGCAGGACATTGGGTTATATGGGTTGCAGGTTGGGTGGTGTTCAGGGTTGTGGTCAGTCTCAGCCATTGACTGTGTTCCCATTTTCCTAGGCCTCGGGGTGCTGAGACGCATGGCCCAAGATCTGCGGCGCCTCACCCAGCTTGGTCTACAAAACCGGGAGCTCCTGCAGGCCATACAGCGCCAGGGTGAACAGCGGCGGCACAGGAGGGGCGCCAGCAGGGGAGGACCAGGAGCCAGCTGGGCGTGGCCACATTCCTTCCTTCTCCCATCCCTTTCACCCTGCCTTCCCTCTCCAAGTTTTTATTCCCTCCCCTTGAACACCCCTGCCTTTTACCGTCCTCCCCCAACCTGTACATAGTTTCACCTGTTATTGTTCATATGTTGTTTTGAAATATACATTTCTATTTTGATACAACTGCTGTGTTGGTCTGCTTTGCAACTGGCTATGGGTGCTCCGTTGCGGGGGGGTGTTACATACCATCTGGGCTGCTATGGTCCTGGGTATATATGTGTGTGTGTGTGTGTGTGTGTGTGTGTGTCCATGGGGAGGTATCGTATCACCAGCATGGCATTGCCTTTCTGTTGGTCTTGCCATCTGCTGCCACCCACTGCTGGGTGCACAGGGTGGGTCTGGCTGGTATGCTTCTCTGCAGCATGGGGTTGACGTGTGGCATGGGGGGTGCATGGTGTTTCCTGCAGTGCCTGTCACTGCACATGAGCAGTGTCTTGGGGGCATGGTGCACGGTGTGCTGTGCGTACAGGGGGGACTGATGTGCACTGTGGTTGTCAACCCCCTGTGTGTGGCACTCTCTGCCTGCCAGTGGTTGTGCTGGGGTGTCATGGCTCTGCTATGCTTTAGTTGGCTTGTCCCCATGGGCACGTGGATCATCTGTCCCACCCCCAGTGATGCTGTGCTTGGGGTGTGCCGGTGTGGTGTGGGTTCTGCAGTGTGTTCCTGTGCCCATGTGTGGCATGGCTGGCGGTGGGCCCCAGCCTGCCTCCCTGGATGTGCAGTTCCATTGCTCTGGGGGGCTGTGCTTGCTATAGCAGCTCTGCAATGCTCAAGCTGGGCTTCATGGTTGCGCCATGGCGCAGCATTTTGGCTCAGCTTCTCCTTACTGGTTGCGCGATGGCGCAGTATGTGCGATATTGAGACGTTGGTTGCTTGCGCAATTTGCTCTGCTCCATGTTTGAATATCGCACCTGTTGCGCATTTGCGCAACTGGTTTGCGCTTGCTCCTACTGTTGCGCCAGTTTTCAGCGCAGTTTGAATATCCAGGCCCATCTTTACTGTTTTAGATAGTGATTGAACTACGTTATTTATAATATCCCTATATTTTAACTTCTCTTAGAACATTTGCTATAACAGCATTATTTGTTATCTCTCTGGGATCGATCGCTGCTTATTTATTTTGCTGAGGGGCCAGTTGCTATTTGGCCTCCCCTTCATTAAATACTTGGCACTCACTTCATGGTTTAACATTTTCTTCACAGATCATTTCTCTAGCAAACATTATTATTTTCTGAGGGGTCAGTTGCAATTTGACCTTCCCCTTCCTTAGGTGCTTGTCAATCATGCCATGACTTAAAATTATCTTCACAGATCAATTCTCTAGCTCACATTCTACCACATTTGTAAATACCATAGTACTGTTTAAACAATAAGTATTTAGATACTACTGGGGTCAAATGCAACTTGACCTCCCTGTTAAAAATACTGAACTTGCTGCTTATTTATTATGCTGAGGGGTCAGTTGCTATTTGACCTTCTCCTTCACAATCACCCCATGCTTTAAAATTATCTTTATAGATCAGTTCTCTAGCTCACATCAAACCAAACTTTTAAACACCATAATACTGTTTAAAACAATCAAATAACACAAGGGTTAAATGCAGCTCAACCTCTCTGTTGTCAATACTGTAAGTTGTCCTGGAGGCAAAACATCATCTTTACCCTTTTAGATAGTGATTGTACTGTTATTTAGCATATCCATGTGTTTTGACTTCTGATAGTACACTTACTACAACAATGTTATTTTTATCACCTTTGGGTAGAAACAAACTGGCAGGCATGCATTTAGATCGTATAGAACTGAAAGGGTAGATATAACACGAAAAAACAAATAAACATTATACAGAAATCAATTAGTAAACTAGTAAAATAGAGATTTAACCAGTAGAAATAACTTCTGACATTCACAATAGGGAGGTCAGACAGCAATTGACCCCAGTATGATCACAATAAAGTTACTGTATAAAGTAAACTATGAGAAGTTAACAGTACAGGGATATACTAAATGAAGTAGAGATTTAACTTATAGAACAACTTGTAACACTTACAGCAGGGAGGTCAAGTAGCAATTGTTCAAAGGTGATAAAATAACATTGTTGTAGTAAGTGTACTATCAGAAGTCAAAACACATGGATATGCTAAATAACAGTACAATCACTATCTAAAAGGGTAAAGATGATGTTTTACCTCCAGGACAACTTACAGTATTGACAACAGAGAGGTCGAGCTGCATTTAGCCCCTGTGTTATTTGATTGATTTAAACAATATTATGGTGTTTAAAAGTTTGGTTTGATGTGAGCTAGAGAACTGATTTATGAAGATAATTTTAAAGCATGGGGTGATTGTGAAGGAGAAGGTCAAATAGCAACTGACCCCTCAGCATAATAAATAAGCAGCAAGTTCAGTATTTTTAACAGGGAGGTCAAGTTGCATTTGACCCCAGTAGTATCTAAATACTTATTGTTTAAACAGTACTATGGTATTTACAAATGTGGTAGAATGTGAGCTAGAGAATTGATCTGTGAAGATAATTTTAAGTCATGGCGTGACTGACAAGCACCTAAGGAAGGGGAAGGTCAAATTGCAACTGACCCCTCAGAAAATAATAAATGCTTGCTAGAGAAATGATCTGTGAAGAAAATGTTAAATCATGAAGTGAGTGCCAAGTATTTAATGAAGGGAAGGCCAAATAGCAACTGGCCCCTCAGTAAAATAAATAAGCAACTATCGATCCCAGAGAGATAACAAATAATGCTGTTATAGCAAATGTTCTAAGAGAAGTTAAAATATAGGGACATTATAAATAACATAGTACAATCACTATCTAAAACAGTAAAGATGATGTTTTACCTCCAGACCAACTTTCAGTATTTATGACAGGGAGGTCAAGTTGCATTTGACCCCAGTGTTATCTGAATAATGATTGTTTAAACAGTACTATGGTGTTTAACAAGCTTGGTATAATGTGAGCTAGAGAACTGATCTGAGAAGACAATTTTAAGCCACTGCGTGATTGATAAGTAGTTAATGAATAGGAAGGTCAAATTGCAGTTGACCCCTCAGCAAGTAAACAATAATGACTGTTTGTATTACATTATGAATTTCACAGTTTGGGATGCAGAAAGCAGTAATGTAAGGTGATATAATAACAAATAATACTTCTGAGAAACCTGGAATTTATTTGTAGTATTTTTAATCAAGGTAAGAGAACTGTTGATATTAGCAAAAAAATTCTGTTTACTCTTATGTCACCCTGTGAAAAGAAATCATGGTATGAGAACAATGTGTTTTCATTTTAATAACCTCACAAGAAAGTAAAAAAATAAATAAAAAAGTAAACTAGCACAGAACTGCAGCAACTAGGAACAAATAGGCCGTTTTTGTGAGCACCCAACTCACTGATCAGTGCAGTAGTGTTCGGTTGCCTAGCAACCGAGATCGCACAGGTGCGATCAACTGGGTGTGACGACATGGTTAGTCACACCATGGGATCTCACAAAAATTGGTGAGAGGTTATCAGGAAGTAGCTACCATTAAAATTTGTTGGGCTGCAGTGCTTACATGCAGAGGAACTTAACCCAGAAGGAGTGAGGGTAAGCAGTTAAATATTAAAGAATATTTAGAAGTTGGTATTAGAACCTTTAATTATAAAAGTAAAATGATGGCTATGAGACCAATAGGGGAATACTATGATTATGTTTTCACAGACTACAAAGAACACTAATTCCACTCGAAGAAGCTCACAGTCTCCTTTAAGGTATGCTGTTAACAAAATAAGTAAATAGAAGCCACAATGTGGCCACATTATAATATTAAACAGCATAAGCAAAAGCTTTACAAAAATTATGTTTATGTCATTACAGGCCCAAAATTATTCTTTACAAGAAAGACAAGAAGTTTTAATAATATATATATATAAGGTATGCTGCAAGCCAAGAAATATGGGGAACAAGCCTTATAGGCAGTAGTTAAATCTTGTTTCAAGTTGTTAGCAGTGCTGTGTTCACTAACATACTGTGTATGTCTTTTTAGGATGCAACTTAGGATCTAAACAAGTACAAATAAATTAACCCTGTGAAAAATTAAGAATATATACAAGGGTGCACAAGCAATAATCTTGAATGGCATGTGTATACACCAAAGAATTAAAAATGTAACAATATCATATTAAAAATGCTGATTAATGACATAAAATAAATGTATTTACAGATGTGTAACAAAGAATAAACCCCATGAACAAGCTCCAAGTCGAGCGAAATGTAGGGGGAAGAGAAATAAAAAGAAAGATTGAAGAACAATAACTTGAGCGAAGAGTGTTTACTTCAAAGAGCCCCCTAACATTTCCTGTATTTTTTCTTGAATTTGAAAGCCTGGATTGGGGGCCGAAGAACCTAGAAGAGAACCATTACCCACTAAACAATATTTACACCGTGCAGGAGGCCCAGCACAAAGGCCTGGTGCCTCACAATGAGGATATGCGGGCCCATCCCTGTCTCCCTTTCCTTGGTGGAAGACCACAGAACTTTTTCTCAAGATGGGCCCAAGCAATGTTGGATGCCTGAGTTCTGGAAATCCTTTACTTGGGCTATGCCATAGAATTCTCAATGGTTCCTTCCAGGGGATGCTTTCTACCGTCCCCAGTTTCCAACGACGTGGCAAAATGCCAGGCAGTGTCAGAAATCCTGACCCACCTCATTCAAATCGTGCCAGTCCCACCAAGCGAGGAAGGTCAACGGTTTTATTCAATCTATCTCGTAATTCCCAAGAAGTCAAGGGCGAGGGGTTCAGGCCCATTCTGGATCTGAAGCATCTGACCAAGTTCATGTGCCACAAAACTTTCAAGATGGAGTCCCTGAGGTCAATAACCTAGGCTGTTCAGCCAGGGGATTTCTTAGCTTCAACAGATCTGATGGATGCTTACCTTCACATCCCCATCCGTCAGTCCAACCAAAAGTATCTCAGGTTCTCAATACTGGGCCAACATTTCCTATACAGGATGCTCCCATTCGGCTTTGCAATAACCACCCGAGTTTTCTTGAAGGTGATGATAGTCATGGTGGCTCAGTTTTGTCAGGAAAGACATCATATCTATCCTTATCTGGACAACCTGCTTATCATGCATCGACATTGCCTCTAGCAAAGAGGTCGGTACTCAGGACTCTGGAGATCCTAGAGCTGCACGGCTGGGTGGTGAATCGGGAGAAGAGCTCTCTCAAGCCATCTCAGACCTTGGAACATCTGTGGGCAGTCTTCAACACACAACTACAGAAGGTTTTTCTGTCACCTTCCCTGAAAGAGACCTTACTGACAGAAGTCCAATGGCTCAGGAATCAGTCATCGGCCACTGCCCTCAGTCTACCGTGGATTCTAGGCTTCATGGCAGCAGCAATAGATTTAGTCCTGTAGGCTCACTTACATATGCAGCTTCTTCAAATAAGTTTGCTGATGGCCTGGGATCCATCATCAGAGAATTATCCAGCCAGGATCCCCCTCACCCCTCAGTGTCATCACTCCCTGAGTTGGTGGGTGAATGTGCAGAATCTGAGCAAGGGGGTTCCACTGGAAGTTCCCTCAGAGTTAATTCGCACAACAAATGCCTGTCTGCATGGGTAGGGGTGGGGGTGGCAGTCTTGAACCAACTTCCCACTCAGGGAACTTGGTCAGTACAGGAACATCATCTCCACATAAATGTTCTAGAGATGCGGCTAGTCTACTTAACTCCTTTGGTTTCAAATCCTGCTGCAAAACAATGCGGTAAAAGTGAGATCAGATTACGCTGTCACAGTGGCGTACTTAAACAATCAAAGTGGCACAAAAAGCAGGGAGATGCTTCAAGAGGCCTCCAACCTCCTCAGGTGGGCGGAGGAGAATCTTCTCTCTCTGTTGGCAGTACACCTGGTAGGGGAGTTGAACATTCAGGTAGACTGGCTAAGTCGTGAAAATGTTCACCCCGGGGAGTGAAAGCTGAACCTGGAGGTGTTTGAACTCCTGTGCAACCAGTTCGGTCGACTGCAGATAGATCTGTTTGCATTCAGCCACAATGCTCAGATCCAAAGGTTTTTCAGTCATTTCTCGTGTCCACAGGCAGAAGAAGTGGATGCTCTGACTTAAGAGGGGATCTTCAGCAGAGCGTATGCCTTTCCTCCACTACCTCTTCTTCCAAAGGTCATACAAAATTAAGACACTCAAGAGGAAGCGTCCTCCTAATAGCTCCAGAGTGGCTGAGAAGACCATGGTTCTTGGACCTAGTGAATGTAGTTCAGCAAGTGCCCTTCCGCCTTCTTGTGCAAACAGACCTTCTGTTACAGGGTCCCATTCTCCACCCATATCCAAGAGTGATGCAGCTCACAGCCTGGCTACTGAAAGGAGGAGGCTCCTAAAATTAGCTTTCTCCAAGAAAGTGGTTGACACCTTGATGTCTGCCAGAAAAACTTCTACATCCACAGCTGACGCTGGAGTGTGGACCACCTTTTCATCATGGGCCAGAGGGAAATATTTTAAGCCTTCAAGGGTCTCAGTTCCACAGATTTTGGATTTTCTACAGGAAGGCATGGAGAAGGGGTTGGCATTGAGTACACTGAAAGGCTAGGTTTCCGCTCTCTAAGCATCCTTGTGTTTCTCCCTAGGAACTAATAGAGAGGTTATACATTTTATGCATGCAGTTAGCAGGAGTTGTCTGATGTTCTGATCCCTGGTTTCCCCTTGGGATCTTAATCTGGTTCTGAATGCTCTCTGTAAGGAGCCTTTCGAACTGCGATCATCCATATCATTGGATGTGTTGTCTTACAAGGTGTGTTGCTTGGTGGCTATGTGTTCAGCCAGGATAACTGGCAATCTCCAGGCCTTGTCTAACAAGAAGCCATACCTGATTATGTATAAAGATAAGGTGGTATTCAGAACGGTTCCGTCTTTCATCCCTAAAGTACCCATGGCTTTCCATGTGAACCAGAAAATATGTCTTCCATCATTCCGTCCGCAACCTTCTCAACCCAAAGAGAAGGAACTGCACAAGTTGGATTTGCACCGGCCATTAGAATATGTCTTAAAAGGATGGCTGAGTTTTTAAAGCCAGATAGTCTGTTTGTTCTTTTTGGAGCAGCCAGGCAGGGTCAGAAAGCCTCTAAGACCACCCTAGCTAAGGCCTATGTCACGGAAAAGAAGAGGCCTCCGGCTTTCATCAAGGCTCACTCCACCAGGGCTATGGCAACTTCCTGGGTAGAGAGATGTGAAGCATCGGTTTCAGAGTTATGCAAGGCAGCCACATGGTCTTCCATCCACACATTCACAAAACATTACACATTGGATATTCAGAGCTCTACTGACGCAGATTTTGGTCACAGAGTGTTTGTTGCAGGCAGCAGTTCACAAGTAATTTCTCTGCTTACTTCTGGCATATGGGATAATATTCTCCCCCTCCCATTTTTTTTCCGGGTACTGCTTCTTTGAACTCAGTTATTTTGATTACCCATTGGCAATGTGGAGTGCTACAGAAAGAAGAAATTTCTTCATACTTATGGTAATTTCCTTTTCTGTTAGCTCCAACATTGTTAATTGGGCCCATTCAGGAGACTGGCTCCTGCAGGAGAATCTTATCCGGTATGCCAGGAGGGCTGTCCTGTTTGACAAAATCCCCTACTATTTCCAGACATCTCCCTATCTGTGCTGCCCTGTACTCATATATACAACAACCTAAAAAGAGTTTTTCAATCAGTCTGCAACCGCAGGTTAACAGAGTTTTGTTATAGCTCTTAAAGTGTTTTTTTTCCTTTTTGCAGGTAGTCTCATGTCATACAGTTTTGTCTGAAAGTTATGCCTCAATGTGCAGTCGGCTTCAGCTTCCCAGATCTGTGACTGGTGTGGAGCATGCCTTGTTGCCTCATTGTTCTTTTCTGCAGCGAGGACCAAATTGTCCAAACCTTGTGACCAATGGAGAGCATGTTCTTCCTCAGATGTCTACCAGGAAGGTAAGAGAGCATTTATTTACAGTATTAAAGAATGTTGCACACAGGTGATTGGTTTCAGCTGGCAGTATAGCCTAGAGGTTAGAGGAACGAGGTGTGAACGAGCTTGATACATCCAGCAGACCAGACCTGGATTTGAGTCTCAAAACCTCCACTTGCATACTGTGCGACTCTGAGCAAGTCACTTAACCGCCCAGTGCTCCCAGGTCGCCCCTGAAAACAGGCACTTGTGCCTAGTGGGCCATACCTGGTTACCAAAGACTAAAATAAAAAAAAAAATTAAAAAAAATAACATAGGTAAATGTGTAGTTACTATGGCGCTGCGAGATCAGTAGTGCCTGGGGGGTTGCTGCTGCTTGGAATCCTTATGTACTCAACATTCTAAAGCTTGGGCTGTGCCATTTCTCCTGGCAGGGGTGCACTATACCCAGTTATTTGATTACTCATTGACAATGTTGGAGCTAACAGAAACGCAAATTACGGTAAGTATGAAGACATTTCTTCCATTCCCTCTACGGGGGGGGCGGGGGGGTGATGCAAGGGTGCCCTCTCTCTCCTCTTTTGTTTGCTCTTTGTATTGAGCCCCTGGCAATAGCTGTTAGGCAGAACCTGATGATCATGGGCATTATGGTGGGGGGCTGAAACAAAAATCGGCACTTTATGCTGATGATTCGATTTTTTTCATTCAAAACCCACAGAATTCCACTCTGGCACTGTGTCAGGAATTGGAAACTTTTGGTACGATTTCAGGCTATAAGCTAAACTATGCCAAACTGAAGCCTTGCAGGTATCAGAGGCTTGTCCTACGCAGTTCAGAGCCACATCCCCTTTAACTGGGCACCACACAACACTATACAATATGTAGGGGTGAAAATTACACAACTTCTATCAAAACTCTACTGCCTTAACCATCTCTGATTGTTAGTGAAGTAGCGGAGGATCTTAATACCTGGGCACTTCTGCCTTTTTCACTGGGAGGCAGAATTGCAGTTCTCAGGGTGAATATTCTACCGCGGCTGCTTTTGTTTCTTTCAGGCCTTGCCCATTATTATCCGCAAAGCATTCTGGGGTAAATTACATTCACTAACATTGAAGTTCCTCTGGCAGATGAAGAGAATCAAGGTAGAAATGAACACCTCGGCACTTCCTTGGGAGAAAGGAGGGATGGGTTTCCCAGACTTTGAATGATATGACTTATCGGCCCAGGCAGCACACCTGATGGCAATAGCTAATCAGAATTTGAGTACTGGGTGATATGCTTTGGAAAAGAGGAAGCCTCTCCCAGCCCCTATGTACATCTTGCCATGTATCCCTTGGACTAGCTCTCGGTTCTGCCAGATCCAAAATCCTTACACAAAAACATCCATATAGATCTGGTGCAGGCTGCACAGTATCACCCAGCCAGCAAATGACATGGGTCCCCTCACAGTAATTATTGGCAATCCAGACTTCCCCTAGGGACAGTTAGAATAGGGGGGTTCGCAGATGGAATGAAGCCAGATTCACGAAATTGTTTATAAATTTTTTCACAGCGGTGTTTGTGTATCCTTTACTGATTTGTAGGCCAAGTTCCAGCTGCCGAATACTGACCATTACAGATTTCCCCACATTTGGCATTATGTCCTGACAGGGTCCAATGGGGACTATTTAGTGCAAGACATGACTAAATTAGAAGATAATTTCTTGTGGACTGTCAGATTCGCTGACACAAGTAGACACATTTCTGTCATGTATCAATTACTGCAGGAGGCAGGGGGTCACTGTTTAGACTACATTTGGAGAAGGTGGGAGGGTGAAGTAGTCAAACAATCTCGGACAGCGACTGGGAAAAACTCTTAGAGAAGGGGTGGAAGGCTTCTATGGCCTGGAGAGAGTAAAGGTGGAAGGTGTTAGTATGTTGTTTTTTTTTTTTTTTCACATACCCACAATCACAGCCCATTTTACTCTGGGTCAGGGGACAAGTGTTGGAGAGGGTGTAACCGGCGGGATACACATTTTCATATCTTTTGGGATTGCCCTGTCATTTAACCCTATTAAGGGCGATATATGGAGAACTGGGCAAAATGTGGACACAGTCCATTCTGTTCACTTTGGAAACCCTTGTGCTCGATCTACGCCCCCTCCTCAGGACTCAGCAAGCAGTGACAGAGGGAACAGTTTCATTCCTTTTGCTTGGTAGCTATTAAAGGAATCACATGCCACTGGTTCTCAGCCGAGGTTCTCTCTGTCATTGAATGGCAGGGGAAAATACAACAGGTGGCAGAGATAGAAGAAAGTAGCTGCTGATCTTAGACTGTCTCCATATAAACACCTGGAGCAATACCTTGTATAAATATAGAACCCCAGTGTAGAATACACCAGGGGCCCCGGGGGGGGTTATGGTTGGGGAAAAGGTACTGAATGATAGAAACACATGTCAAAAGAAAGATGTTATGACATACACAGACATAAATGTTTTGTTCCTCATTTATTGGTTGTTTAATAGTCAAGCTGTACAGTGTTGAATGTTCATATTGTTTACAGAAGTGATACCACATCCCTCATTTAAGAAGAGCGAAGATCTTGGTAATTATTCTGGAAGGGACACAGCATCAGAAATAGACAAGCTTAAGGTCCCCTACATTTCAGATATAAGCTGTGAACTTTAAATACAGTACATTCCCAGGAGGTGTAACTCACATCAGTATTGTAATATGGTGACTGTATTGCTGTGTACTTTGTGTTGTATACATGCTTTCTCTCTCAGTAAAACCTGAGTTATAAAAAAAAAATACCCTTTTTTTATTTATTTAGTTTTTGTTTACCGGATAAGTGCACTAGCCATGACAATGACTATTTTCAGGCACGACCCAGGAGGGTACAGTACATCAATGCATACAGAAACATTTCATGACAGGTACAACATACTTTACAACAGCATATATTTTATTTCAAGTACGACAAAATTGACAATAGCATATATTTCATTACAAGTATGACATGTATGACAATACCAGACAGGGTAAATGGAGAAAGGAATGGTGGCTATAGACAAGGTAGAAAGTATTTACAGTGGAGAAAGGTAGTATGCAAAAGAAGAAAGGTGGCTACCAACAGGGTAGATGCAATTTGCAGTGTGATGGTAATAATAAACAGAAACATATTCAGAAATACAGATTACATAACATTTATGTTTTGAGGAAAATAAGATAGTTTGTAAATGCTGTAGTGTTTATTTGGGGTTGACAGTCGGGAAAAACTGGGGGGGTATAGGAGTAAGGGAGATGGAAGAAAAAGCAGGAAGAGGATAGGGGACAAGTCGGAGTAGGAGGAACTGAGTATCCTCCATACAGTTGCATGAATCTCAACACTCCACTTATTAATCTTGTTAATTTGTTTTTTAAGTATAATCTATTTCTGTTCCAATATGTTATTGGCACATCTGAGGCCTAGATAATCATATGCATTTACTGTTGCTAATCTGAAGCCTTTAGCATAAATTTTGTATTTATTTACAATAGCTTGACCAAGCACTACAAATCTGTATTTTATTCATGTTTGTTTTAAGACATTTATTGTCACAGAGTTGGACAAATGTATCTAATTTTCTTTGTAGACTCAACAAAGATGTGGAAATCAGCACAACATTGTCCGCATCAGCGAGCAAAGGGACATTAAGCGAAATTATTTTAGGGTAATGATACGTTTCGTCTTCAAGCCTATTAGGTATTTCATTTATATATACAGATTGAATAGTAAATGAGCCATGATACATCCCTGGCAAACCCCAAGATTTGTTTTAATTTTCATTGTTAAACTACCAGTTAAATTATATTATACCTTTGACCATATATGTTCATGTAGTTGGTTATAATATTTAACAAATTTTCTTCTATTCCGTTTCTGTAGACCTTCCCAAAGTGTTCACCTGCTAATGCTGTCAAACGTCTTCTTCAAAACAATGCAGCAGCAAAATAATTTAGATTTGCGTCTTACAACATATTTATGTGGTAAGTGGGCTAAAACTTAGCAATGCTGTGTCATAAATCTGTTATTTCTAAATCCATTCTGAAATTCTGTTAAAACATCATTTTCATCTACCCAGTCATGTAACCCTGACAACAATATCCTTGAAAAAAAATTCTGAGTGGTATCAATGAGATCTATGGGCGATATAAAACTGGATCCCTTAAGTCACCCGTCTTAATTTAGGAAAGATAATATTCCCCTTGCCAAGATTGTGCTATAACTGTATTCTGGATTATATAATTAAAAAATATAATGCAATATAGGAAACCAGCATTCCTCATTATGTTTTATGACATGTATAGTCATTTTGTCAGGAGCTGGAGCTTTATTGTACTTGGTTTTGGCAATTGTTTTAATAATATCCAATTCAATTATATAGAAAGGACATGGTGTATAATATGTACTTAATTTTTTATGTAACTTTATGGCTATATCAGGCCTCTGTTCTTCCCCTTCATCATAATAAACTTTAGAAAAATTAGCAGCCCAAGCATCTGGCTGAATCTAATGATCTAAAGATCTTGAATATAAGCTTGTACCTTAGCTACCATTGTCCAAAATGTTTTGGTATCTCTCTTGATCACAGCATTCCACAGTTTTGCCCATAGCATTTACTGATATGATTTGTTCTCCTTATTAATAATTTGTATGTATAACTTTCTCTGTATATTAAGCTTGTTGAAATTTTGTCTATATTTAACCAATCTTACTTTCCTAACCAATGCATTTACTTTTTGCTTTTCTTGTTTGCAAATAGCATTTACCCTTAGACTGCTGACAGAATTGGGGCTCTAAGAAGTTCTGGTCTACCATAAAAACCCTCCTTGGAACTAATCATACAGCCCACTCAAGTGATATATTGATAAATAACATTCATTGCAATAATTCACTGACTATAGTCAACGCTTTCAATCGCCTCTTTTCAGACCTAACCAGCTACCCGGCCTCCTTCCCACTTATATACACCACTTCCCCTTCCAGTGATACTGAACCTCTTCACACACATCCTCCCTTCAAGTTCCGGAGTATAACAAGAGCAGAAGTTCTAAAACTTCTCCTCTCCATCCCTGACAATATCAGCTCGGGCTCAGATGGTCTGGAACCAAGGCTCCTAAAAGCTATAGCACCACTCATAGCCTCTCCCCTAACCAAAATCTTTAATCTATCTCTATGCCATGGTCTAGTTCCTAATATCTGGAAAATAGCTAGAGTCACACCCACCCCCAAGAAGGGTGATCCGAAAGAAATTAAGAACTACCGTCTCATAGCAATTCTCTCTGTGCTTAGCAAAATCTTGGAAAAACTAGTGTCTACCCAATCCATTGAATATCTTCACAAGTATAACCTTCTCTCCTGTTCCCAGCATGGCTTCCACAAAGGCCACAGTACTTCCACTGCCCTACATAAATTCACGAACGACATCCATTCTTCCATGAACCCTGGTCATAAGACAGGTGCAGTTTTCATCACTTTAACCAAGGCTTTTGACCTGGTTAACCACTCCCTTCTTCTTTCTAAACTACGCTCCTTAGGCTTCTCCACCGATGTAGTGGCCTGGTTAAACAGCTATCTGTCTGACAGAAAGCAAGCAGTAGTCTTTAACTCAGCCTGTCAGACCTTTCATCTATACAAGTTGGCGTGCCTCAGGGCTCTATACGTGGCCCCTTGCTCTTCTCAATCTTCATTAATGACATCCCGTTGCTTGCACCCTCCTGTTCAACCCTGTTATATGCAGATGACCGTGTTATCTACCATAGTGCTAGACACATTTCTGACATAAACCTCCCTCTTGCCTCTGACTTTGCAAATATTCAGTCCTGGCTAGCTGAGAACAAACTGGTTCTCAATACTAGCAAGACCTACTCCATGCTCTTTGGCTCACCTGCCAGACTTAAAGCGAACCAACATGCCCTCAAAATCTCATGTGCAGACGGCTCTGCACTGGACAGTGCCAGTTCCTTTAAATAACTGGGCATTACTCTTGATTCATCTCTTGATTTTGACCTACACATTTCCACCACCTGCAAAGCTGTCAATGCTAAGATAGGAGGTGCATACCGCACTAGTTATGCCCTCACTCCATCGGCTAGACTACCTGTGGCTCAAGGCTTTCTGCTCCCAGCCCTGGCCTATGGCTCAGCCACTTACATATCTGTCTCTAAATCCTCCCTGCTAAAATGGGACACCACCTATAATAGCATCTGCCGCTATGCTTCTGCATCCTCATGCTTCAAACATCACTGTCTGCTCTATGCTGACCTAAATTGGCCTTGCCCCTCTGCCCATCGACTTCAGTCTTATGGCTCACTGACTGACTGCATTACTAGATCAGGCCTCCCCCTATCCCTTGCCTCTCTTCTACACTCACAACCTCTCAACTATGGGCTCCAATCTGCTGACCAAACCCCTCTTTACATACCTAGGTGCAAAACCAATATGGGTACTCATGCTTTCTCTTACATGGCACCAATACACTGGAATTCTATACCTCAAACTATACATCAAGATCCCACCCATGCTAGTTTTAAGAAACTTCACTGAGGTCATCTGCGTGCTGCTAACCCCTGCATTTGCTTTTATCCACCTTAGATCATCTGTTCTCCCTGCCCTCTGTTTAATTTTGGCAATCTACTTCTTATCACCTCGTTCCATTTCTCCTAAATCCTCCTATATGTTCCTCTCTTATCCTTTATCCTCCTTTCTGTTTCCCACCACCCACGTTTTGTTCTCTCTCCTCCTCTTTTACCACAGATGGCACTTATTGTACTTGTCTGTGTATATTATTTCTTTCCCATTGTTTCTGATTGTACTGTTATTTTGTCTAAAATGTATTTGACAGTATTATACTGAACAATGTTTTTCTACACCTAAGTTTGAATGTTTGTGAAATCTCTCCTAACTGTGTTACATTTTCCATGTGCTGCATCACATGTATACTCATGTATTTCAAACTGTATTTCTCCTGGGTCGTGCCTGAAAATAGGCATGCCTATGCCTAGTGCACCCACCCGGTTACCAAAAGCAAATAAATAAATAAATAAATTAGAACTTATTGGAGTTCTGGACTGATATAGGATTAAACCATGTTGAAGTTCGGGGCCGGTCTGTCGGCGCAGCAGTAGAGCTACCATTTGCAATGCCTACAAGCTGGGTTTGGGAATAATTCTGGAGTATAGGAGGGCCAGGGGAGGGGAGGTAGACTGTGCATCCCATGGATGCTCTCCATCCCTGGGGGGGAGGGGGACATATGTCTCCAGTGCCATGCCATTGCCTGGGTGACCATGGATGGTAGCCAAGCACCAGAGGCATGAGAGGGTGCATTGATGTTGGCAGCTGGGTGCCACTGACGTCATGGGGTGTGGGACGTAACTCCAAGAAATAACCACCAGCTGCAGGGATGATGGTCAGCCCAGGGGGCCCACCATGGGGGTAAGCTGTGGGGCACTGCAGTCCATAAGTACCAGGACAGTAAGTCTGATTACAGGGCCAGAGGGACATTGGGGGCTATTGTAGGAGTGGACTGGGTGACAGGGGAACAAAAAGTATACTTAGTAAAGAAAACATTTTGAACTTTGGTTACTCTTCCCATTTTCCCTGGGAAGGCACTGACCATCGAGCAGACTCTATAGACCATGAGGCCTAATCTGCTGGCTTTGTAGTATGTTAGTATAAAGCAGTGGAGAAATAAACAGAGTCAAGGTTTCAAAACCGCCAAAAGGAGACATTTAAATCTCTGGTTGTTCCAAGGTCATTAGTTATTATAACTATTCATTGATGAAGATTCTCTTTCAATTAAAAAATAATTCATCATCAATTGGATTGGGAAATGTGGTGAATCAGACTGTTCTGTTATCTTAAGATCTACAATTTTACTTAAAGAGCTAGTGGAGCCACAACAGACAGACAGGAAAATAATACATATTTTAAGTAGTCAGTTGTACTTTTTTATTTCTGAAGTATTTGTTTTTTCCTTTTGTTTATTAGAAAGTATTCTATATGACAATATTGTGCTGGATGTGTGGGACAGCTCTTAACTGGCAGCTGACATACCTGCCTCTATCCTCCCCCAACTACATCATCAGCATTGTGATTTCACTGACAATGACATCACAGGTGATGGACCAGGCTGCCACCACGTGGCTGTTTCTAAGCAGCAGTGATGTCTCAGTCAGTGAGTTCAAATAATGATGATGCATGGGGGGATACAGCTGGATATATCAGTTGCCAGGCAGAGTGCTGTCCCAAACATCACACCTACTGACATCAAGCAAACTATCTTCTAATTAACCAATGGGAAAAGAAGCAGTATATCAGATATAAAAAGTAATGACTGACTGCTTTTAAAAACTAATATTAGTTTTAGACAGTACACTAGTTCTTTAATGCATTCAAATTTACCAGAACTAAATCTATTACAGATACTCCAGGAGGCAGTATAGCACAGTGGTTTAGGGCTCTGAGCTGCAAACTTGGAGATCTGGGTTTAAATCCCACTGCCCTCATTTGCAAACTGTGTGACCTGAGCAAGTCATTTAACTTCATTGTGCTCCCAGGTCACATGGTCACATCTAGAAACAAGCTCTGGCTTACTGTGCCTTTCCTGATTAAACAATTTCCCCTTCCCCCTTTCCCCATTACGTGAGCAGAATTTATAAGCACCTACCGAATCTTCTTTAGTCCTGCCATTAATGTGTATTAAGTCTAAATTATGTATTGCAGTATTAAAATGTTTCCCCACCTCATTTGTTTTTGTGTCTTTTATTCTCCTGTTGTCAGATGAATTACTATTCAAATGGTTAACCTTACCATCAAAGAATGTTAAGAGCATATCAGTTATGTCATTATGAATCTCAACATATCTAGCATTGAAGTCTCCTGCCATAATGATATCCAAGTTTCAATTTCCTTCTGTTATAGTAATTATTGTTTCAACAAAGTTATGCCATATTGATGACAACTCCATCCTTGTTATCTTAGGTGGGAGATATGCA
This sequence comes from Neoceratodus forsteri, assembly GCA_016271365.2. NCBI lineage: Eukaryota > Metazoa > Chordata > Ceratodontiformes > Ceratodontidae > Neoceratodus > Neoceratodus forsteri. Next base: position 738,333,836 of record CM028136.1, read on the forward strand.
TTGACCAATATCACTTTCTTGTTCCCTTTAACCACTTCTACTGCTAGAACATGTTTATTGTCTATGTTTAACGGATTAACCAAAATTCCCTTGTTATGTCTAATAGCTAAAAGTAATCCCATTTGTCCTTTCCTATGATTCACTTTCTTATCTGCTTTTCTATAAAACGTCTCATATCTCTGGAGTCTTGGAACATCACTTTACCACAACGTTTCCTGTAATAAGATTATATCATATGTATTTAAGAATTTCATACATTCAGGGTCTGCCATTTTATTGGACAGCCCATTGATGTTCCAAAATATCAAACTACAGTTATTTGAGCTGTCTGTGTTTGTCACTTTATTTAAGGATAAGTACTAATATGGTTATTAAGTGCCTAAAGTAAGAAGGCAGAGGAGCACTGCCCTCGATTACTTGTGAATTATTTGAAATATCAGAATGAGGAGAGAAATTAACATTTTGTTCCATTTGGTTTGGGAATGTATTTGACTGATACTCGGAGGATCTCTGGTTTTTGTAGTTTCTCCAGGTCCACCATATATAACCCAAAAATGTCCAACTTTTCAGAATTTGCTAAAATTGGCTTCGCACTGTCATTATCCCCACAAAATAAATATATCTGTGAGAAATTATTATTGTCTTTATGGACCTTAATCCAAATTACTGTATTTCTGTACATTGGTATATTTAAATGTGTTGACATGAACTCACAGATAGATTTTCTGACATTTCCAGTTGGCTTTTCTGGCAGTATATTCCAACCTAACAGCATTAATGATCTAGGCTTCACAAAAGATCTGCTTCTTTTTTTATTTATTGTTTGGTGTTTTAAATTCAGTTGGTAACAACAGTCTGCAATTATCTCTGTATACAGTTTTCATTTAGATAATCACATTCTGATTCCTTTTTTTGTGGATGAGAAATTATTCATAAATAGCCAATGTCAAAGCCAAGCTCTGACAATTGATGCCTATTTTGCCAAATGGCAGTTGCACTTTCCAAATTGTTAAAGGATACTACTACATCAGTTTTCCTTTTATAATTTAAAAGGAATGAATGTGTCACATGAAAGGAATCAAGGGGATATGTAATCCCAGGCATGTATTTTGTCTTCCCTTTCAAGGTATCACAAGGTTCATCAGAGGACCTATGGATACCCGTCACAAAAATGTTCACATTACAATCCTCAAAAATACTTTCATTCTGACAGTAAGTGTCTAGATTGGGTAAGACTGCTCAGCAACCTGGGTGGATCTAATGCAATTCCAACTGATGTCAAAAAACGTTCTGCTTAAAATAATCTAATGCCTTCTGTTCTTATTCTACTATTACTTATATCTAAACCTTAGCTGCTGGATCTGGAATTCTAAAAGCCTTCAAAATAGCCTGGCCAATTTTTTTCAACTTGTAAATAATGTTTAGTTTTAGTTAACATGGATTTGTTAGTTTCATTCCTATCCTTTGCAACCCCTTTAAGTACCAACATTGCCATATTTCAGACGTTATTTTGATCATCTAACTTAAGTTGATCACTACAATTCACCTTCTGGGCATGAGACTCAGGAATAACGTGAACCTATTCCATTTACATTTAAGTCATCATTATTAGTGTATACATAAAAGACAGAGATGTCCTGATCTTCTAGCAACACATCTTTACTACACTGGTCTTTTAGCTGTTGTTTATCCTTCCCATCTATCTTTACAATTCTTTTAAATTTTTTATTTTATTTGCTTTGCATGTTCCTGATTTTTTTCCCCTTTCATTTTAGTAATCATTTTATTTTTCAAAGATGATGGCAATTCCTTGATATGGTGGTGGTGGTGGTGGTGGGGGGGTTAGAAGGTTAACTTGTATCCCTCTATTTTGTGTATCAGGTTTTTGGGGTGCACTATTCCACTTTTTTTTTCCTGATAGAAGAGCCCTTCACTTCCTCCTCGTATAACTGCTTAGTATGTTCTTCCATTGATCTCAATCATATACTGATTTTACCATAACATTGGTCATTTGACTATTATTTCTTTAATTATCCATAATGTCTCCAAAATGACTACATTTGTACTAAATGGGTTTACAGAAGAGCTTGTGAGAGAACTGAAGCTACCAGATTATTCCTTGAGGAATTTACTTGAGGAGCATCTGGTAATCCTTCAATTTTCTACTTCTCTCCCTTAGGAGATTTTTCTGAAAAGGGTTCTCATATAAATTTGGATGAAGACAGGTCCCTCATCTCTGGGCAGCATGAAAGTCTAGAATCATTTAGAGCTTGAATCACTCCTCTTGTTGGTATAGATAAATCACTTTTCTGGAATTCTCTCAGTAAATCTTTAAGCCCACTTATGGTTACATCTAATGTGTTAGCAACTTCTCCCAATTTTTTTGAATTCTCATCTAGACAATGTTCCTTTAAATTTCATATAAATTTAAATATATCATGACTGTTTAAAAGAACTGAAGAACTCCCACTGTCACTTTCTCTAACTCTAGTCGTTATTTTTTTATGACTATTGATGCAAGGATTGTTACAATCCCTAGTAAATTCAGTTCCTGAACCAACCAGCGATCTTTTCATTATACAGTCTGAGGGCAGGATTCACAAAGAAGATGCCCTCAGTGCATCTCGGCTGCCCTGGCACAGGAGAGATGCACTGAGTGCAAAATGGGTGATTCACAGAGGAGGCACAGGGAGATGCCCCCGGCATATCCCCTCCGTGAATAGCACAGGTGTGCCCCACCCAGAATGTGACGGGGCAACCCAGGCTGCGCTGACACATCCCCATTGCCAGCTGTGAACCCTTTGGGGCAGGGCATCTCAGGATGCCCTGTGCCCAAAAATGCGATTCACAGCCAGGGCATGCAATGAGGACTAGGTAGTATAGTGTACGGGACCATTAGCACGCCATTATAATACACATAATAATAATATGTTTATTTATATAGCTAATTCATATTTCAAAGCACTGCACATACAAAGAATATCAAAACAATTTAAACTAAATACAAATTCAGCACTGGTTTAAAAACAACCCCAGTTATAAATATCAGTCGTTAAAAGGTTGTTGGAAGCGTTACGTTTTCAGGCTAGTTTTGAAGCTCTCCATGGTCCTGCACTCCCTAATCTGTCGAGGTAGACAGTTCTATAGGGACGGTGCTGCAAACATAAATGCCCGGGCCCCAGATGTTTTTAAATGTACCCTGGGAACTTCTAACAACCCTTCATCAGATGAACGGAGACGCCGGCCGGGGCTGTAGGGAATCAGGAGTTCTTGCAGGTAACTCGGTCCCAGTCCACGCAGGGCTTTATAGGTCAACAGACCAATCCTGAAAGTGATCTGCCACTGTATAGGCAGCCAGTGCAGAACACACAGCACAGGAGTAATACATCTAGAGCACGATGTCCCAGTCAGCAACCGAGCTGCAGCATTCTGCACCAGCTGCAAGCGGTGGATATCAACCCCAGGAAGCCCCAGGTAAAGGGAGTTACAGTAATCAAGGCATGAGGTCACTAAGGCATGGATCAACATGGGCAGATCATCGGACCGAACAAGGTGTTTGATTCTGGAGATGTTCCTAAGATGGTAGAAGGAAGAACTGATGACTGCTGACACCTGCACCCATAGTGTAAGCCCGTCGTCAAGAACGACGCCCAGATCACGCACCCATTCAGAAGCAGGTAGCTGTACACCATCCAGCCAAAGCCCAGATGGTAAACCTACCACCGGCCTCTCTATCCCGTTCCCTGGATCCACTACCAACACCTCAGTCTTCCCAGAGTTCAATTTCAACCAGCTGGTCTTCATCCAGTCATAGATCTCTGTCAAACAACTGTTAAACAATGAGACTGCACTATCCTGGTTGGGTGCAAAAGACAGATAGAGCTGGGTATCATCAGCGTAACAATGAAACCTCAGCCCATATCATCTTACAATGTCTCTGAGGGGCAGCAAGTACACTGCGAACAACATGGGGGACAACACCGAACCCTGAGGGACCCCGCATGGCAGAGAGAATGGTTCTGAGGAAAAGATCCCAGACACCACCCTCTGAGACCTGCTGGCAAGGAAAGAATGAAACCATCTGAAACTGGACCGGCCAGGTCACAGATAACCCTCAGGCACTCAAGTAGCACCCCATGGTCCACAGTGTCGAAGGCTGAAGAGAGATCCAGAAGTACCAAGATGGAACGGCGTTTCTGGTCCCTCGCCATCAGGAGATCATTGAGCACCTGAACCAGAGCTGTCTCAGTGCTATGTCTCTTCTGGAAGCCTGACTGGAGAGGGTAGAAGATATCATGGATGGTAAGATGGTTCTCCAGTTGTAGTGCAACCACTTTCTCAATCACCTTCCCAACGAAGGGAAGGTTAGAGATAGGTCTGTAGCTGGCAAAGTTGTTCGGGTCCAAGGAAGCTTTCTTAAGAAGCGGTGTCACCACCACCTCCTTCAGGGAGCTGGGGAATTCTCCCGAGTCTAAGCAGCACCAAACAATCTGTGCCAGGATCGGGCTGATAAACTCAATACACCCCAATAAAAGGCGTGTAGGGCCTGGATCCAAACTACAGTATGTTGGCCGCAACTTCTGGACAATCCGCATGATATCATCAGTCTCTGGCCAGTCAAAAGAACTCCAGGATAACTGAGAGAGTGACCAAATACCGACCGCCATTAACTCCCATAGAAGACGCTAAGCAGATCTCGGGCCCTGATGTCAGCCACCTTATCTGCAAAAAATCGAGCAAACTCATCACACTTAAGTTGTGAAAATGCTCCTCAAATCTTCAGACAGGATGGGTTGCACAGCCTGTCTATGGTTTGAAAGAGCTGAGCCGGTCGATTTTGAGTGGCAGCAATCTCACCGGACAGGAATTCTGCCTTCTTACGCGTGATTGCTGATTAATAGCAATGATAATGGTCTATCAATCTAAGGTGGTCGGCATCAAGGGACAATTTCCGCCAGCGATGTTCTAACCTTCATCCAACTCGTCTCATCTCCCTCAAATCTGTCAAACCAGGAGAGTTGGGGCCAAAGAGAGAGTAGTTGAACGATGGACTGGGGTGATGAAATCCATAGCCCTAGTGATGGCCTTGTTATAGGCCAACATCAGATTCTCTGGATCCTTGCCTGCCTGCGGAACTCCTGAAAGGTCCAACACCACCAGAAGGCCTTCAGGGGTTACTCCCCTCAATGGGCAGTATTTGACCATTTCCACCGGGGCAGGCCTATAAAAGGGGGGCTGGAAATCGAATCTCACCGTGTAGTGGTCAGACCATACAACTGGTTTCACCACCAAGTTGGAGGCCTTGATCTCCAGGAGGTAGACCAGATCAAGACAGTGACATTGCTTATGCGTAGCGGAGGTAGCTACCTGTGTGAATCCCAATGAATACATAAGTTGGAGGAAATCTTGACCAAACTGTGAAAGTTCATTGTCGACCCAGGCATTGAAGTCGCACACGACCTTCAGCCTGGGCGACTCCAATGTCATGTCGACGATGAAGTCCGCGATTTCCTGCAGGAACAACTTCTCACCCCCGGGTGGACGGTAGATGAGAATGATCCTACAGCCCACACCTGCTACTGCAGTAAACTCGAATGATCTGGTCCCCTCCCCTGGTACAACAGTAAGATCCAATTTTGATCTAAAACAGATAACCCCCCCTCGCCCCTGCGGTCCGATCTCGAGTGGTGTATCACCGAAAAAACCGGCTGGGACAGCTGCCTCCAAAATGGGGCCTGCACTGTCATCGAGCCAGATCTCGGTGATGCAAGCCAGGTCTGTCGACTCAACAAGATCAGCAATAATTGCTGTCTTGTTTCTAACAGACCTGGCATTGCATAACACCATTCGGGTTGGACTGGGTTCCGGGGCCGACCGAGTTATCTACCCAGATGAGCTGGAGCCCTTGGGTATGGTAATTAGACATGGAGGACCACATTTCGGTAACCATTTCACCCCAGGGCGTCTCCTGGACCATACAACCCTGATATGGCCACCCCGCTCCCCCCCCCCGAAGTCCTGAACCCTTCCTCCCTCCCCTCCTACTAATGATACCCAGCACCCTACAGTGGTAGTAAATCGCTGCAGGTAAAGGAGGGGGTGAAAAGGGCCAGAGTTCGGATGAGGAGTAGTGCCTGATTGGGAGAGCCTTAGCCCAACACATCCTCCAACTCAAAAAAAAAAAATGTGCTTTCACTCCCTATAAAACTATATTTCCACCCCACAATTTATAAACTAAAACAATCCCAAAATATAAACAACCCACAAAAATAAAATATAAAAATCCAAGAGAAAATACAGTAAGTAATGAACATAAAGTAATGAACATATAAAGTTTAAGAGTACTGAAGTCCTCTCACTACTCCAGTCTTCTTATTGTCCAGAAGTTTTTATCTCCCCCACTACCTCTCACGAAGTGGGGGATACATAAACTGAAGTCCTCTCACAACACCAGTATAAAGTCCAAATTAAATATTTCTCACTGTATAGAGGGAACTAAAATATAATAATCATGCGTAAAACCTCAATAGGACCAGCTAAATTATTTCTGATGTCCAGACACTCCTCAGTAGTCTTCAATAATTCAAGCCACTACATTTAAAACATAAAATCCTTTTCATAACGCTCTTCAGTATGATCCAAGATCCATATTGACCAAACTGCAGTGGTCTGGGGTTTTTACCAAAAACTCCATGGGGGAACCCCCCCTCCTGACCAGCTACTGTAAGGCCTCACAGGTTATCTTAACTCACTCCCCGCAGCCTGCAACTACAGTCCTCCAGGGGACAAACCAGGGAATGCCCCATGAAGAATTTTGGAGAAGCCCCACTGAAGCTCCGGCTCCCCAGAACTCACCAGGTGACTCCCGTTCAGCTGCAGAGGGTACAGTCACCACCAGCCCATGTCCACGGAGGTGCCCCCCCCCCATACAACTCCCAGACACACCGTCCCTTTAATTCTGTTCGAAATCCGTATTCTCTCGTTTTTTTGTGTTTTTTTTTTTTTGTAGTTTTACTCACAGCCCGATAGTCCAGATCAAAAAAGAATCTCTCAGCTCTCCATTCCACAGCAATTCGTACAGAGCTTAACCACTCCAAATTATTAATCCCATTACTCTTCTATACCTCCCAGGAAACAATACTGTCAGCTCCCAAATGCAGCTCCAAGAAACATAGAAACAAACATAGAATTTGACGGCAGACAAGGACTGCTTGGCCCACCTAGTCTGCCCATTTTCCTACCTAACAGATAAGCTGCAGATCCTAGTTAACCAACAGCTTACTTCCTCCTACCCCCCACTAGGACTGCCTTATGTCTGTCCCATGCATTCCTGAATTCCCCCACTGTTCTTGACTCCACAACCTCCTCAGGGTGGCTGTTCCATGCATCCACAACCCTCTCTGTAAAAAAATAATTCTTCACATTAGCTCTGAGCCGTCCCCCCTCTATCTTCAAATTGTGTCCCCTTGTTCTTGCACATCTCTTTTTCTGAAAGATGCCACCCTTTTGGACTTTGTTGATTCCCTTGAGGTACTTGAAAGTTTATATCATGTCCCCTCTCTCCCTCCTTTCCTCAAGGGTATACATATTAAGCTCCTTTAGTCTTTCTTCATATGCCTTCTGGTGCAGACCCTGCACCACTTTGGTTGCCCTCCTCTGGACAGCCTCCACTCTGTCTATGTCTTTGCGGAGGTGGGGTCTCCAGAACTGCACACAGTACTCCAGATGGGGTCTCACCAACTGTCTGTACAGAGGGATAACAACTTCCTGTTTTCTACTATTGATGCCTCTCCATATGCATCCCAGTATCCCCCAGCCCTCCTTACTGCCTTCTTACATTACTTGCCCACCTTTAGGTCATCTGATATAATTACCCCCAGGTCCCTTTCCATTTTACTGTTGTCAGTATCTCACCCCCCATTGTGTACTCTTCCCTTGGGTTTTTGTTTCCCATGTGCATTACCTTGCACTTCTTTGTATTGAATCTGAGCTGGCTACATTTGACCATTCCTCCAACCTTGCCAAGTCCTTCTCATCCCTTCCACTCCATCTGGTGTATCAACCCTGTTGCAGATCTTTGTGTCGTCTGCAAAGAGACATACTTTTCCTTCCAGTTCCTCTGCAATGTCACTTATAAAGACATTAAAAAGGACCGGTCACAGTACTGAACCCTGCGGTACCCCACTAATAACCCTCCTTTCTTCACTGTGGACTCCATTTACTACTACCCTTTGCGTCCTATTGTCTAGCCAATTTTTTATCCAGGCTACCACCTTGGGACCCACTCCAAGGCTGGCTAACTTGTGTATTAATCTTTTGTGTGGGACTGTATCAAATACCTTGCTAAAATCTAGGTAAGCCATGTCCACAGTCCGTCCTGGTCTACTACTTTGGTCACCCAGTCAAAGAAATCTATTAGATTAGTCTGACACGATCTTCCCATCGTGAATCCATGCTGCCTTGGGTCCTGTGACCCACTGGCCTCTAGGTACTCAACAATTCTTTCCTTCAGAAGTGATTCCATCAGTTTCCCTACCACTGAGTTCAAACTAACTGGTCTGTAGTTTCCTGCCTCTGTCCTACTCCCACTTTTGTGAAGAGGAATCACATCCACTTTCCTCCAGTCCTCAGGTACCACCCATCCTCCCATGATTTGTTAAAGAGAGTAGTCAGTGGTGTCATTAGTTCTACTCTTAGTTCTTTTAGAATTCTTGGGTGAATACCATCAGGCCCCATTGCTTTGTCCACCTTCAATTTTATTAGTTCTTTCAGAACCCTTTCTTCTGTAAATGGACTGGTATCGACCCCTGTCTTCAGAGTGTTTCTTTTGTTTGGTTTAGGTACCTCCCCCTCCTCTTCCTTTGTGAATACTGAGCAGAAATATTCGTTCAGTATCCCTGCTTTTTCACTGTCACCCTCTACCCACATTCCTTCCCCTTTATTAAGCCTTGGAATCCCTCCTTTGGTCTTTCTTTGCTCCCTAATGCACCTATAAAAGGTCTTATCCCCCTTCTTAACAGAGTTGGCTGTCCTTTCCTCGGTTTGGGCCTTTGCTATTCTGACTGCCTTACCAGCCTTTTTCTGCATTAACTGATAAAGTTCTCTGTCCTGCTCCTTCTGTGTTTCCTTATATTTCCTGAATGCTATCCTTTTCTCCTTAGAACTGATAGAAATCCAAATTATGGCCCCGTTTGCATTGCGCCTGCAGGGATGCCCCAGTGGAATGCACTGAACAGTAGACGTTGCACAAGCACGCCCCCCTCCCCACCCCAAGTCCCCGGTAAATACTGTGCCTGGTGGCGGTATAAGAAATGCAGAACCCCCACCCCATGCCCATAGACTGCTGCACCCATGGCGGGGTACATGTGGTGCAAGAACCCCCTCCCAAGCCCCTGTTGCAGCCGCCCTCTACAGCAGTGGTAAATGTGAATAACCCTCCTCCAGCCCCAAGCCCCGTTGAGGCCACTCCCATGGCAGCCATCCATTACGGGTGAACCTCCACTTTTAGCCCACCCCTCACCCATCAGCCTAGCAGTCCACTGTCGGCCGGTGGCTCAGCTCACCACAACCACCATGGCCGGTGCCGACAGAGCTGGCTGACAATGACAGTTACCCTATAACCCGGCCCAGATGGCGTCAGGTTGCACGGTAGCTGTCACTGTCAGGACAGCTCTGTCGGCGGGCGGCTGTGTGTAGGTGGATGAGTCACCCGCCAACAGTGGGACCCTGCTGGGGTGATGGGTGAGGGTGGGTTGGGGTGGGAGGGTTCACCGAATGGACGGGCTGACATGGGGAGCAGCTTCAATGGGGGCTTGGGGCTGGAGGGGGTTATTTTTTACATTTACCACTGCTGTGGAGGGTGGCTGCAATGGGGGCTTGGGAAGGGGGTTCTGCACAACATGTACCACCGCCGGGTGCAGCAGTCTATGGGGGGCATGGGGGTACACTGGACTGCCAGGGTGGGCAGGCTGCTGTGCTGCCGCCTGCAGTATGGCAGCCTGTCTGTGGGTGGCCACCCACTTAAGTCTAGAATTTCTAGACTTTATCTTCTGTGGCGCATCCTCGACTTGCCCGAGATATGCCACAGAATAGTTGCTGAATGGGAAGGCGCCTGCATGCATGCGGGCACGCCCCCTTCACAGCCCCTCCAGATGCACCGCATAGCATTACTGGCAGTATGCGGCACATCTGCGATGCACTGGCGCATCGTGCCCCTGCCAGAATCACCTTTGGGTGCATGTCAAGGATGCCCTGGTGCATCTCAGATGCGCTGGGTGTATCCCTTTTGTGAATTCTGCCCTGAATCTTTACACCGAGTGATATCAGCACTATTTCTTAATAATGCGTGACTCTCAATTGTAATTGGCTGCTGAGAATCAGTGACTATAGCCTGTTTATTTGAAATATTACCTTTGGTATTACTGGAGAGGAGGTTAATTTAACAATAAACCCAAGAATGTATGACTGAGTCATAGCCTTTTTTTCCTTTCCCTTTTTCCCTTCTTCCTTTGCCTTCCTTTTTCCTTGTGCAACTGCAATTTCTATACAAATTCTTTTAAATGTGCTTTTTGAATTCATTTAAATCTGCCTTGAAACAAGATCAAAATCATGTATGCCTATGCTATGGGTGACTACCCCTTTGTTAATATAAAACTTTGTATCTACTCCATATATGTAACGTATCTACTCCATGTAAAGTTGTTGTATATCCCTAGTCTTTCTATTTGTGTATGACTGTTTTAATGTGAAATGTGTATTACTTTAATGGAACATCTACAGGAACACCTTGTAAACAGGATATTTATAGCCCTAATGATGTAGTCTGCTGCTCAAATTAAGCCTGTATAAATAAAAAAAAAGTTTTACTACTACTACTACTTGTTAACTGAGATTTACTTTTTTTATTTTTATTTTTTCCCAAAGGGGAAATCTCCTCCTTAGTAAGTGAAGATTCAGGTGTCAGTTCCTCAGATTTTGTACTTGTAGTCTTCATTTATAACACTATGATAACAATATGTGCTGATAAATAGTATACAGACAGCTATTTAATTTCAACCAAACAAGAATTGACTTATCCTATAAATAAGGATATTTAAATTTAAAAATACTAAAAGGTTAGTAATAACACTAACAAATGTAAAAATATTCAAAAACATGAATTATATAAAAAATAGATAAAATCATGTAAGCTGCATTTGCAATTTGTCCTTAAATTAATTTGTGAGAGCTTTATAATAATGCTTTGATACTCCTTCATTGTGACCAGTCAGAGTTCCTGGTGTTTCTTGACTCAGGAGCATTCCTTCAGGTACACGTAATCCTATTCTCACTCTTCCTGAGTGGTAAGTCAGTGTCCTATGAATAGTTTCCTTTGAGTACAGTTTCAAGATATGGATACCAATGAGCCAAGGCAGATTATGGGCATCAAATGGGTCTGCCACTGGGAAAATAGAGATTCAATTCAGGCGAATATTTCCAATTAATTGAAAATCTTTCTCGCTTACCTAGAACATGTGTCACTTTTTATATTTAATAATTGGAAGCAATTTTATATTAATTCTATGCTCAATGAAGTGAGAAACATAATGTCAACAACTGCATTCATTTTAGTCACCTTAAATATGCTAAACTTTTAATTAGTTCACTTATGATCCAAGAAAAATTTTCCTAATAGACCCTGTTAAACCCTATTAAACTCAATATATTTATTTAAGTACAGGTATACTACTTCATATATAGCAAAATATATCTATAGCAATTCTAATTTGTCTATTACACTGTCAAAAAAGACCTCATAAAAAGTCCCATTATGTCATATAAAATAAAGGACCTGTTAGATCTATAGAATCCTAATTATTTATTATGAAAATCTAGAATACTTAAGATTAATTTAACTATTTTTATCTGTTGAACAATAAACTTTACTTGTCAAAAGGTGGCTAAATTATACTTAGTTAAAAAAATAATGCAATAAAAGTATTTTAAAGCCAGTAGTGACAGAGATAATCAATGAAATAGTAAAATGAGATAAAATGCAATTTTGCTTAATTCCACTATAGTCTTGAGAAAGCATTCAGGGACAGGTGTCTGTGCAAACCACCTTGAAGCACCTTCTTGAGTCTTCTGCATTCAGCAGCTCAAATAATCTCTTTTCTGGTCCCTTGATATACCAACCTCACAGCCGAAAATATCAACCAAGTCTAACAGAAGCTTTACTCACTTTTAAGGTAATAAAATCAGCCTCTATTTTGTAAGGCTTTCAAGTTTCTTAGATTTGCCCAACTTTAAAAGAGTCAAAAATACAATCTCGCAGCAAAGAGCTATACTGGTACACTTACAGTTCTTGTCAGCACATGCAGCTTCAGTGTGTGAGGTGGTTCTTATACTCTCGCTGTTATGTCACTGCCACATGAAGTGCTTCATCCAGGTGCTAGCTCCAAAAAAGGAAAATGCCAAAAAATTTGCATGAGTCACATGAAGAATACAGCCTTCTATACTCATCTTACAATTATTTTATTTAACTTATTGTAACTTAAACTAATTTCCAGCCAGTTCAATAAATTGAGCTTATAATCTAATCTTTCAGATCACTTTAATAAAACAATGTATTTCATAGCCACACAAGTGAATTTCCACTTAGTTCCACTGCTTGTGCTTTAAAAGACAAGCGACTTATAGTTAAGCAGTTCATCCAGTTCAATATATGCTTTAATTTGAAAATCTTTAAAAAAAGAGAAGTGAGTCTCCAAATTGGGATAAAAAAACACTAAGTTCTAAGGTAGAATTCAACAACTAGGAGTCAGCGGCAAGCAAGGACTGGGAAAAATACGGTCTGCACTAATCACTGAGTATGTACAAGAAAGACTAGGGTCTGTTCAGGCGTTCTGCAGAAAATAAATTTTGTACTGGTGCAATTCAGTCAGTAATTTGTGTGCCTAGCCTTTCTTGTACATTGTTATGTGAGTTGGTAAACTCTGTTAGAGCACCGCCAAACTCCATGATCGCACGATACTTTTTGTTTACTAATCACTGAGTACTAGGTTTTAGAACCTGGGTTTCATAAAACTAATATAATGTAAACAAATATGCTAACAAAGCCAGCTCCACTAAACTTTCCTAATCTGCTTCAGTAACTATTTGGTCCCCTACCTAAACCTCCCAGCCCTCTACCCCCGTTCCATTCTAGTCCTCCAAACTCAAACACCAAAGACACAATCTCAGAGATCACTCCTAACTCAGAAAAGAAAAAAGTTAAAAAAATAAAAATAAAAAAGTCCAAGAATAACACACCAAACTAGTGCATGTCAAAAATAGTCATTTTGGACAAAACAATATAATAAAGTAAGAATCAAACCAGCTCAGTGTTACTGATGTTCCTCTCCTCAACAGCTTATTACCAAGATCCTGAATCAAAGGCTAGGAGTGTTTTACAGGGTACAAATTTGTTTATTGCCTAAGGCTCATATACCAGTTTGTAATATTTTTTTTAACTTTATTTTAGGTACATACATTCTATTAAACAATCATGCAAAGCTATAGGGCCTACAGTAAAAAAATGGGGAACTTCTAACAAATGGATATTTTGCTCCCTTTTTTAAACTTTATTTGTTATGTTTTCAACTGCATTACAAGTGATATAACCATGTAGCAAACAGTACACAAACACATACCTCATAGGGAGGATACCTTAGAGGACAGTATTGCATTCACTTCATTGATATATGTATATAAAAAAATAATAAACAGAGAGAGGAAAGAGTAAGTATACAAAACAACAGTTAAGAGGCCACAAATAAGACATGATGGGAGTGGTGCAGTGCAGTGGTTGTAGAGCAGCAGTCTTCCGGGAGACGTTCTGGAGAATGCGGTGTTGTCCCATCTACAGGCACCTCTCTGGGCTGAGGGAGGAGGTTGCTCATCTCCAGGCTGAATTGGCCAGGATTCGGGGGACCTCCTCTTCCACCCAGAGACCACCAGGGCCACTGCCGCTGCCTCAGAGATTGCTAAGAAAGAGGAGCAGTTGGACCACAGTGGGCACAGGGAGGGTGAGGGTGGTGGAACAGAGGTGCACCTCTCCAGTTTAACCTCTCCATAGTTCATATGCCATTCTGGCAGAATGTGGTTCCTCTATAAAGGCACCTGCAGTGGAGACCAAGGAGGATGTTGGGAACCTCCACAAAGGAGACCCACAGGAGGGTGGCATGGGACCCCACAGGGGAAGGAAACAACTCCTGGTGGGGGACTCTATTGTTAGGAGGGTAGAACTGGGGGAGGGAGGGGGGAGATGGAAGTAAGGTGCCTGCCTGGCACCATGGCTTGAAGGGACAGGGAGTGAATCTTCAGAATCGTGGGAGCAGCTGCACGGGGGAGGGAGCTGGATGTCATTATCCACTTAGGGACAAATGGCCTGGCTGGGAAAGGGATCAGAACAATGGAGGAGGAGTTTGTGGAGTTGGGGAGGGGCCTTAGACAAGTAGCACGCACAGTAACCTTCTCGGAGGTGCTGCCTGTCTATGGCATGGGTGAGGCTAGGGTGCTCTGCACCATGGGATTCAATCAATGGTTGAAAAACTGCTGCAGAGCTCAGGGCTTTGGCTTCATTGGGGACCGGGGATCCACCTGGAGGGATGCAGGCCTATACTGGCGCGATGGTCTGCATCTGTCCAGGAGGAGAACCAGTATCCTAGGAGATACATTTAAATGATTCATTGGCAAGCATTTAAACTAGCCAAGGGGGGAGGCATGGAAAAGGAGCAGGGAAATCCTAGCCCCCCAAAAAATCAGGGTAGTTAGTGAGGTAAACACCAAGGTAGAGATGTCAATTGGGAGAAGGGCAGGTGTAAATGGAGAAAAAGGCAAAGGCAGTAAGGACAGAGATGGGGCAAAAAGTGGTAAGGCCATCAATAAATGGAGGGTAATGAGTACCAATGCACGCAGTCTAGGTAACAAGCTCCCTGAACTGGTGGCCTTGATGGAAGAGGGGAGCCTGAATATCGTGGCAGTCACAGAAACATGGTACACAGAAAACCAAGACTGGGATGTCAACATACCAGGGTACACAATCTACAGGCGAGACAGGGAGGGTAGAAGAGGAGGAGGAGGAGTAGCTCTCTATGTAAGGGAGGGGATCAAAGCAACGGAACAAAGGGGTACACAGGGAGGAAAGGAGGCACTCTGGGTGACCCTGGAGACTGGAAATGGCACCACAATCCGCAGAGGGGTTGTATACAGACCCCATCTCAGGGGGAGGAAATGGACAAGGAAATGACAGAAGGGATCCTTAGGATGGCAGAGAAAGGGGAGATATTGTTGATGGGGGACCTGACTATGCCAGAAGTTAACTGGAGCACCTTTGCTGCAGCCACATCCAAGAGCAGGGCTATCCTCGATGCCCTACAGGGGGCATGCCTCAGACAGCTAGTGTTGGAACCCACTCAGGAGGGAGCAATCTTAGACCTGGTACTCTCAAATGGGGACGAAGAGAGGATCTCAGATCTGGAAGTGGGTAGCCATCTGGGAACAAGTGACCACCAAACAGTGTGGTTCACGATAAACTCAGCTGCAGAGTTAAGCCATACAAAAGTGAGGGTCCTGGACTTCAGGAGGGCTGACTTTGTCAAAATGAGAGAGTGCCTCAGAAAAGCACTGGAAAACAGGCAAGAAGGAGGGGTGGAGCAACAACAGGAAACATCAAAACTGCCATCACAGAGGCAACAAGCTTTTGTGTGAAGCCAATAAACAAATCAAAATGAAAGAAAAAACACTATGGTTCTCAAAAGAGGTGGTGGGGAAGGTTAGGGAGAAAAAGGTAGCATTTAGGAAGTATAAGGAAACACAGAAGGAGCAGGGCAGAGAACTGTACCAGTTAAAACAGAAGGAAGTGGGGAAAGCAGTCAGAATAGCAAAGGCCCAAACCGAGGAAAAGATAGCCAACTCGGTTAAGAAGTGGAATAAAACCTTTCATAGGTACATTAGGGAGTATAGAAAGACAAAGGGGGTAAGGATAGTGAGGCTGAATAAAGGGGACGGTGGGTGGGCAGAGAAGGACAGTGAAAAAGCAGGGATACTGAATGAATACTGCTCAATATTAACAAAAGAAGAGGAGGGGGAGGTACCTTATCCAATCAATAGAAGCACTCTGGATAGGGGGGTCGATCCCAGTCCTTTCACAGAAGAAAGGGTTCTGAAAGAACTCCTAAAACTGAAGGTGGACAAAGCAATGGGGCCTGATGGGATTCACTCCAGAATTCTAAAAGAACTAAGGGAAGAACTAGTAACACCACTGACTACCCTTTTTAATAAATCATTGGAGGATAGTGTGGTATCTGAGGACTGGAGGAGGGCAGATGTGATTCCACTTTACAAAAGTGGGAGCAAAACAGAGGCAGGAAACTACAGACCTGTCAGTTTGACCTCAGTGGTAGGGAAAATGATGGAATCATTTCTGAAGGAAAGAATTGTTGTGTACCTAGAAGCCAGTGGGGCACAGGACCCAAGACAACGTAGATTCACAGCGGGAAGGTCATATCAGATGAACCTAATCAATTTCTTTGACTGGGTGACCAAAGTATTAGACCAGGGAGGGGCTGTGAACATGGCCTACCTAGACTTTAGCAAGTCATTTGACACAATCCCACACAAAAGATTAATAAACAAATTAGCCAGCCTGGGAGTGGGTCCCAGGGTGGTAGCCTGGGTAAAACATTGACTGAACAACAGGATGCAGAGGGTAATAATAAACGGAGTCCACACTGAAGAAAGGGGGGGTTACTAGTGGGGCACCGCAGGGTTCAGTACTGGGTCCGGTCCTTTTTAATGTCTTTATAGGTGACATTGCAGAGGGACTGGAAGGAAAAGTATGCCTCTTTGCAGATGACACAAAGATCTGCAACAGGGTTGATACACAAGGGGGTGGAAAGGATGAGAAGGGACTTGGCAAGGTTGGAGGAATGGTCAGAAGTATGGCAGCTTGGATTCAATGCAGAGTTATGCACCTGGTAAACAAAAACCCAGGGGAAGATTACACAATGGGGGTAGTAACAACAACAAAAATGGAAAGGGACCTGAGGTAATCATATCAGATGACCTAAAGGTTAGCAAGCAATGTGAGAAGGCAGTAGGGATGGCTAGGGGGATACTGGGATGTACAGGGAGAGGCATCACCAGTAGAAAACAGGAAGTTGTTATCCCTCTGTACAGACAGTTGGTGAGACCCCATCTGGAGTACTGAGTCCAGTTCTGGAGACCCCATCTCCGCAAGGACATAGACAGGATGGAGACAATCCAGATGAGGGAAACTAAAATGGTGCAGGGTCTGCAACAGAAGCTATACGAGGAGACACTAAAGGAGCTTAATATGTATACCCTTGAGGAAAGGAGGGAGAGTTGGATATGACTGAAACTTTTAAGTATCTCAAGGGAATCAACAAAGTTCAAGAGGGTAGCAACTTTCAGAAAAAGAGATGTGCAAGAACAAGGTGACACAATTTGAAGATAGAGGAGGGACGGCTCTGGGGTAATTTGAGGAAGTATTTTTTCGCAGAGAGGGTGGTGGACGCATGGAACGGCCTTCCTGAGGAGGTTGTGGGGTCAAAAACAGTGGGGGAATTCAAGAATGCATGGGCAGACATAAGGCAATTCTTGTGGGGGGTAGGAAGAAATAGGCTGTTGGTTAACTAGGATCTGCAGCTTATCCAGTAGGTAGGGAATTGGGCAGACTAGGTGGGCCAAGCGGTCCTTATCTGCCGTCAAAGTCTATGTTTCTATATAACATTGTGGGGAAATCATTTTTAAGAATCCTTATACAATGGTAAGAAAGAATGCTGGCCTCTGATTGGTCAGTCTGGGGCTGGCCCCGTGATGTTATCCCAGCATAACATCACGGATCTAGTCCCAGCACACACATGACCAAATTACACACAAAAAAATCACTGCCCACTGCCCAGTACATGCTTCCAACCCGGCTACCTTCACTTTCAAACACAAGCACATCCAGTCACTTCCTGTCCAGCTTAACTTCTAATTGATTACCACAGTTTCAGCACTTCACATTAAATCACATATTTCAATATCCTGGGCATATTTAAAAAATTCCCAACCACTACAACCCAAATCACAAATTGTAACATAAACTCCGCTTCACAATACTGCAGCACATGCTCAGCTGCCCATTTCACTCAAAAGCCGCATGCAGCGGCGATTAATATTAAACCCCTCCAAAAAAGAAACACCACTTTTCTGTGTCTGTGTGTATGTGTTTTACAGTGCCACTTTCCTAAAAATATAAAATAAAACTCACCCCTCCAGTTCACCCATACGGTAGCCTCACATCCTCTGATTCCTCCTGTCATGCCTTTCAGTCAGCAGCGATTGGCAGATATGAAAACTCATGTTTCTCCTTACCACCTCCACATCTCCTTTCTTCTTAGACGGCCCATGGAAGCAACGGGTGGCAACAGCAGTGAGTGAGTGAGACCTCCAAACCCACAATGATAATCTCCCAGTACTGGGAGAAGTGTGACTACCACACAGTATATGTGTGTGTGTGTGGGGGCTATGAATGACAGGAAGCAACAACGGGGACCAAAAAACCAAACCATAACAACAAACTGTACCTGCAGAACTGGGACCACGGGGCGGGGGGCAAAAAGATAACAACAATGCACAGGAAGCCCCACCAAGTGGCTAACCACAAAAAAGGAACTTATTTTTGTGTAAGTGTACTTCCACACAGAAAAATCAAGTAAAGAACTATTTAAATATTTTTGTTTGTTTTTTATTCTGTTTAAAGATAAGCCATTGTATAATAAGAATAATGCACTCCAGGGTGTGTGCCGTGCTAGGATAACGTCACTTCTTGGGTACTGGATGCACTTGATCTGTGGCCTCATGCCTAATCACCCGAGGCATGGCGTTATCCTAGCACGACACACACATTGTCATGCATTATTCCTTTATTATACAATGGCAAGAAAGAATGCTGGCCTCTGATTGGTCAGTCTGTGGCTGGCCCTGTGATGTTATCCTAGCATAACATCACGGATCTAGTCCTAGCACACACATGACCAAATTATACACAAAAAAATCACTGCCCAACACATGCTTCCAAGCCGGCTACCTTCACTTTCAAACACAAGCACATCCAGTCACTTCCCGTCCAGCTTAACATCTAATTGATTACCACAGTTTCGGCACTTCATATTAAATCACATATTTCAATGTCCTGGGCATATTTAAAAAAAATCCCAACCACCCACAACCCAAACTGCAAGTTGTAACATAAACTCTGCTTCACAATACTGCAGCACACGCTCAGCCGCCCGTTTCACTAGAAAGCTGCACACAGCAGCAAATAATATTAAACCCCTCCAAAAAAGAAACACCACTTTTTTGTGTTTGTGTGTATGTGTTTTACAGTACCGCTTACCTAAAAACATAAAATAAAACCCACCCCTCCAGTTCACCCGTACGGTAGCCTTGCATCCTCTGACACTCCCATCATGCCTTTCAGTCAGCAGTGATCGGCAGATATGAAAACCCATGTTTCTCCCTACCACCTCCATACCTCCTTTCTTCTTAGGCAGTCCACGGCCGCAGCAGGTGGCAACAGCAGCGAGTGGGTGAGACCTCCAAACACTCAATTCCAAACTCGCAATTCTCACTATGATAATCTCCCAGTACCGGGAGAAGTGTGACCACCACACAGTGTGTGTGTGTGTGTGGGGGGTTGCAAATGAAAGGAATCCACAACAGGGACCAAAACGTCAAACCATAACAACAAACTGTACCTGGAGAACTGGGACCATGTGGGGGGGGGGGCACAAAGATAACAATAATGCACAGGCAGCTCCACTTAGTGACTAACCACAAAAAAGGAACTTATTTTTATATCAGTGTACTTCCACACAGAAAAATCAAGTAAAGAGTTATTTAAACAATTTTTGTTTGTTTTTTATTTTGTTTAAAGATAAGCCATTGTATAATAGGTATAATGCACTCCAGGGTTTGTGTTGTGCTAGGATAACGTCACTTGAGTGTTGGACACACTCGGCCTGCGGCCTCAAGCCCAACCACCCAAGGTATGACGTTATCCTAGCACGACACACACCCTGTTGTGCATTGTTCCTTTAATTAATAACATAAAATGCTGTGTTGTAAGAGTCCAAGAGCAGCATGACTAGTCCAGACATTAGCAATATCCAGCAGTTAAAAGTCCATTCAAATCACATAGAAACATAGACGATGACTGGTGAAAAAGACAGATGGTCCATCTAGTCTGCCCATATTACCCTATCATGCCCGGGGATCTACTGTCTCTGTAGGGTCTACACTTACCCTAGCCCCCCTTTTGTTCTCTGTGTTTGCACCTCCCTTGTCTCGCTTAGTACTTACTGTGCGTTAGCTCTATCCCAGCAGTGTCTGAAACCATTAATGGTTCTGGCACCAACTATCTCTGTGGGCAAACCATTCCATGGTTCAACCACTCTTACTGTAAAATAATGCTTCCTCACATCCTTGTTAAATCTTCCCCCTATTAACCTCCACTACTGACTCCATGTCCTAGCATCTCTGTTCCAGGTAAATAGCACCTCACAGCTCACCTTGTTTATTCCTTTCAGAAACTTGAAGGTCTCAGTCATATCTCCCTCATTCGTCTGGTTTTGAGTGAATACATGTTCAGCGCCTTTAGCAGATCCTCATAGGATCGGCCTTGCTGGCCCTGAATCATCTTGGTCACACTGTATTGTACTGTCTCCAGCTTGTTCTTGTCCTTTTTAGGTGGGGACTCCAGAACTGGGCATAGTGCTCCAGGTGGCTTTACCAATGATCTATACAGAGGTAATAGTACCTCCTGCTTCCTACTGTCGAACCCTCTCCCAGTGCACCCTATCATCCTGTTAGCCTTGCTGAAGGCCTTGTTACACAGGCTGGTTTGCTTAACAGAGCTAGGTCCCTTTCCCTGATGTGTCCAGCTAAACTACTCCCATAAAATACTCTGTTCTGGATATTTTGTCCCCTAAATGCCTCACTTTGCACTTCTTGGTACTGAATTTCAGTTGCCTGACTCTGGACCAGTTTTCCAACCTTTGAAGGTCTTGCTGCAGTTCCCTATCCCCTCTACATTGTCAACTCGACCACAGAATTTAGTGTCATCTGCGAATAGACACAACCTGCCCGAGTTTCCCTCTGCTACACTGCTGATGAACGTATTGAAGAGGACTGGACCAAGGGCATATCCTTATGGTACTTCACTGGTGACCTCTCTTCCATTGATCTGACCCCATTCACCACACCTCTCTGCTGCCTCCCTTCCAAATAACTCCCTGCCCACTTTACTATTTCCCTAACTGTACCCAGATCCTCCGTCTTCTTCATCAGCTTTCAATGTGGCACCAAGTAGAATTCCTTGCTGAGTTTGTAGTAAGTGTACTGCATGCCCCTCATCAACTGCCCAGTTTACCCAGTCAAAAAGTACTATCGGGTTGGTCTGACAAGACTTTGCTGCCACAGACCCATGCTGCTTACTATCCTGAAGCCCATTGTTCTCTGGGTATTCCACTAGGTCCTCTTTAGGTGCTTTTACACACAGGTTTTTAAAACGGAATCAGCGTTCCCCGTGTGGCGCCGTTGTACTCTGTTGCGTTCAGGTTCCTTTCTACACACTGCGAGTATTCCGGCAACCCTGTCTCCATTTGTTTCAGCTCCCCCAGAGTTTGCTGCTCTACACATGTTGTTTTCTGCCTTTGTACCGGAATGGCTATTTTACACACACGACAAAGCGGACACAGCGATTGCAAACCATAAAAGCAAGAGATTGCGGTTTGGACGTAATCGTCACTTAGGACGGGAAACAGGCTGCATTCTACATTGGATGTAACGGAATACTGTTTCCATAACAGTTATTCCGTTACATAAACCTGTGTGTAAAAGCGCCTTTTGATTAGTGTCTCTTTCAGTTTCTCTTCCACAGAGGTAAGGTTGACAGGTCTATAGTTTTCCAGCTGCTGCTTGTCCTCTCCCTTGTGTAGCTGGACTGCATCCGCCATCCTCCAGTCCTTGGGAACCACCCCTTGCTGCAAAGAGCTGCTGAATATCCCTGCCAGGGGTTTAGCTAACACTAATGCTAGTTCCCTTAGTACCCTCAGATGTATCCCACTGCGGACCGGGGCCGTGTTTCCCTTTAGGGCTGGTAACCCTTTTTGGATCTTTTCCCTTGTATATTTCTGTTGCCTCATTTCCAGGATCCCTTTATCAGCTGCCTTTATGTTGCTCTCTGGCAAGGACTCACTGCTCTACCATGTGAATACCAAGCAGAAATAGTTGATCAGCACAGCTGCTTTCTGCTTGTCTTCCTCTGTTACTTTGCCCTTCTTCTTTAGCCTACCAATCCCATCTTTTTTTCCCCTTATATATCTAAAAAATTGTTTTTCCCCTCCCTTTACCCCCTACCCAATACAGAGTTCTGTGTCTGCCTTTGCAATCTTGACTGCCCTCTTGGTCTCCCCAGCTTTTCTTGATACTTTGTCCCATCCCTCATCCCCCTGTTTCTTTTTGTTCCTTATAAAGGCCTCCTTTTTGGCCCTCACTGCCTCCCTGACCTTTTCAGAGAACAAACTGTTTTTTTATACTTGTTTCTCTTGATAATTGTTCTCATGAATGTATTTATTGCCTTGAGAATGGTTCCATATGTGACCCCTCCCCATCTTACTTCTACTCCCCTGATGCTGTCTACCCCAGCTTACCTGCCCAGAACTTGTTCCATCATTTGGTTGAAATCTGCTCTTCTTAGCACCTTGCCTTAGACAAGGGGTTTATTGTTGCTCATGGCTAACTTGAACCATACAGCACTGTTGTTGCTGAACCCCAGTGGTTCTCCAACCTGCACTCTGTCTACTCTTTCTGAGTTGGTGAGTACAACATTAAGAATGGCTGATTGTCTAGTGGGTTTCCTGACCTGCTGTACCAGCATGTAGTCCTGCAAAGTATTCAGCAGGACCTGGCTTCTGGTGCTCACGGCTCTGGTGGGATGGCCCAGTTGATGTCTGGCAGGTTGAGATCTTCTACTACTACACCTCCCCTTTTGTCGCCCCCTTTACAACTTCTGCTTCTAGTTCCTTCTCTCTCTCCTCTCCCTGCCCTGGTGGCCTGTAAACCACCTCCAACCAAAGTTTTCTACCTGATGACTGTGAACTGTATCCACAGTGATTCTGTCTCCCCTTTCCCTCCAATGGATGCACCTTTGACTGTCTCTATTGCTTCCTTGATGTGAATGGCCACCTCCCACCTCTACCCTTCCCTGTATCGCACTTATATAAGGTATATCCAAGGACTGCCAGGTCCCAGTCATTGTTCTCGTTGGCCCAGGTCTCAGTAATGGCCACTAGATCCAGCACAGAGTCTGCCACCAGTGCCTGGTGTTCATTAAATTTTATTACCCAGACTCCTGGAACTGAGACACACCACCATCCAACTTAAGTTCCCTCCCCTCTTGATTCTTGAATGACTTCCCCACCACAATTCCCTGATATCCAAGGTGTCTTGTATATTAACATTTTTGCTGGTCTATTTGGTCTTCCCTCCCCAATCCCCCAAACATATTCCACTCTGCTACTACTTCTTGTACACCTTGTCCCAGTCCCTGGAGGAGTCCTGGCTAGGTTCCTCACTTCACCTACCGCAAATGCGGAAGCCCTAGCCCCAGCCTCCCTCACAGTTAGTTTAGCTGTCTGCCAATGTACATGTCAAACTTCTGTCCTAATGCACTAGTCCCCTCTCTTGTCAAGTGAAAGCTGTCACATTGGAAGAGCCTCCTGTCCCAGAAGCTGTCCCCCATCCCCTGCAAAGTGGTACCCCTGTTCCTGACACCACCCTTTTAACCACCAACTGAATTCTTTGATCTCCTCCTTCCTCACTGTATCCTCCCTCTCCCTACCCCAAACTGTGAGGACCTCAGAAAAGGCCAAGAAAGCTGAGTGCTTCTTCAATTCGTCCCCCAGCCTCTGGAAGTCCTGCTTTACTATCTTTACAGGCCAGTTCACCAGATTGTTGGTATCAAGGTGTACCAGCACTCCCTTCTCCCTTCCCTCCTTCACTGTTTGCCCTGTTCTCTTCCAATCCCGGATGGCTGATGCTCCAGAAAGGCAGGCATCTGACAACACCTTCCCCTTTCCCACACTGCCTACCACCCTCTCTATGCCTTTAATATAGAGCCTCCATCAGCAGAATTCTCCTTACTAACTTCCACTCACTCTTACTCCTGGGTGTCACCATGTCTTCTTTCGCCTCAACACCAAATGACTCAAGGTTCCACTGTTAGAGTCAGGCACTTGTACCTCTTCTAGGGGTGCAAAGCAATTTGCCATTGGTATCTCCTGGGTATGGCTGACTGCTGTGTGACTGTCCATGCCATCTAATCTCCTACCACTCCCCTTCCTCACCACCCTTCACCCCCCCATGCCAGTGGGTCTCTGGGGTAGTGGAGCTGCTGGGGGTGAGCATCGGCTTAGCTGGTGTCGTAGCTGGGATACTTCCTCCCTTGCTACTGCCAACTCAGCATGGAGCTACCAGAAGGTGCTACATATTGGGCAATGTCCCGAGATGCATGCCCCACAATCCCAACAGCTGACCAGGTGCATACCGGGAGGGGGCTAAGAGGGTTATTGTCCCCCCATACAGTCCTTACGGACTCTGTTACTTGCATCCACAGCATCCCTACAGTAAAGTCTCACTTGGGCTTACCTTGAGTGTGTAAGCACTAGCATTGCTACTAGCAACACTGCTCTGCACGACTGATAGTGCCTCCTCTGGTCTCTCAGCCCGGCCTCAAGTCCCACTTCCTAAAGCATCCCCAGACTCCCTGCCTTCTCAATGACTAGCATAAATCATTCCACTCCAACTAATACAGCTCTCACTCATGAGATGCGATACAGAGAGTAACCCTACACAGCTGCATGCAAGAAGAGGTCCGCGGATCACAGTCCGCCACTTGAACCAATGATGATGAGCAGAACTGCTGGAGGGGGACAACCACAACCCCTGGCCCTACCTCTCCCACCAAGGACAACATCTCCTTGACTCCCTGCGATTTGGTGGGCCATGGTGGTGAACAGACACGACTCGTAGAAGTTGGGATGTGATACATGGAACCCTGCTTCCCCAATCCCCTACACCCATTGGGAAGTAGCGCAGAGCACCGACTCAGGGTAGGTAAAAGTGATAAAACAGACCTGGACCATGGCACAGATCATTTACAGTGTAAGTTTAACCCATGCAGTTTAAAAATGTCTGGGCTCAAGGATGTGTAAAGCAAAGGTTACCCCCGTACTACATGAGAGTCGAGACTGCCTCCATGCATAATGGTGTAAAATCTCACGGATTTATCACTCTGTGTTCAGCGGCATACCTGCCACCCTCAAACCATGTTTCAGCTTGTGGCATATTCCATTTTCTGCTTTGTGATTGGTGGGTTAGCGTGGCCAAACTCAATTGGCCACTCTGATCAGGATACCAGTGCAGTAACTATGGTTGTCACTTGTCAGGGCTGACAAAACTGCTTTTAGAAACACTGAACTCTCGCAGCAGAAAAGGACCCCACAACCCATCCAATCTGCCCCATCCCTCCCAAAGTAAGCATTTCCCCTCCCTAGCTTTCATCAGCCCCTAGTGCCCCCCTTGCAGAATCCGTCATTCTTTTGTGCCTCTAAGATTTTTTGTTTCCCTTTCTTTCCTAAACCCATGTATGCATTCCATGTCCTCCTGAACTCTCCTACTGTTTTCACCTCCACCACCCACTCTGGCAGTCCATTCCAGCTTCTCACCACCCTTTCAGTAAAGAAGTTTCCCCTCCTTTTACCCCTGAATTGTCCACCCTCCAGCTCTAAGCTGTGCCCCCTAGTCTTCAGATTCTCTTTCCTCTTGAAGATGCTCCCTTCCTTCACCTTGTTTATCCCCTTTAGGTATTTAAAAGTTTCTGTCATATCCCCCCCTCTCCTTGTTTCAAGTGAGGACAGATCTAGCCCCTCCATCCTCTCCTCATACGTCTTCTGATGCCTGCCATGCACCATTTTGGTTGCTTTCCTCTGAACCCTCTCCACCCTTTCTATATTCCCTTTTTGGTATGGTCTCCAGAGCTGTACCCCATACTCAAGGTGCAGATGAACCATGGATCTGTATAGAGGCATTATTACTTCCCTTCTCCTGCTTGTAATGTCCCTCTCAGTGCAGGCCAGCATTCAATTTGCCTTTCCTACTGCCATGCTGCACTGCTTTGCCTGCTTTAGGTTGTCTGAAATTGTAATCCCCGGATCCCTCTCCTGTTCTGTTGCCAAAATTGCCCCCCCCGTGTAGATAGCCCTTGTGCCCTATGTTCTTTATTCTGCATTTTTTTGCATTAAAACCCAACTGCCACCTCTCTGGCCATCCCTCCAGCTTCCTCAGATTCTCTCTCATATCCCCCAGTGTGTCCACCCTATTGCAGATTTTCATATTGTTCGCAAATAGGCACACCTTCCCATTTAGTCCTTCCCCAAGATCCCCAATATAAATGTTAAAAAGTATTGGTCCCAATACTGACCCCTGTGGTACCCCACATATCACCCATTTCTCCCCAAATGCACCCCATTTATAACCACACTTTGGCTTCTGCCCCCAAGCCAATCCTCTAACCAATCTGTTATTTTCTTCCCCACTCCCAAGCTGCTCATTTTGCTCACAAATCTCCTGTGAGGGATGGTGTCAAAGGCCTTGCTGAAATCCAGATAGACCACATCCACCGCCCCACCTTGATAGCTCACCCTCAACACCCCATCGAAAAATTTGATCAAGTTTGCCTGGTGTGACCTTCCCCTCATGAACCCGTGTTGTCTGTCATCCTGAAGACCACTATCTTCCAGGTATTTAAGTATCCTTTCTTTCAGGAGGGCCTCCATGATCTTGCCTACCACTGAAGTTAGACTGACTGGCCAATATTTACTCGGCTCCTCCCTACCACCGCTCTTGTGTAAGGGGACCACATCCGCCGTTTTTCAGTCCCCTGGAACTTTCCCTGCAACTAATGATATATTGAGCAGCCTTGTTAGTGGTTCAGCTAACCCCTCCCTAAACTCTCTGAGCACCCTGGGATATAGGGCGTCTGGACCCATTGCCTTATCCACCCTTATTTTGCCCAATTCCTCCAAAATTCTACTCTTCTTGAATGGTCTAGTGTCCCCCCCCCATCCTCCTCCCTGCAGCTCCAGTCCCTTCCCCTTCTTTTCTATTGTGAAAACTGAGCATCAATAACTGTTCAGCAAATCTATCTTTTCTAAGTCCTTTTCCATCATTGCTCCCCCCTCCCCTTTCTGACTCATCATACCATGTCTATTTTTCTTTCTCGCGCTGATATAGTGGAAGAACTTTTTGTCTCTCCTGCTGGCCCCTCTTGCAATCCTCTCTTCTGTTTCTGCCTTTGCCCACCTGATTGTCTGCCCTACCTCCCTTAGCTTTTCCCTACATACAGTAGCTCCATGTTCTCTCTTCCTTGCATACTTTCATATGCCCTGAAAGCCCTCTTTTCTCACTCTAGGAATCCTCCAACATTCCTAACTCTTCTGCTGTATACCTTTAAGGTCAGATCTTCCTGGAGATGGAATGCTATGCAAATGATGGAATCATTAGCAACAGCCATTTTTCAAATGTTGCCACCTATTAACTGCCTGCATTCTAACCCTCAGGTTTCTCTCTCCGCCTGTCAGGACCAGACACCAGGAGATTTCCTCCTTAACATTTAGTCAAAGAAGCCTTGATTATTCATAAATACTTAAGTATTTCTTGTTTATTTTCAATTGCTGCCTCTTATCAATGTTTTTTAATAACCGTTAGTTTAGTTAGTTAGTTTTGTATAGTTTTCTTGGTTCCTCTCGATTCAGAATAACCGCTGAGGAACCGAGGTATTTCTAGTTAGTTTTTTTCCCCCCTTCATTTGTGTATATTTTATGTGTTTTAATATTGTTTTTTAGAACCGATAACTCCGATTCTGAACCACTAATCCCGGTTCAACTTTTATTGGTTCTCGGTTCCGCTCGGTTTCTCCGATCGGTTCCTGAATCGACCGTAACCAATAAAAATCGTTATTTTTTGAATTTTAAAAGGTTGTAGTACTGCGGTTGTGGTTTTTCTCTATTATGTCAGAAAAACCTAAAAAGAGAACCAGTGAACCCGGTTTTAAAAACTGTTCTGAGTGTGGTGAAGTCTTTGCCAAAGCAGACAAACACTCTGCTTGTGTTTTCTGCTTGGGTTTTGACCATTTGAAGTCTGACTGTGCTATCTGTAAATCTTTTCCAGACAAGACTTTAGAAAAACGTCTGGACAGACTAAATAAAAGAATTAAGGGTCCCTCTGGCTCTGACCAGCCGAAATCCCCAGGGTCTGTGGGTGACACCACAATTTCTGCCACTTCTACCCCTGATACGGTAAAAAGAGACCCTCTGAACCAGCTAGCTCTCTGGTTCCTGTTAATAAACAGAAAAAGACAAAGCACACTGAACCCCCTGTGGAAAAGGGGACTTCTGTGGTGCCTGCCACTGTGCCTTCTCCTACTGCGATTGCACAAGCAATAAAAATTATGCAAACCTTGCAGGGTCTGCTGCCTGTGGTATCACAGTCTCCAGTCCAGACTTCTGCACCCTCCAACCCACTCTGTTTTCCTGAACAGCGTGAGGGAGAGGAGGAGGAGGAGGAAGAAGAAGAAGGTGAGCCTATAGAGCCTGAGGACTCCCCTGAGCAGGAGTTTGGCTCTCCTCCCAGGACCACTGAAAATTATTCTTCCCATTTTTCCTTCATTAGGAAAATTGCTGATGCCTTAGACATCCCTACCACTGAAGTTGGAGAGGATGAGGAGGCTGAATATTTGGACATGATGGGGCTGACTCCTACTAAAAAGCTTTCACTCCCTATCAATAAATTCCTCAAAAAGGATATTTTAAAACTCCTCCAGGCTCCTGGGTCTGTCCCTCCTTTGGACAAGAGAGTGGATAAAAATTATCAGTTTGACAAAAACAGGGGCTGAATTCTTGTTTTCACACCCTGACCACCAGGGGGTGGTGCAAGCTGTAGCTTGTGATAAGGCTAAAGTCCCTCTGGCCCCTCACCCTTTAGAGAAGGACTCAAGAAAAATTGAAAGCATGGCCAAGAAAGGTTATCTGTCAGCCGCTCTGACCATCAGGCGAGCAAATTATCAGGCCTATGCAGTACAGTACCAGAAGGATCTTTGGCAGTCTGTCCTGGACATGGCTGAAAAAGCATCTCCTCCTCTTTCGGCAGACCTAGCTGAAACAGCTAGGTTTGGCCTGGAAGTAGCCAAATACCTGTTCCAGATGGAAGCAGACAGCAATGAGACTGCTGTAAGGTGGATGGCAAATACCATTGCACAAAGAAGGTTTGCTTGGTTAAGAACCACAAACCTAACACAGGATACCCAGAATAAGACTCTGGATTTTTCTATGGAGGGCACTTCACTATTTGGTAGCCATACAGAGGCCTACATGAAGAAGGTGGATGAGTATAAGGCCATCTTCCGTAGTAATTCTACAAAAGAAAGACCCTCCATCTCCTCTAGACCTTTCAGTAGGGGAGGCGGGGGCAGACAATTTCATACCAGGCCTTTTTACCAGGCCATGGTACTCCCTCAAGCACCCCAATATCCACAGCAGGGGTACTTTAGGGGTAGGGGCAGAAGAGGTGCCAGGCCTGGTACCCAGTCTCAACCCCAGGCTAAAAAGGATCCCTGATTTCTTCATTCAGGCTGCCTCTTCTTTACCACTAGGGGGCAGGCTGACTCATTTTCTCCACAGCTTGAAAACCATCACCACAGACAAGTGGGTTCTGGAGATAGTGGGTCATGGTCCGTCTCTAAACTTCAAGTCCTCCCTGTTCAAAGAAACACAGCTTTCAAACCAGCTTCCCACCTAGAAAGCAGAAGGCTGGAGGAAGAGGCAAAACACCTTCTTTCACTAAAGGCAGTGGAACCAGTGCCTCTGCATCAAAGGGGAAAAGGACTCTATTCAAGGTATTTTCTTACAGCAAAGAAAAATGGAGAGCTGCGGCCTATCTTGGAACTCAGGGTCCTCCACAAGTTCCTAACAAAACCAAAGTTCAAAATGGTAATTTGGTCTCTGATTCTGCCAGCAATCGGAAAAGGGGATTGGCTGGCATCATTGGACCTAAAAGATGCCAATTTCCACATCCCCATAAGGGAGTCTCACAAAAAGTTTCTCAGGTTCAGACTCCAATCAGGACACTATCAGTTCTCAGCTCTTCCTTTTGGTCTCACTTCAGCACCAAGGGTGTTCACAAAGTGTCTGGTTGTGGTAGTGGCACACTTGCGAAGACAAGGTGTATCAGTATTCCCTTACTTAGACAACTGGATAATGGTGGGGACTCACCACAACAGCTAACAGAGCTTCTCCAACTCACCCAGTTGCTGGAGTCTCTGGGGTTCATTTTAAACTTGGAAAAATCAGTTCTAGTTCCTTCTCAAATTCTGCAGTTCATAGGTGCAGAACTGAATGCCAAAGTGGGCAGAGCATTCCTACCCAGAGACAGGGCAAAAATCATCCTGCAGTTGGCACCCTCTTTCAGGCTCAATGTCCCAAGGCCAGCAAGGCAGTTTCTTCTACTCCTGGGTCACATGGCAGCTGCAACAGGTACAGTGCTGGGATCCAGGTTTCAGATGAGGGACATCCAATTTCATTTAAGAACTCATTGGTGCCAATGGAAGGACTCTCTGTCAAAGCTTGTTCCTGTAACAAAAACATTTATTCAAGTTCTTCAGTGGTGGAAAGAGGAAGCCAACCTCAGAGAAGGGGTTCCTTTCCAAAAAGAGCTACCTTCAGTGATCCTCACAACAGATGCATCCCTCCTGGGCTGGGGGGCTCATCTAGCAGAGCACACTACCCAGGGCACTTGGTCAAGTGCAGAGACTCTTCTACACATAAATTTTGTTGGAGCTCAGGGCAGTGTTTCTGGCAATGCAAACTTTCAAACCACTGATACAGGAAAAGGTAGTGCAAGTCAGGACAGACAACACTACCACCATGTACTACATAAACAAGCAAGGGGGAACAAGATCAAGCGTGTTTTTTTTTTTTCACAGAGGCTATGAAAATCTGGACCCTGGCTTACTCACTGGGCTACTCACTACAGGCCATTCATCTGCCAGGCAAAGACAATGTTCTGGCAGATACCCTGAGTCAAATCAGCCAGGACCATCATGAATGGTCCTTGAACAGGCAAGTGATACAGACTTTATTCAGGAGGTGGGGCACCCCAGAAATAGATCTCTTTGCCTCTCATCAGAGCCATCACTTACCTCAGTTCTGTTGCACACCTCCAGTAGTGGGCATGATTCCTCTAGATGCCCTTGTCCTGGATTGGTCAGGGAACTTTCTGTATGCATTCCCCCATTTCCCCTGGTATACAGGGTGCTGTTGAAACTCAGGTCTCAGCCAGCAACAATGATCCTCATAGCCCCAGACTGGGCCAGGCAGCCATGGTATTCCCTGTTGCTGTCCATGTCAGTGGAAGAACCAATACACCTTCCCAGGAGGCACAATCTTCTGACCTCCAATCAGGGGAGGCTCCTGTATCTGAACCTCAGGTCACTCATGCTCAAAGCTTGGTTCTTGAGGACCTAGAGTATGCTGGTTTACATCTTTCAGAGTCAGTTATGAATGTTTTAAGAGGATCTAGAAAATCCTCTACTAAGAAAACCTCTGCTGCAAAATGGAAAAGGTTTTCTACTTGGTGCTCTAACAGGAGTATGGTGCCAACCCAGGTAGGAGTGCCAGGATTGCTGGACTACCTAGTCTATCTACATTCCTTAGGTTTACAGCCTTCTACATTGAAAGTTCATTTAGCTTCAGTCTCTGCCTATGCTTCAGCAGGCAAGCCTGTTTCCTTAGCATCAAACCCAATTTTTAAAAAGTTTTTCAAAGGCCTCTCACATATGTACCCACCGGTAAGAAAACCGGTGCTAGCTTGGGACCTTACTATTTGCATTGCTCAGCTCATGGCTCCCCCCTTTCAGCCTATGTTTTCAGCACCTTTGAAGCATGTCACTTGGAAAAAAGTGTTTCTAGTGGCCATCACTTCAGCTAGAAGAATTAGTGAGCTTCAGGCCTTACGTATTGAAAAGGACTGCATTGCTTTCCACAGGGATAAGGTAGTTCTTCAAACAAATAGGAAATTTCTTCCCAAAGTGGTTTCAGACTTCCATTTGAGCCAGTCCATTACTTTGCCAGTGTTTTTCACTGACCACTCTTCTTCTGGTGATTGTAGGATACATAGCCTGGATGTTAAGAGAGTTTTGAGCTACTACATGACAGCCATTAAGCCCCATAGGCAGGATAGAACACAGTTTTTCCTCATTTATGGGGATGTGGGAAAGGGTAACCCAGCATCTAAAAGGTCCATTTCTCACTGGATTTTTCAGTGCATCCAATTTTGTTATTCTAAGGTGGGCAAGGAAGCTCCAGCAGAGCTTAGAGCCCACTCCACAACGGGTACAGCTGTAACACTGGCAGCTGCAAGGGATTTACCTTTGGTGGATATTTGTAAAGCAGCAACCTGGCAAACAGTACACACATTGTCAAGCATTACAGCTTGGATATGCAGGCAAGGGCTGATGCCAGGTTTGGTACAGCTGTACTGCAGATCCTGTTTCCAAAGTAGGTTCTTCCCGCTTCCTAAGGTACTGCTTTTTAGTCTGCAGAAGAATTAGGAATATTGGAGTATTCCTGGGGTGAGAAGAAAAAGTTACTTACCATAGTAACCTTGTTTCTCCCATGGGATACTCCAATATTCATAACTCTCCTTCCCTGCCTCCCCATTTTAAGAACCAGTGGCCTCTGTATTCAATGCTGTACCATAGTGTTTGCATGCCACACTTTTACTTTTATTAAAACTTGTTTACCTTTTTCCTTTTTCAGGTGATTCTGACATAAGGAGTTTGTGGGGAATTTTTCTTAATCATAAGTTTTTCCTCTTCATGTTTTCCTCCAGTTGGAGTTTTTTTTTTGGGTAGGGAATTTTAAAATTAGAATTTGCTATATTTAAATTTTGGGCCCTGTCTTGCAGGCATCCACGAAATCTGAGGGTTAGAATGTAGGCAGTTTATAGGTGGCAGCATTTGAAAAGTGGCTCATGCTAATGATTCTATCATTTGCATAGCATTCCATCTCCGGGCAGATCTGACCTTAAAGGTATACTGCAGAAGAGTTATGAATATTGGAGTATCCTCTGGGAGAAACAAGGTTACTATGGTAAGTAACTTTTTCTTTCTCCCATATGGCCCTTGACACCTCTCTCAAGAACTAAAGTGGCCTTCTACCCCTTTTGCCTTTGCTTACCTTTCTAATGCACTGTTTCATGGCTTTCAAAATTCCTCCCTTTATTGCCCCCCACAGTTCTTCCACATCCCCCAGCAATTCCTTGCCTTCCATCTCATCTCTGACTATCTCCCACAGTCTGTTGAAATCCACCCACCGGAAGTCCAGTACACTAGCTGCTGTTGACTCCCTTCCGTCCCCATCCTAAGTCCAAATCTAACTACTCCGTGGTTACTTGCCCCCAGATTTTCCCCCACAATGACCTCATCTATATTGTCCCCATTTGTTATTATTAAGTCCAGAGCAGCCCCACCCCTAGTAGGCTCTCTGACTAGCTGTTCCAGTAGTGCTTCTTGCAGGGATTCCAATATTTCCCTACTCCTTGCCAATGCAGCTGATGGGATCCCCCATTTTCTTTGTTACTTTTGTTTGTAACTGTTGTGATAGTAATCAACCTGCAGCCAGCCAGATGATAATAATTTTCCTTAGAGCATGGCATTTTGGAGCTTATTTTGAAGCTAAGTAACTCATCTCTGAGCTTTCCTCCACGGTGGAGGAAAGCACAGAGATGAGTTATTTTTCTTCAAAAAAAGCTACAAAATGCACCACAGAGCATCTAGTACCTCAGGGCTTCTGGAGGCCTGGTGGCGCCATACCCCCGGCCAGTATGAATAAGAACCCCACATGCAAAAGTCTTGGCAATGGCCTTGCTGACTTGCCTTATCCCTCCCAAAATTTCTTGCTGTGTGTGCCCCTGCAGCTGACTACCCCCACACTCCTCCTATGTTCCATTCTAACTTGCTGAGTGTTTAAAAAAACTGAATGAGTTACTTAGTAATGTGTGGATATGCAACTGCCTGTCTTATACCATTATCCTTTATGCTGTAGGTAAAAGCTGTGATTATACCCCACCTGAGACACAGACTAAAACTCCATTTGCCTGTTTTATAATCTTACGCTATATAGGTAGAAGTTAAAATTTCAGTTTTAGCAATAGTCAGTAACACTCCACATTAGATAGGTCTGCTGCTCCTTAGCTAAGGACTTAAGGAAGGCCTTCAGTGCAGGCCCACCAACTGCAGTTAGATGGTTGACACTCCTTCAAAGTCTCCTGTGGAACTGTGCTCCAGAACAGATACCATCCTCCTGCCAGTGTGGTTCTTAAGCTCCTGGGGATCACATGCTCCTGGGGATTACAGACTTATGGGCTAGAACAAATCCCTCCCCTTCCGCAGAGCTTCAGGTAATAACTGTTTCTGGGGGAGAAGGAGGAGCAAAAGCATGTTTCATCAACTCCAAAAGGTCCCCTGAGTTGCCTGGAAGTCAGACACAAATGGTGCTGCTGTTTTGCCAAACTCTCTGCTCTCAAAGGCTGGGATGACCCCTTGGGCTCTCTCACGGGGGCTTCACGTTACACGGCCCACAACGGGTGTGTGTTGGGAAGCTGGGCTGCCACACTATCGGCGTAACCGTAGCCCAGACTTACTTTCACGGCTGGCCCTATTAGTGATGGCCCTGGGGCCCAGGCTCCTGGGAGGGACCATAGCGGGTATTTGAAGGCAGGTCAGGGGGCTCTCCTCCTCTGATCCTGTGCTCTCAATTTAAACATCGTTGTTGCGACCTGAGTTTGCAACGTGCTGTTTAGCACCCGTCAGCGTTTTGTTGTTTACCGCGTCGGGAGTTTTGTTCAGCACTTCAGTCGGCCCGTTGTCTCCGAGTGCTACTGTCTGCATTTTCCTCTACTCAGTCAGCTGTCAGTGACCAGAAAACTCAGCGCTGCCTGCCAACTTGGTTGGAAGGTAAGTGGGGGATTGCCTGCTCACTGGCTGGGGCTCTGGGCTGCAAACTGGGGACACGGGGGCCAGTACAAATTAAAAAAAAACTTTCCACAAGCGCCCACAGCGCACCATTGGCTGCTGATTCTGAATTAATTGTTTGGGGAGTTCTGACTCCGAAGCAGAGTTTCCTTACACACTGCCTCAGCAGCAGCCGGGCCTGGCCACATGGTAGGCCCAGGATAGGCCTCACTAGGTCCGCCCCAGCAGTGCCACTCAGATGGGCCAAGGAAAGCCCTAAAGGGAAGGTATCAAGATGGCAGATGCTGCACAGACAGAGGGTCAAATCCCACTGTGGGGAGATCTGGCCAAGATTTATTTAATTTATTTAGTTTTGTTGACTGGGTAGGTGCACAAAACTACTCTTCCTGCTTGCAGGGAGTGACTCGGGGGAGGGGGATACAGATGGGTACCTGCTGACATTGAGCCAGATTGAGCTGCTGGTGGAAGGTTATAGTAAGATGCAAGAATGTTTACAGTAATTTTCTGCAATGCCCCTTTTTTCTCCCTGGTGCAGACTGTGTGTGTGTGTGGTGGGGGGGGATTTATATGACTCAGTACACAATGCTGAGTGGCCTGGCCCTGTGTTAAGCATTTCAGTTCTCTGTAGTTGTTTCATTTCGGTAAGGTTTTACCATGGGGCAGACCTGGTATAGTTATTGCACAGTGTGTGGAATGCTGCATTGGTAATGGGATACTTTTGTAAAACTAATTTTACCTTAAGAAAGGTTTTGAACATCCCCAGACCCAGAAGTAATTTTGAAACTTGCGTCTCCACAGTACAGGCAAGCTACGGGGTTCTAAGATTACCCAGCGGCATGTATACAGATATTTAAAGACAATAGCTGTAGATGACTAATAAAATGCATAACCTAATAAAATATCAAAGAAATGGGAACCCCAACCCCGATCACAACTCAAGTTAGGCCCAGGGGGGAGGTGCCAACCCCCTATTCACATTAGCATTTAATATTAGAGTACCACATGGAGTATTGCTCACCATGGGGTGATTAGAACAGGTAGTAGCGTAAAAAGTAGAGATGCTCCAGGGACAGGGTTAAGTGATTATGACAGTGTGGCTTTGGATCATTTCAACGCAAATGGATTGCAGGGATAATGGTTTTGTTTCCTGTTTTATCCTCTTCCCCATAGCCTAGGTTGGGTTCTACTGTCCATTGCCTTGTTCTAAATCCGTTAACCCATTATGGCTGCCAAAAGGATGAGACTGGAGCTGGTTTCTCAGGCCTTGGCCAGTCACAGTTCATAGCAGTCCGAGGGTCCCGACTGGCCCTTCATGGAAGCTTTTCAGTGAATGAAGAAATTGGGAGGTCCCAATTGGTGGGAGGATGTGGCCAGGCTGGACCCAACGCTGCAGGCTATTGCCCCCATAACGCAAACCCCGCGGGCGAGCGAGGTGGGGCCTAGTACTAGCAGCGGGAGCCCAGCCAGCATACAAGAGGCAGTGTCTGGCAGGTGTCCTGCACATCAGAGACAGCCATCTACATGCCTCTTGGATTCAGTAGCTCAATTGCCTAAGGGGAGGAATGGGGGATGAAGTAAAGGGAAATCGGCTGCACAGCGCCAAGCAAGAGCCACAGAGGTCGGCGGTCGACAGAGAATGGTGGAACAGCCAGGAGGAACTGGAGCAATGCTAGGCGGAACACCTCCAATGCCTGGAGAACAAGGGGAGCCAAGACTCATTGGGTACGATGGATATGAACCCTCAGGTGAGTCTGGGGGTCTGCTTTTAGAGGACTCACTCTACACCTCAGAAGTGGAGGAGCTGACGGAGGGGGGGAGGAGGACCAGAAGGAGGAGAACGCATCCCTCACAGTGATACAATCCCCCATGAGGTTGCGGACATGGCGGTCCACTGCAGAAAGGAAGGGTTACCCCCTGGAACCTGTGCTAGAGAATAGTGAAGGGTCATGAACAGGGCTACTCAGGGCCAGCACAGAGGAAGGGGCGGGACAGACGGACTCGCGCACATACATTACACCTGCTCTCACAAGCACCAATGCCCCTCCAGCCGAACCCAGTGTCATATGTGGCTGGAATTTTGAGCGCCAGCGACCCCGTAGCCCACCACCCTGCATGGGGAGCTCAGCGGCAACTGGAGATGGCCCATACGGGCAGGATCATCATGGGGTTGGGGGGCACTCCCATGATTCTGAGACCAGAGAGGAGGTTCTGCATCCGGTCCCAGCATGGGCCCCTGATCAGACACACCCTCTGACACTGGACTCGGCAGCCACTGTAGGTAACAGCACGGGTCAGGCCCACTTAGAAGTGGGTCTATACACAAATCCATGGTCTTCCTTTCCGTGGAGGCCTTCATGGTTGCAGGGCCCCCCTTTCTGGCCCACATTCCCATGGGGATTTAGCAGCTCCGCCGGTCAGAACCCCTGGTGGTGGTAGGGAGCCCCTTCATCACAACAAATGGGGCCCATTGTCCCATTTCCACAAGGGCTGGGACAAATACAAAGTATGACGGTGGTCCAGGAACCACTATCTAGGGCTCCCCCCGTACCCATCATCGAAACTGTACCCTCAGCTGGTTTGGTGGTGGTTTCAGTGTACCAGGTTGCAATGGGGCATGCTGCAATGCAAGTCTGGACTGGGGGGACAACGCCCCAGGTGGTACTGGCAGATCTGGGGGTGCCAGTGGTGGGAACGGACAGGGTACCTTTGCATCGGCCTCACCAGGGGATCAGGGAAAAAACTCTGCTGACCTGGGGAAAGGTCCGGGTGTGCCAACAGGGTCCTCAGGAGCCATGGCAGCAGCTCAGCCTGGGGCCAAAACAGCCGCAACGATCAAGGATAATAAATGGGCATATTCAGGTTTAGAGGATCCTTTGGGGGATCACTTATTTAATAATGTGAGGGAAAAAATTTGGAAGGGAGAATACATAGATATGTTTTCTCTGTTACACAGGGAACTCCCAGAGGAGGAGAATGACAAAAAAGGTAAAAAAGAACGGGTGCGGAAGCCAAAGGTCCCGTTTACGTTTGAAAATTGGATGGCGGCTTTCGACATTTTTATGTCAGTGTACGGGATGAAGTATCTGGACAAGCTGCTTCCCTTACTTAAGTACAGGGATACCATTAAGTTTGCTCACTTGTCCTTTGACGGTTTCGCCTGGCTAAAATATGACGAGCAGTTTCAGCTGAAATTGGCTCGACAACCCAGTCTGAAATGGGAGAATATGCATCTGGACTTCTGGGCCAGGTATATGACCAGAGGCAGGCCTAATTCAGTAACAAACACGGATAACGAGCATGTGATTGCCCATCCCAGCACCGGTGACAAAAAAGAGTTTAAAAAATGGGACAAGAAGGCATGCTATGATTATAATAAAGGGGAAGTGCTTTCAGAGCCAATGTAAATTCCAGCACGTTTTTAAGACTTGTTGGGGGGAGTTACCGGGTCACCGAATGTTGAAGAGCCACGTCTGGCCCAGCAGGACATCCCATTCTGACAAGGCAAAGTCTGGAGCCGGCTAAACTGTCCAACACTCTAGTGGATTTGCAGAGAATGTTGATGTGGCTCTCCCAGTACCCTGACTAATGAGCAGCAGATTTCCTGCATGCAGGTTTTAGCACAGGTTTTGAAATCCCCTATAACGGTCCCAGTATGGCTACGTCTGCCTGCAACCTAAAGTCTGCTATTGCCCTGCCTTCAATGTTGGCACTCAAGATAGACAAAGCGGTGCGAGCAGGATGGGTAGCTGGGCCTTTTGGGCAGCCTCCTTTCCCAACACTCCGGGTGTCCCTGCTTTGACTGGTTCCAAAAAAGAACGATGGGGAATACCACCTGATCCACCACCTTTTTTATCCGAAGGGAGGATCAGTGAATGATCACATTGGACTGGAGGACTCATCAGTGAACTCTGCATCCTTGGATGCGGTGGTCCATTTAGTGCATGGATTAGGCACCAGCACTTTGATGGCCAAGAGTGACATAAAGTCAGCGTTTCGCTTACTACCGG
Organism: Neoceratodus forsteri; assembly: GCA_016271365.2. Classification (NCBI taxonomy): domain Eukaryota; kingdom Metazoa; phylum Chordata; order Ceratodontiformes; family Ceratodontidae; genus Neoceratodus; species Neoceratodus forsteri. The sequence continues at coordinate 738,373,022 of CM028136.1, forward strand.
TGCAGCCAAGGGATCCGAATAGCTGTGCCACCTTTGAGGCATTCTCTACATTCTTGGAATGGGCCACCAAGGTGTTCTTGGGGAACACTGCGATAATTCATTATCTAGATGATTTTTTATTTGCAGGTCGCAAGGATTCTGGTAAGAGTCAGGATATCTTAAAAGGTTTTCAGACTGTGATGGGCAAATTTGGGGTACCGCTGGCACTAGAAAAAACAGAGGGTCCTTTCACATGTTTATCATTTTTAGGCATCGAGCTTGATTTGGTGGCCTTGGTGTCACGCCTACCTTTGGATAAGGTACTAAACCTAAGTAGGTTGCTAGGCAAGGCCATCAGAGCCCAAAAGGCCACCCTACTTCAATTACAGTCCCTGCTAGGCCACCTCAACTTTGCATGCAGGGCAGTGAGCACTGGACGCCCGTTCCTCAGATGACTGGCGGTGGCAATGGCTGGCCCCACAAAGCCCTTCCACCATATACAGATGTCAAGGGGGCTCAAGGCCGACTTGTGGGTTTGAGAGGTCTTTTTAAGGGATTTTAACAGGGTAAGTATGTGGCAGGACAAGGCCTACCGTCATCATGGTTTGTTCATGGTGACCGATGCTTCCGGGGGTTTGGGTTTTGGGGCGTATTTCCAGGCATCATGGTTTGTAGGAATGTGGTTACAGGATTGGGAGGAACAGTGGTTAACTAAAAACATCACACTGCTAGAACTGTTTCCAATCATGGTAGCGGTGCGGGTGTGGTGTCACAGGCTGAAGAACCAGTCTGTGCTGTTCTTCTCTGACAACAAGGCAGTGGTGGACATCATCTCCTCACAATCTTCCAGGTCTGAGGATGTGATGAGGGTACCACGGGTGTTTGTGTTATGCTGTCTCTCTCTGAACATCACATTCTGGGTGAGACATGTGCCCAGCAAGGATAATGTGGTCGCTGATGCCTTGTCTTGATTGCAGTTCGATCACTTCAGACAGCTGGCACCTCACGTGGAGGCATCCCCCAACACTGATCCTGGACTCGCTGTGGCAGCTTGGGAGGCAGGAAAGCTTCCACTGGTTCAGCTTACTGTTGCTCCCTTGACCTGGAAGAAATACTCAGGTAGTTTCGCAGCATTTGCCTGTTTCTGTGGGCAACAGGTAAGCAAGACCCCTCACAAAACACAACAGCAAGTACAAGATTATGTGCTCCACCTTATTCAATTGCCCCAGGTCCCTTCCGCCATCCGGGCACAACTGTCCGAGATAGCCTTCATTTGGCAGGCGCTAGGCCACCCTGACCCGACCAATAATTTCACAACCTGCAAGATGCTGGAGGGGCGGATCAGATCCAGGGAAAAGAGGCGGGACCTCAGGAAGCTGAATGGCCTGGTCGAGCTCTCCAACATTCTGGCAGCCCTAGGAGCAGTCTGTAGCATGCGATAAGAGGCCCAGTTATTCAGGGCCCTCTTCTCATGTGCCTTTTATGGTGCATTCAGGATTTTGGAGCTGGTGCTGGAATTGACAACATCTCCGGCGGGCCTAATATACAGTTGAAGGACGTCTCCTGGATGCCCGACAGGGTGGACCTCCGGCTCTGGAGATCTTAAACAAAGCAAGCTGGCCTTCCAACAATGATCACATTACATCATTCAGGGGCTGGCGAGTCCTGACCATGGTTCTTGCTGCAGGCCTACCTGGTGGACAGACCAATGGGGGGTGGCATTTGTTTGTGCATGGGGATGGATCCCCTGTGACCAAGTGCCAGTTTATGGCAATCATGCGTAAGGGTTTGTGGTTCACTGGTAAGGATTCCAAGGATTTCGGCACTCACTTATTCCGAATCGGGGTGGCCACAGAAGCCTCAAGATTGGACTTGGGGAGGCGCAGATTAAGAGAATCGGCAGATGGTCATCAGCGGCCTTTAAAGGATACATCAGACCCCAGCAGTGCTCATAGGTTTTAGTCTTAGGGAGGAAAAGGACAATGTTTATGCATAATGACTCTTTTTTGTTTACTTTATAGTGGAGCGAGGAACACGACCAGAGATTTGGGTCATTGGCCATTCGTATATCTGGGAGGCACACAGTAGAGCTTCAGCCCATCCGTATGGTGTACAGCTCGGGGTCCCTAAAGAACAAGCAAGGCTTCACTGGGCAGGAAGAGGAGGTATGCATTGGGGCAGCTGATGGACACTGTGCTCAGACTGGGGCTGGACAGCCAACCACCACTGGCATTGCTGTTGCACTTGGGGGGCAATGATTTGGTGGGACTGGGTGCCCCAAGACTTTGTGCAGAAATCAAGCGGGTTTTGGCCTAGTTTCAAGCCCTGCTCCCAACAACCAGGCTGGCCTGGTCCAAGACCATCTGCCGCGCAGTGGAGAGGAGCCCGTAGCCTCAATGGCATCGAGAAAGATAGGAGGGAGGTTAACTGGGAGGTGTTCCGGTTTGCTGCCCCCAATGGAATTGCCATATTGTGTCACTTCCTCATACCTAGGATATGTGATGCAGTGTACAGCTGGGATGGAGTACACCTGACGGGGATTGGAAATGACATTTTTAATGCCACAATTCAAGATTTTTGTGATGCCATATTAAAGCAGGTAAGACCCTTGGGGCATTAGGGGAAAACATGCTATGCACGTTGGAGTGGCGTAAATTCATGGCTGGATGGTTTAAAATAAGTGGTCGTGGTATTGGGTGACATGGGCCCTGGTGGCATGACCCTGGGCGGGTACGCTACAAAGGTAAAGGGTCACCCAAGACATGGTGAGCATGGCAGGGGCACATGGCTGGAGGACGGGGAAGGCGGCCCTGAACAGGCACCAGCCCTGTTCAACGGTCATGGGGATTCCCTGAGATGCAATTAGGTGGTGGGGAACTGTCCGAAGGAGAGGCATGGCCCTGGGCCATTCTGCCTGACTCAAGGGCCATAGTTCCCCAATTGTAAGCACAAGGCCATATGAATTTGCTGCCACAGGGATCTTTTTTGCATTTGTGAATGTTTTAAATATGTATGAAACTGTATGTAGATTTTTTGAGAGTCGTTTGTAAATGTAAATCTACAGTTTTTTGTAAGTAAAGCTGCAGCCTTTTTTATGCCAAAAATCTAATCCTGGTTGTGTGTGCAATGATTGTGGGTCCGATTGGGCAATGACCCCCTCGGCCTCTCATGGGGGGGGGTAACGTTGTACACAGCCTACAACAGGGTGTGTGTAGGGGAGGCTGGGCTGCCATGCTATCGGTGAACGGTAGCCCAGATTTACTTCCTATGGCCGGACCTATCAGTGATGGCCCGGGGCTCAAGCTTCCGGGGAAAGGATCATAGCGGGGTATTTGAAGGCAGGTCAGGGGGAGCTCTCCTCCTCTCTGATCCTGCACTCTCAATTTTAACATCCCACCCACCCACCCTTTATGGCCAGGCAGTTGGCTGTGGGGGAAAAACTGCATGGTTGCAGGGCCTGACTAGCATGCATGGGTTGCCTGCTAAGTCGTAGCAATGATTAAGGAGGTGGGGCATAAATTCATGGCTGGATGGTTTAAAATAAGTGGTTGTGGTATTGGGTGACATGGGCCCTGGTGGCGGGACCCTGGGCGGGTACACTACAAAGGGAAAGGGTCACCCAAGACATGGTGGGCATGGCAGAGGCACATGGCTGGAGGATGGGAAAGGCGGCCTTGGGCAGGCACCAGCCCTGTTCAATGGTCATGGGGATTCCCCGAGATGCAGTTAGGTGGTGGGGAACTGTCCGAAGGAGAGGCATGGCCCTGGGAAGGTCTGCCCGACTCGAGAGCCATAGTTCCCCAATTGGAAGCACCAGGCCATATGAATTTGCTGCCCCAGGGATCTTTTCCACATCTGTAAATGTTTTAAATATATATGAAACTGTATGTAGATTTTTTGAGAGTCGTTTGTAAATGTAACTCTATGGTTTGTTATAAGAAAAGCTGTGGCCTTTTTTATGCCAAAAAACTAATCCTGGTTGTGTGTGTAATTATTGTGGGTCTGATTGGGCAACAAATTATTTCCCTTCAGCAGAGCTTCAAGTGCTAATTGTTTTTGGGGGAGTGTGACAGGGTTGAATAAGGCCCTGCCCCATTTGTTATACAGAAAGAGTTTAAACGCAAGGGCCTGTTCTATCCTCTTCTTTTCTGTCTCTGTCTGGTTGTGCAACCAAATGTTCTTGTGAGGCCTAGGAATTGATTACACCAACAGTTTCACAATTCTCCACCTCTCGCCTTCTCTCTGCCTTCCTTTGCTATTTCTGTCTTTTCTTCCCCCATGCATATCTGCGGGTATAAAAATATATGTGAATCTTTATGTGGAAATGTCACTGATACTGGGATCCCTTTGTTAAAAACTGTATATTGTTATACAATTGAAATGATTGCAAAAAACTACTTGGAACTCAACGAGTTAACCTGAGATGCCGTTTTTAAGCCTTTTGCAGAGCTGTAAACAAGAGGTCAGTTCTGGGTCACTATGTTCTTTTTGCTGCACCTGCATCAAAACTAACAAGAATATTCTGTAAACTTACAAGAACATTCTGTGACAAGCAGGCTCTTTTAACGTGTTCCCAGACAAAGACTTATAAAAAGAGCAGCAATGCTTTTGCTAGAGAGACAAGGAGAGTGAGAAACTGAGAGACTGAGATTGGAAATTGAGAAGAAACACTCAGAAGGAGGATTTTGTTTTCTCTGCTTGTACTGCCTTTGTAAATAGTTATTCTGGACAATTTTTATTTTTTATTTTGCTGATACTGAATAATAAATAAAATAAATAAAATGCTATTTGCAAATTTTGAAACTGCTCCTGGTTTTCCTATGCTTCCTGACCTGTGCCTCGATGACAGGGAGGTGAGCAAAATCTGCTCCAACAGCTCCAAAATGTCCCCTGAGTTGCCCTGAAGTCAGACACAAATGGTGCTGCTGTTCTGCTAAATCCCTTCTCTCGCAGGGTAGAACAAAATCACTTCTGAAATGGGATTATTTTGAGAAGTTGTTTACAAGGGGTCCAACTGGGGACTTTACTAACTTGCCATATGGTGACCACAACTGTGTGCAGGAATTAAAAAGAACCACACAAAATGTTGAAGATAAACTTAAGAAATTGGAAAGTAGGACTTCATCTGGGCCTATTGACTTACCAGTGTACCTGTATGGAAATAGCCAACCCCTTGGCAAACATTTGCAATATGTCCCTGACATCGGGAGCATTCTGAGTGACTGGAAAAAGTCAGCTGTTGTTCCAATATTCCAAAAGGGGGACAAAGTCAAATCCAACTAATTAACATCTGATTAATTTTACCTCTGTTCTAGGTAAGATTATGGAGGCCATCCTAAAGGATTACTTAACCGAGAAACTCAGACACATGGGAGAAATAAACAAAGCATGGTTTTACAGCAGGAAGATCATGCATTACTAATCACCTAGCATTTTATGAGCCAATCAGTAAATGTCTTGACTTACCAGAACCAGTGGATGAAATGTTTCTAGATTTCTCCAAGGGATTTGATCTAGTACCACATATAAGCATTAAAAAAACACCTAAGATCACAGTTAACAAGAAAATTATTGAATGGAATGATATAGATATATTAATAAGTTGGCCAGATACCGCAGGTCTGCGTGTAAAAGAATTTGTTGCACTTTTGTGTTTTTCATTCCCTTATCATTTTATAACACAGATTTTCCTGTTTTACAAAAATCACATAGCCTTGCATTTTGTCTTTGGCGTCCTACTCAGTATCTGCTTTGCAGAACAGCCTCACAGTGTCAAGCTGCAGAAGTTAATAATCAAATACCAAGGATCAACCCTCATGCATTTTAATGATAGCTACTGCAACTTCCAATATAGCATGCAGAGCTGCACTCGGTTTCTCTGAAGCTTAAACACCAATTTAAAAATATTGTTCATTACATAAAATTGCAACACAACACCAGATTTTACAACCAACAGTTTTAAAGCCCTGACGTTTCAGTTTTGGGAAGTATTATGTAAATGTGTTACAGCTGACAAAATGAGAAGGAAGGAATGAGAAACAGATGTAGCAAACAGCGCTTTGAATAACTTGTTTATAACAGTCATAAAGATAACTGATAATACTCTGAAACAGCTGGAAAAAGTGTGTTTAACTGTGAAATAGCAAGCTAGGAAAATAAAGATAATTTTACATTTCTGCTCTCCTAGGAGCCTTTTATGGATCCTAAGCACTACCGTTCCTGCAAACTGCCTCTTCAATATGCTAACTCGGAGTGTGCTAACTACCCACGATTGTAGATATACAGAATACGGGACTGTAACATGGAAGCCTTCCTGTTGGGAAAAAGGCCTGACCATGTAATATTTACGAACATATGAACATACGAAACTGCCAGCAGATACAGGCCATTCGGTCTATAGGGTCTGCTCGAGTGTGCAGCACTTCAGTCCATTAGACTGCAGCTGCTCCCTCCATATGCCCTCCCCCATCTCACACCCCTCTCCCGGTTTGTACCCTCCCCTTGAATCTGTCCCATCCCCTCTTGAAACCCCCAATACTCTGCAGTGATGTAACTTCCTCTGGCAGAGCGTGCCACCTTGCCACCGCCCTTTCTGTGAAATAGTACTTCCTCCGTTCCCTCTTGAGCCTGCCCCCTTCCAACTTCATAGAGTGTTCCCTGGTTTCCCTCCCACCCTTCAGATTGAACATACACCTGGTGTCTACTCTGTTCAAAACCTTCAAGGACTTGAATGTCTCAATCATATCCCCTCTCTCCCTTCTTTCCTCCAGGGTATACATATTGAGCTCTCTCAGTCTTTCCTCATATGGTCTTTCCCCCAAACCCAGGATCATTTTTGTTGCCCTGCGCTGTACCCCCCTCCAGTAGTCTGATGTCCCTTTTCAAGTAGGGGCACCAGAATTGCATGCAGTACTCTAGGTGCAGTCTCACCAGGGACCTGTACAGGGGCAAGATGACCTCCCCTAGAAGTAATCCCCCTTGCTATGCACCCTAGCATCCTGTTTGCCTTCACTGCTGCCTTCCTGCACTGAGCAGAGTGGTTCATCTTCCCAGTTACCAGCATTCCTCCTTGGAGTCTGTTAATGGGACACCCTCCAGCCAGTAATTGTGTCCTGGGTCCTTGCCTCCTACATGCATCACTTTGCACTTCTTGGCATTGAAACCAAGCTGCCATGTGTGAGACCATTCTTCCAGTTTTGTCAAATCCTTCAAATGTACTTTTGCTCCCTCCGCCCATCTACCTCAGCAGAAATCTTTGTGTTATCTACGAAGAGACTGATCTTACTCTTAATCCCTACTGCAATGTCAGCTATGAAAATGTTAAACAGAACCAGTCCCAGCACTGAGCTCTGTGGTACACTACTTGTTACAGCCCTGGGTTCAGATGCCTCCCCCCCCCCACTACTGCCTTCTGCTGTCTACCCTCCAGCCAGTTCTCGACTCATCTGACCAGTTTCTTCCCTGTTCCCAGACTCAACTTGCAGGTCAGCCTGCCATGTGGCACTGAGTCAAAGGCCTTGCTGAAATCCAGGTAGAGGACATCCACTGCTTGTCCCCTGTCCAGTGCCCTCGTAACCCAGTCATAAAAATCAACCAAGTTCGTCTAGCAGGATCTGCCAGAGACAAACTCATGCTGCCTGCTGTCCTGGAGGTTGTTATCCTCAAGAACTTGCACCAGCCTTTCCTTGAGGATTGTCTCCATCAGTTTTCCCACAATTGCAGTAAGGCTCACTGGTCTGTAGTTCCTCTGTTCGTCCTTGGGCCCACTCTTATGGAGGGGTACCACATGTGCTTCCCTCCAGTCCCTGGGCATGCACCCCAAGTTCAGAGAGGAACTGAACAGGTCTGCCAATGGCCTTGCCAGTACCTCTGCCAACTCTCTCAGCACCCTGGGGTGGACCCCGTCTGGGCCAGATACCTTGTCCACCTTCAGGGACTTAAGGCCCTCCCTCATCCTTTCCACCGTGATTTCCCCATCTGTGGTTGCTTCTCCTCCACTCTCTCCCACTTCGCCCTTCCTCTTAGGTATGGGCCCATCCCTCTCCTTGGTGAAGACTGAACAGAAGTATTCATTAAGTACTTCTTCCTGCTCAGACCCCTTTTCTACCCATCCACTTCCCCTCCAGATCCTAACAATTTGATCCTTGCTCTTCCTCTTCTCTCTGATATATCTGAAAAAATCCTTTTCTCCTCGTTTGATCTCCTGCGCTAACCTCTGTTCCCTAGTTGCCTTTGCTGCCCTTACACTCTGCTCACTTCTCTGGATTTCTTCAATAATAAGGCATGACAGGCTGTGAGTCATCGTGGGATTTAAAAGATCACACAACCCAAAGTCTCACTGGTATAAATTGTTTTTTCAAAGGAAGGCGAATTTGAAAAGCTTTAATTCCATACCCATAGACTGTCTAAAGTGCAGTAGACAGAGATAATTGGGGTGGATGATGAAGAATGCAGCATTATGTTTAGAAATTCGTATCTTTTACTAGAAGCCAAATCTTAAAACTAATTCAGCATTTTCAGCTTGCTTAAATTGTAGCTAACTGCAGTGATTGGGTAGATGCTAAAGAAATGCACCTCCTAAGCAGTGTAATAGTGGACGTGGCATTCAAAGCTTTAACTGGATGCTGAAGTGACAAGCTATATTTTATAATTTCAGGAACCAGAAGACAAACAACAGGCCAAGACAATATACAAAAATTTCTGTACAAAAAAGTCAACTCAGTTAAGGTATGAAATAAGTATTCATTATCCTTTGCATAGTGGTGTAACCAAGTTTCAGGTAAACATGTAGCTGACAGCCAAATAAAAATAGTAAAACCTTTTTTTTTTAATTTCATTTTGTTTTCTTGAAGAAAATGTAATACAATTTTCTTTTCAATCCCTGCCCTGCTGTCTGACCAGGGATACACCCAGTAATCCAGGATATTCCCTGTTCAGGCTCTATGAGCCATCATTTAGACCGCAGGGAGACTTTCGCCCTAGTTTTTTTCCCCATGTCCTTTTCTTCTCCCCTGTGATATGAGTGGTGCCTCCATTGGCTTCAAGGTCATTACATCCCCAGGGCAGGAGGCAAGCTCCCTGCCCCAGTTGTAGGGGACACTGGGGCACCAGAACCCACTGCCACCCTACCCCAACTGAGGAGCACTGCGTAGCACCAGCTACCACAACCAGGCCCATCCCCCAACATGGCAACCCATTCCACTCCTGAACTCAGGTCCACTATACAGCACAATGTGCTGTCCTCTGGTCCCTCGAGGTGGCCAGTATAATAGGACTGGCCTAATATCTGAGGTTCTAAACCAAGGTGATATATATTCTGGAACTAAATAGCTGTTTTATCAGCTGCTAGTCAGGCGATCATGTAAGCATGGTCTCTTACCTGTAAAGGCATAGAAATATAATGATATGAGCTCACTATGTATGATTTATTATTGGAAAAGCAAATAACAGTGCCAGTGATTAATTACTAATAATATTGTCTTTTCAGTGACACACATTGAGGAGAGGGAAAATATCTGAATTATATCTAAATCATATGCATTGCATTCACCTTAGTAGCAACCTTTAGAGTTTTAAATCCACTCTACTAGGAATATACTATTCAATTTATAATAGAATAGAATATCTTATTACTTAACCTGTTATATTTACTTAGTCTTTGCTGACCTGGAAAGGAGGACTAGATAATATTGCCTATTTTCAACCTCTTACTGATGGTGAGGGTGGAATGCAGGTGAAAACAAACTGAAATTGGACCAGATGAAGCTGTTGGTGGTACTTTTAGTGAATGGGGAAAATGTGGCTAGGACACTGGGGAAATGTCCCTACTCTTTTTGAGAAGTGCTGTGGGATCTTTAACGTCCACCTGAAAAACCACCAGAACAGTTAGGTGGGACCTTGGTTTAATGGCTCATCCAAAAATCGAATATAACTTTGATGTTTTCATCAGATGAAAAGTTGCCATCTGTACTGATGTGGCTATGAGTTGCCATGAAATGTCTACTGAATTGATGGCTGATGTGTAATGAAATACTGTATAAAAATGTCTGGCTAGTACAGAGGTTTTACTGTTTTATTTCATTGTGGGGTTTACCCATGACTCGTGGTGTGACAAAAGGTGCAGTTAAATTCCTTAAACCACATCAGAAGTGCGTGAATCCCACAATGACCCATGCCCTGGAGTGATTTATTGAGATTATAAAATGATACCATCTGTGAAAAACACAAACACATAAAATAAATAAATGTTTTTGTTTTATTTAAAATGCATCAAATGATACAATGCATCAGTTAATTAATAAAGTAGCCCCAAGTTCAATAGTTCTGTACAGCTGTTTGTGTCCCAGAAAGTGATTTCTCCTGAACAGGTTCATCCCTCCCAGCTTCTTATACATATGATTTAAAGGACTACAAGAATGGGGCGGGGGTAGTGGAGTAGACATCCATATGGATGGGGGCAGTGGAGTAGACATCCATATGGATGGGGGGTGGAGTAGACATCCATATGGATGGGGGCAGTGGAGCAGACATCCATACGGATGGGGGCAGTGGAGTAGACATCCATATGGATGGGGAGCAGTGGAGTAGACATCCATACGGATGGGGGGCAGTGGAGTAGACATCCATATGGATGGGGGCAGTGGAGTAGACATCCATACAGATGGGGGCAGTGGAGTAGACATCCATATGGATAGGGGGCAGTGGAGTAGACATCCATATGGATGGGGCAGTGGAGTAGACATCCATATGGATGGGGGGCAGTGGAGTAGACATCCATATGGATGGGGGCAGTGGAGTAGACATCCATATGGATAGGGGGCAGTGGGTAGACATCCATATGGATAGGGGCAGTGGAGTAGACATCCATATGGATGGGGGCAGTGGAGTAGACATCCATACGGATGGGGGGCAGTGGAGTAGACATCCATATGGATGGGGGGGCAGTGGAGCAGACATCCATATGGATGGGGGGGCAGTGGAGCAGACATCCATATGGATGGGGGGGCAGTGGAGTAGACATCCATATGAATGCACCTTTTGAGAGCTCCCAGTCTGCATGGTGCAACATTTAACAAATGATACTTATAAAACTTGTTCTCTTGGCAAACCTTGACTGAATAGTATATATGACGTCCCCAAGTTCAAGATTAGCCCTAAGAAAGGACAACTGGCTTTGCAAGGAGAAACTCCTGTCAGATGGCCGGTAAAATTAGACAAGTTGTACATGCAAACTGGCATATACTGCTGAGTGATCTGGAGGTTACAGACTATGCTGGGGGAACCTCACATCAGTTGCCGGTGCCCCATAACCTTCGGGATAAATTGGACCACAGTAGTCTGAGGCACAGGAACAACATACACAGCACCTGGCTACCACTGAGGCTACAGGGTTTTCTCAGAAACTGTAAAATGCGTCATTTTGAAAAACCCTGTAAAAGGCTCCAACACCCTACAAGGGATGTACACTGTGACATTAGGGAATTTATCAGCTGCCAGAGACCTTTTGTGGTGTACTGTGCAATGCGCCCCTGCAATCTACTGTATGTCAGTCACACTGTGAGACCATTAAAGAACTTATGCAGGAACACATTTGTAGCATTGCCTGGGGAAGGGAGGACATGCCACTGGGTACTCATTTCATGGAAGCACAGAGTTCAGATACTAGTGTGTTTAGGTTTGTGGCCCTCAAACACATTAAACCACCATGGAGGGGTGGGGACAGGACTCTTGTTATGGGGAATACTTTTGGATTTTCTGACTTAGTAACCTAAAACCATCAGGTTTAAATCATGACTTTGATCTCAAACCATTCCTGTAAGCGTTTTGTAAATATTCCCCCGTCAGAATTATTTCTATTTGTGTCTGGATCCTGAGGTTGAATCCTGTCAAAAAATCATTAAAGAAGCTATTAAGTAGCAGATTAGTGTGTATTGTTTTGCACCAGTGCCGATTACTGCTGACTGCACTTAGAGGTTAGCTTGGTATATTAATAAGTCACTTATTGTGGTATTTCTTGTATAGTATTTTATCTCATATTGATACGTATGGAGTAAGACATGTGTAAACAGGTGTGGGATAGATAACACAGGGCTGGTATTGGTCAACTGGTTTCCCCAAGCAGCCTGGATAACCAGTAACCTATCCTACTTCTGACACCATCTTGTAAATGGGTGTGGGATAGCTAACACAGATTCAGCGTTTAAGTTTTAAAACACAGCCTTGGTGTGATATTTATTAAATTCAAAACAGGCAAATAGAAATCAAAAATCAACATAATAAACAAAAATCTGCTACTGGAGTAACTTTCAGAGTGTTCTCCTGTCAATACAGGTATAATAACACTATATCTAGACTGGCTGCTTCACTTAGGTGGCTCTTCACATTACCATTACCCAGGTTATACTAACTTTCTCACCTCAAGGAGGTGTATGTGTATGTGTGTGTATATATATATATATATATATATATATATATATATATATATAGTCCTGTGCTGGGTCACCTGACATGACCCTTAAGCTACATAAGCATTTTATCAACTTCTACGAGATCAGAATTGGTAAGGACACCCATTAAACATAAACATTTTGGTACACAGTATCTTATTTTATAACTTAAATTCTTATAGAAACTGTAAGGGCTTAGAAATATTCCCTGAATATACAACGAGTTATAATGTACCCTTAAGTCCCTCCTACAATCCGAGATTGACAGCTCTTATTCTTATAAATATAGGCTTTAGAGGGCGCTGCTTCTCCTATAGCAGAGTATTGTTCTAGACTCCTAGATTGACGGAAAGCCAGGCATCAGGAATAGTGGGGAACATTGCACAACAGATTCACATAAGTAGATAAGTAATATGTCTGTTTTGTACAAACAAATATTGCTAAAGCAGACTTAACTTGGGTTGATACTTAAAACATAAAAGGAATTTCTATTTATATTATGAGGGAAAGTGGTGATGGGCTTGTTACCATTATTTAAATGTATGGTTTTGCTGCTCCTCATTTTTACATGACATGTAGCCCTGAGTGTTAAAGTCTCCAAGGAGTATGGTGGTGGGGGGGGGGGGTTTGCTGAATGCAGCGGCAGCTGTAATAAAGATTTATTTTATCTGGACAGCCGCTCGCGTCTTCTAACAGAGCGACCCCCTCTGTTACCTACAACACGCCAAAAGTACTGGGACTTTCTCCTAGTGAGTACCACTGTCCCTTTTTTCTGGAAACAAACTCGGAGGAGGCTTGTGGTCTGGAGTGTTGGCTAAAATATTTACTTGGCACCTCGCCAGCCACTCACTCCCGTCAGTCTCGTTACTCGCCCTTCTGTCTCCCAATACACATTATTTTAACTTTATCAATTATTTTACTCTTTGTTTGTACATTGCCCTACATTTACTCCCTTGTGGGGGTAAGGAGAGCATGACTTGATCCTTTTTCTTCAGGGAATGTCCACAAATTCATGCCTAAAGCATACAGGGCAGCAAAACCTAATTACTAAAGGCACGCTGTCCTGCCGGTTCACTGCACTGTGAACCTATGAAGCTGCTTGATTATGGCGCTTTGGTTTTTATAACTGGACTCAATACTTTTTAACAAAATACAAAAAGGCAGCAAAGAAAACCTAACAGGGCTGTACTTCATTTAGAACTGGCTATACAGAAGCAGCCCATGATTTGTTTTACTCTGAACTTGGTTCATAGGTTCCTAGGTTTATAGGCAGGCTTCAAGTTCAGTGAGCCTTAGGCCCTTTAGTGAACTTGTCACCCAAATTAGGGGGGAAGTTATATTTATCTTCACCCATGTAATTATCAAGATTGGACTTAAAAGCTTTCATATTGTAACTATCAGTGATTTCTTTAGGTAATTCATTCCAGATGGTGATAACTCTCTCTGAGTAAAAAATCTACTTCTCCTTATAGTTCTGTCATTCTCCCCTAATAACTTTAGACTGTGTGACCTAGTAGAGGTAATACCCTTGTTATAGCATAGACCTATAGTTTCCATCATGTATTTATCTTTCACAGTTTTGAATACCAAGGCAAAGATCTCCTCTAATTCTTCTGTATTCAGTAGAATATAATTTCAGTGCATGAAGCCTTTCATTATATCCCATATTCTTAGTTAGTTTAATTTTTTTGGTCATTTGTCTCTGAACCTTCTCAACCATTTTTTGTGTTTTTTTTATGTTGTGGTGCACAAAACTGCACACAATACTCCAGATGGGAGCGCACCAAGGCAGTGTACAAACGCACAATAACTCTGCTATCCCTACTCTTGATGTTTCCCAAAATACATCCCAGGAATTTCTGGCACTTTCTAGTAGTCTCAATAGTATGTCTGTCAAAGTTGAGATCATTAGTTATGAGTACTCCCAAATCCTTTTCTTCAGTTACAGTTTTTAATAGGGTACTGTTTATCTTATAAGGATACATTATGTTATTCTTCCCCATGTGCATTACCTTACATTTATCAATGTTAAATTGCATTTTGTTGTTGGTGGCCCATTATTCAATGTTTTTAAAGTTTTGCTGTATTCCCTCAGCATCTTTTGTTGTTTTAACTAACCCTCTGAGTTTGCAGTTATCTGCGTACTTTCCTGTCCACACGCTTTTGGTGGTTTTAAGTGTTGAGATCATAATATTAAATAATGTAGGACCAAAAACAGATCCCTGCGGCACACCGCTTGTCACAAGGCCCCAATTGGACAGCTGTCCTTTGACGGTTACACGTTGGGTTCTGTTCTCCAACCATGATTCAATCCATGCAATTATATTAGTATGTAAATTAATCTTTTTAAGTTGTTCTATTAAAACTACACGGGATACCTTATCAAAGGCATTGGAGTAATCAAGAAAAATGACATCCACATGTATATTTTTGTCTAGGGCAGCGCTAACTGGCTCAAAGAAGCTGATAAGGTTTGATAAACATGAGCGCCCTACTGTAAAACCATGTTGAGTTAAATCAGTATTACCAGTAATTCACAAATGTCTCAATATACATTTCTGCAGATGTTTCTCCATAATCTTTCCAACAACAGACGTGAGACTAATTGGTCTAAAATTACCAACGTCTGCCCTATTTCCACTTTTGAAAATAGGCATTACTACTGCAGTTCTCCATTCCTCTATTGTAATTTTCTCCTTTATTGATGTATTGAACAGATGGGTTAATGGTCCAGCTAACTGATGCACAAGAGCTTTTAAAAAAGCGGGTGTTATTCCGTCTGTTCCCAGAGAACTATTTGTTTTTAAATTATTTATAATATCAGTGGTTTCCTTAGTCAGAAACACTGGTCAATTTATTGCCTCTAGTTGAATTTGTTTATGTGTGGTATATTTTGAATCAAAGACACTGAGAAAATATTTATTTAAACTTGTTGCTATTTGAGTTTCATCTGATATTATCCCTTCATTAGTTTCAATAGGCCCTATTTTAGCTTGTTTTCCTTTTACTGATCCCACATAACTATATAATTTTTTCTTATTATCTTTAACTTTAGTTACAAAATTTAATTCTTTATCCCTTTTTGCTTTTCTAATACGTGTTTTAATTGATTTAGCTGTTAGTTCAAATCTCTGCCAGTTTCCAGGTGTTTTTTTTTTTGTATGCCTTATGTTCTCATTCCCTTTTGACTATTAAGGCTATATTCATGAACTCATACATGCATTATAATCATAATGCCAAACTGTTACCATTATTTCTTTATTCATAATGGCTTCAGACCTAGCAACCTATACAGATTTTTATTCTAGGAGTGCCTTCTATGTATAATGGCTGTGTTGAGGCATGTTTCTTTACATGCTTTTTACATACTTTTTCTATGTCAGGCTCCTTCCCAGGAAAGCAAAGAAAGTGAAAGGGATACAGAAATAAGGCAGGATAAGTAAGAAAGAAGGACAGGACAAGGCTGGGATGGGTGGCCGCTCCACCGTAGCCTGAGAGAAAGAGATACTACTGCACAGTAGATTTAAGCTGGGGAAAACAAAGATGAAAGAAAAAGACTTCCTGGGGCCTTACTTAGCAACGGTGGTGGAACACTAGTCCACCACATCTCTTCCATCTTAAGGGGAAATCAGCTGTTTAAATACTGTACAACTGCTGGTTTTCTAAACCACAAACACCCATTCTTTTCCTAAACTGGTAAATGGGGTGTGGTTGGAGCTTCCACCCATCCTCGCTTAGAAGCTCCACCCCAGGGTCCCTTTAGTAGTACAAAGTAACAAATATGTGTATATTCTACATTCCATCTTTAGACACATACTACATACATCTTGTACCCTGGGGCTTATTTACATGTACTTATATACAATTATTATACAGTATCCATTTATTCCTCTGTTAAATTTCATACTTCCATAGCACCATGATTAGGGATGTAAGTTTGTCATGGATGAGGTTTTAATGACTCATTGTTTGTTCATGAAATCATTAGTAAACAGTAGTAAATGTTGTGGCACTGTCATCATTGCTACATTCTGATGACACTAGTGAAAGTCATGGAAGTCCTGAATAAAGATCAAACGTCATGGAATCAATGATGTGTATGACTGCCATGACAAACTTACATCCCTAACCATGATGTGATAAAAAAAAATCTGCATTCTGATGCATGGTACCAGCCTGATGCTTTATGGTAAAACTGTACAGCTGTAAGGCCAGATATTACCTCATAATTCTCACATTCTTATCCTTCATTTGGTGTAGTCAACACAAAGGATTATGGTCAGTCACCAAAACAAATTGAGCACCCCAGAGGTAGAACCGTAAGGCTTCTATGGCCCACTTTACAGCAAAAGTCTCTTTTTCAATGGTAGAGTACTGCTGTTCTCTATCATGGAGTTTATGTGAAATATAGAGTACAGGGTGCGCTTCCCCATCCACATTCTGGCTCAGGACGGCCCCTATGCCTATCTCTGAGCCATCTGTGTGTACCTCAAATGGGTGTTCAAAGTTAGGACTGCTCAGCACTGGCGAGGAACACAGAACAGCTTTTATAGGTAAAAATGCTTCTTCACACTCAGGGGTCCATTTTATCTAGTTTCCACATCTCTTGTTAGGTCGGGGGGGGGGCAACAGAAGCAGAATTGTGGATAAAGCGACGGTATTAACCTGCCAAACCCAAAAATGACCTTACATGTTTCTTAGTAGTTGGTACTGGGCATTTGGCTACCACCTCTATTTTCTCAATCTCAGGTTTTACCTGTCCATTCCCTAGGGCAAAGCCCAATTATCGAGTCTCTGTCATGGCTATCACACATTTCTGGGGACTGACTGTCAGCCCAGCTTCTTTGATAGAGCGTAGTACAGCAGATAGATGTTCCAGGTGTTTCCTCCAGTCATTGCTAAACACCACCACATCATCTAAATATGTGGAACAATAACTGGTATGAGGAGTTAACACCTGATCCATGAATCTCTGGAAGGTCGCTGGTGCACCCTGCAAGCCAAAGGGCATTGTGTTGAATTCAAATAAACCAACTGGTGTGCTGAAAGCTGTATTCTCTCAAGCATCTTTTTCCAGTGGAATTTGCCAATAGCCTTTAGTTACATCTAAGGTCGAGATGTACTTGTCTTGTCCTATTCGATCTACTATATCATCAATGCATGGCATAGGGTAAGCATCGAATTGGGAAACATGATTAAGTTTTCTGAAATCTAAGCATAACTGGATCCCTCCTTCTTTCTTTGGTACTATAACTATGGGGGATCCCCATGCACTTTTAGAGGGCTTAATGATGTCCAAACATCTAAGTTTTCTATCTCCTCTTTCACCTCCTCTCTCACTCTTTCTGGTATCCGATACAGTTTCTGTTGGATAGGAGGGGAGTTCGTTCGGATGGGGTGTTCAACCCCTACAGCTCTCCCTGGGACACTAGTAAAGGTGTCATCAAACCTTGCCAATAACGCATTTAGTTCTGTTTTCTGTTCTGGACTTAAGGCGGGATTAAAAGGGACTTCCTCTCTACCTTTACATTTCTCCAGTCTATCATAGGCCAGCTTTAACCCAGACTCCTTCCTTTCAGGCAGTACCACCATTCTTAGATTTTCTCCTGGTTTCTTGTACCATTTCTTGAGCAGGTTCATATGGTAAATCTTTTTCCTGGGACATTTATCAGGGGTTTCTATCACATAATTTACAGGACTGGTTTGGTGTAAGATGGTATATGGCCCCTGCCATTTCATCAGTAACTTAGTATCTGGTGATGGAAGTAACAACAATACCTTTTCCCCAGCTTGATATTGTTTTGTGCCAACTATTAGGTTGTAGTGGGCTTTTTGTGTTTGTTGAGCTTGTTGGCTGTTTTGATGGGCCTGTATAGTGTATGCGACTAGTCTTTTTCTCAACTGTCCCATATATTCAGCAATACTAACATGTCTCAAGTCAGTACCTGCCTCCCAAAATTCTTTGACCACATCTAATAGTTCACATGGGTTTTTTCCATACAACATAGCAAAAGGAGAGTAACCAGTCAAAGCTTGGGAAACCTCCCTGTATGCAAATAACAGCAAGGGTAAATATCTATCACAGTCCCTTCCCTCTTCATATACAAACTTTCTCAGCATCTCAACATCCTTTTCAATGTCTGGTTAAATCTCTCTGCTAATCTGTCTGTCTGAGGATGGTACAGGGAAGTCCTGACAGCAACGATTCCGAAGAGTTTATATAACTGTTTCAGCAAGGCAGCATGGAAGTTACTCCCCCATCTGTAAGAATTTCCTTGGGGATCCCTAGGTGACTAAACACCTTTACCAGTTCTTCTGCTATTCTTGGGGTGGTAACACTACGAATCGGGATTGCTTCTCGATATTTTGAAGCGTAGTTACACATGACCAGTGTGAATTGGTTCCCCATGAGCTTTTTATTAAGGGTCCCACCACATCCATCCCTATTCCTTCGAAAGGGTAAGTCACCAAGGGCAGAGGAACCAAGGGTACTGTCTCCTTTTTACTTACTATTGCCACTCTCTGACATTCCCCGCATGATTGACAATACTTTGTTACTTGGTCATGTATTCCCGGCCAGTAGAATCTATGTAAAATCCTTTTAAGGGTACAATCCCTACCCACATGGCCTGCCCATGTCCTAAGAACATCAGGGCCTTCCTATATTTCACAGGTACCAGCATTTGCTCAATTGTTTCCCCTGTTTCAGGATGTGTACATTCTCTGTATAAAATATCACATTTCAAAACATATTTGGGTTTATCATCATTCTGTTTCTGGTTAACCTGTGGGGAAAAAGGCATCAGAGTCTCATCTGCTCTTTGTTCATCAGACATGTTACGTACAGAACAAACAGACTGCAATTTTTGTTCTGGAAGTCCATTCATTGTCTGTCTCCACCATTTCTGAGCCCTCTTCTTACTGTTCAATGACTTCTTGTCCTTGCCAGGTGATGCAATTACGTCTCCATCAAACGGGAAGGTGTCCCCCAGTGTTTCAGCCTGGCATGCTTGAGCTCTGGTAGTGACGGCTGATACAGAGTCCAGGTTTGGCAACAAAGATGTAAAATGGGGATAATCATGTCCAATGACTATGGGCACTGGTAAATTAGGTACTAGTCCAGCAGCCACCTGTGTACTTTGACCTTTTATGTCTAATACAACATCTGTGGTTGGGTATTTATGAGTGTCCCCAGGTATGCAAACAATATTCATTCTTGGACCCTTTGGCTGAATCCCCTCTAACAGTTCAGGGTGGATCAAAGTCTGCTTACTCCCAAATCAACAAGTCCCATGACCGTCTGCTACTGAATTGTCACATCAGTCAGAAAGTACCCAGCATTCAATACGGCTAAATGTGCTGGTTCACTGTTTCTTGGTACAGAATCTGGCAATGTGTCTGACCCCTTGACAATTCTGGCATGTGATGTTAGGGTTATAATACCTTGCCCCCTGACCTCCCTTTACTTCAGGCTTTTTGTAATTCTGTCCTCTAGGTCTATTATTTGGGTTGTTCTTCACATTCTGTGGGGTAGGGGCAGTGGTGAGGTCTACAATTCTGTAACCCTTAAGCACAGGTTGACGGGCTGACAGAAAATCTTCTGCTAAAATTATAGTCTGCTCTGGTGATTCAGGGTTATGCTCTCTGATCCAGATTTGCACATCATTCGGTAAAATTTGTAAATATTGTTCAACCATTAGTGTATCGATAACAGCCATCGCAGTCTTACCCTCTAACCATTTTAAACACAGTTCTTTGAGTCGGGTAAATGTTTCTCTAGGAGCATTGTTGGGGTGGTGCTTTAGGGACCTGAATCTCTGCTGGTTTGTTTCAGCATTTATATCAAATCTTTTGAGAATCTCTTTTTTAACTAGACCGTAGTTCTCAGCATTTCTTGTGTCCAGGGGTCGAAATAACCACCTGTCTGCCTGTCCCAGGCACTCAGTTTTCTCCAGGGACAGCTGATTTTATTTCTCTACCTGTCCCTGGGACAGGCACCAAGTGAAAAAGCATTAGTGGGTATTAGCACCCAGGAGATGTTGCCACCTGCCAGGCTGGGCTATGGACATCCTGACATCCCATTTCCACATGTTGAGAGATGTCCATCTAATGCAGCATCCAGTAACAGGCTCTACTGGGTGGTCGGCAGTTTTGAGAAGTAGCAGAAATGAAGACAGTGCCACAGCAGGACTGGACTCTGCATGTGTTCTATGTCATCATGTAGTCCTTTTGCTTTCTGCACAGCATACCTCATTTCTCTGTGCTGCACCTGCAGTACCAGCCCAGAACTAGCTTCTGTTCACAGACACCAGAGTTTTGGGGAAGCAAATTAAAAAAAAACTTTTCAGGGTTGTTTACTAACTAAGGGGAGCCTGGGTCAGGATAATTAAAAGCCTTTGTAAGGACTAGAAAACTATTTGAAAACCCTTTTCAGGGCAGACCATCACAGCAGAAAGGGGGGAGACTTTATATTTAGAGATAAGGAGAACATAAAGGGCTGAGACAACCACTTAAAATACCCTGTCAGGGCAGGAAGGGCTTCAGAGACAGGAGAGGAGGAGACTGGTTAAAAGCCCCTGTCTGGGTTATAAAGTAGGGAGAGACATTTAGTGTTGGTGTTATACACAGAAGCAAATGAAACTGAGCCTTTGTCAGGGCAGAACAGAAAGGAATTAATTAAGGCCCCTTGGCTCCTATCAGGACCATGAACTGGGGGCACACTTGTTAAGTCCTTTTCAGAGCCACGTAGCAGCCAGTGAGTAATATTGAGTAGTACTTTTTTAGGGCACCTCACAATGGGCACTATTAGTAATTAGGTCCTTTTCAGGGCACTGTACCAGCCAGAGGGCACAATAGTTACCATTAGCTCGTATCTGGAAACAGAAATGTAAACTTAGTAAACAGAAATTTACAGGACGGGTACAAATTCCATGGGACGGTCAAAATGAATATTGCACCTGTCCCTTGGACAGCCATCCACAGAAAATTATTTCTAGCCTTGCTTGTGTCCATATTACTGTATGCCAATTAAGCCATCCCTGTTAAATATGGGGCTAACTGCAGCACCCATTGGGACTGTGGCCACCCACAGGCTCTAGCAACCCTTTCAAAAGTGGTCCTATAGGCCTCTATGTCATCTGTGGGACTCATTTTGGTAAGCTTTATGTCTTTAGGGTTACCTGTCCTGGCCCCCTGGCCTCTTTGTCCCGCTCCGATTAGCTGCAGGGCCTTCAGGGTGTCAGTCCATCTCTGGTCTTGTCTTCTCCTCTCCAGCTCTCTCTCCTGGTTGTCCCTCTCTTGCTGTCACTCCATCTACATAGATACATAGACAGTGTTGGCAGATAAGGGCCTATGGCCAACCCAGTCTGCCCATTTGAGCTTGTAAGTTCAGTTTGTTTTCCTAGAAGTCTGTTTCCCCTTACCCCTGACCTCCAGAATTCCTTTATGTCTATCCCATGCATTCTTAATTCCCGTGATTGTTTCAGCCCCCACCACTTCCTTTTGGCAGGGTGTTCCACTTGTCCACCACCCGTTCTGAAGAAATTCTTTCTCATGTTTCCTCTGAATCGCCCTCCCTCCAACTTCATCCCATGCCCTCTAGTCCTGGAACATCTTTTTCGCTTAAAATAGTGTTTTCCTGCACCCTGTTCCTCCTGTAAGATACTTGTATGTCTCTATCATATCCCTCTCTCCTCCTCTCCTCCAGGAGTACATGTTCAGTTCCTTCAACCTGTCTTCATAGAACTTGTGATGCAATCCATGCACCATCTTTGTTGCCCTCCTCTGAACCTTCTCTGCCCTGTCTATGTCCTTACACGAGTATGGTCTCCAGAACTGTATACTGTACTCCAGGTGGGGCCTCACTAGTGTCTTGTATAGCGAATTATGACCTCCCTTTTCCTGCTGGTGATGCCCTGCCTATACATCCCAGCATCCTATTTGCTTTACCTGCTGTCTTGTCACACTGTTTCCCTACCTTGAGGTCATCAGAGATGACAACCCCAAGATCCCTTTCCTGCTTGGTGCATGCTATATCCTCACCCCCAACTGATATATTGTGCCAGGGTTTTGTGCCCCATATGCATTATCTTGCACTTTTGCATTGAATTTCAACTGCCAAACCCTGACCATTCTTCAAGTTTCTGCAGGTCGCTTCTCATTCTGTCTACACCCTCTGGTGTGTCTACTCTGTTACAGAGCTTTGTGTCATCAGCAACAGTGAAATTCTGCCTTCTAGATCCTGTGCAATGTCACTGATGAAGATGTTGAATAGGACTGGTCCCAGCACTGATCCCTGTGGTACCCCACTGGTCACTCTTCCCTCTGTGGAGTGACAGCCATTTACCACCACCCTCTGTGTCCTGCCACCCAGCCAGTTACCTACCCACCACTACACTGTCCTGCCCACACCCATATTCCCAGTTTGTGTAATAGTCTTCTATGTGGCACAGTGTCAAAGGCCTTGCTGAAGTCCAGATAGACCATGTCCACTGCCCTCTCCTGATCCACCTCCCTAGTCACCCAGTCAAAAATTCAACGAGGTTGGTCTGACATGACCTCCCCTGGTGAAACCATGCTGCCTTTGGGTCCTGTAGTCCATTGACAATCAGATGTTCCACCAATCTTCCTTCAGTAGTGCTTCCATGATCTTCCGACTACTGAGGTGAGGCTGACTGGTCTGTAGTTCCCTGCTTCCTCTTGTTCCCACTTTTGTATAAGGGGACTACATCTGCTGTCCTCCAGTCTTTGGGTACCTCCTGTTTCCAGTGATCGGCTAAACAGGATAGCCAGAGGTTCAGCCACCACCTCTCTTAGTTCTTTAAGGACCCTGGGGTGCAACCCGTCTGGCCCCATTGCTTTATCAACTCTTATTACTTCCAGTTCCTTCAGGACCCTTTCTCATGTAAAGGGACTTGTGTCCATTTCTGCACCATTCTCACCCCTTGTACTCCCTTCAGACCCATTACCCTCCTCTTCCTCCGTAAAGACTGAGCAGAAATACCTGTTCAATATGTCAGCTTTACTGTTGTCATCCTCCATGCGGCTCCCATCCTCCCCCTTCAGTCTCACTATCCCTCCCTTTGTCTTTCTTTTTTCACTTGGAACTGGAAGTAATAAGAGTTGATAAAGCAATGGGGCCAGATGGGGTGCACCCCAGGGTCCTTAAAGAACTAAGAGAGGTGGTGGCTGAACCTCTGGCTATCCTGTTTAGCCGATCACTGGAAACAGGGGAGGCACCTAAAGACTGGAGGACAGCAGATGTAGTCCCCTTATACAAAAGTGGGAACAAAGAGGAAGCAGGGAACTACAGACCAGTCAGCCTCACCTCGGCAGTGGGGAAGATCATGGAAGCACTACTGAAGGAGAGATTGGTAGAACATCTGGTTGACAATGGACTACAGGACCCAAGGCAGCATGGTTTCACCAGGGGGAGGTCATGTCAGACCAACCTCGTTGAATTTTTTGACTGGGTGACTAGGGAGGTGGATCAGGGGAGGGCGGTGGACATGGCCTATCTGGACTTCAGCAAGGCCTTTGACACTGTGCCACACGGAAGACTATTACACAAACTGAGGAATATGGGTGTGGGCAGGACAGTAGTGTGGTGGGTAGGTAACTGGCTGGGTGGTAGGCACAGAGGGTGGTGGTAAATGGCTGTCACTCCACAGAGGGAAGAGTGACCAGTGGGGTACCACAGGGATCAGTGCTGGGACCGGTCCTATTCAACATCTTCATCAGTGACATTGTGCAGGACCTAGAAGGCAGAATTTCACTGTTCGCTGATGACACAAAGCTCTGTAACAGAGTAGACACACCAGAGGGTGTAGACAGAATGAGAAGGGACCTGCAGAAACTTGAAGAATGGTCAGGGTTTGGTAGTTGAAATTCAATGCAAAGAAGTGCAAGATAATGCATATGGGGCACAAAAACCCTGGCACAATATATCAGTTGGGGAGTGAGGATATAGCATGCACCAAGCAGGAAAGGGATCTTGGGGTTATCATCTCTGATGACCTCAAGGTAGGGAAACAGTGTGACAAGACAGCAGGTAAAGCAAATAGGATGCTGGGATGTATAGGCAGGGGCATCACCAGCAGGAAAAGGGAGGTCATAATTCCGCTATACAAGACACTAGTGAGGCCCCACCTGGAGTACAGTGTACAGTTCTGGAGACCATACCTACGTAAGGACATAGACAGGGTAGAGAAGGTTCAGAGGAGGGCAACAAAGATGGTGCATGGATTGCATCACAAGTCCTATGAAGACAGGTTGAAGGAACTGAACATGTACTCCTGGAGGAGAGGAGGAGAGAGGGATATGATAGAGACATACAAGTATCTTACAGGGAGGAACAGGGTGCAGGAAAACACTATTTTAAGTGAAAAGATGTTCCAGGACTAGAGGCATGGGATGAAGTTGGAGGGAGGACGATTCAGAGGAAACATGAGAAGAATTTCTTCACAGAACGGGTGGTGGACAAGTGGAACACCCTGCCAGAGGAAGTGGTGGGGCTGAAACAATCACGGATTTAAGAATGCATGGGATAGACATAAAGGAATTCTGGAGGTCAGGGGTAAGGGGCAACAGACTTCTAGGAAAACAAACTGAACTTACAAGCTCAAATGGGCAGACTGGGTGGGCCATAGGCCCTTATCTGCCGACACTGTCTATGTATCTATGTACTTATGTACCTGTAAAAGATTTTGTCCCCTTTACCCACTGATTTTGCAATGTGTTCTTCTGTCTGAGTTTTGGCTTCCCTTACTGACCTCCCTGCCTCCCTTTGCTTCTCCTGGTACTTCTCCCTATCCCCTTCTGCCTGTGTCTTTTTGTATTGCCTGAATGCAATCTTTTTGGCTTTTACTTTCTTTGATACCTCTTTGGAAAACCATAATGGTCTCCTCTTCCTTTTCCTCTTGCTAACCTGCTTAATGCATAATTCTGTTGTTCTTGTAATCCCCATTTTAAATACTGCCCACTGTTCCTCAACCCCTGATTCCTGTCCCATTCCCCTTAATGCCTCTTTCAAGTATCTCCCCATTTTCCCAAAGTCTGCCCCCCTAAAATCCAGTTTGATAGCCAGCCATTTCATCAATCCGGTGACGTCTTCCAGGGGTTCCTCATAGGAGCCTTCTTCTTCTACTACCTCCTCTTCTTCGCGAACTTCTGCTCCTGCTATCACCGTCTTCCTTTTGGTTCCTCCAAACTCCAGGCCAGTCGATAACTCCTCTCTCATTATCAGAGTTTGAGTTCTGGTCTGAACACCATGGATAGCCAGTTTCTCTTCTTGTTTGCCATCAGCCATTTTGTCTGTACCGTTATCTGATACCAGGACTGGTATCAGTCAACTGGTTTCCCCAAGCAGCCTGGATAACCAGTAACCTATCGCACTTCTGACACCATCTTGTAAAGGGTGTGGGATAGATAACACAGACTCAGTGTTTAAGTTTTAAAGCACAACCTTGGTGTGATATTTATTAAACTCAAAACAGGCAAACAGAAATCAAAAATCAACACAATAAAGATCTACTACTGGAATGGAATAGCTTTCAGAGTGTTCTCCTGTCAATACAGGTATAATAACACTATATCTAGACTGGCTACTTCACTTAGGTGGCTCTTCGCATTACCATTACCCAGGTTACACTAACTTGCTTACCTTAAGGGAGTGTGTGTGTGTGTGTGTGTGTGTGTGTGTCTATATATATATATATATATATAGTCCTATGCTGGGTCACCTGACATGACCCTTACGCTACATAAGCATTTTATCAACTTCTACGAGATCAAAATTGATCAGGACACCCAATAAACATAAACATTTTGGTACATAGTACATTATTTTATAACTCAAATTCTTATAGAAACTGTAAGGGCTTAGAAATATTCCCTGAATAGACAATGAGCTATAATGTGCCCTTAAGCGCATCCTACAATCCGAGATTGACAGCTCTTAGTCTTATAAATATAGGCTTTAGAGGGCGCTGCTTCTCCTATGGCAGAGTATTGTTCTAGACTCCTAGATTGAAGGAAAGCCTGGCATCAGGAAAAATGGGGAACACTGCACAACTGATTCACATAAGTGGATAAGTAATATGTCTATTTTGTACAAACAAATGTTGCCAAAGCAGTATTAACCTGGGTTCATACTTAAAACATAAGAGGACGTTCTATTTATATCATGAGGGAAAGTGGTAATGGGCTTGTTAGCATTATTTAAAAGTATAGTTTCGTTGCTCCTCATTTTTACATCACATGTAGCCCTGAACGTTAACGTCTCCGAGGTGTATGGCAAGGGTGGGGGGTTGCTGAACGCAGCGGTGGCTGTAATAGAGATTTATTTTATTATCTGAACAGCCACTCGCTTCTTCTAACAGAGCAACCCCCTCTGTTACCTATAATGTGCCAAAAGTACTGGGACTTTCTCCTAGTGAGTACCACTGTCTCTTTTTCCTGGAAACAGACTCGAAGGAGGGCTTGCAGTCTGGAGCGGTGGCTGAAATATTTACTTGCACCTCGCCAGCTGCTTGCTCCCGTCAGTCCCGCTACTAGCCCTTTCACCTCCCAATACACATTATTTTAACTTAATCGTTTATTTTACCCTTTATTTGTGCATTTCCCTACATTTACTCCCCTATGGGAGTAAGGAGAGCGTGACTTGTTTCTTTTTCTTCAGGGAACTTCCATGAATTCATGCTTAAAGCATACAGGGTGGCAAAACATAATTACTAAAGGCATGCCGTCCTGCCAGTTCGCTGCACTGTGAACCTATGAAGCTGCTAAGGTGCACCTCGATAGTGGTGCTTTGGTTTTTATAACTGGATTCAATAATTTTTAACAAAATACAAAAAGGCAGCAAAGAAAACCTAAGAGGGCTGTACTTCATTTAGAACTGGCTACACAGAAGCAGCCCATGATTTTACTCTGAACTTTATTCCCATTCGCTTTTGACTATCAAGGCTAGATACTTGAACTTGCACATGCATTATAATCATAATGCCAAACTGTTACAATTATTTCTTTATTTGTAATGGCTTCAAACCTAGCAGCCTATACAGATTTTTATTCTAGGAGTGCACTGTCTGTATAATGGCTGTGTTGAGGCATGTTTCTTTACATGCTTATTACATACTTTTTCTATGTCAGGCTCCTTCCCAGGGAAGCAAAGAAAGTGAAAGGGGTACAGAAATAAGGCAGGATAAGTAAGAAAGAAGGACAGGACAAGGCTGGGATAGGTGGCCACTCCACCGTAGCCTGAGAGAAAGAGATACTACTACTGCACGGTAGATTTAAGCTGGGGAAAACAAAGATGAAAGAAAAAGATGTCCTGGGGCCTTACTTAACAACTATGATGGAATGCCAGAGTGTGCAGTTTCGTGGGCATACTTGCAAGGCTTGAGAGTGTTGTTAGGCACCCAAGAGCAAAGTGCAATTATTTCCCATAATTACACATCCCTGAAGTGTCTTATTGCACTTATAACAGAGAGAAAAACTGTGACCCATTGATTCAAATAAATGTACTTCTAACACAACGAGTGAATTAACTCAACAAAGACAAAGTAGTCCCGACCCTGCATGAAACTGCTGTACTCCCTTTGAACAGTGAGGGAAGCTATTGTAAATGAAAAAACTTAGCTGAAACTGATTTTGTACAAGCACGTTAGCAGTAAGGGAAAGTGAACTGCTTTTAAACGTAAGAAACTACTGTGATTCTTTCCATGGTTATTTAATTAAAATGAAAGACATCGCCTGAGAAGTTGCAGTTCCACAGCATAGTGCGCTGCTCTTTGTGCTTATCCAATTTTCTTTTTGCTCCTTTTCTCGAGCTATAGTACGTCTGTGGTTTTGGAATCTTTGGCAAATGAGCTTCAGCTGCACTTGAAGCAACAAACATCAGTTCAGCGAACTGAGCTATGGCCGCAGTTTTCAACTTTGCATTTAACTAAACAGCAGCGTCACTTTTAAAATCGGTAGTTTCAGTAGTTTGGAGATTGCACTGCTTGTTTGGTGGTTCAGTCGGATTCACTGTTGAGCCTATGGATTTTAAACTCTAGCAGAGGTTAACAGTCTGAAAGAAGTCCAGGAGTGTAAATATGGTCTCATAATTACACTCCTGTACTGGTCTCTCTCCGCCAGTCAAATGGCTCACACTTTTCTCACTATTTTATAAAAATGATTACTCACATTTCTCTTTTTTATGTGTATAGTATGCCATTCTGAAAGAATGTGAATCATAACTGGGAAACTGGGAACTTGCATCTTGTTTTTTGATGGACATCAAAGAAACTGAATCCTTATGGCTGATGGAGGACTCAAGACATAGGTCTTACGGATCTTGTTATATAATTGAGCTTTAATGTGTTCAATGTGCTTTTCTAATACTATAACTGCTTAAAATCCTGTAACTGCTTAAAATCTTGTTATTCTGTAAAGGGGGTGGTCTG
Organism: Neoceratodus forsteri; assembly: GCA_016271365.2. Lineage (NCBI taxonomy): Eukaryota > Metazoa > Chordata > Ceratodontiformes > Ceratodontidae > Neoceratodus > Neoceratodus forsteri. Next base: position 738,401,892 of record CM028136.1, read on the forward strand.
TATGAGGTAGTGTGCTGGGGCACACCTCTCAGTCTATGGACTGAAGATATTCTGAATTCATTTTGTTCTCCCCTTGCACAGTGTCGTGGGGTGGCAACTTTATGTGTGAGCCAAGACTGTTTCTATCCTGTATTCTCCCTGCAGTTTATCAGCCCTCCACCTACCCATTTAGTTTTGCAAGGAGTGATGGATGTGGGTGCACAGACTCTATTTCAAAATTTTGGGGTAGGAGTGTTATTCCCTACAGTTTCAACTGGCTGGACATATTCTCCTGCATGATCTGATTGGGACTTTAGGCTCCTGCTGAGTTCCACTTGCTGTACTGAATGCTGTTTTTTGTCTAATCCTGAACAATTGGTGTCTATGATCTATATAGTGTAGATTTTGATATGTACTTGATCTGTCTCTATGGATAATCTCGTAAATAAAAATTAAAAAAAGATCCACAATAATGATTATATAATGTATTTAGGGTCTGCCTCCCTTTTCTACCATTTCTTTTTTTTCTGTATCTGTCACAGATTCAGCAGATGGAATGAGTGTTTACCATGGAACATAAGAATTCAAAATCTGCATAATTTGGTGGTAGTATGCCCCCCATACACACACACACTCGGATGTTTACAATGGAATACAAGATTTCAATATTCTTTACAATTATGCTAGAAGAATGTTCAAACAACACACACACACACACACCCCCACACCCAGAAGGCCTAATATGGAACTACAGCATCCGTTTTATTTGTGACAGGGTACGCAGCAGAGATTTTCCTGGTAAGTAGGTTAGGAAAGGAAGGGGATTTTCATGGTAAGCAAACAAATGCCAGAAAATATAACTGAGTAGTACTTAATTTTTTTTTCAGTTTGTATATGGGTGTAATGAGGTAATGGTAAGAGAAAACAACATTTAATTAGTGTGTGTGTTGCTCTTGATTTACTGAAGTTTTAGTTGTTTAAAGCTTAGTTGAAGGTGTTTAGTAAGGTAAATATGGTTGAAATGTGAACTTTTTTTTTGTCTTATTTCTTTATAGTCCTGTGCCTACCAGCAAACCGCACCTAATTTGAAAGTTTGTAATACGTGACAGCCTGAGAGTAGGTGTCAGGATTTAAATACAGTTAATGAGGTTAACTTGTCCTTTTTGCCATGAGTTACTGCAGGATTAACTCACGGATAAACATTCAAACTGACCAATCAGATTGCAGGATTTTTTCTTCCTCATTTTATAAATCTATTTATAAAATGGCAAGAAAAAAAATCTAGAAACTTTGTTGGCTGAAAAAGGTCACCTGAATTTGCATAAAATGACTAGTACTGCACAGTCAGGTGCCAGATTTCATTATCCAGGCAACAATGCATTATTACCTACAAAATCAGGGACTATTTCATGTATTTATTTTGTTATTCCAAATGTATTTAAACAATTTATACAAAAATCATATTTACATACAGTATAACAAAAAAAAAGGAGAGCAAACCATTTTATAAGTGCAATAAGCCAGTCCAGGGTGTGCATTTAAGGATCTGAATGCTTTTCCAAGGAATGTAAGGACACTTGGCCTGTGGCTTTATGCCTCACTCACCTGGGGCATGCATTTAAATCCTTTAATGCACACCCTGTTGAGGTTTACTTCTTACTACTGTAATACAGCACCAAAGATGATAAAAATGACAAGCTAAACAGTGATCTTGTAGGGATAAGTCAGCAACTTCTGAGTATCCAGGGGCGTAGTTGTAATCATATAAGTGTACCTATGTCATCGTCCACTAGCTCCAACTGCCTAACTGTTCATGTGTGCACAGTAGGTCAACTTGACCTAGGAGAAACAATGAGTTTCACTCACACCATAGCAACATACCACACCACAAGCCTACATGTTCTTATATGGATCTAGCAGAAACCAACATGTAAAATGCAATACCCAAGAATGCCCAAACATGTCTAGACAAGTTCTGCCTAGATACTACTAACAGAATGATTTTATTGGTACGTGGGTGATTTTATGCTGAAGTGTGGGGGGAGAGATGATATGTGTATATATATATATATGCTTGCTTGCTTGTCTTAGGAGAAGAGAAAATGTAACATTAATGGCTGTACAGCACCACGCTGAAGTAAACGTATCTTTTACTCTTCCGACTGCGTCTGTGTCATCTGTATCGTAATGTACAACTAGGTCCCGAGGTAATGCGTAGCCTGAAGGACCCTCAGCTATAATTCCTATAATTCCTCCACTACAATTGGTGCCGTGACGCAGATCGCTTTTAAATGGGGGAACACCGACCCGGGACCTCGATGTAGTCTGTCCATGCTGTAAGAAATTGCCCTGAGAGTGTTTAATCCTTGGAAAGTTCGGTGCCATGGGAGAGACTGATCACCTCAACCAACCACGGGGCTCCACAAGGTAATGTATAGTCAGAGATTAAATAAGTAGACAAATGTTAACTAGAGATTACTGTTTGAACTCACGAGGCAGAACTCCAGGGAACAAAATATAGGCTAGGAACCACTGTTACTTGCAAGACAGGGCTCTAGGGGGGTCATAAGACTAGCCCATACAGGGTCACCACTGGTGCACAAGGGAGTGATACTTTGTCAGAGTTAGCAGACGGATAAGTATTAAACCATGGGGATAGTATCCCACAGAATTAATCTGTAAACACAACGCAATATAGTTAGCAATAGAGGTAGAGATACACAAGTACCTGGGAAAAAGATGCAAGTTAGGGGCATATGATGCCCCTCCAGAGGACAAGTCAGTCTGAGAGTATTTTAATAGGCTAGTGCTGGATCGTAATTCAGCAACCAAAAATGAAGAAGAGAAGCTAGCAAATGCTGTACAAGGTCTGTGGCAATACAGCCAGGAGGTAACACATCAACACATGAGACTTTAAAGAAGCTGCATGAGCAGCAAGATATAGTAACCCAGCTACAATCTGTCCGTCTAGAAAATGAGTCTCTATTTAATGAGAGAAGCAACCACGACCTGCATACCTTAAGAGACAACGCTCAAAAGGCAAAACTTAGAAAAAATGTTTTTCAAACAAATGGTGTTCTGGCTAGTAACACTGGTTCCTTACGTTTTAAAAACAAGAAACTTAGAGATGATAAGTCTAAAGTAATTACTGAAAAAGTTAATGAGCTGGTATTTCAACACCAGATCTTGATGGTACAGCATGATTCAGTATGTTTTAATTACAGCAGACTTAAAATGAAGGTTTTCAATATAAACTATGACACAGCTTCTGTCAATAATAAGCCTGTTTTACACGATGGGAATGTCTTGAAATCTGAAAGCAAGGCACTTAATAGCCTGCTAACTCCTGTATCTAAGTTAGAATGTAGGAGTAAAAATTCAGATATGGCGAACTTGCACCATCAGGCAGAGGTATTGGCAGGGTATACTAACTTAATGCCCACAGACCTTGCCTCTTCTCATGTTAAAGAGTTTGATTTTGAACACTCGCATCATGCTGTGGGGTGGACTAGAGCAAAGACTAGCCACCTGTTTTTCTGTGATTCACAAAATGGAGAATTGTTAGAGTCTCAAAATGGTGGACACACATGTGATCAGGTTACATCCCCATACCATCCCCAAGATGGTTGCTCATGGTCATGTTATGATGGTCATGACACAGTAACCCATAATGCCCATGAGGTAATCCAAAATGGCCGACCACCATCTCATGGAGGTTCGATCTTGCAGTCACAGGGACCTGTGATTGCTGCCATAGCCAAACAAAACAACCCGGAATTGTTTGGCATGATTAATAATGTTATCAGTAACACTAGTGTTTCTGAGGGACAAAAGATTCTCATTAAAAATAATGCTGATGTACTTTTAAATAAGGTTGATATGCAATCTGTCATGAAGTCAGTGTCTGATGCTAAAGAAACAACTAATGCTGTTAATGTTGGCTTTATTAGCATAGTCTTGGATAAAGAACACATTGCAGTTAAGTACATAAAAGGTTGTTTTCATTTCCTATGCAATTTAACATCTACTTCCCCTAAGAAGACTAAACGTACTGCTTTTCCTATGCAGTGCATCAATACCTTAAGCTGTAATGTTAAAAATAATGTTGCTACCACCCAGCAACATTCCGGTAGGGAAACCCACTTTACATTTGATGGGGGAGGGTTACAGGTTTGATTTCTGAACCTGAGCTAACAGCTGTCTCAGCACTACTTTCTCCACCCCTGATGGCCACTGAACCACAATCCATAGCTGGAGAACTAAGTGCAGCTTAAGCACTCATAGACACCGAAGCAGCCGTATCAATTATAAATATCAGCATAACCTTAGACCCCAAGAGACTACCAATGTATATAGAGGGATGTACAAAACATACCACAAAAGGGTATTAGTTCCAGCCACAACACATAAGGCTGGGCGGTACACCCGTGGGCCGCCAAGCCTTCGCATGGGCGGGGGGGGGCTCACGGAAGGCAATATTATTGGTAGCAATTGCCTAACAAAGCATCAGCTTGTTGTAGATCTTAGTAATCAGTGTCTATGAAAAGTAAATGTTAAAAGTTTTAAACCAGTCACTGTTGTGGAAAGTTATGCTTTAGCCTCTGTAAAATCAAATGCTGCTAAAAAAGAGCGTAGATTAAGTTTTGATAATAATAAGTTACGAGAGGAAGTAGAAGAGTTATCGGAATTGTTAGTAGAGGGTCAGAGTAAGTTAGAAGAGCAAGAGAGGGAGGAGCAACGGAACAAAAAAGGGACCGTTGTAAAGATGGCGCCAGTCACCACGCAGGGCATGGCCGCCACAGGCAGCACAATGTCTCAAGTAACTAGACAAAAACAGAAAGAGTTTTTACTTTTGTTAAAAAGAAAAAGGGAAGGATGTAAATTAAGCCGTAAACATGCTAAAAAAAGAGGTAATGCAAGCAAGGTAGCCAGACTCACACAGTTAGAAGAGAACCTTAAAAAGAAAACAGAATGAATACAGAAACAAAACCATGCAAATTATCAAATCTAAATACTGGTGGCCTAATATGGATAACACAATCATAGACAGTTTACATCGCTGTCTTATATGTTTACAACAAGACCCCAAGAGGGGCAAACCAAAATTACAACCCTTGCCCTTGGCAGATGGCCCCTGGGACGCATTACAAATTAATTATATAGGGCCACTCCCAATGGCAAAGGGAGGATATAAGTACATGCTGGTTATTATAGACATGTTTTCTAAATGGGTGGAGGCATTCCGCACCAAAAATAACACAGCAATAACAACGGCAAAAACTCTATATAACCAGGTGTGCACGAGGTGGGGCTTCCCCATTATTATCGAATCAGACAGAGGCACACATTCTGTAAGTCAAGTAATGGCCACAATGTGCCAAATAATTGGGGTCCAGCAGAGATACCACCTACCATACCATCCCCAGTCATCGGGAATGGTGGAAAAATGAACAGAACACTTAAAAATGCAGTAAAAAAGTGCATCCTAGATGCAGGAAAAGATTGGGTAGATCACTTGCCTGGTATTTTAATGGCAGTCAGAGGAACCATCCAGGCAAGCACTGGATTATCACCCTACGAATTAATGATGGGAGGAAAGATGAGATTAACGCACCCGGCAGATGTGCCTTCTCCAAGCGGCCCTATCAGTGATAAGGTAAAACATGAAAAAATCCTGTCCGGGGTACAATTACAATTGGAACAGTACCTAGGATTTGTCGCTCAAAACATGGCTAAGGCACATGAAAAAAATGTTAACTATAGACAGCCCTTTATGGGATGGGCCACCCCAATAAAAGAGGGAGACACGGTAATGGTCCGAAATTGGGAACAAAATTCACCTTGGAAAGATGCCAATTGGCTAGGACCCTACACTGTGCTAAAGAAATTGGGAGAGACTGCAGTATATGTAAAGAGAATTACTAAAAAATTCAAACCAGTGCCCCAAGCTGTGCAACAACAATATGGGGGACAATATAAAAGACCAGGCCAAAATTATGGGTCCATGTTGACCAATGTAAAAAGGTATCAGATAAAGCTGACTAAACAATGATACTGCATTTGATTTGTCTTTTTAGGTTGACACCATGCTTACATTACTACTATTGACAGTGGTGACCTACTATAAAGTGTCTTCTAACATACAAGTATATGTCGAGACCAATTATGTAACTGTAGATTATGAAGACACTGCCCGCTTGAGAATAAACTATACCAGAGACCGCAATGATGCTATAACCTATGTCCAAGATATAACCTGGACACTAAACAATACGCAGATCAACATCTTGAGGTTTTGCCCTGAGAGACAAAGTGGGCCAGTCAATGGACTGTTAAAATGGAAAACACCCTATTGTGACCTTCCTTGGTCACCCCACCGAGGATGGATTGAACCAGATACCGGAACCCTGGTGTTGAAAGAAGTAGCACCCAATGATTCAGGCACCTACACAGTGACTATTTCAACCTATACTTTAGTTACCCGAGTAAATGTTACCGGCATCCTGGGGGGAGTTATCTCCCATAAAATTAACCCTCGAGAGACTAGTGCACAAGTGACACTAACTGTTAACCCTGACATATGTCCTAACCTCACTGCAGGGCCAAACAGTGGACTGACATCAACACCCACTGATCAAATTCTTGTAAATGATGTACAATACATTAGATTACCTGTTAGGTTTGATTTTTCTAGTTGGGACTTAAATAGTACAAGTGATTGTGCCAATACAAATGTATCAAAATTTTATGCCACTATGCTATTAGATATGGTCAGTGCTTTCCATGCTCGGGGGGTTGTGACTATTAACCAGACCCAAGAATCACTTTAAAGGAAAAAAGAGAGACCTGTTGGGTGACATAACAGGACTCTTTGGCTCTAGAATGAGTATCTGGAATCGAGCTGATTTGGAAGCCATTAGAGAACATCAAAATACTGTAAACCTACAGGAGGAGAGAGAGGTTCTCCTACCATTAGCAATCAACCAGGCTGGACTGGCAGCCGAGGAACAACTGACCATATGTAACATGCATGAGATAGCTAAGTTGTTCAAACAAGTTGAAAATAAAATAAATAACATTATAGATGAGCATAATGAGGAAGTAGGGCACCACACTATAGGAAAAGCTATAACCTGTTCTGTTTATGGATCTTATGTATTAACCACTGTAAATAAGTTATTACAACAACTAAGCAACAATAAATTGCCTGATCAAATATCAGATGCCCAAATCAAATTATGGTATTGCCCCATGTGTCGGGATGTCAATGACTCCCACTGTTTAAACCCTTGCGCTTCTAACAGCGCCCCACCCATTTGGTGGGTAAGAAAAGTGGCCAAAGTATATACAAGACCACAAGGGTTCAGGCCAAATAGCACACTAGTAGACACAATGAAGGTACTCCTCACTGTAAAATTACCCCAAGTACAGTATACCGAGCAAAGGTATACTAGTGTTGTCAAGGTCCATTCTCTAGGTCAACTATAGGGGGATTACTACGTATAACATGTGAACCCACCTAATATACTAGTGCAGAATAAAAATGGGTCCTGGGTAGCACCAAATTTACACTGTTGTGAGGAGATAAACAACCAGTGGATCTGCCAGTGCAATGTTATGTCACAAATTCAACCAGTTTGTGGTGAACTTTCCATAAAGGAAGAAAACAATAATACTGTCTGGTGTCCAGTTCAAATACAAAAATGGACCACCCAGCGTGTAATTTCCACTTATAATTCTACTAACCAATATTGTATTGTAATATATGGATAGTGAAAATAATACCCCCAAAATACATACAAAAAATTCCTTGTAATACAGTAGTTAGTCCCGTAATAGTATACTTCCGGTCCTCGTAATAGTATACTTCCGGCCCAATAATACTATACTTCCGGTCCTCGTAATAGTATAGTTGGGATTACCGATGTGACTACTGTGTGAACCGAGTTTTGTTTCTTTTTTTTTGTGAGAGAAACATGCGGAATGGGACTGGAAGTGGGAGCAGGAGTGGGGGTGGTGTGAGCGAGGAGCGAGGAACAACACTCGGGAGTCTTACTAACTCTGCAGACACAGCGCCGTACAGCAGGCACAAGTAAGAAATTAAAAATTCCTTGCATCCATATATTACAAAAAATAACAAATAGGTTCTGGTGTTTCAAGGCAGAAATTCCATCTCGAGGTTCTGGGGATACAAGAAACCTCTCGAGCTTCGCCCTCGAGGTTTCTTGTATCCCCAGAACCTCTCGATGGAATTACTGCCTTGTAATACACCAGAACCTATCTATTATTCTATTTGTAACAAATGTTAAAACATTAACACATCAAGGCAAAACCTGTCCTATTACCCAACCTAACTTTTGCTTTGTACAAATTGGAGACTATACTTTCCATCCAATATCACGTCATAAGTCATCTCAAATTAACACTCAAACTCCCTATCAGGCATATCAAATTAATAACTATGCACCTGCATTTAAGGCACCAATACCACCACTTACTCTAAATTTACAAAACCTGCTAGACCATAAGGACACAGATCTGATTAACACTGAGAATTCAGCACATAAAATACAGCTTAAAGTTCAAGAATGACTTAGTGATGCTGGTAATGAACACTTGATCTACAGTACACTGGGTGGATCATGGGGTGCGCTAACCTTCAAAGCCCCTATTAATACTACAACTGGCATTGGTAGCCATTTTAATGTTTAGTGCATGCTGCCTAAGACGTACCATCAGAGGCATGAGACGGAAACTGCAAACGCTGCGTGGAGCAGGACTGGTGAGAGCAGCCATGTCATAATTAATAAATAGTCTCCGGACTGCATACTTATAGGAAAAGCCACCCAGAGGGTCCCTAATAGGGCCCCCTATCGGAGGACTTACACTACTGCACAGGAGACCTAAATTTTCCAAAATTTTGTGGCTGTCTCCATAGGTACAAGGGGGGGATTGTAACCATATAAATGTACCTATGTCAGCATCCACTAGCTCCAACTGCCTAACTGTTCATGTGTGCACAGTGGGTCAGCTTGACCTAGGAGAAACAATGAGTTTCACTCACACCATAGCAACATACCACACCACAAGCCTACATGTCCTTATATGGATCTAGCAGAAACCAATGTGTAAAATGCAATACTCAAGAATGCCCAAACACGTCTAGACAAGTTCTGCCTAGATACTACTAACAGAATGATTTTATTGGTACATGGGTGATTTTATGCTGAAGAGAGGGGAGAGATGATGTGTGTATGTGTGTATATATATATATATATATATATATATATATATATATATATATATATATATATATATATATATATATATATATATATATATATGCTTGTTTGCTTGTCTTAGGAGAAGAGAAAATGTGACATCAATGGCTGTACAGCACCACGCTGAAGTAAAAGTATCTTTTACTCTTCCGACTGCATCTGTGTCATCTGTATCGTAATGTACACCTAGGTCCCGAGGTAATACGGAGCCTGAAGGACCCCCAGCTATAATTCCTATAATTCCTCCGCTACAGTAGTGTATTTTAATATTGTTGTGGTCTGTGTATTTGTCCCATAATGTAACCTTCCACTAGGTTCCCCTTGGAATAAGCTCTATTTTGTTGCCAGGGTTTACTCTCCCTTGCTTCCCTATCTGGGTCAGGCCTACAGCTCCACCTTGCCTCACTATCTGGGTCAGGCCTATGCTAATCATGCTTCCCCATCTGAGTCAGGTCTTGACTTTCCCTTGCCTCCCTATCTGGATTGGGCCTATGTCCCCACTTGCCTCCCTACCTGATATGGATTTGTCCAGCTCTCCATAACTACCCTGGTGTTCCTCATTACTATTAGGCTCATGCACCATGCTGCTCCACTTCCTAGCTCTCCCCTCTCCTTTCCTTCTCCTCCCCTCCTCATTCACTTCCCCCTCCTCTCTCCTTCTCTCTCCACCTCTCTCTCTCTCTCTCCCCCACCTGTCTTCATTCCTACCCTCCCTTCATCACTCCCCCTGGATTCCTGGCTGCTGCCTCCTACCTGCTTCTTGGCTCCACCTTGAAGCTCTCTGACATCTCCTCCCCCCCCCTTATCCTCCTCCCACCACCCCTCCAGTCATCTCCTTTCAAACAGCTCTGTGGCTCCTTTATCCTCTTTGTAACCTTGCTACTTCTAATGACAGGAGATATTGTGCTTAATTATGACCCTGCCCCCAACTCATCAATTAAGCTTCATAAAGAACTGCAGGTTGCGCACCTTAACATCTGCAGCCTCCTCCTGAAGCTGGATCTGTTGCAGCCCTTACAAAGAAACACAGAATTTGATGGCAGATATTTTTTTTTCCTACCTTCATTTTTGCTGTAGACCCACCTAGAAACATAGAAAAAATGATGGCAGAAGGAGACCAAGGTCCGTCTAGTCTGCCCAAGTGTTCCTGAGAACTATTCTGATCTCAGATCCTACCCCACTTCTGAGCTATACTCCCAACCGCACTCCCTACTTCTGTTTGTGCATTAGCTGTGTCCCAACCCAGTTTGAATGATGTCACTGTCTTAGCTTCCACCACCTCCATGGGCAACCTATTTTATGGATCTACCACCCTTTCTGTAAAACAGTGTCTCCTAAGCTCCCTGTTGAAGCCCCCCCCCCAACTTCCACTCATGACCTCTGGTGCTAGAGTTCATGATTCTACAGAGCAGATCCTATGAGGGCACTTTATTTATTCCTCTCAGGAACATGTTTGTCTCAATCATGTCGCTTGTCTCCCTCCTATTTTCCAGTGAGAACATATTCAATGTTTCCAACTGCCCCTCATATGAGAGACCTTGGATGCCTTGAATCATTTTGGTCGCTCCTCTCTTGATGGTCTCCAGCCTGTTCTTATCCTTCTTTAGGTGTGGATTCCAAAACTGGACACAGTACTCTAGATGGGACCGTACCAGGGACCTGTAGAGAGGAAGTATTACCTCCCTGCTTCTGCTATCAAATCCTCTCCCTATGCACCCTAGCATTCTGCTGGCCTTGCAGCTGTGTTGTATTGGCTGGTCTGTTTAAGGGTACTGCAAATGATGACCCCTAGGTCTCTTTCTTCCTGAGAGGCATTTAGTTGGATCTCGTTAAACGTGTAAACTGTCCTCGAGTTCCCCTTACTGAGATGCATCACTTTGCACTTTTTTATCATTGAACCTCAGCTGCCAGATGTTAGACCATCTTTCCAGCCTCTGAAGGTCTCTTTGTAGGCCCCTAACTGATCCTCACAGTCCACCCTTCCTCCTAGCTTGGTATCATCCATGAACAGGGCTAGTTTGCCCTGTATACCAATACTGATATCACTGATAAACGCATTAAACAGGACTAACCCTAAAACTGAGCCCTGTGGCACCCCACCAGTAACTTCTCCTTCCTCTGACTTCTCCCCATTGACTACCACTCTCTACTTTCTATCCTTCAGCCAGCTACCTATCCACGTGACTATGCTCTTGGCTGCTCTCAGGTCCTCCAGCTTTGTCAGCAGGCAGCTGTGAGGCACAAAGTCAAAGGCCTTACTGAAGTCAAAGTAGAGGAGGTCCACTGGGTGGCCTCTGTCAATTTCCAGAGTCAACCAGTCAAAATATGTGATTAGATTCTTCTGGCATGACCTACCTGCTATGAACCAATGTTACCCATCATCCTGAAGTCCATTCTTCTCCAGGTACCCCACCAAGTCCTGCTTTATTAAGGCTTCCATTAGCTTCCCCATCATTGAAGTGAGGCTGACTGGTCGGTAGTTGCTAGCCTCCTCACAACTCCCACCTTGTGGAGAGGAACCACATCTGCTGTCTTCCAGTCCCTCGGCACTACTCTCGACATTAGTGAACTGTTGAACAAATGTGCCAACGGACCTGCCAACTCCCCAGCCAGTTCTTTTAGCACTCTTGGGTGAATTCCCTCTGGTCTTGGCGATTTGTCTTCCCTGATTTTTTCTAGGACCTCCTTAACCCTGCTTGTAGTGATTGACTGTGTGTCCATTTGAGGGACTCCTATTACCTCAGCCTTGATACCACTGTCTGGTAATGGACCTATGTGTTCCATGATGAATACGGAGCAGAAAACGTTATTTAGAACATTGGCCTTCTGTTTGTCCTCCTCTATAAGTCTATCTCCTTCCTTAAGTCTGATTATTCCTCCCCATTTCCTTCATTTTTTCTTATACACATCTAAAAAGGTGTTTATTCCCTTCCTTAACTCCCTCTGCCAGCCTAAGCTGTGTTGCAGCCTTGACTGCTCTAACCGTATTTTTCGCCTCCTTATTCTTCTGATTGTACACTTCCCATTCACTATCCCCCATGGTTCTTTTATAATTCCTGAATGCCTCCCTGTTGGTGCTAATTGCTGTCCTGACTTGGTTAGTGAACCACATGGAGTTTTTATGTCTGTAAGTTTTAGACACTGTCCTTATGCACATTTTGTTAGCTTCCAATATGGCCTGTTTTACTTGTCCCCAAATGTCTGCTACCTATCGATGCTCCTGTATCATTGCCAGATTACTCCTGACCACTTCTCTCATTCTGCCAAAGTTAGCCCCTCTAAAGTTTAAAACTTCAGTCCTGGACTGAGATTTCACTGCCCCAAAGGCCAACTCGAACCACACAGAGTTGTGGTCACTGTTGGCCAGTGGCTTCCTAACCCTGGTGACACTTACTACCTCTGAATTTGTAAGGTCCACATCCAAGACGGTGTCCATTCTATTTTTATTTTATTTTACTTATTTATTTCAATACTAGGATACACTTTTGAGAACAAGCTCTTTTTCAAAGGTTTTGCATCAGATAACTTACACAATACAGGTATAACAAGATATTCTAAGATACTGAAACAAATTTTACAATGAGACAATTTCACAAGTATTTACAGGTATTAAAATTAGTTACAAATTTTACAATGAGACATTTTTTACAAGTATGTACAGGTATTAAAAGTATTCACAGCTCTCAGATACCATCTTCTAATTTCCAATAGTGTATAAAGCCAAGAGCCATAACAAATTAAGAAGACAAAAAGAGAAGCGTTGTCCCATAAATTGATGAAGGGACATTATGATGGGAAAGAAAAAACAGGGACCATATTGATGGAGGCAAATACTTTAAGCTAGAGGGAGAAATAAAAGACCCAAGTGGAGTAAGGAGGGAGAGGGAAGGGCAGTGGGGTGGGGGGCAGAGAGATGGATGGAGGAGGGGGAGCAAAGAGGGGGAGAGAACAAGAGAGGTGGATGGGGAAGGAGGGTGGATGGGGAACCTAACAGGTATGTAGTCAACATAAGGAGGGGTGGAAGAAAATGAGAGAGGGACAGCAGACAGAGGGAAAGAAAGGGAAAATATATAATGAAAACAGGACAGCCAAAGCAGGTGTTGAGGGCATGGGATGGGGGAGGGTAAATTGGAGAAGGGTAGGGGGAAGAGGATGAGATTAGAACAGAGAGAGGGGAATCAGTGGACTGCAAGCAATTTTGATGGAAAAGGAGTGATAAGTAAACAGGACAGCCAGAACAGGTGTCGAGTGTATGGGATGGGGAAGGGGGATGGGTAAATTGGAGAAGGGTGGGGGGAAGAGGGTGAGATTAGAACAGAAAGAGGGGAATCAGTGGACTGCAAGCAATTTTGATGGAAAAGTAGGTATAAGTAAGGAAAGCGAGAAGAGATATGGTGCACTGCTGGGCTTAGCTGGGGCATTCGCAAGTCTTGAGAGCTAGAAGGTGATCACGCAGTTGCTGTTTGAAAGGACTAATTGTAGGAATAGCTAGGAAATCAGTGCATATTGTGTTTAACCATAACGGGGCATGGTACAGGAAGGCTCTTAGTCCCTGCATTGTTAGACAGAAAGGGACCTTGAAGTGACGTTTATCAGACCCACGAGTATGGCGAGAGTTGGTTGCTCTGCTAATAAGGCTTTGGGTAGATGGGGGGATAAGTCCCAGAGAAGTTATTTAACGAACAGACAGGTCTGGTAAATAAGCCTCTCCTTTAGGTCAAGCCAGCCTGCTTGTCTGTATAGGTCACAAGTGTGAAGAAGGCGTTGAGCACCCATAACCAGTCTGCATGCCTTGTTACTACAAGATGGGCCCTTTTGAGAGTTGAGTCAGATGCAGCCCCATAAATAGCCCACAGTCGATGATGGGTAGGACAACACTGCCCACAATGGCTTGAAGCGCCACTGTTGGCAAGCAGTGCTTGTGCCTATGTAGGAGCCCGATTTCTATATTGACTGCCTTGGCTACATGTTCCACATGCTTGGTGAAAGAGGGTACTGTCAAGTGTGACACCAAGGTGTTTAAAAGTACAGACTTGCTCCAGTGACAGGTTTTGGTTATTTAGGATTGAGAGCAGGTAAGACCTGTTCTTATGTGGATTTGTGAAGGTCCTTACCTTCATTTTATTATAGTTCATAAGCAGTTTTTGCTTTAGGAACCAGTCCTCAACCGTAGAGAAGTTGAATTGAAGTTGTGCCTGGAGGGCTACTGGGTCTACATTACTGGTGAAAATTACTGCATCATCTGCATATAGTGAGATTCTGTCAGTGCAGACAAGGGGTAGGCAATTTAGGAATATGCTGAAAAGAAGTAGGCCTATAATTGAACCCTGTGGAACCCCAGTTGTGATATTGATGCAGTCAGAAAGCATCCTGTTTATTTTCACATGCTGCATCTAATTTGATAGGTAACTACAAAACCATTCTACTGAGTTAGCAGAGAGGCCAGCAATGGACAGTTGATTCAGTAGAAGTGTATGGCTGACCATATCAAAATGCTTTTGTCAAGTTAATAAATGTTGCCCCCACTAATTGACCCTGATCTATTGCCTTGTGAATGGAGCTGCTAAATTCAACAAGTGCTGTACTGGTACTATGGTACTATATCCCTTACGGAAACAGTGTTGCTGGGGACACTGAATCTGGTATTTTTCAAGGTATTCTACCAACTGGTCCAGGACTATTCTTTCGAGTGACTTAGAGAGGGAAGAATGGAGATTTGATGGTAGTTAGTATGCAGTGATCTTACTTCAAGAGAGCTCTTGAAGTAGGTAATTACATATAGTACTGACGCCACCAGGCGTCAGGACCCCACGGAAAAATTTCTAGCTAGCAGTCTCTGACGGGGAACCGCCCCCACGTCAGGTGACCGACGTCATGCAACATCAGTATAAAGGGGCGGTCCCCCACGCCTGTCTTCTAGTTCTTTGCTGCCGTTAGCTCATGTCAGCATCTCGCGGTAAAGTTCAATGCTCGTCAGCCTCAGTCGTCGGTAGTTTTTACCAAGTTATTCTCGATTTTTCAAATTTTTGTCAGGTATTCGTAGGTGTATGTCGTCCCCTACACCCTCCGAGCACAAGAACAAGTGCGACTCGTGCGGCGCCCAACTCCCGCACAAGGACGGCCATTCCCAGTGACTCTTCTGCCTAGGCCCAGATCATCAGGTGGAGAAATGCCAGCACTGCCTTGAATTCAATGCGCCCACCTGCAGATGGCAGCAGCATTCCTTGGAGGCCCATATTTTAAAGAACAAGATGTCCTCCATGGAAAAGGGTTAAAAAAGCTCCAGCAGGCGTCCACTTCCCTCGAAGGCCATCGCATGAAAAAAGACAAGGAGATGCACCGGGACAAGGGCTCCTCATCCACTGTGTCTTCTTTGGGAGTCGCCGTGCTTCAGGTAACGTCCCCGGGGACCAATCTGCGATGGCTGCCTTGGAGGTTTCCAAGGTGATGTAGGCCCACCCATCTGGCTTGCGCTCAGGCCCCTCGGATGCCTCCGGGCTACCGGAGGCCTCTGCTACAGTAAAGCCGCCACTGTGTGGCCTACTAGTACGAGCGGCTCCAGTAAGCTGGACATCGGCTCCTCTGATGCCCGCACGGAGACAGTCGATAAATCGTCCAACCCCTCAGGGCGGCGTACAGCCCCTCTTCCGCCCAACCAGGCCAACCCCCATCCTTCGCAACCTCCCTTGGGGAGTGACGGTTCCGCTAAGTCGGACGCCGGCTCCTCCGCGTCCACCGAACCCCCGCTTAAGTCGGGATCGCCGGCTTCTGCCCGATGTCCACACGGCGGCTGAGCCAATGCTGGACCCTCCCACGTCCGCCATTCCTGGCTCCCCGCAGCCTTCGCTGCCCTCCGTGGACCCTGGGTCTCCTCAGTCTCACCCTGGGGATTTTTTCCCCGCTATCCCCAGGCTATGCTGAGGTTCCTGCTGTGCCCCCGTCAGACCGTCCGCCTGCTGGGCCGACTGACCTGACATCGGCTCCCCGGATGCCGGCCCCGAAGCTGGTCTTGCCAACCTCAGGCGATATCCCGCTCCTGGATGCCACTCCAATGCCGGGCCCTCCGCCCACTGGGCCATCTGCTCCAGACCTGCCTGTGGGCCCTCCGGCTGGGCTGTCTGCTCAGGCAGACCCCTCGGTTCCCGGGTATCTGACCCCGTCATATCCAACGCCATCTTACCCAGCTCCGCAGTATCCGACGCCCCAGAACGTGACGCTGGCCTATCCGATGCCGCAGTACCCAGTGCCTCAATACCCGACACCAGGCTTCCCGCCATCGGGTTATGGATATGCACCTTACGGGTATAATTCATACCTGTATCCCCCTCCTCCTCCAACGCCCCCTCAGCCCCCGGTGGACTTGAAGGAGACTCTGGCCTCCTGGTGGGCTGAGGCAAAGGCTCAGCTCACCAGAGAGGTGGAGAGTCGTCTCCCAACGATGGTGCCGGTTCCAGTTCCGGTTCCCATACGTCCTCAACGACAGACTCCCTCCCCATCTCCAGACACCAGGGCCAAACTCCCTGGTTCCAAAGTGGGGCAGGACACGCTTCCCCGAGGGCTTCCCAAGGGGTCCGTTCTTCCCCCACGCTGGGAGAGGGAGTCTTCCTCATCATCATCATCTTCCTCCTCGGACACCTCGGATGACTCCAACGGTTGTTCTAAGCCGGACAACGAGCCATGCTCTCCGTCTAAACCCAGACCAAGGACTCCTCGATGTCCTCTCCAGAGGATCCTTCTTTTATGGAGTTGCTGTGCAAAATCCAGGAAGTTCATAAGTGGCATTCCTTGGAGATGGATCCCCAGCGTAAGAAACTCGCTGAGCATCTGGATCTGCCTGTGACAGCTCCCATCTTGGTGACACCCTGGATTGAGCCTCATGCCGATCTTGTTTCCACTATTTGGAAGCAGCCGTCAGCTTTAGCCCCACTTCCTCGGCAGTTGAACAGGCTATATCAGGCTCCCGAGGGTGTTGACTTTTTAGATTCTCACCCTCGAGCTGATTCAGTCGTGATTAGCACCGCTCATGGCCGGACAGCTAACCTGAAACATCTGAGCTTGTCTCCAACTGACAAAGAATCCCATCTTCTGTACCAGTATGGGAAGAAGATCTATGCTTCTTCCACTCTGGGTATTAGGCCCTAAATTATGTCGGTCCCATGGGGGATTACCAGAAGGCGATTCTTAGTGACGTGGAATCCAAATTGGACTCCCAAGTCAAACAGGAAGTGGCTGACCTCGTCTGCTCTGCACGTTTGGCCAGTCGGCACATGCTTCGTGCTACTTACAGTGCAGTGGACACTGCTGGTAGGAGCTCCACTTTTGCTGTAGGCTTACGGTGTCATGCCTGGCTCCGTGTGTCAGGATTGGTCCCGGAAGTGCAGTCCGCTATTCAGGAAGCGCCCTTCCGGGGTTCGGTGCTGTTCGGTGGTGATGTCAAGGACATTATCACTGATCTGCAGGAGAAGGGGACTGCACTGAAGTCTGTGGACTCCATATTTCATCCGGCTGCCAAGCCCCCTCCACCCAAAAAAGCAGCGGGTGCTTCAGCCACGACGCTGCCCCACACGACCTGACTCCTTTCCTCTCCCACAGACTCTGGGCCTTCCGGAGAAACCAGTAGGAGGGAGGTTTTCCCTCCACCTCCCGGGTTGGGAGAGGATAACTTCAGATTCCTGGGTGCTCCAGCTGATCGCAGAAGGACACTTAATAGAGTTTCTCCAGAAACCACCTCGTCACCCTCCCCCAAGGTCATCGTACTCTCGGGAACACCTTCTTCTGATCCAGGAAGAGATTTCAGCACTTTTGCTGAAGGAGGCGATAGAGCCCATCCACCTTACTCTTCAGGGAACGGGTTACTATTCCTACTTCTTCCTGGTCACGAAGAAGACAGGAGATGTAAGGTCGATTCTCGACCTCAGTTTCCTGAACTTATTCGTGGAGTACAAGAGGTTCAGGATGCTCTCCCTGCAGGGTCTCCTGCCCCTCCTTCAGCCTGGACAGTGGCTGTGCGCTCTGGATATGCAGGATGCTTACCTGCACATCCCAATCTGCCCTTCTCACCGCAAATACCTCCGTTTTGCTTTCCAGGGGGACCACTACCAGTTCAAGGCCCTCCCATTTGGTCTTTCCTTGGCACCGCAGGTGTTCACCAAATGCCTTTCAGTGGTAGCGGCCTACCTGCATACCCAGTGGGTGCAGGTTTTCCCGTATCTGGACAACTGGCTCCTGGCGGTCCCATCCAGGGAGGATCTCCTGTACTTCCTTTCCCTTACCTAGGGGGGTGTTTTCTCCCTGGGCATCACCATCAACCACTCCAAGTCCCACTTGATCCCATTGCAGAGGCTCCAGTTTATCAGGGGGATGCTGGACATGACCTCTGGCAGGGCCTTTCTGCCACTGGACAGGGCGGCCATACTCCAGGCTCAGGTCAGCCTGTTGTCCGGCCGCAGGCGGATCAGTGCCAGGTCGGTTCCTTGCCTCCTAGGGCTTATGGCGGCTGCAATCCCAATAGTCCCTTGCGCTCGGCTCCACATGAAGATCTGTCAGTGGACGCTTTGGTCTCAGTGGGATCAGTTGGTGGATGACCTCTACCAGCTTGTCCTAGTCTCCTACCCCATGTTTCGGGACTTGCAGTGGTGGATGGTGCAGGAGAACCTTTGTCGGAGAGTTCCCTTCTGTCTTTCTCCCCCCTCCCAGACTCTGACCACAGACACCTCGGGCGAAGGTTAGGGAGCCAATCTCGGACCTCACAGGACCCAGGGCTCCTGATCCAAGCTCAAGAAAATGCTTCACATCAATGTGCTCGAGCTTTGGGCAGTGCTTTATGCTCTTCAAGCTCTACATCTGCATCTCCTTCCCGGCCACTTAGCCGTACAGACGGACAATATGTATGAGGTATGGTACATCTACAAACAGGGAGGGACTCGTTCCTACCCTCTTTGCAGTGAAGCAATGCGAGTTTGGGATTGGGCAGTACAGCACAACCTCCACCTCACGGCAATTCATGTCCCAGGGGTCGAGAACACCTTAGCAGACAAACTCAGTCACTCGTCTGCTCAAGCTCACGAGTGGGAACTGGATCAGGCGGTCTTAGACGATATCTTCCTACATTGGGGAACACCACAGGTGGACCTGTTCACCTCACCTCTAATCGCAAAGCTTCCTGACTTCTGCTTGCTCGCTCCAGAGTGCGGCATTTTTTGGAGAGACGCTCTGTCTCTAGATTGGAAGGACAGATTCGTCTGTGCTTTTCCCCCGATCCCTTTGATTCCGAGAGTCTTACAGAAACTCGGTTCAGAAGGAGCTCGAATGATACTGATCGCTCCTTTCTGGCCCAGGCAAGTTTGGTTCTCTCTTCTGCAACAATACTCCAAGGAACCTCCTCTTCCTCTTCCTCTGTCATGACTTTTACTGACCCAGAATCAGAGGACCCTGGTCCATCCAGGTCTCAAGTCCCTTCAAATGCACGCATGTCTCCTGCAGACATAGCTCAAGCCCGATTTGGGGTTTCACCCCAAGTGGCTGAGATTTTGGTGGAGGCTAGAAAACCCTCCACTAAGTCTACCTATGCTATGAAATGGAAACAGTTCACAATCTGGGCCATTTCAAAAGATTTTGAGCCTTTCTCATGCTCTGTTGGGTGGCTGCTGGATTACCTGCGCCACCTCTTTGATCTGGGTTTCAGTCACTCGTCCTTGAAGGTACACATGGTGGCCATTTTGGCCTACCATGTCCCTTTTGCAGACAGGACGTTTGCTCAGCTGGAAGTCTCTAAGACTTTCCTTAGAGTGGTTCTCCACTTGAAACCCCCTATCTGGGTTCCTGCCCCTCCTTGGGATTTGAATTTCATTCCTGAGAAGCTTATTCTGCTCCTTTTCAACCAGCAGCCTCAGCAGACATGAAGTTCCTTTCATGGAAGACTCTCTTCCTAGTGGCCATTACTTCCGCTCGGAGGATTTCCGAGCTACAGGCCCTGATGTGTAAAATCCCGTATCTGATTTTTCACAAGGAATGTGTGGCTCTGCGCACCAACCCTAAGTTTCTCCCCAAGGTGGTAGCAGAATCTATATTGAACCAGTCCATAGAGTTACCCGATTTCTTTACGCAGCACTCCAATCAAGGGGAGTATCTCTTACACACTCTGGACATTCACTGAATTCTGAGATACTACACTAACAGAACAAAAGATCTCAGAAAGACTGATCAACTGTTTATCTCTTTTGCCCACAAAAGAGAAGGCAATGCTGTTTCTAAGCAATGCCTGTCCAAATCGTTGGCTCATTGCATCACTTTCTGTTATGACAAGTACAACAAGACCCTTCCGGGTCAAGTGAGAGGCCACTCCACCAGAAGAGTCGCTGCCTCGGCAGCTTGTTTCAAGAATGTGTCAGCAGCGGACATCTGTGCTGCTGCCACTTGGACTTCCTTCCATACCTTTACAAAACATTACAGTTTGGATACTGCCTCTCACCATAGAGTAGGCTTCGGGCTTGCTGTTCTGCAAGGCCTCCTTTCCTAAGGCCTTCACAGCTACAGGACCTACTTTGAGTAGCTTTCCTCCTCCGGTTTGCTTCTTCTTGTTCCAGACTGCTTGGGACTCAGTCCTATATGTAATTACTACTGCAAGAGCCGATAGTACAGTTACGTAAGAACTTACCGTAACAGTAGATCTTCAAGAGTGGCTCTTGCTGTAGTAATACCTTCCCGCCCTCCATTCCCCCTAAGCTTTTTTAGCTCCTTTTCCAGGTTGGGAAATATCCACTTCGCTCTTGTCTCACCATTTTGGGCCTTTGGTGGGAAAGAACTGGAAGGCGGGCATGGGGACTGCCCCTTTATACTGACGTTGCATGACGTCTGTCACCTGACGTGGGGGCAGTCTTCTGCCAGAGATTGCTAGCTAGAAATTTTTCTGTGGGGTCCTGACGTCTACCAGCATCAGTCCTATATGTAATTACCTACTGCAAGAGCCTCTCTTGAAGATCTACTGTCACGGTAAGTTCTTAAGTAACTGTACTTTTTGTTACCACCTTTATGAATTGGGGTGACCACTGCGCAGTTCCACCTCTGTGGGAATTGGGAAAAGTGAAGAGACAGGTTCAATATGTGCATTAATGGTGCTAGAATGACATCAAGGGTGCGCAGGATAAGGTTGAGGTCAAGTGTATCGTCATTATTCCTGGACTTCCCTGGGGACCTAAGAAGATACTTTTTTAGCTTCCTTTTTTGAATCAGCTCTGAAATAGAAAGGGGGAGGACTTGGCTGTGGATGTTCCAAGGTGAGATTGGAGAGAGGTCTCATACCCTCTTGCAGGAGATCAGGTGGTGACCCACCACTTAAGTCAGTAAAGGCCTTGTTGGAGTATTAACCAGTTGTGTAAGTAGGCAATCTTGTAGGGCATCAGCCACCTTTTGACTTCTGAAAGAACCCGCCACCGGGCTGTCCCATTCAACATCTGGCATGTTTAGATCTCCTACCACAACTGTCTCCCCTTTTTGAGTTACACCTCTGATTTCCCCTAGAAGCTCTTCATCCCTGCCCTTGGCCTGTCCAGGTGGTTGGTATACCACCCCTATATAGATCTTTTTCCCTGATTCTGGGCTAAGTTGTACCCACAGGGATTCCACACCCTCCTTTTTGTTGCAATCTACTGAGATGGCTTTAACTCCTTCCTTCACATAAAGTGCAACCTCTTCCCCCCACCCTCCCTTCTATCCTACCTGAATAGGGTGTAGCCTGAGACCGAGAGGTCCCAGTAGTTTTTTTCTGAGGCTCAAGTCTCTGTAATGACCACCAGGTCTAATCTGGACTCTGCCATCAATGCCTGCAGGCCACTTGATTTGTTACCCAGGCTTCTGGCGTTGATGCAGCTCCCTTTCCATAGTCCAGTTTCCCTGCTTTTTCTCCCTGCTTTTGTTTTCACCTTCTGGTCTGTTGCTGCATGTCCCCTTGTTTGATCCCGTGATTTTTTCTTGTGTTTCCTACGTGATGCCCCGCAGTCGTGGGGAAGAATTTCGGGCTTATGGGGGAGTGACGACTAAGTTCCTATCAATAGTGCAATTTTTGACAGGATCTCTAGCATTAGACTCCCCCCCATCTAGTTTAAATGGTCGAGATGAACACCAAATTTCTGCCTCACTGTGCTCATTCCTTCCTTGGTGAGATGAAGTCCATCAAATTTGAAAAGATTCCTAGTCCAGAAGTTCCCCCATTAGCCTATGACTTGACATTCTTTTTCTTGACACCAGTCTTGCAAACAAGCGTTGAATTCCTCTATCTCTTTGTTCTTGATCATGGCCTTGCAATCCTCTTTGCACCAAACTGGGAGGATCTCTGAGAATGTCAGGTATGTCGCTTGAGCCTCCAACCTCTCCCCCAGTGTAATGAAAATTATTTTAGTTTCTTCCAGCATCCATTCTGATAGGTCGCTAGTTCCAAGGTGAATCAGTACCTTGAGTCCTTTCTCTGCCTTGTCCACTAACCTACCAATGCGTTCGGTGTCACATTGCGCTGATGCTCCTGGGAGACATTTAACCATTACTTTATGCTGCGACCCATTCCTTAGGTGAGACTCAACTTCTCTGATCATTGAGACCCTCAGCAAAAGTACTTGCTTACTCCTGGATCTTCCCTGATTTTCTTTGCTGCCTTCAGATGCTGTTTCCCTGTTCCTTCCACCATGTTCATTCTTGTTGCTTCTGGCTGCAGGTTCTCTGTTGTGTCTAGTCCCCCTGTCCAGTCCTGCATCTTCTCCAAGGATGTAAGTGGTTTGCTGTTGGAATGATATTTGTCCAAGTTGCTCTTGTGTTCTCCATCCTCATAACCCCCACCTCGACCCACCACCTTCTACCCCCTGGGCCAGTGGGTTTCTGGGGGAGAGGATGCAGGGGGGGCTTATATTCCAGTATAGCTGTTGATGCAGCTATGCTATCTCTCTCCATGCCACCTCCAGCTGAGATCTCATGTCACCCAGTCTTATATATGTAGGACACTGATGCATCCTCCCAAGCAGTCTCCAGTAGATGAGTGCCCCGCAGCCCTGACAGCTAACCATCTCCATCCTGAAAACCAAAGAAAAAGAAAAGTGTTTTTTTTTGTCCTGAGGTTCTTTCTTAGGGATACTTTTACCTCACTTCCTGACCTGCTTCTACCTCACTTCCTCTCCCTAGCCAAGAAGTGCCTTCTGTCAAAATTCTATATGCCTATATAAGTAGATCGACCTTGGGCTGAGCAGTGTCTGTAGCTGATACTGACAGCCTGCTGCTTCCAAGCCTGTAATTCTGTGCCTAGCCCCTCTGTTTGCTTAACAGCAGTTTGCTTTTAAAACTGCTTTGTTCAGCACTCTTTCCTGCCCTCCATCTTGCAACTGCACTTAGATACCTTTACTTGAATGCTTATAGTGATCTGCCTAGTATTTTCTTGTTCCAATGTTTTCTATGGTAGTATCCTATAACTCTGCTCTGTACAACTGCACATCCCTGCATGGATACTACAACTCTGCTCGGTACTGTTGCTTATCCTTGCATGGATACTTGTATTTTATTTCTTGCTGTTGTCTATTGTGGTTTTTGTAATCTGTACTCTCCCAGGTTGTGCCTGAAAATAGACAGGTCCTTGCCTAGTGCACTTACCTGGTTACCAAAAGCAAATAAATCCATTTCATCCTCTGCCCCTCAAGTTGCTCAGATGCAACTGAGCCACAAACCGGAGCTGCTGGAAAGTTAAATCTCCTTTCGGATGGAACAAAATGCTGCCGGCAAGTAAGCCCCTTAACTGTATGCCACTGATGCTCACAGCCTGCAGACTGTCTCCAGACTTCTAGCTCCTCTGAGCAAGCACTGTTTGCACCTCAATTTAAGGAGCCCTTGAGTGGTTTGAATTTACCCTCGTCTCAAAACAGGTCCCCCATTGGTTCCTACTTCTGTGACGTGGTGTCTCCCCTGATCTGTCTTCCCTGCTGATGATGGAGAGACCCTGCCGGGAGGTAAGAGCTGAAAGACTGAATTAGATAAAAAAAAAGCCAACAGTCAGCTTGGTAATAGGTGCAGCTGATGCTCACAGCCTGCTGCTTTCAAGCCCCGTAATTCTGTGCCTTGCCCCTTCATTTGTTGAATGGCAGTTTGCTTTTAAAACTGCTTTGTTCAGCAGTTCTTCCTGCCCTACAATCCATTTCGTCCTCTGACCCTCAGGTTGCTCAGATGCTACTGAGCCACAAACTGGAGCCACCAGAAAGTTAAATCTCCTTTCAGACCGAACAAAATGCAGCCGGCAAGTAAGCCCCTTAACTATATGCCACTGATGCTCACAGTCCGCAAATCATCTCCAGACTTCTAGCTTCCCTCTTGATCTACAGTGCTATCCCCCTCCCACCTTACCCCTATAATTCCCTTGGGCCTATCCCAGACATTTTTGAACCCCAACACTGTTCTTGCCCCCATTAATTTAGCTGGAAGGCTGTTACAGGAACCCACCACTCTTTCTGTGAAGAAATATTTTCTCACAGCTTTCCTGAACCTATCCTTCCTCCAGCTTCATAGCATGTCCCCTTGTTCTAGAACACCCTTTTTCATTTTTTTTTCTTTTTTGTGTTTTGCTCTTTTTACGTCTTGCTCTGTCCACACCGCCCACTCCTTCAGGCGGCTTAAGCCAGCATGCCACTACACTGTGCTCTTTCCAGGTGCCATCTGCTGTCCCCCATCATGTCTCTTACCCCAAATAACCCAACGTAACCCTTCATCGGGGGGCCCCCCTCCCGTGGTCACAACCAGGAGGGGAGACTTTCATGTGCCCAGAGGAACATTCTTCCATCCTCGCTGGGGGAGGGTGAGGGTACAGCTCAGGGCTACCCGGTCTTCATGGCAGTGGAGAAGCAAGCCACCATCATCAGGGTGGCGAGTCGTCCATAAATTTTTCCTGCTTTATCTGCCCACCCACCACAACCTATTCTGGACATCCTGGGGTGGAGACGTATGGTGGTGCGTCAAGGCCACACAACACCAAGTACGTCTCCAGTCCACCACCTAGGAGCCGCAGGTCTGCACACTTCCTGGGAGGGAAGTATCCAATGGACACTCTTCACTCCCTCCCTGTCGGTCTCCATTTCTGGTATCTGGGCTTGGGACGTGAACCTGAGTTGCCAGCGTGCCGAGTGAACCTCTTTCGCTTGGAGCTTCAGAGCTGGCTGAGTACCTTTTTCTGAAAAATACTTCCCTCCTGTACCTTAATAACCCTTGTGAGGTGTTTAAAAGTCTCTTCATAGCCCCAATCTCCTCCCTTCTCCAGAGTGTACATATTGAGCTCACTTAGCCTCTCCTCATAGGGCTTTTGGTGCAGACACTGCACCACTTTGGTAGCACTCCTCTGGACTGCCTCCACTCTGTCTATGCCCTTCCTGAGATACGGTCTCCAAAACTGGAAACAGTATTCAAGGTGGGATCTTACTAGAGATCTATATAGGGACAACACCTCCATTTTTATGCTGGTGATACCCCCTCCGATGCACCCCAGCATCCAACTGCCCTCCAGAATGCCTTGTCACACCTTCATGATCGACCTCTAGCTAGATGTTCTTGTTATCTTGGAGTCTTGGCTTGCTCACAAGGTCCAAGACTCCACATTGTCCATCTCTGGTTATTCCATAGCTAAGCAGGATCACCACAAGAGGTGTGGTGGTATTGCAATCTACCTCTTCTCTGGCATCCTTTTTGTGCCTGTGCTATCGGTCTCTTCTCCCTCTGCTTATGAGCTGCTCCTCCTCAAATGCATCCTCCCTTCTCAGTCCCTCTTTTTGTAGCTGGGATGTACTGCTGTCCTGGTCTGTTCCCTGCATAGGTCACTGAACTCCTCTCATCCATCTTCTGCAACTCCTTCTATACTGAATTGCTGATACTTGGTGCTTAATCACCACATTTTGCACAGAAGAAGAGAGCCAATTAGTGCTTAAATCACCAAGATTCAAACCTAAGACCATAGGTGCTGGAACTAGGGGTGCTGGGGGTACAGTAGCACCCCCTTGCTTTAAGTATAATTCCCTATGGCTTCCTATGCAGTTTTGTTCAATGGCTTTCAGCACCCCCACTATAAAAATTGTTCCTATGCCACTGCCTAAGACTGTGGACTTACTTTGGGGACTTTGCCGGGTATCCTGGATCACTGCCGTCTTGGAGGTCCACAGTCTTAGGTTTGAATCTTGCCCATCAGCTCAACTGGATCAGCACAGGTTCTGCTTCCATGTGGCTTTTCCCACACTTGGCAACTCACTAGCAGCTATGATCACAGCTCAGGTTCAGTTCTTACAGGACCTTTCGCAATTACGGGTCTTCGCACAGCTGCTGCACGTAGATATTTAGTAGTAAGCTCAGTCTGTTGTTCACCACCTGCCCTAGAAGCAGATGCTGTGTGCAGCTTAGATGGTAGACAACTGGAACCTAGTAAGCACTGGCTGTTGTAAAGTGGAGGACTTCAGGACTGCTTCCATTTATGGTTTGCTGTTAAAATCATTTCTCTTTCACCAAAGTTCATGACCCCCCCCCCCCCCCGGAGACGGAGTTCAGTTTTCATATTCTAAGTGCATGTCTTAAGTCCTCTTGGCTTGAGGGCCAATCCCTCGAAAGCCCTCTCCTCTCCCTGTCCATGAGTGGTCTGCATCGGAAGAGCATGATGTCAGGACTTTACTCAAGATGCAGCAGTAGGTTATGTTATTCAAAGTAGTAAAGTTGCATTGCAGATGTTTAGTTATCTATAAAAGCTTATACTTCTCAAACTTCACAGGCTGCACTGTCCACTCAGTTATCTTGGTTCAAGGAGGGGGGGGGGTGCTACTGTCTTCTTTCTCCTTATCTTCTTGACAGAACGTTAAATGTTCGGCTGTTCACTTAACATATTTTGTTGGCTTGACAATCCCTACTTGTGGCAGTGAGGTCTAGTGTTATAGCAAAGCCTTTATACTCTATATGATGTGGTAAATGACAATATACCTCCCAAATTTAGTGTGACAAATAACATACAAATCAATATTTCAGGAGTTTGCCCTACAATATCTTACATCTAACTCACAAGATATCATGTTACCTTATGAGTTGAGTATGTCACAGATGCTATCTTGCCATGTTGCACATATCACAATATGTATGAACCAGTTAGAAAGCAGCTTTTCTCAGGGCTGATGACATCACAGTAGACATGCAGCACTAAAGCTAGCAGGTATAATCAAAGACAAGCAGTTAAATCTTCATGCAAGCAGCAGATTTAAAAGTTATAACTAGTTAAATGATGTATAAATTGAATTTGCAATGGTCTGTAACAAAAGAAAAAACTAATCACCATAGTAATGCTATTTCTTGTCAGGAATCCCTCACTTTATTGAATGTTTGTTGACCGGGTAGGCCCACTAAGACTAGACGTCCCTTTTTCAGGGGTGACCTGGGGGGGATACAGATGGTAGCCAACTGAAACTGAATCAGATTAAGCTGTTGGTATTTTTAGTGAATGGGGGAAATTTGGCCAGGACACTGGGGAAATTCCCCTACTCTGCCTGCAGG
This sequence comes from Neoceratodus forsteri, assembly GCA_016271365.2. Taxonomy (NCBI): domain Eukaryota; kingdom Metazoa; phylum Chordata; order Ceratodontiformes; family Ceratodontidae; genus Neoceratodus; species Neoceratodus forsteri. The sequence continues at coordinate 738,429,689 of CM028136.1, forward strand.
GGGCCTTGCTTCCTGTGAGTAGCTGGATGGCCACTTCCACTTTGCTGCTGATGGAGCTGGAGGAGGAAGACACGGAGGAGTGTTTTCACTTGGCAGGAGAAAATGCTACAGAGAATATGGAAGTTGAAACAGTCACAGATATATCTCAGGATGTGAGAAAATCTCATCGAAAGGATTGCTTGATTGATGCCATGCAAAGAAGCAGTCCTAATTTACCAAGCTCATATTCTCAAGTGTCTAATGAGGGTTCTCCCTCACAGCAGATGGCAGCTGGTGAAGCTGCACCAGCAGATGTGTGCTTAGTAGAAAGAGCACAACCGGCAATGGAGATACAGCAATCTGAGGCAATGGATATACTGCAACCAGCGGCAATGACTGAGGTTTGTGACAAAAGCAAATGCCTGTCAACACAAGATCAAACTTCTGTTGGTTTACAGATTGGACAAATTTCCCTGAAGCAAGACAACCTGAAAACCTTAGAGGAGAAGGATGCACCTATTGACTTTAACACTTGGTCACCAGAGAATGCCCTTTCCAAGACAGGCTGGAAGCAAACTACAAATGGCAGATGGTTGCCAGATTCACAGTGGGAGGCACTGGAGGTCTCACAATAGATGGACAGCCCCAGGACTATATACGATGATATAAACATCAACAACTTGAACAACCCAGGGGTGAGTACAGAGGTTTTCACAGCACAGCAGCCTCAGCTTCCAGTGCTTTACATGGTACACCCCTTAAAAAAATGCACCCATAAATGATGAAAATTTACAAAATAATGCTACAGAACAGCTTTCTGATCTGGGTGCCTCCCGAGACTCACAGACTGGCCCTGAAACACACACTGCCAGAGCACAAGCTACTGCGGCTACTAACAGTCTTGAGGGTTCTAGAGATGAGGGGTCAGATGCAGACTCTCCCCCCCCCCGAATGATCCCGGAGGCCCTTCTACGACTCAGACCCACATTTTCAGAACTTTTTCATAATGAACCACCTCAAGCACCAAGGAAAAAAACTGTTTAACTTCGTTATAGAGGTGGGCTGGTGGTGCACCCTGATAGGGTTTTTATAGCCTCCAAACTTTTAATACAATCTATGCTGTTCCAACCCTCAGACATTTTTACTTTGATTCACGTTTCTAGTGAAGATGTTTATGACATAAGCCTCTGCCAGCACTCAGGACTTGACGGATACTGGACAAAATACAACATGTTGAGAACAACTCCGTTATGCGTGAATTTTGTGGCTATTCCACTAACAAAACCACTGAAAAAAACAGTCACTATAATGTTTCGTAATGAGGGTGTTGTAACAGGGCCCCCCTGTTATGCATAATAAAATAGGGTAACATTCCCCTTTGAAATAAAAACAAATTCTGTTTCACTCTTTTCTATATTTTTTACTTATTCCAAACTATTCTGTTTCTTTTCTTGTCAGGGTGGCCAACCTGACAAACCCATCTCTTTGTGCTTTACTATCCCTTTAAATTACCCTTTTTCATAAAACAAAATCAAACTGTCATGCTGATTTAAAGAGCAGTTTCCTAATAGAAGCTGCTGTCTTTATCCTGTTTTAAAATGCATTTGTCCCCAAAAGTAGACTACAATGCTGCAGCGTTGTTAAAGGAAAACTACACCCAAAACCTGAAAAAATATATGTTGTGCAGAGTGTTTTAATTTGTATGTGAAGTTCTAGTGTTTCCTTCCCTCTGACTGGTATTAGGAGTTTTTTACAAATTAGCCTGCTAGCTTTATGACCCCTGGGGATCTCCACACCTGATAGTGTAATTGTATTTCTGGTTCCCACAGTGCATTTTGTCTCATGTGACTGTGATGTAAGAGACCCAACATTCAGCACATGCATGCCAAACAAACTAAATATCTTGAAGCTTTACAAGCTGCACAAAAATTACCAGCAGCAAAGTTTTTCAGGACAGTAAAACCTTTAGGATGAGGGTGGTCACCAAGCTGAATTCTACAGATTTTAAAATATAGCCATCTCTGTTGTTGTGAACTGACTGTAATACAGGGTGTGTGTTTATATGCTGACCAGCCTAAGGCCTGTTACAAGTGTGGCTCTCCAACCCACTTGAGTAGCTCTTGTGATCGCTTGAAATGTGCCCTTTGTGGGGAGTTTGGGCATATCAGTATGGCATGCACCAATCTCTATAAATGTAATTTATGTGAAGAAATGGGTCACGCCTATCACCAGTGTCCCTGGGCTGAGCAGAATAGGTCAGGCGGTATTAACCAAGAAAATCTTGTCCACGCAGCACAGGACAATGCTGTACATCAGCATCCTTTTGAGCAAACTCCGAGCCCCTCGAGGCCCCCCTCCACCTACAGGGCCTACCCCACAGGAGTCGCAGGGCACTTCCAGTCAAACAGATTCTCAAGCCCCAAGGCCTGCTGACACTGACATTTTAGATCCTGGGCCTACTGATGCAGCTTTGCCCACCATGCAATCTGTTTCTGTGCTACCAGAAATGCCCCTGCCCTCAGAGTTCCAGCTACCCAAGGCTAGAAGGGTGACAAGGGCCTCTATAAAAAAATGTGGTCAAACCATCTCCGATTCCCCTACAAAACACCTTCCAGGCTTTACAGAAGGAAGATGAATCAGACTTTGAATCTGATGTATCCTCAAGATCTGAGCAGATCTCTGACATGGAGGAAGACCAACCCTATGTCCCTTTGGTGACTAAAAAGAAAAAAAGGAAACATGGCAACCCTGCGCTTAGCCTCAGTCAGTGTGTGTAGTATAAAAAACTACAAGAAAAGATTAACTGCATTGCATTATTTCCAGCATGCCCCATTTGACATCATATTCCTACAAGAGACTAGACTTAACTCCATTTTCCTCACTGACCAAACAAAAAAGGCATGGATGTGAGACCCCTCTTTTTTGTCATTTGATACAGATCTGGTCGATGGCCTAGGTATTTTATTTAAAGGCGCTGGTTTTTCTTAACAAAGATTAATTGATATTGTACCAGGCGGTATACGGTCGATTCGTCGCGGTCAAATTAGTTGCGGTTAAACTGTAGCGCTGATCTCGTCTAAATGTAATCTTGTCACCGGTACAACAGGTAGCGGGCACAATGCAGCCACCGCAACCAAATACCTGCAACATTAGGTCTGCTGATGTACGGCGACAATATGAACAGTATGAAGGAAGTGCTTGAGGAGACATTCTGACATGGAGCTTTGTGAGCTCCTTCTTACATAAAATTTAATACTTTATTGAGTAAGTCTCTATGTGTCTCCTCAGGCATTTTGGTTTACCTGGTTAGTTCACTTTTGCTTTTGGTGTTTTTTCACAAAAGATGTCCTGAATCTGACCAGAGAGGGCAGCAGTGTGTTTGGGTAGAAGGTAAATGGTGCAACTAGCAGATATTTAAACTTGGAGTGTGGGAGATAAGGGCTAATTGGTAGGGACACACACACACACACACACATATACACACACGACTAAACCAAACTAACATCTGGGATATTCATGTCCCAGATTGTGTTGTATTTAGGAAGGATAAGAGGAATGCAAAGGAGTCATCAATGGTTTTAGAGGAGAAATCCTGCGACTTCTGCTGACTGAAGGGGGTGGCAGTGGTATAACCATGTGATTTGGCCGTTGGTCTAAGTGGCCCACTTGGTATTTTTCTGCATCTTGTAGCCTATGTTGCCATGCCCCATGTAAGCAAAAAGTTAACACAGGAGCTGCAGTGCAGAGCTACAAGTAAAATCATTGCCTGCATTTAAAGAAATGTTATAAGTCGGTCAGACTGAGTTGGTGCTGGGTCAAGTTGGAAAGTGAAGTGAGCTGCATGCCGTTTCTGGAAGTTAGTTGATTGACTGCATTGCTGTGACTGCGACTATTTGTCCAGTTATCTTTTTTTTTACGGCGACCTAACTACCTATCTACGAGTTATGCCATCGACCAAATGTACGGCTTTTATTTGTCCCCACAACAAAATGTCTGCATTATTCTGACTGCGACATTTTGTCTGGGGACCAATCGACCGTACACGGTACCAGGCCGAGCCCTCATATTAGATTGTTCATTTAAACATTTTTCTCTGCGAATTATTAATACATATGCACCCCAAACTAGGGCTGACCTATTTGAAAATATTAGACCATACTTATATACAGCTAGGCATGCTATCGGGGTGGAGATATGAACTGTGGTCTTGATTTTAAGTCAAGGGAAGCCCTGCAGAAAAAAGTTTACTGTGACTCTCATTCCCTTCAATCCATAATTAACATGGCTAATCTTTCTGATGTTTATAGAGAATTGCATACTGATTCAGGGTTTACTTACTTTAGAAATCAGTATGTTACAAGGATAGGCTATATATTTTGTTCAAGGCTCCGGATTCCTCAAAAAGCCTCTTTGACTCCATGTGAATTTTCAGACCCTGTAATTATTTCTTGCCTCTTCAGTTTAAGTGTGATACCACCTCTTTTTTTTCATCACCTAAAAGATGGAGAATGAATATTTCTGTCCTAAATCAAGAACAAATCTGCCTAGAAATCAGAGAGTTACTCTATTTCAGACAAACAACTGTTTTTATGATAACCTGTGGCATTGATGATCTGACACAAAGACAGATATTAAGAATCTACTAACCCATTTAGGAAAAGTCAAATCTAATTCTGAATACCTGTTATATTTAGAACATAGAAACAGATTGTATACATATATATCATTATCACACGATGACAGAGCCAAATTCCAGATCCAGATTACTGCACCTAAAAATAAAATGTTTAGCTACCAATATGATACAGCCACCTCTCTTGATGCTGAAATAAGATACAGTACGGAATCTCAACCTAGTTCTGATCCCTTTTCAGCCTGTAAGCAAAGGCTTGATGCCACATTAATCACTGAATTACAAGATGATGATGGCTGTGTAAAAACAAAAGAGTTAGATAATCTTAAATCATACAGAAACATTTAAAAAATAATTTTTCAACATCTTATGACAATAGGAATTCACTCCAAACCTTGTTGTGTAACCTGACCAAACCAAGAAGTTGAGATGGCAATCACATCCCTGGAAGATTCATCCTCGCCAGGGCCTGACAGGATATCCAGTGTGTTTTTCAACAAATTCTTAACAGAACTACTGGATTCTCTCCAGCAGCTACATAATGAATCAATTTTAGATACAGCTTCAGACACTAACTTTGGGGAAGCCATTTTAACATTTCTCTATAAAAAAGGAAATAAAAAATTACTAACAAACTGGAGGCCAATCAGCTTGCTGAATGTGGATTACAAAATCCTGTCTAAAATTCTATGTAATAGGTTACAACGAGCCAGCAGCAGTTTAATTCACCCTGCTCAAACCTGCTATATCCCAAAAAGGAATATTTCCCATAACCTGTCTCTATTAAGAAATATTTTAGAATCTGGGTCTTAGGAAAAACTTTGGGGTTAATACTTTCAGTGGACCAGGCCAAAGCATTCGACAAGGTCTCCCACTCCTACCTTTTTCAGGTACTACTGGCTTATGGCATTTCAGACAATATGATTAAATGGTTAAACATGCTATATACGGGTGCAAGGTTAACACCTTATGTTAATGGAATATTGGGAGAATCTGTTCAGATGAATATTGGTAGTAGACAGGGATGTCCTGTAAGCCCCTTTTGTATACTTTTGCTCTGGACCCCTTAGTATGTAATATCTGGAATAATAATAAAACAATTGGCCTGACACATCTCCCAAATGTGGCAACACAAAAAACTGCTGCTTATGATGATTTATGTATTTTCTTGTCATCTAATGAAGCGGGAAAGAACTGCAAAATGAATTTTCCCAATATGAGCAGTTTTCAGGGGCTGATATAAACACAGAAAAAAGTAAAGCGCTACGGGTGGGCTATCCTCCTGAACAAGGGCAGATAACTAGTATTATTGACATTCCCATCGTTGGTCCTAACATTCCAATTTTGGGAGTCCAATTTGGATAAGGTAATTTACAGATTCTAAACTGGGAAAGCAAGATTAAAATATTGAAACAACAGTTCAGGCTTGGAAAAATTGGGAATTTTCCAAGAAAAAAAAAGAGTCCTCATAAAATTTTTATTACCTATATTTACATATCTTAGTTTCATTTATCCCCCCCCCCCATCTGTTTGGAGATCTGACTTTTCAGCTGTTTTTTTCAAATGCTGTGGGGTAGTAGATTAAACCCCATCAAAAGGGAATTTACCTATTTACCATGTAAAACTGGAGGTTTAGGAATGATAAATTCACCCGTTCTTTTTTTCATTCTTGTTTTTGCAAATCTACTCTATCCTCAGGATGGGGGAATGTTTCACAGCCTTGGCAACAATGGACATTTGCCTTACTGCAGGTTTTTTGTAATAAATGGGATGAATTCCCCCCCAAATCATGAAAAATTACTCAATCCCAGAACATGCTGATTCTGCTATATGTAAAATGTAGGAATGGAAGGAAAATAAACAAGCTATCACTACTTTTTCTAGAAAGCAGCTATATATTATGGCTTCCCAAGGGGTCAGTCAGGTAGAATTCCCTAAATGCATGCCCTCAAAAATTCCCACAGTATTAAAGGTGTTAAATGATAAAAGAATCCCTATAAAGGTCTGGGATATCCTTTGGCTGTGCTGCCATGGCAGACTGGGAGTGAGAGGCAATTTAAAACACAAATCTATTGAAGAAAGATATTGTCCTAGAATAGAGTGCATTCAAGTTGAGGAATCACAAACACACTTTTTTTAGAGTGCCCTAATACTCAGCAACTATTATCATTCCTTGCCACTATATGGCAATGTCCTTACTTAAAAAAATCTTACATGCCAAAATGTAATACTTGGAGATTATACAGGGTACTTAAAGGCATATCACCCAAGTACACATAAAGTTATCTTTGCATGTATAAAGTTTTACCTCTGGCAAGCTAGATGCTAATTTTTAACACAACAACTGAATATGTATCCCTCGACACTTGCACAGACTATAGAAAACCTGCTTAAACAAATTAAGTGGCAAGAATACAGGAAATTACTAGATGTATTGTTAAGCCATGTTTACATGGCGGCATTTGCACCACAGCAACCCACGCGTTTGGGTTGCTGCGGTACAAATGCTGCCATGTGGATGCTTACCGAATCGCAGTAAGCCGCTCTCTTGCTCCGCATTCTTAGAAAGTCTGGGGACATGTTCGGGAGTGGGCAGATTAAGGAGCCGTGTGGACAGGCTGCACCACTCGCTCCCACATGGAACAACTTGCAGGCACTTCCATCAGCCAACTGCCCCGACTCTCAGCCCCTCTCCAGCACATCTTACTTCAGCACTGAGGGAGGCTGTGTAGACACATGAGACAAGTGTCTTTTGGGTCAGGGCAGCTCTGTAATGCTCCACTGAAGGAGCAAGGTCAGCCGTGTAAACACGGCTTTAGTGTTGTTGTCCTCAGGCCTAAGGATTGCAAGTGCTGTAGGCAGTACAGGAATGTGGGCAAATCTGCCAGCATTAGAATTTACCTTTCTGGGAAAACACCAGAGAAAGAATCTCTTCAACTAAGAGGAGTATGCTTTTACGGTTGCTGGCTTCATGGAAACTTTAAGCACCCTCAGGACTCCACTGATAGCTCAATCCAGAATATTTCAGCACTTCAAGAACCATGCTCTCAGGTGTAAAGTCCTGGGGTTTGGGAATATTATTCTGCCCTGAGATAGGGTCAGCAGCTTGTAATTCAGTATAGAGTTAATCTAACAGGAGATAATCTACCTTTTGAAGTATGTGACGATGTAGGTCCCCACATCCAAATAGGAAGGGATAAACATTGGGGTGATCACATTTCAGCTGCGGTGAAGGTGTCCTCCCCTGTTTTTCCACTTTCCTATTTCTTATTTCTCTTTTTGGCTCTCCCCCCAGGTTCCCATCTCACTGTGCTTTCCCCTTTGCTCCTCTTGCTTAACTCTTGACTTTGCATTCAACATTATGAGGTCTTATTTTGAGAGATTTAATTAAATAAAATACATTAAATATTTAGACCTCTAATAATGTTATATATAATATGTACATGTTTTTGATATGTTTTGGATATATTTGTATTATGTAACAACATTTACTTTGCAGTATATGTTATATAATGAACACTTTGTGCACGTGACCTAAGATGTCATCCATTTTTTGTATTAAAATGAACCTTGTATGTTTCCAGGCCACACCCCCTGAGGAAGGCTTGACTGCCGAAGCACTGGGGTCAGCAAGTTGTAGCTCTGGCTTGCTCTATATTTAATAAACCACTGCATTTGCACTGAATTTTCTTGTGATAAGGAGCATTATTTTTGTATGAGTGCTGTCATCCTGGTGCTGTTTGTAACTCAGTAGCAGGCTGATTGGAGTCTTGCTGGACAAGGCCAGGAGCGCTGAGTACCAGGCCTGCCTGGCCAGTCTGAGACTATTAGGATCCTTGTTGCAGGCTGTCTCTTGAGCTTTAGGAGCACTCTCTGTATGAGTGGGAATGACGGGAAGGCATGTAGAAACCTCCCCATCCACCTCAGGGCTAGTGCATCCTCTGGGATTGTGCATGTGGCTAGTGGCCTGCAACAAAACTTTGAGAGCTGATTGTTCTCCCAGGATGCAAACATATCTATTTCTGGAGTGCTCCATCTTCTGTAAACCATGGCCAGAACCTGCTGGTTCAGAGATCATGTGTGGATTTCCTGGCTGGGTCTGCTTAGGGGGTCTGCTAGGACACTATCTTTGCCTGTGTACTGCAGAGATATATTTTCATTCAGGGAGTAAGCCAGGTCCCAGATCCCCACTGCCTCTGTGCACAGTCATGAGGATACTGGATTTCCTTTTGTTTATGTAATACATTGTTGTGGTATTGTCTGTTATGATCTGGACAGACTGACCTTGCAACTGAGATGGAAGTGTCTGCATTACAAGAAATACTGCCTTGAGTTCCAGGAGAATTATGTGTTCCTGGGTCTTCTGTGGGCTCCAGATGCCACACACTGTGAGGTTCTCTAGGTAAGCATCCCACTCTTAGAGTGAAGCATCTGTTGCAAGGACATTCGTTGGGGATTGCTGGAGGAACTAAATGCCCTCTCTGGGGTTGCTTTCTTCCTGCCACCACTCCGGTCCCTGACCAATGTTTTTGTTACTGGCACTAGTTCTGAGATGGGGTTCCCATCTTTAAGACCAATGGTCTCTTAGGTGGTAATGGATGTCTCTCATTTGACACCTGGTCCACAGAACCACGACTGTGGAAGCAGCCACGTGGCCCAGTAGCTGCAGAAAATCCCTTGCAGGTTTTGGCTGGCCCACAGTGATGGATTTTACTGTGGTGATCAGAGTTGCTACCCTGCCCTGAGGGAAGAAGGCTTTCCCTTGCTGGGTATCCAGTTCTGCGCCTAGGAATTCCAACACCTGAACAGACTCTGTTTGTAACTTCTGCAGATATATCAGGAATCCTAGTTTTTCTAGTATGCTCTGTACCTTCTTGATAAAGCACTTTGTCTCTTGTTCTGTTTTCCGTGAGACCAGCCAGCCATCCAGGCAGGGGAAAAAAAAAACATCACACCTTGCTTTCTTAGGTGTGCTGCCACCATGGCTAAATACTTTGTGAAGTCCCTTGGTGCTTAAGTGATATCAAAGGGAAGGGCCACAAACTGATACTGGTAGTTTCCTAGCCTGAACCTAAAGTATTTCCTGTGGCTAGGTCTGACTGGAATGTAAAAGTAGGTGTCTTTCCGATCCGGTGACCCTAGCCAATGCCCTGACTGAAAGGATGGTATCACTGTGCTAGTGTGATCATCATGAACCTGTCTTTTTATTTATTTGTTCAGATACCTAAGGTCTAAAATGGGTCACCACTCTCCATTTTTCTTGTGGGCCAGGAAGTATCTTGAAAACAGGCTCTTGCCCCATTACGAGTCAAAGACCTTTTCCACTGCTTTTGCTTGTAGCAGTTTGTTTACTTCCAGTTCCAGCAGAATTCTTTCTGTGGGAGAGTGAGCTGGAAAGCTTTTGTGTTTCTGCAGTTTTGGAAATGTACTGAGCTGCAGGGACTAACCCTGGCCCACTACTTTCAGGATTTACTTGTCTGCAGTAATGTTGACCCATTCCTGGAAGTAGTGGGCCAGCCTTCCCCCCTCTGGCAAAGGTTGGACAACTTGGGCAGAATTGTCAGGGGTTTTGTTTTGGCTGAGGCTTGGGGGCTGGTGCTGCAGTAGCATGCTTGGAACCCCTCCTGCCTCTGCCCCTAAAGGAACCTCTTTGGGGTTGATATACTCATTGGGGGGGTATGGAGAATAGGCTCTTGGGAAGTAATGCCTGTCTCTGCATTTCCTAACATAAATCCTGTAGGAAGTGGAGGATTTTTCTTTCTCAGTGTTGCTGTTGAAAGTGGTTTCATATTCATCCAGTTATGTTCATGTATGCCTCTTTTTGTCACCAAAAATAGAATCTTCTTCAAACTGGAAAGTCATGGCTTTTGTTGGAGTGTCCTGGGAAAGGATGGTTGCCCCTAGCCAGAAGAACTGCCTTAAAGAAATTGCCTATGCTAAGACTGTTGATGGAGTATCATTAGTGTCCACATCTGTGTGGAACTGGCATTCAGTTGCATGCAGGGCTGACTTTGCTGTGGCATTTAGGTCCTCTGCCATTTCACCATTAGTCTTGCCTGACAGTGCCAGGACTGTATTCAACAGTGCCTTCTGGTACTGGGCTATATGGTGCTCTGCATGTAAACCTACCTTGTAGACCCCAGCAGATCTGCCCCAGCTACCGAATCCACCAAGCAGATATATACCACCACAGGACCTGCCTTCCCAGCCCTCAGGTCCATCTGCTCCTTTAGGTTTGGCCATCCCTCTAACCAGGTTTACTCCATCATTGGGCCAGCCACCTCAAGCTCATCCATTGCTGGACCCAACTAGGCCTGTCCTATTACCCACGTCTCCTGCTCTGTGGCCAACACCCCAAACTTGTCCATTACCAGGCCTGACTCTGCCCATCCTGTCACTAGGATGGCACCTGCCTGACTCACTCCGTTCACCTGTTCTACCAAACTTGCCTATGCCTTTGAACGTTCATGCCCCTTGGTGCGAACTGACTGCCCCGTTATTTCCTCTCCCTGATCCATGGCTTGGATCACCTGCTCCATGGGCTTTACCTGTCCCGTTGCCCCCCAGTAGTTGAGGAGCTGGACCCAGAGGTTGAGGGCATAGTAACTAGATGGATTCACGATGACATGCCACCCAGCAGTAATATATATAGTAGTATACAAGTAAGACAGCAAGGCTTGGGCATCTGTTCTCTATTCTCTAATTAGCAATGAATACTGGATTTTGTGTGTGTATGACTTTGTATTGATTAATCAACAATTTATAACCTGATAATTACTAATGGATTCTAGTGTGTTCAATTAACCGATTAACAACTTATAACATGGTAGATTATATTTTGCAAAGTTTGAAACTTATATACTCATTTTTAATTTTTTCTTATGACTTTAAATATAGTTAAGCACTGAGGGTAAACTTGTAACCTTCCAGACAAGCTGTGTCTACGTATGACCTTTTCAACTTCAGACACCTGTGGGGTACTTTCCACTAGTACACATAGGCAGTATATTTTTAACTACTTAGACTAGCCGTAAGAGGTCAGCGAGCAGTCAACCCTGTTGCATTGGTGGTTTGCTGGGCTGTATGAACAATCACAAGCAGTCAACCCTGTCCTAGTCAATCAATGACTGACCACATGAGCAGCCAGTCTTGTCCAACCTGGTGGGCAACTGACTACAATGAGTGATTGGCTGTTCACCCCTCCATCTGATCCGTGATTTTTCAGACTGCATGTCTCGCTTGAGAGACCAATCTTATCTTTAATACCAAAAAAAAAGTTTGGCCGGCCCGGTGGCACTGAGGGTTGAGGCGCTAGATGCCACACCTCACGTTACACTGGTGACCTGGGTTCGGGAACGGACTCGGGGCACTGGGGGTCGGTAGGGGGAGGGAGGATGGAGCATCCCAATGGATGCTCTCCTCCCTCGGGCAGGGATGCTATAAAGTGCCTGACATCCTGAGAGAGCCAGCTTTCGAGGGGCATGGTGGCTTCGCTCACCAGAGCCGGGAAGGGGGCACACTGTTAGGTGCATGAGAGGAGTGTGCGTCAGCATGTTGACTCTCTGGACTTACGTCCTATGCGCCAGCATCTCAGGGGGGTTGGGCAACAAAAGGGATTGGAGGAGGAAAAATCCTTCACCTCTCCTAGGTGACGACCTCTCCAGCAGCATGCGCACCACCACCACTGACAACATCAGGGCAGACTCCGTTGTGCAGGCCCTCTCCCTGAAACATTCAGGGGAAAAGGTAAGGGGGACCTTTCCTCACCCCACCCAGGGGGCAATCCGGGCTATCAAGGACTTAGGGTAGTTGAGCTAGGGCACTCTAGGGGCAGACCCTGAGTCAGGTAGGTTGGCATGCTTGAGGCATTGAGGGCTCTTATTGAGTGGAGAACCGAGGGTGGATAAGGTGGTGGGGATAAAAAGAGAGTAAAAGGAAAAAAAAGAAAAGTTTTTCCCGACTATCCGTCACAAGGGATGATATGACGTTAAAACAAGAATTGCAGTCCAAACAGTTCCCTATATCAGTTAGATGCCATCAAAACATTTATAATATTCAACATTTGATCACTGACCAGTGGTCACTTGGCCTCTAAAAGCAGCTAATACTATTAAAGTATTTGTCCAAATCTCTATTTTTTGCCTTGTCAAGAATATTTAAATCCTCAACAACCCCAGACAAGGTAAGGAGTCTCAGAGGGAAAACCATAGGTCACCCCAGCTCCCAGGATCTCAGAAGGACATCTGTTTCTACAGGTCTGGTGAGTTCGTTACCTTCACCATAAGCACAGGACCTAAGGCTGACAGTTTGCCTGCATTCATTTTTATTTCTTTTACTGCAACGTATTTTCACTTGCGACGAAGAAATTATTTTCTGCTTGCACTGCTGTTCAGATAAAAATTATAACTGCATTTAATAATTGTGACTAGATTTAAGAACTGTAATTGTCTATTTCCATTTAATGCCAAAAGTTGTCTTACAGACATTGTTCTTTTAGACAGTTCAGAACAGTAACTGCAGTCTCAAAATTGTAATTGTTTATCCATTCTACTGCCAAAACTGCCTTGTAAACTCTAAACATCTATATCAAAAGTAAACATTTTTTATCATGAACCCTGAGTTTGGTTTTCCTTCACAACATAATATTATAAAACTTAGAGCAATGAGTTTAGAATAGGATAACCTTAAAACTAAAACAGGGTTAGATTTCTGTTTCCTGGATCACACTAGTACACTTAAAATAACAGACCCAGGTTATAGTCACATGTTTAATTGTACAGATGTTCTATGTCCAGAACCATTGCATAAATATTTGGGATGGTGTCTCCTGGATCCTAAAAGGAGGCACTGGTGTAAAATATAGGATTGTCCAAGGCATCAAATGACAGATGGATTTAAAGTCCATGTTGAAATATTTGAGGAATTAGGTAAGTTTCATTGTCCCCTTATAAGTAATCATGCTCACAAAGGAAATTTAGACTTTAATGATTTCACAGCCTTTATAGATCGAGACCAAACGGTCTTGATCAGTCAGGTGTCAGATGACATATTGTGGTAGGTGCTCTGGGTCAAGATTCAGGTGACAATCTGCCCACTATCTGCGTTTCCACTCCAAACACACTTTATCCTGACCTGGCACAAACAGTAGATGATTTGGAAAGACGCCAAACTCAGTCAGTGGAATACTCAGAGGAACTGCCAGTCTCCGCCATTCATGGTGAGAACCATGTACACGAGACAGCGCAAGGGAGTTACACCGGAGAACTGGAAAGCACTCCATATAACTCCTACCTTTCAATGGGCTGAGTGAGTTGCCTGCCTAATCAGCAGTGAAGCTGATGTGTAAACTTTTTTGGCCATGATATTCAATTTTCTGGATTCCTTTTCATTGGGCTGTACAGAAAAGGGTACTTTAGCCCTCTCACAGGCAGTTGCTTAGACTACACCTTGATGATCAGGGTGGGCATATGGGTATTCCACTCCCCACCGTCCATCCACCTGATACTTTTTAAAATATTTTCGTCTATGACTGCAGATGAGGTAGGTACAGACAATATTTCTGAAGTGACTTTTTGTAATGATTTATGAATGGGGACCAGCAGCCTCCTTGTGGAAGCTAGTCCTATCATGTCTCTAAATTCTGTGTCCTCCTCACCCACCTTTGTTTCCTGCAGGGGGGATGTTGACGGTGCTCACCATTTGCCTAACAAAGGAGGAAAATATGAATAGTCTTCTGTGGGCTTTGCAGGGGAGCCAAATTCCTGCTCAGGTGAACCACCTGGTTCAATAGGTTCACCTTCTTCCTCTTTATCATAATACATTTCTCCCTCCTCCTCCACAGGCAAATAGGCCTGAGCCTCGGGGGGGGGGGGGTCATATTCATAAAATTTCCCATGAGCTGGAAGGCCTGGGAAAATTGCCACATTTTTGTAATGTCCTCTGTTGAGGGCCTCTGTTTTTAGTCCAAAGCTTGCTTCTTTCCTTTTTCAGCAGGAGTGGCAAGGACATTCTTTTCTTTTGGTTTTTTCTTGGTAGACACTGTTTCCAGTAACTGGTCTGAAGCTGTTTGATTTGTATTTTTGCCATCACCAACTCAGGGTTCCCACTTTCAGACACTCTGGTATCTTTACCATCTTTAGTACACTTATCCAATGGCTCAGCAGTTTTTACCCTGTTCCCTTTGACAGAGACTGCTGCTGTATTAGAGAAAAAGATGAACCATCTGATGCATTCTTTCCACTATCATTAGAAAATCACTCAGAGCCTTTCTTATTTTTTGGGTGACGTGGAGACGGATGAAGAATTCATAAGCTCTTCTCTTTGTTTTAGACCTTTTCTTTTGGGTTTTAGGGCAAAACTTTATACAGAGCACACAGTAAAATCATGGTCTGGACTCACGCACCTTAAACGGAGCTAGTTGTAATCTGCCTTTGCCAGGAGCTGAAAACAATTTGTACAATTTTTAAAGCATGTTGCTTCGGTTTTCTTTTTACTAGATCTACCAGTCATGCCAAACACTGGAGGCCTGGAAAGCACACTGTTCATTTCCCCAAAATGCAAAAAAAAATAAGTACCCAAAACCTGAGGAGAAATTGGTGGAAAATAGCAGAAATGTGGTTCTTTTTAATAGGAACCATAATAAAATAGTTAAAACCACTAGATGAGCTGAAAGAAGTAATCTGAAAGCAAAAAACTGTCCGGTTCCTTGAAAATTGGGAACCACGACTACCAGGTAGTTAAAATCGCTATAAGGTATAAAAAGTGATTACATTTAGTAAAAAAAAAAAAAACACTTTTAAAACACACAGTTTTGTGGTTCCCAAGTGGCTGGAACCACCCTGATAAGTAGCCTCCTCTGGTTTTTGGGAACCGATCAGGAACCGGATAAACCACAGTAAGAACAAATTAAAATCAAGTAATGTAAAAACACCCTAATGTAGAGTTATCAAGAAATAAACTTAAAATGCTGAAATAGTAAGTAAAAGCAAAATAATGAAAAGCTGACCCAACTGGAGACTGGAGCTAACTTTGGGGTGACTGTTCTCTTCAGACGGAGAAAAAAATCTGCTGTTGGAGAGTTAGGGGATGCATGACCACACTACAGAGTCCTGAACTCCTATTCTAAGTTCCATTATTAGCATATAGTTTTATCTCCAGGCAGCACTCTCAAGCCAGGTGATACTGCTAAGTGTAAACATTAAGTGAGGAAGTCCTGGGGTTAGACTATGCAGTTTATCATACCTTGTGATGGAGCAGGACCCTTAAAACTCACTAGTGGCCCCCACTCGTGAGTTATGGTCCTGTCCCCTTCCACATGAAGATAAATTGCATATTTTGAGTCAACCTATTGCATATCCTCTATCTATCTATCTATCTACCTATCTGTATGTCTGTCTATCCCTCTCTCTCTCTCTCTCTCTCTCTATATATATATATATATATATATATATATATATATATATATATATATATATAGTTGCAAAAAACGTCATTAATGCTCCAGTTAGGGTCAAAACAACAAAAGTTGGAAAATGAGGCGTTAGGGCTTCCTAACACCCACCCTCCCAAACCAGGCAGGAGAGCAGGTGTGGGGTGTGCCTTGGGCTTTGTAAGCCTAACACTCATCCTATTCCATCTGTAAATAAGGTCAGATGTGTAGACCTTATGAGAATGGGGTGAGTGCTATGCTTGAGAAGCCCAAATCACACCCCACACCTGCTCTCCTGCCTGGTTTGGGAGGGTGGTGTGTTAGGGAAATCCTAACACCTCATTTCTCAACTTTTGCCACTTTGACCCTAACTGGAGCATTAATGTCTTTTGCAACTTATTTCCTTACTTTTTGAGATCGTATAATCATATACTTATTTTACTGTGGGGGCGCTGTGCTCCCATCCCTCCTTAGATGTGTATATGTATGTAGCTATGGAAGCACAGGGCTCTCTGGGCCCTGCGCTTCCATTTATCGGACAACAGTGACCAAATTGCCAACATAGCCATCTTATTACCCCACTTCATGTACCTGGCACAGGAAATTTTCGAATCCCTGCCAAAACATAATTCCATGCAACTGTAATGCCATTCCGTGCCACAGGTGCGAAAATATATTTTGGTCAGGATTTGAAAAATGACAGCTGTGACAATCATGAGGTGGGATTATAAAATGATTATGTTGAAAATCTGGGGTCAAAATATTTAAAATTTCCAAAGTTAGGAGCATGCATAGCGAAATTGCAATGAATGGTCATAACTTTGCCATTTTTAATACTTCTGATCCCAAATTTTCAACATAGCCTTCTTATGACTCCACCTCATGAACAAGTCAGGAAAAACTGTCAAATCCCACCTGAAAGGTGATTTCGCCAACTGACCACAAAATCACCTTTCGGGCAGAAGTTGTGTAATGACAGTTATATTGTTCATGATATGGGGTCCCCAAAAGGCCATGTTGAAAATTTGGGGTCAAAATGTTAAAAAATGGCAAAGTTAGGCATAAAAGTTGAACCCCCCACTGAAATACATCAAACCACATTTACCTTAGTTTCTCATGTTGCAGTCGCTGGTTCTAGCAGCAAGACGTGTCTTCAATCAGAGAGTGGATCTTGAACCTGGGATCTGTTAAGGTGAGTGAGGGTGTGTGGGGGTGTATTGGGGATGTGGGGTGAGGGGTGCTGAGTGGGAGGTGGAGGTGGGGGGGCTGATTGGCGAGGGACCATTTTCCCCCCAGGTTTTGTAAAACAAACAAATTTCAGTGTTGTGCCTGACATTGGAGGGTGGGGGGAACCACTAGACATCAGGGAAAATAAACTATGCAATGAGGATGGCGATCAGAGGGTGGGGTGGGGAACCATTAGACACCAGGGAAAATTCAGTTACAATGGGGACAGGGAAGGTGAGGGGGACCATTAGACACTAAGGAAAATTCAAAGACAATGGGGACAGTGATTGGAGGATGAGTGGGTGCCACTAGACACCAGAAAAAATACACAGAACAAGGGGGATGGCAATCGGAGGGCAGTGGGGTGCCTCTGGACACCAGGGAAAATAAACAATGCAATAGGGATGGGAATCAGAGGGCAGGGGGGAACGCTAGATGCCAGGGGAAATTCAATGACAATGGGGACAGCGATCCAAGGGTGGGGGTGCCACTAGACACTAAGGAAATGATTTATAACAAGGGGGATGATGATCGGAGGGTAAGGGGTGCCACTAGACACCAAGGAAAATGAACAAAGCAATGAGGACAGTGACTGGAGGGTGGGGGGGACCACTAGACACCAGGGAAAATTCAATGACAATGGGGACAGTGATCGGAGAGTGGGGGGTACCACTAGACACCAGGGAATGTAATTTACAATGGGGAAGGTGATCAGAAGGTGGGAGGTGCCACTGGACACCACGGAAATTGGTAAAATGGTGATCTGTGGGTGGGGGGTGCCACTAGACACCAGGGAATATAAATGTATTTATTTAATTATTTTTTGTTAACCAGGAAAGGTACACTAGGCATACATATGCCTATTTTCAGGCATGACCCAGGAGATTACAAAGAAAGTTTCATATTATTGGCAATGTCAGCAAATACCCAGGAAATTGTACAGAGTACATAGGATATCACCAAAACAATTGTGCATATTGGAATTGAGCAACAGACAGCACAGTAATTGTACAGAGTTCTTGGAGTATCATCAGCAATTGTACATACTGGATAAGCTCAACAGAGAGACAGGATTCATAGGTTGTCACCAAGACAGGGTTGATTTGGACAGTATTAGATATTATCAGAATAGAGGAACTGTTGTTACAGAAGGTTCATAGGAGAGATACATAATAGAATTGGATTTTGAAGAGTATGCATTGACAATAGGGTAGGGTAAAATTAGCAATAATTCTAGATGCTTGGAGTAGGTAGCATTCTGAGTTTTGTTCTGCAGTAGGAAGGAATTTAAGTTTAGTAAAATAAGTGCTTGAAAATAGGGTATATTGGAGCCATAAGTTAGGTATATTTGGAGAGGAGCAGTGGGGGAGAGGTTTCAGGTTAAGGGCGGATGCATCAGTATTTATGACGCATAAGGGAACGGAGCCGAGATTTAAATATGCAGACTGACAGGCTCTGTCGTACTGCTCAAGGTATAGTGTTTTAGAGTTTGGGGGCTGCAAAGGAGAAAGCCTGTCCTCCATATTCAGTCCAGGTCCTGGGTATGGTTAGCTGTTCAGCTCCTGAGGATCTTAGTGTGTAGTGATTGGTACTAAGTGTGAGGTAGGAAACAAGAGGGTGAGGTGCTTGGTTCTGAAGTATGCTGCGAATGTTACTTAGGGTAAGATCCATTAGAGCGCGGGGAGAGGGCCAGCCAAGCTTACTGTAAAGTTGGCAGTGGTGGGTAAGTCAGTTGCACCCAAGGGTAAAGCGGCATATATTATTGTAGCCCACAATCCATTTACGTAGTATACAGGTAGAAGTGTTGGCAAATACAGGTAGTCCATAAGATACGAACATACGTAGAATGCCAGCAGATACTGGCCCGACGGTCTGTCTAGGTTGCTCAAGTGTGCAGCTAGCAGTCTTTTACACTGCAGCTGCTCCCCCCTCTCCTACCTGCATATCCAATTTCATGCCCATACTAGCTGTTACCCCTTCCCCCAATGCCTCATTGGTGACCTTCCCCCTGACTTTGTCCCATCCCCTTTTAAAATTGCCCATCTTCAAGGATAGCACCACCTCAGGCATTGCGTTCCACCCTGTCACCACTCTCTCCATGAAATAGTGCTTTCTCATTTCCTTTCTGAATCTACCACCCTCCAACTTTAGATTGTGCCCCCTAGTGTCCCTCCCTCTCCTAAATCTTAAAATTCCCTTTGTACCATCTTTATTTATGCCTTTCATATATTTGAAGGTTTCTATCATGTCCTTCCTCCAGGGAGTGCATGCTGAGCTCCTTCAGTCTCTCCTCATAGGGTTTGTCCTCCATAGTTTAGATAGTTTAGGGAGAAGCAGTGCTCTCACTATGGTAACCTGGTGGCCCGTGAGAGGTTTCCACTGGCTCGGTAGGCTAAGCCGAGTCTCGAGTGGGTAGCCTTACAGACAATAGATATGTGTGCTGTGAAATCCAGAGAAGAGTCTAGAGTAATACCCAGGTGTCTTCCGGTTCCGCCACGGATCAGACATGCAGCTGAAAACCTAACTCCGAAGCCGACCTGCTAGCAATCCCTCAATAAAACACATAAAAATATCAAATTTGTGCCTAAAAAGCAATTAAATGGCAAGTGGAACTATTGCTAAAGAAAAAGGAGTCAGACCCCATCCGCAGCAAGCAAAAGGTAGTAAAGATGTGATGGGTGTTGAAAATCCCGCTCTGACCAATGTGGCAAGCTCAAACCACATGGCGGACCAAACTGCATCTTATGATATGGACGAGGAGACAGACTGGCTCACCAGGCGGAGATTTGATGTCCTCCTTAAAGAGATCAAGGAGACGCGGGCAGAAAACAAGACGGAGTTTCACCATTTAAATCAAACTATGCAACAGGTGGAATGCAGGGTACAAGAGACGGAAGATCGCATATCCCAAAATGAAGATAATGTTCTCCACATCGGTCAAACAGTTCGCGCTTTATGCCACCATGTCACAGAGCTTGAAAATAAATGTACTGACCTGGAAAGTCGTTCACAAAGGGATAATATGAGGCTGCATGGCTTAAAAGGAGTGGAGACAGGCCTGATGTCAGAGTTTATCACGGACTTACTGAAGGACGTACTGGAATTACTAGTTACATATGAGTTAAGAATCGAACACGCTCACATAGCGCTAAAGCCCAGACTGAAAGATAACACTGCACGTTCCAGATCAATCATAATCAAATTCAGTAGTTTTCGAACAAAGGAAGATATACTTTGACGTGCTTGGCAAAAAAAAGAAGTCAAGTATCTGGATCCGAGATTATTCTTTGACCAGGACTATCCTACTATTATTCAAAAGCAGTGCTTGGAATACAGCCCAATATTGAAATCTCTGAGGGAAAATCAAATAAAATTCCAAACGCCCTACCCAGCTCGCCTTAGAATCCATTGGAAGGAAGGCCCTGAGATATATGACACAGTGCAAGAAGCAAGCGCAGCCCTTTTGAAACATGGTCTGGATCCTCCTGCACCTTTAAGACCGCCATTGCTGAAATGGAGAGAACTAGAGGGGCTCTGGGAAAAAGCTTCATCGAGAAGGCGAAAAGAAGTTTCTAGTCAATTTACCATGCATGCTAGTTCACTGCTGCTGGATTTAATGAAAAAACTACCAGGGAATATGGACAGCGAAGAGGGTGAGGAAGATGATTGTTGACAGGAGAGGTCTGTAGTATGCTTCCAGTAAGCTTGTCTCGAGTAGGTCGTAGGAAGCAGTGAGATTTCTCTGTAGACTGAACGGAAGATATACAGAAGCTCTCACTCAAAAACATAATTTAAAATCATTACTGTCTAAACAGACCAGATATATATAGAGGCAGTATGGTCCTGAACTGAGTCGACGGAGGTTTCTCCTTTGCCCCTCTCTCGTCGCAAATATCTAAGGCTATTAAAGGACACACTGTTTTCCACTTTTTTTTTTTATATACGGTGACTATTTAATAAATGAGAAACCTGAATGCAGAGGCTAAAACATCATTGCCTTGGGGAGGGGGAACGGAAAAAGAGAAAGGATAGCGAAGTGCAGTACTCAAGGAGGGCCTAGGAAGAATACTGCACAATTTAAAATTAGTAATCCAATTTAGACAGAGAACTGTTTGTAATAGATGAATACAGTTAAGCCAGACAGTTAGAGAAGGGGCACTACCAATATTAAAGGTTGGTTAGAGGGATGAATATGGAGATCTCATAGAGTACATTGTTCTCTTTGGGACTAAAGAATGTGTTTAAAAAAAAAGTGGATCGGCTGGGAGGGTGGCAAAAGAAACTTCCTTTAGCGTATACTAGCGTGTCCTGGTTCGTTGGTATATCTTAATTTTTTGAGCCCTTCCATCTTAGGTTGGACTCAGGAAAGGGGTCCCTTTCAATAGGGAAAACAGTTCCCCCTTTCTGCCACTTCTCCAAATATCGGGAAGGGCAAAGAGGCCTCGCGCTGCATAACAGTAGGATTCGAGGCCAATGTATCAGATTGATAAACTGAAAGCAATCCACACACAATCAAGGCAGAGATTTGGAAAAATATAATTTGGTTACAGTATAAAGTTCCCTACCTGTCTTTTTTTTCGGTATAAGCTAGTGTAGCAGTAGTTAAGGAAGAAGATGGCTTCCATCTACAGCGAATACACTGCAGACTACCTAAAGCAGTTGTGTCAGAAAAGAGGGATCCAGTGTGAGGGGCGAACCAAAAAGCACCTTGTGGAGGCTCTTGTGGCAGCCGATGAGCAGCTGACTGCCCAGGACCTCGAGTCACAGCAGGTGACTGAAAGTGACCAGACCTTGGCCGTGGGGGTGCCAAGGGATGTCACAGAGTCCAATCCCAGGGAGGAGGACAGTGAAACCAGAGGGAACCCAGGGCCACAGCACCAGGGGAAGGTCACTACAAAGCTGGAGCCAGAAGGGATCAGGTTATAGCTAGAGTTGAGGAAACTGGAACTGGAATTTGAGCAGAAGAAGTTCAAGATGGAGTTACAGGAAAAGCAGCAGCAGAGGGAGGCACAGGAAAGAGAAAAATGGCTTCAGAGAGAGGCTGAGAGAGAGGAAAAAGAGCACCAGAGAGAATTTGAGCTGAAGAGGCTAAGACTCCAATGACCAACGCTAGAGGAGGTAAGTGGCAGGGGTGGACTTGAAACTCCAGGGCTGGGTTATAAGTTAAATTCAAAATTAATAGCTGAATTTAAAGAGGTGGAGGATATCGATGCATTTTTAAATTTGTTTGAAAAGGTCTGTATCCAGGATAGAATACCCAGGGAGTCCTGGAGCTTCCAGGTATCCCAGTCAAGATTATGTGAAACTTAAAACTGCTTTACTTAAAAAGTATGAACTAACTCCTGAAGGACGGAGCTAGTAGGAAGACAGTGATTTACTATGCATGCTTGCGTTTGAGAAGACGTGAGTTGCAGGGTTGCACAGCCTTTCCTGTAGATCTTATTGTTTACACTGTCTGGTTTGGCCAGTACTGTTTCCCTGTCCTTTCTTCCCTCACTCTAGGAGGAACACTGTGAAGTGGTGGAATGCTGAGGCCGGATCTGAGCAGGGCAGAAGGCCAGTCGGGTGGCTGGGAAAAGAGAATCTGCTGAATGTCTGCTGACCGACCTTTCCATTGAATTTACCGAGTGTCTGACACCAGTCTTCTGAATATTTTGATTATAAACCAAAGGGGAGTATGCTCCAAAGTAATGGAACATTGAACTTTTAGATATAGTGCTATTGCAGTTTGAGTTCGCTCTTTTAAATTAGTTTTTATTTGGTATAGCCTGTTGTGCATTGTTACACACTGCAACACACTGTTTGCTTACTTTCATTTGACAAAGAACTATTAACTTTTACTTTTTAAATCTTTCTTTTGTTTTCGCACCATTTGGTGCTGAGCAGTCATATGACCAGGCAATATATACTGTGCATACTCTACTCTGAGCGTTCAGACCACACAAGATGCCATTCCTGAGAGCACTTCAATGACACACTGCTCCTTACATCTGACAACATAGGCCAGATGTTCGGAAACCTGCTTTTAAATATCAGTATCCGTGGATGTGGAAGTATTAGCAGAGTTTTTCTCCAGCCTCATTTGTCGCTTACTTTTAACACACTTAAATTTTAGTGAGTGATCGAATAAAACACCTAGTGAATCTTCTGGTGGAATTTTGTCTCACACTTTCTGAGACCTCCTTAGTTTGATCCGTGGAGGATGATTTGTTTGATGTGCCATAGTTTGGCGAGCAGAACTCAGGCATTCTCATATAAACTTGGGAGTTCGATTTTAACTGCACCAGAGGTGAGTAGCTAATTTTATTATCAACATTAATTATTTTCTACTATCACAGAACACTGATTACAGAGTGTTGAGTTTGGACTGGAACAAGCCCAAGTAGCAGTATATAACTTCCCTGGCAGGGTTAGAATCAGGCTTTCTATATATATCTGCACAGTACATAAATTTGCCTTACAGTACTGAGATATATTTACCTTGTTTGATGGGTTATGCTTAAAAACTGTTTTCTCTAGTACTTAAGCTCTTTCTTTTTCTTTCTCCCTTTCTTTACACTTAACTTAGTGTGGAATTTGTTGGATTTAACTGAAGAAGATATGTTGTCAAGTTCAAAGGGTTATTATAAGACTGAATTTACATCAGTGTTCCATCGCTCAATAGAAAACATCAATCTACCAACGCATCAATTTTTCCTGAACATGACAATAACGTGTACAAGACAAAGCTATTTTATAGAAAATCAAGATATCACCTCGGTCCATCTCAGTCTTACAGAACTTTCTGTGTGTACTTATGAACAAGGTAACATCGATCCCTCTATACGTAGGGTGAGATTATTGTTTAATCTCTTCTGAGCTGTGCTGTTTTTCTAAAACTGTGGGAATAGGGACAGCAGTGAAAGTGTATTCATTTCTGCAGGATTCATTAAGGACTTATCAATAACATTATTGACCTTCATGCTCTTTTTATATATAGAAATGCAATATTGTCCTACCGGGTCAATATGTTGCATGCTTCATTGCGCACGACAAAACCACGCAACAGGAACAGCACGATAGGAAACAGCAAGAGGGTGCAAAACCACGAAAGGGTGTATGCATGGTAGTGCGCCCTCTCATTCTTCCCAGGCAGAGGATAAGACCTCTGCTGCGACAGGGAGCCAGCGAGCAGCTGCCATGGCTCGACAGGATGAGCCACAGGCAGCTAGGGAGGCAGGTAGTGCATTTGGGACCAGGTTTCAATTCCCGGTCCCAGACGCATTGATCTTTTTTTATTTTTCGCACTTTGTGCAAATTTAACTGTTAACCTCCTCCCCCAGAGTTAGTTATTTTAGTTGAGAGGGTTCGGGGGCATAGCCCCCATAAAACAAAGACATATGCCAAGTGCAATGTATTGCGCTGTATTGTCAGCGTGGTATATTGCTGCCAATACAGCAATATACCACACCATTATGACCCTGTGCCCAATATTGTTAACGTATGTATAGTCCCTTTTCCTTTTTTAATTCTTTTTTTTGTTTTTATACCAAAGTACTATATTTAGACATGATCTTTACTAGAAAACAAGCTGCTGAGGCAGAAGTTGAGATTGTACATCAGAGTTTCAAATCCAAAGCCCAAATAAGGTTAACTTAAATAGTCAAAAGGCATACATAATTATTTCTGACTCTGGAGAAATGGTACCGAACAAGGATCTCAGTGATGCAGAATCACAGAACCAGTAATTTTTTATTAAAGGCAAGATTAACAAAAAAATAATGAAAAATACCAAAAATGAGAAACCTACTAATAAATCCAAGGCTGCTAAAGGGAAAAACATTAAGGCTCAAAAAAAGAGCAAGCAAACTAGAATTAATGAGCTATTTCCAATAAAAAATAATAACAACAACAAAAAAATGTTGGATATCCTGGACCAGACAAAAAGAGATACCTCTTTAATATCCGCTAGCACAAAAGATCAGCAGGAGATTACAGGACATAGTCAAGATCTTTCTAGACTATCATCGACTTTTAAAATCTTTGTGGAAGGGAACTTTTCTTTCCAGTCAGATGACTATAGTAACCTTTCTGGTATCTTAGTAGTAACAGTTAAGACAATACTGAAGCTAATAACACTGAAACAAACAAAGGGGCTAAACACTCTGCGAAAGAGGTCTCCATTGAGTTGTGCTAGGATTCTCTCACTGATATCTCAAATTCTCTAGATTTTTCCTGAGCCCCCTAGCATCACAAATAATAAAAACAGGTCCACAGACCTAAAAGATATAACTGAAGGTATATAGGAGACCATAGGTGGGTTGAAAATTCTGGAGTCCAAGAATAAAAATAAGGGCCTAGCCAGCCCACATATTAATCATTCCCCGTGTACTAGTGGAAATATTGATCCAGTAGTCTCTTACCCTTTTAGTTTGGATGAGGAATTTAAAAAGATCATGAGAAACCCATATGCAGCGCACTTAATGATACTTGATCAATTGGTTGGTGTCTATAAAGAATTAAAGACACTTAAAAGCAATATTGCCATAAATGGGTGCAGACTGGATGACATTCTTTTTTTTTAACTTTATTTTATTCATTTTGATATGAGCATGCTGAAGCATTACATTTGGTGGAGCCAAGTTACAGTTGCTCCTGCATTTATAGCAGTACACATATATTACCATCAGTATTAGCTGTCCGCCGAGCAGTGATCCATCATACGGGGTACCATCCTTGTATACAATTTTAAAAGTCAAAATATTTAGAATGGCTAGCCACATTAAACCTGTAGGATAAAGACTCAATTAATGAAACATTTAAGGTATTGCTTATCTGTGACCTAAATAGCCACTATTCCCACTTACAGTACTCAGCGTCTGGATGATAGGTAAACCTCTTCTCCCCAAGGCTGCTTCTGCTCCACATCAAACCTATATGGACTTAAGCATGCATGAATTTCTAAACAAAGTGACCTTTATAAACTTACTCTGTGTTCGCCCATGGATTAACTTGTTTGCTCTTTGAAGTATTTTACTTCAATACTTTCCACTGTGACCACCTATCAAAAAAAAAAAAATTACCATGTTTAACTACTGTGCAGTATTAACTCCCAGCCCAACCTTTCTTCCACCACTTCAGCTACGAGTACACTGCTCCAGCGAAAATATGCATCGTGTGGTCGGTGCCATTTAAAATACATGGCAAACTAGTTATAATGACATCAAGGAAAAATGAAAAGAAACAAACAACCAAGTATTTCAGTAAGAGTGTCATCTTCGAATGGGAACCACTCAAGAAAGTAACTACTCCCTCAAAACCCTACAGAGCAGTGGTTAAGAATAAAGTACATTTAGTCATTTAGGTGGTGTCCTGGCCTCAAAGATGATCACTCTCTCATTCATCTCATGGATGGCATGACGATTTAACCACCATACCTCAGGTGTCTTCTTCTGAGTCCTGTAGGTCTCCCTGTGGTTCAGGCGATCACTGACAGAATTCTGATACGATGGCATCTACAATTATACGTGCCTCCTCCGGGTCATTGTAATGATAAGGTTTCCCTGCATATGTGATATGGACGCGTGCTGGAAGTAGGAGGGAGTGGGCCACCCCCAGGTCTCGGAGTTGCTTCCTCAGCGGGTTGAATAACTTTTGTCATGATCGAGTAGCGAAGAACCAATCTGGAAATAACTTAGCTTCATGCCCAACCACGGACATTGGTTCTTGCCCACTGCAGAATCTTGCCCC
The DNA here is from genome assembly GCA_016271365.2 of Neoceratodus forsteri. NCBI lineage: Eukaryota > Metazoa > Chordata > Ceratodontiformes > Ceratodontidae > Neoceratodus > Neoceratodus forsteri. The sequence continues at coordinate 738,456,685 of CM028136.1, forward strand.
TTATGTCTGTTCCAGTTGTTATGAGCATGACGGAGCGGGGTGTTGCAGGATTACCTTGGGCCCTTCTGAAGTTAATGCAGAAGGCCAGTTTAAGAGAGTCCAGATCCAGCTGCAGCTTGGAGGGAAGTCTGTTTGCAAACCATCGTTTAAGGTAGGTCAGTACGTTCTCTCCCTCCAAGCCCTCCAGAATCCCTACCAGGTGTATTTTCATTGCCCTCAATGTATTTTCCATGGTCTCCATATGTGCATGGAGATGACAGATCTCCATGGTAGATTTGGCAAAGGCCGCCTGGGTCCTCTGGGACTGATCGTTGGCTTCCGTGGCAACCCTGATTGTTGCCTCTATCATTGTATCTTGTGCCCCTAATCTCTCCAACACTTTCTACAGCTTGCGGTCCATTTTTCTCTGACCATGTTTAGAATGGTATCCCATGATGGGGGATCACCTGCACCCTTCGGGCCTGCTGATTGCTTCTGTTCCCCATGCAGGGCCTGTGTAGGTGGATTGCTAGGTTTCTGGCAAGAGCCTGCAGCTGTTCCTTCATACGCCCCATACTTTTGTTTGGTATATTTCATCTCCTTATCCAATGAGGCACCTGAAGTTGTCGTTGAACTTATACAAAAATCACTGTGAATTTAAGTTTTTTTATGGTTAATGTAGAGCACAATGCAGCACAATGAAGAAAAACTTCCAGTCAAGAATGCAGCTCTCTATCACCCCAGAAGACATTCTTAATAAATTAGATAGGATTGTTCCAACAACAGGTTCCCCATCCATAATTATGGATGAGACCCCTCAGATTAGACTAGATTTCTCCACTGTATGTATTCCAGAATCCCCTATTAAAAGAACTGGGCCTAAGAAACAAGGTAAAAAAAATAAAATAGATAGCCCGGCTGTTGCAATATGCATTAATGCCCAACAAACAGAAAATACTGTAAGTCGAGATTCAATAGACATTGTACAAGATAATCCTGGATTTATAAATACTGGTATCAAAAACATGGAGGGTGCTATACTGCCGCAGGTGGATATACTGTACATCAGACTAAAGTTACACAGAATGATATTATCTCATCTAATGAGATGGATGATTAGGAACTCATTAGCCCAATGAATCATACAATTGACCAACTAAAGCTCTTTAATAATGTGCTTAAGACCTTTAGAGAGGACTGGCAGGTTTGGCATAATGAGACCCAGACCTCTATGACTGCTTTATTACACATTCCAGACATAAATGAAAAGACCAGGACTACTCAGTCCCCAAAAACTAAAGGGGAAATGGTTGACATCTTGGAGTGTGCCATGTTGTGTTTATGTGGCTATCTTTGGAATCAGGCAGCCCCCATAACTTATAACAGGAGGAAGATTGTGTACCTCTTAAGGACAGCTATGGGAGCTGACATTACTGAGAATGATATTGTACAAATTTGGGATGACAAGGATTATGATGCTAATAATTGTGTAGATATGTTTTGCTCTAATGCCAGGATTGCCAATCAGATTTGGTTGAACAACAAACTGTTGAAGGAACATGGTTATTCAACTGACTTTGTGAAGAGGAATCAGCTGAATCAGATACAACATAAAAATACAAATAGCAGGTTTATCAGTATATTTGGTTTGAAAGCTATTCCAAATGAAAACACAGGAAAACTGAGAAATGATATCCATAATTTGTTTATGCATGCCTTAAAAATGTCTCCATCAGAAATAAAAATCAACAGGGTATATGGATGGAAGACACAAAGTAATACAGGGCAAATTGATATCGCACTTTATGGAGACGGTACTGCGGATAAAATATTACAGAGAGCTCCATTATTGGACCCAGTTGGTGTGCATATTGTGGATAGCAGTATTCTCAATGTTTCCAAGGACAAAGAAAACTGTATTTCCAAACCAATTGAATAGACTTAAGTCACTAGAACCATGTTCCTGCCAGAATTGCTAACGAAAATGACAATAAACTTAAATTAATTGTAATGGATCTATTTGAACAGTTGCTAAATATTTCGATTGAAGATCACAGTGCACTATCAGTCCTATGGATGGGCAGAGACTTGGAAAGCGATCAGATCAGATCACTGTAAAATATGATAGCTTATTTAACAAAATCTTAAATAGTTTATCTATCCTAGATGCAATGGGGCTACATTTGGTTGCCCCCACATGTTATGCAGAACCAAATTTGCTTAGGTTCATGAATACCAACAATAATAACTCCAACCAACAGAATAACAGAACAGTAGAGTCACAAAGAATTATTACAAATTATAATGTTCCCACAACAAATCATTCTGATCTGCTAAGTTCGCATGAAAATTGACTCGCAGACTCTACAAATTCTGAGCAGTCTAACATTATAACATCAAAAATGAATACATTAATCATATCTTGGAATGTAGCAGGTTTAATAGCAAAATTCATAGATAAAGAATGCATGAAATGTTTGAATCAAGCCTCAATTGTTTGCCTGCAGGAAACATGGAATCTAGCTGAAAATGATGTCACATTAAATGACTACTGTACTTTTCAGATTCCTGGTAAAAAACTTTCCAAGTTTGGTAGACCCTCGGTTGGTCTGGTAATTTGGGTTAAGATCACTAAAGACATTATAGCTGAGCCAGTTTTGTCTAATTCCTTTCCTCAAGCTTTTTTTATACATTTAGGAACCACTAAATTTTGTCCACTTCTTTAGCCTGGCCTTTGTAGATTGTTGATTCCAGCTTGGATGTCCAGTCCATTCTTTTGTAACCTGAAGCTTATTTTAAAGATGTTAAACTGTAACTATAAATGTTTATTCTGAAAATGTTCACTGTATCTTAATGTATGTTTTACCTTATTGATGTTTGTTAGGTGCCCAGAGCCTCAGGGATTGGGCACCCTATAAATAAAAATTGTCTTGCCTTATATACCTCCCCCAAGTTCAAAGCACTTCTATCAGGCTATATGGGAAGATTTAGAGGAAGTTGTATACAAAGCCTGGGCCATAACTGCATGTGAAAATATATTCATGTGTGGTGACTTCAATGCAAGGATAGGAAAATATGATGGTTTCTCAGATAATGATATACAAAACTGGAGCTATAAAAATGCCTACAGATTTCCCAGAGTCTCACAAGACCCCAAAATCAATACAAGGGGGGTATAGATTAATTGACATTCTTGTGCCCTATAATCTTTTTCCACTTAATGGCAGAATTAAAGGTGATACCGAGGGTAACTATACTCTTTACAATTCCTTAGGTCCCTCAGTAATATATTATTCATTTTGGAATGATAGTATGGACATGTGGGAAACATGTGAAGTAATATTGAGGGGCGACAGTGATCACTTTCCCCGATATTGGCTTATAAACATTTAGTCAAAAAACAACAAATTGTTTCCCAATACCACAACGTAGAGATAAGGAGTCAAACAAAAATTAAATGGAAACATATACATTGTAATGATGTTACCCTCATCACTAGAAAGATGTTCCCTACCCCATCATGTACAATACAAAATGGTTCCATGTTAATAAATCAATTAGAGGCTTGCTTTCAAGCCATTAGAGAGCTTTTCTCTGAAAACGTTAGGCTCCCCTGGAATAGTCATATTATTTGGTTTGACAGAGATTGTTGCCAGGTCAAAAGAGAACTAAACCATTTGATTAGATATACTCACCTAAATAAGCACACAGGGCAATATAAACTATTAAATCAAGTTAGGGAGAACTATAAAAGATTACTTAAAACAAAACAAACAGAATATCGCTTTGCACAATGGGACAAAATGTTGATAGTTATTAAAAATAATGACCATTATGCCTGTTGGCATATGGTAGCCAAAGGCACAAACAGTCAAAGAAATAATAGTGATTCTTTTATTACCATGGACACATGGATAAGGTATTACACTGAAATATTTTTTGACCTGATTATCAAACTGATCCGGTACTATCTACTGTAGATATGACATGGTTTACACCATGTACACTTTCAGAAGTCTACTTTGCAATAGTAACTATGAAAAAAAAAATAAAGCCCCAGGGCCTGACCTAATCCTCGCGGAAGTCTTTCTGATCTCTCCATCCCTCTAGGCAACAATTCTTACGCCCATTTTTAATTTCTGTATAAACAGGCTTGATATCCCTAAGGCATGGAAGGGAGACAAGATCATTTCCATCCATAAAAAGGAGATAAATCAGATCCCCGCATGTATAGGCCTATCTCCTTACTGGATAGCTGTGGCAAGATATTTACTAAAATAGTCCTAAATAGACTAATGGAACAAATAAAACTATTAGGAAACCTATCAGAATATCAAGCTGGTTTCCGTCCAGGCTATTGTACAATGGATAACTGCTTTACTTTAACTCATTTGTTTGAAAAATATGATCAACTTTGTAAACAAAAGCTCTGTGTTGCATTTATCAATTTCATTTCGGCATTTGATACCATATCTCATAACTTACTATGGATAATGATGATGGAATGGGGTATAAGTTTAGATATTATTGCCATTATCAGAGAGCTATATTCAGACACCTGGGCTCAGGTCAGACTAGCTACATATGCACAACTGTCATCAACTTTTTTAACAAATTGAGGTGTCAGGCAGGGCTGTGTCATGGCACCCCTTTTATTTTGTATTTGTATCAATAATCTTCTTGTGTCTCTTGAACACTCTGTAACAGACTCCCCCAGAATTCGCAACAAGGCATGTGCTGCACCTGCATATGCAGATGATCTAGCTCTGTTTTCTCTGACCAAGGAGGACTCCAGGAGAAATTAAATATACTGAATAAATATGTTAGTTAATACAAACTTGTAATAAATGAAAGCAAGAGTCAGATTCTGATTTTTGGAACAAAAAAGACAAATATATCTTGGAAGGTAGGACACAAAAGGCTTAGTACTGCTAAATCCTATGTGTACCTAGGTTTGCAATTGTCAAATGATGGGAGATGGTTCAAGCATATTAACAATCTTTTGCCTAAATTAAAGCAAACAGTGAATTCGCTTAAAGCATTTAATTACAAATATGGGGGTAATTCCATAAAACCCCTTATAGAAGCAGTCAAGGCAAAATATCATGCACAGGCCTTGCACCACATATAAATATGGGACTATGATAATTTTCAGACCCTAGAAACTCCCTTGAATAAGTTATATAGGGCTAGCCTGGTGCAGAATAATACTATACCTGCCTCACTTTTACGAGCTGAACTTGGCGAAATTAGACCAATAGCCTATGCACAATCTAGAAAAGTAAATTACTGGGTAAAGCTATTATTCTTGGAGTCTAATAGGCTTCATTCTCTTTCCCTAAAGGAGAAACATGCTTGGGAAAAATTGGGTTGCATAAGATCTAAGTGGTTAGTTAAAATGTTTAATATTCTAGAAGAAACTGGTTTAACCTTTTTGAGAAAATATCTTGCTAAGAATATAACTACTAGTCTCAAATATAAGACTTACAGTACGTCATAGACAAAATTGCTAATTATCACAAACTTATGGATTTGAAAATTATTTCAAATCTAAGAATATCTCCTTGGCTGTGATTAAATGATATTACATTCCACTATAAAGGTTATCTAGACATATTAACAGAACCCAAACAAAGACAATTATACACAAGATTTAGATTCAAATTATTCCCTAGTAACATACTCACAGTTAGGTACAAGGCAACTTCAAATACTATGTCTCTTTACTGTTCTTGTACCAATTCACAACTACAAAATTTAATTCATGTGACAATGATTTGTCCCTGGTATGAAGGACCAAGGAAACATTGGCTTGTCCCATTGTGGGAAAAAAATTTCTTCCACAGATCAATCACTTTTATTAAACATTCTTTTCACCACTAATGATGAAATAATAATTCAAAAAACTGCAGGATATCTTGTTGCTATAACAAAAATTAAAGCAAAACATAAACAATACTGCTTATAATACTATACTTTTCTGTTCACTAATATAACCCAAATGAGAATGATATAAATAATTACTGTCAGCACTTATTTGCATTCTCAATAAAATTAATGAACATGAAAGGTCATACAGTTCTCTATATGGTCCAAGTTATCCCATATTTACATATGATATTGCCAAGTGAATGGGACTTTGGGTTCTAAAGTTTTTGTTAATTTTAATATCTATAATTTTTGTATATGCATAATGAACTACTAGTATGTATTGAAAAACATAATTACTTAGATGTTTTTTAAAGATTGGCTCCATTTTTCCAAGCTTGCAATGTCTTATACTGCTATGTATGTGCTAATGTTTTTAAACTAAACTGTTATATATGGTAATTTCATATTGTAAAGTTCATTGCCCGATCAATAAAACCTAACATTCTAACTCCTGAAGCATACAGGGTTAAGTTCTGTAATCTCTGGAGAAGCCCTGACATGTGCTATGAGGAAATCACCACAAAGCAATGTCAGTTTTTGAAATGGTGGGAGGGAGTAGAAGCAAATTTTGTGGAAAAAATTGAGGAGGTTATGCTGTTAGAGCAGTTCTTTTGGGTTTGTCCAGCAAAGCTAAAAACCTGGTTAGAGGACCGAGATCAGCAAACTGTTGAACTCTCAGGTCACTATGCCAGGAGCAGGCCTGCTCTGAAAGGAAGTGGAGCAGGTGTGGCAGCACAGAAAAGGAAAAGTGCACCTTCAGGGCAACTAAAGCTCTCACTGCCTCCACAGACAGAGGGAAGCCCCAGTTTACAAAAAAAGGATTTCTCGGATAAAAGAAATGATGACTGTTGGTTTTGTATACAGCCAGGGCATCTTGCTAGACAGTGTCCTAAAAAGGCACAGGGTGGACAAGGTGGTGCTTGAACAGAGTTGGGTGCACTCTGTATCCCTGAAAGTATGCCTATAAATATGATGGAGCATATACACCCGCTTACTGTAAATGGGGTGTAGACCCATGGGTTAAGGACATGGGAACATCTCTTACTTTAGTAAAAGGGAATTGATTTGGTTGGGCCTGAACAGCTTATACCTAATCAGTCTGTAACAGTAACGGGATTCACTGGTGAGGAGAAAACCTCTGCCACTTGCTAGCATTCTCCTGGACAGGGGTGAAACAGGAGAGAGGGTGCAAAAAGTGGCCATGGCAGACAACCTCACCCTGGATGTGATTATAAGTAACTATCTCCAGAAAGGGGTGGTGTGTGCAGTTACCCGCAGTCACATGCGAAGGCCTCTTGTAGTTCCCAGGACCCTGTAGAAGCCCCTGTGGAAAAAAATGGGCAGCTGTTTCCCCCGCTGTGTCTCCTGAAATGGAGAGCAGTGAAAGGGAGGTAAAACTTCCCCAAGCAGCAGTTCACAAAACAGCTGCAGAAGGTTACTCCAAGGAGGAAGGGCTAACAAATGGTCAGAAGGTTAGGGATGGCAGTGGCCCTTAATGCCCTGATGCTAGAGCTATGGACCCCAGTTTAGGAACTTAAAGGACATGTCCCATACCTTGGGAAAATGTGAAGATTTTGCAGCTGCTCAGAGAACTGACCTTAGTTTGGAGTGGCTGAAAGTTTGTGCAGAATCTGATGGCACACAGGGAGGTTATATGAGACATAGGGTATTTTGGGACAATGGACTGTTGTATATTCAGGACGTGAGGACAGAGGGAGGGGTGGTGGGCAGGCAGCTTGTCATTCTCAAGGGGTATCATGAGCGATTGCTCAAGGTCGCTCATGACATTTCCATGTCTGGATATCTGGAAATCGCATGCACCATGCAGTGATTGACCCAGAATTTCTATTGGCCCAACTTCACCCAGAAGGTGAAGGAATATTGCAGGTCTCGTCACCAGTGTCAACAAATAGGTAGGCTTGGCAGTTTGCAATTAATATCGATTTCTGTCGATTTACATCGAGAAGCGCTATTTTGTCAATTTCAACGAAAATCTGTTTTCGTCGATTTCTATCGAAATGCTATTACTTCGAGCATCACTTGAAAATGTTCCGATTAAAATTATAAAGCCTGGTGATTTCGATCGTAAACTGCCCTGCCTCTCATAACTTTACTTTAGCTTGTGATTCCCTATTCCGAATCACAAGCTAAAGTAAAGTACTGAGAGAAAGGGCAGTTTACGATCTAAATCACCAGGCAATTAAAACTTTAATCAGAATGTTTTCACTTGCAAATACTTAGACATATGGCTGAATCCCCATCTAAAGCACCAGGCAATTATGTATTTAATTCCATTAACACCTAATTACTAGTTGCTGCATAGTTCTGTGGTTTCCCGTGCCCTCTGAGCTGATAATAAAATAAATAAGAAGTGTTTTAATCAGACCTCAGATTTCAGATCAAGCAACACATCCAAACCGCATGGGTCGAAAAAGAAAATGTGCAGACGAGTATTGCTCTGAATTCCCTGAATTGGAATTAAAAACTGTCAAAAAGACTGGTGATGGGGACAGTATTGACATTTTACGATGCAAGAGTTGTAAAACCGAAGTATCTGGTCAGGCAAATCGCATTTCTGAGCATTTTAACAGCAAGACACACCTGAGGCTAAAGCAAAGTCTGGACATTATCTCACAGCCCTCAATGGAATCGTTTATAGGGCACATGAAGCAGAAAAAAGAAGAAGCTGCCGACTTCCCACATGATCTTGTTAGGGCTTTGTGTTTTGAAGCAATTCCAATGAACACGAGCCCGGGGCTACAGCTATCTGGTGTGTGTTCTAAGAAAATATGCACCAGCTGGGAGAACATGTCCAAAAGACATCAGCTGGAGAAATATATTCCAGAGGTATTCATGCATCACAAAGCAAGAATAAATGAGCCGCTATCTGGTGAGCAATTCTCTATTGTTGTTGATGAAACACCTGAGTTGGCAGGTCTACCTGCTATTAATGTTCTAGGAGTTTTTTACTCGTCTAAAAATAGATCCATAAACTGTCTGCTACTGAAATCAACAGTTGTTATGCAGTGCAATGCTGGTGTAATCTCTAACTTACTCCATGACATGATGAGAGACTATTGCTTGTCTTGGTCTGATTGTGTCTCAATAAACACTGATTCAGCAATGTACATGCAGAGAATGATTAAAGACCTTAGAGACATTTACCCACATTTGCTGCACATACCCAGCATCACACATTTATTGCACGTAGCTATCGACCATGCTATAAAAACAGACAAATTTTGTGATGTAAGTGAAATTGTGGTACATTTTCCAGCTCTATTTAAGAGTGCTAATAAACTGAGGAGAGTGTTTTTTAAAGTGTGTGCAAACAATGGTGTTCCACTAACCAGTACGAAACTCTCCCCCAGAGTTGTCCCGTCGTTGGTTTTCCTGGTTAGAAGCAGTACAATACATTCATGCGCATTGGGATAGTGTGTGTGACTTTTCAATAAATGAGGAGGTAGAGCATCAGTCTAAAAAAGCCTCCAAATTACGGATACTAGTAACGGATGATTCCAGTCAAAGAGATCTTTACTGCAAGCTTACATTTCTGTGCAGTTTTCTAGGAAAAATCCATGTTATACATGTACAGACAGAAACCAAAGCACCACTAATTCACAAAATTGACAGACTACTAAACTTCGATCTGAGTGTGGCAAGCGATGTCAAAAGTTCACTAAAAGATGCTGATTTAAAGTCAATGGGATCCAAGCAACAGTCCCTGTCTGCAGCATTGCATTCTTTCTCAAGAAATTTTATTCAAAGCTAAGCGCAACACTTGCACGAAATGTGCCTGAAGGACTTTATGGTTCTGGGTCATTGTTTGACAACTGCAGGATGTTTGATCCCTTTATAAAGAAACAGCTCTCTGCTGATGTCTGTAAATATGTTTCCATAAGCAACACTTTCCACTGCAAAAAAGAAGACTGTGAGTGGGACTTTAGTTTATATATGAAACTTGATTTTCCTTCAGACCGCACGATCTCTCCGATGGAGTACTGGGAGAGTGAGATGCTAAACCTACTGTACCTGTACTTTCCAATGTTGGGTTGCGGGCACTGGTTATGCCAGTTACATCTACTGCTGTAGAACGTTCATTTAATCTGTACAGAAAAGTTCAAGATAAACTCTGAATGCGCCTTTCAGAGGACAGACTGGGGATGCTAAACATTTTGTACCACAACAAGGATATAACAGGAAGTTATGATGCATTTAGCGAGACAGATATAAAAAAAATTCCACAACTGAATCCAGCACAGATTTGCACTTTGGGGGGGCGGGGCATGTGGTATTGTCTTTGTATAACTCTGTGTGTCTACGTATGTTGTAGTGTCTCTGCGTATGTTGTAGTGTCTTTGTATAACTCTGTGTGTCTCCGTATGTTTTTTTACCATAAAGATCAATTTTAATCGAAATAAAGACATTAAAATAAACATCGATTTTAGCCGTAGAAATTTGTTAAATATAAAAATTGAAAACTGCCCAGCCTACAAATAGGGAAGGCAGGTAGTAAAACAAAAGCCTCCTTAATTCCCTTGCCCATTGTGGATGAGCCATTCCAGAGGGTAGGAATGGATATTGTGGGACCTTTGAGTACCCCAAGCTCCTCTGGGAAAAAGTTTATCCCGACGGTGGTAGATTATGTCACCCGATACTCAGAGGCAGTTGCCCTCTCCTCACTTAGGACAGACAAAGTAGCAGATGTCTTGCTAGGGATTTCCTCCTGTGTCAGGTTCCCGCAGGAGGTTATCACTGATCAAGGGGATACCTTTATGTCATACCTGATGAAGTGTTTGTGGGAGAAGTGTGGGGTGGTGCAGAGATGCATGACACCTTATCACCCACAAGCCAATGGGTTTGTGGAAAGGTTTAATGGTGCCCTAAAATCAATGCTCCAAACATTTGCTGAACAGCATGGGAGGGACTAGGAGAAATACCTTCCCCACCTGTTGTTCACATAAAGGGAGGTGCCCCAAGGGTCGAAAGGGGTTTCCCCCTTCAAACTCTTATATGGATGTAGGGTGCATGGGCCCCTAGACTTGATCTGGGAAGACTGGGAAGGCAAACACGTTACCCAGGGAACTCCCATCGTGGAGTATGTTCTGAAGTTTAGGGAGAAGCTGAAGGAGGTTATGGGGGCAGACCAATGCAACCTGTCAGCTGCCCAACAGAAGCAAAAGGTCTGGTATGGCCATGAAGCCAGAGCTCGCTCATATAGTGAAGGTCAGGAAGTAATGTTCCTAATCCAGGTCCAGAAGGACAAGCTACAGGTCAAGTGAGCAGGACCATACAAGGTAGGCCAACAAGTAAATGAGGTAAATTACATTGTAGAACTGCCGGACAGGAGACATACCCACAGGATGTACCATGTCAACATGATGAAGCCATATGCAAATAGGGCTGACATGATATTTGCAGTGTATAGTCCTGGGGAGGGAACAGAAGATGAAGACCCCCTACTAGACTTGCTAGAGGAAAGCAAGTGGGAGTCATCTGTGGAGGCAATCAAACTTTGGCCCAGTTGATGCCAGAACAGTCCCAGGAAGTAAGGGATGTTTTAGAGGACTTTGTCCCTTTGCTTGCAGCCAAGCCTGGTCAAACCAACTTACTGACACATGATGTAGACACAGGGACTCAAGCGCCCATATGGCGAACAGCCTACAGGGTGTCTGAGGCCATCCTAAAGGATAGTAGGAGGAGGTGAAAGAAATGCTGGATTTAGGGATAATCCAGAAATCCCATAGCCCCTGGACCTCACCTGTAGTCCTCGTTCCCAGGTCAGATCATTCTTCTTGCTTTTGTGTGGACTATCATGGACTCAGTGCAGTCATGAAGTCTTATGCTCACCCAATGCCATGGATGAACTATTGGACAAGTTGGGAGGGGCGACATACCTTACCACCACTGACTTGATGAAAGGGCACTGGTAGGTGGCGTTAACTGCCAGAGCTAGGAAGTGGTCAGCCTTCATCACTCCAATAGGGTTATTCAAATTCAGGGTAATGCCTTTTGGAATGAAGAATGCCCCTTCCGCCTTCCAAAGGTTGGTCAACCAGGTGTTACGTGGTACTGAAGTGTACATAGTGGTGTATCTTAATGATATTTCCATCTTCGGTACCAGTTGTAAGAAACATCTGTCCCACCTGAAGGAAGTGTTGTACAGGATAGAGTGGGCAGGGCTCACTGTCAAGGCTGAAAAGTGCCAGGTGGCCGTGGTGGAGGTGGCATACCTAGGCCATGTAGTGGGCCGGGGGCAGCTTCATTCAAATCAAGCCAAGATTGATGCGAGAGAGGTGTGGCTCAGGCCTGAAACCCAGAAGCAGGTTAGGAGTTTCCTAGGGACTGCCAGATACTACTGAAAGTTTGTACCAAATTACAGTACACTAGCAGCTCCCCATCTGGCCTGCTAAAGAAAAGAATGCCCAAAAAGGTAAACTGAGAGCCAACCTGTGAATGAGCCTTTGTACGGGTAAAGGAGACACTATGCAGTGCACCTGTGTTAACCAGTCCCGATTACAATAGGCAGTTTATTGTACAGACAGATACCTCAGATGTGGGGATTAGAGCAGTCCTCAGTCAATCTTCTAATCAGGGAAAAGATCACCCAATACTGTACCTTAGCAAAATGTTACTTCCCTGGGGAGCAGGCATATTCCACAGTTGAAAAGGAATGCCTTTCACTGATACGGGCCCTAAAGAAATTAGAGCTGTATCTCTATGGGAGGCCCTTCGAGGTACAGACCGATCATAACCCCCTGGTGTGGCTAAATAAGATGGGTAAAACAAAAGGTCATCTTTTAAGTTGGAGTATTGCCCTACAGGCTTATGATGTGACCATTACCCACAGGGCCAGATTGGCCAATACCAACACAGATGGGCTATCTTGCCAGTTAGAACAGTAACCGACTTTGTGAAAACCTTACCATGCATTAGGGGGGCATCTTCCCACAAATTCACTCTAGGAGGGATGGATGTGGTGAGCTAGCCAACTGCCAGTCATTATTTACAGGTATTCTGTTATATTACATATATATATATATATATATATGTATGATAAGACATGGCATGACTGAAAATATCATATTTATCTTCAAGAGAGGCCAATGGTATCATGATATCTCATGAGTGGGGAAGCCACGAGTTAGATATCTTGATGCCACTTGCCTCAAGTGAAGATAAATATGATATCTTCAGTCAGGCCATGTCATGTTCTGTTTATACAACGTATGTTTTGGGACACCCCCCTCCCCAAAACAGAAGTCTGCATGTTGTCCTCTAAGCAATGCCTCACATAGAAGTTTGAATTCTCAGATAGAGATTTTGGATGCCCTCACTTTCAGGAGACTGGCAGTTATGTTTTTCTGCCAAACCCAACTGTTCATCCCCCCCCCAAGACAACATACAGTTTTCTTTTATTTTAGGAAGTTATCTGGTTGATCCTGCTATTTGTGCCTATTTAAAAGTAGCATTTTTTTATAGTGTGGTATATGATTGATCACAAGTTTTTGGTGCAGTTATGTTTTAATGATGTGGTAGTGGGGATTTAAATTAATAGCTATGTTCACCTTTTGGGAACTGTACTCACTTTTTTAGAAAAGATGACACTGGCTGTAGGGAGACGAGTACACTTTCACTTTTGGGGCTAGTATGTAGCATGACCGAATGATGGCAATGACGTGGTGCTATGGATTGAAATTAAGGAAGTCTGCACTTAAATACTTAAAAATCTTTGCCCTTTGTGATAACAGTAGTGCCTTTTGTTGGAAAGAAGCTGCCGACAGTAGAAAGACGAGAGGCATCGAGGTCAATAGTTCAGAATGGTATAAGCAAGCGTAGGTGAGCGTTGCTATAGCAACGAATGCTCATGCTTGCGCCTACTATTCTGAAGCCGCCGAATCGACGACTGTCACCTCTCTACTGTTGGTGGCTTATTTCCAACAAAAGGCACTACTATTTTCACAAAGGGCAAAGATTTCTAAGTATTTCAGTGCAGAGTTAGCTAATTTTAATGCTTGGCAGCACGATATTGGTATTAGTTGGTCATGCTACATACTAGGACGGAAAGTGAAAGTGCTTGTCGTTTGTTAAAACCAAGAGGCTTGTTTTCAAAAAAAGTGAGTACAGTTTTGAAAAAGTGCACAGTTTTGTAAGTTTGTGTCCTTTGCAGTGCATTACTTTAAATTCCTGGTACCACATCACTGATTCCACTCGGTCACACTACATAAGAGGCTGAAAAGTGAAAGTGCTAGTTAGTTTGAGACACAGCAGAAAGGGCAGGATCTATAAGATTAGCATGGAGCTATCAATGATATCTTTACTGGCTAGCTTAGATATCACTTGTTATACATGCATTTATCCCAAAACATATATTGCATATATATATATATATATATATATATATATATATATATATATATATATAGATACTGCGATTCTGTGTAATGCGATCGCCACAAGAATGCCAGAGTTAAGGCAAGCACATGGAGAGAGACTGATTTCTTTTAAAAATGTGTGACCTTCCTCTGACCTGAGGGGTAGCTGCTTGTCAGGAAGCTAAGGTTGCATTTCCAGGTTTCTTAACAGAGATATGCCAAAATCCATTTAACTGTCATAAACCATGCACTTTAGAGCCCAGGATGTGTTAAACAAGATTTTGTGAAATAGCTATTCTTCACAGGACACTGTGAATTAGCTTACAGGGTGTTATACTGAGACATCGAAGTTTTAACCCTGAAGTTATGTCCATGATTATTATATGCCAGGAAGTTCTGATGTCAGAATCTTAATAAGAGGATTTGGGGAAAGTACAAGAGTGACATCTACTAGCCAAAAAGAGAAGGCCCCTTTGGGATTAGACAGTTCTTTTTTTTTTAAAGCTTCCTCTAGCTATATAAGGAATTGAACAAGAGTCATTCACTCTCATTTTTGCAGAGCATCTACCAGGGACACTCTTCTCCCGATAATACAAGAAGCAAGACTGCCAGTACAAAGGAAACGGAATCTTTTATTTACTTTCTTTGGACTTCAATTTACTACGGACTTAAGGCAGACTTTAGATAACAGTTACAGAGTGTTTTCCACATATATTTTTCCACTTTTATTTCTGTTATTCTGTGACCAAATTAGTGCATCTTTTAGTTGTGACTGCACGATTATTATTTAAGTATTTTAGTAAAATCATTTGTTTTTAAGAAAATTGCCTGAGCGAGATTTCTAAATTGTGTGTGAATTGTGGGAGAGTTAATCATCTGTGACAGATTGTTATTGCTAAGGGGTGCCTTCATAAACAATCAATAAAGCAAGGGTCTGTAAGGGACATCTGGGTAGAGATAGGGAGAATACCAAAGTCTCAAGGAACAGTCTGTTGGGATTTTGAACCAGGTTGTTGCAAGTCCTGTTGGAGAAGATGAAATCAGGAGCAAACTGCTACCCTGAAGAGAGTGTGATGCCTGGATCTTCCCCATTTGTGTAACGACCAAGAAGGGCTCATATTTGGCTACAAGACT
The DNA here is from genome assembly GCA_016271365.2 of Neoceratodus forsteri. Lineage (NCBI taxonomy): Eukaryota > Metazoa > Chordata > Ceratodontiformes > Ceratodontidae > Neoceratodus > Neoceratodus forsteri. The sequence goes on from CM028136.1 coordinate 738,472,104, forward strand.
CAAGACTGGTATTGTGCCCTTATCCAGAGTTTAGAGCGATGCCCTGGGTCCTCATGGCTGGTGTTCAGTCGTGACCTCGGTGAGCATGCTAAAAGGGCATGAGGAGGGTAACCCTGTTCCTCTCTGTCATGGATTGCACTTGGGGTGGGCACTGTGAGTTCAGTGGACCTGACCCTTAGGAGTGGGTTCATGACAATTAACATTACTTATGAAACTACACAGCTTATTACAAAATAATAAACAACCTATTCATTAAGTTAGAAATATAAACATAGCATATACACATTATTACAACACTACTAACATGTGTAAAAACCATCTGAATAACACATGTACTGTAACAACAACCTACTAACCTCCCACATTACAGACCTAACGGCCTCTCCAACTACAGACCCTGCAAAAGAGAAACAGCCATCCCAAATTACTACCAAACACTATTGCTTCTGCCTCCAGATCACTTTTTTATTTTTATTTATTTATTGAGTTCTCAGTTTACAACCTTTGAACTACCAGCTAATTTACAAAGGTTCCACATCCAAACACAGAAAAAAAAGAGCAAATTACAGTTACAAAAGAATCACAGGCACATACAGGTGCTAGAAGCTAACGACAGTACAGATCCTTGATAACGGTAGCAGAGAGGATGGGGTAACAATGGATTGACAGGTTTAGCAGCTACTAAGCAGAACTGGTGTAGAGGAGTAGTGGGAGAGGGAGGGAGGTGGTGAGTAGACCAGGATAGGTGGTGAGTAGAAGAGAGTGGAGTGAGAGGTAGTGGTTCCCCAGGCTCGGGAAACCTTGTCTGGAGATGGGTAGGGGGTATGCTAAGGTAGGGACAAATGGGGAAGGGAGGTAAGAATGTGCAGGTGCAGTGAGGGAGGGAGAAAAGTGGGGGGGTGGGAGAAGAAGGAAAGGCTGAATAAGTAGCGTGTTGGGCCATAAAGAAGAGCATAGTTGGGGTAAGCAGGATGTGCTCCGGGAGACAGTGGTCAGTGGTGGCAGGAGCACTGCATACAACTGGACAGGTGAGTTTTAAGCGCAGATTTGAAAGGGCCTATTTTACTGATGGAGACTACCTCAGGTGGGAGAAAGTTGAGCCAGAGTGGTGCTCGGTAGTCAAAGGAATGCTGCCCTTGAGAGGTGCAATGGAAGGGAACCTTGACAGAGGGTTTGTTAGATGTCCTTGTAGTCCTGGCAGGTTTGACCTGTTGCAGGAGGGAACTGGTGGCAGGGGGCAGCAGGCCCAGGACCACTTTTTTGGCAAGAAGGCAGACTTGGTAGCAGGCCCTATCGCTTACGTTTAGCCAACCTGTTTGTGAATAAAGACTGCAGGTATGAGTGAGACATGGTGCTCCTAGGGCTAGTCTGCAGGCTTTATTAAGTGTGGTGGCGAGCCGCTTCAGGGTGTTGTCTGGAGCGACGCTATAGACGGCGAGCCCATAGTCGATAGAAACATAGAATTTGACGGCAGATAAGGACCGCTTGGCCCACCAAGTCTGCCCATTTCCCTACCTACTGGATAAGCTGCAGATCCTAGTTAACCAGCAGCCTACTTCTTCCTACCCCACCCCCAGAACTGCCTTATGACTATCCCATGCATGCTTGAATTCCACCACTGATTTTGACTCCACAACCTCCTCCGGAAGGCAGCTCCATGCATCCACAACCCTCTCTGTGAAAAATACTTCCTTAAATTACCTCTGAGCGCCTCTATCTTCAAATTGTGCCCTCTTGTTCTTGCACACCTCTTTTTGAAAGATGCTACCTCTTGGACTTTGTTGATTCCCTTGAGGTACTTGAAAGTTTCTATCATGTCCCCTCTCCCTCCTTTCCTCGAGGCTATACATATTAAGCTCCTTAAGTCTCTCTTCACATGTCTTCTGCAGAGCCTGCACTATTTTAGTTGCCCTCCTCTGGACAGCTTCCATCCTGTCTATGTCTTTCTGGATTGGGTCTCCAGAACTGCACACAGTACTCCAGATGGGTCTGACCAGCTGTCTGTACAGAGGGATAATAACTTCCTGTTTTCTACTGGTGATGCCTCTTGCATCCCAGTATCCCCCCAGCCCTCCTTGCTGCCCTCTCACATTGCTTGCCCATCTTTAGGTCATCTGATATGACTACCCCCAGGTCCCTCTCCATTTTTGTTGTTGTTAGTATCTCACCCCCCATGATGTACCCTTCCCCTGGGTTTTTGTTTCCCAGGTGCATTGCCTTGCACTTCTTAGCATTGAATCTAAGCTGCCATACATTTGACCATTCCTCTAACCTTGCCAAGTCCCTTCTCATCCTTTCCACCCCACCCTGTGCATCAACTCTGTTGCAGATCTTAGTGTCATCTGCAAAGAGACATACTTTTCCTTCCAGTCCTTCTGCAATGTCACTTATAAAGATATTGAAGAGGACTGGTCCTAATACTGAACCTTGCGGTACCCCACTAGTAACCCTCCTTTCTTCTGAGTGGACTCCATTTACTATTACTCTCTATGTCCTATTCTCCAGCCAATTCTTTACCAGGCTGTCATCTTGGGACCCACACCCAGGCTGGCTAACTTGTATATTAATCTTTCTGTGGACTGTGTCAAATGCCTTGCTAAAGTCTAGGTAGGCCATGTCACAGCCCCTCCCTGATCTACTACTTTGGTCACCTAGTCAAAGAAATCTATCAGATTTGTCTGGCATGACCTTCCTGCTATGAATCCATGCTGCCTAGGGTCCTGTGCCCCTCTGGCCTCTAGATACTCGACAATTCTTTCCTTTAGAAGTGATTCCATCATTTTCCCTATCACTGAAGTTAAACTAACAGGTCTATAGTTTCCTGCTTCTGCCTTGCTCCCACTTTTGTGAAGAGGAATCACATCTGCCCTCCTCCAGTCCTCGGGTACCACCCATCCTCCCATGATTTGTTAAAAGGGTAGTCAGTGGTGTCACTAGTTCTACCCTTAGTTCTTTAGAATTCTGGGATGAACCCATCAGGCCCCATTGCTTTGTCCACCTTCAGTTTTAAGAGTTCTTTCAGAACCCTTTCTTCTGTAAATGGGCCGGTATCAACTTCTGTATCCAGCGTGTTACTACTGTTTGTTTTATGTACCTCCCCCTCTTCCTTTGTAAATACTGATGGTTGAGAAGACTGAGCTGGTGATGGTGAGCCGAAGGGCTTGACTGGTGAAGCAGTTGCGGTGTTTGTACAGAAGACTATCTATCTGTTAGCTGATGTGGTGACATGGTTGATGTGAGAGGAGAAGGAGAGAGAGCTGTCTAATGTAAGCCCTAAGTACTAGAAGCTATGGACCATTTCAATGGCTGCAGTTTGTTTAGTATGGATATTTATTGTGGACATCTTGTGGCGGCTATGGACTGGGGCAAAGAGCATGGACTTGTTTTTTTTTGTGGTTAACGAGTAACTTGGTTTCGGTAAACCAGTCCTCCACTTTGTTAAAGTCCTGCTGTAGATGTTGTTCTAGGGTGATTGGGTCAGTGTGGCTAGAGTAGATAACCGCATCATCTGCGTAAAGGAGTATTTTATGTTGACACTTTTCCAAACAAATAGCCACACATGGAAATCAATGTTAACCTGTGTAAAGAAACTATCCCTGAGCAAGTCAGCTTCCCTGAATCACTTACAAACCACTTTAGCTGCACCCTTCCATGCTGCTTCTTCATTGCTATCATGAAAAATACTAAAGGAAGAAATGCTGAAACCACACCTCCTTCTATGCACTATGGAAACCTGAAAGGGCCCAAACTAGGCAGCCTTTGAAGTGCCTCTACACTAAGGAAAAACATTAATGGGAACATTAAAGCACTACGGAAACACTCTAATTTAAGCAAATGCACTGAACAAGCTATGCAAAAAACACCAGCAAACTTTATCTTAAAGCAAAACAGACAAACCTAATGTAACAGATAAAACACGGATAGGTAAGTCCCAGATATTCATGAAATATCACCATCTCAGGATCAAACATGCTCATAAAGGCCACTCAACCTTTGGGCTCGTGGCTTTATGGCTTGTTTGACTCCCTGATGGTGATATTTCCTCATATCTGACAATTACCTTTCAGATAGTCTCTGTATATACGCAGCAACTTTTAATGTATTTTTTCACAGTTGAAAGTGCAGGAGTTTGGTGCAGGAGTTCCCAGCCTTCCTGAAGTGTTACAGGCCTCCATCTGCTGGGTCCCAGCTCCTGTCTCACCTATCGACTATGATGGGATATGAGACCCTTGAAACTATTATTCTAGGGGATCACAATTACGACTGGTTATCCAAGGCTTCCTTACCCCTTAAATCCTTCTGTGACTCTCTTAGGCTCACACAACTCATTGAAGAACCTACGGGTCCTAACAAGAAAAACCCCAAGAATAGCACACTATTGGATGTCTTTCTTACAAGCAAGCCACAGTCCTTTTTCCTATGCTGGAATATTTTTCTCAGATGTCAGCAATCACTGCTTCATCGTCGGTGTAAGATCTGACTCATATCCCCCCTCCACATCTAAGTTCTCCACCAGAAGGTTCAGATGCAACTCTGACCCATTTGCCTACATCGATGAACTAAAATCGTCTGTACACTGGCAGAACTTTTACCTAGCCAAATCGGTCAGTATGGCATATGACATTTTTCATGAAATAGTGTTTTGTGCCATAAATAATCAGGCTCCCTTGGTAAAAGTCCACATCAAGACCAGAACTTGATTTTGGTTCTCTGCTGAACTCAAGGCTGCATTACTAGCGCAAGATAAACTCTGGAAAAAAGCCCGCAAATCAAAAACTGCCAAGGATTGGTGCCACTTCAGGAAGGCTGGGAACTCCTGCACCAAACTGGTTAGAGAGGCTAAGGCCAACTTCTGCCATTCTGAGCTTGACTCTGCCTCAAGGTGCCCAGCTAAATTTTGGTCCACAGTCAAAGAGATGTCTGATCATACAGTTGGAAATGTACTTCCCTCAAAAATCATCTCTGACAATGTTACTATCAACGATAGCAAGGAGTTTCTCCAGGCCTTCAACAACAACTTTGCTACAGCAGGCCTGGCATTCGACAATTCACCAGCATCTGTGTTACATTTTCAGGTTATTGCACAGATTTCTGAACCTAGCACCACTAATGCAGTCTTCTCATTCCTTCCTGCTTCGTTGAAAGAGGTCGAAGACCTCCTCCTACAGTTGGACACCAAGAAAAGTGCTGGTGCTGACTCTCTCGACCCCTACTTCTTAAAGAATGCATACCACATCCTAGCTGTACCAATCACACACCTATTTAACTTGTCCTTGTCCCAGGGGACTCTTCCACACATATGGAAAATTGCCCACGTCATTCCTCTGTTTAAGCCAGGGGATCCCTGCGACCTAAACAGTTACAGGCCAGTATCTCTCCTACCAATATTGTCTAAATTGCTGGAAAAAATTGTGAATGCTCAGTTGAGAACCTACCTAGATACCGAGAACCTTTAAACCCTATGCAGTCTGGTTTCAGAGCCAAGTACAGTACCATTACAGCTCTGGCCAAAGTGACTGATGACTGGCAATGAGAGCTGGAAAACAAAAAATTTGTATGTGCCGTGTTCCTGGACCTTAGCAAGGCCTTCAACACTGTTGACCACTTCCTGCTTCTTTCCACCCTAAAAGTGACAGGTCTGGACCCGACCTCTCTGTGCTGGTTCAATAATTACCTTACAGATAGGCTTCAGCAGGTCAAAGCCAAAGAGGAGCTCTCTCCACTCAAACCACTAAAAAGAGGTGTTCCACAGGGATCCATCTTGGGGCCTCTATTGTTTGCCATTTATATAAACAATACTGATTTTGGAATCAAGGAGGCCAATATTCACCTTTTCGCTGATGATACGGTGTTGTACCTAAGCCGGCCAACTCCAGAAGCTGCCTGTGGAGATTTACAAACAGAATTCAACTTGTTGCAGAATCAGCTCCTGAATAAAAATCTCTTACTCAATGCCAAAAAAAAAAAGTTATGCTGTTCTTTCTGGCTACTCATTCGTCGAACCCTGCTATCTGTGGCTCCTTACCTCCCATAAACACTTTACTAGGAGAGAGGTTGGAATTTGTTAAGAAATTCAAGTACCTAGGGGTCTGGCTAGACCACAGGCTCTCCTCAGTGGAGCATGTTGAGGATCTACTGAAAAAGTTGAGGCAGAGGCTTGGTCTCTTCTTTAGAATAAACCACCTCCTGACCAAAGATGCCAAGATGCAGTTAGTTCAATCCACGTTTCTATCCCTAATTGATTATGCTGATTTCATTTATAGTCAGGGTAATGCCTCCTGTCTTACTAGACTGGACACCTTATACCACAGAGCCTTGAGATTCATAACTGGCCTATCTATCACCACTCACCGCTGCTCCTTATATGCAGCTGTGGGGTGGACCTTCCTTCAGTAGAGAAGGAATAGAAATGCGGCTCTCTGGACTTACAGAGCTATTACCAACAAATTACTCCAATACATTTCCAACTGTTTGCCATTATACGTGGTAGGCAACTACGCACTGAGAAGCTATTCTCTGCTTCTACTGAAGGTACCTAGGGCCAATACACGCTTTAGGAGAGCGGCCATAGGCTTTGTGTTGCCCTCACTCTAGAACAAACTACAGAAATCTATGAAACTGAGTCTCCCTGTTAGTTTTACGACCTTCAAGACCTTGCATGCCAAGGCTGTTAAAAAGCTATGCAACTGTTTCCAGCACACTTAGCGTGCTAGGGTGCCTACTGCTTACCTGCCCACTACATCTCCACCTAACCCGGCCCCTTGATTGTCTCCACCTATACCCCCCTTTTTTTCTGCTAATCTACTACCTTTCTTACACTCAGAATCCTAACATATATGTCCCCAGCCCATCTACCGTAGCACCCCTTCTAGAACAGCTGCAGTCCTGTACCCTTCCCCTCCATATCTGCCCCTTAAGTTTGTATATGTCCTGACCAATGATATGCTGTACTGTTTGAAAATGTTTTAATATGCTGGATGTTTCAGAATGTTTTAATTCCCCTTCTCATACCATTCTCCCTAATCTTGTTAACCCTATACCTGAAATACTTGTTATTGCTCTGTGTATTTTTTTTCTGTATAATTCTGTCTATTTATTATCTGTATATAAAAGTGTTATTCCTGACCTTGTGTAACGCAGGTCCACCTTGTAAATGAGCCTGCTCAATGGCGTTCGCCTGGATAAATGAAGACATGATTGATTGATTGACACTGTATTCCCAAAGGTTTTAGTGTGCATTATCATGTAAAATATATAAATATCTTAGAGTAGTAAATATTATTTTTATATACTTTAGGCTTTCTGTGACTGAAACATTTCTGGTACAGATAATTGGGGTAATTGACAAAAGCTGTGATCTGACTTCAGAGAGTAGGGCTACAGCTACCATATTTCAATTGAGATGTTTTCAGTGGTGACAAAAGGGGTGAGTTGTTTGCCCTCTGGTAAGGACCACTGTACTGTGTGGGCAGTGGCTCTGGTGGGATTCAGACCTGGAGATACCCTGAGCGTGGGTCATGTTGAGTGGTGGCAGTATACCTAGGTACCCTTACAGGCATCTGAAAGGTTAAGAAAATTGATAAAAGTCACACACTGAGTTCTGGGAGAGAACCAGTTTGTGACTTTAGTATATGCAGTATATATATATATGTATATATACACACACACCATGGGGGTGAGACCAATTCCAGTGAAATAAACCATGTTATTTTCACTGGAGTGAAATAAATCCTGATGATATCAGCAGAGTTAAAATAAATACCATTTATACCTACTCTGCTGACATTACTCACCTGCATCTGAGAACACTAAGAAACATCCCTGTAATTTGCTGAGTTCTAAAACAGGCCCTACACTGAAATTAACACAATTAAGATAGATAATGACAGTCAGCTGCAGCACTCCTTCTAAATGTAACAATCTCCAAATATCTTGTGCTGTATTTCAAAACCCAAGTTTAGTACATTACTGAATCAAATAGATGATGCCTGAAGTGTTTAAATAAATCTTAAACAGCCAAACATGAAGACACAAACCTGCCAAAAGAAATCATTACCATCCTCCTCACTGTCACAGAACAGAACCTCCCTCAGGCAACCAATTACCAAAACACAGCAAACCTAATCAAGACCCCCCCACACACACACCAACCAACAACAGCTCACTACAACAACCCATTCATAAAAGTTCTCACACACACACACACACACTACCACAGCACCAGCAACATTTAAAGTGACATGATCCTCACAACAACAAACACACTCCTCTCACTTAAATTGTTCTCACCTCCATGGTATAAATAGCACACATGATGGGCAGGAGTGGAATATGGAAAATATTCTCACTCCTGCATCATGAGCGCTGTATATTTCACTCTACAGGAGTGAGAATATATTCCATATTCCACTCCTGCCCATCATGTATCCCCTATATATAAATATATACACACACGTATACTGTATATATGAATATATATATATATATATATATATATATATATATACACACATGTATATAGGGCAGGAGTGTGATAAGGAAAATATTTTCACTCCTGCAGAGTGACCTCCAGATACTCATGAGTGGCGAAGCCACAAGTGATAGTATCCAGAGGTCACTTTGCAGGAGTGAAAATATTTTCCATAGCACATGCCTGCACATCACATGTGCGATTTATACAATAGGGGGTTCCAGAACTTTTTTTTTATTTCTCTTTATCTTCTGGAATAAACAAAGAAGACACAGGACAAAACAAGGAAAATTCTTCTAAAACAGGCTGAAACACTGTCTTGCCATTTGGGATGAAACAGGCTGTATTCCTTGATAGCTGAGGTATTCATGGATGTGGAAAGCTTTGCTCTTTTTTGGCTTCTTTTCCAGCATGAATCTCAGGCTGCTGTTTACTTACTTTGGGGCTTTCATAGAGTGCACAAGACGAAGGTGAAAGAGGGACCTACAGGTGCAGGTGCGACAGGTGAGCTACATTCTTGTCATTAACTTCATGAAAGAAGTTCCAACACTTAGGCAGAATCTGAGTGTTGCTGGATGACATCAGCACAGTTGAAATAAATGCTGATGAGGTAAGCACACTGTGGATAAATGGCATTTATTATCACTGTGCTGATGTCAGCTGCATTTATCTCATTCCAGTGAGAATAACACAGTTTATCTCACTGAGAAAGCTCCCACTCATATTGAGTACCTGTGATGTATAGGGAAATAATTCTATTGAGGGGCCTAATGAGGTCAATAATGCCAAGAGCCCACAGGATGAGTCACTACACCCTGAAATTAATTTTTTTCGGATGCACACCACACTTAGACCTATGATTTATTTTATATAATACATACAGATGGCACTTTTTAGTTGTGATTGCATTTAAGATGATTTCCGGGTTTTTTGTCCCAGTGTTTTCTGTAGTATAGTGGCATTTTTCTGGCATTCCTTCTTTGATCTGTTGGTTTTCCATAATGTAGAAGTGTGCATGCATTTCTAGGACAGGGCACATTTCTCAGTATGCATGTGTTATAGTTGGGTCTCCTATATAAGGACATGCGGCTGCATTGGTCTGTCCTTTAGTGTTTCAGTGGTCAGCATGGTGCTGTGGAACAGTGTGATTTATATGGTTAGGAGAGACACTGGGTCAGGGCATCACTGATTACCGCAAACTTTATAAAGCATACCTGAGCCTATCAAGTCAGACACGGATTGTGAGTTTTTTTTATTGAATTATGTAGTAGATAGTTAGTTTTTTTCCTTTGTTTTTTTTTTGGGGGGTCTTTTTTCTCTTGTGGTTAACTGAATTCCAACCTGTAGTTGATGGTTCTCAACTTGTAATGATTGCAAAAGGTAAACGTGTCAGTGCTGACAGTTTCTTATTGTTATCTACTGTAAGATAGGATGTACTGTTGTAATATGCTCTGTCATCAATAAAACATTTGTTTTTAAAAGGAGTGATCCTGGGAGCAGATTCTGTAGGCAGAAATGATGTTTAGTTAGTGGTCCACGTGAGTGGTATTTAGGTGGCCAGGTTTCTTGGAGCGGCAGTAGCATGCAGGACTTGGTGTTTGAGAGAGGTAAAGTGATGAGAGACATGGTAGTAACAGCATGGAGGACTTGGCATCTGAGGCGAGAGATGGTGCTTCAGTGGACTTAGCTGTTTGGTAAGAAACAGGAAGAAAGAATTAGCATAATAATGTTGTTTCTTCTCGGGGGCCCCTCACTGTGATTTACACAAGTATCATCCTCCGGCCAGAGTATGGTGCCCCAGAGATAGACCCTCATGCTAATGATGGAACTTACAAGTTCAAACTCTGCAGTGTGGTCACACACTCCCTAGCTGTCAAACATCAGATTTGTTTCTAAAGTTAGGGAGTAGTGACTACTAAAACTAGCTAGGTGGCTACCAAAAATGTCTACAACTTGAAATAGAATTTTGGAAAACATCAAACAAATTTAAGATAGACGTTGTGTAGAAAAAATATTTAACTGACCACATTTTACAATTGTCAAGGAACTATAATAGTAATGCTCAAGCAACCTTAATAAAAAGAATGGGTTTTGTGTGAACCTATTTTCAGGTTCTGGAAGGGGAGACAGAGTTAGGGAGTGTAAATCACAATGAGGGACACCTGAGAAGAAACATTACTACGGTGAGTAATTTTTTTCTTCTAATCCCAGGAATCCCTCACCAATGGTTTACACAACCATACAAACACTCAAACTCTTTAGCAGTGACTTAGGAGGCTGGTTCCAGAACCTACTTAAGAAAAAGGTTCTGCAAGTAGACAGCAGTTCCAAACCTGTCAGCCCTTCTGGACTGTATGTTCAGACAACAGTGCTTTGTGAAGGTGTGCATTGCTTTCCATGTAGCTGCTTTACAAATATCCAATGGGGGATGTCCCTTGTGGATGCCACAGAGGCAGAGGTAACCCTTGTGGAACATGCCCTTAGGCTTCTGGGGGTATTTTCCCAGCTTTTCATAACAGGACTGTATGCAAGAGCCTACCCAGCAAAAGACAGTCCTCTTGGTTGTTGGCTTACCTTTGCCTACCTCACCATAGGTGACAAAAAGCTGAGTACCCTGGGACCTGACATCCTCCATCCAGTCCAGGTAGTAGCCACGTATTCATTTCAGATCCAGGCAGTGCAATTTTTGATCATCTGGACCTGAATGTTCAGGGTAAAATACAGGAAGAACAAACCACTGGTTCAGGTAGAATACCACCTTAGGCAGGAATTCGTATTTTTCCTAAGCAAGGACACAATGGTTTATGGTTTTTACAAAAAAAAAAAAGTGAAATTCTGGAATTTAAACTGTCTGAATACCAGTAAAAACATCAAATATCATGGAAACTGGGAATTTATACCAGATCAGTGAATCTATGAAAAGTTGTGTTTTACTATAAATTATTTCCTATAGTATTTTCATTTTGTTTTATTTTCTGTATATTTAGCCTTCTTTAATTTTGAGGATTTATACACAAACTGAATGTTAGAGAGCAGAATCCTTGTAAAACCAGAAAATTAGAAAGACAATCACCGGTGCGATCCCAGAATATCAAATCTTGAAAATGGAACGTCATCACTTCAAAAAATGTAAACTAAACAAATATCCCTGGTCCTAAGGATTATCTTATCCATGAGGAAGATTATGTAGTTTAGTTCTGTGCAGAAAACTTGCAACTCACTTACATGCCTAGCAGATGTCATGGCAATCAGAACAAGCATTTGTCAATGCCGAATGTTGCTTGCTTGTATGTGCTGTTTAGGTATTTGGAAGTGATAGTTCCATGCCTTCCTCCCAAGACATCTACTGTGTCTTTCCATTCAGTATTCACAGAAGAGTTGGAGGGGCAAAGGCCACAGCAGTACAGCAGTTGCCAAAGGGGCGAAGAGGTGGACAATACTCCACTCAAAGGCAAAAGAGTCCTGCAAGAGTTCACTAAATTGAAGGGTGGACAAAGCGATGGAACCAGATGGCATACGCCCAAGGATATTAAGAGAAGTGCGAAGGGAGATAGATAGCAATAACTTTAGCAGCCATGTTCACTGAGTCATTCAACATGAATGAATTGGAGGAGGGCACACGTGATCCCTCTACACAAGTCCAGCAGCAGGGAGGAGGCAGGGAAAAATAGGCCGTTCAGCTTCACCTCAGTAGTGGGGAAGATCATGGAGACATTGCTTAAAGAAAGGATAGTGGGGCATCTAGAAACCATCGGAGCCCAGGACCATAGACAACATGGATTCACAGTGGGAACATCATGTCAGACAAATCTGGTTGATTTCTTTGACTGAGTGACAAAGGAAGTGAATCAGGGTGGGGCAGTGGACAATGCTTACCTTGATTTCAACAAAGCCTTTGACACCATCCCATATAGGATGCTGATAAACTAGCTGGGTAGGCTGGGCATGGGGGAAAGGGTAGTAAACTGGGTTAGAAACTGGCTAACAGACAGGAGGCAGAGAGTAGTGGTAAATGGTGTGCAGTCTAGGGAGAGGGGGTGACCAGTGGGGTGCTGCAGGGATCGATACTGGGGACAGTCCTGTTCAGTGTCTTCATTAGTAACATTGCAGAACGTCTGAAGGGAATTTTTTCACCAAATTTTCAACATAGCCATTTTAAGACCTCTGCTCATGAACAGTGTCACTGTGATTTTCTTAATCTGTCCCAAATATTAATTGCGCACACTGAATGCGCCATTGTGCACTACATGGGCAGAAACAGGTTTTGGGGGAGATGTGAAAAATGACAGCTGTACTGCTCATAAGGAGGTGTGGTAAAATGGCAATGTTGAAAATCTGGAGTGAAAATATTGAAAATTCGCGAACTTACGAGCGTGCATAGGATCAACGCAACAAATGCTCGAAAAACACTCATTTTGGGGAATTTTTTCACCAAATTTTTAACATAGCCATTTTAACACTTGTGCTCAAGAACAGTCTGACTGTGATTTTCTTCATCTGTCCCAAACATTGATTTCACACACACCGACTGTGCCATTGTGCGCTACATGCGCGGAAACACATTTTGGGTGAGATGTGAAAAATGACAGCTGTACTGCTCATAAGGAGGTGTAGTAAAATGGCAATGTTGAAAATCTGGAGTGAAAATATTGAAAATTCGCAAACTTACAAGCGTGCATAGGATCAGCGCAACAAATGCTCGTAAACCAGTCATTTTTGGGAATTTTTTCACCAAATTTTCAACATAGCCATTTTAAGACCTCTGCTCATGAACAGTGGCACTGTGATTTTCTTAATCTGTCCCAAACATTGATTGCGCACATCGACTACACCATTTTGTGCTACATGCATGGAAACACATTTTGGGTGACATGTGAAAAATGACAGCTGTACTGCTCATAAGGAGGTGTGGTAAAATGGCAATGTTGAAAATCTGGAGTGAAAATATTAAAAATTTGTGAACTTACGAGTGTGCGTAGGACCTGCTCAACGCACGCTCGTAAAACAGTCATTTTTAGGAATTTTTTCACTAAATTTTCAACATAGCCATTTTAAGACCACTGCTCATGAACAGTGTCACTGTGATTTTCTTAATGTGTCCCATACATTGATTTCACACACCAACTGCTCCATTATGCGCTACATGCGCGTAAACACATTTTGGGCGAGATGTGAAAATGACAGCTGTACTGCTCATAAGAAAGTGTGGTAAAATGGCAATGTTGAAAATCAGAGTCAAATTTTAAAAATTGCGAACTTATAGTGCGTGGGAACTGCGCATAACGCGCTCCTCATAAAAAGTCATTTTTAGATTTTTCACCAAATTTGCAACATAGGCTTTTGAGAGCCCACCTTATGAAAACTGGCATTGTCGTTTCGTTAATCAGTCCTGAATGGTGATTTCACGCAGTGACCGTGAAATCACCCTTCGGGCCCGATTAATGCCATGACAATGACAGAACTCATGAGGAGGGATCCCAAAAAACCCATGTTGAAAATTTGGTGGCAAAATGCCAAAAAATGCCTGAGATATGCAGCAAAGTTAAAAAAAAATCTATCCCATTATACATCTTACCGACATTTCCTCAGTTCGCAGTCAGCTTTGAAGAGTGCAGACGTGTTCCCGTTCCACCGAAGATCGTTGCGCCGCAGTCCGGAGGTCAGTATGGGGTGAGGGGGGTGTAGGGAGGCAGGGTGTGCAATGGGTGGGTGCGGGTTGTGGAAGGGGGGCAGAGAGAAGCGCTGAGGGACAGTTTTTGTATTTGCAGGTTTATTTTTTTTTTAATAAGACGACGAGGGACGTTTGCCACGCTGGGGTGGGCTCCCAGCGTGACAGCTGGAAGGCTGTTTTGGCGGGTCTGGAGCCGAAGGGGGACTGGGCGCCCTCATCGGCCATAACACATTTTGCCACGCTGGGGTGGCCCAGCAGGCACCTGGATACTTTGGGGGCGGAGCCGACGGGGATTGGGCACTCTCGCTGGAATAACACATTTTGCCACGCTGGTGTGGGCTCCAAGCGTGGCACCTGGAAGCTTTGGGGTGTGTGTGAGCCAATGGGGATTAGATACCCCCGTCGGCCATTACAGTGTGTGCTATGCGTGGAGGAGAAGGGCATGAGCACGCAGTATGAGTGCGTGCGTGTGTGTGCGTGTGGAGTGGGGAGCTCAACTCACTGAAGCGGAGCTCTCCCTTTCAATTGTATGACCACTGCATTTTCAACTGCTGTCATAGACAGCTGCAGCAGTGATTGGGGAACTGGGGCTGCGCCTGCAAACACACTGACTGAATTGGAAGACGGGTGCCACACCTCCGAAAACTCGGATGATGGCACTATGTTTCTTGCACATGCGTGCAAGCAACATAAAAATGGGTTTCCATGTTCCATCAGCTGGGTAAGGCAGATATTTAGGTCCCATGGGGGGACTGGGTCCCTCACAGGAGGGTATAGGTGGTTGAGACCTTTAAGAAACCTTTCAAAAACAGGTTGGGAGGCCAATGACTTGCTCTTGCCTGCTAATGTGTAGGCCAACATTGCTGCTAGATGTACCTTTAGTGCTGATGGCCTCAGGCCTAAAAACTGCAAGTGTCTGCCTGCATTGGGATTATCTTCCTGGGGGGGAGCACCAGTATGAGAATCTCTTCCACTTAGAGGAGTATGCTTTCCTGGTTGCTGATTTCCTGGAAACCTTAAGCACCTTCAGGACCTCCTCTGGTAGAGTGGCCCCATTTGCGACTTGCATACATTATGGCCCCATTTGCATGTGCACTTTTGAATATCACGGTTGTTGCGCCTAGCGCAACGGAACTTGCGCTAGTGCATCCCCCTGCTCCACTCTGGCCACTTGCGCTAGTGCAGTGCCACTGCGCCATGTGCACTGCGGGTGGCCAAGGTGCGATATTCAGCAATGCTGTGCCATGGCGCAGCTCCATTGAATATCACCCTGTCAACGCCCCTGCGCAGCCAAGTTGCGCTGCGCCCAGGCTTGCACCACAGCCTGGCACAGTCTGAATATCCCCGCCTCTAGACTGCAAGTCAGCTCCCACATCCTCACTGCCTCCTTGCACAGTCTTGAGGCTCTTGTTCATCCCTTGTTTTAGGTAATAAATTGTTGTGGTGTAGTCTGTTCTGATCAGGACACACTGATCTTGTAGCTGAGATGAGAAGGGTTGCATTGCGAGTAATAATGCCCTGAGTTCCAGGGTACTGATGTGCTCCTGGGTCTCCTGTGGGCTCCAGATGCCACTTACTTTGAAGTCCTCCAAGTGGGCACCCCACCCCAGGAGTGAAGCAACTGTTATGAGGATACTTGTTGGGGACTGCTGGAGGAAAGGAATGCCCTGTCTGAGGTTGCTTTCATCCTTCCACCATTCTAGTACCTATACAAATGCTTTTGCGACTGGTACTAGTTGGACAGAGAATATCAATTTTAAGACCAGTAGTCTCTAAAGTGGTACTGAATGTCCCTCATCTGAAACCTGGCCCATGGCACCACAGCTGTGAATGCTGCCATATGCTCAGTAGCTGTAGGAAAACACTTGCAGGCTTTGGCTGGCTTACCGTGAAGGAAGCTGCAGTGGAAAGCAAATGTGCTACCCTTCCCTGAGGGAGGAAGGCTTTCACCTGCAGGGTATCCAGTTTTGCACCTATGAAGTCCACTACTTGAACAGATTGTGTGTGGAACTTCTGAAGGTTTATTAGGAACCACAGGCTGTCCAGGGTCCTTTTTACTGTCTGGATAGAGCACTTGTCCTCTTGTTTTTTTTTCCTGTGACTAACCAGTTACCAAGGTAGGGAAAAACTACCACACCTTTTCTTCTCGGATGCACTGCCACCACAGACAAGCACTTTGTGAAGATCATTGGTGCTAAGGTGAGGCCAAAGGGAAGGACCATAAACTGGTACTGGTAGTTTACTAGTGTGAACCTGAGTTATTTTCTGTGGGTGGGTCTGACTGGGATGTGAAAATAGGCATATTTCAGATCCAGTGAACCCAACCAATCCCGTTTGCAAGGATGGTAATACTGTGCCCAGTGGGACCATCTTGAGTCTTTTTTTTTTACGTTTGTTCAGATATCTTAGGTCTGAAATGGGTCGTCATTCCACATTTCCTGTGGGTCAGGATGTGCCGTGGAAACAGGCCCTTACCCCACTGTGAGGCAGGGACCTATTCCACTGCTTTTGCTTGTAGCAACTTGTTTACTTCCAGTTCCAGCTGAATTCTTTCTGTGGGTGAACGGGCTGAAATGTTTTTGTGTTTTTGCAGTTTTAGGAAATGTTTGAACCGCAGGGGCAACCCCTGGTCTACTACCTCCAGGACCCTTTTGACTGTAGTACTGTTTACCACATCCTGGAAGTAGTGGGCCAGCCTTCCCCATCACTGGCAATGGTGAGTGGATTGGGCAGAACTGTCAAGAGTTTTTATTTTGGCTGAGGCCTAGGGGCTGGTGCTGCTGCGAGCCCCCCCACCTCTGCCCCTGTAGTAACCTCTTTGGGGTTCATACTCATAAGGAGTATAGGGTCTGGGATAGTAACTTCTACTCCTGCCTCTCCTGCCATAAGGCCTGTAGGAAATAGAGGTTTTTCTTTATCAGTATTCTTTTGTAAGTGGTTTAGTACTCATCCACTTTCTTCATCTATGCCTCTGTTTTATCACCAAAAAGGGAATAGCATTCAAATTAGAAAGCCATGGCCCTGGTCTGAGTTTCCTGGGGATGGATGGTTGGTTTAGCCAGGATAATTTCCTCAATGACACTGCATGGGCTAAGACCCTTGAAGCAGAGTCATTAATGTCCACAGCCATGTGGAACTCTTATTTGGTGGCATCCAGGGCTGACTTTGTTGTGGCAGTCAGATCCTGTGCCAGCTTAACCTTCAGCCTTATCAGTTAGTGCAAACACTGTACTCCACAGTGCTTTCTGGTACTGGGCTGTATGTACCGAGTAAGCTGCCTGTCTGATGAGCAGGGAAGCTGTTGTATAAACATGTTTGGTCACAGTATTCAATTTTCTGGAGTCCTTCTCTGGAGGCTGTGCATAGAAGGGCACCTTAGCCATCTCACAGGCAGTTGCTTGGAATACACCTTGAAGATCAGGGTGGGCATACCGGTACGCCACCATCCATCTGTCCACCACTTTTTCTCAATATTTTTATCTATGGCTGTAGCTGAAGTAGGTGCAGACCTGATTTCTGAAGTTGCTTTTTGTAGTGATTTATGTGTGGGGACCAGCAGCCTTCTTGTAGGTGCTAGCCCCATGATATCCATGGATGCTGCTTCCTCCTCATTCTCCTCCTCCAGTTCCTAAGGGGGATGTTAAGGGTACTCACCAGTTTCCTAAATAAAGAGGACCTGGTGGCACTGAGGGTTGAGGCACCGGATGCCACACCTCACGCCACACTGGTAACTCGGATTTGGGAAGGGATCGAGCATCTGGAGGTCTGCTCTCCCTTCCCGGGTAGGGTCTCGCGGTTTGTGCCACTCTTGTGTGACCTCTGACAGCAGTCAGGGGTAGTGCAAAGTGGAAGCAGGGGTGGAGCTGCGGCGGACGTCGGCACGTTGTGCCATGGAGGTCACTGCATGTTCAAGCTCCGGGGGCAACACAAGCAGGGGAAACCCCCTGGACTGGGAGGTGATGAGGGGTCCAGTGGACTGTGCCCACATCCCCAATGCTGGACTGACTCTCCAATGGCTGAGCTGGCCCACCCCTACCGGATGGACCCCTAATCTCAGAAAGGTCGCCAGGTAGGAGAGGCGGGCCGTCCCCAAGGGGGTGATCTGGGGGGGGGCTGGAATGTCTGGTTGGGGGGCGAGCCGAAGGGATTGAAGTTTCAGGCTAGGGAGTAGTGGCGACAATCTGTGCGACCTCCTCCGAGAGATGCCCACTTCAGGAGCATAAAGAAAGTTGGAAAAAAAAGAAAGAGAAATATGATAAATGGTAATATGTATACATTGAAGGGAAGCCAAACTCCTACTCAGGCGAACCATCTGGTTCAGTAGATTCACCTTTCTCTTCCTCTTCATAGTACCTTTCCTCCACCTGCTCCACTGGCAGGTAAGCTGCAGCCTGAGCCGGGGGACATGTTCATAATATTTCCCATGACCTGAAAGACCTGGAAAAAAATTGCCACATTTTTGCCATGTCCTCTACTTAAGGCATTTGTCTTGGCTCCAATGCCTGCTCCTTTCCTTTTTTTCAGGAGGTGTGGCAAAGACATTCTTTTCTTTTTTCTTGGCCTCACTGTTTCCAGTGCCTGCTCTGAGGCTCTTTCTTTTTTCTATAAAGGTTTTTATCTTCCTGTGGCACAAAGAGTGGCTCTTCAGCCCTGCCCCTGTGTACTGTGACCATCTCCTAGTGCCTTCCAGTCAAGGTGTCCTTATCATCCATAGATTTCCCACTGTGGTTGGGCTGAGAGAGGGCCGCCCCCCGCCCCCCCCAAGACAACATATCCAGAATTCATCTGAACTGGAGCAGCAGAGCAAGCCATGGAGCAACGAGCAGGCTTCACACAGCCCGTGCTTCATTTTGTTTTTCTCATCCCTCCTGGTGCTGCGGCACCAGTACATGTGCGTGAAGGGGCACACATCTTGCACAGGCACAGTCCATTCCTTTGAGTCACTCATGAGACACAAAGGTTGCACTCTAGGTACAAATACTAAAACAGCAACCAGCAGATTAAGATGCAAAGTACGACAAACCACATCAGTAAATGCAAAAATAGTTACCAAAGTAATTTAATTGTTACAAGTTGCAGCATACCAAAAAAAAAAAAAAGAGCACAGTGGAGCTATACCCCGACATTTTGCATCCCAGCATGTGATGCTTTATCAGGGAGCAGAGCCAGGAGAGCAAAAGCTTTCTAAAATATTACATTTTTAAAGTGACATACCAAGTTTTAAGCTCTTGATTAAAATTGGCTGATCACATCAGCTCAGACAACAAAAACATGCTACCAAAATATACAAAAAACCCCAACAGTGAATTAAAACATGATACTGCATAAAAGCTAGCTAGAAGCAAATTCATAAGACTGAGAAAGTAGAGAAAGCCTATCCATAGAAAAAAGAACAATGGGAGATATTAAACACTGGAACAGAAATACATCTTATAGTATGTAAAGTACATCAAAAGAAAATATTCAGTGCAAAAAGGTGGATGGAAAGGCAGAAGTGGGGGAAGGAAAAAAAGGGGTGGTGTGGATGGGGGATAGGTTTCAAATAATGCAGTCATAAATATGAGACACATAAGAAGAACTTATAATTACAAGCTAAAGCTTGGGGGAAGAGGAAAGGAATTACAAAATGCAGCCATAAATAATAGGAGCATAGCATAAGAAATAATTATAAATAATATGTAAATAAATATACTGATGAGAGAAGTGTGCACACAGTCTTTGTGCTCCTTCGAGTCACTTGTGCCTGCACTGCACTGAGTCTCCACACAGTGGCAGTCATGAGCCAAGACAGCTGGCCACCCCTTCCCAGGAGAGGACAGCAGTCCATGGGATGTTCAATCCTCTCCCACCCTGCTGACCCTGGCAACCTGTGCTTGTTCCCAAACATGGATCACCAGCGTGGCAGGAGGTGAGGCACTCAATGCCTTAGCCCTCCATGCTACTGGGCCGGCTTAATTCTGATGTGCTTTTATTTGTATTTTTGTCATTACTGGACTTAGCCCCCCCCCCGACACTCTGGTATTTTTGCCATCTTTGTCAGTGTCAGTGGCTCAGCAGGTTGCAAACTCGCCTCTGAGGCTGGAAGATCAGAAGGCTGTGGGTTCTATCCCCACTCCAGGCCCTTGGATTAAATCCTAATACTGACACTGTAGTGCATGAGGGGAATGCTGCACTCCTGACGTACCATGTTTTGGATAAGACATTAAATCAAGGTCCCATCTACCTGTTCTGGTGGTAGTTCAGATGGATGTTAAAGATCCCACGGCACTTCTCAAAAAGAATAGGGGAATTATTTTATTGTTCACAGCTATACACAATCATACATTCAAATGGTACATCACAGACAAAGTTCGTTAAGCATAATACATAAATAACAATGTTAAACAAAAAATAAGTTGTGCCCAGACAAACAACTTTTGTATCTGCACTTGATTGACAAGATTTGGTCATGTACCATACTAAACATAAAACTGCCAAAATGCCTATGAATGTTCCTGTCTCATAATTAGAAAATCAAGCCATTGTACCTAAAAGTGAATAGAAACCCTGAAGTTTACTCCCAAATTGTTTCTTACATTTGTGGGATTACCCATATCTACCAGATCACCAATTAATCAATTACTGTTTCCAGAAATGAAACTTGAAATCATCCCCGCCGCCACAACCTAAAAATAGGTTGGGGGAGAGAGGACCATTCCTTTACACATACATCTCAAACCTCTTTTTCTATCTTCTCTTTAATGCCTAATAAGGACACCTTCTTTTGTTGTAACACAAATTGGCAACAAATTTGCCATATCACCCATTTCATTAGTGCCATAATCAGCCTGAGTGTACCTTTGTGAAACTCATGCCATTCCATCCAAACAGGCCATAAATTAACACCTCATATTTTAGGTCACGTAACTGAGGTATGCCCCATGCTGTGGCCAACATAGGCCACCACCCCTCCATACAGTGACATTCAAAGAATAAGTGGGACATAGTTTCTATTGTACCTCCACAAGGTTCCCTTAAACAAGTTCTTTCTGGTAATCTTTTGTAAAAATGATTTCCCCGCACATTGAGACGGTCATGACTACACAACCATAGGGTATCCCAAATCTTTGGCGGGATTCTATGTTCAGTTAAGTGTGCTGTAACTCCCACTATATCAACAGTACTGAGCATGGGAAAACAAGGACTTACTAAAAATGCAGAGGATAAAATCCTTTTTGTACAAGTTTTTCCTAGTAGTATGTAATATCTCAGATGTAGTTACTTTCCATCCTTTTAACTTTTTACCCACATCCAGTAGGTACCTGGCCTGACCCTCTGACACAGCCCTTAAATGACACCACTTTTGTAATTCCAATTTTTGCCAAAAAAAATGAACATCTCTCCTGAAATGCCGCTACCCACATCATTTGATTCCCTGCAAGCACTGGCAACAGATTTGAGTATAAAACAGTGAAAAAGAAAATGATTGGGTTCATCATGTTCAAACACCCTTGTGAGATTGGCCAGTATGTAATTCCTCTTTTCACTAGATTTAACTGGCTCTCCCATAACAGTCTAAAGGCAATGCTATACACTTTAACTTCAAGATTACCTGGAAGTGGAAAAACTTGACTTATTAGCAAAAATAGAATAATAATAAAAGTTTTAAACATATATACTCATTTTTTCTTTGTCATTGGAAGACCTTTCCATCTCTTTGTTTTCTCTTCAGCTTTTGCAATAGCTTCTTCCCAGTTGGCAACTGCTGGATTTGGGTTTCCAAATAAAACTCCCAGTATTCTTACCGGAGGGTTTAGTACTTGTATCCCTGAGATATCAGTGATTTGACTTTCAGAGTTATGTATTCCCAAACCTGTACTTTTCTGTCTATTTAACTGTGATCCTGAAGCCGGCCTGGTGGCACTGAGGGTTGAGGTGCTGGACACCACACCTTGTGCCACGCCAGTGACCTGGGTTTGGGAATGAGCCTGGGCCTCCGGAGGTCGACAGGGGAGAGAGAGGATCGAGCATCCAGAGGACTGCTCTCCTCTCTTGGGGGGATACAGGCATCTGCCCAGCATCACAGCGGCTCCCAGTGGCAACCGGAGGCACCGCAACACCTAGGGCACGGCACAGAGGGATGCAGAGCTGCGGCAGATGTGCCTGGCATCACTGCACATCTGGACTCTGCCGGGGGGAGGAGGGAGGGGACGTAACTAAGAAAATCTCCGCTCCCAGGGATAGGCAATGGCACCACCCTCTCGGCCACACTTCTCTGGCCGGATTCACTCAACTCCTGGCCCAAGCCCAGCCCAGCCCGAATTCTAGATAGAGTGCCCTGGGCGGATAGGGTGGCCCCACCTTGGGGGGCTCAGAGGGGATAGCTGGGCTGGTGCCAGGAGAAGAGAAGTTTCAGGCCCAGAGGTAGAGCTGAGGGCAAGTGGATGCCTGAGAGAGTTCCCCGGGACCAAAGCGGAGCCAGAAAAAGAATTGGGGAAAAAAAATAATAATTGTGATCCTGATATGTCTGAAAAAGAGTTCACAATTTCCAACGCCCTTTCCCCTGAGGCCACATCCGCCACCAAGATTGTGACATCATCAGCAAATGCCAGCACCACAGGGAACTCCAACTGCCTAGACCCTCGGATAGGATGTATACCCCTCTCACCGTTAAGCCTCCAGAGAAGGGGATCTATGGCGAAGACATACAGCAGGGGGCTCAGAGGACACCCCTGCAATACCTCTTGACATATGTGGACATGTCTTCCCACCCTCCCATTCACTACTGGGCTTGAGGAAGTATATTTATATACAGTTTGAATCCAGCCAACAAATATTTCTGGAATTCCATATCTCCGTAACACTTCATATAAATATTCATGCGGTACTGCATCAGACGCTTTTGACTGATCCAATGTAAGCCAAAACCCAGATGTACCTGAATTATCAAAAACTTCCTTTATAACTTTCAAAATATCAAGGATTGAATGCTGATGAATAGCAGAAGTTCAGGCCAAAGAAATAACTCTCTGTGCCACCCCTGTTAATCTTTTACACAAAAGTTTACATAAAAGCTCCCCGTCTACGGCTGACGGGCCTCCAATTATTTATGGACTGCCTATCCCCATTTTCATATAGAAAAATTAACAAACTGTCTGCTAGCGAAGCTGGAAAAGGTACCGCCCCTATTAAAATGGCATTAAATGCAATTAACAAATAATCTATTAACATATCTATGGTCTTTTTATAAAATTCCCCTGGTAGCCCATCCGGTCCTGGGGAAACTCCATTCTTTAGTTCCAAAATAACAGCTTGCTGTTCCACCCTAGAAATAGGTGCTACCAACTGTGTTTTCTCCTCATCCGAGTTCCCAGGAATATCTAATTGTTGGATAAAGTCTGTCAAAGTGTCTGAATTTAGAATAGTTTGACCAAATGAACTAAGGATGTAATCTAGTACCACCTGATCAATTTCCATCGCATTTTTCACTACACTGCCTGAAGCTGTTCTAAGGCTAGCCATGTATTTGGATTCAACTCACTGCTTACAGCTATCATAGGGATTAACATTCTGAGCTTTACTGTGTTCCAAATTTGTGTTCGATAAAAAAGTGTTTGAGCTCATTCATACTGGAATTTACACATCTCAGATTTTACTTCCTGTATACAATCAGAGAGATCAATCCCAGTCTCAATAACCTGGGAAATTAAAGATTGGAGTTTATTCCGAAGTTTCAGGTAATTTAAGTATTTTGTATTAGCAGCTTTTTTTGCTAATTGACTACAGAGCATCTTAACATCATTTCGGTATCCTGCCACCACAGTAGTGAATTATCGTACATTTCAAAAAACAGACTTTCTGGCCATAAGCTCAGACTGAATCTCAGCCCACATGTTTACTTCTTCAAGAAAAGAGACACTGAGTCTCCAAACTGAATTAGATTGAGGCTTATGTTTAGGCATCTCCAACTGAACTGTAAGTAATCTATGATCTGACACCTCGAAAGGTATCACTTTACAAGAAACCACTGGTACCCACTGGGAGGCAAACACAATATCAATATGAGTTGACAATTTTCCCTTAAAATAAGTACGGTCTGGGATAGGACCTTGTTCTGCAGCATAATGCTTGAGCTGTGCATGCTTATATAACCTATTCAGAAAATCTGTATCATTAAATAATTTTTGTGTAACTCCAGTTTTATCAGATAAATACAAGATACAATTGAAATCCCCCCCGCTCAAAATAACTGATTTTGAAGTGTACAAATATGGTTGGATCTTTTTTCATTAGCTCAGTCCTGTAATATTTTGTCTGAAAATTGTAGACATTTATCAGCCATAAATCACGAGTGCCAAGCTGAGCATCTAAGATACAGGCTCTGCCAGGAACCAGGTCAATAAGGTGAGATACATGAAGATCAGGGGTAGCAACCAAAAAACCCAGTCCAGAACAAGGTTCTTCTCCCAAGGACCAGAAATAAGGGATGGTAAACCATTCTTTGGATGCAAGCTGTAGTTCTCTAAACGTATGCAGCCTGGTATCCTGCAAGAAGCATGTCAAGATTGACAGCTCTAAAAATAGAGAAGGTTATTTGCCTTCTTTTCTGATTTTTAATACTATTTACATTTAGAGATGCAATAGACTGATGAAAATCCATTTTTAGATGACAGAGTGACTCCGACCCTCAGTGTCTTCATCTGTTGAAGATTTAGAACTTGTTTTTTTTTTCACAGCCCTTGTCTCCCCTAGCTGAATTTCTGAATCGGCCATGTTGTCAGTTTGTGAGGATGCTACGGATGATACATCGGACGTATCTTCCCCTTCTTCTTCCCGCTGCTTTCTTTTATCAAGCAAAGCAAATCTGTTCCTAGTACATACTTCAACTTTGCTATGGGCTGCACAAAGTCCACCTTCTTTCTGTGGATGACTGCGGCTTAAGAGTCTGGTCTTTTGTTGTTCCCACTCATCTGTATGTGGGGGGGGGCATACTAGGGGGTAAACTGCTGGATGTTGAGGCCACCACTTGCGCTGAATCAGTCCTATCAGTTGAAGGTATAGACTTTGATTGTGGCACAGAGTCAGAAGGTATAATTTCCATTTCTACCAGGGTGTCACCTTCTGAGGTAGTAGAGCTTCTATATCCAAAACTGGTGCTGGAAAGAGTATTAGCTTGAGGATATACAAGATTGTATGATGGAGAAGCTGAATGCTGACTGGTGGAGGGTGGCTGTGTCTGTCTCTCTGGGCCATGTTCACAGATATTCATCTCAGAGAGCCTATATCCTCTATCCCCTGCATAGGTTTGATCTTCATTCTCAGACAACTCTTCTGCAACATTGTTGTGTTAGGCCCAGTGACACTTTTTTAAAAGTATGTGTTGTCTCTTCACACAAATTGCAAACAGGGGTGGGGCAATTAATGGCAGCATGTCCTACTCCCCCACACAAAGAACATTTCATGTGATCACAAACACTGCTAAGATGCGATTAGGCCCCACATCAAAAGCAGGATTTCAGTTGTCCTGCATAAAATATAAATCCCCGGTCTCTCCCTAAGAAGAAGCAACTTGGCAGATGCTGAGCAGAACCATTAACTTGGGGTAAGCGTAACCTATTACGCCAACCTCCAGTCCAGAGATCCTCAGAGTCTATTACAGGATCTGGAAGGCCCAAAACCGTACACTTAGATGTGAGCCAAAATAAAATGTCTGATATTGCCACCCCCTCATTTTTAAACAGCACTGTAATTGTGCGATAAGCTGGTTTAGTAAGTGGAATGACAGTGAATGCAGACCATTCAGGCGTTAGTCTCAACCCCTGGTAGTGCTGCTAGAAAGACTCTAGGCTTGCAGATGCTTTAAAGATAGCGTTGAAGTTTGGGTCCTCTGGAGTATGAATCAGGGCATAGATTTTGTGGCTCGAAAAACCCAAACTTTCTTTAAGCAAAGTTCTGCCAACATAAATACGGTCAGGGCACATTTCCAGTCCTCCTTTATGTTTCATCCAGACTGCATTGCGCGGTTTAGCCAGCTCTTGCGGGGGGAGGGTATGAAACAAACCAGCAAAAGTCCTGGTGTTAGAGGTATTCCCTCAAGCCCCTGTTCCTCTTGATTCAGTATTTGTGGTTCTTGTATTTCTAGCAGGCAGGGGAGAACTCCTTGAAGGGGGAGACCGAGTCACAGGATTTTCCCGAGACCTAGTTGGATCAGTTAACACCTGTGGAGAGTTCTGTTCTTGTTCTTCTTGGGGGGGTCTTGGGGTACATCATTATTCTTATGCACCTCGGAGTGAAGTTTGGGGGAATAAATAAGTTCTAAAGAGGAGGGTATTTCCAGTGGGACGTCTTGCTCAGACAGCTGCCTTTCAGGGGAAACCCATGGTTGCTCTTTAGAATGCCAAACCCACCCAGCCAGTTTTAGTGTCTTTGCCACTGTCAAACCAGATGCTAGAATATTTTCATCATAATCAGGTACATTTGAGGGAGAAGTTGGGGCCCCCTTATCTTGTATTATGTGCTCTGATACAGCTCCAATGTTTACCGTAAGTCCTGGATTCTGCTGTGCACTGAAAGTCGGCCCCTTAGTTACTGCATTACAACATTCTAATTGACCCCCTTCTTCAGTTACCTCAGAGATTGCATTTTCTGAACTGGTAGAAGTATATATTGTACTTTCTTGTGCATAAAGATGATGGTCCGTCCAGTGTATATCCTGGAATCCGACTTCCATATCTTCTTCAGTCAAAGCAGACTGCGGTCTACCGCTGCACTCGCTCATGGCACAAGTCACGTCCTCCGGCGCAATTAGATCCAGGGTGTTACTCTTCATAGGATCACTGTCTGTATTTTCTTCCTGATTCTTTTGTTTCACTAGTTCTGCTACCCGATGTTCTTCTTGCTCAAGTAATGCCCGAAAATATTCTCTGCAGTCTCCTGCATCAATCACATGAAAAGCTATTACTTCCAATGGACTCTCCTGCACGGGACTTATGGCGCCTGCAATACTGTGTTCCACAATATTATCCCAAGCAACTGCCACATTGGTTCGAGCTTCAGACACACACCACCCTCACGTCTGCCGTGCACACAGATCGGCCAGAAATCCTCAACGCCGCCTACACGAAGAGTATGGGAATTTTTTTTATTGCAAGTACACAGCATCATAAAGAAACACAGTTTTCATCCCAAAACCACAAACCATCCATACCCATTATACAATCAAATAACAAAATTCATCTTCCTAATACACAAGAAGAAAAAATAAGAAAGTGAAAAAAACAGATAAAAAAACAGAAATTAACATTTTTACCTTAGTAGTATATCTTTAAATTCAAAAACATACATTAAATCAACCAATCCACATTTCCAAAATGCATAAAATTGCCTCCTCTCCATCTTTAAAAACTCTGTAGTTTTTACCTTCCTAATCGCAGTCTCTATTTGTGCAATAATTACATAATTTGGCAGAATAACACATTGCATATAATATTGACATCTCGCCTGCCAAAGGTAAAACTTTATACAAGCAAATATTACATTCAGTGTGCTGGGGTGATATCTCCTAAAAAGCCCTGAATAATCTCCTAAAATCAAAGATTCATATGTTATGAGGCCCCATCCCCATATAACTTCCTAAATCCTGCCCAAACTGCACATTATACCCACAATGTATTTAGAAATGTCCCAAAGTCTCCAATTGTCCCCCACACCCCTGTCTCAAACATTCCCTTTCCTCCACAGCCTTATGTTTCCAGTTACCCTTTACCCCCAATCTTTCATAACAACAAAGCCACTGTACATCCCACATGTTTACCAGGACCCTGGGATCACTCAAAAGTTTGAGAGCATACTGCAACTTAGATGGACTACATTTCGGAAAATCAACTTGAACTGTGAAATTTATCTTCATAATTCTAACATAGATCTGTTTTCTGTTTAATAAGCATGCCTCCTCTTTCCTTAGTCTCCATACTTTTAATTTTTTAAACCCAGGGATTGCAAATTATGGAATGCCTAACCCCTTTGTACTTTCGACCCCCTGATCTCCTCAATACTGAAAAAAGGAGTGAAACAACGCCTCTGTCCAACCAAACCATATATCCTCCAGACCTCCTGGACTATTATGCAAAATTGAACTGAAGAAGGAATAATAAAATACCATGGGATTAATCATATCTAAACCCCCATCTTTGCCGCTAAGTAAGTAAAATCCCTTTTTATGGGGTTTAATCTGCTTCCCCAAAGCATTTGGAAGAAACAACTTAATATCCATGTTTCAAGCCTCACTGGCATTGGAAAAATATGACTGATGTATAAACGTGTTGGGAGAAGAATTTTTTAATTATCATTACCCTTTTCTTTTTAGATAGAGCCCAGTATTTCCATACCTGCACTTTTCTTTCCCCTATTATTAATTTTTCTTCCCAATTTATATATGCAATATCCCCGCTCCCGAAATAAACCACTAAAACCTTAATCTAAGAATGCACTATTTTTACAGAACCTATATTAGTAACTCGATCCCCCCATTTGCAACCATATACTTTTCTCATAATTAAGGTTTACCCCGAGAACCCTGAAAACTCCTTGATAATGTGCAGAGCTCTTCTACCAGAGACTGTGTCCCTGACCATGAGACAAACATCATCTGCATATGCAGAAATTTTTTGAGGATCTATGTCAATAGACGGGGAAATCCCTTGAACCAAGTCATCCCATACAATCCTTCGAATCATAGGGTCCAACACAAAAATAAAAAGTAAAGGGCTTAAAGGGCAACCCTGATGAACCCTCCTTTTTAAGTCGATACTATTCCCTACTAACCCATTAATCATAGGAGCAAAAGAGGCATTGGTATACAGACACTTAATCCAACTAATCACCTGGCTAGGTAGCCCATACTTCTCCAACACTGTAAATAAAAATTTATGTGAGACATTATTGAAGGCCTTTTGCTGATCTAACGCCAATAAAAACCCATATATTTTATTTTGATTACCAGACACAGTTAAGGCTCTCAAATCAACAGCATCAGATTTTGTTTTATATTCCTCCTTGGAATGGAACACATTTGTGCAGGGTGTATCAACACAGACATCACCCTTTGCAACCTATTACATAAAATGGAGGAAAAAATGTCATAGTCTGTGTTCAGAAGGCTTACAGGTCTCCAATTTTTCAGGTCACACTTATCCCCTTTTTTGAAAATTAATACCACTAATGCAGAGACAAATGCTTGCACTGCCCCCCCCACTCAAATTATTAAACACATGCGGAAGTATATCACTCATTTCATCTATATACTGCTTATAAAATTCATTGGTTAACCCATCTGCACCTGGAGACCCCTGTTTTTAACTTAGCAATAACTTCCCTGACCTCTGATTCTGAGATAAGCCTTTCTAAATCTGTTACTAAATTTCCCTCCAAATGAGGAATCAGAAAAGGTATGTCATATCCGCACAGGCTTAAAGAAACTTGTTCCGTCCCTAATGTTTTAACCAGATTTGAATGAATTATATCTAAAACTTCCACATCAGATGTTTTCAAAATACCTTCATTATCATACAACCCCATCATAACCTTATGATCTACTTTATCTTTACAAGCTGCATATGGATCTGAATAAGGCTGTTTCTCCATACCATACTTAAACTCAGCATTTAAAGATATTGCTCTATCATATTGGTACAAAAACATCTTATTTTTTATCTCATCCAATTGTGACTTGATCCGACTATCTGAAACATTCGATAAAGACATCAGTTTATAAAACTGGTCTCCATAATCCAAGCATTTCAAATAATCCCTATTACTATTAAATTTCCTATAATCAATAAAAAACTTCTTCAGTTCCGTTTTTGTAACTACCCACCAGTTTAACTAATCCTCATACATCACAGCCACTGGGTTTTTACATAAAAACAGTCTATCTAGTTTTTGCTTTATCTCTTGCTGTTGTAGTAAACTGATATTTAACTTCCATCTCTTATTTATTGCTGGAAATTTAGGAGGAATATTTTTCAAAGAAATTTCACACAACAATAATAATACATGATCTGTGAATTCAGAAAAGGATAGCTGAAATATTTGAGGCTACAGAAATTTAGATACTGTACAAAAACATAATCTATTCGAGTGGATAAAGCACTTCTGTAATAAGTAGCCCCTTTATCCTTATGTAATATTTTGTATGCATCCTTTAGCCCAGCAAGCACTAAAGTGTCCTGAAGGGCATGTGAATCACACAGTGAACATTTTTTTGGACATTATCCTTAATTTTTAAATCTAACCCACAATTCATGTCCCCTCCCCAAATAATGTTTCTCTGTAAAGAGAAAAGGTTTCATTTTTTTCAAACAACTCCACCCTGGCAACCTTACTTTGTGGAGCATAGGTATTAATTAACCTTAATGGAAACCCATTTAAATAGCAATCCACCAGGAAAGCCCTCCCAGGTGCAATATCTACAATTCTCTGTACCTGCATCTGAGATACCTTGAACAAAACTCCTAACCGATCCGCAACATCCTCCCCAAATGTCCAAAATGAAGCCCCCCCCCCATAATTTCTTTGTTTGACTAACCTTCTGCAAGGATTGCAACCTAGTCTCCTGCAGAAACACTATGTCTGCTTTAATATCTTTACAAAAAGATAAAACCGCAGCTCTTTTCTTAGTGTTCTTTATACTGCTAACATTGAGTGATGCCAGCCGCAGAAATGCCATGGTTTAACATAGTGGGAGCTACTCCTTATGTTTTTTTCTTTTTCTCCCTGCTTTTTTCTTTGTACCCCTACCTACCAAGATATTCTCTTCCTCACACTCCATTTCTAAGACCACCTCAGACCTAGACGATACATCTGATTCAGACCCAGCATCCCCATCTTGAAGTAAATGAAAGGGGTTTTGAAGGGGAACCTGCTGAGGTTGCACCTTGTCCTTACTCCCAGACCTGGTAACCCACTTAGGGAGCTGAAATTCAGCCCCTGGAGGGGGCACAGTTTGCAGATTCTGATCTGTCTTAGATAAATGAGGACAAAATGTATCCCCTTTCTCTTGAGATTGTGAACTATCCTTACAAGTAGAGGTACTGACATTATCCTGTGCAGGATTGGTGGTTGGGTGAGCAGACTGATCCTCTTCCTGATTGTTCTCCCTATTAGGGGGGTCAGGCCTTTGCAGCCTGCATCTTTCTTGGGCCTGGTTAATAAGTGTGTCTTTATCCGGGCCTCCAGTCCTGTTCTGACCTGCCCAGGGGCACTGATGGTACGCATGGCCCTGCTCATCACATAGGTTACATTTAAATGTATTTCTGCAAACAGCAATGTCATGGTCATAGTCCCCACACAAGATGCATCTCAGCCTATCACAGGTACTACTAAGATGTCTACCACTTCCACATTTATAACAAGCTTTCAGCTGGTCTGGATGAAAACATACCCCTCTATCTTTACCGAGAAAAAAAACTGTTCGGTATATGTCGAACCTCATTCCCAACCATTTGCAATTTTTACTTTAAACCTCCAATTCCCAGTCCAAATACCTTCCGAATCTATTATGGCCTCTGGAGGGCCCAAATCCTCACATTTTTTCCCCAACCAGAATTGAACATCCCCCACATTTACACCCTCATTTCTAAACATAATGTTCACAGTTTTAAAAAGAGGTTTGGTCAAAGGAATTGCCCAAAAAGAAGTCCACAAAGCAGTCATTTTAAGAGTTTTGTACTTCCTCCAAAAGGTGTCTAAGCCCATAAAAGACTTAAAACTTACATCAAAAATATCTTCACCTCTTATATTAATAAGGGCGAAGATGTCCACTGCACAAAAGTTAATTGAATCCTTTAATAAAGTCCTGGCCACATGCTCCTGCAACCCACCTCTGTACCTCAAATGTACAGCATTACGTTTTGGGGCTTGTTCAACATTGTTGTTTTTAAATAAATCCAAGGAAAACGGCCCTGTTCTATGTTTCTTTCCAGTCGGGGAAGGGGAGGGGAAGCCCTTGGAGAGTTATCTGAAGAAATGAACCCCAAGGTCCTTGTAAAAGTATTTCTCTGTTCCCCATCTAGATCCTGTCCCTCAACATCGGAAATAGGATTACAAGCACCAACCTGAGAAGCCTCGGTCACTGGAACAGCATAATAGCCCTTTTTGACCACCATGGTTGACTGGGAAGCTCCTGCAGAATCAATTGAAGAAGAAAAATCAATCCATTCAGAGTCAGGGACCCAACTTCCATCCTCCCGCATGATCCATCCAGCTTTTGTTAGCACCGCATCTTTCTACCAGTTTTCTCCAGTAAAGGGAGTGCCTTGATCGGGCAACTCAACAGGCTTCCACATTCCTCCTGCGTTCCTCTCCACCACATCATGAGCCTGTGACGCATTGCCCTCGCTCCTGTCAGCCACTCGCTGACTCACCAGAAAAACCTCTTCTCCTTCTGTCAGACACGGTTCCCTTCCTCTCACAGGATGCTCGCACTTTCACCAGCTTTCCTCTGGTGCCCCGCCGAAACAGGAGGCTCCTCATGCTGGCTCTGTAACATCGCCATCTCCGCTGACTCAACCCTATGAGGCATATCCATCAGAACCGCTAACATGTCATCCATCATCTCTGAAACCAGCTCGGCATCCCCTCGGTTTGCCACAGCTGAGGTCGGGGATGGAACCTCTGGCTGCAAGGGAAGCACAACCTCCTCATCCGCCATCCAGACCTGGACTGCCGTCCACCAACTTGGACAGCAGCTCCCCCTACAGCAGAGTAGAGGAATTTCCCCGGTGTCCTGGCCAAATTTCCCACATTCACTAAACAAATACCACCAATAGCTTAAAAAATCTGGCTTAATTTCAGTTGGCATCCATCTGTATCCCCCCCCGGAACAAGGCTGAAAATAGGCAAAAATTGTCTAGTCCTCCTTCCGGTCTTCCAAAACTAAATAACTAAATCTTTACCATCTTATCTGATGGCTGAGCAGCTTTATGTTTTCCTCTGTCAACTTTGACAGGAACTGATGCTGCATATGAGGAGACAGACCCTCTAATGCATGCTTTTCACCATCTCTCACACCCAAGGGTAGTGACGAGCGCTGTTCCACAGGGCTCAGTGTTGGAGCCAGTGTTGTTTGGAATATTCATTGCAAACATATCATTGGACATCAAGAGCAAGATCAGTCAGTTTGCTGATGATACCAAGGTAGGAGCGGTGGTGGATGACCTAGAGGGACGGCAGGGGTTGCAAGATGATCTGGCAAAGCTTGAAACCTGGTCAGACACCTGGCAACTGGAGTTTAATGCCAAAAAGTGCAAGGTGCTGCATTTTGGGATGAAGAACCCAAGGAGGAGTTACCAGCTGGGGGGAGTGCAGCTTGCTCAGACAGAGGAGGAGAAGGATCTGGGGGTGCTCATTACAGGGTCAATGAACAACTCGGCACAATGTAGGAAGGCAGCTGCAAAGGCCAACAAAATGCTGGGTTATATTGCAAGGGGTATATCCTCGAGGAGGTAGGAGGTGATTCTGCCACTGTACAGGTCATTAGTTAGACCACACCTGGAGTACTGCGTGCAGTACTGGCGCCCGTATCTGAAGAGGGACATTAAGTTACTGGAGGGGGTGCAGCGCAGGGCAACAAAGATGATCAAGGGGCTGGGGAACTTATCATACGAGAGGAGGCTGAGGGAGTTGAACATGTACTCACTGGAAGAGAGGAGGGACGGGGACATGATTGAAACCTTTAAGTACATGAAAGGAATAAACAAGACAGGTACAGAGGGGCTGTTCAAAGTAAGGGAGGGGAGGGACACCAGGGGCCATGATATGAGACTGGTGGGAGGAAGGTTCAGGAGCGAGATGAGGAGACACTTTTTTACAGAGAGGGTGGTGGCTGGGTAGAATGCATTACCTACAGAAGTGGTGTCCAGTAGAACAGTGGACTGCTTCAAAAGAGGATGAGACAGGACAAGGGGGAGGGTCAATGAAAGGGAAGGGTGGAAGGAAGGGGCAGCTGCAGAATAAGGGGTGCTAGCTGCACATTTGAGCAGACTTGATAGACCTCTAGGCCTTTATCTGCTGGCAAATTTCGTATGTTCGTATTAGGAACTCCCTCAGAGCCTTTATTTTGTTTCAGTGACATAGAGGCAGACTGAAAGTTGATAAATTCGTATCTCTTTTTTTTTTATCATTTCTCTTTTGGTTTTTAGGTCAAAACCTTTTTAAAGAGCTCACAACTGGTAAAATCATGATCTGGATCCAGGC
Organism: Neoceratodus forsteri; assembly: GCA_016271365.2. Lineage (NCBI taxonomy): Eukaryota > Metazoa > Chordata > Ceratodontiformes > Ceratodontidae > Neoceratodus > Neoceratodus forsteri. Next base: position 738,506,477 of record CM028136.1, read on the forward strand.
ACCTTAAGCAGAACTCGTGGCAATCTGCCTTTGCCAGGACCTGACAACAATTAATACATTTTTTAAAGCCTGTCAGTCCTGTTTTCTTTTTCTGAGGTCTATCAGTCATGTCAACTACTATAGGTTTTCAGTGTCTGGTCCTGTTTTCATGTTATATCTTTCAGTCATGCAAAACACTGAAGGCCTATAGAAATACTGTCAGTTCCCAGAAAAAAGCAAGTTTGTTTGTTTATTCGTTTAACGGATAGGCACACTAGAAAACTAGTTCCTTTTACAGGTGCGACTCACATAGAAAACATACACACAAAAATGTACAATAATAAATATCAGACTAAAAAGTCTTTGTTACAAAAAAAACTAAACATCATATAAAACAATTACAATTAAATTGTAATTCAAAGAACTTTCTTAGTTCACTTACAAATAATTTACCAGAATGCATTTGTTGTATGACATGAGGTAATTCATTCCAAATTGATGGCGCAGTATAAGCAAAGGCCCTCTGTCCACATTTCGTTCTCTTAAAAGGTATGTTAAAGACCAAACCGTCTGTCCTATGCCGAGAGAAGTAACCTTCATCATGAGGTCTCAGTAAATTAAGTTTTTGTGGGACCCCAGAGTTAACAATTCTGTGTGTAAATTTAGCCACACAAAATGAAAATTTAACAAAACGGGGACCAACCTATTTCTTTCAAGATTTTACAATGATGAGACAATTTTGGGTAATTTAAAGCAAATTTAGCAATCAGTTGTAGTACAGTAGATTTTTTTGATATTACTGTAGAAGAAGCATTATCAGTTATGATAGTGGCATAGTTTACAATTGGGGCCAAACAATGATTTGAAATAGCTAACCTGGATTCACTAATAAGAAATGAACATATTCTGTATAAAAAGGCCATTCTACAATGTATTCTAGTAGTAACCTTTGCAAAGTGAGGTTTGTAACCTAAACTAGGGTCTAATATAACCCCAAGATACTGAAATGTATCCACTTGCTCAAACCTAGGCCCATCTAAAGATTTAACTGCAGGCAATGGTCCATAGTTCTTAATCTTGCCGTAGTACCAAAAAGCATCGCTTTTGTCTTTGCTTTATTTAGTACCATACCACTAGATATAAGGGATGATTGAAAATTAATCATTTCTTTGGTTAAGGAGTCACTTAAGTCACTAACAGAAAGGCCTTGCATATATACTACTGCATCATCTGCATAAAGAGTTAAGAAAGCATTATTAATTGCTGAAACATGCTGATCAAAAAATAAGGAAAACAAAAGCGGTCCTAGTATGGAGCCCTGAGGGACGCCACACTTAACTCCTGCAGATTCAGAAGTAGCACCACCAAATTTAACCCTTTGTGACCAATCCTTTAAATAGTCCCCAATCCAAACCAAAGAAGATCTTCCTGCTCCCAAGAGCCTCAGCCTACCATTCAACAACTGGTGATTCACCAAGTCAAATGCCTTGGTTAAGTCCACGAACACGGCCCCAGTCAAACAACCTTTATCCATACCATCTAGGACCGTGTTCGTGAATTCAACCAAGGCAGTCTCAGTACTTCTTCCTTTACGAAAACCATGTTGATTTTGAGACAATAAGCCTAATGTATTTATATATTCAGTCAGCTGTTTGTAGACTATATTTTCCTGTACTTTAGCTAAAACAGACAAAATTGAGATTGGCCTGTAATTTCCAAAATCCTGGTGTGAACCAGACTTATGAATAGGAGTCACCAAAGAGTGTTTCCAAATTTCAGGCACACCGCCTGTAGTAAAAGACAAATTGAAAATAATACTAATTGGGTATGCTAATACTAAAGCGACATCTTTCAAAAGGCCAGGACATAAACCATCCGAACCAGCTGAGCTATCTCGTTTGATTTGTCTTAGTAATTTCTCAACTTCTTTAGGAGTAGTAATCTTTAAGCAAAATTTACGGATGTTGGCAAGTTCAGCACAAGAATCCTGATGGTCCACAACTTGGTACTCAGTACAGAAGTTGCCAAGGTCAGTAAATCTTTTATTAAACTCATTAGCTATTTCAATGGGACAGGTCAACAAATCATCGTTCAATTTCGTAGAACTATGTTGAACAACATTAGGTTTAATAAGTGTGTTGATTGTTTCCCAAAAAGTTTTAGTATTAGACAAACCTGCACGTTGTTTCTGTTGAATAAATTCCATTTTAGCTTTTTTTATCTGGACTTTGCATTGATTCCGTAGGGTTCTATAAATCTGATAGTCAGACACAGAATTCCTATTTTTATATGTTTTTCATGCCTTATCTCGATGTCTCATGAGTTTAATTAAAGAAGGCGTTAACCACCCAAAATACCTTCCACATACCCTTCTTTTAACATATGGAGCACATTGATCCAAAACACGTGTGTATTCAGAAATAAAGAAATCCAAGGTAACATTCACATCCAGAATGGAATATAAATAAGACCAATCTATATTACCCAAAAGTGAACAAAAAGTTTGAAAATTAAACCTAGTAAATGATCTTAAGACTCTTTTAATCGGCTTAGATTTCTTTAATCCATTATGATTCCATATGCAAAACACGGGGTCGTGGTCACTTAAGGCATCAGAAATTAAGCCACACTTCATCACATTTATAGGTTTATTGGATAAAATCCAATCCAATAGTGTATGATTGTTAGATTTATTATGTTGAGTAGGTAAAGTAACCAGTTGTTGAAAGCCAGACTGAAGCAGGACCGTACTTAGTTTAGAACCCTCAGGACCAATCCAATTTAAATTAAAGTCCCCTAAAATGATAAGTTCTCCAAAGGATTTATTGTCTAAATTATCTATTAATTCTTGAAAATCAGTTTTATTACCATTAGGCGGAAAGTATACACAGCATATTGTTAATTTCTTAGTAGAACCCAATATCAGCTGAATGCTAATATGTTCACAGTGATTCACAGTGTCCCTAAAGATAGTATGTTCTTCCACCACTAAATTATCCTTAATGTAAAACATAACCCCCCCACCACCACTAATGCGATCATTTCTAAACAATTTATATGCAGGAATACATATTTCCGAATTTAAAACAGTGGGTTTCAACCAAGTCTCACTCAATGCCAAAACATCAGGACTATACAACCCAATCCATGACTCCACCTTATGAAATTTAGGCAATAAACGTTGAGCATTAAAATGCATAATTTTAAGACCTTGTGAAACTTGTATGAAATAATCACTATAAGTCAGTTCATTTACATTAGGGCCAGGATTAGTTTCAACATTACCAGACTGAAATAACAATAATGAACAGTAAATCCAAGTTTTAACATGTGTATAAACAACATATGTTCTTAACTTTTGTTTTCTGATAGAGTACCCCACATTATAGCTCATGTATTTGTCACTAGTCCCATACATCATAGTGCAATTAAACACAAATTCATATGGTTGATTCCTAAATTCGCTAGCATGTTTGTCTTCCTGAGCTTTAAAATAATTTTTCAAAGTGTGGTAAACCATATCATCAATACATATCACACATAGTATATACAATACACCTAATAAAATCCCTCTGTTAGCCATATTAAATAAGGACACAAAGCAATAAGTACTAATATTAGCTATCAAGTGTACAATACTTCTATGGACTGATCCACCCCCCGGTCTGACTCAGGTCAGACTCCTCACTCCACTTTGCTGACCCACTTAGCCGCTAGATCACAGTACACGCTTATATGTGTGCAAGTGAAAAATATATTCCCAGAACATGACGGAAAACTAGCAGTTCTGAGGGACAAATATGCAGAAATGAAGTTCCTTTTACCAGGAAGTGAAAGTAATGTAGGAAAACAGATTAAATATGAAACAAAATTAAATGGTGTATTAAGAAATACTAATAGGTCTATCTAGAATTGGTCTGGTTCCCTAAAAACAGGAGCCATGACTAACTGAAAGTGGAACTGCATTAAAATATCAAGCAGTTACTATTTAAATCAATTAGAAAACTTTGTTAAAGAAAATAATATAAATGTTAGTGGTTTCTCAAAAGCAGGAACCTACCGTGCACACTTGAGGCCTTTGCTGGTTCCTGGTAACCGATCAGGAATGGGAGAAACCGCTTCAAAATTGAAAAATATATAAACCCTATCCAACACAGAGTTATCAAATAACTAACTAAAGTACTAAATTCAAATAACAAAATGAGTTAAAACCCATCTGGAGACCAGAGCTGACTTCCAGGTGACTGTTTTCTTCAGGTGGTGAAACAAATCTGATGTTAGAGAGCTAGGGGGCGCACAGCCACACTGCAGAGTTAGAACTTGTATTTCATGTCCCATCATTAGTATACAGCTGGATCTCTATGGCACCACACTCTGGCCTGTGGATGATGCTTGTGTAAAGCATCAGTGAGGGATTACTGGGGTTACATAGGGGAAATTTTAGGTTACTGTTGGGCTGTTCATAATGTTTTTGCTTTCACTTGGAAGGGGTTTTGACGTTCTAGTAATCTTTTGATTGTGTTGTGTGGTATATGTCTTGATGAGCTAATTGGTTAATTGATTTGGTAAGTATGTGTAATTAGGGTGGTAGCATAGGGTTTTAGGTACTGTGTATATACTTTTAATTGCTGTAGGTATATACTTGTAATTAGTATGGTACATAATTTTATTTGTTTTATTCATGGAGATATTTAATTTTAACTAGTATGTAGGTAAATAACTGCTAAGCCCCAGCCATGCAATATATAGAGAATACCCAATGGCCTGTTACAAACAAAGCAATTTATCTCCAAGTATGAGGGGGCAAGACCATAACTCATGAGTGGCAAAGCCATGAGTGAGTTATGAAAGTCTTGTCCCCTCACAATAGGAGATAAACTATGTATTCTGAGTCAAGGTATCATGTAGTTGATTTATACATCACTTTAACAGAAATAACTTTTAATATCAGTTTTTTTTTTGTGTGAAGATTTTGCAGTTTTTGAATTATTTGAACTGCTGACTTCAGTGCTGCATAAACCTATTATGATGTCATCAGTATTGTGATGGCTGCTGTCTGATTAGTTCTGCTCTGTGCAAAGTGCAAGGAAAGTGACTATGACATCCCCAATGTCTAGATAAATGTTTATCTGGAAGTTACATAGCATGATGAAATAAATTATCTGTGAAAAGGTATCACCATTGGTGCTGTATTACAAAATACATATAAATTGCAAAAAACTAAATTAAAACTCCTAATTACCTGGAATGCTTTTTGAAGTCTGAGTTTCCATTGCTTAACCTTGATACAAAATGACTGCCAAGGCAAAACTGAGTTAAGGTTGAAAAACACAAAGTGGAGAAAGTAAGGAAATGAAAATATTAAGGTTCAAAGTCTCTTGAGTCTTGTGGAAATGCGGGTATGGTGTTCCAACCCTAATGCCCACCCCTCCCCCACCCCAGCATTGTGACACAAGGCTAAGCTTATACTGGCTGGGACCATGCCCCATAGATCTGCTGCTTAAAGCTACAGGTCTAAAGCTGTGCCTCAACTGGCTCTCCACACAGGCCCAGCAGAATTAGTCATACCCTTTTTTGTGCATGGTTTTGCAGGCCTTGTTCAAAGCAAATAAGTCAACTTTGGTAGACCTGCAGCTTGTTCTTGGGCTGCAAGGCCACAGAAAGCAAGCAGCTCCCCAGAAATGCATTATATTTTTTCTATTTTTATTTGTAACTTAAGTCATTTTTTTTTTACATTTTGACCTCAAATTTTCAGGGTGGCTTAGTTGTCACCATACATCATGAAAGTGTAAGTGTCACCTTGTTAATGCACCCTGAAATGTACTTTTGGGGCTCACCCCACAAATGGATTTTGGGTTGGATTTACAAAGTGATACTTATGCGTTCATGAGGCTGGCTGGTAATATAGCCACCCTAAACATCTGAGGTGAAAGTAATCACAAATGGCCAAGTTGTGGGTGACAGAAACAAAGTTCAATTGCATGGCGCATTGTGCGCATTTACAAACTGTTTTTCTTCAACTTTTTTCTTTCATTCTCTCTGGTCACCATTACTAAGGCCCTGGCATCTAGAGGAGCCCTCCCCCCCCCATGGTCCCAGTCACAATTTCCCCTGGCGTCTAGTGACCTCTCTCCCTCTCCCTGGTCATTATTTTTAGTTTATTTCGTTCTTTACAAAGTAGCCTCCCTTTAAGAAAATAAAAATATCTCACCGCTTTTCCAGTCCCCCACCCATAAACACACGCAGGAGAGGCAGTGCGTACACATGCAACACCTGCTGCCCCCCTCTGCCGAATTTTCAGGCCCCCACTGTGGCGGGACATTCTTGTTTTCTCCACATTGATACAAAAAGCCAAACACTGCCACATGCTATAAAAGTTGCAACCAAACTAAATAGCATTAGCCAATCTTTGTTTTGTACATTTCTCTCAATCTTTTGTCACTAAAATGTGGGACACAATGGTCAGAATGTGGGACAATGGTCAGAATGTGGGACAATGAGAGACCAACACTGAGGGACATACCAACAAACATGGAGATATAAGCTCAGAACACTGTGGAAACCAGTGCCTTTATTTGTCTGCCACTTTCTCTTCAGGCGGAGCGGTACTCAACCTACTTGGTTGCCCAGGAAGTGGCAAGAATGGCTCAGGGTACTCCCATGTCAAGGGGTATAGTTGTTATGCTCCCTGGGAGCCCCCTGCAATCAATGATTTCAGGTTTCATTTATCCTCTTGCAGGAGATGCTGGACGTGGACACGAAACACGGGTGGAATGCAACACTGACGACAACGGTTTCAAACACATGGCTCTGTTTACTGTAGCACAGGACATAATGCATCTGGTAGAAATCATTCAAGCTGGTCCAGGGATCCAAATCATACAGTCTCTAGACAGTTGCAGTAATCTCAGACTCCTTTCACTGCATCTCCACCATGACGGATCAGTCCCACTTCTGCACCCTGTGGTGTGCATGGCGAGCATTTCTGGGCTCTCCCTGTGATACATGAGGATCACTGTGCCTGGGAAATCCCTAGTCCCATCCTTGCTACTTTTGCTAGACGTGACCTCTGATCATATGAAAATGTTCATAAGCATGCATCACTGCAGCCCTGGATTTTCCCTGCAAATCAGCCTCCATCCACATGCCCCTTTCGCGAACATTTGCTTGCCCAGAGTTCTGGGGCAAATAATGTCAAATCGCTGGACCAACACTACTGGCACCCCCTCATCATGCCCCGGTGCCCTGTGAAACTCTCTTTACTCCTGCACATGGGCAGGCATGCTATTAAATGAGCTCTGACTACTGCAGCAACTTGTAGCCTGTACCCCTGGGGAGCTGTCCCAGCATTGCTGCCCGTGAGTGCCCAATTTGCCTTGTGGGGAAACCTTCTCGAACATTCTCACAGAACACTCTCCTACCTTGTCCCAGTGTAACCCCCTCTTTCAGAGTCAGGAGTTTGTTAAGTTTGATCTGACTACTCCCAAGACTCATGGGGCTCAATTCACAAAGATCAATGCAAGTTACACCAATGGCAGCTTGCGCCAATCACTGGTGCAGCAGGGACCCCGCACCCAATTCATGAACAGGTGGGGTCCCGCGCCAAAGTCCTGCAGCTTGTGGCAAATACTGTTGTCCACCAAAGGTAAGGCATATGGGAGAGGTTACCCATAAGCTGCAGGGCAGTCAGACGGCATCAGCGCCCATTAATGGGGACCAGCCTGGAAGCTGGCAGTGTCAGTGGGACGGGATGGGGCTTGAGGAGGGCAGGTAGGGCACAGATGGGCGCTGGGGGGTGCCAACAGGTCCCTGAAGGGGACACTGCAGGATGCAGTTGTGCCTGTGCCATCTGAGGGGGGGGCGGCCCACATGCCTGGCACCATGGGGCACCCCACCATTGGGTGTGAGTGCTCTGGGTGCTGTAGGGGCACAGGATACCATAGGCGGGCAGCAGCACAGGTTCCCTCCCACTCTGCCAAGGCTCCAGGGGTGGCATAAGGGCCCTTAGACCACCTGTTGGGTGGTCTGTGTCATGACGGGTCCTGATGGTTGCTGGAATGCCATTTATGAGGATGTTGCAGCCCGTGTCAACCACAAGCCCCCTAGCATCCTGGCACACCCTGGCCTTGGCGCAAGCCTGATACATGTCCGGTCTAGCACAGAGGGTTCCCTTTGTGCTACAGCCACCTTTTCAAAATCACAGATTTCTCAAGTTGCAACACAAGGTCCCCTTGCATCACTTCTGTTTGATGCAGGCACCTTTTGTCACAGAGTTTCGAGAATCAAGCCCCTGGTGTAAAGTGTGTGGGGGGGGGATGAGCAGTGAAAGATGTGTGTGGTTATGGGGAAAGACTGTTAGAACAGCATGGGACTGCCATCTTGTGACCTTTTGACCACAGGGATGGCCAAGCCATAATCTTTCTGAGTCCAAGAACCGCTACCAAGACCACAAATCAGGTTGGCTCCAACTGCACCAAATCAAGTGTTGAGGTTGAACAAGCAGCAAGACCAAGTGAAGCAGAGCCCTGTATAAAAGGGGGATGGCTATGGGGTAGGCAGATCTGTGCTGGGATCCCGAAGTGATAAGATGTGCTGCACTCCTGAATTAAATGTCTCACCCCTAGGCCTTGTGTCTGGAGGGTTGGTAGTTCAAGCAATATATGCACAAAGACCTGTCACCTGTGCAGGAAATGACAACTGAAGAGTAGCACAAAGCCCTCTGTGGAGGAGTACTGACTTGAACATCTTTCAACACCTGAGTAACAATCTACAGGAAGCAAGCAAGTCTTGGCATGAACTGAACAGCATGGTCTTATGCCTGGATTTGGTAAATCTGGCAAAGCAGAAGTCTTTGGAAGCCATTGTAACAGTCATGTAATGCCTGTTACACTGAGAAAAAAAAACAGATTTGGGTACCTTTAGATGTTAGACATTGGGACCCGGGTTCTAGTCCTGGGGTAGAAAGGTGCTGCCAGACAGAGAGAGTGGCCCTTGTAAATAAAAAGGAAAAAAATTGTAATTAGTAAATAAAGGGAAAAGAGGAATTAATAAATAGTCAAAAGTTCAGGGTGAGACTATTAGTAGTTGTTCTGTTTTAAGAGGGTGCTAGCAAATGAGGGGAAGGAAAGGACTGCCTTGCCCTGGATTTCACACACATGCATTTTTCTTCCCTTTTGTAAGCAATTGGCAATATTTTTTATAAAACATATGCTGAAATTTAAGAAAAGGTAATTTTCGTTATTGGTGGCCAGTAGGCTAGTACCCATGTGCCTTGGCTGCTGTAACACAGCCCTGGTGTTCCAGTGGTTTAATAAGTCCAGTCTGGGTCTCTAAGTAATTAATTTAATGTTTTTTTTTTTCAGAAAAGCAATAGATCCTGTGTAAATAAAGGAAAAAGAAGTGCAGCTGTATTTAAATGTATTGCAGAGTGGCAGCTGTGGGTGCCAGATGCACCATCAGTGAAGAGTGGGGAGTGTGAGAAGCCAAACATCGGCTCCACAGTGGAGCACTGGCACGTTTGCAGTGAAATCCCCAGTGCTGCTCTTGGACGGCCACTCCTCTACCGCAACCTTGGCCGTGAAACAGGCTTCGGCCTGCAATGGTCTTCTCAACAGTGTGAGAGGGAATGCAGGGTGGGCACTCCTCTCGCAGGCAAAACAACCAGATATTCCTCTTCATTTGTGCAGGCGAAAAGCACCCTGAGGATTTTCAGGGAGTGCCTCACTATAAATAAAAGTGGGCACAGTCTGAATGAAGCTCCAAGGAGTTCCACAGTAAAGTGAAGCAGTCACATTAAAAAAGCTGAAGGGAGCCATTTTAGAGTGAAGGAAAGGCACTCTAAGCATGGGAACCATGGAAAAACACAGTGAGAAATCACACAAAAATACACATTTTTTTAATATCAAAGCCACAAGGGGCTAAAGTGAAGTCCTGGGAATGTAGTAAAAATGGAAATAAGTTAAAGCAATATGTAGTTTAAAAAACTGACCTGTTTAAAGGTGGGCTTCTAGTTGTAAAAGCAGGCTCAGTCAGAAACTGTATATATAGAAAGAGAAGTAATATTCAAAAATGTACTGTCAAGTCAGTTTACATTGATTTTGTCTCAGACTTGGCAGGAGTCTAGGTCAAAATGTTCTCTATCAGGGAAATATAGTTTTTTTATGAATAAAAATGAGGGAGTTGCTAACCTGGATAGGAAGAGAGGATCCTGGAAGGCATAATCCATGCAGAAGTTGCTCAGAAGGAGAAGCTAAGCATGGGAAAAATTAATATTTAATTTTCTAACTGAAAAAGGAAAAACAACTGTTTATGTGGTAAACTGAAGAGAAAGTCACCCAGAAAGTGGTGTTTAAATATTTTATTGCGAGAAATGTTTAACCCTTTGCGACTTGGGGTTCCTGTGGAGGAATTTTAATAAAAAGTGTTTCGGAGAAAGCTGAGAATGTGGACTTTCTAGCCACAAAAGTGTGGAAGTGTTCAAACTTAGAGAAAAAAGTTACTTTTATGTCACAAAGGTACACGTAGTAAAATGGGAATCCAGACTGACAGGAAAAATAGCCTCTGACTCTTCAGAAAAGCAGTTAGATTTCAAAAAGCTATTAATTCTATTTTGGCCTATACTGCTGCAGAAAGAAATGTGATTGGTCCTGAGCCTCTGGACTGGCCAGTGTCCACTCAGTGACTGGGGAGTAACATATGCAAATGATTTGGGGGGATAAAAGGAGCTGCGCAGTCAGTGTGTAGGGAGTTCAAACAGGGAGAGCAACCAGGAAGGAGGGACCCATGTGAAGTGTGTGTCCAGTCAGAAGAGGCCTGCATGGAGGGGTTGTGGGATAACAGATGGACCAGACACTGAACTTCAAGTTCAGCACACAATCTCTGTGTGAGTTTTATTCAAAATGCAGCTGATAACCTTCAGCAATGGCATATCCTCTCTTCAGTACATCAGTTTGTAGCAACAGACTATGACAGTCTTTTCTCTACACTTAGCCAGCACCTACTGACTCACCAATCTCTGATCTAAACTTTTCAGTGAAAACCCTTCATCGCTATGGGTGCCTTGTTTGCTTGACTGGTGGGGGCTCAAAAGGAAAAAATCTCAAACAAGCTACAAACAACCTCAGTGCAGAAGCACTGAAACAAGGGTTAACCCAAATGGCATTGACAATAAGCAAATTTTCAAAGAGACACATCATCACACATACTTCCATAATGCAAAGCATCATGGGATATATGCAAATCACCATGATGTTTCAGATTGGCTCAGTTTACAGCAGGAATGCATGTACCACTTTACATGCATTTAACAACACAACCAACTTCATTTCTATAATACAGTTACCTAGTACTTTTTACCTTTATCAAAAACACCTAGTGCCATGGTATTTTCAACATTTACAGTTTTCATAAACATAAAGGGCTGGATATTCAAACTGCACCATTCTGTGGCGCAAGCCCTTGCGCTGCTCAAAAAAGTTGTGCAGGGGTGTGGCCGGGGCAATATTCAACGGAGTTGCGCTATTGAGCAACTCCTTTGAATATCCCTGCCACAGTCCACTGTGCATGGCACAGTGGAAATTGTGCCAAGGTCAGAGGGAGCATTCAGATGCGGTGGCGCAAGTTCCATTCGCCATGTGCAAATTCTGATATTCAAAAGGTGACATGCAAATGGGGCCATAATTTATGCAAGGTGCATGGGGCCATTTGCATCTAATTATGGCCCCATTGCATGCCATTAGCAGGTGCGCGATCCCGACGACTTGCGCCTGGCGCCTGCCAGGCAGCAGCCATGGGGACCGGCGCTCCATGCAGCAATTCGCGGGCATGAAGTAAATCTCCCCGACTGGCCCGATCGGCGGGCATGGTAAATCTCCCTGACTGGCCCAATCGCGGGCATAATGTAAATGACCCCCACTGGCCCTAAGGCAGAGATGTAATGAACCCCCATGACTGGCCCGATCACGGGCAGAACAGTTCAACCCCCAAAGACCAATATCCCTGGTGGTCCAGTGGACCATGACCCGATCCGGGCATAAGATCAAACCCACCCCAAAGTTCAATTTCCTTGGTGATCTAGTGGCCCCACCCACCCCCCACCCGGAGCACCACCACGCTCCCCGTCAGCCGGCGGTGAAGCACCCACCCGCCGACTGACAGCTCGAAAGACTGCATGCCCATTGGTTCAGAGCAAGAGCCAATGGGCATACCTTCTACCTCTAAAGCGAGTCCGGATATGTGAATTAATTCATTCACATATCCGGACACTGCTCTGTATGAAACTACGCCGTGGCTCTTGCTCTGAACCAATGGGCAAAGCAGCCCTATTGAGCTGTCATCGGTCGGCTGGCAGGCGGCAAGCGAGTGAGGGTGCTGCCGCCTGCCTGGGGAGCGCGGTGGTGGTGCTCTGTGGGTGGGTGGGGTGGGGGCCACTAGATCACCAGGAAATTAGACTTTGGGGGGTGGGTTGACTATATGCCCGCGATCGGGCTTCGTGATCACTGGACCACCAGGATATTGGTCTTTGGGGGTTGAACTCCGTTCTGTCGCGATCAGGCCAGTCGGAGGTCATCTACATTATGCCGGTATTCGAGCCAGTCGAAGATTCATTACATTATGCCGCGTCGAGCTAGTGAGGGGATATGTTTTATATGCGATCGGGCTCTGAGAGAGTGTGTTCTGCCTGCGATCGGGCTACGGGGGGGGTTACTATTATGCCCGCGATCGGGCTGCAGGGGGGCACAGGGAACAAGTGGAGGACCACCCACAGGTGGCAGCTGCTGTGTTGCGCCTTGCAATGCGGCAGCTCACCTGTGGGTGGCCCTCGACTTACTCCTTTTTTTTGGGCTCAAAGTTGTGCAGGCGCAGGTAGGGGGTTGCGCTTGCACAACTCTGCACAGCCTGGCTGAATATCGGGCTGTGCAGTTTATGCATGGTTCCTTCCCCTCCGGTTGAGCATGCCTTCATTAGCATTACGCTGTTGCTCAGCATGACTTGGGGGGGGGCGCAACTGCCTCCTGCTGAATATCGCAGAATGGTGCAATTTCAGACTTGAGCAGGTGCAACCCTATTGCGCATGGCGCAACCCTTTTGAATATCCAACCCAAAGTATATATATCTAGGTATTTTTTTGACATAGTCCTATTACATACTAAATCCAACAATGATAAACACAGCCTGTTTACATAAGCTCGGAAGTCACCACAATAACTTCCTTGTACGAGGTCCTGAGAGGGGAAAAAGAAAATTAAAGAGGACACTATAGCATAGTCAAGAAAAAGGAGGGGGGGCCCATAGGTGGCCAACGTTATGGACTAGAAATTGTAAAGGATAAATTAGACTGAGAAACAGAAGAACTCTTGCAACAGATTTTAAAAAGATTGGTCCTCAAGAGTGGCAAAATCTCCCTGTCACATATCCCCCACCTTAAGAGGGAAGCAGTTACTACAGACTGCTTACCACCTTCCGTCCCAGGAAGGGATGGAGCTTCCACCCATCCATCTTCAGAAGCTCTGTCTCAAGGTCCCTATTAACGATAAACATTCCATCATAAATATAGTGGACATCATCATTCTTTACTCTGAGGCATTAACACATTTCTCGACAGAGACTAACACTACCTTCCCATCTCCTTTTAGAGAAAGTCTGTCATATTTTATTCACTGAAAATCTGGACGCTGTAAAGTCCAGTACCACAGAAAGAATTACTCTGGTATGAGTAATTACCTGCTCCAACCCCACCAGACATGTCAGTTTTAAACAGGGGCCCAGTCCTAGGTTCAAACCCTCTATATAAACCCACTGTGTCTCTTGATTCATTCATTTCACTTGCCATTGATACAGACGCATGAGGGTAGACACTCTCTTGGTGTTACCCCAACACAGGTTCTAATTCACTTTCCACCCACCTCATCCTTGGTAAGTTTTCCCCTCAGAAAAGAATAAATCACATGTACCACCTCAGACTCCTTGTCTGCCCTTGGGTACCTCTTTCTTTGACATCAGGCCTGCCCCTGACCAAACATGCTACACTTTTGCCTACAGAAAGGGACCACTGCAGAACCACATTTGGCCTTGCGCCTGCAACTACCTTGACCCCTCTGTCTTACACAAAGTGTCTGTGGGAATATGGAAGGAGCAACAGTAGCTTCTATTTTCATATTTCAACCTATGATAACCTAAGACCCCAAACCTTTGGGCATCCTATCCCCAAACAGGTCTCTACTGAAACTTACAGGAAACCAAGGAATACTCCCTGGCTGACTTCCATCCACTGTTAAACAGCAAGTTCCTAAATCCTATACACTCTGGGGTGTTTTGGGGAACATTAACATTTTAATCATTGTGCTTATTTTCAGCCATTAGTTACAATCTAGTACCTTGTGACCTGTGTGAGAGTTTTCCTTTTTTCCAAGGGTGCCATTTTTTTTCCTTTAATGACCTCTACCCTTTGGGACACTCTTTCCACACCCAGGGTACTAGTTTCTCTACTGTCCCCAGCAGGTACCTCTAACTGGTTGCACACTAGACAGGTTATAATATAGGCCGCTACTTGTCTGTACATACCAGGCCAGTAATAAGAAGAAGTTAGCTAAGCCAGGCCACTGCGATGGCTCAGATGTCCACAGGGACTGAAGTGAGCAGCGTCAAGCACCTGTTGTCTGTAGACCTTAGACACCATTACCTGGGCATCCACACTTTTTGTACGGGGGTTGGGCCTCATGTGGCACAGAACACCCTTCTTTAGTTCGTACCAACATTGTTTTGTTCCCCACACCACCTTTAATCTGCATACCCTCCTTGATCTTAACATACTGTAACAGTTTGGCAACATTAGCATCTTTAGCCTGCAGTATACCCCAGTCAATACTGTTAATATATTGAGCTGCATTAATACAAGACAAAGTCTCTTCAGCCTCATAGGCTTCTTCTTGCTTGCTTGGAGTCTTCAACCCCAGCATAATATCACTAAGCACAGTCTTACCTGGAGTTTCACATTCAAGTTACATACTTGCGTCTCTGACCTCCAACAGGTAACATCCTGGGAACAAAGGCAACAAAGGAATATCCTGCTCAGTCAGGGGGTTCTCCTCCAGCTCAGCTCACAAAAAATCCTTCTCCGATTCTTTATCCAAACTCTCTGGCAGGGACCCCTCGAGCACCTGGCACTGGTGTTCCGCTTCTCTGTATAGTCGGTCTGCCTCGACCCCACAGTAATTCCTCATACCTTTGCATCGCTTTGTCATCTTCAGGCTTGGTCTTCCTCCGAGCTCCCTGGTCCAGTCCAGGCAGCAGCTTCTCTCCGTCTGTCAGCCATGGTTCTGGTGAGAACTCCAAGGACTTTCTTCTCCAAGTTCTCCTTTGGCAACTCCTGGTGCATCGGTCCACCGGGGATATCTGGGCGATATCCACCAGAAAATGTCCCTCTCTGGCCAGTCCAGATGCTTCCAGCAAGTTATCCCACCGCTGTCACCAAATCTATGGAGGGATTGTGGGATAACAGATGGACTAGACACCGAACTTCAAGTTCAACTCACAATCTCTGTGTGATGTTTATTCAAAATGCAGGCGATAACCTTCAGCAATGACATATCCTTTCTCCAGTACATCAATTTGTAGCAACAGACTATGCAAGTCTTTCCTCTACACTTAGCCAGCACCTACTGATCTCTGATCTAAACTTTTCAGAGAAAACCCTTCATCCCAATGGTTGCCTTGTTTACTTGGGTGGTGGGGGCTCAAAATGAAGGAAAAAAAAAAACAAGCTGCAAAGAACCTCAGTGCAGAAGCACTGGAAAAGGATTAACCTGTAGGGCACTGACAATAAGCAAAGTTTCAAAGAAACACAACATCACAAATACATCCATAATGCAAAGCATCGTATGATATACTGTATGCAAATCACCATGACATTTCAGATTGGCTCAGTTTACAGCAGGAATGCATGGTACCAATTTACAAGCATTTAGCACAATCAACTTAATGTCTATAATAGAGTCACCTAGTATTTTTTACCTTTATCAAAAACACTTAGTGCCATGGTATTTTCAACATTTACAGGTTTCATAAACATAAGGTATATACATCAAGGTATTTTATGACATAGTGCTATTACATACTAAATCCAACAACGATAAACACAGCCTGTTGTTTTACATAAGCTCGGAGGTCACCACAGTAACTTCCCTGTACGAGGACCTGAGAGTAAAAAGGAAAATTAAAGAGGACAATATAGCATAGTCAAGAAGTGGGGAGGCATAGGTGGACAACCTTATGGACTAGAAACTGTAAAGGATAAATTAGGTTAAGAAACAGAACTGTTGCAACAGATTTAAGAAAGGTCGGTCCTCAAGAGTGGCAGGATGTCCCTGTCACAGCCTGCTGTAGTGACAGAGCCTGGGGGACAGCCCTTAATGTAGTGTGAATAGGGTATCACCTGTATCCCAGTACAGGGTCAGTCAGGGTAGTGAATGAGAGCAGGGAAAGTATAGTTAGCCTGCTGCTTCAAGTACCTGATGACTCCAGAAGCTGTCAAGCTGTCTTCACAGAAAAAAAACTGCCACAAGAATTCATTGCTTCTCCAGAATTTCAACTCCACATCTGTTTGCTCCAGAGGGCCCTCAGAAAATCTTCTTCAATAACCAAAGCAATGTGGTATAGTAACAAAACATTTCCTCGACTTGGGAATTTATTTTATAAGGAAAGGATAATGAGATGAACTTAATTTACCTCAATCCTCCTTCGTAACAAGACTACTGTCTACGTGAAGGACTGAACTTTTAAAAGACAGAGGGGGGATTGTACCCTTAAAGCTTATGTACAAATACTGTGAACTGTATGTTATATGCCACTGTTTTGAAACTGTTTAGCAATAATGTTTTATTTGCTAAAAATAAATACAAAGAAACTGAACTGTTTTAGCCTTAGAGTCTAATTTTGAGGTAAAACTGCTGTGTGGGATACCAGTGATTGTATCTGTGGTACAGGGTCAGCAGGCTGACTGAGGTGGGAGAAGGCCTGGTAGCCACTGCACGCCTGTAAGACAATTTATTTATGTACAGCATTTGAGGCCTGAGGGAGAGCTTAGTGTTGGGAAGGCAATGTGTGTTGAGCAAAAGGGGTGAGTGAGCTGTCTGAGGTGGGACAAGGCCTAGAAGCCACTGCATGCCCTTAAGGCCAAAGTGTTAACTGGCACAGCGCTAAGGCCAGGGAAGGGCTTTATCCTGGGACCATTTTGTATTCTGGAGGGCTGGTGGGTGGTGTTTATCTGCAGTCTCCAGGGGAAAATTGTGGTAGGGTGGATTACCCTGCAAGGGGAAATAAAGTGTTATTCTGTACTGCAATTTACAACTGTGTTTTATTTCAGATATTTTAACTGCAAAGTGTACGTGTTATTTGCCATTTGTGGCTGCACAACGCTTACAATTCTTTCAGTAAAGTTAACTTCAATTTTTCCTTGATCCAAGTGTCAGTGTCCTTATTTACAGTGCCATTGTCTCACACTCCTGAAGGTCTCCAGGTCAGTCCAGTGCAGCACCTCTCTTTCGGCAACCCCCAGCCACACCAGTTGGGGAGGTGAGGTTCAGGTATTCTGGTTGTACCCAACTGGAGAGATGTGGTCAGAGGAAAAGGCAAAGAATCCAAAGACACTGCAGTGCCCAAGTGTATCATCATCACCCTTACAGAGTGGTGCACAACGTGGGGCAGGTGCTGTTTAACTCACTTCACGTGAGTACCCAAGGGTGGTGGCAGAATGTTACACCGTCTCTGGCAACCGTAACTGGGGGAGGGGAAAAGTGTTTTGCCTTCTACGATCTATGTGAGTTTTACGTTTGATGTATGAGTTGACCACCAGGTTGGATTACAAATACCTCAGTTTAAAGAGAGAAAAGCTATTTAAATAATTGCATAGCCTGTGTGGGGTTTGGGGGAATTAACTATTGTGTTCTAAATTTAAGTGCACCAATGACAACCAACTCATGGCAACATCAACAGGCCTGCTGCATTTCAACTCTGGGTACCCTTGGACTGTTGTAAAGGAGTTCCCTTAGAGTTAACTGAAAACCCTGGTTCCAGGCGGGAGAGGTTAGAGACCTCCAGTATAAGTGGCCTATAGTGGTTGGGGTTGTGTACTTGAATGACTCATGGCAAAGGGGGCTGCACCTTGCTAATTGCAGTTCAAAGTATTTGTAACTGCCATTTGCCCAGGAAGGGCTTACCTAAATTGTGGCTTGCCACTAGCTTGTTCCTCACCTATGAGGATGCCTAACTAGGTTGAACGGATCGGCTGATTTCTGTGCTAACTCATTTTTCCCTGCAGGTGTTGCTGCTGTAATAAACCTGTGTTTTACACTATTTTGTTAAATTTATTTTCTGAACTGTTTTACTTTATCAGTTTCCCAGAGGGTTATACTAATTTATCAACTAACCCACTATCGGGTGTCTCTGGGTGGAGGCACTGTGCGCATTGAGCCCTGCAAAAACAAGTCCATTTATGGGTGGTGAACCCCATGAATACAAGAGTCATCAAAACATTTCTAGCAGTCAGTGACAGTGTAAGGTGGGGCCTGGCCCCAGACCCCCGCTTACACCTTCTATCAATGCATTTCACTTCAGTCCTGTTGGTGCGCAGATGGCATTCTACTAAAGTTCCTGGGGTCTTCCCCCACTCTGATGCCCACTATAACTTCTTCGGGAAACCCGCCTCAGACAATCAAGGTGCATCCATTGAAGGGATACTCCCACAGGTTCCTGTACCCTTATGGAGGTCCACTAAATTTCCCCACTTTATGAGAAACCCCAGACTTCGTATCCTTGTGTCTTTTGTAGGTCCAGAAACGTCCTGGGTATCCAAAGTCCTCCCTGGCAGTTGCCAAGGTAACAGATGTTCTTTGTGACACAATCACCGCAACAAGGTGTCCCCAACCATGTACCGCCCTCAGAAGGTAGTGTGGCATGTAGGAGTTAGCAACAAGAGACTGTGCACCCGACAGAGTTCTGCAGTCAGCCGCTTGGTGGAAGATAGCATGCCTGCCCCCAAGGGGCAACCAGAGTTCCTGGCACGCAGCACATGCTGGAGATGCCAGCCGGTTTCCTTCAGTCAAGACCCCAGCTTCAGGTGCTGCACAGCCCCCTTGCTAGTGCCTGGGACAGTTCCTTGGCAAGGGTACCAGGGGTGCGAATCCCCCTTCCCCAGTAGCTCCCCTATGCCTCTGAATTCCCCTCCCCATATTGTAAGGCGGCAGTGATTACATGTCCTATAGTTAATTTTATAGCATCTTGGAATATCATAAATATCTAATTTTATGGCACATTCTCAATGACGGCTCACCTTGTCAAAGTTGGACAGAGCCATGTTGAAAGGTAAAAGAAATCTCCCTCCCAAGGAAGAACCAGGGTTTAACTTGGGCGGGAACCCACATTACATAAACCCAGTTCTTCACCTCCTACATATCAATTTTTGGACGTCTGGCAGCCTTCTCCGTTGATAGGAGAGATCCGCGACCTGCAGGCGACAGACAGTTCCATTCCGCCATCTGTAACACCTTAACGTTGGCAATTTAACAGCTCTAAGAGACACTTGTGAGGCATGGTTTTACATTTATATGTCGGCGTAGAATTAAAAGAGATTAGACTTTTATATGCCAGTAACTCTGAACCTGTCCGTGACCCCGGAAGTAGTATTTCCCCGGCGTTCGTTCCTGAAGCCTAGCAGCCTGTGAGACTTCGCGAAGGGTGCGCGCAGTTGCACTGTACTGCTAGCAACACGCTGAAAAGGTAGAACCTGCATAGTCTGCACATCTCTGACTGTTTTAAACAACATTTCCCTGAAACGGTGGAAGTAAGTATCACAGCTTCTACTGAATCGTCATGAAGTGAACCATAATATTCTAGTATATAAGAATGTCTGTGTTAAAAAAAATGACCTTGGTGCTTGTGCAATCTGTGCACACCCAGAGCTAAGGATGGATGCAGCTGCTGCCGGATTATTCGCTGTAATTGTAGTCCAGCTGTTCGGAGAACTTGTTTAGTCTTGATACACAGGTTGTAATTTTTTTTCACCTGTTTTATTGCACTCGGGATTCCAGTACTTTTTGTTTTTGACGCAGGTAGCTGTATGGAAAGGTATAAGAGAGCTGCATTATCTTTTTTTTTTTTAAAAAAATGATCAGGTACTGTGCAGCAGTTTTATGTCGGGAAACTACTGGGAAAAGATCAGTGCCATTGCATAAGCAGTTTCAGTCTGATTTTAATTTAATGTGCGCAGTGGCGGCTGCAGTTTAAACTTGCATTTCTTTATTGCAAAAGATGCAGTAAGCAGAGTTACATTTAGGAAAAGCCAGAATACCGGAAAAAAATAATTTTTGCCCTAGCATGTTGCAGTGCTGACATAGAAATTATAATTATGTGACTCCTTGCATATTTTTTAGTTGAAGTCAGAATAAAATGCTGTACTGGGAAAAGGTATTGCATTGGTCACTGCATTTTTAAGCACTCGCTTCAGTTGTCGGATGAACAGATTCTGAGAATTTAACCATGATTATTATGATGGGTTTTGTTAGTCAATCAGAATTGTAACATGGTGAAGAGAAAGGGTTGTGCATGTGCTGTTCCAGTCAGAAATGCTTCCATTCCCTCCTACGCCCTCCATTCTTCCGTCATTTGCTCCTGCTTCATTTCCTACTGCTCATTCTCTGCTGGTCAGTCTGGCTTTCAACTACCCCCCCCCCCCCAAAATTGGCTTCTCTACATTCCCTTCTAATTCGAAGTGCCAGCTTGCACCCACTTGTTCCTGTAACTTCTCCACACCCGTTTCCTGGTTCCTCTGCCATATACTTGCTGTAAACTGTTTTATTATCCTTGTCTGTACCTAAAAGTTGTGATTTTTTTTTTTGTGTGCCTTCTGTTTTGTTTTATTTGGTTATGTATTTATTTTACCAGGATTAAGGCTCCATTGAGCAAGCTCATTTTCAAAGAGGTCCTGGGAAGGACATACAGCATAAAAAACACAATATATACATAGCTGTATGTCCCAGTAATTAATAGTTTTACTTTAAATACAGATCTTCTTCGAGGCAATCTCTTGCAGCAGGTCATAACTAGTGGGATTCAACCGCAGGCATCATCTCATTCGGATGATTTTCACAACAGTCGACCCTGGGACCTCCCCATAGCACCGCCATGTGGTATATACCTGGCAGGTATAAAAGGGGGAGGTCCCAGTCACTCTTCAGTTATTTTTCAACCGCGACCTGCTTGCGACAAGTCCTCCTTTGAAGTTCCTGCTTTCCAGTCTTGAAAGTTCTACGACCCAAAACTTTTAATTGTTTTTTATTTTTAAAATTCACTACTGATGTCTTAGGAGCCTTTATTCCGAAGTTGTTCCTGTGGCTACAGAATTGCTAAAGAAGACCTCCACGCAGTCTGTGTTCATTGCCTTGGTCCTGAACACAACTCTGTGGAGTGTGCCTTCTGTGATAAATTCATCAGAGCCTTGAAACACCGATGGTTGCAACAGCTCCTTGAGCAGAAGACAGCCCTCTTGGAGCGACAGCACTGCTCCTCTTCTAGAGACTCCTTGGCATCCTCTTCAGGGTCTCATCACTCCACGGCAGACCCCTCCATCTCGACACAGGGTCATGGTAAGAAACACGCCTCTACGGCTAAGCATGCTTCTACCACCCCTGTATTGTCCTCTGCTGTACATGTAAGTATGGAGCTGGTAGCCCCTCACACATTGTCTTCAAATCCATTGATGATTGTGGACTCATCTCCTTCCTCATCAATGGCGATTCCATCGACATGCAGCTCTGGGGTAATCTTGCAGCTTCCAGTGCTGCCCCCACCTGCCATGCTGCATAGTCATCGTCCGTTGACGATGGCTTCTGGCTAGTTGACGACCTTCTCTTCGGCCCTACCTCATGGCCCTTCGATTCCGTCGTTGACGATGCACAGTGTGCCGTCGATGATTCTGAAACAAAAGTCAACAACTATGGCTTCTCCATTGACGATGCTCTCGTCAATGGCAGGGACGGGGGGGGTCTGTTGACAGTCTCTTCATCAACAGCCAGCCTTGCACCATCTTTGACAATTCTGGGGTCCTATATACACCCTTTGTCGATGGCTGCTCATTTGGTCTCACTGCCTGCGACCATTTTGTCAGTGGTGCCCGTTTGCTCTGCCCAGTCTGCCATGGCCAATTCCACTGGACAGATGGCCAGGCATTGGTGAAATCCATCCTGGACCTCACGCAGATCCAGTGCCCCCCCACGGAGGGGTCACTTCTGGTCTCTGCTCCATCTTGGCCTCCTTTGGCCCAGCGGATGACCAATTTTTCCCCTGTCTCTCCGGGGTTTGTACACCCAGGACGTCTACGTGGAGGACCCTTTCCTGTAGGACTGGGCTCTACCGAACAGGGAGGAGGACAATGACATGGACCACGAGGAATCCCCTCAGTCCTCCTTTGTTCAAGGGAAAACTACCCCTGAACTCCCTTGCTCTCCGTTGGATGACCCGACTTTTTTGGACATTGTGATCCACCTCCAAAAAACATTCGGGTTCTAGGGCACTGAGCAGGAGACTTCTTGCAAGAAATTGGCTCAGTACCTAGGTGTGCCTGAATGCCCCACTCTGATTATCCTCCTTTTGGTGGATGCCTTTGAAGAGGCTATTATGACTGCCTGGAAGCAACCTTTCAAGATTCCCTCCAGTCCATGGAAGGCTGATAGGCTTTATCAAGCTCTGGTGGTTCACCTCTACTTAATGTCTCCACCTCAGGCAGACTCGGTGATGAGCAGTGCTGCACATGGTGGGTCCTCTTGGCCACAACATGAGTGCTCAGCCCCCGGATGCGGAATCAAAGAAATTAGATGCCGTTGGAAAACGTGTGTTTTTTTTTTTTTTTACCTTATCTACCTTGTTCCTCCATTACTTAATTACATGGGACACCTCTTGAAATATCAGGAGGAAATTCTGAAAGCCTCCCAACAGGTTCTGTCTAAGAGGACCTAATGGTGAAATTATCGACTGTGGTGGTGATAAGTGGCCCTAAACAGGTGGCGGCCTATGATGCCGTGGATACCACGGCTCGTACATCCTCTGCTGGTGTATGTCTCATGCGTCAAGCCTGGCTCAGGGTATCTTGTTTTTTCCCAGGATGTACAGCAGTCCATCTTGAATGCTCCCTTTAAAGGAGTTCAGCTGTTCGGTCCACAGACCCAGGACATTTTGAAAGACTTACAAGACTCCGGTCATACCCTTCAGTCAGTGCAGACCCTTTACCACCCTAAGACCAAACAACCCTTTAAGGGTTCCTCGAAAGGCCGCCCTTCCAGGGCCATCCTTCATTCAACAGGCAACCTGTCAATAAAAAAGAACCTCAGTTGCAATTACCAGGTCCTAGAAATGCCCAGAAACCCTGTTATGTCCCTGCTGCCTCCCCAGCAGGGCCAGCCTTCTGCCTGAAGGTCTTCCTCCGGTCATGGGTATGGAGGCCCTACCCACGGCCATTGGGGGCAGGTTTTCCCTTCACCTGCAAGGATGGCATGCCATCTTCTCTGACCTGTGGCTCCTGCAACTGGTTGAGGTGAGACACACACGAGTTCACAGAGATTCCTCTTCCATCGCCACCCAGGGTGTCTCACTACCCACCAGACCAGGCACTGGTCCTGCGCACCGAGATCGATGTCTTACTGTCAAAATGGGCTATCGAACCAGTCCCCCTTCCTCAGAAGGGTGTGGAATTTTACTCCAATTTTTTTTCGGTCCCCAAATGGACAGGGGATTTACACCCCATTTTGGATCTGAAGTGTCTGAACCTTGAGATCATTTACCAAACGTTTCGCATGGTGCCCTTCTGACACTTCTCCCTTTGCTGAACACAGGAGATTGGCTCTGCTCTCTGGATATGAAGGATGCATACCTCTATATCATGATGCATCCAGTTCACAGGTGGTTTCTCTGTTTCATGTTCTCGGGTTATCATTACTAGTTCAGGGCCCTCCCTTTCAGTCTTTCCTCGTCCCTGAGGGTATTTACAGAATGCCTTGCAGTGGTCTCAGCGGCCCTCCAAAGTGAGGGCCTCTTTGTCTTTCCATACCTGGACGACTGGCTCCTGAAAGCGTCCTCCAGACACCAGTTGTCTCACACGCTTTCTCGAACCCTATAGTTTTTCACCCAGGTAGGGATTACGGTAAACTATCCAAAGTCCAGAATGGACCCTACTCAATGCCTTCATTGTATAGAAGCGATGCTGGACTCCTCCATGGTAAAGGCATTTCTGTCCATGGCTTGGGCGGATGCCCTGATTGCTTTAGCGTGCAGCTTAGAATCCAGCAGATCGGTCTCTGCAAGAGACTATCTCTGCCTCCTGGGACATTTAGTGGCCACGATCCCGATGGTCCCCAATGCCAGGTTGAATATGAGGGTTCTTCAGTGGTCCCTCAGAGTCCATTGGGACCAAAAACAAGACAATTTTGATGCCCCGGTCCTGCTGTCTTCCCCGGCTCTTCGAGCCCTGCAGTGGTGGAAATCATGAGAAAATCTCATGCGAGGCATGCCATTTTGATTGCCGGTCTCATTCTGATGACAGATGCTTCCTTGACAGGGTGGGGTACTTGTCTTCTGCACATCTGATCACAAGGATCTCGGACGTCAGTGGAGGCCCACCTCCACATCAGTGTCTTGGAACTATGGGCGGTACTCTATGCCTTACAGGTGTTAGAGGCTCACCTCCCCCCAGGTTGCCTGCAAGTGCAATCAGACAATTTTATGGTAGTTCACTACATAAACAAACAAGGTGGCACCCATTCCTACCCTCTCTACAGAGATTCAATGAGTGTGTGGTATTGGGTGCTCCACAGAAATATTCATCTTCTGGCAGTACACATCCTTGGAGTGTCCAACACCTTG
Organism: Neoceratodus forsteri; assembly: GCA_016271365.2. Lineage (NCBI taxonomy): Eukaryota > Metazoa > Chordata > Ceratodontiformes > Ceratodontidae > Neoceratodus > Neoceratodus forsteri. The sequence continues at coordinate 738,531,362 of CM028136.1, forward strand.
GCGGATGCCCTGGGCAGATCCTCTGCCCAAGCCCGCGAGTGGGAAATCTTACCCAACGTTCTCAATGACGCCTTCCGCTTGTGAGGTCAACTGGAGTTGGACCTGTCTGCCTCTGTGCAAAATGCAAAACTACCACTTTACTGCTCTCTGGAGCAAGGTCCTGGAACTGTGTGGCGGGATGCATTATTTCTTTCCTGGACAGGAAGATTTCTGTATGCCTTCCCGCCCTTTCTACTCATTCAGAGAGTACTACTCAAACTGGGCCATGACAGGGCGTCTGTGGTTCTCATAGTGCCATTCTGGTCGAGACAGACTTGGTTCCCTCTGCTCCTACAGCTTTTGGACACAGAACCAATGTCTATGCCTAATTGCTGAGCCTTACTGTTCCAAGTGCACAGCACAGCTTCCTGTTACACCCTGGGCCTTCGCTCCCTCCACCTGCATACATGGCTCCTGAGGACGTAGTCCTCTCGTGCTTCCGGGTGTCTCTGAAGGTGGCGGAAGTTCTTCGGGCTGCTAGGAAGCCATCTGCTCAATCTTCCTATTCTCTGAAGTGAAAACGCTTCTCTGTTTGGGCATCCACTCTGGACTTGGATCCTTATGAGTGTTCCCCTCACCATATCCTAAATTATTTGCTCTCCTTATCAGAGGGTGGACTAAAATATTACTCTGTCAAGGTCCACCTTTCGGCCATAGCCACATTTCATTTGCATGTGGGCAACATTCCTTTGTTCCAGTTACCGTTAATTCGAAACTTTTTGAAAGGTATTCTGCACTTACGTCCCTATCAGAGATCCATTCCCTGTTGGAGATTTGAACTTCATGCTTGAAAAATTGACCACGAGTACCTTTGAGCCTGCTGAATCCAGTGACCTCCGGTATCCTGGAAAACTATGTTTTTAGTGGCCGTCACGTCTGGCAGATGGGTCTTGGGAGTTGCAGTCACTGATGTACAAACCTCCATATATTCAGTTTCATAATGACCAGGTGTCTTTACGCACTAACTCTTATCTAAGATTATTTCTGAATTTACTTCATATCAGATCATCCAATTGCCAATATATTTTGCGGAGCCTCAGAATCTGTGGAAAGTCTTGCTTCATACTCTCGATGTGCATTGAACATTGAGTATTTACCTTCTCTGCACTTCACAGTTGCGTAAATCCGAGCAATGTTTTGTTTCTTTTTCCCTCTGGAAACCAGGGCGTCATTGTTTCTGAGCAGTGCTTGTCCGCATGGTTGGTCAACTGCATTACGTTTATTCATGCTAAGTACAACATACCTCTCACAGATGTTGTCAAACCACACTCTACCAGAGGCATGGCTGCCTCTATGGCTTGTTTCCGGGGCATTTCAACCTTGGATATTTGCAAGCAGCTATGTGGTCTACTGTACATACCTTCACTAAAAATGACAGTATAGACATCGCTTCAAAGAGGCAAACCGTTTTTGGACGGGCCGTCCTACGCTGCCTCCTCCCACTGGGTATAACAACTACTTGAGAATCTTCCCTCTAATTATGACCTGCTGCAAGAGATTGCCTCGAAGAAGATAGTACGGTTGCATGCAGCCCCACCCTCCTTCCCCCTCTTGCTGTTGCTCCAAAACGGTCCCTTTTTCCTGTCTCTAGTACTCCATGATCTGCTGCCTTAATTTCCCTCCTCAGTGCCCATCAGAGGCCCTAAGATATGGTTGCACATACAGTCACCGGGATGGGAAAAGAACTGAGGAGTGACTGGGACCTCCCCCTTTTATACCTGCCAGATGTATACCATGTGGTGGTGCTAGAGGGAGGTCCCAGGGTTGACTGTGAAAATCATCTGAAGGAGATGAAGCCTGCGGCTGAATCCCACTAGTTATGACCTGCTGCAAGAAATATTCTCGAAGATCAATTGTTGCGGTAAGTTCTTATGCAACCATACTTTGTGTGTGGAGCTGTAGGGGGTGACTTTGCCTTATTGGTGGTTGAAAAAACATGACTAGTTTTTTCTGCGTTGAGGAGGAGTTTGTTTTGATTGAGGTTTAGTTGCAATGTATTGAACTCCTGTTGTAGTTCTAAGGGCACTTCTGGTAGAGTGATCTTGGAGGTGTACAAGACCGTATCATCCGTAAAGAGGCGAATGGATGCTTTGTTAATGATTTTGCTTAAGTCATTCATATAGATTGGAAATAGGAGTGGCCCAAGGATAGAGCATTGTGGTACTCCCTTTTGTATGGGGGCACAGGAGGACAATGAGCCCTCTGCTTTAACTTGTTGTCTGCCTGTGTAATAGTTTTTAAACCACAATCTGGCAACTTCGTCAACCCCAATACTTTTTAATTTCTGTAGTAGTATGCTGTGGTCTACAGTATTGAAGGCCTTGCTTAGATCTAAAAAAACTGTTCCGGTAGTGTATTTTTGATCTACAGTTGTAAGCCAGTCATGCCAGTACCATGCTTGTGTTACAGTTGGGTCTAAAGCCTGATTGCAATGGCATAATGAGGTTGTATTTCTTTAAACAGTCCCGTAACTGAAGGTGAACTAAATTTTCTTGGAATTTAGCCAACACTGGTAGTACTGATATTGGTCTGTAATTAGATATTGTACATATATCACCTGACTTGAACAGTGGTATGATGTAGGCCGTCTTCCATATTAGAGGGAAGTCGCCCCTGGCCAAAGATAGATTCAACAGGTGGGTAATGGGTGCCGTGAGTTGTTTGTATCTGATTTTTAAAAATAGCTAACTGATGCCATCTGCTCCCGCACTTTTTTGGTGTCACTGCCAATTAGTATGTCTACAATCTCTTTATAGTTGACTGGTTGAAAAGTAAACTGGTAGGCAGGTTTACTTGCCGTTACTGAATTATGATGGGGGGTAGGTTGATGCAATGGAATTCTTGAACGCAACACCAGCCATGACAAAGTATGTACTGAATTCTTCCAAGACAGGTTGTCTGTTTTAATATTTTGTTTTGAATTTTAAGTTTAAATTGGCATGGTGGAGGAAGAAGGGCTTCCTTCCATAGTTCTTACAGTTTTCCAGAATTTTGCTGGATTGCTTTTGGACTTTTCTAGGACATTGATGAAAAATGTCTCTTTGGTTTCCCTTACAAGCTGCGTGCATTTGTTTCTCATTGTTTCGAAGGAGACCCAATCAGTATCTTTTTTTTGTCACCCTTGCTAAGGAGCAGAATCTGTCCCTCTCTTTTAGTGCTCTTTTTATATTGCTAGTTAACCAAGGGCATGGTGATTCTTTTACCCAGTGTTTACGTAAAGGTGCATGCTTATTTATCATGCCTATTAGCATGTGGTTGAAATGGGTGGTAGCCTCATGCAGAGTAGGAGCGAAGTCTGTTATTAACTCTGTGACATTCATGTTTGAAATCAGTCTTCTTAATAAAATGTTTGATTTGTGTTCTTGTTTACTCTAGCCTCTGATACATGACACCATATTATGGTCACTGAATTTATTATGAAATACGGATACATGGGTGATTTTCTGAGGTCTTTTGGTTAGGACTGGAACCAGAGTTGTGGCATTTCTATGTTTTTGGGGATTCTATAGTGCATTTCTGCCCTTTGAATATTCACCTTCCCTCCACCCTGGCCCTCTAAAATAATAATTATTTATTAATAGCATTAATTTTCATTGTTTCTTGTTGTTGTTGACTGTATACACACTATTGACTGTTTTATATCCTCCCCCATCACCCCTGGAAACAAGCTCCGGCTCTAGTCCCATTTTCTGGACAATTTAGAATAATAAAAAAAAAAAAAAAAGAGGCAGAATACTACACTTCATGACAGACTGCAGACCCTACATTGCTATTTCTTTTCTGTTTGGGTTCATACCTCTCAACATTTCATCACTGAAATGAGGAACATGGACACTAAAAATGAGACAATGAGGGACACATCTTCAAACATGGAGATATTGGAAACCATTTTATTTACTTGTATAAAGTTTATTTTTGATTTAGCAGTTTATAATATTATGACTTTTTGCAATAAAGGAGATACAAAATGATTTTTACATAATTAACTGCCCTTTCAACTTCTTTTCCATTCCAGTTATGTATTTTGATATGCTTTAACCAATTTTTGATAAATAATTTAGCTCTGGGGTGCCCTCAGATCTACACACAGTTCCACTCTCCTCACCAGCTACTGCTCTTTCCTTTCGCATTGCTAAGACATTCTGTGACATCAATACAGCCATTCAGTGCTTTTCATCTGACAAGCTTGGAATGCTGGTATTTATGTCATGGACTGTGTAGGCAATATGAAAAGAGAGCAGCAACTGCTGAGTAGAAAGGGATTTAGGGTACTTACAAAATTGGATTATTAATTTAATAAAAAAATAGATAAAAAAATGTATTGGGATATTGGACAGACACCAAAAGGATAACTGGAGGGCATGTAGAGGTAAAAAAAACTATTTTCTGTCACCTTTAAAGTCTGAATTTACAGCACATTCTCTGAACAGCACCTTTGCCTTGAGGGACAGAGCAATGTTGAGGGGTACAGTGAGGGACGTCCCTCATAATCGGGGACAGTTGAGGGGTGTGCTTGGTTTAGAAATAGTATTAGACATTTTAAGTGTCCTTAACATTCATTCTTCTCTGGGAATGCATCAGAGTCATGCTAAAAATTGCCTTTTTTTTTGGGGGGGGTGGGGAGGAGTCTAGGAAGCCTAAAAGCTACGTATTTGTTTTCCTTTTTTATATAGTGTTGTGCTTTAAGTGATTATTCTTCAAAGTCGAGTCAGATTCTGATTTTTGTTTTTAACTGAAATAGATGTTATGTTGGGCAGATAAAAAAACAAAACAAAAAAGAAAGATTGCTGTTGTAGCCACCTGATGGCCTAGTGGAAGTGTGTTGGGTGTCCACGCTGGCGACCCGGGTGTGAGAGTGAATCTGGGAGATGGCTCTTCAGTGGGCGGGCTGAGGGAAGCATGCTGCTGATGGCGGTGTGTCTTAAATGGGGAAAACCAAGCAGCATGTTTTGGTTCTGCAGCAGCTCCTGCTGTCAAGCTGGGGCGCTTGCTCTCCCGACAGGAGCATGCAAGGTGTGTCTGAGGAGTGCACCTCTCTTGCATACTGCGCATGTCTCCTGGGGCATTGACAGAAACCTGGCAGAACCCCTCCCCCCCCCAACCAGTACAGGATAAGGGATTGGCCCCACAGGCTGCACTCTAACGACCACAGTACCCTCCTCCACCAGATCTGGATCTCAGTGGAATCACTGGAGTGGGTATGGGAACCCTGAAGGCCCCACTATATAGAACAAGCCCAAGGGGATGGAGACCAGGAAAATTAGTAGTGGTTCATTTGTTTAGTGCTCAGTCCCGCAAATCCAGGGGGTTCCCATATCAGAAGGGTGGTGTCAGTGCTCCAGGCATCGCCATATTCAGAGGCCACTGGAGGCTGCTCAAACCCGGCAGTGTGATTGCGCTAACCATACTTATGTGCCCCTGCAAATAAGGGGCTCCCTCATGCATACCAGTGCAGCAGTATATTCACAGGTTTGCAATGGCGGTAAACAGCCATCAGAGCGGTGCTATTTACAGCCACTGAACACCACCTCTTAGCGCAGCACTAAGGTCACAGCATCACCCACTGAAGGCAGGATAGTGACCCACTCCTGTGCCATACATCCCCCCCAACCACCCTGGACACCTATCCAGTGCTTTGCAGTCAGATCCCTGATAGTCTGGTGGTTCCCCCACTGCACCCTCCCAACTGAGTGCCAACCGTCTACATGCTTAAGACCCCTGCCCTTCACCCCTTCCCCCTGACTGTCACTCATCATTGAGATGGGAACAGAGTGGTGGCCAACAGAACCTCTATGCACCTCGTCAGCCAGCCGCTGTCTGAAAGTCATAGAGCGCAGCTGATTGAGGACGTGAGCGAAGGGCTGTGCTAGCTGCAGCTCTGCTCATGTCTCAATGGTGAGTGGCGATTGGCATGGGGGGCAGGGCGGGGATACTCAGCGAGTGAGTAGGGGGTTGGCACTCGGTTGGGGGGGTGGCCACTAGACTACCAGGGATCTGTCTACAAAGTGCTGGATGGGTGATGGAGGGGATCACTAGACTACCTGGGCAGTGTTACTGCTGCCACCCTGCAGCAAGTCTAATGACCTTGTGTACCCATGCAGATGAGCCCATAATGGGCATGCTGATGGCCTCTTAGCACAGTGAGCTCATTTGCATGCTTGGGCTGAATATGGCCCTCATGAGCCCTGTGCTATCCCATTTCGGGCAGCGCTATCTACTGTGGGCCAGATGCAGCCTTGGTCCGTGTCCACACAGTGCAGTTCCACTTAGTGCTGCACCAATTATGGCCTGATATTCAGTCATTTAGCACACACTATTTATACACACTAACTGGCTGAATATTGCTCAGAGCTGGACTTGCACTGTCACAAGGCTGCACTGCGCCTGCAGTCGACTCGGAATATGGGCTACATGTCACTTCGTCCCGGTTAACGTGCTGTATGACATTAGCTGTTCGACATCAATCAGCCCCTTGTACCATATACCAGTTTTTCCTGGACAAATCGCCCCCCCATGTAAATTTAAGAATAAACTCCAGGGGGGCACAATTCATAGATACTGACAACAGATAAGGGCCTTTGGCCCATTCAGTCTGCCCAATTGTGCGTGTAATTTTGCCTCTTCAAGCTTCTCTTGTGCAGGGAGGCAATTGATGCTGGAGCTGATAGTCCAGTGTGAGTTGTCGCAGAGCGGATTGACCAGGACGACTTGACATGTCACCTGGAATATGGTGCCCAGGGTATCTTACAGAATATACAGTAAAGTACAGTAGTATATTATTACTCTGAGCTAAAATGTTACTAGTACTGTAATAGCCATTACACTCCTGGTGGAATTGGACCTATCGGGATTACCAGGTGCAAGCGATGGTCCTGGTAACCTTCTACAAGCCTATAATCAGGCTGTGGCAGGGGCGCTGGACACCTTGACTCCTGTCCAGGTTCGCCTTCTCACCCTCCGCCCTCAGTCCCCTTGGTTTGATGGGACCTTAAGGGGGGTTGAGGTGAGAGGGGTGAAGGTTAGAGCATAGCTGGCGGAGAACTGGCCTGGATCAGGGGTCGCGTTAAGGGTGTGCGCCGTTCTCAGAGCACAGATTGCATTTTGAGGAGCACATCTTCAAAGCCCTTTCCACTTGTGTCTGTGCTCCTACTGTAAACTAGGAGCATGGCGGGTGAAGGGCATTGCAAGTGGTTCCTAGTTCCTTTTTTTTTTTTTTTTTATAATGGAGTGGAAAAGTTTTTTCTAAGTATGGAGTGTAAAAATAAGAGAGTGGTATGCATTTTTCTAATTAGTACTGAGTGCATTTTGTCATGAAAAGTGTGAGGAGTTTGCTTACTTCTTTGCTGATAAGGTTGCTGACATCAGGTCTGGGATCCGTTCAGCTTGTTCTATGGTGGGGGGGATGCTGTGGTCGGCGGAATGTTGCTACACCTCTGTTCTGCTGGATGGAGTTTGAACGGCTGGAGATCGAGGATGTCATGTGGATTCTCAGGGATATGCGCCCAACCTGTTGTAGTTTGGATCTGGGCCCTACTCACTTTTTGTTCGGCTGTATTGATGTCATCGGCCTCGTCCTTGCGGAGATAGTCTGGTGTTCACTGGAGACAGGTGAGTTTTCTTGCTCCCTGAAGGAAGCAGTGGTGACTCCTCTTCTCAAGAAATCTTCGCTTGACCCAGACTGCCCTGCCAACTACCGACCAATCTCTAATCTTCCCTTTGCGGGGAAGGTTATTGAGAAGGTCGTGGCTCTATAGTTGGAGAACCATCTTACCATCCATGACATCTACAGTCCTCTCCAATTCAGTGTTCGTAAAGGCATAGCACCGAGACCAGTCTGGTTCAGGTGGTCAGTGATCTCCTAATTGCGAGAGATCAGAAATCCCGTACCATCTTTGCATTTGTAGACCTCTCCTCGCCTTTGACACCATGGACCATGGGGTGCTGCTGGAATGCCTGCGTGTCATTTGTGGCCTGTCTGGTATGGTCCTCAGATGGTTCCATTCTTTCCTCACTGGAAGATCACAGAGAGTGGTCTCAGGGATTTATTCCTCTGAGGCATTCTCTGTGCCTTGTGGGATACCACGGGGCTCTGTGCTCTCCCCCATGTTGTTCGCGGTGTATATGCTGCCGTTAGGAGACATTGTGAGGCGGTGTGGACTGATGTTTCACTGTTACGCAGATGATTCTCAGCTCTACCTGTCCTTTGCACCCGACCAGGATAGTGAGCTCGCGGTGTTTTAACAACTGCCTGGCAGAAATCCAGGACTGGATGAATACCAGCTGGTTAAAACTGAATTCTGACAAGACTGAGGTGTTGGTGGTGGATCCCAGTCACCGGACAGAGGATGGGTTGTCCCTCAGGGCTCTGGCTTGGGGGGGGAGGTCCCAGTTACTGACCTCAAAGCGGGTGCGAAATCTGGGGATAATACTTGACGACGGTCTGACACTTTGTTCTCAGGTGTCAGCCGTGGTTAAGTCCTCTTTTTACCATCTGAGGAGTATCGCCTGGATTAAACACCTAGTTCCGTCTGGCGACCTGCCAACTTTGATCCACACTTTTGTGACTTCACGCCTGGACTACTGTAACTTCCTTACCTAGGGCTTCTGGGGTTGATATCGGCCGCTTACAGCTGGTGCAGAACGCTGCGGCCAGGCTGGATCATCCCGATCCAGTCATATGACGCCTGTGCTGCACGAACTGCAGTGGCTGCCAATTCTGTGGCAGATCACCTTCAGGGTCAGTTTGCTGACCTACAAAACCCTGCATGGACTGGGACCGAGCTACCTGCAAGATCTCCTGAAATCTTATTGCCCCCTCTGACCACTACGCTCGACTGAAGAAGGATTGCTGGAGATTCCCTGTGTACTCACTCTACCTGGCTTTTTGAGGCACACTACCGGAGCTTTAAGAGCCAGTTCTTTGTGGCCTTTGGATACTTTCAGCCCTGCATGCTTTGTACTGCATTTAACTGTGTGTTCTGTGTTACTGCTGGTAAAGATTCCCAGCTGTGGACTCTTGCTGTGCCTGTGCTATGTAGCTATGCTCCTGGTGTTCATTCTAGCTGTCTTTCCACATTTACAATCATGAGTGTTGGTTAGTATTCAGCATTTAATAATAATAATTTATTTATATAGCGATTTTCATTTTTCAAAGCGCTGTACTGCTTAAAACAATACAAAATCAAATATCAAACATAGATAGAGGCACAGATAAAGCTATCAAGTTCAGAAACATTCAATTTTCTATAAAGGCCGTTTGCCAGAGATGGGTTTTCATACCACTCTTGAATTTTTCCACAGAAGTGCACTCCCGTAACCGTAACATTTGCAGTTAGCCTCCTGTGTTTGGTGGATTTGGGAGTTGTGGATAAGTACTTATAGCTTGGGTGAGTTCACCTCTGGATTCCCTGCTTGGCTGTCAGGTGTTCAGGCCTCACAGCTACTCCATTGTTTCCCTCAGGCAGTGCGCAGGTCGTTGGTTCACATGCGCAGTAGCATCTAGGTTCATTCATGCGCACTGGGGACCAGCCCCCCCCCCCCCCGGAGTCTTCCTGCAGCATACTAATTTAACCCTTTGTTCTGTCTTCGTAGGCCACAGGACCCCATCCCCAGACACCACACTGAATTACACAACCCAAGACCGCAGGAGGCCCTAAAGGTCATCTACACCTTCCTTGGAGCTGCAGCTTGTGTTGTTGGCCCATTGACGCTTTGCATTGACTGCCCCGCATGCCCCAGTCACCCTCCCACCCAGTGGCGTCTCTTAATTTATAGTCTCCTCCCCATCACATGACTTCCCGTCGCTGTTTTTTCCAAGTCCCCACTTTCCCATTAGTAGCTTATACTGTTCACCCATTAGAGGGAGTATGCTGAGGGAGCATGCTCTTGGTGCTACTCGGTGTCACTGACAAGCCTCCCTAACCTCCTGCTGTGCTCCAGTTCTCTGCCTGACACTCTACACTGGTTGCATACGCCACTTCCCCTGGTCTCCACTATTCTCTCCTCATCTAGCCCACTACCACCAACCTGTCATCACTCAATCTCCCTCCCCCACATCTCCCATCTACCGGACCGCCCTGATGTGGCCACTAGGAGTCACTGTTGCACCCCTCTTTTCTGCCCTCCGCACCCCTCTCCTAGCATGGTTCTTGCAGCCTTCCGAGTTCAGGGACTAGGCTTTTCAATCATCCTCCCATGGGATTTGAACCTGGTACTTTCTGTGCCAAAGTCCACTGCCTTACCACTACACCATCATGGCTGCCTCATTTCTGGAAGCCTACTTGTCAGTCTTATACCTAATCAAAGCCTTACTCCCACCTCCTAACATGAGTGTCCCTGTACACTTGCACAGCCTGGCCATGCTGCTTATACTGATGATTGCCATTCCTCACCTGTGCTATACATCCCCCCTTCATATCGACACCTCTGAGAATTCCCTCACCCCCCCTTCACCCTCGCTTTTCCCCCACTCTGGTCACACCCACAGCACCTCCACATCTGCTGCCAACAAACATTCCCCTGCCATCGTCCTTCCCTAAACCCCCCTGGCTCCCTCTCTACCTCGACATCCCTGCACTCTGCTCCATGCCAATCCCGTGCTCTCTTCCTGCGAGATCCACTTCTTATCATACTGCGACAAAACGTTAGACATTACCTTGCCCTGTTAAGGGTAATCTCATTACTCCTCATGCTGTCTGGTAATATTCCTCCCAACCTTAGCCCTGTCTCCTCCAGTCACCCTTGGGCACCCCCCTGTGTCTGGCCTATGCAGTGCCTCAATGAATATCTGTAGCCTTCTGAAGAAATCTGCTGCCCTACAGTGCTGGATGGTACAATACCAACCCAATGTACTAACATTGGTGGAAACCTGGCTCTCAAAATCAACCTCTGACTCCTTCATCACCTTCCCCAGGTACACTTTATCCCGGGAGGATAGAGTGGGTAAGCGTGGAGGTGGGTGCGTTATCTATATGCGTGACACCCTACTGGGTCATGCCCTTCCACTGCCTAAGTTGGACCATGGGGCACAAGCCATCTCCCAGAAAAATCACCCCTGACCCTTCCAAGGCCCAGCTTTTCATCACAGTGGCTTATGTTCCCCCACGGAAATGAAACACAGCCATTCTCTCGCTCTCGGAATACCTCTCTAACCTGTCACATAAGATTGAGCAGATCCTTCTGGGGGACCGCAATACAAACTGGCTCGCCAGTTCGGCATCTCAAGCCAAGGACACCTTCGCAGCCCTTGACTTAACTAGTCTCACAGCCCTCCAGGTGCAACCACTCCAGTGGCACTCACACTCTACTGGACATAGTCCTCACCAACCACTCCCATAAAATTGTGGATATCACTGTTCTCCCTAACTCTCTCAGTGACCATTCCCTGAAACTCTTCACATGGTCTGCTCTCCTAGCCAAGCCAGTGCCCAGGATGGTCCTCCGTTGGTGCCTTCGCCCCGGTAACCTCAACAAACTCAGGCTGTGTCTTGCCCAACGGGACTGGTCCCCCCATAAATCTCACACCAGATATTGTCTTGGCGCTCGACTACTTCACTTGCTCCTTTAATATGGCCTGCGACATTTTCGCCCCCCCCCCGCCAAGATCCAAACCAAGAAACATAATGCGCCATGGGTTACCCCATTTCTCATTCAACAACTGAGACTCAGAGACAACCTATGGCACAGAACTATTGACTCTGGTAAACTGGTGGATGGACAAGCATGTAATACTGAGTGCAACAGGTGCACCTGGGCCATTCGTAAGGCCAAGTCTGAACATTACAGATCAGCTCTTGCCTCCTCCTGGCGGGCCACTCGGAAGTTTTGGGACAGTATAAAAGAACTGAATGGGAAATCATGCACCCCCTTCATCCCAACTCCCCGTCAATGGCTTCATCTCCACGGAGCCCCAAAGCATCGTGGATTGCCTGAACACCGCTTTCTCCGACCTCAGCACAGTCCTCCCTAGCAACTTCTTTGACCCCTTCCCCCCCTCACAGCCGCCCACCCTCCACTGCCCACCTTTCTACCTCCGCACTATCTCCCCACGAGAAGCTAGGTCATATCTAATTAAAGCCCTCAATGGCACCAGTCCCTGTATCGACCCCTTGATACTAGGCTGCTTCGCCAAGTCCTTGATGTAGTGCTTGCACCATTCACTGACCTGCTCAATCACTCGCTATGTCTTGGTCAGTTCCCCCTTGCCTGGAAAATGGTGGTCATCACACCAGTACTCCAAAGGTGGAGACAGCTCCTCCCCCAGTGACTACTGGCCGATCTTCATCCTCCCCCCGCTCTCCAAAGCCTTAGAAAAAATAGTGGCAGATCTGCTCACAGAATACCTGGCCACACACAATCTTACGTGCATGGAGCAGCATGGCTTCCGCTTGGGCCACAGCACCACCATGGCTCTCCTGGAGTTTTCCAACTTCCTGTACTCTGCCCTGGACTCATGCCACCTTGCTGGAGCTGTGTTTAGCAACCTCTCCAAGGCCTTTGACACGGTCTGCCACCCCCTCTTGCTTGACTCTCTTCTTCAACTCAGTTTCTTCCAAGTGCTCCTCTCCTGGTTCACTAGCTACCTGTCCTCCAGGTCCCAGTGCATAAAAATTCACAGTACCCTATCCAGCACTTGTCCTGTCCACTCTAGTGTTCCCCATGGCTCCATACTGGGCCCACTTATCTTTAGCCTGTACCTTAAACTGCTCCCCAGCTCCTGTGCTGGCAGGGTCCTCCTCTATGTGGACGATGCGGTCCTTTTCACTCCTCACCTGAACCCTGCCTCCCTACAGGTCTCCCTCCAGCACTTCTTCAACCAGACGGAGAGCTGGTTCATACACCACAGATTGGTCATCAATCAAAAAAAACCAAAAAAAAACTATGCTTTTCACCCACCACCAAAGCAGGGCCAGTAACTCCCTCCTCCAGATACTTTCCAGCACTCAACACCCCCTTGAACAAGTGTCCTCATACAAATACCTGGGCATCAGATTCGATCCTGCCCTCATGTTCCACTCCCACATTAGCACCCTCTCCTCTGCCACCTACGCACGGATCGGCCTTCTTTTTTTTTTTTTTTCAGCTCTTTTTCACTCCGGTTCATGGTCCGAGAGCCTCTCTTGGGCATCAGCGGATCCTGCCCAGCCCAAAGTCCTCCTGTCAGTACCTCCTCTCTCTCCTCCCCCCCTTATCCCGCAGCTGGCACCCCCGTCTTTACCCCTCCAGGATGGAGCCGCCCCTCCTGTTTGGGCACAGTAACACACAGACTCCAGCTGCGGGCGAGGGTCCTGGGTGGAGAAACATGAGAAGCCCGACAGGACGGGCCCGGCTGTGGGCATGGGGGCTAGTGCCATCGCCTACACCAAGGACTGGGTTTTCTTGTGTTCTGTGTTCTCTCCCCCTCCCTATGCGTGGGGGACACCCAACGCACTGGCTCACGGCAACCCTGCCTGCGTTGACCACGCTAACTACGTGCTGCCTGGCATGCTGCAGCACCCCCCCCGGTCTCCACTGGGGGTCACTGGCATGCCGGGCCATCCCCCCCTCCATCCCGGGAAGGAGAGCACCACTTAAGGCACTCAGTCTTCAACCCTCCCCACCGACCCCCAGCGCCCGAGCTCGCTCCCAAACCCGGGTTGCCGGCATAGCACGAGGTGTGGTGTTCAGCGCCTCAACCCTCAGTGCTACCGGCCAGCCCCAGATCAGCCTTCTTTACCGCCATAGGGACTGCCTACCCCCTGAAGCACTCTGGCTGGCTGTCACCTTCTCAGTCCTGTGTAAGATTCAAATGTTCATCAGTAAGGCCTGCAGGCTTCTGACCAGTGCTGTCGGTCGCACAGACACCTACTCACTCTTCTCCTTTACCAGTGTGCTCAATTTTGAGGAGAGACTCCTCTATATAAGTCCTGCCTACTGACCAAAACAAATTCTCCTCTGTCTCTCCCCTCCACCTTGCTACCCTTGCTATCTCTACCCGCATTGCCTGCAAGTCCTCCCTCCTTGTCCCTAGGGTTAGGACCTCGCTCGCCCAGAGGTCCTTTTGCTAAGGCCCTGTCCTGGTTCAGCTCCCTCCCTGCCGCTATCACCAGCTTCCCTAAAATCGGTCCTTTCAAAATTGCACTCAGGAACCACATATTTGCTACATGCTGCTGTAGGTGTGCATAATTGGCTGGGTTCTCATGCCTGACAGGCCCCGCCTACCTTGTTTGGGCCAGTGTTAGTCTGCCTCCAGCTATGACAGTGTCCCCCTGGGACAGCTACCACCTCACCGCACCAGTGCACTGATTGCATTATTGCACTAATTGCCTAGCTACCACCTTGTATAGGCCAATATATTATTTTGTCTATAGTTGCTGCTGCCATTACAACCCTGTCTGTACACTGCTAGTATTGCACCTAATGTACTATTGTATTTGTTCTGTAACTGTATAACCCTGTGATTTTCTCTGTATACTTGATGTGGAGCTTTTGGAAATGAGTCAATGGCTCAAAGGATTGTTATATATGTGTGTGTGTGTGTGTGTGTGTGTGTGTATATACACACGCACATATATATATATATATATATATATATATATATATATATATATATATATATATATATATATATATATAAATTAAATAAACAAATTTTGATCACAGGCATTTTCATTTGTAGCTCAGCCCTATGGAATTCTCTGCCTCATCAGATACGTGAGTGCCTGACTGTGGAGAGCTTGTAAGACTGCCTTGAAAACCTATTTATTTGAACTTGATTTTGGCACTGTCTTATAATTGGATTTTTGTTACTGAGTTGCATTTATTTACTGGAAAATGTATTTTAGAATTTTATGGTTTTGTTCATTGTACAGTGCTCTGGTACTCAGTGAAGCACGCTATATAAATAAAGAGTATTATTTATTATTGTTATTGTTATCATTATTATTAAAGCTAAGCTAAAGTGTCTAAACCGGGTTGTTTCCAATTCAGATTTCAAACCCCAGTCCTCGGCCTAGGTAATACAAACTGTTAATTAGCAAAAGACAAATTCATCTCATGGAACCTGAAGCCCCTTTTAAACTGCTCCACCAGTGGGGCTTCTGTCAAAGAATGAGGTGAACACTGCTTCATCAGTGGGACTTCTGACAAGGAATGAGGTAGAGTTCCATAGCAATGGGGCAGCCACTGAAAAGGCTCATGACCAGCACTGCTTTGATTGTGAGCGAGGTACCGTTAACAGGCAGTGAGTGACCAGATGCATGTGGAAATAGGAGCTCTTTCTGGTATTCTGGGCCCAGAATGTATGAGGCCTTGTATGTTAATTCAGGTACCTCAAAAATATGGGTGACAGGGCTGGGGGAAGGGGGCAGACCAGATTGGAGCAGGTCAGCAAACAAGGAGCATATCCAGTTTATTTAAATAAAATAAATAAAAAATTGGAGGATCGGGATGAGAGGTGGGCTACAAAAAAAAAAAAAAACGTCTAATTTTAGGAAAGTAGGAATACTTTATTTGCTTAAAGGAGAACTGCTGTGAACTTGTAAGTCGTTTTTCCCAATAGAAAGTGTTTTAAGAACTGGTTCAAATTCTGTTATTGTTCCATCTATACAGGCGTTTTAGTAACTTCAGTGAGTGTTTCTGCGTAATAGTTGGTTGGTAAATACCATTTTAGAACTGTATGATATAGATTATGTTCCAAACTATCTTAGAGTTCTGTAGCAGAACATGGATGCATTGTGCCAACAATAGAAGCGCAGAACAAGGACATAATCTACATCATACAGTTCTAAAATGATTGTTACCAGCAGCATGAAAATCAGAAACATTCACTGGGATAAAGAAGAACATGTGTAGCTAGAGCAATAGTGGAATTTGAACCAGTATTTAAAAAACAGCTTCTACTGGTGAAAAATGACTTATCAGTGCAGTTCTCCTTTAAATTATTGCTGTTTTCTGTATCGCTCCACCGTTGGCGATGGGGAACAACCAAAAATGGGGCATACTGTTTTTATATGTTTAACTGCCAGTTTCCAGAGTGGGATCTTTTCCTGTCCGTTGTTCACACCTTAGGCCAGAAGGTGTATACCTTGATGGGGTGGTGGTGGAAGGATTCCACAGCAGTGACTGCAGTATCATGGTCTCATTTTGTGTGTGTGTGGTTTTTTTTTTTTTGGGGGGTGGGGGCACTTCCCCTACCCCTTCATAATGAGTTGTATTTCACATTTTTATACATACCCAGAGGTCCGTTCTTTGATACTTAGTTAACTATGGCATCACCAGTAGGATGTGCCATGACAAAGCCCCTGCCAGAAAGCCACATTCAAAAGGTTTGTTTTTATCCCTGCCTCAGTTTGCAGAATAAAACTTTTATCATGCTTTGCCATATGCTTGCTGTAACTAGGGGTGAGTTTTCTACTGTCCTTGCTCCCTCCACCCCCCCAGGTGGCAAGGTTGGCTGAGGAGCTATTCCCAGGAGAACCAATCCTAGTCCCATATACTCTCTCGAGTATCAAGATCAGTAGAAGGGGCCTATTGGTGGAAGGCAGGGCTTGCGTTAATCCCCTACTGCAGTCCCCAGATGGAATTTTTGAGGATTTTGAAGCACAAAAATGAAAGCAATGCTTCAACATTAACCCTGTATATGGAAAGGTTTTCATGGATTTCGTTGGCAGAAAAAGTGTCAGGTAATGTTTTACAGAGCCACCACAGCAAATTTCTGACCCCAGGATTCTCTGGTCTGACCCCCAACATTTGAAGTAGAGGGCCAACCTGATCCCCACTTTACTAGTGTTAATGCAAGCTCTGAGGGCACAGAGGTGCCACCACCTGTCCCACCCTGATATTGGTATGCTGATGTGGACTCAAAGGTGTGTTTCCAGATGGCAATTTTAGCTGTTTCTGGAACTTTGCAAGGAACTTTCTGTTCCTCAGGTGGTTTGTCGCCACTCAACACTGCTGTCTAGAAATGGCAGCACAGAAATAGGGACCAGCTGCTGCTTCGGTGGTGCTGAGGGTTGAGGCACTGTATGCCCAGTGGCGGAGCCAGGTTTGGGAGCATTTGGGAGCCAAGGGGGACCATTCAGTCAATCACGGCCTCCACAGTGGGCACTAAACAGTGAATAAAGATGGTGGCAGGGCACCACTACTCACATTGGGGCAGCCAGGAGGGGCGACCACCCCCCAGCCCCCTCCTCTGGCTCTGCCACTGTACGCCACACCTCGCGCCATGCCGGCAACCTGAGTTCGGGAACGGACTCTGGTTACTCGGGGGGTCGGCCGTGGGAGAAAAGGATTGCGCATCCTTAGCTCTTTGTGCACTGTAGACTGACACCCAGTCAGCACAGCCATGCATGGGGAGGGCTCACATCCAGGGTGATGGGCTGGGACAGCCGCCCAGTGCATTGCATGGATGTGGGCTCGGGGAGAAAAATGGAGCAAAAAACCGGGAGCCAATGAGGCTGCCACCTCCGATTCTGGATTGTGCTCAAAATTGGGTAACACCAGCACTCCTCACCCTAGCCCGCTGCAGGGCGTAATCAGGGGGTGGCAGGGGGGGTCAGCAGAAGCGATTTATGAGTGGGGCAGGAGGAAGAGCCTCTGAGGGAAGGTCCGAGCCACTTGGCTCCTCGGAGGAGCATAAAGTATAAATGAAGGGAAAAAAAAAAAACAACCAAAGAAATGGGGACCAGCTGCATTCAGTGCCTGGAGTGCCACAGTTGCTGGGGAGCGGGTCCTTTAGTATCCCAGGCCTACACAGTGCAGATTAGATGTCTGGTTCCACAGGGCATGAGGGACAACAGTGAATAGTCTGAAAAATAGAATGATAAAGAAATCATTCACCTCAGTATGCACTTGTCTCTTGATCCCAGCTGTCTTAAATGATCATTCCAGTCACCCCCCCATCAAGCAAGCACTCCTGTCACAGAACACACACACACACACACACACACACTGTCGCACTCTCTCTCGCAGTCAGGACACAGTCTCTGCCAGTCCCTGAGCTGCAGTCACCAGTCCTCCCTAATCCATACACTGACCACCACCACTGGGTCCCCGTCTTATCAAGACCGCCTGATTCAACAGTGCCTTCATGCTCCATCGATCAATGTACTCACCTTCTGCCTTGATCATCAAACACCACACCTCCTTGAGCCACTTGCAGCCTCTGCTGACCCTTTCTGGCTCCCTAGTGTCTAGTGCTTTAAGACACAGCCTTTGCACCCCTTACAGACTTACAGCTGCTAAATGACACTTTGTGCCACATTTATTGAGTGCAGACCCTTCTAGTATGAGGCCAAACCAAAACCAAACCAACTTTATTTATATAGCGCTTTTCAAATCCAAGGCGCTGTACGTAAAAACATATACACAATAATAAAAATTTTAGCAAACGTTAAAACATCAACCATGACTAAGTAAAAGCTAAGCTAAATAAATATGTTTTTAAACCAACCTTAAAGCTATCGACCGTTGGGCATTCTCTCAACCAACAAGGTAGAGAATTCCACAGGGTTGGTGCTGAAAAAGCAAAAGCATGGGATCCTGATGTCTTTAATCGAACCCTGGGAATCTCCAGCAATCCCTCGATTGGCGGAGCGGAAGGGACGGAGGGGCAGTAGGAATCAGGAGATCTTTCAGGTAACGGGTCCCTGATCATGTGGGGCTTTAAGTTTAGTAAACCAACCTTAAGGTGATCCGCTACCAAATAGGCAGCCAGTGCAGTTCGCGGAGCACAGGCGTAATATGACTGGTTCTAGAAGTCCCAGTCAAAAGCCTGGCTGCCGTGTTCTGCACCAGCTGCAGGTGGCAGATATCAACCCCAGGTAGCCCTAGGTAGAGGGAATTGCAGTAATCAAGATGGGTAGTGACAAAGGCGTGGACCAATGTTGGAAGATCACCCGGAGGAACCAGGTGTTTCACCCGGGCGATATTCCTCATACGGTAAAAAGAGGATTTGACGACAGCTGATACCTGAGATTTTAGGGTCAGACCGTCATCAAAAATAACACCCAGATTTCGCACCTGATCGGAGGTAGAGAGTGGTATACCACCAGGTGACAAACCTGATGGTTGTCCAGCTCCCAAATCCGCCCCCGGACGACCTGGGTCCACTACCAATACCTCAGTCTTATCCGGGTTCAGTCTCAGCCAGCTGGAACTCATCCAAAGTCTGATCTCTGCAAGGCAGTTATTCAGCACAGAGAGTGCATCACTCTGACCGGGGAGAAAGGACAGATGCAGCTGAGTATCATCTGTGTAGAAGTGAAAACCCAGACTGTATCGCCTGATGATTTTTTCCAGTGGCAGCATATACACTGCAAACAACATGGGAGCTAAAATGGAGCCCTGCGGTACCCCACGAGGCAGGGAGTGAGCGACAGAGGAATAAATTCCAGTGCCAACTCTCTGGGACCTGTCCGTGAGGTAAGAATGAAACCATTTGAGGACTGTACCTGACAGCCCGTAAAAAACCCACAGGCGCTCCAACAGCACACCATGGTCTACAGTGTCAAATGCAGCAGAGAGATCAAGAAGGACCAGAATGGTACATGTCTTTCGATCCCTAGCCATTAGGAGGTCGCACAATACCCAGACAAGGGCAGTCTTCGTGCTATGCTTCTTCCTAAAGCCAGACTGGAGAGTATCATAGACATTGTGAGTTATAAGATGATCATCCAATTGCAATGCAACCACGTTTTCAATAACCTTACCAACAAATGGCAGGTTAGAGATAGGCTGGTAGTTAGCTAGACAGTCTGGATCCAAGGAGGGTTTTTTAAGGAGTGGTTGAACGACCGCCTCCTTGAGGGGGGTCAGGAAAGACCCCCCTCTCCAAAGACTTTCAGACAGTGTCAGCAAGGATTGGGCAGATAACTTCTACACACCCTACTAAGAGAGGTGTAGGGCCCGGATCCAAACTACAACTAGTTGGTTGCATTGTTTGGATGATCTTCACAATGTCACTGAACTCCAGCCGGCTAAATCTGACCAGACAGACCGAGCATGCCACTTCCGTCGACCGCTGCAGTCCCCATAGGGAAGTCAGACTGATGCCGAACCTGATGCTGGCAACCTTATCTGCAAAAAAATGAGCAAACTCCTCGCATCTTAGCTGAGAAAAAGCTTCTCTGGGCTGAAGACAGATTGGATTGCACAATCTGTCCACGATTCGGAAAAGCTGAGCCGGTCGATTCTGTGCAGCAGAAATCTCCCTGGACAGGAACTCTGCCTTCTTACGGGTGATTTCTGATTGATAGCCATCATAATGTGCCATCAACGTAAGCCTGTCAGCATCATGGACCGACTTCCGTCAGACTCTCTCCAGCCTTCGGCCAACTCACCTTAACTCCTTTAAGGAGCCATCAAACCAAGGGTTCCTTGGACGGAGGGCGAGAGGCCGATCACGAACAGGAACAGTTTTGTCCAGAGCATCTCCCACAGCCTTATTATAGGCTAGTACGAGATCATCTGGACTCATGCATTCACCCGACAAGCTCGATAGATCCAGTACCGCCGTTAGGTCACTGGGGTTAATACCCCTTAAAGGGCGGTACCGAACCATCTCCGTAGGGACAGACCTATTGGGGGGGCCCTGAAACTGAACCTTATGGTGTGATGGTCAGACCAGCTGACTGGTTCCACCCCCAGATCAGCAATCTCAATACCCTAAAGAAAGATCAGATCCAATGAATGACCCCCTACATGGGTCGAGGAGTTAACCACCTATGTTAGGCCCAGCGTCATCATCAGCTGGAGGAGATTTTGACCAAAATGTGAGAGTTCATCATCGACCCAGGCATTGAAGTCCTCCAGAACTATCAGTCTGGGGAACCTCAACACCAAGTCGACAATGAAGTCTGTCTCCTGCAGGAATTCTCCACCATCACCTGGTGGATGGTAGACGAGGAGAATTCTGCAGCCTACACCCTCTCCCAGGATATATTCAAAGGATCTGGTACTTCTCAATGGCACATCCACAAGGCCCAGCTCAGTCTTAAACATAATGGCCACACCCCCGCCCCTACGATCCAACCTGGGACGGTGTATCACCGAGAACCGGGCTGGAATTGCCGAGGCCAATATAGGGCCTGGATTTTCATCCAGTCAGGTCTCGGTGATGCAAGCCAGATCAGTTGATACAACAAGATCAGCTATAATAGCTGTCTTGTTTTTAATAGATCTGGCATTGCATAACACCGCCAAGGTAGGATGAGCTGTCGAGGAAGACCTTGGCACCTGTCAATTAAAATCGGAACC
Source organism: Neoceratodus forsteri (assembly GCA_016271365.2). Lineage (NCBI taxonomy): Eukaryota > Metazoa > Chordata > Ceratodontiformes > Ceratodontidae > Neoceratodus > Neoceratodus forsteri. Next base: position 738,552,635 of record CM028136.1, read on the forward strand.
CTTGGGTATGGGGACAAGACAAGAATAACCTCTATCCTGACCCCATTTGCCCCAGGGTGTCTCCTGAACCCCAAAACCCCAATCTGCCCACCCCCCTCCTGTCCCCCAGCAGGCCCAGCTCTCCACCTTCGCCTACGCTTCCTAAGCATGCCCAACACACGACACCTAAAATAGGTGTCTGATGACAATGGAGGACATTCAAAGGGACATAATTCCCTGAGTCTGGTGGGGGAATAACTCCCAACCGTCACTAAACCTCCCCAACACATTATAATTAAACAAATAATCAATAAACTATAAATAATAAATCACTCCTCCACTGTTTCTCACGGTGGGGGACAAACAAAAAGCCAAACACTATTACACATTTAAGAAAAGAAAAATATAAAATAAAACCCCAACCCAAAATATAACCCCAAAATAACAATAAAATGCAACAACAAATTAAAATATCAGTTATTGTCCAATAAGACGCATTGTCCAGTGTCTTCAAAAGTTGCTGAGTTTTAAAAGATAATGAACCCAAACTGAAAAAATGTGGTGCTCTCACTACCACAACAAGGGATAATAAATCCGAACTGAAAATTGTGGCACTCTCACTACCACAGCAACTGCAATTAAATTGTACATGAATCTCTGGTATCAAGGAAGCTCTCTCACTGCTTCCAAAAAAATGTAATTATAGTACCTGAAAATGATGTAGCACTGAATAAAAATAAGATGAAACAGCAAACCTTTGAAGGTCAAATCAAGGGAGGATAATAGAGGTATTTCTGGCCAGATAAAGAAAGGGCCCCGGAACAAGAGATACCCCACTTAGCCCACAAAGCTGCCAGTAAAACTAGAGGCCGTAAGGAGCAAAGGAAGATTATCCTCCAACCCTCCGACTAGTAGCCTCAACCCCACAGGAGTCTCCAGAACCGTGTGCCCAAACTCCATTACCAAGCCAGTTCAGGATCCTCAAATTCTCGGCCAAATGCAGCTCCAGCGCCTCCTCCAGATAAATATCAGATGAAGCTCAAAGCGGCAGTCAGCTAGACAGTAACCGACAGGCGTAGTCGAGGAAACTGCAGTCAGCATCCAGAAAACCGCAATACCCAGAAATCCAGCCACACACGTCAGCACAGTCAGCGTCCACAATATTTCCAATTAAAAAGCTAAAAATCCCACTGTCTCGATATATAGCCAAATCAGGCAATAAGTCACCAGGACGCCAAGCACTACAAATGCTTCCCTCTGCCCCGAAATCCTATAATGGGCGAGGGAAATCCTCAGTCTCAAAGCCAGAGAGCAGTAATCTTGTAATAAACCCAGGGAATCCTGATAGAGGCTCCACCAGTCGGTAAACTAGTCCGTTGCAAAAATCCCAGTGTACAAATAGGGGCTAATCTTAAAGGAAGCAGGTCAGAATGAACACAACACTCGACCACGATTTTCCTGCGTTTTAATGCTTCCACAAGTTTAGCGATTTAGCGTTTTTTAGCAATCCTGTAGTAAACCCAGGGAATCCTGATAGAAGCTCCACCAATCTGTAAGCTACTCCGTTGCAAAAAGCCAAAAAGGCCACAGATTTGTTTAGTGTACTCGACCTAAGGGTTGCTCTATGGCCCACATTTCCATGCTGGTGACCTAGGTTTAGTAGTGGATTCAGGGAGCTGGGTTCAGTGTGTCTGTAGCTGGATAGTGCATTTGAGAGCAGTGCAAGTCGACGGAGGAGGGTGACTAGTTCATATGGCAGATTGTCCCATCACAGCAGGCCAGAGAGCCCCACCTTATTAAAACATAGAAACATAGAATTTGTTGGCAGATAGCAGCCTTATGGCACTGAGAGTTGAGGCACTGTATGCCACACCTCGTGCCGCGCCAGTGACCCGGGTTCGGGAATGAGCACGGACTGACGGGGGTTGGCAGGGGGAGATAGAGAGGATTGAGTGTCCGGAGGACTGCTCTCCTCTCTCAGGGAAGGAGGGATAGCTGTCCTGCCCATTGATTGCCCTCTAGCAACGGCTGGGGGGAGATATGGGTTGGGAAGCTCAAGCTGACGTATGAGTCAGCGGGGAGAACAGGAAATGGAGCTGGCAGGCTCCATCATGGCCCTGCCAGTGCCGTCCCGATGCCCAGAATCTGGATTTATGTTCCGGGGGCTGACTCCGCCCGACCCTGTCACAGGAGGAGCAACCCATGGGGATCACCGGGGCGTCTGCCGGGCAAGGTGGGGCCTGAGACCGAGTTCCCTCTGAGGGAGGGACCGGAGCCACCTGCCAGGCACCCCGGAGGAATAAAATAACAAAAAAAAAAAAAAAAAAAAAAAAAGAATTTGTCAGCAGATAAGGACTACTTGGCCCACCCAGTCTGCCCATTTTTCCCCTATCTGCAGCATCACTGCAAACCCTACTTGATCTTTGGCTCTTTCTCCGGCCCCTCATTCCTTTCCAGTAGGATTCTCTTATGCCAATCCCAAGCTTGCTTGAACCCTTCCACTTTTTCAGCCCGACCACCTCAGCTGGTAAACTGATCCAGGAATCCACCACTCTTTCTGTGAAGAAGTACTTTCTCAAATCTGTCCTAGATCCCCCCACCACTTCATATCATGTCCCCTTGATCTTGAGCACATTTGTTTGCTGACAAATACTCCCTCCTGTACCTTAATTACGTCCTTTAGGTACTTGGAGGTCTCTCATGTCTCCCCTCTCCCTCCTCTCTTCGAGGATGTACATACTAAGTTCCTTAGTGTCTCCTCATAGGGCTTTTGATGTAGACATAGAAACATAGAAGTTGACGGCAGATATGGACCTCAAGGCCCATCCAGCCTGCCCATTTCTTTTTCTACCTTATAAATGTGCTATCGGCCTTTGCTCTGTCAATGGGCTATCTATTCATACTCATCTGTATTGCTCCCTTATGCCTATCCCATGCCTGTTTGAAGCCCTGCACTGTATTCATATCCACCACTTCCTGAGGTAGGCTGTTTCATGGATCCACCATCCTTTCTGTGAAAAAGAACTTCTTCACATTACCCCTTAAACGGCTTCCCTCTAATCTCATGCTGTGTTCTTTTGTCCTGCTCTTTTCCTTATATTGAAACATGTTGGACTCTTTCACCTTGTTAATGCTCTTAAGGTGTTTGAATGTTTCGATCATATCACCTCTCTCTCTCCTTTGCTCTAGGGTATACATATTGAGCTCCGTTAATCTGTACTCATATGTTTTCTGATGCAGTTCCTGCACCATTTTGGTTGCCCTTCTCTGGACTTCCTCAATTTGGTTAATGACCTTATGAAGGTGTGACCTCCAGTACTGCATGCAGTACTCCAGATGGGGCCTAACCAGTGTCTTGTAAAGAGGGATTATTACCTCCCTCTCCTGACTTGTGATACCCATACTAATACACCCTAACATCCCTCTAGCCTTTACCTACTACTTTAGTGGGCTGCTTGGATGATTTCAGGTCATCGGTGACTAAGGTTACCACCTTTTAAGAAGCCCAAAGTGGGACACATCTTACTGAAACATGATTTTTCGCAGGACAGTACGTAACCTCGAACAATGCAGCAGACTTATTTTCTCTATATAATGAGAGTTAAGGCTAAGTATTGTAGTTTCTTAGTTGCTTCTATTGTTTTTTATCATTTTAAGGTATTGTAGTTAAGATATTGGAGTTTTCTGCAACATTTAGTGGAAAGTTAGAACATTTTTTCTACTGTAAAATTAGGACATGTAGTATTTTTCATATTTTTTGCAGGACACAGCTGCCCAAATCAGGACTGTCCTGCGAAAATCAGGACAGGTGGTGACCCTATCGGTGACGATGATGCCCAAGTCTCTTTCTTCCCTTGTGACTGCCAGCAACTCCCCTCCCAGCCTATAGGTGGCTTCAGGGTTTCTCTTCCCTATATGCATGATCTTGCACTTCTTTGCATTAAACCCCAGTTGCCACTCTTCTGACCATTTTGCTAGTTTATCCAGATCTCTTCTCATTCTGCCCACGCCATCTGGATCATCTACTCTGTTGCAGATCTTGGTGTCATCGGCAAACAGACAAACCTTACCCTCCAATCCATCTACAATGTCACTGATGAAAATATTGAAGAGGACTGATCCCTGAGGTACCCCACTTGTGACTTGCATATATTCTGACTGTATACAGTTTACCACCACTCTCTGTGTTCTGCCCTTCAACCAGTTTGCCACCCATTTGACCAACTTCTGACCCACCCCGAACCTACCCAGCTTACTAATCAATCTTCTATGTGGAACAGTATCGAAAGCTTTGCTGAAGTCAAGGTAGGCGACATCAACTGCTCCTCCTTGGTCCACCACTCTGGTTACCCAGTCAAAGAAATCTATGAGATTAGTTTGACAGGACCTTCCTTTTGTAAACCCATGCTGTCTTGGATCCTGTGCTCCTATGGATGCCAGGTATTGCCGATTCTTTCCTTAAGAGTGCCTCCATAATCTTGCCCAATACTGAGGTAAGACTGACTGGTCTGTAGTTCCTGCTTCTCCTGCTACCACTCTTGTGGAGCAGGATCACATGAGCCCTTCTCCAGTCTTCTGGGGCCTCTCCTGTGCTCAGAGACTCACTAAACAGTTCTGATAATGGCTCTGCTAGTTCCACCCTTAGCTCCTTTTGTACCCTGGGATGTATGCCATCAGGTCCCATTGCCTTGTCAACCCTGAGCTTATCGAGCTCTTGTAGGACCCTTTCTTTTGTGAAGGGACTAGTGAATACCTCCCTCCCCTCTGTGTCCATGGTGCTGAGCTGTGGGCCCTGCCCTACCTTCTCTTCAGTAAATATTGAGCAGAAGTATCTATTTAGGATAGATGCTTTTACATGGTCCTCCTCCTCACACGCCCCCTTATCTCCTTTGATCTAAGCAATACCCCTTCTAGACTTTCTCCTTTCACTAATGTAGCTATAGAAGGTCTTGTCACCTTCTTTTACTGTTTGTGCTAGTGTTTCCTCAGTTTGGGACTTTGCTGCCTTACTGCCTTCCCTGCTTCCCCTAGGGAAGTTTGGTATGCCTCCCTATCTTCATCCCGCTGTGTTCCTTTATATTTCCTGAAGGCTAGCCTTTTGTCTCTGACCTTTTCTGATGTTGTTTTTGAGAACCAAAGTGGTTTCCTTCTTCTTTTGCACTTCCTTTTCTCTATAACACAATGGGATGTTGCTTCAAGTATTGCATCCTTAATGCTTGCCCACTTTGCCTGTACTCCCTCACCTGTATTTCTTTTTGCCAGGGCTAGCTTAACTCTGTTGGCCATCTTATCAAAGTCAGCTCCTCTGAAGTCCCATATTTTTGCCTTGGAATGGGATGATTTAGTTGTAGTGGCCAAATTGAACCATACCATGTGATGGTCACTGGCCCCCAGGTGACCTTCTACCTGGAGATGTGTGATCCTTTCCCAGTTAGTCCGTACTAGATCTAGGATGGCCCTGTCTCTTGTGGGTTGTTGTACCAGTTGTATGAGGCCCTCCCCCTACAGGGAATCCACCATGTGTCTAGACCCCTGTACCACTTTAGTTGCCCTACATTGGACCACCTCCACCCTGTTTGTCTTTCAGACAATGTGGTCTCCAGAGCTGTACACAGTATTACAGGTGAGGTCTCAGCAGTGATCTATACCGAAGCTACACCACCTCCCTCCTGCTGCTGATCCCACTCCCTATGCAACCCAGCATCCCATTAGCCTTTCCAATTGACTTGGCAAACTGCTTGGCTAACTTTAGGTAATCCAAGATGATTACACTCAGGTCTCTCTCTCCTGCTTAGTGGTTGTCAATAACACTACCCCCCCCCCATTCTGTACTCTGACCCTAGTTTTCTGTACTCCGTGTGCATTATTTTTCACTTTTTTACATTGAAACCCAGTTGCCATACCCTTGACCACTCCTCTAGTTTTCTCACATCTCTGTTCATCCTTTCCACCCCCAGTGTCAGCTGTATTAGATTTTGATGTCATTCACAAAGAGGCAGACTTTCTCCTCCAGCTCCTCTGCAGTGTCAATTATAAATATATTTAAAGAGGACCGGTCCCAGCACTGATCCCTGAGGCACCCTGCTGGTCATCCTCTGCTCCTCGGAAAGAACTTACTACCACCACCTTCTGCCTCCAATCCCCTAACCAATTCTTTACCCAGTTTGCCACCTTTGGACCTACTCCAGAACTCCCCAGCGTGTTTGGTAGTCTGTGTTGAATGGTATCAAATGCCCTGCTGAAACCAAGGTATGCCACATCCACAGCACCACCCTGATCTAATTCCTTAGTCACCCTCAAAGAAATCTATCAGTTTCTTTTTACGTGACCTCCCTCTCGTGAATCCATGCTGTTTCTAGTCTTGTAACCCATTTGATTCAAGATATTCTACTATCTTCTTCTTCAACAGTGATTCCATTAACTTTCCCACCACCGATGTCAGACTGACTGGCATATAATTTCCAGCCTCCATTTGCCCTCCTCCAGCCCCTTGGAACCACACCTGTTTCCAGTGACCTGTTGAAAAGGACTGTGAGAGGCGGAGCCAATACCTCCCTGAGTTCTTTCAGTACCCTAGGATGTACCCTGTTTGGTCCCATTGCTTGCTTTGTCTGCTTTCAAACTAGCGAGTCCCTCTAGAACTCTCTCCTCTGAAAAAAGGTCTGGTGTCCTTCTCCCCATCACAGAGCTCCTATTACTTTTTTGTGGCCCCTCCCCTTCTCCCTCCAGAATGAACAGTGAATAAAAGTATTTGCTTAGTATATCTGCTTTTTCTGTGCAGCCCCCCCCCCATCCTTTATAATCTTACAATCCCTTCCAGGGGTCATACCTTAACTTTTTTTTGCACTAGCCAGCTGGGCTAGTGAACCAGAGATTGCACTAGCCCACAGAAGTTTGCAGTAGCCCACAGTCAGTATGGTTAACAGTAATTTGTTTAAATGAAAAGGCAAATACAATTGTATTTGACCTGCCAATAGTCTGGACAGCTACCAACTGATTTTGCACTGTGCTTTTAACTGCAAACCACACATACACTATCTCAGCTTCTGTGACTGAAGAGTCAGTGGTTCTGTCACTGATGACTGAAATGAACTTTGTTCCCATAATGGATAAAGTTACTGAACTGATACCTAGCCCTTTCATATCATCAAGGCTGCACATCCACACAGTCTGTGAAAGGACATCCTTTCTTAGCAATTGCATGGCATGTGCAAAACAGGTTATCTAGATGGTGAAGCATTGCTTCAGTCATGTTCTTCAGCATTCCCTCCGCATTAGTTGTCCCTGGAGTAGCAATGCTGGCATCCTCCTTTTCCTTTGCCCTAGCATGAACTTCACTGATATTATGGGTCGAGACAGAGTCAAGCCAGCAGTTATCTGTACCGAAATGAAAATTATTTTTATTGCTCGCCTTACCCAACTGTATTTCATGTTTGACAGACAAATGGCAGAACATCAGATCTTTTGCATCATCATACCCCAACCAGTCATATTTTTCTAGTCAGCATTGCTGGAACTGACGGCTTCACTTTGTCTTTTCGTACTGGTGATCTTTTATTGGTTTGTCTTCATCAGCATGCTTTCTATTACTGTCAGCTGGGTTACTGACTTCTTTAATATATATCCACATTTTCAGATTTGTAGTTAATAAAGTTGTCGTGAAAAGTTGTGCGTGTCTTTCTTCCCTTTTTCGACCCTTGCCACAGATCCCAGAAATGCATGATTGTCCCAGTTCTATTAAAAAAATGTTCACCAAAAAAAAAAGTAAGGATAAATTCAATGGCATCATCCTATAACTGTTATTTATTTATTTTTATTATTTGGCAACCAGGTAACTCCCATTGCGCACAAGACCCAACTTCAGGGGTGGCCCAGGAACACAGGGAGCTTAAGTGACTTGGTTAGGGTCACACAGTATGCAAGTGGAGGCTGTGGGAATTTAAACCCCAGATCTGCTGGATGTACAAAGCGCATTCACAACCTGTTGCTTTCTCTGTTAAACACTCTTCAGTTTTCCTTTCCATGACAGCCATGTATTCTGATATGCTTGGTCCGCCTTTCTGATAATTGAACTATTAGTACTTGTGGTATCTTCAATACTACATTGTGTTCCCTTTACCTCATCAGCTATTGCTGTTTCTTTTCAAATGTCTGACATCACATTCCACAGTTTGACACATCATTCCATGCTATTTATTCCAATGGCCTGTAAAGATGTAGCTAATATCATGGAATGTTCAGGTTGTTAGTATATAAAATTAGAGCAACAGCTGCTAAGGACTTAGGGGAGAAATAATCAACACAGTGACAAAGGCAATAAAAATGTGAAACCTAATTTGGAAAAGTGGGTCTAAAACATACGAGACTATAGGAAAAACAAAAAGGAACCAATTTCAGCATATAAAGGTGCAAAACTGTTTCCTGTCATGGCAATAAATGATCATACTTTAAATTCAGTTAAAAAGATTAGGTTGCTTTACTGCTGTTGATCTTAATGGTCATACTTTACACCTTCTAGACAGACTGGTTTTACAAACAAAGGCCTGTGACTAGTGATATCAGAACTTTTTTTGTAACCTGGACATGCTTGCAACAGTGAATGATTTGATACAATCAGTTTTAATACTATCTGAGCACACAGAATGGCCAAAAAACTGGACTACATTTAATCAAAACCGGATGACCAGATAAAGGCCCTGAAAACTGGATTATCCGATCTACAACCGGACAGGTGGCAACTCTAGAACTGTGCTGCTCCTGGACACAGTCACAAATCTGCCACAAGTACTGAGCTAAACAAGGAAAGAAAAGGAAAAGGAGAAAGGTTACCAGCAACAAATAAAAGCAGTAGTTGGTATAAAATGAAACCGTTTGTAAATGCACTACACACAGCCATTTTGTTTTGTTTCATTTCACTAATGCTAAAGCAGCACATAGTTAAACCTCCATGAAAAGGACCTGGCTCTAAATTAGATAAGTTATATTTATGTATATATTTCTTTATTTATTTGATACCTGGGTTGAGAATAGAAATTCAGCTTTCCACAGGAGGAAGTGCACTAGCCCAGCTGGGCAAGTAACAGAGATTCTGCACTAGCCTGTGACAATCTGCACTAGTACCCGGGCTAGTAAATGAATGTGAAGGTTGACCCCTGGTCCCTTTTCTGGTTCCCCTCTTTTCACTTACAAATGGCTTGCCCCATTCAGTACTTCTTCAGCAATCCTCACTTCAGTCTGTGCCTTTATACTCCTTACTGCTTGGTTTAAAACAGGTGGTGCTGGTGCACAAGTCTGCCGTGTCAGCTGGGCTGACGGATGCTTCAGCTTGATGGGGCAGTGGAAGGACCGTGAAAATCGTGCAAGAACCCCCAGTGCATGCCAGTTTCTGGAGAATAAAGACTCTCTCTCACCAAATGTTGTTTTGTGTATTTATTGTACCTTTATCTGGTTACAGTACTCTAGCCAACGGTTTGAGGATAACTTCCTCTTTTCTCAGGGCATACAGTTATAAAAAACAAAAAATATTTTTTTACGTGACAGAAGCAGACACATTTACAATATTTATATGTCTGAAATCATATTAATATAACCAACTATTAAAACTCTTCTATACCTCATCTGTTTGTCTGATATCTATTTTTGTATATACTGTTATAAATATTACAGTACCTCTCTCCACGTTAGTGTCACTCTGAAATTAGTTATTTTTTGTGTTTGAGCACATAAATACTAGTGAACATATGACAACAGGGTTTTAAATAAGCTCGGAAAATTGATTAGCAGTTTTGCACGTGAAAGTGCTAATCAGTTGTGAAAATGAATAGCGCATGCCTCGATTTGATTAGCAAAATCAAAATGCTTAAATATTGTAACCTAAATAAAGTTTTTTATTAAAAATTGGTTCTGTCTTGGTTTCATGTATTTCATCAGTACCCCTACACACACAGACACACACACGTTGAGTATCACATCCTCCCCACCCTTGTCCCCTCTGCCAGAACCATTAAAGCCTTCCTCCTACCCATCTTAGTGGCTAATCACCCACTCCGCCCATGGGGTACCTGCCAAAATCCCCATCCATTTCAGCTTCCCCAGCATGGCCCCTTTGCCAAAAACTTAAAGCTCTGAGTCACCTGTTGCAGTGACAACCCTCCCACCACCATACCTCTCAACCATTGATGACATAAATACTGCTGCTTTTATTGTTCACACTGTTGAACCCATTGCCTTTACTTATTTGTGGTCATTTCTGACTCCACGTTATATATTTCTGCTTTAAAGTCTGAATTTACATCACCTTCTCTGTGTTGGCAGCATCTCTTCTGTGAGGGCGGAGGAAAAACAAATCAATTTTGAGGGGTAAAATGTGGACATCCCTCATAATCAGGGACAGAGGTACTGTAGCCTCAAACCCACTTATGCCAGCATCCTCCCACAACCCTTCCCCACCCATGTCCCCACACTCACCCACATAAGGTGCTTTGTTAGTTTTAGAGCAGTTCCCAGTCTCACCGCTGCAGCCCCGGAATAAATGTCAATCGCTGGCACAGTTTACTGTACAAATTAACTAATCCACCTAGTAGCGCCGCCCGTGGTATTCTCAGTCTCACTGCCACGGGCCCTGAATGCCGGTAGTCGCTCCCAGTAGTGCTTTGCGATCGCACGGGTGGCGCTACTAGGTGGATTAGTTAATTTGTACAGTAAACTTTGCCAGCGATTGACAGAGTTTATTCTGGGGCTGCGGCGGTGAGACTGGGAACTGCTCTAAACTAACAAAGTACCTTATGTGGGTGAGCGTCTGTGGGGACATGGGTGGGGAAGGGTGGTGGGGCTGAGATGGTCGAGGGGAGGATCACAGAATGCATCGCAGTTTTTTGCGATGCAGAAGTGAGAAAGGATCGCCGGAGCAGCCGGATCACATCGCAAATTGCGCTGCAGTACCGGCTATTTAAAACCCTGGACAAGAACCCTGTTGTTCTGGTGACTAGATCAGTATTGTTTCTTGTCCTTTCTTATACTGTATTCCAACCCATTTATTTAAAAATTTGCTTTTGTTAGAAATGCAAAGATATAGACTACCTCTACCCTTTCATACTTTGGTACTGCCAAACATAGGTATTCATGTTTTATCATCTCCTAAAAATGAAAATATTTAATACCCATTTCTACTAATTGAAAATAGGATCTGCCTGTTTTATCTAAACAGCAGCCATTCACATTTCTTAGTTGTTGCATTAGCCTTGAATTCTCCTATTTTTCTGTCATAGAAGTCATTTTGCACTCTTTTTAAATGTTTTATTTGTGAAAAACAATAGAACAGAAGGAAAATATATATGCATCTAACAATTGCTTCTTTCCTTTACGTGCTTTTTAAATGCATACTAATCTGATGCAACAGATAACTCTTCTTAATTCTAGCAAGGGTACACATCTAATGTTAAACTGATAAAAAGTAAATATGTGGCAGAAATACTTTTGATTAGGCCAGTTGCCTGGCTGTCGCATAAGGGGAGCATCTTCCTTTATATTTTTCACTGCCTGGAAACAAGTGTAAGTGGTAATCAACTGCCTTTTATTGCGTCATTCATTCAAAATGTTTTACTTTCTTTTATAACATGGGTTCCAAAAATTCTGTATTCTGATTCGTCCTAACAGGTCACCTGACCATTGATTGATCCCTGATATATCCACAGTTGCATGTTCACAGGGCTTTATTTTAACATATCTTTAGGTAAACCTCTAAAATAACATTGCCCATGTTATCAGAGGATTAACCCACTACAGGGTGTGGGTTTACTAAAGTATTAATCCTCGCCTGGGTGGTTGAAGTCACTCAGCTTCGTCTCGTGACCTCAACCCCCCCACCCCAGGCGTGGATTAATGCTCAGTAAACTCATACCCTGTCGTGGGTTAATCCCTCCATAACTTTTGCTTTGTAATATATCTCTGACCAACTGGTAAGGGGGGGGCACTTAACCCTGTCCATGCAAGGAAACTCCTGGCACCTTGTCTGCCAACTGACAAGGATGTCGGCAGCTCATGTGTTGCTGCCTTTATAGTGTGTGATGCTGCCTGGAGGGTGCGAGTGCTGGCAGGTGTGGGCGTCATACGCCGTATGTATTGATGTCAGCATCTCCATGACATCATGACACATGCTATACTAGCACAGACCCCCACTGGAACAGCAGAGCTGACTTCTGCCTCTGACCCTTGCCTCAAACAGCTCATTACTTTCTTCAAGTGACAGTTTATTCTACTGGGTATTATGCATATCTCTTATGACACCTGAGCCAGTATATCTTGCACTACTGTACCAGTGCCATCAGATGTACAATGTATTCACCTGGTTTTCTGGTCTCGGCTGTTTCTAATGAAATGTAGCTATAATTGGAAAGGTAGTTCCTCATGGAGTATGATCTGAATGGGACAGACTGAACAAATTTAACAAATTATGGGGAGGGAGGCTATGTATAGTGAGGGCATATCGAACAAAGAACAGTAAGAACATCTTGTAAAGAACTAGAACTGCTGGAGGACAATTTATTAGTAAACAGTGAACAAATAGAACAGGATGATAAGGTAAATGGCAAAATAGTTTTACCATTTACGAGGCCTGTTAGTACAGTCCCCAAAACTTATAACGGGCTAGTTTGTCATAACGTTATTTGCCCAATATAGAAGATGGACAGTGTAACCATTTTTACGATCTAACATAGCTGCCATCTGCTATGGAAATTGATGGCCACACTTTTTAAGTACTGTACTGTATTGAGACGGAATTTAAAATAAAGAAATTCAGTGTTTTAAGTAAAGTCACAGTACTGTAGTAGAGCCGCACTATAGTAGCACTACTCCTACTTGTGTTCCGTGAAGCATTCAGTGATCCGGGTAAGGTTTCTTCGACATTCGGCGGCATTTCCCAGTTCAGAAGCTGGTCAGCACTTTGATCCGTGGCCCTACAGAAAGTTAAGTGGGCTGAACGAACATTGGCATGAGCAGCTGGAACTCCTACCCAAAAAGACCACAGGGAACAGGTACAGTGTCAGGGACTAACAGTTAATCAGGGACTGCCACTGCAAATCCAGCCTTTTTCAAGCATCGCACACTAGCAGTGTGATTCCCCAACAGCTTTGTTGAAGACTGACACAGAAGGTATCTTTTATCATTCTACTACTAACTGCTAAGCGATTAATTGCTCGGTGTAACTGTACTTGCTAACCGCTAATTAGGTGTGAACACTGTCAGAATCTGGCAGATTCGGGGTTAATTTGCCCGTAATAGCAAGCGGGTCAGGATCGTTATAAACAGCGTTTATATAATGGCACTCAATTAGAAATGGCAAATGGTTTTACTGACTTGCCAGTTGAAACCGACTGCCCGCTTTAACTGCAGATGGTATAAGTGGAGTAGACTGTACTGGGCTGCAAGAGACAGACAATGCTTCACACATACTGACACCACAAACTTTGTTGGTTCTCATATATATTAGAACAGAATGATGCTGATAGATATATATGGTATGACATGACGAGGTCCACATACTGAACCCGGCCAGAGTGGATCACAAATATTGTGGAGACACAAAGGGATTAAGTGCTTCATGTCCCCAAAAATGTCAAGCTACAGGAGATCTCTCATCACCTCTTCTGATGTTACTTTTAGGAAACCTTTTTGCAGTGCTCGAGTGGTTTGTCCCACATTTATCAAGTCACCAGGACATTTTAGTAAGTACACCACACATGAGGTCTGGCAAGTTACAAAATCTCTTATTCCAGTACTTTCATTTCTTGCCACATTCCATACATTCTTGACCCTGTATGTACTGGTGCAGGTGCTACAGTGGTCACATGGAAAATTACCTCTAAATGTGATTTGTTAAGGTTCTGAGGGTATTCTGTCTCTATGTTAGGCAGACTCCATGTGATAATGGCGAGTTAATTAAGGTGACCGTCAGAATGGTGAACCCGGAAGCACGAAGGCACAAACGGCGCCTACAAATTACGGCGACTGTCAGAAATAGCGACATTTACAGAGTTCCACCGCAAAATACGTCGCAAGGCAGCGAAACTAAACCTGGAAGTGGAAAATATTGGCCAGACATCGTTCTACTATTCCACACCTGTGCACACCTTGGCTACTTTTATTCATGTGGGGGGCTACTCCTCCCCCATCCCCACAGGGGTTATGCTCTCAACCCCCATCTCTGAATATACCACCCGAGGCATTCATTGACAGTGAAGATAGCCATACCACTGGAATCGCTATTATTGCATGCTTGCCATGAATTGTATGTCACTGTTTTAGCATTCACCATTCTGCCATCATCCTTTGTTGCCATGCCGTATTCACGTGCTACCGCTAGGCATGTACTGTTCTGTCCCTGATGTTTTTACCCCTTTTGGCTCCCACCAAAGGCCTATTCTGAAATATTTTCTCCCCGCCTGGTGCTGTAAGTTCATTCCAGTGTTTGCTTGTAGTGTTCTTTATCACCTGCAATTTATCTGAATATATAGTAATGCGTATCATCTGATTGGTTTCCTGATTTTTTTTTTTAATTTTTTGCTCTAAAATGCTTTCTGCTGTTGTAATTTGACTTCTCTTCTCTGCCTCCCTGAGTATCTTATGTGTGTATCCCCTTTTCAGGAGCCTGTCTGTGAGATCTTTACATGCCTCAAATCTTTATCTTTAGAACAGTTTCTGCAAGCTGTTTTATACTGTCCATGTAATATATGAATTTTCTGGTGAAGGCTAGTGGAAACTGTCCCCTCTGAGTACACTGTTCGTCAGTACTTCTACAGTACGGTGCAGTCAGAATGACGGCTTGTGTACACCAAGGCCACTTGTCATGGATCCTGTTGCACATAGAAACTGGGCGGGTTAGTGGTCGATGGGGCTTAGTGCTTGCCTTAGGCCAAAGAAAGGTGACCCACATGGGCGTTGAGGAGAAAATGTATATGTGGGGAACAACTGGTGCTAGATATTCCTGACTTCCTGACCCAGGACAGCTGTTTCTACAGTACACGCATTCGCTGATAGCTTATGTTGTGGCTGGCCGTGGAGATGAGAGGAGGGTTGTGCTGATGGCTGTATGTGACTGATTGGAGCACCAGGAACAGGATTGAGGGGTGAGTGTGGGTGGTGGGATGTCTGCGGGCTGGTTGGGTTGGGGGTCTGTTCGGTGGCCACTGGACCACCAGGATGTGCTATATCAATGTATACTGCAGGCACGGGAGTGGGGAGACCCAGTGGACCACCAGGGAATATTTTACAGTAATCAGATGAGCAATCAGGGGTGGGGTGGGGGTGACACACTGGACCACCAGGGAATATTGTACAGCGATTGGACGGGAGATCGGTGGGAGGATACACTGGACCACCAGGGAATGTTATATATAGATTGCACGGGAGAAAGGGGTTGTGCATCTTCAGTACAGCCGCCCTGCCTTCGGGTGGGGACGGTGGTGGGGGCATATGCTTAGTGCCAGTTGAGATTGTTTTCAGCGGCAGTACACAATGCCATTTGAGTTTTTTTTGTTTTTTTTTACTGCCGCTGCAAACCTTTGAATATTCTGCTGCGCTGGTATGCACGAGTGGACCCCCTCACTTGCATAGGCTCAGTAGTATTTTAGTGCCTTGGTGCTGCTGGGTTTGGGGGCACTCCTGAGGCCTGTCATGCAAAATCAGGTTAACACCCGTGCTAACCCATGCTAACTGAGTTCGTGCTGGTGCTAATCTAATATCCGGCCCATTGTCCATGAATTACATGTGCTGCTAGCTAGCCGGTGCAGTGGCAATGTGTCTGTCTGTGACGCTGACGTACCAAGTTTTGGAATGGACTTGGGAGTCTGAGGGCCGTCCGGGGGGGGGATTGAGTGTCCAGTGGACGGCTCTCCTCCTGTGGGAGGGTGGCTGTGTGTCTGGTGCAACACAGGCCCCTGGCGGAGGCCGGGGGGCTCTGCTGTGACCGGTGCCTGGGTTAGTGGGAGGCTCGACAGATGTCGGATTCATCTCTTGGATGTCATTGCATGCCCCACTTCCTGGGGAGGACAGCATTGCAAAAATGATCCCACCACTGGCGGATGACACCTCATGCCAGACCCCATACCGCTAACAGGACTCCTGCTCCCATCTCTGACTTAAAGTCTGACGGTCTGTACTGGTGGCCCTGCCCCGGGGGGGTTTAAGCATATGGGTACTCCAGGAGTTGGGAGTCTTGGGGCGTGTGTTGGGGCATTGTGTACTGCTGCTGAAAACCATCTCAACTTGGCACTAAGCATATGGCCGATGGGGCTCGGTCACAGACCACAAAAAAAAAAAAAAGTGCTGCTAGCACAAACTTCTAATGCCATGGAGAATTCTGATCTGTGCTTAATTTTTTTTTATCTTTCTTTTCCTAGGACTGCTTAGATCCAGATATATACCTGTCACTGTTATGTGCGTCAGGTAGAGCTGTGATTTAAAAGGATTATGGGCGAAAGAAGATATGTCAGAAGAAACAATTGGTGACTCACAATCTTCTTTGAAGGCAGTAGCTGTGCGTGTGGTTGATCTGCCACTATCTTGGTATAATTCTCTGGCTGAGGTAATTGATTATGTCTGAATAATGAAACTAAATGTCATTGTTTCTGGAAGTCAAAAGGGAACAGTAAACACCAAGAGCCCCACACCCAAGTATGGGGCAGGTCCAGATTTGCACTTCATATGCAATTTGTTTTTTACTTACAGTTTACTGTAGTATAGTAGATTGTATCAGACTAATAATGCTTACTTCAAGGCTGACATGTTCTTGTAAATATAAATCCCAGAATTCCTTGCAGATAATGTCAGAGATGCAGATGATGTTGGAGCAGGGCTGCGGTACTGGGAGATTCAATTCAGTTTGTCTTTGTCTCTAAAAAAGCCCTATTCGCGCTGATCATTGTGCTTGTAAAATAAAATTATATAACTATCATACTTAAAACTGTAAAACCATTCGCATAATCCATCAACATCTCAGTAACTCAATAAGCAGGAAATGCCAGATCAAACAAATATGTCTTTAGGGCTGTTTTGAAGCTCTCCACCGTCAGGCACTCATGTATCCGACGAGGTAGAGAGTTCCACAGGTTGGGGGCCACAAATGCAAAAGCCTGGGCCCCAGATGTCTTCAGCCAAACCCTGGGAACCTCTAGTAATCCCTCATCGGCGGAGCAGAGTGGTCGGAGGGGGCAGTAGGGATGCAAGAGCTCTTGCAGGTAACTCGGACCCCATCTATATAGGGCTTTAAAAGTCAGCAAGCTGACTTTAAAGGTGATCCACCACTGTACTGGCAGCCAGTGCAGTCCACACAGCACAGGTGTGACATGGCTAGATCGAGACAGCCCCATCAACAGCCTGGCTGCAGCGTTCTGCACCAGCTGCAGGTGACAGATATCAACCCCAGGAAGCCCTAGGTACAGGGAGTTCTAGTAGTCAAGGCGGGAGGTCGTAAAGGCGTGGACCAAAGTAGGTAGGTCGCCAGGTGGAATAAGGTGCTTAATCTGGGCAGTATTCCTCAAATGGTAAAAAGAGGACTTGATGATAGCCGGCACCTGAGAACGCAGCGTCAGCCCATCGTCAGGAATAATACCCAGATTCCACACCCATTCAGAGGTCAACAGCTGGCTACCCCCAAGCCAAAGCCCAGAGGCTGCGCCTGCAGCCAACCCCTCTACCCGATGACCCGGATCTTCCACCAGAACCTTGGACTTATCCGGATTCAACCTCAGCCAGCTGGTACTCATCCAGTCTTGGATCTCGGCGAGGCAGTTGTTGAACACAGAGATCGCACTATCCTGCTCAGGCACAAAGGACAGGTACAGTTGGATATCATGTGCATAACAGTGAAAACCCAACCCATACTGCCTTACAATACAATGTCTCCCAACAGCAGCATGTACACTGCAAACAACATGGGTGACAGCACAGAACCCTGCGGAACCCCACATGGCAGAGAGAATGAGTCGGAGGAATAAATCCGTGACACCACTCTCTGAGATCTGCCAGTAAGGAATGACTGGAACCATCTGAGGACTGTACGTGACAGGCCACAGATCCATCGCAGATGCTCTAGCAACACCACATTGTCTACAGTCTTCAATACCCTGGTGTGCATGTTAGAGCTTTCATAAACTCCGATCAGATGTTTGTGCTGTCCTGTTATTCTCTTGGGGACAAGAACAGTCCTCTGTGACTGTACTTAGCCCTGGGAGGACAGTGGGACCAGCAGACAAAGACCAGAGCTTATATAAACTCTAAAATGCAGTGCAGGCTATTGAGTCTCTCACTGCTGCAGCCCTCCTCTGATGTCAGCTGCGTAGGGCTCTGGGATTTGTCGTTTCAGAACATGTCAGCCTGGAAGTAGGCAAAATTAGTCTGATGCAATCTACTATCCTATAGTAAACAGTAATTAAAAAAATATATTTATTTTTTGCACACAAAATGAAAATTGGGACTGGCCCAGCATGTAGGTATGGAGCTTCTTAATACTGACGCTTCCCCTTTAAAGCAGTAATATTTGTTACCAAAATATTTTATCCAATATATTTTTTTTTTAAAGCAGTAGTGTATTTCTGGTAAAAGCAGTTTTATTTCCCCTTGCTCATTTTGTTTCATTCCTGAGCTGAGATGCTGTGTGGTTTTGAAGGTTTAAAAATTAGTGCTCTCTTGCTACACCCACCATGACATTTTCCTTCTGTGACTGTCTTTATTTTTTCCCCTTGTTCCCCTGGAGTCGCCCATTTCTTGCCCCCCCCCCTTACCTGTAATGCTCAAGAGTCGACTCAGTAGCCATCCATGGGGGTTGGGGAGATCAGCCTTTTTCCGGATGCCTTGTGATGCATACTGACACCCATGGTATCGAAAGGGGAGAGGGAAGAGGAGGACTGGAGAGCCAGTAGGTGTCTCACATTCCACATTAGAGAGGTAGGATTGGGAAGATGCACTGGACCAAGTAGCCTTTTTCTGCTGGCGCTATCTGTGTGTTTGTGTTTCCCCACCAACCAACCTGCACGGCTGAGTTTGTTTTCCGGGTTCATCACTACCACATATTACTTAAGAAATGCTGGTTGGTTGGCCATTGGTGGCAGACAGAGCTGGCAGAGGGGATGCCCACTGTGACAGGAGTTGCCTTACGGCAACAGTATGGGCAGGGCCTTGTGCAGGTGTCTCCCAGCCCTCCCAAATACAAGCCCCATCTTAAAGCCATTGCAGGGATAATGGGAGGTGAGACTAAGGGAGTTTCTGAGCATAATATCAACCATTCTGCTGGGCAGCCAGGGGGCATCTGTTCTGACATGAGGACAAGAGACCCTCTCCAGGAAGGAGAGTGTGTCTTGGGACTGCTTCTTCTTCTTCTCTTGCTGTAGCTGGTAGGGATAGCAGGTGCTGGTAGAACCCGCAGTCCCCTGACCAAGCAAAATATGAGCACCTGGACCAATAGGCTCCTGCCATGAAAAAAATGACATTTTGGTGTGGTGCTGTGTTGATTGCCATCAGAAATGTAGATGATTGTCATTCTTAATACATCCACATTATGAATCTGGTGTGGGCGGTCAAAATGTAACCTCAGAAGCTGGCCCAGTGGAGTGGAGTGCTGAGGCACAAGTTGCCTCACCGCCTCCTACATTGGCAACCCAGGTTGAGAAATGGAGCAGGGTCGCCCGGGGGCTGGTTGGGGAAAGGAGGATTGAGCATCCATTGAGGGGAGGGATGCAGCCTAGACTGCTGCTTGCCCACCAGCTAGCAGAAGCTAGGTGGTGCTGCAGCAGTCAGCCACCTGGTTGACTGGCGGCAGTTGCTGAGGCATATGTGAGAACCCCCAGTGCATACCAGTTTCTGGAGAATAAAGATTCACTCTCCAGATATTGTTTTGTATATTTATTGTACCCTTATCTGGTTACAGTACTGTACACTAGCCAACGGTTTATTTATTTAAACTTTTGTTTATCGGGTGAGCAATATGATCCAAGGGCCCTCTTTCAAATGCGACCCGGGACCAAAAGTTATATACAGTCAAGGTGTTGATACAGAATTTACAAAGTATACATAAACAAACAGTAAATATATTAGAAACAATCACATTTCAATTGGTTTAAAAAAATACTGCCTCACTGATACTTTAAAAGCATCTTTGCCAACAATGTGCTGTAAAGAAGATGGAATCTTATTCCAGTATACCAGATCATATTTGGAAAACGCATGTTGAGGATAACTTCCTCCTCCTCAGGGCATACAGTTACAAAAAATAATATTTTCGCCACACCATGGCATGTATGCCAGCCAGGACGTGGAAAAACAGGGAAGAAAAGCATCTCCAGCTGTGGGTTGACAGTGGAAACCCTGCAGGCTTTGCATATACATACCGAGGCACCCACTTGCCCATGGCAGTTGCCGTCCAGAAAGTCGGTTCAGGAGAAGGGGAGGCCTGATAAAAGGCTGGAAAATATATATGCAATCCTCATTATGAGATTTCTTTTTTTTTTTTTTTTTTTTAGTTGCTTGTGCTGGCCCCATTTATTGATGAGTCATTGGCTACAAAACCAGTACTAAAAGCAATTTTAGAAATGTCTGAGGGAATTAAAAATACGCTGATGAATCTAAGGATGTCAGAAATACATTATTGTGAAAAAAGCCTGTATGACATTTTTATGCCCTTAACTACTACTATAACTTTAAATGGAGAATATGTAAATAATAAAAACATACAAACACGGATGTCAGTGGCAGAAAAAAGGCCCAGTTGCCCATTGAGACTGCCTAGTACCTGCCTGCATCCACACCCAGCCTGATGCTGAACCAGAGCTACTCTACCAATGGTCCTGACTGTATTTCGACACACCATTCCTTAGTCTATTTGTCCCCTTCCCTCAACTGCCCACCCTCCCTTCTCTGATTCGGACTATTCCCCAGTGCCTTTCCCACCTGTATTTGAAGCTAGTGACGGATCCTGTGTTGATCACATCTTTTTTCAACACAGTCTACTTCTCCACAGCCCTTTTTGTAAAGAACTTCATTACATCACTGCTAAAGCTTCCCAGCACTACAAAATGAAGATTTTCAAACTGTAGCAGTTCAACATATCTCTACAAAATGATGGCTAAAAGACTTTGTTTGCTTTTAGTACAGTTTGTGAACTGTTCTAAGTAGTCTGCATGTTTGAAAATTCTGCTGAGAAAGACTCAATAAAAATACTTATTAAGCTTTAAAATTATTTGTAGTGCAAATGTTAATTTTTACTTGTGCTTGATATTTTTGTTAGGGTGATCTCTGCTGTTAGAAAGTATTTATCTGTGGTATACGATAGCCACATTTACTTGTGTGGGACACCCTTGTAAAAGAGGTACTTTTTTTTTTTTTTAATCAGATTTCATTGAAAGTTTCCATTATCAACAACCACACTTGACATTCACATCAAAATAAAAAGAAAATTAGATCATCCTCCTCTGAGACAAGGCATTGACAAAATATCAAACAAAATATGCTAACAAAAATAAATCCAGAAACGAGCATTTTCAGAGGCCCATAATGAAATCAGTGATGGGGATGAGGGTTGGACTACACGAGCCGCCTTGATAAAATTAAATTTGCTTCCTTAGAGTCAAGAAAGGTTAGAGGGGATATAATGTTCTTGCATGATATACTGCAAGATGTAGAATTAATGGGTTTTTTAAATTTGAATCTTAAATAAGATTCCAAAGACACTAGCGGACATCCATTATGCCTAATAAGAAACAAGAGTGAGAAATGAGAAAAGAAAGTACTTTTTCACCCAGAGAGCATTGGGTGTGTGGAATAACTTCCCAACTGAAATTATAACTAGCAAGAATAAGGATGCATTTAAAAAAAGGTTGGACGAATACATGGCAGTTGATCTTAACATCAAGTACTACCACTGACATAGTGGGAGGGCAGTTCACGTGGGCTGACGGCTTTTAACAGCTCTAATACTTTAGTAACTTCAGGGTGCTAAGCTGTAGGACAGTGAAACTCATGTAATGCATTTTGATAACACGTCTGTAAGGCAGCAGAATATCTCTGTTCACAACCAAATATTTCAGGAGTCACAAAAGTACAACAATAAAGAATCTCTCCCATCCACATGAAGCCCTGTTTACATATATTAGTATTGTGTGCAGATGACAGTAATGTTAATATACCCCCAAGGGTGCCTCCTTCCCCTGCAGATATGTAAGTGGAGTTGGCTAAAGCCGCCAAAATACCAATCCCTTCCTTATCGGCCATATAACTAATAAAAGGATACCATCAGCTGGTATGTTTCTCTTCCTTATGGTGCAGCCATGTGGTAACTCTCTCCATTTCTTGAATGGATTTATAATTACGCAACAAGCCTTCTGTATCTGGAGGCGCAGGTGTTGGCCATCTTGGGGTAATTACTTAAGGGCTGCTGTGTTAAGAACACTGTACAAATGTCTCTTGTCTTTCCCCCTAAGATCTGTGAGTATGAGGCCCAAGATCAGATGCATAAGGGAACACAGTGGATTAAATGTATGTATCTGCTCTACGGTGTCATCCATATCCTACCAGTATTGTACAATCTCCAGGCAGGTCCCAAAAATGTGTGTGTGGTGGACCAGGCCACCACATCCCCTCCAGTGCCTATCAGAGTGGTGACATGACTCTCATAGTGTTTTGAGATCACAGATGTTCTAAAGTACCTCACATTCACCTGCTAGTGAAATTCACGCCAATTGGGCGATGCTGTAGTTTTATGAGCCATAGCCCATATGATATCCAGTTCCTTATCATTTATGGCCTCTTCTCCCCCCCCCCAGTCCATTGGTCCCTTATACGTGCTGTATGGTCACCTTCTAGCCCTTTTGATACTGAGTACAATATGGAGATAAGCTTTTAGGTTGTTTCTGGGTCATCAAGTCCTTCAAAATCTGTCTTCAGGAGTTTTCCTCCCCAGTCAGAGCAGTTTGCCTTTGTTCTGACGTTAAATAGTGTTTCATCTGAAGATACCTGAATTGGTCCTGTCTACCCAAGCCAAATTCCTCACAAAGCTGTTGGGATGGCTTAACCCCATGAGTTGTCCATCATCTTACCCCCCCCTCATCAGGCCACTTCCCTGCTTTCTAACAAAGCCTGGATCAATAGAAATAGGGAGAAAGTCCAGGCAAGCCTTAAGTGGCATGTGCCTACTGATACTCTGGTGCAGTTTCTACTGCTTACGTATCTACCCCCGTATCCTGGTCTGAAACGTTGCCCAAGGGTTGGAAATTTGAGAGTGTATCGGGGGTCATCTACTATAAATGGAATAGCAGCCAATTTCATCCAGCCTGTACCTTCTTGTTCCAACTGAACCCAGTTTGGGAGTATCTCCCATGCACCCAGAACTCACAAAATTGTGAAGTTAGGCTGCCCAATAATATAGTTTCAAATTGGGGAATCCCAACCCTCCCTTATGTTTTGGAGTCATCAGCAGTTGCCATTTTTCTCCCCCAGACAAATGTAGATAAATGTTTTGCAGTTGTTTCCATATTGAGGAGGGGACTGGAACTCGAAGCGTTGTAAAGAAAAAATTTAAACAGAGAAGAATATTCATCCTCAGCACCTCTACCTGACCTCCCGATGTCAAAGATACCTTCTTCCATCTCTGACTGTCTAGCTGTAATCTATGTATTAAGTTAAGGTAGTTATGTTGCAGTAAGTTGGTAGTGTCTGGGGTTACCCAGACCCCTAAATAACAAAACCCTTTGGTAGTCCATTAAAGACTGGAACATGCTTTTATTTGTGGTGTTAATGGGGCTCCCAGTAGTGTAATTTCTGATTTTTCTCCATTGAACTTAAAGCCCAAAACTAAACCAAATTTCTTGAAAGTGTCCAAATTTTGTGTGATACTGTTTTGTGGGTCGCTCACATAAAGTAATATGTTATCAGCATAAAGAGAAATACACCCCCCAACTCTAATCCCAGCAACTTCTATGCATTTTTGATCTATTCTACTAATGGTTCTAAGCTTAATGCAGATAAGAGTGGCGAGAGCAGGCACCCCTGCTGAGTTCCCCTCAGAATTTCTTCCCTATCCAGTGAAGTGCCATTGACCGTCACCCTGGCCGCTGGGTTATTGTATAATCCCTCAATCCATGCCATGAATTTATCACAAACTCAAACTACTTTAGGGTGGCCTCTAAAATTACCAGTTAAGTGGTCATATACTTTTCTCGTCAGCTGGTGTCATCGTATGCCCACTCCCTGCGGTAAATTTGCACAAGCCATTATTACATTCAGGAGTAGTCAGATATTATCTTGCAAGTGTCGTCCAGGTATAAAGCCTGTTTGGTCCAGGTGTACCAGATGGGCAGCCACTCTCTGAAGTTGGTTGACAATGGCCTTGGCAAAAATGTTTGTATCCTGGTTAAGGAGCGAAGTTGGCCTATGGCCATGGGGTTATATCTTTCCAAACTGTGATTATGTCTTCTTTCCAGGTCTCTGGGGTTTCATCCTGTTCATGAGCGATATTATAGACCTTAGTCAAGGTTTGGACAAGGTTTTCTTTGAATGCTATATAAAATTCATGTAGAAAGCCGTCTAGTCCAGGGACTATCCTGGTGTTAAGGGCTGCAATGACTGTGTCTGTCTCTTTGTCTGTGAACAGGGATTCCATGTCAGTAACTTGGTCATGGGTGAGTCATGACAGGTTGACCTTGTTAAGAATGTCATTAATCGCCTCTGGTGAACCTATATCCGGTTCTTCCTTGTATAATCTAGTACAGTAATGGCAAAATTCAGAGGCTGTTAATTTTGCGTAAGTTATGTGTTTCTGTGCGTCATCCTCCTGATTGATTTTTACTACCCATCTACTAATTTCTTGTGTTTTTAACTTCTATGCCAACTTGCTCTGTTCCCTGATCATAATATTTTTGACTAAGGAATCCTAAGTTATTTTCCCACCTTCCTAAGTAATAATGTGTTGAGAGCCTCCCTCGCCATCTGAATCTCCTGCAAATGCAAGGGCGAAAGTGTTTTTTTTTTTTTTTTCTTTTTTATGATTCTTTTCTAGCTTCTCCAACCTATCTTCCACTTTTCCGACCAACTCCCAGTGTTGTTTTTCTTTATGGGCAGCATTGGAGATTAGATGTCCACGAAGTACTGCTTTTAATACATTC
Organism: Neoceratodus forsteri; assembly: GCA_016271365.2. NCBI lineage: Eukaryota > Metazoa > Chordata > Ceratodontiformes > Ceratodontidae > Neoceratodus > Neoceratodus forsteri. The sequence continues at coordinate 738,577,762 of CM028136.1, forward strand.
CAGACATACTTACGTTTGGTGTCTCCTTATCTGTTCTCTGCAAAATAGTTGCTAATTACTTCTTTTATTTTATCACTTATTTACCTTGGTGTAATATCTCACGGAAGGGTAATACCTCAACAGTGCAGCCACCACCTTGTGTTGCACAACCGTGTCAGTATTGTTACTAGCCCAAGTTCCCGGTGTAGAACTAGAATCCTTACCCTTCCAAATGTCTGGACCCAGTAGCGAACGTGCAACCTCCTGAGCCACTGACATTGACTACTGTGTATCATAGTAGTTAGTATAAACCATACAGATTTGTTTGCTATCAAAATCCAATGCTTATAATATGCTTTAAAAACATTGTATGTATTTTGGCCATTTTTTCAGTATATAACTTCTTGATTGTTGTATCAAAACAGAATGGAGTATAATTTTGTTCTTGGTCATGTACTTGACTCCCTCAAGTTAACTGAGATTTCGCAAGGTTTGTGTATGGACTGAGATGCAAAGATGAAACTTTATGAGACAAATATAGAGTGTATAGTAGAGCATTGTTCTGTATAGAATTCCATCCCTTTCAAAGTGCTGTTGTAACACAGTTCAAAGGTCATGGAATGTTATTTTACCCTTCTGTGGTACAGCAGCATTCTGAAACCTCTAGACTGCACAAGTCAGTTTCGTTCTGAAAGCCAAAGAACCTCCGTGTGCACATTTCACATAATACTATACACTATAAATAATACAAGCAACTTTATGCACAACCAGTGTGTTCTGCCACCTTGGGGTTCTGATTGCCACGGACCTGTTGAGCTTCTCTGTCGAGGGCAGAGGGAATCGGAACCCCTCTGTGGCAGAACACACTGGTTGTGCATAGTTGCCCATCCAGTATTCTCTATATATTGTATATGAAACTTCACTGAAATAATTTTTACACTCTGAAAATAATACTGAAAATATTGCAGTGAAGCATTTAGTCTGAATATGTTTATTATTAAAGAATATATGTTTCTGTCTGTACTATGGAGTTTTGACTTACTCAAAGTGTTGTTTCTTAGTTAGTACTTATATTTCATGTTAACATTTATTTAACCATAATAGACCAACTAAGATGCAACATATTGTTCCCAGTGGGGCCCTGCTTCTTTCTACTCATTCACAGAGCTGGAGGGACTGGTGCACTGGGATGTCAAGTGACTTGCTCATGGACGCACAGTTGTATTGGGTTTGAACCTGTGATTTCCCAGTTTTCAAAGCTGGTGCTCTAACCACTTTCACACTACCTCCAGTTGGATTGCTGTTGAAAAAAAGTACTTTGTGATGATGATGATGATGATGCATGTTATTTGGGTGATAAAGTTTTGTTCCTTAGGGTACACATGCAGGGTTGGAGCTTGTCAATTTTATGCAGGGTGGTTTTATGAGTTAATACATTTGAAAGAGAGTTTGCTTGAGATCAAAGACATTGTGTTTAATGATGCCTTGCACTGGGATTGAGGCTTTAAAGTTTGTGTTTGCAATTTGGAGAGATGCCCAGAAACCAGAGAAGTTGGTTATTTTTTCTATCCTGGCATCCTTTCTTGTATCCCATGCACTGATCTACCTGCAAACTGCCTCAGCAGTATACAAACCTCAGAGGGTATGAAATACCTGATGCCTTGGGGTTTTTATTTGGTACTTGGGTTAATCAATAACTGCAGTACACTGAGGAGTCACGACAGGACGAAATGCATGTCTTTAGCTAGTCGTTATCACCCTATACCGGATCAGATGTAAATGCCCATCTGGAAGGTGATTTCTGTTATGGTGAAGCATTGCCAGCCTGCCCTACATAAAGACTGGCATACCCATAATCCCCTGCACTGCGCTGGAAGCTTTAGATTGTATGCATGAGGTTTGGAGAGATGTGTGGAAACCAAACAAAAGGAAGAACACCACTAATACAGACAGCAAGGGCTCTGTTCACAGTCACCGTGAGTGGTGGTATAACACATGGCAAACTGTCACCTCATTGCACTGCCACCTATTTGAGCTGTATACATAACTTCTGCCTTGTCATGGGAGGGGGGGCATCTCCTCTGCCACTAAGTCAAAAATTGGAATTGATGTCTAGATGTTAGTGGCTGCAAAGCAAGCTTGCACCTGGCAACATGCCTGTTAGTGACCTGGGCCAAATTGCAGTGTGAACTCCATGTTGTCCTCCCTTCACTTACCTTAAGGCCACCCCGTGACAGTTGTTGATAGGAATTTCTGGGCCTGATGACCCCTGCATGCTTCCTGAGAAAAAGCACACTCCCTGGTGTCCAGCAGTCCTCTGTTCAGCACAATAACAGCCAGTTACTGGTCACATAGAACCCCCTTCCCTGACTGGCTCCCATGTTCCAATTGAAACTTTGTAACCCCACCCCCACTGCCGCCGTTACCATCACCACCACCTGCCTGTTCTAGTTGTAGCAACAAGGGTGTGGGATTGTGAGCTGCTGCAACAGGGATTATGATGCCGCCATGCTCTGTGCATGGTCCTGCAGGCCGTTTCCATGTCAGCCCCACCCCCCCTTTTCTACACATTCGTTAACTGTGTTAAGCGAATGTGCTGGCAAGGGTTGTGTCTCCCTTTAAGCATAACTGAACAGGATTGTAAACCACAGGGAGGCACAACGGGGTTGCAGTAGTAACTTTGCAACTTCCTTTATAACTGTATATGGTTTTCCAAGATTTCTGTAGAAGTTTGCCTATGGGTGCTACATGTATTGCCTATTAAAGATAAAAAAAAAATGTTTTTGTGGAAGACTTTGAATGTAGTATATAAAATAAGTCATTTAATTAAAGAGCAGTATCTGCTAAATTAAAAGGCCAGTATCAGTGGCTCGGCAGGTAGTATTCTTGCTGCTGGGACTAGAAGATCAAAAGGTCATGGGTTCTAACCCCTTACCAGGTACTTGGGGTAATACCCATAACTGACACTATAGGGTAGTATGGGGGGAGGGGTGCTGCACTGTTGGGGTGCTATCTGTCACATGAGATGTTCGCTCATGGTCCCTTCTTCCTATCTCTGGTCACTGTCCAGCTGAAAGTTAGAGATCCCATTAAAATTATTAAAGAAGAGTTAGGGAGTTTCCTCGGTGTCATGGCAAGCATTTCTCCAGTTACCAATAACAATAAAAAAAAAAAAAAAATACAAATCAATAAATAAAAGGTTAAAAATGATTATATTAACAGTAATGTTTAACATTGGTGTGTTTTTTTTGGGTTTTTTTTTTGCTTTCTTTGGTTATTGATCTACAACAGATTACAGATAATACAGTATTTATTTCAGTGTGTCTTTCAACGCTGTTCCCAACTGACCTCACAGACTGTTGCCATGGTAAGCTTAATGACTGCATGAATAAAATCATTATGTGGTCAGCTAGGGTCAGTCGACTACTTTTGATTCAGAGTTTTTGTCAATGGCTACCACAAGATGGGTTAAAAACCCTGGAAAGGAAAACTGATAGCAAGTGTATTCTATAATTAACTGTAACAGCTACAACATTATGTTTCTGAAAGTACATCCTGGAGTGTTGAGCTGTTCCTAAAGCAGTAATGCACCACATACTGTACAGTATGAGGCATTGCGTAGTGCTTAGTGACTAGATGGACAGACAGATGACTTTATTTGTATAATGTGCTTTAAATAGAAAACAAAATACAAGCCATAGAAACTTAAGCTTACGCATACGTCGACAGCACAAACAGTTGAAATGCCCACTGTGCTAAATGGTATTGTTATAGAAAAAGTAGGCAGAAAAGGACCATCGGTCCATCCAGTCTACCCTGTATTACCCAACCCCACCCCGGGACCTAATGTCTAGTCAGAGTTATTGCCCTCACCTCTCCCTCCTTGCCCGCACCTACCCCTGCCCCCACCCTACTGCTTCCCTTTGTGTAACTGTTAAGCCTTTTACTTGGTCCCAGCTGTGTCTGAAACCAGTATTGGTTCTTGTACCCACTGCTTCTGCTGGTAGGCTATTACACAGCTCAGCCATTCTCTCTTAAGAATAAAACTTTCTCCCATCCGTCCTGAATCTCCTCCTTTCAGCTTCCACTCATGCCCCTTTACTCTTGATTCTCCAGTCGTGCTGAATATTTCCTTGATTGCTCTAATCTGAAATATAAAAATTTTTATTATGCTTTTTGCCTGCTGGGTCGCCGGAAACTCAGCCCTTGGTCACGGCCCCTCTGTACCCGCAACTCCGGCAGTCACCAGCCCTCTCCACAGTCACCCCTGGCTTGCCCCCCAGAGGGCGGGGTTGTGGAACTGCTCCCCTACCAGCTCCCCACTACAAATATCTGGTCGGGAGAGCACTGGCACCAGAGGCTAATTGGGACCCAGAGGGAAGGGTACCATGGAGGCGACCCAGCAGCATTTTTTCCCATGTAAGTAGGGTGGGGACATGCACTGTCGACCAGCGTCCGCCCCGCCCTGAAGTCTTGCTGGCGTTGATGCATTGCGGTGAACCCAGCCACCACTGGATGCCGCTCTTGCGCCGAACACACAACCTCCTTCCCTCCCGGAGGAGGAGAGCAGTCCTGGGGACGCTTGATCCTTCTTCCGCTCGGCCGGCCCTCCGACGACTCGAGTCCGTTCTCAAACCCAGGTCACCGACATTGCAAGCTGAAATCCAACCACTGCTCTGATGGGCCGGCCCAAAATATAACATTTTCAAAGGAAACCTGCTTAAATCTAGGTGGCCTTCCCTCAGATAGGTACAAAATGCTTCAGAGGAAATGTAAAAACAAGATACATAAAAGGAAACATAAGATGGAAGTTAATTTAGCAAACAAAGGCCAATGAAGATGATTTTCAAATTCTTTGGTTATGTTAACTCATTAAGAAAAAATGAACAAGTAATCAATACATTAAAACATAGCAATGAATTGTTGGAAGAACCACAACAAATTGCTAATATTTGCAATACATATTTCAGTACTTTATTCACAACTAAATCTGAATTTACTGGTGTAATACCTAACGGAATACCCTTGGGAATTGATATTAGTCCAGAAATAATCACTAGACCAATCAAAAAATTAAGAAACTCCACTTCGGCAGGCCCAGATAGTATATCAGCAGCAATATTAAAATTATTTACTCCTCATATAGCGACACCCCTGGCTACTCTGTTCAGAAAATCCTTATTAGTGGGAGAAATTCCTTCCAATTGGTTAGATGCTGTAGTTATTCCAATACACAAACGAGGTAGGGCTGATTGTAGCAATTACAGACCAGTCAGCTTAACATCTGTATCTGGTAAAATTTTAGAATCTGTTATTAAGGAGGCAGTACTTAACGACATTACAAATGGAGGACGTATTGACAAAACTCAGCATGGATTCACCCCAGGAAGATCATGCATTACCAACCAACTATCCTTTTATGAAAAAAATCTCTGCAGCATTAGACCAAGGAAGACCTGTTGATTGATTGTATTTATTTGGACATGGCTAAAGCCTTTGATAAAGTTCCACATAAGCTTATTGTGCGAACTTTAATTGACCATGGCCGAGATCACTGTGTTGTAGGTTGGATAAAAAACTGGCTCAGTAACAGATATCAAACACGATTAATAGGTATTCTTCCTTTGTAACTCAGATTACTAGTGGTGTGCCCCAGGGGTCAGTATCGGGACCATTACTGTTTTAAGTTATTTATTTATATATATATGTATTTGTATGTATATATATATATATATATATATGTGTGTGTATATATGTGTGTGTGTGTGTGTGTGTGTATATATATATATATATATATATATATATATATATATATATATATATATATATATGTATATATATAATCAGACATGGGAAAGCAGGAATCGGTGTGGATTACTAAGTATGCAGACGGTACAAAAACAGCAAGTCCTATATGCAGTAACACCGAACATAATGGTCTTCAAGAAGCACTGGACAATATTGTGTGCTGGGCGAACTCTTCTGGTATGGCCTTTAATCCAGATAAATGCAGTGTTATGCCACTTTGGAGTTAGTAATAATAAACTTGAATACAATCTAGGCGCCCTTGTTCTGAGAAGATCAGACCAGGAAAATAATTTAGGGGTACTGATTACCAACAAATTCAAATGTAATATGCATACTAATACACAGGTGGCCAAAGCAAAAAATGTTTTAGGGACATTAGAAAGGAATTTTAAAAGTAGGGAGGCAGATGTCATCATGGCATTGTATAGATCCTATGTCCCTTACTGGACTACGGTTCCCAACTATAGGGTCCAGTGAAGGGAGGTATAAAAGATAGAGAGGAAAGGGTGCAGAAGAGGGCCACCAAGATGATTTATGAGTGTAAAAACCTCTCCTGTGAGGATTGCCTAGGTAGCTTAAACCTGATGTCTCTTCATACTAGAAGAGTCCGGGGGGACTTGATTATGTGCCATACAGTGCTACAGGAGAAGGAGCTTCTCAGGGAGTTAGACATAAAACTAAAGAAGAACACTAAATGAACCAGAGGTCACATTTTACAGCTGAAACCATGTAAATTTCACACTGAAAAGAGAAAATCCTTTTATACACAGCGTGTAGTTTAATCCATGGAACAGCCTCCTCGATGACATAATATGCAGTAAAACTAAAGCTGAATTTAAACAAAAACTGGACAAATATATCTTAAATGGAAACTTAATTTCCTGTTACATCTAGAAACAGGAGCGTATATGGGCTTACTGCCTTACTCAGCTCTTTATGCCTTAGTATGAGCCTTAATATCCCCCCCCTCCATTAGCATTTAGCCCATATTATTCCCTCTGGCTCCTTTAGCATTTAAAATGTGCTTTTTGACTTCCAGGGTAAAGGCTGCCTGCCAGCTTAGAGGTCAGCAGGGCACATTATCATAAAGTGAGTGGGGGATGAGATCCTGCAGGCAGCCACTGCTGGAAGTCAGCGGGCACATTTGAAACATTGCAAAAAAGATGTAAAGGTAATAAAAATAGTTTTGACCTAAAAATGCTAATTGAGGAGAAGGGTCCAGATTAGAGGGGGAAGCAACTTAGATTTGAGCAGTTTCCCTTTAAGTGCTCCCTTTTTTGTGTGTAAAATATAGTTGTTTTGAGTAACCCTCTTGGTCATGTCAGAAGAAGATAACAGCTGGTAAATCAACCAAGCACATTGCAGAATTTGAGATCCAGTATTCTGTTTAGTTTGCAAGTCATGGTTTGCACATTTTAAAAATGTTCCTACTGTAGGTAACACAAATCAAGCACATTTTGTCGCTTAGAATGGAAATGTAAGTTGTTCCATATTTAGAATCATTATATTCTAGAAGTGTTTTAATTTTTTTGCATGGTTTTCAGATAAGGTTTTCCCCTGCTGCAAAGAAGTTATTTGTGGTGACTGCCTTCAGCGCAGTTTCTATCCTTTTCCTGGCCCATCTCTTTCAAAGGAGACGTGGGAAGAAAAAAAAGAAAGCGTTGCCATGGGAGGAGAACCATTTTGTTCCAGAATTTACCAGAACTCATGCATCTGAAAAAGGTACTTGTGGCAAATTTTAAATCACTAACAATTACGAGCTTTATATTCACATCCACAGACCCAGGTGCAAAGCAGAGCCAGTTTGTGCAAGAGCTTAACAGGGGCCTGCCATCATTGCGACTCGGGCACCACCGGTCCCTACACAGATGTGCTAATCCAGATGTGTTGCCAGCAACTTGGAGGTAGTGCCTGCGCAGTGGATTGGCTTGTGCGTCAAACACGTGATTTCTGCCTAGACAAAGATCCAGCACTCTTATCAACTTTCACTTTTGATCAGGTGACAGGTCACCTGATGTCAGTCCTGCTCCACCACAGGCCCAGTTGTAAACCTTATCTCCCTCCTCCCCATTCAGCAAACACTCCTGTCCCTAAAGCACAAGCATACCTTCCTAACGGGACCCAGTCTCTGCTATTCCTCAAGCTGGAATCAACACATCACCAATCCAGGCACTAGCCCCCCTCCCCCAATCCATCAGCCTCTAGTCCTACAGTAACTTCCTGTTTTATACATCAAGCCCCCCACCCCACCCGAGCCACTCACCACCTGTGCTAGCCCTGATCTTTCTGCAAACTCTTTATGTAGTGGGGTGTGGAAAATGCATAAGACATGCCATTTACACTCCTTATGGCAAGCTTGCTTGGCAGGTTACTTGAATACCTGAATGTAAGGCATATAAATGGCAGTAGTGCAGTGGCTGCACACCCGCGGTCATCAGCTCCGTTTACACTGCCGTCTTTGCAGTGCATTAACCCATGCACACCAGTTGATGCGCTGCAAAGACAGCAATGTACATACTTAACCAGAACGCGTTAAAAGCTCTCCGGATCCATTTTGTGCCCCGACAGGGGAGTGGGTACCTCAGTCGGATCGAGCGCATGAAGCTGCTTTGTAAACTCTTAATGTGCTCGATCCGCTTTGAAGCCTGTCTCCCTGATGACAAAACCCTGCTTGAATGTCCAGCTTCCTCCGTGGCATGGCCGGCAGCGCAGCAAGAGCTGGACAGTGTAAACTCTAGCCCTGTTCCGGGAGCTTCTTTGCAGCGCGAAAGGAGCAGCAGAAAATAGGAAACGCTGTGACCATGTAAACATGGCTATCAGTTCAGCAGCTCTTGTTTGGAGTTCCCATACTCTCTTCTCTAAGGGAAACTGAACTCACTCAGCAAGCTCAAACTGCTCTACCACAGGAAGGGTAGGCTTGCCGCTTATACAGGAAGCAGGGCGCACCACTGTACTGTCCTTTCTTCTCTAAATTGGCCCTCCTTAGAACAGAGGCTCAGCTATCCCTTACTCTGCCTCACATACAACATTCTGAGTAGCTGCTTAAACATAGAAACTTAAAAACATAGAATCTGTTGGCAGATAAGGACCATATGGCCCACCTAGTCTGCCCATTTCCCTACTCACTGCTGCAGCCACAGATCCTATTTGATCTCTCCTGCTCTGCACATCTCCAGGGTACCCTTATGTCTATCCCATGCACTCTTGAACCCCCATATTGTTTTCGCATCCACCACTTCTGATGGAAGGCTGTTCCATGGCTCCACCACCCTTTCAGTGAAAAAGTACTACGTAACATTACCCCTGAGCCTTCCACTCTTTAGCCTCATATCATGCCCCCTTGTTCCTGTGCAGAGTTTTCTCTGAAATATGCTTTCCACCTGTACCCTGTTTATTCCCCTAAGGTACTTGAAAGTCTGCATTATATCTCCCCTATCCCTTCTTTCCTCCAGTGAATAAATATTAAGGTCCTTAAGTCTTTCTTCATAGGGCTTCTGGTGCAGTCCATGTACCATCTTTGTTGTCCTTCTCTGGACTGCCTCTTTTTTGTCAATGTTCTTCCGAAGATGTGGTCTCCAGAACTGGACATAATACTCCAGTTGTGGCCTCACCAGTAATCTGTACAGTGGCATTGCCACCTCTTTTCTCCTGCTTGTTATGCCCCTCCCTATGCACTCCAACATTCTGTTTGCTCTCCCCACCACCTTTTCACACTGTTTGGTCACCTTTAGGTTGTCAGATGTGATAACCCCTAGGTCTCTCTCCTGACTTGTGGTGGCCAGAATTTCTCCACCCATCCTGTACTCCTCCCTTGGATTCCTGTGACCCAGGTGCATGATTTTGCACTTTTTAGCATTGAAACTCTACTGCCAGACACCCAACCACTCCTCTAATAGGCTTAAGTCCTTTCTCATTTTTTTTCATCCCCTCCAGTGTGTCCACTCTGTTGCAGATCTTGGTGTCATCTGCGAAGAGGCACGCCTTTCCCCTCTAGATGCTCTGCAGTGTCGCTAATGAAGGCATTGAATAGGACTGGCCCCAGCACCGACCCCTGTGACACCCTGCTGGTCACCTCCCTCTCCTCAGATTTCATGCCATTTACCATTACCCTCTGAGTCCTGTCCCTTAGCCAGTTCCCAACCCACTTTACCACTGTAGGACCCACTCCCAGGCTCCCCAATTTATTTAGCAAGCTCCTTTGCGGGATGGTGTCTTCTCTAACCTCTGGGACATAGGGATATGGGGACCCCATAGAAGCAGCTTCCTTTCCTCTACCTACCACCTCCTGGAAGTTCTTAGAGCCCTGACAGCTGCTGGTCAGCTGTCGTTTTCACACTGTGCCTCTCAACTCTGGAACAAACTCTCCCGTACTTTTCAGAAGAGCCCCTCGCTATTGTCATTCAGATGTTCACTTAAAGAGTGCTCTCTCCCTAGTAGTGTGTGCTCCTGGGCCTGATGACTGGTACGCAGCAGCTGCTACCCCAATTTTTTGACTGTACACTGAACCATACTACTGCCCCAGTGGGGTACTGTATAAGGCCCTGTTTGGCATAAAGTGTTTTACGGGCAGGACCTGCTGCAACCATGACTACGTTGCACTGTTTGCTGCTGCTGGTGTTCTGAATACACTTGTAACAGTCATCTATTTTTTTTCTCTCTTCTCATTAAATATAACTCATTTTTATCATATTGTCTGTTATGGCTGATGTACTGTACATACCTGTAAAGGTTGGTTTTATTTTCTTTCTTTACTTGAATATAATTAATCCTAGGTCGATGCTGCAAAAGGGACACTTGTCTCAGCGAGCCAACTGCTAGCCTACAGATTTGGGGTCCTATGTTTGTTTAAAGGTATTAGACCTTCCTGACTTCCAGTCCTGGGCCAAAGGGAGTCTCGGGTGCACTGCGGAGACAGTGCTCTTGGATGCTAGGGAGAGAACGACAGCCATCCCACAATATAAAGTGCATCTTCTGCAGTTGAGGAGTGGCATTGGACGTTGTGGGGGACTGCACATTGGCCCCTGTGCATTAAGGGGCAGGTTGCCTATGTGGCACAAATCCGTGGTGCATAGGCAGCCCTACGTCTGAATGCCATGAACTGGGGGTCCCGCGGACCCCTGCGCGCATTCATGGAAGGAACGTGTGTTCATTTTGCACCGGGTCTCCTGGCCGGTTGCACAGCTACGCGTATGGTGAGTCCGGGATGTGTCTGGGTTCACACCTGCACTCTGTACCATTCCTTGAGGAGCAGAGTGCCAGGCAAGGGGGCATCTTTTGTGTACCCGCCAGCTGCATGGGGAAGAAGAATCCCTTTATCATGCTGCCCCAACCTGCTGGGCTGACTGGGAGAACTGGGGGCAGCCTTTCAGGCACTCGTTCATCTTTGTAAAATTTGGATGTCCCATGCTGTCCCAGTATCCCCCGCTCTGTGGAGGCCAGGCCACGGACAGGCACCATGTGGTGGCATGTGTTAGTGCATGCCGCGCCCCATGTGGCTGTCTGCAGGTATGTAGCTGCATGGGCTGGGTATGCGTCGTTCGCATGTACCCAGCTCGCCTTCGTACATAGCCCCAGTTGTCCAGCCCTCCTGAATGTTTGGCTGGCATGGTGGGTTAGTCCAATTACAGGGATGTTGGAGGAGGGCAAAACAGAAGAAAGAACCCACCTAGAGGTGGGTGCAGTGCCTGTCCATATACAAAGGGCCTGAGTCTACCCTTTGGGGCCCTTATCACGCTGGGTGTTAAGGAAGGCAATAGGTGACACCCGGTGTGGGGATGTAGCTGAGGGTGTGTCAAGAGGTAGCATTTGATGGGCTTCCGGATGTTCATGGTTGGTGTTGAGACCGGAGATGGCATGTGAGGACTCGGGCAACTGGTGGAAGGGAAAAATGTAAATAAAAAAACTGACAAACCTCCTTCTGTGGTCTAGCTTAGGTCATATGCTACTGTAAAACTACTGAAAGTTGGTGTCACCTATAAGTACCCACAGGATGTTTTTTTGCCATGCTTTTTTAAGAGCATTACTTTTTATGTTATCCCTTTGGCTGCCAATTGTACCATTATGCAGTATACAATTATACCATTATGCAGTATACAATTGTACCATTATGCAGTACAAAAAATAAATGAAGATTAACTACTAATGTTCAAGATTATTTAAAATAAGCTAAAGCAGCTGTTGGGACTTATATATATAATGCAGTGAAAAAACTGTGTGAAATAAATAATTTTGCAGGGGTCTTTCAGGACAATATTATGTTGTCTCATTCAATGGCTGACAGGTTTTATTACTTCTGAAGAAACATTGAAAATAGAAACGTAGAATTTGATGGCAGATAAGGACCACTTGGCCCACCTAGTCTGCCCATTTCCCTACCTAATGGATAAGCTGCAGTTCCTAGTTAGCCAACAGCCTACTTCCTCCTACCCCCCCCACTAGAATTGCCTTATGTCTGTCCCATGCATTCTTGAATTCCCCCGCTGTTTTTGACTCTACGACCTCCTCAGGAAGGCTGTTCCATGTATCCACAACCCTCTCTGTGAAGAAATTCTTCCTCACATTACCTCTGAGCCGTCCCCCTCTATCTTCAAATTGTGCCCCTTGTTTTTGCACATCTCTTTTTCTGAAAGATGCTACCCTCTTGGACTTTGTTGATTCCCTTGAGGTATTTAAAAGTTTCTATCATGTCCCCCCCTCTCCGCCTTTCCTTGAGGCTATACATCTTTAGTTCCTTTAGTCTTTCTTCATATGTCTTCTGATGCAGACCCTGCATCATTTCGGTTGCCCTCCTCTGGACAGCCTCCACCCTGTCTATGTCTTTGCGGAGATGGGGTCTCCAGAACTGTATACAGTACTCCAGATGTGGTCTTACCAACTGTCTGTACAGAGGGCCAGCAACTTTCTGTTTCTACTGGTGATGCCTCTCCCTATGCATCCCAGTATCCCCCCAGCCCTCCTTACTGCCTTCTCACATTGCTGGCCCATCTTTAGGTCGTCTGATATGACTACCCCCAGGTCCCTTTCCATTTTTGTTGTTGTCAGTATTTCACCCCTACTGTGTACTCTTCCCCTGGATTTTTGTTCCCCAGGTGCATTACTTTGCACTTCTTTGCATTGAATCTAAGCTGCCATACATTTGACCATTCCTCCAACCTTGCCAAGTCCCTTTTCATCCTTTCCACCCCACCTTGTGTATCAACCCTGTTACAGATCTTAGAGTGTCATCTGCAGAGACATACTTTCACTTCCAGCCCTCTGCAATGTCACTTATAAAGACATTATAAGGACCGGCTGCGTACTGACCCTGCGGTACCCACTAGTAACCCCTTTCTTCACTGTGGACTCCATTTACTATTACCCGCTGTGTCCTGTTGTCCAGCCAGTGTTTTTCCCAGGCTACCACCCTGGGACCCACTCCCAGGCTGGCTAATTTGTTTATTAATGTTTTATGTGGGACTGTGTCAAATGCCTTGCTAAAGTCTAGGTAGGCCATGTCCACAGCCCCTCCCTGGTCTACTACTTTGGTAATCCAGTCAAAGAAATCAATTAGATTTGTTTGACATGACCTTCCTGCTGTGAATCCATGCTGCCTTGGGTCCTGTGCCTCACTGGCATCTAGGTACTCAACAGTTCTTTCCTTCAGAAGTGATTCCATCATTTTCCCTACCACTGAGGTCAAACTGACAGGTCTGTAGTTTCCTGCCTCTGTCTTGCTCCCACTTTTGTGAAGGGGAATCGCATCCGCCCTCCTCCAGTCCTCAGGTACCACACCATCCTCCCATGATTTATTAAAAAGGGTAGTCAGTGGTGTTACTAGTTCTTCCCTTAGTCCTTTTAGAATTCTGGGGTGAATCCCATCAGCCCCATTGCTTTATCCACCTTCAGTTTTAAGAGTTCTTTCAGAACCATTTCTTCTGTGAAAGGACTGATATCAGCCCCCATATCCAGAGTGCTTCTATTGACTGGAATAGGTATGTCCCCCTGCTTTTCCATTGTGAATCCTGAGCAGAAGTATTGGTTCAGTATCCCTGCTTGTTCACTGTCGCTCTCTGCCCAACCACCTTCCTCTTTGTTCAGCCTCATATCCCTGCCTTAGTCTTTCTTTGCTCCCTAATGTACCTGTAAAAGGTTTTATCCCCCTTCTTAACCAAGTTGGCTATCTTTTCCTCGGTTTGGGCCTTTGCTATTCTGTCTGCCTTACCCGTTTCCTTCTGCTTTAACTGGTACAGTTCTCTGTCCTGCTCCTTCTGTGTTTCCTTATACTTCCTGAATGCTATCTATCTTTTTCTCCCTTGCCTTCCCCTCCACTTCTTTTGAGAACCATAGTGGTTTTTTCTTTCGTTTTTGATTTTATTTGCTTCACACTAAGGCTTGTTGCCTCTGTGATGGCGGTTTTGATGTTTCCCCATTGTTGCTCCACCCCACCTTCTTGCCTGTTTGCTAGTGCTTTTCTGAGGCACTCTCCCATTTTGACAAAATCGGCCCTCCTGAAGTCCAGTACCTTCACTTTTGTGTGGCTTGACTCTACAGCTAAGTGTATCGTGAACCACACTGTTTGGTGGTCGCTTGTTCCCAGATGGCTACCCACTTCAAGATCAGAGATCCTCTCTTCCGTCCCCATTTGAGAGTACCAGGTCTAAGATTGCTCTCTCCCAAGTGGGTTCCAAAACTAGCTTTCTGAGGCATGCCCCCTGTAGGGCATCGAGAATGGCCCTGCTCTTGGATGTGGCTGCAGCAAAGGTGCTCCAGTCAACATCTGGCATATTCAGGTCCCCCGTTGGCAATATCTCCCCTTTCTCTGCCATCCCAAGGATGCCTTTGAGAGTAGTAGCTATTGCAGAACCTGAATAAAGTTGATTCAGATCTGGTGTAGCTTCTGAACTTTGGAAACATGGTTGCCCACAAATAGTGTCTGAGACCTGAGTTTCTTTTTTAATTACCCTGTTATCCACCATTTTGTATAATACTGCTTTTGCTTCAGAAGACTGGGAGAAAAGTGGTACGACTGACATCAACCAAAATGCATTTAATGATTTGCTGCTAATAATATGCTTATGAGACAAAAGGTAAACGGAGGATTAAATATTTATTGGGGAATATTCACAAGGGAAAGGGGAATGCAAAGCAAAACTCTCTGTGATGATAACTCATGAACTTTAAGTGCAGGGCCGAAGTTAACTGCTTGTCTAGGCTTGATCTGTTAAACACATTTTAAAACAACAGTAATAACACTTTAAACAGCAGTAGTGCCCACCTCCACCAGACCATGCAAATACTGTTGCAGTGCAACTATAGTGACTGTAACCTTATGAATTATCAGCCCACCTGTACTGAGAGCACTACGCACTTCCCACTGGTACCAATGTAAACCCTTTTAAACCTTATGGGAGCTGTTTGTGCTTCACTGGGTACCCAGCCAGAGAAATAATGCAGGGCTGTAGAAGTAGCAGCGGGTTGGCCGGTGGTGGTGCACCTTAAAACAGAGTAAACACTTTTAAACCAAAGCCCCACAGGCCATGCAGTTGCTAAAATGGCAAACCTCAAAGGAGGTATTTGTAGATCCTGGCCTGATGGACAAAGCTGTAGCTTTGGTTGCAAACTTTATACGAAATCTCAGTTGCAGGACAAGCCCTGAAAGTACCCACCATTCTGGTGTTACCAGCTTCCCTGACAACTTGGGGCTGCTTTCTTCTCCTTTCTGCAGTGCAGGTCCTCTAACAGTTGATCAGTTGTGCAGATGTGGGGCGGGGGTCTAAGCTTGACGATGCAGATCTCAGGTGCCCCTGGATGTGGATCAGGCTTTTGCACTGGCAGTCATCTGGACCTCTAAATGCTAGCCCTCTCTCTCTCTCTCTTCTCTCCCCTCTTCTCCCTCTCTTCCTCCCTCCCCCACCCACCCACAAGATAGACCAGTCTAGAGAGCAGGGGCCAAATGCCACACACACACACACACACACACACACACACACTTACTTTTGGCTTCTTGACCGTAGAGTGGTATGATAGCCAGTGCCTAGCAGTAACACTGAACGTCCTTCTCCCTTACTGTTTAGTCTTGATGGAGGCTTTCACACAGCTGTACTCACTCACAGTCTGAGGATAGACTGCAGGCTGGCAGCTGTGACATACTGTAACTACTGGATCAGCACTCTTTACTTCCCTTCAGGAAAACAGAAAGTCTCTTTCTCCAATTAGGTGTTCTGCCACAATCAACAAACACAGTTCAGTCTCTCTACTTTACAGGTTGTAGAAACCTGCAAGTCACCTCCTAAACCGTGGCTGTAGGAGCCCCAGGTAGGCATCAGTTAGTAGCTTTGGCCAGCAGCACTAGCCCTCTTCACACTGTGGGAGCTGTTTGCCAGCTTCCTAGTTCTGGATCTGACCTCAGACTTTTTCTGAGTCAGGGCAGCAATCTGATTGATGTAAAGGGCTGTCATTCACATAGAAACATTCCAAGATATCAATGGCCAATAAGCCCTTTTAAGTTGTGGAGTCCCTGGACTTTGAAGTACATCCATCCATGGAATGTCCTTGGATATAGCATCTAGTATGTTGCCATGTTTTGTGAGAGTTATATTAAGTCTTTCCTTCCCCTCACTGGCAAACTCATGTCTTAAACTGGTTCTTTTCCAAATCTCAGTGTACAGTAGCCAGCCAGCCAGTCAGGCTGCAACAAGAAGAATACTTCTCTGGTCCCCACACAGGCTGCAGTCCCAGGGCCGGAGAGAGCAACAAACAGATGGCGCTGCACAGTTTGGGCAGGCAGTTTGGAATAAATTAAGCCCCATTATTTTGGGGAGGGGGTTACATGTTTTTCTCCGCTATATGTAACCCTTCCCCAAATTAAGTTAAAGCGAATGGGTACCAAATGATCCAGTAATTTGATCAGATTTAACAAATGCCTTAAGTTGGCACTTAGCAAATTTGTGATTCATCAGTATCTAACTATTGTCCACTCGACCTATACTGTATCTCGTATGGCTCAAAACTTAATTTTGTTGTACACTTGCTGTATGTAACTGTGCTACCAACTGCCACACTCAGTCCTGTATGTAGTGGTTTCAGAACCAAATGTTAGTGATCTTCCGCAATGTATTCACTTGCCAATCCTGACTTCAAGTGTTTTCTCATACCGTACATACTGTGGTTACCAATTTGTCTCTCTCAAGCTACTACTGACATGTAACCAGATCCTAATGTTAATATTTCTCCCACTATGTATTTTCTTGTCTATACTGTGTAAACTGTTTTCCTATGTTCTCCCCTCCCCCAGGACGCATCTGTAATCGAGCAGTACTCTGCTCAGTATGCCTTCCTGGTAAAACGCTTAAATAAATAAATAAAACAAATAAACCTAGCTTTCAAGTAGTAATGGGGGAATCCTGACACATTTTGAGGATAAGTGCTGGCTTCTGTTTTAAACTCTATCAGAAACAAAGCCTAGTCTATTCTTTACAGTTTCGCAGGACTGTGGCAACCTACCAGTATGAGCTTTTCAGTTTGTTCTCCCTGGCATCACTGTGCACTCTAAGGGCAACACATATTGCTTGTCCACAAAATGGACGTCCCCATATCACTATTTAAAAAAAAAAAAAATGTTTTCATGCTTTTACTGAAGACGTTTGCTGAATCTAATTTACAGTAACAATCTAATTAATGGGTTACAGTTGTAACTTATAGTAATTAGTTGTAGATGCCGTATTAGCTGTATTAGCGACTGTAGCAATTAGAACACAAATTGTATTGAGAAACAAATAATGTGACCTAAATGGAAATTGAACCAAGGCCAGTGGAATACCATCCTGGTGCCCTGCCACTGAGCTATCAGGCTTATATGGCAGCAACCTGAAGTTCCCACAGTTACCCTACTTTCTCTGAGAAAGTGCACTGGGGCAGGATTGTGGGGGCTTGGGTTCAATTCCCAGGTGTCTCCCAAGGATTAGTACTTGGCCTCTTGTTGTTTTCCATATTCTTAAATTATCTTCCACGAGCATGTAACTCTCCAAGAATACACATGCATGTGGATGAGACCGTCTTGTTTTCTCCAGTGGGGAGAAACACGAGCTGGATGCAGGAGCATGGCAGGTTAGTGCACTGCAAACACAAACCTCTAAGGAAAAATACCAGCTACGCACTAGGTAGAGATGTTGCAAAATTTTATTTCACCTGCAAAATTGCTGCGAAATCAGCAATTTCGCCCACTCATGTGCATCCTTGTAATATTTAATTTATACCCCTCCCTGGTGTCTAGCGGTTCCCCCTGGCTAATCACCAGCCAAATTGAAGAACCTCCCCGGTCATCTTCCTCTCCCAACCATGATCTAGCCCCCAATCTTAAAAAAAAAAAAAGGTTCCCTCCCTGACCCTGGTGTCTACTGGACCCCCACCCTGTCTTCAGTTAGATAGCGCCCACTCCGCCCCCGGTACCCCAGTTGGGCCACCGGCAGAGCTCTCCACTCACCTCCAAGGCCGGCAGCCCAACTGAGCGCTTCAGTGAATAAGCGCGTGCTACAAGCACGTGCTCATTCATAGAAGCACCCAGTCGGGCTGCTGGCTGTGGAAGTGAGTGGAGGGCTGTGCAGATGGCCCAATTGGGGTATGGGGCAAGCGGGGTGGGCGCTCCACTAGACACCAGGGACAGGGGAGGGGATTTTTGTTGGTTTTTTTTTTTTTTTTGAAGATTGGGGTCACGGGGTCATGGCTGGGGACGGGAAATAACTCCGGTGACAACTGGAACACCTGGAAGTCTCAGAAGCACCTGTGTCTGTCTACACTATGACTCCTCCTGCTCCTAACCATCTCTCTTTGGGGCCCTCCATCTGCAGCTGCCAAGGTAGACACACAACTGTATCTACAGTAGTGGTGAAATTTCGTCCGCGAACGGTGAATTTTGCCGGTTCAAGGGTGAAATTTTGCCATTTCGCCTCACAGAATGTTTCGCGAAATGCACAAATTCTGTGAAATAGACACCAGGTGAAATTTTCCAGTTTCGCACAACACTAGCACTAGGGCAAGTAAACACATTTATTTATTTATGACTTTAACTGGGTAGGCGCACTGGTCCGAGGGACCTTTTTTTTTTTTTTTATATAAAGTCTTTGGTAACTGGGTAAGGCCCACTAGGCACAAGTGCCTGTTTTCAGGGGCAACCTGGGAGCACTGGGTGGTTAAGTGACTTGCTCAGAGTCACACAGTATGTAAGTGGAGGTTGTGAGAATCAAACTCAGGTCAGGTCTGCTGGATGTATCAAGCTTGTTCACACCTTGTTCCTCTAACCTCTAGGCTATACTGCCAGCCCACGGGCATGACCCGGGCCAAAAGGCACAGGTGCAAACGAAATTTGTTACGTTGAAGGTACAGACATTTTCAAAATGCAGAAAAAAAACATTAACAAAGGCATTACTTGAACATTAACTGGCAAAGTAGGACATACAAACAAATGGTAACTTATTACATAGAAATTTCAGAAAATAACTATATTGCGCAAAAAAAAAAAATAATAATAGTAGACAGTATAAGCAGGCAGGAGTAACAATGCCCTAAGGGAAACTTTGGAGTTACAAACCCTAAGCCTCAGAAACCCACAAACCCTAACCCCCCCCCCCCAAACTCTGTATATAAGCCCGGACAAAATACAGGGACATAGCAAAGAGAGACGGGGAAGAGGAGGAGGATGAGGGGGAGGATAAGAGAAGTAAGGACAAAAAGGAGTGGGGAAGATCACAAGGTTGGTGAGGGGAGGTGCTACCTAAGAAAGCAGTTGCAGATGTCACAAGCAAGGAACCAGGATTTGAAGTTCTGCTTGAAGATATGATGCGTAGTACAAGATCTAAGGGGAGCAGGAAACGAGTTCCAGAGTGAGGGGACCGTAACCGATAGAGCTTTGCCACCCATTTTGATGGAGGTTCTCAGGATCACCAGTGGAGGGACAGTGGAGGACTGGAGACTCATAGGTGAGATGTGGTTCTCGCAGACGAAGGAAAGGGGGGAGGCAGTGCCATTACAAATGATGGCATCTGTGAGGCAACCGAGGGTAAAATCAAACCGGCCTTGAGAGCTGTATAGATGGCAATGGTGGGTGGAATAGGGGGTGGACAGGGCAAAGTGGCAGATACTATTGTAGACAGTTAGGAGTCTGGACTGAAGGGTGGTAGACACACAAGTATAAATAGGGGAGCAGTAATCCAGAATAAGTGAGTAGGTTGCCGTGCGCAGTGGTCAGGCGGGTCAAAGCAGTCAAGTAGTGTTTGACACGATAGGCAGCACCAAGTTTCTGATTTACCCTACGTTCTACTAGATTTATATGTTCTGTGAAGGAGAGAGAGAGAGTGGAATCAAGTGTGACTGCCAAGTACTTGAAATAAGGGACGACTTCAAGGGGGGGGGGCCATCAGGCAGGAGGATATGAAGTAAGGAGTCTGCTTTCAGGATACTGGCTAGGTATGGTTTAGACCTGAACAGCATGGCCTTGGATTTTTTGGCGTTAAAAAGCCCGTGACACCGTTAGACAAACTTGGAAAAAATGTAAGATTTAGACAGTTCAGTTTATATTTCATGCATTTTCTATAATTATTTACCTTTTTTCTTTATTACCAAGGACAGCTGTATGAAAGAGGCTTACTGCCCCTTAGACCTTATCTGCTCTTTCTGCTGTCCTACATATGACATCATAATTCGGGTTGCAGCTGGAAATGAGCATCTGGTTATGGTGCTTTTCCAGGTTACCAACTTTTAAATAAATAAGTAAAATATAAAAATAAATAATCCCTTGTTTATGGCATCATAATTATTCCCACAGCAACAGACTGTGATGTCATAATCAGAATTGTTATGTCATATGTAGGCAATCAGCCAGTTTACATGCAACTGTCCTTAGTAATAAAGAAAAATGAGAAATACAGAAATAATATTAAAATATAAGCTCAATTGTGCTAAACATTACATTTTCTCAAAGTTGTCACAATGGTGTCGGGGGACTCTTTAACCACCATCAGGTTGGAGGAGAACCGGTTCTGGGTAGCACAGTAGTTCTGCGAGAGGATGGAGGATATGTGTGAGAGGGATTTGTCACTGTGGAAGATGACAAGGTCGTCTGCATACAGGAGAGACTCGCACGATAGGCAGTCAGAAGAGAGGGTATTGCCAAATAATGTAAAGAGCAGGGGGCCCAGGATGGAGCCTTGGGGTACCCCAGAGGAGACAGGTGGGGGGGGCACTGGCAAAGCCAATGCACACAGATTGGGATCGATCTGACAGGTAGCTCTGAAACCAGTTTATAGTCCCTTTGGAACAGCCAACAGAGTGTAACTTGGAGAGGAGGAGGAGAGGATGGTTAAGATCAAAGGCTTTAGAAAAGTCCACGAATACTGCACCAGTTATAGTTGCTTGCCCTTTGTCTATGTTTGAGAGAATATGGTTGGTGAATAATGCCAGGGCAGTAGTAGTGCTATAGAGTCTACGAAGCTGTGCTGCTGGTTACATAAGATGTTGTGATTATTGAGGTGCTCAGACAGCTGCTGGTGAACTGCCCGTACAAGCAGCTTGTTAAGGTGGGGGAGAATGGATATGGGGCGTTGATTGTCTGATAGGAAGGGTCACCAGATTTGAATATGGGAACCACCTTGGTGGACTTCCAGAGGAGGGGCATGCAGGAGGTTGTTAGGGGAAGGTTGAAAATATAGGAAAGGGATTTGGTGATAACTGAGGAAGCGAGTTTGAGAAAGACTGGGGAGAAGCCATCAGAACCTGGACTACCCCTGTTGGTTAGGCCCAAAGGAGTTTATAGGTGTCCTTGGGGGAGATGGTCTTGAAGTAGAAGATGGGTCGGTGGGAGATGTCCGACGGGGGGGGAGGTGGAGGGCGTGGGGAGGAGCAAGGCCTCTTGGCAGAGGACTGACTAGGGAGGGAGGGCGGGAGACGGGTGACCCCTGGCCAGAGGTGCTACTGGAGGTGAGTTTGCTAAAGAGGGCTTATAGGTTGGTGAATTTGCTGTTTAGCGCTGCGGCGACCTCGGCAGGGTCTGTCAAGAGACCAGAAGGAGAAGTTAGATTGATGCTGGCACTGCCAGTGTGAGGAGTGAGAATTGAGTTAATGGAGTCTCAGAATTTTCTGGGGTTACCAAAACTCTTTCTGAAGGTTGGTGTGGTAATTCTGTATTAGGGTTCTGGTCAAGATCTTACAATGGTTTCGCAGGTGCTGGTATCCATTCCATAGGGAAGGGGAATGGTTCCATTTGTGGGCAGGCCACTTACGGTCACGCTTTTTCATAAGGGTGAGGAACTCTTTGGAGATCCACCGGGTGCGGCCACCTTTGACCCTTCGGGTGGTGTTAGGAAAGTGGCAGTCCTGAAGGTCCAAGAGCATCTGTGAAATAGGTGACTGCAAGAGACACATTGGTGGGAGCGTAAGGGCCCTGCCAGTTAACGACCCTTAGGTCATTGAGTAGAAGGAACGTGTCGGGGTGATTAAAATTGCGGCACATATTACATACACATGCCACATATTAGGCAGCATGCCAAAAATGCAAAACAAAACTCCCTAGCGCTTTGAGTCGCAGTGACTCATCAAAGGGAGAGGGCTTTGCATTTAATATAATAAACACACTTCAAGGGGTACTGCTATGGTTCAGGCAGCAACAATTTGCTGTTTATGCAGATGATTTGCTGATCCTATTTGAATGAATCCTTGCCCTGTTTATGGGAACATTTACATTCTTGCATTTCTTTTAGTCAATGTACAGGATATAAAGTAAACACCACCAAGATGGAAGTCCTTCATCTCCATTAGTACTCCAACGACCAAATTAAGAATCCATTTAAATTTAATTGTGACATGAGTTCCCTTAAATATCTAGGGATCTACATGTCTGTTGATGCTGAAACCTTAACCTCGTTTAATTACTCACCTCTAACTCAGAGCATACAGTTTGATATAAAGCGATGGCAGAACATTAGCTTACCCCTCATTCAAAAGATTGACTCAATTAAAATGAATGTCTTGGCCAGCCCGGTGGCACTGAGGGTTGAGGCGCTGGACACCACACCTTGCGACACGCCGACAACCTGGGTTCGGGATCGAGCCCGGGGCGCCAGGGGTCGGCAGGGGAGGGAAGAGATTGAGTGTCCGGAGGACTGCTCTCTCTTCCCCATGGAGGGTGGGGATGCGACTACTCAAGGAGCGACCTCTGGCGGTGGCTGGAGGTAGCCCAAAGTAGTGTTGTGGTGTATGCCTGGGGTGGAGCCGCGGCAGTACGTTGCCTTGACAGCTGGGCTTCACAGGGGGCTTACTAGGAAAAATATCCTTCCCTCCTCCTTCCGATAGGCGAAGGTGCCTCCCACCCAAGGACCACACTCCTGGAAGTTGGACGTGGCTCTCTCCTCGCCCTCCTTGGCCCAGAGCTCAATACTATGAGGAAGAGCGCCGTGGGTGGGGGCGGCCCCTCCCTGGAGGGTAGACCTGGGGGATGCCTGGTGCTGGGGAGTGGAGACGAGTCTGGTCACGCAGGGAGGTAGAGTCCGTTGAGTGGAAGGTCGCTGGAGAGAGTTCAGTAGGGCATAAAGACGGGGTGGGAAAAAAATAGAGTTCGGGGAAAAAAAATTAAATGAATATCTCATTCTATATACTATATTTGGCTCAAACCCTACCAGTAACCCCTACTGTCTTATAGTTTTGACAGTGGGATAAAATGATATCCCAGTACATAAGGGGGAAATAAAACCCGGGGGTTAAATATACTACTTTACAGCTCCCGAAGTCTAAAGTGGGTTTAGCTGTAATGAATTTAACAGTTTACCACCAGGCACGACAAATTCGCATAGTTCTGTATTGGCTATCGCTGTCATACACTGCTCTTTGAAAATCAGTCAAAACCTTAGAAGAAGATCAGTTGCCCCTCAGAAAATCATTCTTTTTTTTTTTTTTTTATATCACGACATTCTTTATCTCCCCTACCTCTGCGGAGCGGGCTGACAGTTGTCTGGCCACTGGCACCCGCATCCCTGGACCTGGTCTGGTCAGCAACACGCTCTCCTCCATGCAGGCCGGCACGCAGTGTCTCTCCCCATAGGGACCTGGATCCTGATACCTGGGGGGTGCACCTCTCAGGCCCAGGGGCGTGGCGCACTGCCATCAGCTGCGACGACCGCCCTGCAATTTTTTACCTAGATTTTCTCCCCTCTTGGAGCCGGACGTGCAATGGCGTCAGTTCACTGCACGTCAAATCCTGCCGTGCTCCAACCCTCAGCTGTACACTGCTACTTGCAGTGCCCCTGATTTTCGTCTGTTGCCGCTACAGAGCAACGTAGACCCCTTACCCACTTCAGAGGGAGGAGAGCTGTCGCGGGATGCTCAATCCTTCCTCTCCCCTGCCGACCCCTGACGGCCCAAGTCCGCTCTCAAAACCCGGGTCGCCGGTGTGCTGCAAGGTGTGGCATCCAGCGCCTCAACCCTCAGCACCAGCGGGCCGACAGAATTGGTTTTTAATCCTCACATTCTACCCTGAGCCAAACTTGGGATATAACCCATTTGCCAATACGCCTCTATCTTATTCTCAGAAAGCCCTTAAACACCCTTCACTACTGCTCACAGATTATTTAATAACTCCATTTGTCTGTAGTCCCTATTTCCAACCTGCGGTCTTAGACCATACTTGTAGACTGTGGAACAGGTTGTGTTTTTTCATTCCTGCCCATTGTATGCATGGGGACAATATGGCAAAATATCATACTCTAGTAAACCCGTTTAATTGGAGACAATTAGATTTCCTCCACTACCTTCAGATAAAAACACACATACAACAACAACAACAAAGTGCTATACCTGATGATCAACCCACTCCTGCTCTAACTGTCTTAATACTACAAATGATCACAGCTGGGTAATGTGGATTCCCTCATATACACAGCCTTGATGTTACCAACTGGTCATTCTACAGACTATATTAGAATACGCTGGCAACAGGACTTGGGAGCAGAAATAAATTCAAAGCAATGGGCTTGGTATACAACTTTTATCCACACACCTACCTTTTCATATACCCGGAAAGAATTTTTCTGGAATGGGATAATCCATTATTTTTGCACTCCAGTGCAACGGGTTAAATATGCTACACAGTGTGGAGCCCGTTGTTGGAGACTCTGTGGAGAATGAAAAGTCTCACATTTCCATAACTTTTGATGGTACCCTAAATTACAGCCATTCTGGGCACAATAGCAGACAGAACTGAAAGACTTATTTGATCCTACACATTACATCCACACACCCTCTTATTCCTAGATTTCCCCAAGGGATCTAGAAGTCCACAGGTCAGATGATTGTTGAGACTATATATACTAATGGCTAGGAAAAACTATCAAAACTGGGTCATGCAGAATATCCCTGCTATTGATATGTGGCAGTGCCTTATGATTCACATTTATGATATGGAAACGCTTCACAGTAAAACCTTTGCAGGCCCTACCTAAATTGGAAATGTTATGGAGAAGGTGGGTGTTATACGTAATGTCAAAGAGAATGGATTTTATTACTTGAATTCAACTACTCTGGTTGATAATACCATTAATATAGATTAACTACTGCCATACTACTATTAGTAAGCCATAGTAATTGTAATATTTGATAGTAAGTGTACCTAACCGGATTTGTGTTGTGTACAGTTTTTAGATACAGCAGCTGTGTTGTTTAATTATTGTATATAGATCAACAAAAATAACTAATAAAAAGAAGTTAAAACAGTGAAATAAACACAACTCATTTATTTCATTTTGCACTTTTGTCACTTTGCCTCAGATTTGTTTGCTGTCCCCGAGTACGCTGCCCTGTGTTTTTCCTGTTTTCCAGGGGGCCTGAAATCCTAAGCATGCAGTCATCCCCTCCATTGTAACCTCCTGAAGGTGTATGCATGGTTTCCAGGCAGTAGGCTGGCTCTAAATGACAAAAAAACAGTGACTGTCATTGGGCACAAGAAACCGGCTAGCAAGAGTCCCTGCTAAACTCAGTTTTTCATCTCTAAATGGTACCCCTAGAATTGGTCTTTAAATTCGGCTGTTTGTGCATCTAGCTTGACCCTACCCTAAATTTCTGTACCCATCTTGACTTTCTGGTAACTAGCAGTTGCAGCAGAATTTGATGTGCACCAGGTGGAAGGCGGGTGCTAGTAAATGAGAAGTGCAGTAGCAGGAAAGATAAGCACCCCCATATGTATCTATCTATGCAAAAAAACAGAAGAGTTAATTGAATCAAAGCACCATGTGCAAATACATAACCTACGTTCTGGTTGACAAGCCCCATATATGGTATTTGCACATGGTGCTTTGATTAAATAAACTCGTTTTTTTTTTTCTTCCATAGTTATCTACGGAAGTGCTTGTCTTTTCAACTGCTGCTATCTGGTAACTAAGCTGCACCCCAAACTAACATCTTTCAGCCAGAACAAAGATTGCCTTTCAACTGCTGTTAGATGTGAGATAATATCCAAGAAGATGCTGCTTTCCATAGACTATGGGGATGCAGTCTATGCTTCTGCACCCCCTTCACAACTATACAGGCTGAATACGATGTTCAGTGCCTTCTGTAGGTTCACATTAAGGTGTTACCCCAGAAGTTACCACTGTGAACTTTATACAGGCTTGACTGGCCTTCCCTGTGCCCTGATGGCTGTCCGATGTTATGCATTCCTTTTTAAATTCTGAGTGGAAAGCTCTCTAGTTACCTGTCAGACATGCTGCCCCATGCTTACTGCATACTTGTTCAGAGCACCTTTGTTCAGGTGCCTCCAGACCCTGTGCCATACCAATGCCTCTGGACAATCTGCCTCTCCTACAGGCTTCTTTCCCTCTTGTAATCGCTACCCCTTGAACTTGGAGAATACAGTTCTATAATCACCTTTAAAAGCCTTCTGCATACCCATGTATTGTACAGGTGCACCCGCCAGCCTCCACAGATATTGCTGCCTGTCCTGAATGGACATTTTTTATGTGCTGTTGACCTGTATCTGTGCTTCAGACAGCATACTACTATTTTTCTTTGAACTGTACATTACTATTTTCTGTACCTGCATTTCAGTTCATAACCTTGCACTGTAATTGACTTTTTTTGCATGGCCTGTTGTACTTAATCTTGCATGTATGCTATGACCAAGGCCACTGATTTACGGTGATTAAAGTAATGAAATTCCGCTTTCAAGACTTGAGATTCTGGGAATTGCACTGGTGATTGTAAGTCTAATTTCCAGATTTTACCGGGATTCTACTGTCATTCTTGTAGCGTGTGTATAAATAATCAGAATAAATGAACGTTTAATATACAGAACATTAAGTGAAGTAAATTGAAGGTATTACAGGAAGCAATCATAAGAAAAATACAAGTTCTGTAGATTTACTGATCCGATGTAAAATGCCAAATTCTGTGAAATTCTTTGTTTTTACCGGTGTATAGGCAGTCTAAATTCTGGAATTTTACCAGGTTTTCTGTTAAAAACTGAAAATCAGTGGCCTTGGCTATGACTTGTATATTTACTGTTCTGTTACCTCCTCCCCTACTGTTATCTTCCTCCTGGACACAAATAGAAATGAGTCATTCACTCAGTGTGCCTTCCTGGCCAAAATGTACGACTCAATCAATCAAATCAGTCAATCCATGATAAGTAACTGCGAACTTAAAGAGGACAGGAAATGATTTCTAATTGGCAGCTGTTAATAATGTTCCTATTTTAGTTCCGGCCCAGTGGCACTTAGGATTGAGGCGCTGGATACCGCACCTCATGCCACGCCGGTTGGGAACAAGCTTGAGCTGCCAGGGGTCGGACAGGGGTGAGGGTGCAGAGCTGGGTCGAGCAACCACAAGGCAGCTCTCTTCTCCGGGGAGGGAGGTGAAGGTTCCCCGGCTCTTGGCTGCCGCCTGGTGGAGGCTAAGCAGTGGCATCAGGCCACTGGGAACCCTGGCACTAGGCCAGGTGGTCGGAAAGGACCGTCACTGGAGCGGTGGAGCACATGTGCGCCTCCACGCGCATGTGTGACCGCAATCCATTGTAAAGGGGAGAAAATCAAGAAATGCCATGTCTCCCCCATTGCCAAGTAGGTGCAGAAGGCAACGGGGGAGCAAAAAGCGATATGGAAAAAAAAAATAATGTTCCTATTTTTAGAAATCATATTTATACTATTAAAAGTTCCACGTTTAACTGTACTTGATTAAAAAGTGATCTAAACAACTATTTTGCATGGTTTCATTTTATGGGTAGCATTCTGCAGTTCTTTTCATGGAACCAGTGATCTGTAGTTTTTGCCATGGTTTGTGTAAAGAGCTCTAAGCATGGTTATGATAAGTCAGCAGTTAGTTTTAATTTAGTTTATTTCACATAAAACCCTTAAGGCAGGTGCCTATTTTCAAGGAATTCAGAGTTGGGTTCACAGACATTTACGTACATTTATACAGTGGCAAGAAACAATCCAGTACTGTTATTAGTTAATACCAGTCAGATGACTGTGCGGAACTGTTGCCCACTGCACGGTCAGCCTAGTGTACATATCTGAAGGTAAAAAGAGACGCACAGGGACCAAGGGTGCTCAATGACAAACCCGGTAGCATTGAGAAAAAAGTCATGGCACACCTAGCCCCACACCAGAAAAGTGAAGCCACAAATAAAGGTTTTTCAACCAAAGTTGGGTATTTATTGATTACCACAGTAGTGAATCAGTGGCCAAGTAGGCCCACGCCTGGAGGAACCACAGCTACAGTCACCTCTAACGTTTCAACCAGATGGTGGCTTCAGTTTTTTGGTTTGGGGCTAGGTTTGCTGTGACCGCTTCACATATCTGTTCACTAGCTCACAATGGCAAAGTGTCTGGCAGATTTTTTATTTTTTTTAATCCTGGTAACAGTTTGTGACCCCCCCAATCAAACCACCTATTCAGCCGACAGCACTATTAGTCAGTGCTAGGCTGACTGCACTGTTATTCAGTTCATTCTGTCGTAATTTGTAACAGAATGACTTAGTTTTAGCTAAAAACATTTCCTTTCTGGACCACTTGCAAGATGTGAGCGAGATTGCGCTTTCACTTTTTTTTTTTTTTTTTTATCATATTTCTATTTTCTCTCCTGTGCAGCTACTGACCTGCCTTATCTCCAGCCGCCTTGCCACTTCCCCCGACAATCCCGGTTTCTGTGCCAACGAGCCCCGCCGGGTTCAGGAGTGCATACATCAAGCTGCCACGGACAGTGCTGCCATATTTTTCCTCCAGTTATTTCCCAAGGAGTGCAGACGTGCAGTGATGTCTAGCACTGACGTGCTGACA
This sequence comes from Neoceratodus forsteri, assembly GCA_016271365.2. NCBI lineage: Eukaryota > Metazoa > Chordata > Ceratodontiformes > Ceratodontidae > Neoceratodus > Neoceratodus forsteri. The sequence goes on from CM028136.1 coordinate 738,606,837, forward strand.
TCCATTGCACTCCTCCCTCCGTTGCGCCAACTCTAGCATTGCCTCCAGGCATCCCCAGGGGCCGCTGCAGTGCAGTGGAGACCCACATCCCTCCCCGGGATAGGAGAGCAGTCCTCCAGATGCTCAATCCTGTCCTCCCCTACTGATCCCTGACAACCCGGGCTCGTGTCCAGAACCAGGTCGCCAGTGTGATGCGAGGTGTGGCGTCCAGCACCTCAACCCTCAGTGCCACTGGGCCGGCTAACACTTTCAGAACCACTACAGGCACTGTAGAAGTGCTCCAGTCCATTGAAACATCTTTTTTTTTTTTTTTTTGTATTATTTATTTGTACTCCGTCCCTCGAGGGACTCTCTCTGGCAGCCACTACTACCCCAAGCTCTACCTCCTTGCCTGAAACTTCTCCATCTTTCCGGCACCAGCCCAGCGAACCCCCCAGCTCTGAACCGCCCTAGGCAGGGCCGCCCTATCCGCCCAGGGTGCTTTATCTACAGTCTAGAGCGCGGGCTCGGCCCGAAAGGAGGAAGTCCGACATTTGGAGTGTGGCTACAGGGGCAGTGGTGCCGTCTCTAGTCCCGAGATGGGGATTTTCTCTTTGTGGTTTCCGCTGGGGGAGTGCGATGGCAGTGACGCCTGGGCGCATGGTTCTCTTTGCTGGCGCCTGGCCGCACTCCCACCCCCACGTTTGGCTGGTGATCCTGCAGTACCCTGACTCCATCGGGGGTCACCAGGATGCCGAGCAGTCTTTGGAACCCTCCCAGGGAGAGGAGAGCTATCCTCTGGACGCTCCATCCTCTCCCTCCCTTCCTCCTTCCCCTGCCAACCCCCGGCTCCCCAAGTCCATTCCCAAACCCGGGTCGTCGGTGTGGCATGAGGTGTGACATCCAGCGTCTCAACCCTCAGCACCACCGGGCCGGCATTGAAACATCTTTTAATGAAAAAAAAAAAATCATACCTTTACCCCACAGTCTCTCCCTCTGTTTCATGCAAGTGATCTACATGTTTACTAGTGACCCTGGCAGCATTTTGTTGGGTTGGGGGGGATTATCACAAAAAATACCTAAACTACAACTATGGCAGCCTTCTTAGGACAAATGTCCTCGAGCAAAGCTGTAAATGCAAAGTAGTTCCAGCAGGTGGAGGGACTAATTGAGCAATATTTCTTGCAAACTTTTATATTTTTTCACATATTTCTTCATGATCATGACTACTATAATTACTTCATAATAAAAAACAAATCCTTTGTATAAGTGCAGTAAAACACTCCAGGGCGTGCATTATGCTAGATCACTGCACTTCCCCCAGGTGGTTGAAGGCACGAGGTGCTCACAACGCATCTGAGACATGCTGTGATCTAGCATAAAGCAGGTCGCACCTGGAAACAAGCTCCGACTTAGTGTGCCTTTCCTGGTTAAACAATTTCCCCTTTCCCTATAATGCACACCCTGTCATGCCTTATTGCTAGCACAAATAGTGATTATAAGTAACAGCATAGTACAGTTTAGGATTAGATATTACAGCTTGCAGAAAATGCATGCCAAATACTGCATACACAAACTGTGACAGTGAAAACTCCAGTTTACTAATTCCATGAAAAGAACTGTGTAGAATGTTGTCCATAAAATGAAGAGAATTGAAAACAGTTTTTTGGACATCAGTTTTTATTCATGTTCAGTTTCACACAGCTGATTTGGAAGTATGAATTTCATTTTTGTTAATAGGAAAATTACTACCTGCTGCCAATTAGTACAAATGTCCTGCCCCCTCTAAGTAACTTTCCCATGGTCACTCAGTGAGTAGTTCACACTGGTGGGCTTTGAACTTGTGATCATTCCTAGTTTAGAAGCCGTTATCTCCCACAAGCCCCTGGTGATGTATCAGAGATCATGTGGTGCTCTGCCTTCTGCATTGTGGGGATCTGTTTTGCAGAGCATGTGCTTCTCACTCAGGCTTAATGCCTACCTTCACTTTGTCTCCAGCATTGCTCCTCCAGTTCTTTGTCTTTGGGAGTGCATACATTTTTGTGAGTACCACCAGCAGTGCAAGGCTTGGGTTACTGGTTGCACATCCAAGAGCAGATGGATTAGCAAATTTGCGGCCTTTTCCCACACAAAAGCTTATTTTGGGAACAGTGTTCTCATTTTGGAAGTCACTTAAAATTTACTTGGAAAGTCCTTGTAATTGTTTCTCATATTAATGATTTGTAGATTCCAGTCGTTCCAGTAGCAGACAAAACCTGAGCCTTTCTTTAAATTCCTTGAAGGAAAAGAGAACCAATTCATGTCTTGTGTATGAAATTGGGGGACTCTTCAACAAATATTCTGGATCAGTACAGAGTCTGTCCTCCGTAAGTACAGCAACAATTTGTTTTAGCTGCCTTTATAAGGTATATCTGACATGCGTGCAAGTCCATTTGCTTGCCTTTTGTGGCACTGATTTGTATGTATTTAGGCAGAAAAAAAGTTTTTTTTTCTTTTTTTAAGGGCTCTTTGACAGTATTGAAACTTAAGCTGGTTCTTTTTTATGTTTTTTTTTTTGCCTTCTTTATCCACTGCCATGCCAACTGGCACCCCCACTCCTTCATGCCCCCAATACCAGCCTCACTACCCCCTAGACTCGCTCCCTGCTACCAACACAAAGACCTTCCCAGACCTGCAGCTATACATCCTGGATCAGCTTGTCCCTCTCAGAGGCCTCCTCCAGTCATTATCAAGGTGCCTCTCCTGAACATCACTTTTGGATTCCTGTTCCTGTGAGCCCACGTGTCCCTGCCGGAGGCAGCTCTGTGACCTGGAGGGGCAGAGAACTCTAGTGGATATGGCTGAGGGGTTCCGATGCTGGTGTGCTGGGGTTGGCTGTGGTAGGCTGTGGCATGGAGGTGTGCTGTGGGGCCATCATCTGGTGTACCAGTGCATCGTTGCTGCCTCAGTCTCGCCACCCTCCCCTTTAGCTCTTTCATTCTACCACTGGTCTGGGGGTACCTGAGGGCGCACGGTCACCCACGCCATCAAGGTGTGTTCACTAGCCACCGTCAGGAGCTGCTGAAGAGCTCTACAAGGAGCCCTTCCCCTTGGGAGGAGAGTGCCCAAAGGATGCTCTGAATCCTCTCAACCAGCAGCTGCTCCTGCTGTCCCATGCTCGGAGCATGAACCTGGGTTGCCAGCATGCCAGGGCTATTGCCCACAACCATGGAGCCGGCCCATGCTGGGACTTATGGGTGTATCATATACGGTTGTGTGAGTTAGCAAATTTGGCCCGATGGGCCAATTTTGAGTAAGGCTGGACAAAACTTGAATTGGCTCGACTTAGCCCAAAATTAAATGTCCCGAAGTTAAAGGTCAAATTTGCCATTTTGCACAGTCCATGTCTTCCCACAGTGGCGGTATACCCATCCCCGCATACACATTGGGCGCTGGAATGGCAATTTTAATGTGCAAAAAAACGCTGTGGATAATTTTTTTTTATAAATTAAATGTGTTGTTGCATTCTCAGGTTTTGGGTTTCCATTTCGGGTTTGGCAGTGTGAAACCTGATTTGGACCATTAATTCCGAACACTGCCAAACCCGAACGGCCTGAACTTGTGACCCGGCCCGATGCCCAGCCCTAGTATCATCTTGTCTTCCATTTGACATTCCTGGAATATTTTGAATGCAGTTTAATACACTATAATTCATTTAAAGTGGCATTATTTGATAGTGACCATATAGTTTTTTTTTTTTAGCAATAATGGTTTTGTGGCAAAAAATATCAAGTTACCCCTTTTTCTCTACGATTTCTTTCTTTTCTAAGCCAATATACCAGATTTTGAAGTTTTTAAATGTTCCTTCTTCTATGTCATGCCCACATAAAAAAAAAAATAAAAAAAATAAATAAATGTCATGGTACAGTGCTGTGCAGTTTACCATCAGAAACATGTGGTAGCACCATTCTAATGGAGTTTCAGGAGGGATCTTAGAAAATACCACTTTACAAACAGAGTAGTGGAGCCGTGGAATAATCTGCCAGTGGAGATGGTGGGGGATGAGAATGTGACAAGTTTCAAGCATAGGTGAGACAGATCTAGGACACACATTCGAGACATTAAAGCAGGTTATAGTAATTTAGGGTGGGGAGTAGCCCCCTAGGACAATTGCTAGGTCCTGGGCATCTCATGGGCAGACTCGATGGACCCTGGGTCTCCTTCTGCCATTGTTTTTCTGTGTTTCTATGTTTCTAATCCATCCACTGTATGAATCTAGCATGTACATTCAACGGGTAATCTCAACGGAAGAGAGTTTTAAAAATTGCGAGTGGCAGCCATCCTTAATTCTGTGAGTCGTTAATTACAAAACGAGCCCTCAAAGCTGTTTTAAAAATATCTGACAAAACTAAAAATACACTGAAGACGAATCTAAAGATGTCAAAAATACATTGTTAGCTAAAAAAAAAACCCAAACCTTTGGCCCCATATTCAGAGCCTGCCGATAGTACTGTGAAGCCAGTAGTGCTGTACAGCAAACAGCACGTGGCTGCTCTGCACAATATTCAGACAGTGTGCTGTACTGGTGCAGTGCATAGTGACTATGACCGGCGGTGACATGGCCCAAGGCTGATATGGCCCACAGAGGAGCCCACTGAAGATAGAGCTGCCCAAAATGGGATGGCACCAGGGCTCCTGTGGGCCATATTCAGCCCTGGCATGCTAATGAGCCCATTGGGCATGCAGTTTGCTAGGGGCCATTTATGTCCCATTATGAGCTCATAAGCATGCTGCACAGAGCTGACTCCCCCATGTATGTAAAGTGAACATCTCTGGCATCTGGTGGTCCTCCCTGCCCCATTCAACCATGCTGTAATACTATCTTCCCTTCCCTTGGTAGTGGTTTCCCCCACCCAAGCACCCATGTTGTTATACTGGTTGTCATTCCTTGGTAGTCTAGTGACCTCCTTCTACCCGATCACCCATGCTATAATATGGTTGTTCTTTCCCCTGGTAGTCTAGTGACCCCCCAATCACCCGTTTTGAATTATGAACTCCCTTTTTCCTGGTAGTCTAGCAGACCTGCCACCCCTGACTGTGTGTCATCCCCCCGCACACCTGCTTAAGACCCCCTGCCCCTTACCACAGCCACCAGTTATATAGTAAATGATGGTGACCGGCACTGCTCTCCGCTCAGCTCCTGGACCAGCCATTGTCTGACTGTCAAGGAGTGTGATTGCAAGTACTATAGTAACAGTTTTCATGTAGTCTGGGTCACGCTGATTGACAGTTAGACGGCAGCTGGCTGAGGAGGTGAGCAGAGGACTATGTCGGTTGCCATCATTTGATGTATAACTAGTGACCAGCATGAGGGCGGTGCAGGGCGAGGAACCTAAGTGGCTGGCTGGGTGGGGGGATGGCACTCAGTTCGGGGGGTGGGGGATCCGCTAGACTACCAGGGAAGAGGGAGTTCATAACACAGCATGGATGATCTGGGTGAGGGAGGACCACTAAACTGCCAGGGAAGAGATAGTAGTATTATAGCATGGGCAGTGGGAGGGAGGGGGACCACTAGACTACCAGGGAAGAGACAACAGAATTACAGCATGGGAAATCAAGAGAAGGGGGGGACCACTAGATGCCAAGGCACGTTAGGTTCTGTAGTATACGGTCAATTGGGGGTGGGTGCACCCATTGTGGCCAGGTAAGGCCAGGGTTTCAGTGATGGTAAACAGTGCTGCGATGGTATCTGTTTAGCGGTGCCAAAACCTATGAATGTACCGCTGCACCATTTATGCATGAGGTCTTCCTCATTTGCATAGGCACAGTGGTATATTAAGCGCAGTCATGCTGCTGGATTAACGTGGCACTCCAGGTGTCTCTGAGTGTGACCCCAACTCGCAGGCTGCCACTATTCACAGTTAGCGTGCGCTAACCAGGTTTGCTTCCTGCTAACAGTTTGAATGTGGGAGCTTATATGATGACATTTTTTTCTATGACTAACAAATACTGCTGTTTTAAATTATGCATCTGGATTATATTTTAGTAGTATTATATTTATTTTTAAAATATTTTTTCCCTCAAGAATAAATGTGACCAAGGTTTAAGAAGATAAATGTTACAGCTGTCTTTTGAATTAACAATGTAAACTTTAAAGGTATTCCGCGTTATGTAGCGGAGATAAAAAATTACCATTTCATTACATTAAATAAAACCAGAGGACATGTTTTTAACCAAAGGTCTTTATGCCGTCAGCATGAAAATAACATTTGTTACCAACAAATGTGGTCCTCTGAGCTGTTTTGTTAGCCTAGCAATCAAAACCCTTTACCTTCATTTTGAAGGTGATGTAGTCGGCTTTCTAAAACCTTTCTGCAGATTATATGGATAAACTTGGCTGCAAGAATGCTAAGCTGGGCAATGCCTGTTTTGTTTTCCTGATGCCTAGGTGCGGAGTGCAAACTCCTCTCACAGTTGTGCATGTGCCAATACAAACACATGGGACAGATTGGCTGAAGACAGTGATATGAAACTTGTTAATATCCCGGTGACCACACCTGAAAACCTTTACTTGATGGGTATGTAATAATGCATCATTTTGGGTTCAGTGTGTGCATATTGCTGGGGTGGTAGAGAAGTCTTCTTGTTGAAATCTGTAGTATTAAAGTGGGCATATTCTTGGAACTCAGTGTAAGGACGTAAAGAAATAAATATGTTGATTTTCAGATTTTTCTGAGCATTTTCCTGGAGCAGCATTTACATTTTTTTAAATGTTGTTTCCCTCTAGGGGCTTAAGTTTGAGAGTCATAATAATAGTCATAATAGTAACAACTACGTATACCTTGTTCAGGGGGAATACCAGGTTCAGAAACTTCATATTGACCACATGTGACAGTAATCCCAAAAATATTCATGCAAAACAGAGTAACAAGGAAATATTTTTGACAGCAAGAGGTGAATCCCAAAGGGCAACTTATTGTTTTGTCATTGTGCAATAAACGTTTTGTGGTGCAGACCAGGACCTTTGAATATCCGAGCCGGTGTGTACTGTTTGGTCTGATGGACATAGCCCTTTCTTTACTGCCATTCTCAGTAGTAGACCTCAAACCATCAGTCAGCTTCTCTTAACTAAATGGTTGTTTAACACATTAAAGGCCTACAAGAAGTCGTGTACCAATTGTATTGGTACTAAATATACTGCATATCTGTATCTTTCTAAACTGTGTAGTGTATTTGGTTGAATGTCTTAAAAAACATTGAATGCAGCTGGGGGTAATGTATATGCTACAAATTTTTCAGTACCACAGTTCAAGCTGTGAGGGTTATTAGGTTAAGTTGCATTTATTTTACCAGGAAAAAAGCTCCATTGGGCAGTGCTCATTTACAAGGAGGTCCTGGTTAGGACAGTCCACAATACACTAGATAAGAAAGCAAACCACATAGGTTGGCGCGGTGGTGTGGAGTGCTGAGGCGCTTGATGCCTTATCTCCTGTCATGCTGGCGACCCAAATTCAGGAGTGATCTTGTCCTGCTGGGGGAAGGGGAGAGGATGGAACATAGATAGGATTGCTCTTCTCTCCTGGGAATGGGGAACATGATGTACCTGTCCTATACTGCTACCATGTTGAGGTGTGGTGGCAAGGCAGTGGGGGGGGTTGGTGTGTGCATGCCTGCACATACACTCGTGCCTGTTTCATTGCACGCTGCCAGGTGTAGAGGAACCTGTAAATGGAGAGCCTGGCTCTGGCATATGAAACCAGGCCCGCTGCTGACATGTGCTGCCATCTGGGACCGCCATTTGGATTGTGCTCAAGGGGTGGGATGGACAGACCCCCCCCCGTCTCATCATGGGGAGAATCCACGTCCATATAGGTAGGTCCTGGGTGAGGCAGTTGCCAGTGGGGTTGGGGGTCTCTATTAATTGATCGGTGGCTTTCATTTTTTATCAAGTGCTGTGAAAACATTTTAAAAACTAGTGCCATAGAAATGTATGGCTCACGTCCCCACACTCTTCCTGGTACCATGTCATAAAACGGGGGAGCGCAGGGGCGGAGCAGGCAGATAGGAAGTGGGAAGGGATTATCTGGCTCAAAGTTCGCCAAAAATTACGATCCCGTCCCAAACATTATACAGTACAGTAAAACCGAGGTGTTTTATACAGGGGCTATCACCCAGTGTAACAGGCTATGTAGCCCACAATTGTTTTAATAATATCACACATTTACTTTAAGCAAGGCAATTAACATATTATGCTGAGCTCGAAAGCCTGATTGAGCTGGAGTGATAATGTTAAAGTTATCAAGATACTTTCAGAGCTGTTAATTCACCAATATTTCTAGCAATTTGGCCAGGACTACTACTGCTCAGTATTCACTAAAGAAGAGGAGGGGGAGGTACCTAATCCAGTCAATAGAAGCACACTGGATAGGGGGGTCGATATCAGTCCTTTCATAGAAGAAAGGGTTCTGAAAGAACTCCTAAAACTGAAGGTGGACAAAGCAATGGGGCCTGATGGGATTCCCCCCAGAATTCTAAAAGAACTAAGGGGAGAACTAGTAACACCACTGACTACTATTTTTAACAAATCATGGGAGGATGGTATGGTACCGGAGGAGGGTGGATGTGATTCCCCTTCACAAAAGTGGGAGCAAGACAGAGGCAGGAAACTACAGACCTGTCAGCTTGACCTCAGTGGTAGGGAAAATGATGGAATCACTTCTGAAAGAAAGAATTGTTGAGTACCTAGAGGCCAGTGGACCACAGGACCCAAGGCAGCATGGATTCACAGCAGGAAGGTCATGTCAGATGAATCTAATCTATTTCTTTGACTGGGTGACCAAAGTAGTAGACCAGGGAGGTGCTGTGGACATGGCCTACCTAGACTTTAGCAAGGCATTTGACACAGTCCCACACAAAAGATTAATAAACAAATTAGCCAGCCTGGGAGTGGGTCCCAGGGTGGTAGCCTGGGTAAAACATTGGCTGAACAACAGGACGCAGAGGGTAATAATAAACGGAGTCCACAGTGAAGAAATGGGGTTTAATAGTGGGGTACCGCAGGGTTCAGTACTGCGTCCGGTCCTTTTTAATGTCTTTATAAGTGACATTGCAGAGGGACTGGAAGGAAAAGTATGTCTCTTTGCAGACAACACAAAGATCTGCAACAGGGTTGATACACAAGGTGGGGTGGAAAGGATGACAAGGGACTTGGCAAGGTTGGAGGAATGGTCAAATGTATGGCAGCTTAGATTAAACGAAAAGAAGTGCAAAGTAATGCACCCGGGAAACAAAAACCCAGGGGAAGAGTACACAATGGAGGGTGAGATACTGACAACAACAAAAATGGAAAGGGACCTGAGGGTAGTTATATCAGATGACTTAAAGTTTGGCAAGCCGTGTGAGAAGGCAGTAAGGAGGGCTGGGGGATACTGGGATGCATAGGGAGAGGCATCACCAGTAGAAAACAGGAAGTTGTTATCCCTCTGTATGGACAGTTGATGAGACCCCATCTGGAGTACTGCTTGCAGTTCTGGAGACCCCATCTCCGCAAAGACATAGACAGGGTGGAGACTGTCTAGAGGAGGGCAACCGAAATGGTGCAGGGGCTGCACCTGAAGACATATGAAGAGAGACTAAAGGAGCTTAATATGTATACGCTCAAGGCAAGGAGGGAGAGTGGGGACATGATGGAAACTTTCAAGCACCTCAAGAGAATCAACAAAGTCCAAGAGGGTAGCATCTTTCAGAAAAAGAGATGTGCAAGAACAAGGGGGCACAATTTGAAGATGGGGGTGGGGGGGATGGCTCAGATGTAATGTGAGGAACTATTTTTTCACAGAGAGAGTTGTGGATGCGTGGAACAGCCTTCCTGAGGAGGTCGTGGAGTCAAAAACAGAGGGGGAATTCAAGAATGCATGGGACAGACATAAGGCAATTCTAGTGGGGGATATGAGGAAGTAGACTGTTGGTTAACTAGGATCTGCAGCTTATCCATTAGTTAGGGAAATGGGTTGACTAGGTGGGCCAAGTGGTCCCTTACCTGCCATCAAATTCTATGTTTCTAGGACAGGAAGAATGGAAATAGGCTGGCAATAGCTTAAGGAGGCCTTATCACCTGATTTGAAAAGAGGAATTATAGGAACAGTTTTCCACAGCAAAGGAATTTCTCTATTTGCTATCGAAAGTTTAAAGAGATGAGTTATGGGAGTGGTTAAGGCAGGATAACCTTGAACTGTTGTTTCTAAAAAAAAAAAATAGGTTATCAGCTCTAGCACTTTTCTTGGGATCAAGATTCTGAAGGAGCTGTTCTACCTGTAAAAAGGAGAATGGCTGAAGCAGGAAGATGATGGAACTGTTGGGTGTCATGTTAGGTGGATTAAGAGTGGATAGTGGAATACTGGCCACAAGGGACTTTTCGAAGGCCATTCCTACAAGGCATATTATGAGTTTAATTCTTCCACAATCAGTTGTTTTTTCTGTAATTGACATTGCCAAATTGAATCTGTTTGAGTAAAGTTGAGGAAGCTGCTTCTCCTTCCAGAGTTTTTTATAGCCTTTCAAAATTTAGAGGAATCATTTCTATTTTTTTTTCCTGTGGATTCAGATAAAATTTTACTTTAGCCTATCAAATTAATTTGGTACAAAGGTTCCTCTTTTGCCTAAAGAATATCCAATCATATGTCAATTTAGTGGTCCTAGCTTTGGCCCAATGCAACTCTCTGTCCCTTAAGGCTTGTTTTATTTTGCGAGTAAACCACGGTGAGCTTCTCTTTTTAGTTCTACGTATAACAAGGTGGCATGCAGATTTATAAGTTTTAGTACTTGTGTAAAGATTTCAGTTGCTGGGTTTACTGAGGGTGTTGAGCAGAACTCCTCTCAATTTATAGCAGCCAGGTGATGTAGGAATTCTTTTTCACTGAAATGAGTGAATAATCGTTTATATACAGATGAGGGCTCACTGCATTAACTTTTTTGTACTTAAACCACCACACTGTGATCGCTGATGACGTTGTCGATGACAGTTATAATGGTAATCTTGTGAAGTCTGTTGGTGAGGATGTTATCTAGGATGGAGGAATTCAAGTGGGCTTTTAGGATCTGGTCTGGTGGGCTCTGAGACTGGCTGGGTGAAACCAAAGTTGACACACAGTAACTTTAGGTCATTCGACTTCGGTATAAGCCAGTGAAAGTTTGTCACCCATAATAAGGGTTTAGTTGTTACTTGCACTGACAGTTTGTTAGGTAGTTCAGGATGTCTGTGCCACCTGTGGAAGGCGGGGGGGGGGGACTATAAGAGACAACTGCATTCATAGATTCAGTATTAGAGAAGATTAGGGTAACAACAATACATTCAAATTCAGCTGGCTAGAGAGAGAAGCTGAGAGAGGGAAGCAGCTAAGGAGGACAACAGTTTGTAGTATATAGTACAATTCCCCCTCCTCCCTCTAGGTGGTTCAGCCTATATAATGGCATCCTCCTGTCCAGGGCAGGCTCACTAGGCATAATGGGTGGTGTGCTGAAATGGCTGACCTCATATTTGGTAGGCAGATCACAGCTGGCCTCTTTGGGAATCTAACCTCTGGATTAGTGCCTGTTGTCTTGGGGGTCCCTCCGGGTTCCATCCTGGGTCCCCTTCTTTTCAATATCTGTGTAAACAGTTTATCTTTTTCAGATTCATCTGTCATGTTTCATTTATACGCAGATGATAGTCATTTATACATCAGATTCCACTGTTAACAGAGTACAGCACAGACTTCAAAAAGCGTTTGATGAACTTCAGATTTTCTTTGACCATAGTAAATTGACCCTAAACGCCAAAAAAAAACACAGGCTGTGTTGTTTTCTAGAATCTGTGAAACTCCTGGAGATTTGTCCCTGGGGGATCCTCAATTGAACAGGTACAGTCCTACAAATGCTTGGGGCTCTGGTTGGACGGCTCCCTTAGGTGGGATGTCCATATAGATAGCTTAATAAAGAATGTAGGGAAAAGACTAGGGACCTTATACAGGCTTAGATTCTGTATGAGCATGGATATAAAAAAGAAACTAATAAACTCCATGATTATTTCAGTTTAAGATTATGGAGATATTTTGTATTTAAATGGCCTAAAAGGAGATCTTGCAAGATTAGACATCTGTTACGGTAGGCTTGCCAGATTTATTTTAGATGCAGCTTGATTAACATGCAAATGCCAGCTATACAATAGACTGGACTGGCAGACATTTGATGAGAGAGGGCAAGAACATTTACTTCCCCTTGTTCGTAAAGGGTTGGTTGGCAAGCTTCCTTTATACATAACTTCCCATCTAGTGAGTAGGAATAAAGCAAAATATTTAAGATCTGCGACGGCTATTGAACTAATATTACTTATGTGTAATTTGGAAGTGGGTCGCCAATCAGTGTATTATAAAGGTGCACTGATTTGGAATAATATTCCATTTAACTTGAGAGACTCAGTGTGGATAGAAACTTGGAAAAGAATAAAAACGTGGTTAAAGAGTACATGTAGTAAAATAAGACAGTGTTATAACGGAAGCTTGGGCACAGGGTGATGCTAATGACTTTGCATTATATGAAAGCTATGGGGTGGGGTTAAAGAAATAGTATTCCATTGAAGAACAGTAACATGATTATTGCTGCCTTTCACTTTATATTTATTGCCTTTGCGATATAAATCTTGTATTGAATTGTAAATAAGATTTGTAACATTGCATTTTATGTACCTAGGGGACCTTGTTGTAAATGAGTTTTTAACTCAATCGAGTTTTATCCCGATTCATAAAATTCTTATGAATAAATTTTACTGCTAGGACATATAATTCATAATCAGGGAGAGAGACTACATTGGAGTATATAGAGTCAGTAAGCCACATTTCAGTTAATAACACATACGAACATACGAATTTGCCAGCAGATAAAGGCCTTATGGTCTATTGAGTCTGCTCGAGTGTGCAGCTAGCAACCCTTATACTGCAGCTGCCCCTCCCTCTTACTCTATCCGATCCCCTTTTGAAGCAGTCCACTGTTCTACAGGATACCACTTCCGTAGGCAACACGTTCCACCCAGACACCACTCTCTCCTGAACAAAGTGTCTTCTTGTTTCCCTCCTGAACCTTCCCCCCCTCCAATCAGAGATTGTGACCTCGAGTGTCCCTACCCCCCTTAACTTGAATAGTCCCTCCGTGACTGTCTTCTTTATTCCCTTCATGTACTTGAAGGTTTCAGTCATATCCCCCGTCTCTCCTCTCCTCCAGTGAGTACATGTTCAACTCCCTCAGCCTGCTCACTTACGGTACGTCCCCTAGTCCTTGGATCATCTTTGTTGCCCTGCACTGCACTCCCTCCAGTAACTTAATGTCCCTCTTCAGGTATGGGTGCCAGTACTGCACGCAGTACTACAGGTGTGGCCTAACCAGTGACCTATACAGCAGCAGGATCACTTCCCTTCTCCTTGAAGATGTACCCCAGGCAATACAACCCAGCATTTTGTTGACCTTTGCAGCTGCCTTCCTGCATTGTGCTGAGTTGTTCATTGAGCCCGTTATAATCACCCCCAGATCCTTCTCCTCCTCAGTCACGGCTAGCTGAACCCCCCACCCAAGCTGGTAGCTCCTTCTTGTTTTTTTTTGCCCCGAAATGTAGCACCTTGCACTTTTTGGCATTGAACCCCAACTGCCAGGTGTCCGACCAGGCCTCCAATTTTGACAGATCATCCTGCAACCCATGCCACCCTCCTAGGTCATCCACTACTGCTCCCATCTTGGTGTCATCTGCAGACAAACTGATCTTGCTCTTGATGCCTATTGAGATGTCTGATTTGAACAACATCCAGACTGGAGTGGGCAACCCAGTTTCTTAAATTATCCAGCTTACTAATCATAATGTGAATGTTAATGGTCATAAATTTCAACCCAGTTATACTAGCAAATTCAGTGTGGGATAAATTTGAGGAGAGAGGACTAGGGTTTTTAATTCAGTAGTTCCAGAACAAATTAGTAATAATATAGTAATTTGTTTTGCTTAGATATATGGCAGATTTATGAAGACGTTATGCTGTGTCTGATTTTGACATTGCCGTGTAGGACTTCACACATTGCAGTGTTATACCAGTTGGGGGGAGTGCTTGCATAGATCAGCATAAAACGTCTGTAAGCTAGAAGAGTATATCTAATCAGGTGGATTGCTAGGTGAGTTGTGCTGAGTGAACATAGATGGGTCAGAGCATTAAAATAACTCAGATTGACATTGGTATCAGATTGAATATTTATTTTATTTAGTTTTTGTTAACCAGGTAGGTGCACTAGACAAAAGCCTACTGTCAGGCACGACCCAGGAGGTTACAAAGGGTCAGAGTCAACAACAGGTACATACAATACAAAAGGCATTTAAAAAAGATAAAGTAAACTGACTGTATATACAGAATACGTGATACTGGAGATCTTGGCAAACATATGAACGGTATTCTTGATATAAATGGCTCAACTAGCAAGACACCACATAGCAACCCAATGTAGTGCAGCGAGTAAGCATACATTAGGAACTTACAGTAAGACCTGAGATAACGTAACACCAGGAACAAATAAATAAGCTAGGGGACAGGAACTTACTGATTACTTAAGGAGGTAGCTGCAATGCCTCTTTTTGAGGGTAGACACAGTGTGACACAAACAAAGATCAGCCTGTATGGAATTCCATAGCCCTGCAGCAACAACAACGGAGAATGCAGCATCCCCCAGTCGAGTTCCAGTTCCAAGTATGAACAGCAGGTCTGGATTAGTGGAGCTTAGTGGATGGGAATCATTGAGGGACTGGAGAAGTCCTGTGAGTGACTGAGGGGATCGATTTTGCAAAATGTTGAAAATTACCTCATCTAGGGTTAAAAAATCACACAGGGGCAGCAGGAGGAAGTAATCCCAGTTTAGAGTGTAAAGTACAGTGATGGGTATGGTGATTCAGAGACAAGGTGAAGCAACAGATGTTATTATATGTAATATCCCACTTTTGCAAGCTAGATTTGGCTGAGGCATGGAATACAGACATCTCATAGGTAAGCTTACAAAGTAGCACAGCACAGGCTATGACTGTGTAGGCAGTAGGGGTGAGATTATGCTCAACATTTATACAATATTATAGAGCAAGGGAGTGTTCCTGACCAATTGCAGCGCTCCTTTCCCCTGCACCTGAGACACTCTTATTCTGTGAAGAGCGTCTCGCATGCGGATACCCTGGAAACGGGCACATTCCGGGACAGTTTTTTTGGTTTTTTTAAATAATCTCAATCTATAATGTATTTATATGTTCCCCGTTGCCACTCATTGCGGGATAAGAGTGGTTTCACTTGCATTCTACTTGAGCCAGATCAGCTCAGCTTTGCTTCGCTGTTCTCTCTCGAGCAGAACATGCATGAAATCACTCTCATCCTGCAACGAGTGGCTCCGGGGGACATATTGATATATAGCTCCAGTTTGGTGTTAACCGATTTACAGGTGCCAAATACATGTAACAAAAAGTCCAGGGATAGGTCGAGCGTCACACCTAGGTACTTGAATTAGGACACTGATACAGAGGAGTTCCATCCATTGGGACCAAAGGCAAGACCACATGCAGCATCCGGTCAGAATCACGAACGCCATGATCCGAGACTGGCAATGGTGGCTAGATCCAGGGACACTTTCTGCAGGTGTCCCGTTTACAGCGCCGTCCCCGAAGGCAATCCTCTCCACAGACGCCTCAGGGCTGGGGTGGGGAGAGCACCTGAACAGGGTGAGGTCCCAGGGAACATGGACCCCTCAGGAAGCCCACGTCCACATCAACGTGCTGGAGATGGGGGCGGTCCTTTACGCCCTGCAGGCCTTTCAGTCAGAAATCCCGTCCAGTACCCTTCTGCTTCAGACAGACAACCCGGCGGTGATGTATTACCTCAACAAACAAGGAGGCGCACACTCTTACCCTCTTTGCAGGGAAGCTATGAGGGTGTGGGATTGGGTAATCCGACACGGCGCGAGCCTGATTGCAGTTCACGTTCCTGGAGTGGACAACACAATCACAGACGGCCTGAGTCGTTCCCAGGCCAGAGTCCACGAGTGGGAACTTCTTCAGGAGGTAGCAGAGGATCTGTTTCTTCGATGGGGCACTCCAGAGTTGGACCTATTTGCTTCCCCATCCAACGCAAAACTGCCCAATTTTTGATCGCTAGATCCAGGGCCTGGTGTTTTCTGGCGAGACGCGTTGTCCCTCTCCTGGGCAGACAGATTCCTCTACGCTTTCCCTCCCTTCCTGTTGATCCAGAGAGTTCTTCTCAAACTGCGCAGGGAGCACGCAACAATGATCCTGGTAGCGCCTTTCTGGCCCAGGCAGATCTGGTTCCCCATGCTGACGCAATTGTCCCAGGAACCTCCAGTTCCATTGCCTTTCAGCTCCCACCTATTGTCTCAGGAGGAGGTTTCACTAGTCCACCCGGACTTGCGCTCACTGAACCTGCATGCATGGCTCCTAGAGACGTAGCCATTATGCGATACGGGGTCTTGCAAGAGGTGGCGGAAGTCCTTTCCGCGGCCAGAAAGCCGGCAACGCATGTGACGTACGCCATGAAGTAGCGCTGTTTTTGCTTATGGTCGCAGGCACATGGCCTTTCCCCTTTAGAATGCCCGGTGAAAGGGGTGCTGGAGTACCTTCTTTCCCTTTTCCATTCGGGTCTTGCATACTCCTCCATTAAAGTGCACCTCTGCGCGATCTCTGCATACCACTTCCCGGTGGGACAGCGCACAGTGGCACAGCTTGATGCCTCTCGAGACTTCCTGAGAGGGGTGTTACACCTTAGGCCACCCATCAAGGATCCCGTGCCTCCTTGGGACCTACTCTTTGTCCTGGAACAACTCACGCTTCCCCCCTTTGAACCTGCCGCCGATTTCGAGCTGCGTTTTCTGTCGTGGAAAACGTTATTTTTAGTTGCTGTCACGTCAGCAAGGAGAGTTTCCGAGCTTCACGCTCTCATGTGCAAGGAGCCTTATTTAATTTTTCACCAGGACAGAGTGTCTCTGAGGACGAATCCAAAATTCCTGCCTAAGGTGGTCTCTGCCCTCACTCTCAACCAGGACATCGCTCTGCCTGTGTATTTCCCCAAGTACTCTAATAGAGGAGAGGCGTTGCTTCACACCCTGGATGTTCACCGTTCCTTAAGGTTCTACCTGAACAGAACTAAACAGTTTCGCAAGTCGGAACAACTATTCGTTTCCTTCGCTGAGAGGATGCTGGGCCAACCAGTCTCAAAGCAGACCCTTTCTCGCTGGCTTGTCCAGTGTATTTCATTTTGCTGCAACAACAAACATAAGCCCCTCCCGGGTACAGTCTGGGGCCCCTCGACAAGGGGGGTGGCTACCTCCTTTGCAGCACTGCGCAACGTCTCCACCTCAGCCATTTGTGCTGCAGCTACTTGGAGTTCTGTGCACACATTTATTAGGCACTATAGCCTGGATATTACATCACGGTGGAGAGCCGGTTTCGGCCTGGCCATTCTACAGGGTCTCCTGTCCTAGAGTCAGGACTTGTTCAAGATCTCTCCTAATTTCCTCCTCCCAGAATGCTTACAGGTGCTATTGCTTGGGAATCAGTCCTAATGGTGTTACCTGCTGCAAAAGCTGTATCTCGAAGTAAGATAGTACAGTTACGTAAGAACTTACCGTAACAGTAGATCTTCGAGAACAGCTCTTGCAGCTGGTACCTTCCCGCCCACCATTCCCCCTTGGAGGAGGTATGGTCTACCAGGCCTTGGCAGGAGCTTAAGCTCTTTTCTTCTGATGGCGGATCCTCAGTCTCCCCTTCTGATGTCATCCTGCAGCCGGGAGTCTCCGGCGGAGAACTGGGGAATCTGGCGGGACCGCCTCCTTATAAACTACGTCTGACATCAGGGGCGGGACCAATGTCGGAGGCGGTCCCCGCTGAAGACTGCTAGCTAGAAGATTTCCGTGGGGTCCTGATGCCTGCCGGCTTCAGTCCTAATGGTGTTGCCTGCTGCAAGAGCTGTTCTCGAAGATATACTGTTACGGTAAGTTCTTACGTAACTGTACTTTACGTAAGAACTTACTGTAACAGTAGATCTTTGAGAGAGGCTCTTGCAGTGACAACAACCATTAGAACTAGAGCTGCCAGGCACTAGGACCACATGGAAATTTTACGTAGTAGTAGTCTGAGTGGGGACCGCCCACCCAATGTCACGTGATGGACGTCAGTGTGACACTATGTAGTGGGCGGTCCCCATGCCAGCACTCCAGTTCTCCCGCCGAAGACCTAAGAAGGTGTGACAGGAGAAAGGAGTGGGCTTCTGGAGCCAAAAGAAAGGCTAGAAAGAAACGGCTGCAGAAGCAGGGAGAAGGTGGGAGGGATAACGGTACCTACTGCAAGAGTCTCTCTCGAAGATCTACTGTTATGGTAAGTTCTTACGTAACTGTACTATCTTACTGTGAGAGGGCTCTTGCAGTAGGTAATAACTATTAGGACTGAGTCCCGAGCAGTATAATTCAGACAAAGGCTGAAGCACGGGAGGCAGGAAAGGTCTGCAGTAGGTACCAGATTATGACAGGAGGCCCTGAAGGACTGCTAGTCCAAAGCCTACCCTACGCCTTGAGGCAATGTCCAGACTGTAGTGTTTGGTAAAGGTGTGGACAGAGCTCCAAGTGGCTGCCACATAAATGTCCGTGGCAGAAACATTCCTGAAACAAACAGTAGAGGCAGTCATGCCTCTGGTTGAGTGCCTCTTGACTTCCCCTGGAAGGGGCTTGTTATACTTCTGATAACACAACAAAATACAGTTTGCTAACCATTTGGACAAACATTGTTTAGAAACTGCAGCGCCCTCTCTTTTGGGCGCAAAGGAAACAAAAAGCTGATCCGTCTTACAGACTGGTTTCGTCCTGTTCGTATAATAATGCAAGGTTCTGTGCACATTGAACGTGTGCAGAATGGCCTCCCCTTGATTATAATGCTCAGGGTAATACACTGGCAAGTGTAAAGTCTGATTCAAAGTAAACTCAGAAACCACCTTTGGTAGAAATGTAGGATTTGTACACAGAGCCACCCAGTCTCTGTGGAAAATCAACTACGACTCCTTACACATCAGGGCCTGAAGCTCAGAAATCCTTTGAGCAGAAGTAATGGCAACTAAAAAGAGTGCTTTCCAGGAAAGGTAGCGCAGGTCACAACTTGCAGCTGGTTCAAAGGGAGGCAAAGTGAGTTTCTCAAGAATGAAGTTCAGATCCCACGGAAGAACCGGGTTCCTGACTGGGGGTTTCAGATGGAGAATTCTTTCAGAAAGGTTTTGGAACCCTCCAGCTGGGCCAAGGTTTTGCCATCCACTGGAGTGTGGTAGGCAGAAATGGCAGACAAGTGGACTTTCAGAGAAGCGTAACTAAGGCCAAGGTCAGAGAGATGCAGCAGGTATTCCATGACCTGAGGGACCAGGCAAGAGAAAGGGTCCCAACCCTTGATGGATGCCCAAATGGAGAACCTCTTCCATTTCATGGCATATGTTCTTGTGGATGGCTTCCAGGCCACCACAAGGACTTGTGCCACTCTGGAAGAGACCCCAAAGCGTGCAACAGCTACATTAGCAGGTGCCACGCATGAAGGTGAAGGGACTTGAGTTCCGGATGGACCAGCTTGCCCTGGTCCTGAGTCAGCAGGTTCTGCCACAGGGGAAGAGGAATCAGAGGCTCCACCCTCAGCTGCTGAAGCAGAGGGAACCACACTTGGCGAGGCCAATAAGGGGCTATGAGAATCATGTGAGCCCCTTCTTGCTGTAGTTTCAAAAGCACCCTTTGCAATAGTGGGAAGGAAGGGAAGGCGTTCAAGAACCTCCCTGTCCAGCAAAGAGACAGCACATCTCACCAGAAAACACCATGCCCGGGAATGAGTGAGCAGAAACTGGGTAGTTTTGCGTTGGATGGGGAGGCGAACAGATCAAGATCTGGGCAACCCCACTGTTCGAAGACGTCTTCGACTGCTGACTGCCTCACTCCCAGTTGTGTGCCCATGCCTGAGTGTGACTGAGAGTGTCCGCCAGAACATTTTGAACACCTGGGACATGCACTGCCGTGAGCTGTAGGCTATGCTGTATCACCCATTGTCACACACGCATCGCTTCCCTGCACAGAGGATATGACCGCATGCCTCCCTGTTGTTCAGGTACCAGACTACACACATGTTGTCTATCTGTACCTGGAGAGGCCCAGGAAGGAGATGAGGCTGAAATGCCTGAAGGATGTATAGTACAGCCTGCATCTTTTGCACATTGATGTGCAGAAATAGCTCCTGCTGAGACCAGGATCCTTGTGTCCTGTTGTCGCCCAGATGAGCGCCCCAGCCCTGACTGGAAGCATCCGTGGTCAGGGTCTGAGCCGGAGGGGGCACCTGAAAATGGACCCCTCTGGTGAGGCTGGACAGATTCTGCCACCAAAGGAGGTCTCAACGCATGGGGCCAGACACCAGGATCCTGTGATCCAGGTCGTCTGATGTTTGGTCCCACTGGATCCTTAGGGTCCACTGCGTAATCCGCATGTGGAGCCTGGCCAGGGGGACAGTGGGGATAGCCGCTGCCATAAGGCTCAGAAGGCGTAAGATAGAACGGGCCATGGTCCATTGGCTAGTTGCCACTAGGATGGCCTGCTGACACAAGGTTTCCGCCCGGTCCAGCGGGAGGAAGGCCTGACCCTGAACAGTATCCAGCACCTCCCCAGTGAATTGAAGGTGTTGGGATGGAACCAGGTAAGATTTGGGGTAAGTCACCGTAATTCCCACTTGCCAGAAAAGGTCCAGGGTAGCAGTCAGGGAGGCGGCCAGGCTGTCCCTCGATGGTGCTCACAGGAGCCAGTCGTCGAGGTATGGAAACACATATATCCCCCGGCGGCATAAAGCCACCACCACCACCGCTAGGCACCTGGTAAACACTCTGGGTGCTGAGGAAAGGCCAAAGGGGAGCACTTTGAATTGGAAGTGTTCCCCCTGGAAGGTAACGCGGAGGAAGTGGCAGTGGGAGGGAAAAATCAGTATATGCAGGTATGCATCTTGCATATCCAGTGCAGACAGCCAACGTCCCTGTTGAAGCAGTGGCAACAGAGCCAGCAGGGTCAGCATAGAGAATCTTTTGTACTCTATGAACAGATTTAGCGTGCTGAGGTCCAGAATTGGATTGAGGTCTCCTGTCTTTTTGGGTACCAGGAAGAAGTGGGAGTAATACTCCTTTCCTTCCTGGGCCTGAGGAACGGGCTCTATGGCTGATTTTGTCATAAGAGCCTGAATGTCCTCCCTTATGAGAGGAATGTGGCCTTTTGGGTAGTGCGAGAGACCTGGAGAATTTCTTGGAGGTCTCACTGTGAACTCGATGGTGTGGCCTTGAGCGACTAGCTGAAGGACCCACGTGTCTGTAGTGATCGCCTCCCACCTGGTCAGATGGTTGGTGAATCTGCCCCCTATCTGTTCCTCCGGAGCTGGTGGCGGAGGCTGGGGGCTCTGCCACGAGTCAGGCGGTGGAAGGGGTGTGGGGGAGCGTCGCTCCAGCAGCCCGCTGAGACTTGGCTAGAGGGGTGGCCGCTGCTGAAGGGGCCCAACGTTTGTTCTGACATCTGGCTGGCTGTTGCCTGTTCTGACACCTGGGCTGGCAACAAAAGTTGGCTTAGTATCGGAGGGATACATAGACTGGACAGAGCGCAGTGCCTTGCCACTGTCCTGTAGCTCAGTAATAATGTCTTTGACATCACCCCCGATAAGGACAGGTCCTCTAATTGGGGCATCCTGGATGGCTGCCTGAACATCTTGGGCCAAACCGGATACCCGCAGCCAGGAGTACCTACGCATGCTGACGGCTGTGGTGGTACTCCGGATAGTGGCATCCATTGCATCGTATGTTACCCTAAGAGAATGATGGCAGGAGATTTCTGCTGTCCTGACCGCCTGGGCAGTCCAAGTTTTAGCCTCGGAATCGGGCAAGGCCTTGAATTGCGACTTCAGCTGGCCTAGGATAGATTTCTGGTACACAGTCATGTGTGCCAGGTAATATAGTGCTCTAAGGGCCAGTGTGGAAGATGAATAAACTTTGCCCCCGAACTGGTCTGTTTGCCTTGACTCCTTGTCCTGAGGGGAGGTGCTCATATGTTTAGGCTTAGCTGTACAGTCATGGGCTGCATTAATGACCACCGAGTCGGCTTTGGGATAGAAACTAAGGTGGTCCTTGCCCTCAGGGACTCGATAAAGTCTGTTATCCTTCTTGGTGACAGCGGCCACCGATGAAGGCTGCTGCCAGACCGTGGAGGCCAGTTCCTCATGCGGTCCAGTCCACGGAGGAATGAACAGTGGGTGCAGCTTGGGCATATCTAGGTGTTCCGCCAACCTCTTACGTTGGGGGTTCTGATCCTCAGTCTTCCACCTATTCACCTACTGAATCTTCCGGAGGATCTCTATGAAAGAGGGGTCTTTTGGAGGGGATTTGGGAGAGCCTTTGGGCTTGGGATCCTCTGGAGGAGGGGTCTCAAAGCCTGAAGGAGAGGATACGGAGGAGTCTGAGTCCAAGACCAACAACTGGCTTCTGTCCAGGGACATAGCCCATGGGATCTTCTGAAGTGAGGCCGTGAGGCCCCTATCATTACCAGCTACTGCGGTAGGGCACGAGGCCTGTCCCGAGGTAGAGGGGCGAGATTCCATTGATGAAACGGATCTCAGCATAGGGTCCATGCAAACTGGTGTGGAAGCCGCAGCCGGCTGATGCCAGTTAAATGCGGAAACAAGCTGTGACTTGGTCTCAGACCACCAAGACTGAAGCACCTCCCTAAAGTCCACCTAGTGTTGAGGCAGTGGAGGAAGAGGCGGGGGAGGGGTCTGATAGACGGGCGCATAGGCTTGAAAATGATAACCCGGCATCATATAGCCTGGTGTCTGGTAATGAAAACCCAGCATACTGTAGTTTGAATAGCCTGGCGTCGGATACCCCAACATGGGGAGTCCTGGTGTCTGATACAATGGCAGCAGGCACCCTGGAGAAGGGTAGTGCGGCACTTGGAAGACTGGCATCAGGAGACCTGGCGAAGGCTCCAACTGTGGAGCCGAGTGTCCTGATAGAGGCCCTGATGGCAGGTAACCAGGTGAGGGCACAGAAGGAGGGGCTGTGGGCCCTGACATAGGGTGAGGAGGGCCCAGTAATGTCCGGTCTTGTGCCAGACCCACCTGAGGAAATTCTGGCATTGGTCCCAAAGGGGCGGAGGGTCCCACCGGTGTCTGGGGTGGGGTAACTGGCCCAGATGGGTAGCCAATGGCGCAGGAGATGCCGGCTCCCGAGGGAGGTTTAGCGTTGGGCATTCTGGCTCTGGTGCCATAGTGGTGTCAGGCAGACGCTTTTCCAACTCTGGCTCAGAATGGACAGGCAAGCCAGGAGTCTTCACCAGGGGAGGTGGGGAAGGAGGATCCCAAGAGGGAGGACCCTTTAGGGAGGGCTGTGGTAGGAGTGGCAGCGTGCACTGATCCGGAGGATTGACGTCAGGCCTGTTATCGGGGGCCTGATGAAAACGCAGTGGCTGGGCAGACGCCAGAGGAGCTGGCATGCGACTTATCAGCCGGGGCCAGGCGGTCATCAGAAGAGTTGATGATCGACTTATCAGCCGCACCACCAGACTTGGGCCCTGGGTTTTATTTATTTATTTGCTTTTGGTAACCGGGTAAGTGCACTAGACAGAACTGCCTATTTTTAGGCATGACCTGGGCAAGTACAAATCAAGGAACAGGTAAAAAAATAAATACATTTACAGTGTTGTACAATAGGAGATTCCAAACAGTTATACAGAGGTGCAAGTTACATAGTACATATAGGAGGTACATATTACACAGTATAATAGGAACAAAATAGACAAAAAGGTACAATTTACTGTTAATAATGTATAAAACATGACAGTGCTGTTGGTAAGTCAGCAAGGTGAAAATTCCCAGACAGGGAACAAAGTGCGTAGCTGCAGCTGAGGAATAGTGGGGATGGGAGGAATCAGGAGGCCACAGGGAAATTTAAGTGCAGGACAGTGGCAGATTTGCATGACTCATGAGGCTAGGGACATTTGCAAATGTCAAGGGAGGCGAGGTAATTTGAGAGGCCTTTCTTGAAAGTGGGGTGGGATTTGGAATGCCTAAGAGCAAGTGGGAGAGAGTTCCAGAATTTGGGGGCATAGAAGGAGAAGGCAAGTTCACCCATCCTGGTACAGCATTTTGGGACAGATAACGGAGCTAAAGACATGGAACGAAGGGAACGAGGGCAGTCCATGGGGGTGAGCATAGCAGCGAGTGTGGAGGGGACAGAAGAACTAATAATGTTGTCAGTAAGACAACCTAATGAATAAGCCCGACGCAAGGAAGGAGACAGCCAGTGGAGGTCAGAGTAGAGAGTACAGTGATGCTGAAGACGAGGAGCAGATAGCGCAAATCTACAGACATTGTTGTAGGCAACATCCCACATTTGCAAGGTGCTTGCCTGGGCCATAGCAAAGACAGGCAGAGCGTAGCAGAGTCCAGGGAGGAGAAGGCCTTGGGCAACAGAGATCCTGGCAGCAGGGGTCAGAAACTGACGGACTCGGTAAGCCAGTCCAGTTTTAGCATTGACTGATTTGCAGACAGCTTTGACATGCAGAGAGAAGTTAAGAGATGGATCCAGCATGACCCCTAGGTATTTGAAGGACTGAGTTACTTCCACAAGGGAACCATCAAGACAAGAAACCTGGAGAGATGGAGTTGAAGTGACAGATTTCCTTTGTGACCTAAAGAGCATAGCCTGGGTCTTGGCAGCATTTAGCACCAGGCGGTGGGACGTAAGCCAAATTTGGATACGATGAAGATTAGAGGAGAGGTGGGAGTTAATTTCATGAATAGAGCTGGAGGAGACATAGAGAACCAAGTCATCGGCATAGAGTAAGGAGAGACTGTGGGAGACACAGAAGGTAGGTTATTGACGAACAAAGGAAAAAGCAGGGGTCCAAGTATGGAACCTTGTGGGACACGTGAATGAAGCAGGGCAGGGGCAGAGAGAACTTTATGACAGGAGACAGACTGGGAGCGGCTCCTCAGATAGCTGGCAAACCAGGCAAGTGTGGATTGGGAGGCGTCAATAGAGCCTAGTTGATGCAGGAGCAGGTTGTGGTTAACCGAGTCAAACGCCTTTGACATGTCTATAAAAACAGCCCCAGTAAGCTGGCCTTGGTCCATAGCAGATCTGATGTCACTGGTGAATTGCACTAGGGCTGTCGTGGTGCTGTAGTTTGGCCTAAAGCCATGCTGAGCAGGAGATTGCATGTTAAAGTTGGCCATGAAGTTAGACACCTGGTGATGGATAAGCTTCTCCAGGAGTTTACTGAGGGTCGTCAGGAGCGCAAAAGGACGGTAGTTTGTTAGGTTTTTTGGATCACCCCTTTTTGAAGACTGGGATAACCCTGGCATTTTTCCAGGTGAGGAGCACAGTACCCGAGCTAATGGAGAGGTTGAACAATAGCATGATGGGAGTGGCAAGAAGAGACGCACCTGATTTGAGAATTCTGGGTTCCAGTCCATCAGGGCCTGGGCTGCCGTGGGGAGACATCATGTTAAGAACTCGTAGGACATCCAACCTGGAGACTTGGTGGAGAATCAGGGAAGGATGGGATGGGGGGAGGTTGAGGGGGAGGTGTAGCGAGGGAGGGGGACCGTTGGCATCAAAACTAAGGAGGGCGGTAAACAGTGAGCTGAAAGCATTAGCTATGGTATTAGGGTTATTACAGGAGACATTATTTATTAGAATGTCATGGGGGGTTTGGGACTTGGAGCGTCCCATTATGTGGTTTATTTGTGCCCAGTACCTTTTTTGGGTTACTGGAGGTGGCGTGAGGAAGGCCTCTATAGTAATTGCTTTTGGCAGTCCGTAGTGCTTTCTTACAAGACTTATGAAGGGAGTGATATGCCATGAAGTCAGAGCGCTTGGAGAAGGTTTTCCATCTGGTCCAGAGTTTGTCCCGTGCTTTAAGTATATGTAGAAGAGGGCTAGTTAACCATTTGGTAGACAGGCCCTGTACCCTGCGCCTGATAGAAGGAATGTGCTTGGACTGCAAGGAGCGCAGAGAGTTGGTAAAGTATTCTACATCCAAGTCAATGTTATTTGTCATGAATATGGGGGACCAGTTGACATACTAAAGATCCCTTAGAAAAGCTGAGGTGTCGAGGGCAGAGAAGTCAGACATGGAGATGATTTGGGGGGCTGGCATCCCAGATACAGGTGACAGATGAATGGTCACTAGTGGAGTCTGGTAGCACAGTCACGGAAGAGATTCTGTCTGGCCTGTTGGTCAGTACACAGTCGAGGAGGGTGTGACTATTACCACTGCTGGAATGTCGCGCAGGCACCGAGACAAGCTGGGTTAGGTTGGCCTTGCTTATATTAGAGTCAAGGACAGGGAGGTTTGGGCCAAGCCAATTCTGATTGTAGTCACCTAGACAGATTACTTCATTGTTTTTGGTGGCCTGGGGGAGAAAAGCCAGGAACTCCTCGAGCCCATGTTTGCAGGAAACTGGAGGCATGTAGGTGCAAACAGTGTGCAGTTTTTTTGAGTCACCCAGCAGAAGCAGTCCATGAAGTACCTCACAGGACACAAGGGAGGGGCATTAGTAAGGTAAGGTTTAGGTGAGACTTGTAAAATAGTGCCAGACCACCACCTCTTTTTGATGTGGGCTGATCAACCCGGAACAAGCTGTATCCAGGGAGGGAACACAGAGAGTCGGGGAGAGAAGGCTTAAGCCAGGATTCAGAAATTGCAAGGAGATCAGGCCTTTGAGTGGTGGTCCAAGCTTCAAGTTCTGTATGATCAGCCACCAGGCTTCTTATATTAAGGTGGGCAATTTTTAGTCCTCTGGAACGGGGCCCAGGGGAAAAACCGACCAAGCAGTGAGGGAGCCCTGTAGCCATGGGACCAGGGTTAGTTTCCACATCACTTGTCAAAGATAAGGAGAGGACAATAATCCAGGTAGCGGCAATCAAAAAGGTGAGGCAGAGAACTAGTTTTGGGCAAGAGTGTTCAGTATGGCTATTGAGTCTCTTAGGGAGCAGTAGCAGATTGGAGAAGGTATAGTCCTTCATGTCTGCAGAAAAGCCTGGAAGAGCAGCAGCTAGGGGGTGAAGTATTCCAGGGCAATACCGCAACAGATAGGAGTCAGAAGGACTAGGAGGTAGAGTGGGGGCTGCATGATCATGTAATAGAATCTGATATTTTCCAGAAGCAGGACTTAGGCAGCAAACACAGTAGACTGCAGGTTCTAGGACTGCCCACAGTTATGTGCCACCCCCGTTTATCACCAGAAGCCGAAACATCGGAGGCGCCTGCCTGAACTGTAACCAGCTCAGGTGGGGCAACCAAGGGCTGCTCCATGGAAGAGGAAGCAGGCTTGGTCAGAGGAGCGCTACCCGCATCAATGGGAGGCCATGGGCGGGAAGGAGACTGATCGTGGTCCTGGTGCTTCTCCTTGTCCTTTTTCTTTTTTTCTTCTTATGGGAGTCTGAAGAACCCTCTGGGGAGGAGGATGATCCCGCAGCTTCTGCAGCTCCTTCTCCATGGAAGCCATCTTCAGCCTGAGAACATGGACTTCCAGGGCCTATTGGTGGCATTTCCATGTGGCCTGGTTGAAACTTTGGCTGGCCTCACAATCTTCGCTCTTGTGCTCGGGTCCCAGGCAGAAAAGACAGGGGGAATGGCCATCCTTGTGCGGGAGCTGAGTGCCGCAGGAATCGCACTTGTTCTTATGTGACTCTGAAGGCGTTGGAGAAGACCGGCATGAAAAAGATTTACTTTTCTAGAAATAAAGAAATGAAAGAAAAAATGGTGAAATACTCATTCGAAAATGGCGGTTGACTAAAGCAGCGTTCTTTGCGATATATGACATGCGCATGTTGATGGGAAAGAACTGGAGGGCGGGCATGGGGGACCGCCTATATATAGTGTCATGCTGACGTCCATCATCTGATATCTGGCGGGCAATCCCCCACCAGACACTGCTAGCTAAAGTTTTCCGTCTGGTCCTAGTGCCTGATGGCTCTAGTCCTAATGGTTATTACCTACTGCAAGAGTCCTCTCGAAGTAAGATCTATCCTGGATGCCTCCTCACGATGCCTTGAAGCTCCCACGATGCTAGTGTGCTGGTGAGGGTCCGCATTCTTGGGCTATTTAAAGGGAAATTCCCCTCAACCTATTTTCTGTATACCTGTGTAGTTTGTAGGCATGAACAATCATTCCCTTTCTTGCATTCCCCCTACTGTCATCTTAATTTAAGTATAAATGAGGCTGCTTCACTCTGTTTTGCCCTGGTGTGAAAACCTGTAAGTCTCCATTCCAGTGGTCATTACTTCACTCAAGCAAGGCATCATGGGAGTTGATGATGTGTACTTGCACAAGCCAGCAGAATTTATACTCTAATTCAGTTCTGTTTCATATCTTGTGAAGTCCCAGTGTTCTCTAAAAGCATTTTTTTCTAACTCGTATACACTTTAAACTACAGAAAACAGCAGGGCACTTACTATGTCTTGAAAAGTTTCATGGCCAGCATAAGACAAGAACATAGGGATTGAAGAGGACAGCAACAGCACTCAGTAATACAGTATAATGACTGCAGGCTTTAGCACCAGAACATCATAAATTCCAGGCTGCCTTACATGAGTCAGGTCATGACCTTTGCAATGGAGTTAAGCAGGTTTTCACACCAGACTTAAGTATCTTCATTTGCATTTAAATCCTGATGAAATTAGGAGTGTACAATGGAGGCAATTATTGTGCATGCCTACACACTAAACATGGAAACAAAATAAAAGGCTGAGGAGACCTTCCCTTTAAGTGGTGGTTGTAGATTTTATTTATTTATGGTACCCTTCCTTGGAGACTTGGTGTGCCAGCACAGTAAGACAGAGATAGCAGATAAAGTACTAAATATCATCCAGCATAACACAGTATAAAAATATACATCAAAATAACCCCTAATAAAGTCGACTCTTAAACAACTGACTCGCACTGCACATATCGTGGGCATTCATCCTTGACTACCAGAAGGGATTATTAATCCCCAAAAGCTTGTGAAAATAAATAACTTTTAAGACCCCTTTTAAAGGCCTCCCCTGAAGAGGTCTCCCTGAAGCCTTCTAGAGAGAGAATTCCACACTACTTTAGTGTTTAGCATACTACCCCCCATGGAGGAATATGAAACCCGAAACAAAGAAATGTAAGCAGCAAATCCCAGACTTTGTAAAAGGAGATTGATTTTTTTGTAGAGGTCAGTGGATTGTGAGAGTCCCAGATAGGGAGTAATGGGAAATTATCAAGAGCTTATTTGATTGTGCAGGCTTTTTCTAATAACAGGGCTCTCGGTAGGATTTTTTGTTTGGGGGTCTGGCGCTGGCTTTCAAAAAGAGGGGGATCCACAGCCCAAAAGTGGGAGTCCCTGGAAAATTTCCAGGGGGAGGAGTCCCCATTTGAATACATGGGAGCTGTGCCCGTGCACTGTTTGTAATGTAAAATTCTGTAGAGTGGTGAGGCGCTCCAGTAGTTTCTATGGGGCATTTAAAAAAGATTTTAAGATTTCAGGGTGAATTCAAACAAACGCGCCACCACCAACTAGCAAGGGCTTTATTAGTTGAGCGGTACGTAATTTGTTTGAATTCACCCTCTGAAACACAAAAAAATGGTTTAAATGCCCCCATAGAAACTAATGGAGTGCACCCCCATGCTCTGCAGAATCTTACAGTACAAGCCATGCGGGTGCAGGGCGCCGGCCTCTCAAGTGACTCCCGGGGCTCTGGAAAAGAGCGTCTTGAGGACTTTCAAAAAAAAAAAGAGCACCCCAACACACAAAATGTACATAAAGGACACGGATACCCGTGTCCCCGAGAGCCTTAAATAAACCCCTGAATGCAGTCAACTATGTAAGGGTTACCCAGAGATGGGTAGAAGTAGGTATATGCCATCATTAATAAGGGGCACCCAGATATGGAGTACCAACAAAACTCTAAAAATACACTAAGCCACAGCAAGGTACTCCTGGGCCTGTTTAATGTGGGTCAGCATACAGCGTATTTAGCCAAGTAACCATAGAACGCAGCACGATGTTTGGCAAACCAGAGTAAATCTGTGACAGTGAGAACAATTTCAGTGAATACTGAGATTTGAGGCACACCAGTAACAAGGTAATTATTCCATAACACAGTAAATAGCTGTGCAGATCAGGACAATGAGCTTTACTTGGAGTAAAACAGTGCACTGCCCTTTGGTTACAACAGAATTGGGGTAGCACAATAATTAGCACCCAGTGCTGAGCAGGGTAGACTTATTAGAAGTAGGGCGTTCATCGAAGAGCACTTGAGCAGCATCTCCAGCTGGCGGCTGCCATTATGGACAACTCCCATGGTTGATGCCACTAATAATGCCCTTAGTGCACCAGACTGCTTGTACAGTGGTGCACAAGTGCGAATGAAAAGACCACACTCCCTGGACTGAGCTCTCCCTATATTGGCTGTCTGGAGGCTGGCTAGGCATCACTGTGGTCCCAAACTGAAGCCCTTGGTCCTATCCAGGAGGTGGGCTTCTGGGGCGGAGAGAGTCTAATGGTGCTGGTCTCTCATGACCCCTGCTGCTGGTGTCTGGTGCTGGACACAGAACATGCTGACAAGAAGAGCGCTGGGGGAGCAGGGATTTCAAATTTGCACTTCTAAAGTCCATGCCTCCTGGATTGAGCTGTCCCTCGATTGGCTGGCTAAGTGTTGCTGGGTTCCTGAACTGCAGTCCCTGCTCTGATCTGGAAGGCAGGCATCTGGTGAGTGTGAGGGGGTCTAGTGGGGCTGGTCCCTCACAACCCCTGCTGCTAGTGTCCGATGCTAGAGCGAGCAATGGCACCAAATGTGCCAATGAGAAGAGCATTGAGGGAGCAAGGATTTGAAATTTCACACTTCTTAAGACCACGCCCCCTGCACTGAGCCTTGATTGCTTTCTTGGCTGGCTAGGCATCCCTGGGGTCCAAACTGAAGTACTTGGTCTGATTTGGGAGGTGGGCATCTGAGGGGGGTAAGGGTGAGGGTGGTGCTGGTCCCTCACAACCCCCGCTGCTGGTGTCCGATGCTGGAGTAAGGAATGGTGCTGAACGCGCCGATGTGAGGAGCACTGGGGAAGCAAGGATTTGAATTTTGCACTCTTGAAGACCACATCCCTTGGGCTGAGCTGTCCTTTGATTGGCTGGCTGGAGGCTGGCTAGACGTCCCAAACTGAAGTCCTTGGTCCACTCCGGCAGGCGAACTTCTGGCGGGGGGTGGGGAGGGAGTCTAATAGTGCTGGTCCCTCAGGACAATTTCAAACCAAAAAGCTGGGCTCAGCAGATCAGACAAAA
Organism: Neoceratodus forsteri; assembly: GCA_016271365.2. Lineage (NCBI taxonomy): Eukaryota > Metazoa > Chordata > Ceratodontiformes > Ceratodontidae > Neoceratodus > Neoceratodus forsteri. Next base: position 738,638,197 of record CM028136.1, read on the forward strand.
AGACTTCAAGGCATCCTTGATAAAGCACTAATTTGTGTGAAACGTTGGTGGCGACAGGAGGTTACCTCTGCTGTTTTGTTTTATTTAATAAATGTTTTAACCTTGCTCCAAGCCTTGGGTCTGTTTGTCTGATCTGTTTATAAACGTAAATATTACCTTTTTTTATGCCTTATTTTGGGCACTATGTACCGCATGTGCCATATACTTTTATGTATGTAATTTCCTTTGTCTGTAAACGTTCCTCAGGACCTGCTTGTGAATGAGCTTGCTCAAGGGAGTCTTCCTGCAATAAATTTGAACTTGAACACTGCAGTCTGTAGTAGTTAGACCCTTCAGTAAAATACTCCAACTGATCTAGTTTATCATGGAACTATGTCAGTATATAGTACTGTATGTGCAGGGGGAGTAATGGGCCCTCATTTTGTTGAGTGAGCCACCTGGCTTTGGAAGGAAAACTCTTTTTTTTGTGTAAGGGGGTGGTAACTTCTGAATTGTCTTTTCTTTTTATTTTATTCACAGTATTCTCCCAACCAGCTGCTCCCCCTTCGGGCCAACTCCCGTCCCCCAGTCCCATCACATGTCTTCTCCTGGTCTTACCTGCCCAAGTTCCCCCACAGCTTACCCAGGCCCCCCCCCCATTGGTGGGGGTGGAGGAGAGCTTACTCGACCTGCTGCAAACCGATCCAGCTGAGCAGCACCTGGGTCACTGGTGCAGAGCCTGAGAGGAGTCGTTGGTTCAGCCTACCATGCAGTGCATAGCTCTGTTGTATGACATAAATTGAAGAGAAAAAAAACAAGACAAACTACAAGAATATTAGATGTACATAAGCACAAGGAGATGCTTATGAAATATATTTGGGATTTTTTTAAAGCATGCTTTGAGGAGAACTAATTGTGAATGCCTTCCTCAAAAAGAGGTAATGAGAAAGTTAGAGACTTAACTTCATAGGTAAACGCAGCAAAAATGAAAGGTTGCATGAACAAAATCCTGTAGCAGAAGTATATGCTGAACTGACTAACATTAAACAGGTGCTACTGGAGCTTTTTTCCCCCCAGCTTTTTTGTGTGCCTCCTGATGACTAGGCAGTCCCCATCTGATGACCCTTTCAGCCTGATCTCTCACCATCTCCAGGTACTTATCCCTGCCTCCTTTGTTTTTCCATGGCTTGCCCGTACCAATGGCAGGTACACTGGGGAGTGCAACTTCCCATTCCTGTCTGGATCTGGTCCTGGAGGAAGATGCCTGGCCGGCAGTGCAGGCCCTGCTGTGGGTCTGTTATCATCCTGCCATCTGGTATTTTTCCCCCCACCATTTTTGCCTTGGGGTTTGCCAGCGTACAGTGAAGTGACACAGTGGCGTCCCCCAGGATGAAACGCAATTCTGCAGCATTTTGCAGCACTCTGCAGAAGACCTTCTGATTTAAAGCTATGTGATTTCAATGGTAATTAGTCCCCTATGTCATTCAGGAAAATGTGACACTGCCAGGATGAAGTGAATGCCACAGTTTCCTGCATGACAAAAGGGACTAAGTGCCTTTGAAATTACACTGCTTTATTCAGTAGGTTTGCTGCAGCGTACTGCAGAGTGTGTTAAAAGTGCATTTCATCCTGAGGGATGCCACTGTATATATATATGTGTGTGTGTGTAGTGGAGCGTGAGCACATAGCATATGGCAGCAGCTCCCCCAACAGCCGCTGCTTGCGCTAACATCTAGCCTCTGTCAGGTGGCAGTCAACTGTGAGGAGCAGAATCTAAGACATCCAGTGGGATTCTCGTCACTCTTTTCCTAGTTGGCCTGCTGCGACCTGAGTCCGTTCCTGAATCTGGGTCATGCAGAAGCGAGCAAAAACCGATTTGCTGCACAACCCGACTGGCTGTACTGGAGCTTCTTAAAACAAAACTTGAAGGCAATCTACACTTCACTAACCTTAAGTACTGTGAGAACGCGAACAGAGCTAGACAGTTGCATGCCATCAGACTGAGAACGCAAGTGCTGATAGAGATACTGTATCCCTAATACAGAAACAAATGCTGAGACAGGCACAGTGACTACACACCTGAAGAGAAAATTGGGAAAAATGTTTGAACATTTTTATACTAAACTGTACAAAGGAAATGACTGTGAAAATGTAGATGATTTTATTGGGTATTTTTTCAATAACATAACCCTACCTAACTTGACAGAGGAAGACAGCGAAACGGTGGAGACCCCAGTTACATTAGCAGAACTGACAGAATGTGTTAAATCTCTCAAAAATGGGAAGGCCCCAGACCCACAAAGGCTTATGGAAGAATTTTTCAAACCTTCTAGAAAGGAGTTGATGACTTTATTACAATGTACTGCAACATCCTGTACACAAAATCACTGTTTGCTAGGAACTTGGTCTGTGGCCATTATTACAGTGATCCCAGAACCAGGGAAACATTGTTTGTTGTGTGAATAGACTAGTTTCCCTCCTGAATGTTGATGTAAACTTATTTAGAAAAGTACTTGATGCAAGGTTAAATAAGATCATTGCACTCTGATCAAATGGATTGTGTACCAGGTAGATAGACAGTCGAGGGACTCAGTGTGGAAATCTCTCAGTATCATCACAGATGCCATGAGTAGTAAACAGACAACAATAGCTAATACAGTAGATGCAGAAAAAGCATTCTTTACAGCACTGCAGAATATTAGCTTTGATGATACATTTTATTCTAGGATCTGGGCACTGTGTTCTGCACATTAAACAAAAGTAGAGGCTAATGAGTATCTTTGAAATGCATTCAGTATTGAAGAAGAACAAGACAAAGGTGCCCATTGTCACCAGTACTTGTCTGTCTCTATTGAGGAACTAGCAGAAGTGATCATATGGATGAAGGAAATTAAGACAATACGACAGTGCTGTTTTTTTTTTTTTCTTGGAAGAATCCATTTGCCATTTCCATATATACAGACTATATTACATAATCTGTAATATCTATAATCTTCAATAAACCAGAAGAAGGAGAAGGGGAGCGGCCACAAAAAAAGTAACCAAAGCTTGGGAGGGAGGTGGACACTAGTCCTTTTTTTGCAGGAGAGAATCCTGAAGGGACTTGCTAATCTGAAGGAGAGCAAAGGTATAGGGCCAGATAGGGTGCATCTAAGGGTAGTGAGGGAGCTCAGGGAGATGCTGGTTGTACCTCTGAAGTCCTGTTAACAGCTCGCTGGAAACAGGAGTGGTTCCGGAGGACTGGAGGAGGTTGGATGTAGTCCCACTTCACAAAAGTGGAAGCAGGGAGGAGGCTGGCAATTATAGGCTAGTCAGCCTGACATCGGTGAGGGGAAGTTAATGGAATCACTGCTGAAGGAAAGGATTGTGGAGTATCTTGAATCTAGTGGGTTACAGTCATGTCCAAATGATTCTGATAGATTTATTTGATGGAGTGGCAAAGGATTTAGATCCAGGTGGAGTGGTGGACATGGCCTACCTAGGTTTTAGTATGAACTTTCAACACTGTTCCACGTAGGAGACTAGTAAGCAAGCTTGGTAGCTTAAGAGTGGGTTCAAAGGTGGTAAAATGGATAAGAAGTTGGTTAGGAGATGGGCAACGGAGGGTGGAGTTTAAACGGAGTTCATGCCGAGGAAGGGAGGGTGACCAGCATCTCAGGGATCAGGTGCCTCAGAGATCAGTGCTGGGACCGGTCCTCCTTAATGTCTTTATAAATGACATTGCAGAGGAGCTGAAAGGGAAGGTCTGTCTCTTTGTGGATGACAATCAACATTTGCAGTAGTGTGGACACTCCATGGGAGGTGGAAAGGATGAGCAGAGACCTGAGGTAACTTGAGGAGTGGTCAAGTGTATGGCAGCTGGTTTTAAGTGTGAAAAAGTGCAAAATAATGCACTTAGGGCACAGAAACCCAGAGGTGGAGTACAAAATGGGTGAAGTGGTATTGATGAATACCAAGTAGGAAAAAGACCTGGAAGTAATCATAACGGATGACCTAAAGGTGGCCGGGCAGTGTGACAAGGCAGTCGGGAAGGCTAGTGGGATGCTGGGCGCATAGGGAAGGAGTATCACCAGCGGAAAGGAGGAGGTGGTGTTGCCTCTGTGTAGATCATTGATAAGACCCCACCTACAGTACTGTGTCCAGTTCTGGAGACCACATCACCAGAAAGACATAGAGTGGAGGTGGTCCAGAGGAAGGAAACTAAAATGGTGCAGGGACTGCATCAAAACCCCCTACGAGGAGAGACTAAAGGACCTCAACTTGTACACCCCTGGAACAGAGAAGGGAGAGGGGGATATGCTTGAGACCTTTAAATACCTCACGGGGGTAAATAAAGTACAGAAGGTGAATATTTTTCAGAAGAAAAGGTGCTCAAGAACAAGGGGACATATTATGAAGCTGCGGGGGGGTAGATTTTGGAGAGATGTGAGGAAGTACTTCTTCACAGAAAGAGTGCTGGATTCCTGGAACAGCCTTCCAGTGGAGGTGGTGGGGGCAAAAACAGTGATGGGGTTCAAGAATGCATGGGATAGGCGCAAGGGAATCCTAGTGGAAAGGTGGGAAGGGAGAAAGCGCAGTAGATCAAGTACGGTCTGCAGTAGTAATGTAGATAGGGAAAAATGGGTAGACTGGGTGGGCCCAAGCGGTCTTCATCTGCTGTCAAATTCTGTGTTTCTTATCTCTAGCTATAAAATCAATATTTAAAAACTGTGATATTACTACTCGGTAAGATGAAGTCCAAAGAGCTTGTAAATGATTCCCTTAAATTTGTTTTGAGGTCAGTTTGGTACTTTGGGGTTTAAATAGGACAGAACAAGACATTATTCAGCTAATGCACTGAATTATGTTAAACTGCATGGTGAAATTACACATGATTATATTAGGTGGAAGGTATTCCTTATTCTCAATTGGTTGTATTAAAACAGTATGAGTGAATATCTTGCCTAGGTTACTGTTCATTTTCAGTGCACTTCTGCTCAGGATCCTGGTACAATTCTGGAAATATCTTTACAAAGAGACACAGATTTATTTGGAATAACCGTAAGCGGAGAATACATTGAAGTACAGTGGTTGCAAATAAAAGGAAAAAAGGCAGTGAACTTCTGAACGTTAAAGCAGCAGTGCAGCGAAATTGGGCAAAAAATTTGACCATACCTTTTTTTCACTATAAAAGTATCCAGGGCATCTTTAGGTTTTATTCGGTGGTAACATTTTCTAGTTCCACCAAAGTGTGAGTATTTATAAATGTTTTAATTTATTTTTTTCTCAAGAAGAAAGATGGCTGCCACATTTGGCTTAGAAATACAACTGTAAACCTGGTAAGGGTTAGGGTAGAGGGGGGAAAAAAACTCCTGGTGTGCAGCATAGGAGGTACCTGGAAAAGCAGATCTGACAGCTATGCTAAGAATTTTATTATCCGTAGCTGAAACAGGCTTTTTGGAAAAACAGTTTTCATTGCACTGCTGCTTTAAGTCATACTATTAAGCAACTCAACGTACCAGTATCCTGGATTGTTCGAAATAGAATTGGGAGGAAAGCTAGACTATCACTTACCAGTCCTGCCACTAAGGGACTTGACTCAAATGATAATAAGGCAGATTTCTAGTCCATAGGCGAACTTAAAGTTAAAGGTTGGGAGGTAAACCTACCTGGAATTGACTTTGCCACTGAATATTTTTAAACTTTCTCCCATCCAACAGTATCAGGGTTTTACCCCTGTGTGTATAGATGCAGCATTCTCCAAATGGAGGAGAAAGAGACTTGGCAGACTAGATCAGTGCTTCAATGGCTCAGAGATGCACAATTTTTCAGAAATGCAAGCTCAATATGCTTTGTTGCTGGCGGATTTTTATAGGTGTTTACAGGTCCGTGACTTTCTTGCTAAAGAGCCACAGAAAAAGCCGTTTGAGAATAATACACCACTCTTATGACATCTGTCAATATGCCTGCAGATACAAAGCTGTAAAAAGGCAGAGCTCACAACCATACAAATACTGCAAGATAAATTACACGAGGGCAGCACTCTGATCAGAAGCAAATGGGAGCAATAATTGTAACTGCAGTTGACAGATCTTGAATAGTTTACTGTTTATCCAGAGACACTGCCTAATTCAGTGTATGCTCCTATTTGGATGGAATTCACTGGAAAATGTTGCAGTGTTTCTTTTAATTTCACATATACTGACTTACGCTGGTGAGGCTGCATATAACATGTAGGGAACACATTCAGATATCTTTTGGCAATACCCTAAAATAGCCAGCTTTTGGGAAGAAAGAGTGGTGGAGACCTTGTCCAAATTTTTTTTTTTTTTTTTTATCTATTTATGCTCCACCCTGTGGAGCTTCCCCTGTCCAACCACTCCTTTGGCGTGCCTAGGCTTCCTGGCCCTTCACCCAACTCCTGCAGCCCGCCACTGACTCCCATCTGCAGCCACCCCACCAGGAACCAGACGTATCCCTTCGTCAGGCAGGTCCCTTTCTTCCGAGGGGGAAGAGCCTTACCGGCTATTGGCATATCCTGATGTACTGCGGAGTCTGCTGGACTGTCTCAGGGGCCTGTGGGGGCTGGCACTCGTCATCTGGCCAAGCGGAGAGCCCCTTTTTCTGATTTTCTGCCCTGCCCACAGCAGTTCTGTGGCATGTGTGAACACGGTGACCCTGGGCGGAGACATGCAGGGGGCATGTTCGAGGCATCATGTCCCCCAAGCAAGTCGCCCAATCCGCTCACAGGTGCCAAGGCCCGACCCCACCCCTGGGAGGGAAACTTCCAGTGGATGCTCTGGAACCCTTCCCTGCCGGTCTCCCCTCCTGGTACTCTGGCTCGGGGCGTGAATCTGGGTCGCGAGGTTTGCTCGGCGCCAAGGAGCTGGCACATTGTCCAAATTTTTAATCTAGCAGACAGGGGAACTAAGAGCAGAACATCTAGCATTAGGCATATCTCCATGAGGGATCGCATGGTGTAAAGTAATACAATTATTGAGAGTATATAGAGTGATAAATTTACAAAAAGAATATAACTCTCATATAATATACAAAGTTACAAAATTGGGACCAAATTGAGGGAAGAAAACTTTAGAGATTGCAGTTAGTAATGAGAGCAATTTTAAAGATAGAGGGAAATGGCAGCACTGGGGGGTTTAAAACATGGGTCATATTGGATCCACTGTCGGAAAAGTTGTGGGTCAAAGAGAAACCTTCTGGGTCAAAACATAATCAGTGGCAGATACTGAACAGTTCACGTTTCATTCCTTTAGATGTTTTTATAGAGTAGCTGCATTAATTTGGACCCACTGGCAAAGGGAAATAGGGTAATTTTTGGGCAGAATACAACTTTTGCCCTTTTGCTGCATGTTAGCGCTGTCCCTGATAGGGGGTCTAGGTGCAGGTATGTATTGATATGCCACCAAGGAGGGTTTTGTATGAAAAAAAGAGAGGGTGAAGAGTGGAGAGCGGGTGAGAGATTGTCCCAGATGAGAGGAAAGCGGAGGAGAAGGCGGATTGCCTCAAGGAGGTTTTTCAGAAGAGAACAAAAAATAGTGGATGTCGGGGGAGGGATGGGGTAGGAGAGAGGAGAGAGCACAGGAGGGAGTTGTACCAGAATTTAGCAAGGAAAGTAGCACAGTGCAATAGGCCCCCGGGACTCAAAGGAAGGGAGAAGTTAGAAAAGAGGGAAAAATGATGGATACAAGGAGGGCAGTTGAGAGCAAAGCAAAAGGAGTGAAAAAGAAGGTCCAACCTGGCCAGGGAGGACTAGGAGGCAGTGTTTAGTTCAACATCCAGAGGATCATCTAAGCACACCCTCACGGCAGAAAAGTAGAAGAAGGTGCGATTTTATTTTCTTAAAGTGCGCGAAGTTTTTTGTAGATGGCATCAAAGTGGGCAGTGATCAAGTCATACACTGTGGTACTTGAAGTGGGGACTTCTTCAAGGGGGAATTATCCAGAGTTGTGAAGACCAGGGTTTTCTGGAACATAGACAGTCTCGGATTGCTGCCAAATGTCATTGACTGTTTTTGCCATTAATGGAGAACTCCTTATAAAATGCTGATGCCTAATTCTGAAAGTGCCCCCTCACTGTTAGGGTTTTAATGTATTACAGTACTTTTTTACATTAAAATTGTGCTGCCTTATATTAGTGGGTTTGTAACTTCCGATGAAAAGTGCTGCTGTCACAATCTTGTGGGCAGCAGTGCGATTCTAGTGCTTGCTTTATGCTAATGAACGCTGCTGACCACTGCCAGTAGTGTTCATCAAAAGTTATAAACATGTAACAAAATGCAGCATAACTTCATTTTTAGATAAGGAAAACTCCATTGTAATACTTTAAAACTCTAATCAGAAGGGATGCTTTGGGAATTGGCACCAGCCGTTTATGTAGAATTCTCCTTTAAGCTGCGATTGTGTCCAGACCAGAGTCCAGTGTAAGCAGTAAGACATGACAGGATGTGCATTATGCTGATTTAGTTGTATACATCAGGTGAGTTGTTAGGCACAATGGTTAGCTGAGTGCTTGCTGTTAAATGCACCTGAGAAGTGCAGTTTTATCACCATAATGGCACACCCTGGAATATCTTATTTTGCTTTTAAAATGGCTGTTAAATATTTAACATGAAGGAGAACTGTGTTGAATATGTAAGTCATTTTTTCCAGACAAAGTTGTTTGTAAGCACTGGTTCAAATTCTGTTATTGTCCCAACTAAACAGGCCCTTTGCTAACCTCAGTGGTGTTTCTCTGTATGATGTAGTTTATGCCCATCTCAGACAGAAAGTTCTGCAGTAGAACACTGATGCATTGTGCTAGCAATAGAACAGATTAAAGAGACAATCTGCATCACCCAGTTCTGAAATAGTCCTTATCAGCAATGTGTAAATTAGTATTCTACAGTGGCAAGAACATTTTTGCTTCCTGATTGGTCAGCGCCTACCTTCACAAGTGATGTTATCTAAGAATGACCTCACTATATGATGGTCTAGCACCAACATGACCTTAGGGAAAAAATAAATTACTGTGCCCGTACATCTGGAAGCTTCCCCTGATTCCTGCCTCCTACACCATAACATTTAAAACACAAAACCTCCCTATCACCAGGTTAGAGATTTCCTCCCACAAACAGAAAACCAACTTTGTCACAGTATCCCCCCCCAAAAAAGTCTTTTTTTTTAATATTGTCTGTTTTCTTTTTTCCTTCCTTTTTCGTTTCTGAAGACGAGTGAGGTGAGCAGTTCTTGTAAATCACAATGCGCAGCTGTCCATTTCAGATACCAATCTCTTGTCCTTACACAGTATGTTTTTTTTTCTTTTACACATTTTGTTTAATAATGAAACTGCAACTCCATGCGGCTTTACGTCTGCACGCATGAATGAGCAAGCAGTACTTCAGAGAGACAGCATGTGGCTGTCCCTTTCAGTTACTAATGGCGATCACAGTTTGACTTTCAAATTTACCACACAAGCAGCTTGGCAGCTGAGTAGAAATCCCAGAAACCCAAGAAACTTTAAAGTCACCACCATTGTGGGTGGAAGGACAGTAGGGGGTGAAGAAGAGATGCCAATTACAGAGACTTCTGTGGGGGGAGAGAGGGAGGGAGTAAGGGTTGCAGACAGCATTTAATAACAGGACTGTCTTATTTTATAAGTGAGCCTTTGTATAATAGCAGTAATGCACTCCAGGAGTGTGTGTCATCTGGGATAACTTCACTTTTGGGATGTTGAACGCACTTGGTCTGCAACCTCGTACTTCAGCTACCTGAGGCATGACGTTATCCCAGCACAATACACACCCTGTTGTGTATTATTACTTAAAGGAAAACTACACCCAAAACTTGAAAACATATATGTTGTGCAGAGTGTTTTAATTTGTATGTGAAGTTCTAGTGTTTCCTTCCCTCTGACTGGTATTAGGAGTTTTTCCCAAATTAGCCTGCTAGCTTTATGCTAGTTTTACGACTCCTGGGGATCTTCATACCTGATAGCATAATTGTATTTCTTGTTCCCACAGTGCATCTTGTCTCATGTGACTGTGATGTAAGAGAGACCCAACATTCAGCACACACATGCCAAACAAACTAAATATCTTGGAAGCTTTACAAGCTGCACAAAAATTACCAGCAGCGGGTTTTCAGGACAGTAAAACCTTTAGGATGAGGGTGGTCACCAAGCTGAATTCTACAGATTTTAAAATATAGCCATCTCTAGTGTTGTGAACTGATGGTAATGCAATGCTTTCTGCTGGATTTATGGGCTCTGCTACATCGCCATCACGTGAAACAAGGTGCATTGTAGGACAAAGAAATGCAATAAAGCTATTTGATATGGAGATCTCCAGGGGTCGTAAAACTACCCTAAAGCTAGCATGCTAATTTAGGAAAAACTCCTAATACCAGTCAGAGGGAAGGACACACTAGAACTTCACATACAAATTAAAACACTCTGCACAACATATATTTTTTCAAGTTTTGGGTGTAGTTTTCCTTTAAGCATCCACTGGGATAACTAAAAAGCGTGTACAGCTGGAATAATAGTATTTGAACCCGTATTTAAAAAACAGCTTCTACTGGGAAAAAATGACTTAAAGATTCAGTGTAGTTCTCCTTTAAAATGATTTAAAAAAAAGAAGAAAGTGTTAAAATAAAAATTAGGATCTTTTGTTGAAATATACTTTTATTTTTACTTTGAAGACAACAAATGTTCTGGTAACTGGGTAGCTAAAAACAAATAAAAGATCATGAAAAACATGTGACGTACTTTTTTTTTTTTTGGTTACCTAATTTGCATTTCAAACCAATACAAGTATTTCTGGAAATCTGTTAAAAACTAATGAACCTGCCAAGTTGTTTGGGGAGACTTTTGTTAAAATACCCACACATGATTCTCATGTTTGTGCTTTTTAAACTTCAGGAAGCAGTCTGGGTCTGCCTCTGCAACTTTGATTTCTCACTGTTCCTCTTTGTTTAAATTATTGCATAATTTCCTCACTGTTTTTTTCCTCTGTCCCTCCCCATTTAAACAGATGGAATAGAAGAATTCAAAATTCTGCACAATTCCACTGGTAGAACTTTCCTCTCCCAACATACTGTGCATATATATATATATATATATATATATACACACACACACACACACCCTCATGTGGCGCTAGAGCTTCAATTTTGTCTATGGCAGGTTAAGCAGCAGAGATTTTCCAGGTAAGCAGGTAAATATAGGAGGAAGATTTTTCATGGTCAGCAAAGGAACACTAGTAAAGAAAGCCATAAACAATAAAACTTTTTTTTTCTAATTTTTCCGTATGTGTGTGTGTGTGTGTATAAAAAGAATATGATTAGGGAAACTTTAATTTATTTTATTTAATGTAGATTTATTGTAGGGCCTAGTTGAAGGTTTTTTGAGAGTAAAGTTTGCAGCCATGTTTGTGATGGCAGGCCAGTTCTGGGTGCGGGGGAAATGACTGAGATGTGGCTGCTGACAAGTCTGGTCATGATATTGACCAGGATGATTGTGCATTATGCAACGCATTGTGTGGTGGGTGCCATTGCAGGTATCTTTTAATTAAATAAATGAATTTTTAAATGTTACTTAATGTATAAGTTCTTTATTTTATTTCGGTGACCGCAATGCCCGACTTTGCTTGCACACTGTAATTCTTATGCTGTGGCTCCGGTCTAGTTTATGTTGCCGGCTTCTCTGTGTCTTTGATTGTGCATTATGGAGGGATTAACCCACAACAGGGTATGGGTTTACTAAGCATTAATCCATGCCTGGGGGGTTGGAATCACGAGGCCTCTTATAACATGAACCGCATTATATTAGAGGTTTATGTAAAGGAATATTAAAATATGTGTTTGAACATGGATTTCTACTAAAATAGTCCTTCTGCCTAATGAATAATGTGTATAGAGGATGATGTCTTCGTAGTTGTCTACTAGGTGGATTTGTTATGAGAATGCGGAATCCGCCTTTGAAGGCAGAATCCGCCTTCTCTTTTTCAATGTAACTATGGTGGAGTGATTTCTCTAAGTCAGTTTACATTGCTGTCAATCAGGATATTGTGGACCGGCAAGGCAACTGTGGGTATATCGGGGATTAATCAATGGTCAGGTGATGTGTTCTGACCAATGAAATGATTGTATTTTAGATAGACATGTTATAAATTTTATTAATGCAGTCACCTAACTGGTTTCACCCAGTTGCAAGGGAACTCTCAGCTTCCCTGTTTAAATGCTGTGGGACCTCAAGGTCCTGATTAAAAAAAATTATTTCTTTGGCCTATTTGCTTAATCGTTGTCACATTAGATATCTTTTTTTATATCTAGTTGATTCTGTGCCCCCCCACCCCCGCCATGCCACCAAACTAACGCTCCCAGAATCCCCCGTGGCCAGCCCTGTGATGATGTGAGCGATGGGCTAAGCCACGGGGATGCTTATGTGCTGGCACTTTTTGTTAATTAAGTTTGTACTCTACAATGGCTCATTTTCTTGCTTAGTCTACTGGTACCAATCATGCTGAGTCAGCACGATTAGTACTGGTCGACTAAGCACGAAAAATGCCTTTTTTTTTTTTATATATGCTTATTTGGCCCTCTAGGTCCCAAGCATTTACACGGGGGAGCTGAGAGTTCCCCTCTGTTTTTTTTTTTATTTTAGATCCATTTTTAGACAGTGATATGCAGCCTCTTAATTTAAAGCAGCAGTGTGGTGAAAAATGTGTTTCCAAAACAGCTAGTTTCAGCTACAGTTAATAAAATTATTGGCATACCTGTCAAATCTACTTTTCTAGGTACCTCCTATGCTGCACACCACAACTTTTTTCTCTCTCCTAACCCTAACCAGGTTTACAGTGGTATTTGTAAGTCAAATATAGGGGCCAACTTTTTTTCTTGAGAAAAAACTAAGTTAAAACATTTATAAAATTGCAGATTTTGGTGGCTTTAGAAAATTTTACCACCAAATAAAACTGAAGGTGTCTGGAATTTTTTATAGTGAAAAAAGGTAGGGTCAAATTTTTTTGCCCAATTTCTCTGCACTGCTGCTTTAAATTTGTACATTCTACTAAATTTTCTTATGGCTGTAGTATCATGAGATCAGTCCGTGTTTACAATTTTGTAATTTACTCTCTTAGCTCCTTGGCAACTCGGATGTGGTATCCTTTCATCTACTATCCCTGTGCTTGCCCTTGTAAATGCCCATCTTCCCTGTCTCCTCCACTTGCCACTGACACAGTCGCTGCATAGTCTCCCTTGTTTTCCCATGTGACTGGTCTCAGTTGGGAGCCCTGTTACTGATCAGGAGATTACATTCTTTTTTGGAGCGACAATAGGGGGTGAGGAGTTTTATTTTAGTTTCTGTAGTCCAAGTTTCAAGCTAAAGGAATCCTAGGACCTGTAACTCCCAGAATGCACTACAGGCACAGAATGGAATTTCTTTTTTGCCCAGGATGGTTCTTTATATTGTTTTGGTTGTGTGAGCGCTATTGCTACTGTGTGTTCTAAAACCTCTCGTTTGTGACTGGTATTTTGTAACCCCATAGTTACAAAAAGTGTAATATTAAATGTAATGGGCAGAATCTCTGGGCATGTAATATATTTGTTTGCTAAGGATTTGGGTAACTTTGAGCTGTGCCTGAGAATTTACAGTAGCAATATGGAATCAGTGGTCAAAGAAAACCTCTTGGATTACCGGGAGAGCAACAGTCTCCAGGATAGTTAGCAGCATTGGTTTGTGGCAGGAACGTCTTGTCAGATCAACCTGATAGTTTTCTTTGACAGTGTGATGAAGGTATTGGATAAGGGTCATACCTTGAATTTACCCTACTTCGACTTCAGCAGGGCTTTCGACTCAGTGCCTCACAAAAGATTGCTGAAGAAGATGGAGGATCTAGGTATGGCAAGGGACATAGTAAGATAGGTAGGAAATTGGTTGAAGGAAAAGCAGCAGAGGGGTGTGAATTAATGCTGTCAAATCAAAAGGAAGGGAGGTCATGAGTGGGGTGCTGCAGGGATCTGTCCTGGGTTCTGTCCCCTTCAGTATGTTCATCCGTGACATTGGAGAAGGAATCCAGGGCAAGTTGTGTCTCTTCACAGATGACACTAAGCTCTGTGGGAAGGTTGATAGCGACGAAGGAATTGGGGAGATGCAGAGTGACCTGCAAAGACTAGAGGGAGAGTCTGAGGTTTGGCAGTTGAAATTCAACCCCCTAAAAAGCAAGATGATGCACTTGGGGAACAAGAACTCCTGGACAAAGTACTGAATGGGAGGAGTAAAGCTAAGCATTACATCTGAGGAAGGGGACCCAGTAGTCATTATCAATGACTCCCTTAAACCATCAAGCCAGTGCAACAAAGTCAATAGTAAGGCAAATGGGGTGCTGGGATGTATCAGAAGAGAGATTGGCAGTAGAAGAAAAGAGATATTACTACCTCTTTATAGCTCATTGGTGAGGCCGTGCCTAGAGTACTGTGCCCAGTTCTGGAATCCTCACCTCGGAGAAAATAAGGACAGGCTAGCTGTGGTGCAGCGAAGGGTGACCAGGATGATTCGGGGCCATCAGGACAGATCTTACGAGGATTGGCTCAAGGCACTGAAGATGTACTTACTGGAGACCAGACGAAAGAGGGGTGTTATGATAGAGACCTTCAAGTTCCTGAAAGGAATAAACAGGGTGAACTGTAGGAAACTATTTAACATGAGTTCAAGGACATGGGGGACACAAGTGGAAACTGACAGGAGGGAGGTTAATAAGAAAGTTTTATTTTACAGAAGAGGTGGCAGAACTGTGGAACAGTCTGCCAGCTGAGGTGGTGGGGGCCAAAACCATAAATGGTTTCAAGCACGGCTGGTACTGAGTGAAGGGTATAGTGGTAACTTAGGGTGGTAGAAGTAGGGAGGGAAACAGTGGGGTGGATAATGAAGGCTAGTACCTGTATGGACAGTAGTTCATGAGGTTTGATGGGGAGCTACAGGCAGACTGGATGGCCATTGGTCTTTTTGTCTTCATTGTCCATTTCTTTGTTCCAAGAGACTGTAACGTGCTATGCACGGAGGGGAGAAAAGATTATTAAATATTAAGAGATGCAGTCAGAGATGAAGAAAAGGTAATAGTCCCAGTGATCCTCTAAGTAGTAGACCTAATCAGGAAAATCGTTAATGCACACCTGCAGTGGATATGCTACCTTGAACTGTGACAGCCTGCAAACTTCAGATAGAAACCAGTCCAAGAAAATCTGTGAGACTAAATAATAGTAGTCAACATGCCCTGGTTGGCAATACAGCCTGGTGGCACTCTGTAAGGTACTTGACAGGTGTTGGGGACTGCCACCATGCCACAGGTTTTAAGATAAGGAGATAGGTTAGGTTTTAACAAAAAACTGAAGAAATGTTGCAGTATAATGCTGTTGAAATATTGTATATCTTCATCTTCAAAAGAAGCGTTGTAAGAAATGTCTGATATTCATGGTGCAGCTATAATAAAGTATTTAAAAAATGGTATCACAACGATATCCTGTCATTCAGAAGCCCGACACCCTGTAGCCCAACACCAGAATCCCGAAATGGAAAATCCTGACGTGGATTCCACCGGAGTTAGTAATAGTAATTATAAAAGGGGGACAAAGCCCCTGTAAACATGACAGACAGGCAAAATCTCACTGTCGGGATTTTCCGTTTCAGGATTCTGGTGTCGGGCTACAGGGTGTCGGGGTTCTGACTGACAGGATATTGTAGAACATCCTAAAAAATGCCTTGGTTGGAGAATGAGGTTCATTCCTGTCATAGTATCAGTGGAGAGAAAATTTGGAGACACTACTCTGAGAGATTCCTTGTTACCACTCCTGTTCTGCCTTGTACTCAATCCACTAAGTAACCTTATCAGCAGCTCTGGCTAAGGGTTTCAGCCTGAATTCCAACACTAAGAATCCAAAAATAACAGACCACCTGCTGTTTGTTGATTTACATGAAGCTGTATTATTGCTCTTGTTATTACAGGATCACCTCAAAAAAACACCTGCAAATGAAGACCTTTTTTCTAAGGACATCAAGATGTAATTGGGCTAACCCCGGTCTCCAAAGCAGCAGTTGTTCAAGGAAGGCTAATTCACATTAACTTGGATGGGGGTTGCTGCTCAGAAGAACTTGAATATGAAATATTTAAATGTTTGGGTGTTGGATAAAAGAGCTGCAATTCAGCACAAACGAATGAGAAAAAAGATGTGCAAGGAGTAACTCGGACCGCATAAGTTCATATTGAAAGTGGACTGACCACACACAAAGACCAAAGTTGCAAGTCATAAACTAGCTTGCTTGTTCTGTGATTTTCTACAGTTTGGGGGGCAATTGACGTGACCCAGAAAGATCTTGACCCACTGGATGCAAGAACAAAAAAAGATTCCTTTGTGCCTACTTCATAATCAGCAACGGCTAGTGCATCCTAAGATTGTATATCTCAGGGTGTGAAAGAGGCTTGCGCCCCACTGAGATTCACCATACATACATACAGCCATCCCCATAGTGAAGCGGTTTTGCTACCACTTGTGATGCTGGCAGTCTAGGTTCTGGATCTAGCATGGGGCATCAGGGTAGGGTGGGGGAGGGAATTAAGCATCCCCGGGATGCTCTCCAGGGGAAGGGCATTGAACGACGATGCCGTAGCAGCACCACCTGATGACCACAGAATGTAACTACAGGCAGGCGTGCCTCAGGGAGGGAAAATGCTGGCCGATGCTGCATGACAGCGCACACTGCATGCATGCTGGCACCTGTGCATCCTCGTTGTTGGCATCTCAAGGTACTGGGACAGGAGAAAACATGAAAAACACCCTGACAACTGGATGATCGTGGTGCCCTGCACTACCATCCAAGGTACCCCTCAGTCGAATGTGAATGATTGAAGGGCTTTGCCACTCCTGACAGACCATCATGGAGGGTAAGCCGTGGGGACTGGAGCATGGGTTAAGTTTTGGAGAAGGCAGTTGATGGGGCTGAGGGCACCAGAGGAAGAAGGCATGCACATGAGATAGGGGCATAAAGAACAATAAAAAAAAAAAAAAAAGATTGATATTACATGCAAGTCTGCAACTGCGTGGTTGTAGTCTTACTGTTCTTATTTAGATCACAGGGCCTTTTGCAGTGACATGCAGATTGCAGAGGAGATCAGGGAAGGGGGCAAGGCCTTCTTTGGATATATAAGGGAAGAATACCATGAAAGAGGGTATGGATAAACAAGTGGAAGGGTGGGAGGAAGGAATGAAGGATAAAGCAGATGTTTTAAATGAGTACTTCTTCTCTGTCTTCGCTAAAGAATAGGATGGAACAGTGCCACACAGTATTATTGGCAAGGGAAGAAATGTCTGTATATATAGTAGAGGAGAGGTCACAGTAGAATGAGTCGAGAAGGGATTCAGAGCCCTGCAGGTGGACAAGTCGCCGGGACTGGATGGCATGCATTCCAGGGTATTGAGTGAACTGGTGGTAGAGGTAGCAAAACTACTGACAGCCTTTTTAACAGTTTGCTAGATATGGGGAGAGGCACCACTGGAGTGGAGAATGGCACTTGTGGTGCCACTGCATAAGAGTGGGGCTAGGGAAGATCTGGGGAATTACAGGCCTGTCAGGTTGACATCTGTAGTGGGCAAGCTCATGGAGACCACCCTGAATGAATGGTTGGTTGAATTCCTTGAGGCAAATGGACTCCAGGATGAGAAGCAACATAGGTTCATGGAGGGGAGGTCGTGCCAGACCAACTTATCAGTTTCTTCTGTTGGGTAACAAGAAGCAGGCAGTTGATATACACTACTTGGATTTCAGTAAAGCTTTCTATTCAGTTCCCAATAAGAGAGTTCTCTTCTGCACCCTGTGACATACTTTTCATACTTGTAGGTCTCCATCATGTCACCTCTCGCTCTCCTCTCTTCCAAGGTGTGCATGTTGAGATCAGTCAGTATCTAATTGTATGTCATCCTGTGCAACCCCAGCACCATTTTAGTTGACCTGTTTGGGACTGCCTCCACCCTGTCTTATGTCCTTTTTGAGGTGAGGCCTCCAAAACTGAGCACAGTACTCCGGGGGGGGGGGGGTTCACCAACGAGCAATGCAGTGGCAACATCACCTCCCTCCTCCTGCTGGATATACCCCTCCCTATGCTCCCCAGCATCCCACTAGCCCTACCCACTGCTTTGTCACACTGCCTTGCTACCATGAGGTCATCAGATATAACCATAAGCTCAGCACTGAGGTGAAGTGACTTGCTCGGAGTCACACAGTATGCAAGTGGCGGTTGTGGGAATCAAACTCAGATCTGCTGAGTGTATCAAGCTCATTTACAGATCGTTACTCTAACCACTAAGCTATACTGCCAAACTCATGCCATCTTGTACTCAGTGCCTGGGTTCCTGTACCCTACAAGCACGAGTTTACACTTTTTTGGCATTGAACTCCAACTGCCATTCTTTAGACCACTCTTTGAGTTTCCCCAGATCCCTGCTCATTCTCTTCACCCCCTCCTAAGTGTTCATCCTTTTGCAGATTTTGATATCATCTGCAAAAAGACTTAACCTTCCGTTCCAGTTCTTCAGTAATGTTACTTATAAAGACATTGGAGAGGACCAGTCCCAGTACTGAACCCCGTGGCACCCCACTGATCACTCCTCCATCATTCGAGTGAGTGCTGTTTACCACCACCCTCTGTCTCCTGTCTATTAACCAGTTCCTTACCCAGTCCATCACTTTGTATCCCACCCCAGGCTGCTCAGTTTGTTTTATCAGCCTTCTGTGTGTCACAGTGTCAGAGGTCTTGCTGAAGTCCAGATAGGCCACGTCCACAGCCTTCCCTTTATAATTTCCCTGGTCATCCAGTCAAAGAAATCCATCAGATCTGTGTGGTATGACGTCTCCCCGCGAATCAATGCTGCCTGTAGTATTGCAGCCCACTGAATTCAAGATACTCAACCATTCTTTCAGCAGGGTTTCCATTAATGTCCCAACCACTAAGACTGACCAGCCTATAGTTGCTAGCCTCTACCCTGCCGACACTGTTATGTAGCGGGACCATGTCAGCGCTTCTCCATTCCTATGCCTGTTTCCACTGAGCTGTTGAACAAGGCTTTCAGTGGAGAATGTAGCACCTCCTTAAGTTTCTTTGGTACCCTTGGATGTATCCCATCTGGTCCCCTAGCATTGTCCACCTTCAGGGCTGCAAGTTACTTCCGGACTCTTTCTTGTGGAAGTTAACTTGTGTTGACTTGTGAGAAGACCTTGCAAAGATTGAAAGGTTTGCAAAGATTGAAAGATGGTCTAGTATCTGGCTGGCAACTGGGGTTCAGCGCGATAAAGTGCATGGTCATCGATTGCAAGAATCCGGGAGCAGAATACTGGCTAAGGGTGGGGGTTAAAATCATGATGACAGAGGAGGAAAAGGACTTAGGGTAGCCATAACCACTAACCTTAAACAGTCTGTACAATGCAAAAAAGGCTGCAGCCAATGCAAATAGGATGTTGGGGTGCATAGCTGGGGGTTCACAGGCAGAATGAAGGAGGGGTTCCTGCTGCTGTGCAGATAGATCCATGTTGCAGCCGCACCTGGAATTCTGTGTGCAGCATTGGAGCCTCCATCTGAGAAAGGATATAAATTGTCTAGTGGTGGTGCAAAGAAGGGCAGCGAAGATGATTCAGGATCAGCAAGGCAGCCCACACAAAGACAGGCTGAGGAACCTAAATATGTACTCACTGGAGGAAAGAAGGGAGAGGGAGAGATGATAAAAAACCTTTAAATACCTCAAAGTTATTATCAAAGTGGATCACGGAAGCCTTTTTACCTTGAACGGGAACAGAAACATAAGGGGGCACAGCTACAGATTGGTGGGGTGGTTCAAAAAGGAGGTCAGGAGACATTTCTTCATGGATTGGCTGGTATCAGGTTGGAATGAACTGCTGGCAGAAGTTGTGAATCAGAAGACTGTCGGGATTCAAGAGGGGTGGACACAGCAAAGGGGATGGTCAGAGTGAAAGGGAGGAGGCGGGACCCACTGTAATTCAATGTACAAAGGATCTACATCCATAGGTGCCGGAACGGGGGCCACTGGGCCATGGCCCTACCACTTTCATAAGTGTCAGTGTTTTATAGTGTCAGTGGCTCAGTAGGTAGCACACTCGCCTCTGAGGCTGGGAGATCAGAAGGCTGTGGGTTCAGTTCCCACATCTGGCACTTGGGTTAATATCCCAGTACTGACACTGTAGTGCAGCATGAGAGGGGTGCTGCACTTCTGAGGTGCCGTCTTTCGGATGAGACGTTAAACCGAGGTCCCATCTGCCTGGATTGGTCGTAGTTCAGGTGGATGTTAAAGATCCCATGGCACTAATCGAAAAGAGTAGGGGAATTTCCCCAGTGTCCTGGCCAAATTTCCCTCATTCACTAAAAATACCACCAACAGCTTTATCTGGTTCAAGATCAGCTGGCATTCATCTGTATCCCCTTCCCCGGGTCGTGCCTGAAAATAGGTAGGATTTGTCTAGTGCACTTACCCGATCAACAAAAACTAAATAAATAAATAAATAAAATACATAAGTGGCCCTATCACTTTTTGCTATCATGGTAATATATTTAACAGGGGAAAATTTACCCCTTACGTCCTTGGCCCTACCACTTTTCAAACTGTTCCGGCACTACTGTCTACATTGAGCAAATTAGATAGATCGTATGGCCATGTTCTGCTGGCAAATTCATATGTTTGTATTTATGAGAATGGTATAATTTACTACTGTAAATGTGTCTGGTGGGAATTGTGGTTATCAACTATATTAAAGAACAAGCTGCAAAGCATTCTTTATTTACTTTTTCTTCACCCAGTAGTTCCCTACTTCCAGCTCCTCCTTCTCTTTAGTCTGTGCATGTGCCTACTCATTGACCTCACAGGTTGTCCTCCTTGGTATCTGACTAGACAGACTTCGCAGCAGGCATTCCATGTGGAACTTATTCTGCACAGCTGGCCCGAAGCAGGTAGGACTCGGCCAATTTCTGCTGCGGGCTTAATCAGCTTTGTCTGGCACAGTGCTGGGAGGAATCGGGGATGTAACTGGGGCTAACAACATGGGGCTGTTGGTAGTGTTATGGAAGTTAATATGGGCCATTTTCCTCTTGCTTAGTCACTCCCAGCTCTTACTACTTGTTCTGGGGGGGGGTTGGTTGCAGGATGTTGTTTTTTTAAACCGTGATGTCCACTCTGCCCCAAGTCCTCCACAGAAGGCACTGTTGCAACGAGGAGACACTGTTCCTCCTTGCTGAGAGTACTTCCTCAACTGTGTTCCTTAGAACCCACTGGCCTGGGATGGAGAGTTGGACTTGAGGTGCACACTGGAGTACCCTCATGGCATGGCCATGGGGCTGAGCATGCAGAGTATTGTTACAGCTGTGTTACACTACAAAAGCAGGGCATGGAATGTCTGAAGTGACTAGGAGGTCCTGTGTCCAGGCCTTGTACTGTGTGGGCAAGAAGGGAACAGCTGAGTTGTCAGCTCACAGTAGACTTCAGGCAGGGAAAGTGTGGTGTCTCAGTCTGCTGTTAGTAGGTGAGAGGGCTGTGTCACACCCATATAAAATATCTAAGACTAACTGAATAAATATTACACAACATTTTCTGATGGGGGGGGTCAAGGAATTGAAAAGTTGAGTCCTACATTTTGTTTTCAATCACTGCTGTGACTGCAGACCAATTAGAAAGCAAGATCAGATGGTGCTATCACTACCGTCAGTTTATTGAGAATAAGATAACAGTTGTGAGTTTGTTGTGAGACAACCTGTATGTAGCTACAGCTTCTGATTGGAAGAGAGGGTCCATATAGAAACATAGACATTGACATCAGATGTAGGCCTCTGGGCTCTTTACTGTCGGTCCAGCTCTACCGATTGTATGGTATGAGTACCTTAATGGTGGAACAGGAAAAACAGAAGGTAGCACACTCCATTGCCACTGCCTTCTCCCATTCTAAGATCCCAGTATAAGGTGCTACTTCACTAGGTAGAATAAGTAAAAATTAAAAATGGCGCACATACCAGAAGGAGAATTTGAAGGTTTAGTAACTCAATGAGGAGTCACAGGGCAAACTCCTTCTCTGTGACTCCTTATTGCAAGGTTCATTTCAGATATTTGCCTGTGTGGAACATTGAACCACTGCATATAAAAAGTAGGGGTTAAATGAAAAAATAATGGGACACATTGGCCATCTGAGCCCAGATTCTCAAAGGCAGCAGTGGAAAAACTATTAGATCAGTGAACCAGAGCATCCCCAAGGGAGAAGAAAGTAGGTCAAAATTGAAAACTGTGTGACATTTGTCACAACCGCCTCCTTCTGAAAGGAACACTGTTATTGACTTAATAAAACTTCAGACTCTCTTTCTGGTGTGTGTCTCTTTTATTTTTACTGGGTACCCTTGTCATCACTCTCTCCCGTTAACCTTGCGCTACTCTTCACTCCTGCCTTCACTAGCTCCATGTGCATATCCCACTTGTACTTGAATCCCACTACAGATTTTGCACAGATTACTCCCCTTGGAAGTTTGTTCCACTTTTCTACCATTCTTTCCGTAAATAAATACTTCCTGACATCCTTTTTTATATCTCACTACCCCCAACTTCATAATCTTGTTCCTGTTTTCGTATGCCTTTTGAACAGTTCCCTGCTTTCCACTCTGTTTATCCCAGGTAGAAACCTGTATGTCTGTATCATGTCATCCCTCTCCCTCTTGGCCTTCTGTGTGTACATGTTCAGATTGTCAAGCTTTTCCATATGCGGCTTCCCTTGCTATTTCTGAATCATCTTGGTTACCCTCCTCTGTACCATCTCCACCCTATATTTGCCCTTCCTCAACTGTGGACTCCAGAACTGCACGCAGTGCTCACAAGTGTGGCTGCACCACGGATCTGTACAGGGGCAGGATCACCTCCCTTTTTCTGCTACTGATTCCCCTGCCCGGCACCCTGACATTCTTTTTGCCCACCCCTTCTCTGTTACTGTGTGTTGATCGTTTTATGTTATCTGCAGTTATAATTCAAGATCTCTCTCTCTCTTCTGTCAGTCTTTCTATCACTAAACCCCATCCTGTCTTCAGGTTCCTGACCTCTGTGGGCATGCTTTTGCACTTGTTTGTAATAAATTTAAGCTGCCAAACTCTTAACCATTTCTGTAGTCTTCCAGATCCTCCCTCAATGCTCTTACACCCTCCTTACTGTCCACTCTTCTGCAGATTTTCATGTCATTCACAAAGAGGCAGGCCTTATCCTCTCCCCAGTGTTGTAAATGAAAATTTAAAGAATAGCCGGGCTTAAGACCAAACCCTGGGGAACCCCACTGGTGACTTCCATAATGTATGAGAATTCTCTTATTTAAGATGACAGTCTGTGATTCCCCAAAGATCATTCCTGAAGAAGTCCTGTTATCCTGTCCCTCACCCCAGGTCCCTCAATTGTTTTAACCATCCTTTTATGTGGGATTGAGTCAAAGGCTTTACAAAAGTCTTACTACAGAACATTTACTACATGGCCCTTGTCAGCCACCTTCTCGACTCCGTCAAAGAACTCTATCAGATTCATCTGAGAAGACTTCTCCCTGGTGAACCCATGCTGCCTTTTGTCCTGAAATTCATTAGCTTCCAGGAACTTCACTAGCTTTTCCTTTATAATGGCCTTCAGCAATTTACTAAAAACAGACATCAATCTTATGGTCTGTAGTTCCCCGGATCATCCCTACTACCACTCTTATGCAAGGTTATAACTTTTTTGCTCTTGTTTGATGTTTGCTGTTATCCACTGGTATCTCTCCTGTTTCCAGTGAGCTAGTAAAGAGATCCATCAATGCTGCAGTCGGCTCTTGCCCCATTTTCTGTACTACTGTAGAGTACAGCCTGCCTGGATCAATTAATTTATCAATACTCAGAGCTTTTAGACCCTTCAGCACCCTTTCCTCAGTAATCCTTTCCATGCTGATCTCCCCATCTGACCTTGAGTCCACATTCTGGTAGTGGACTGTTGTCCCCTACCATGAATATTGAACAGCAAAACTCATTTAGTATGCTTGCCTTCACGTTATCCCCCCTCCTCCCACCCTCCTTCCTTCTTCAGTGTAACTATTCCGTCCTTGGATTTGCATTTTCCCGAATGTAGTAGAAGAATGCCTTGTCCCTCCTCTTCACGTCGTACGCTATCCTTCACTCTGCGTGCGACTTCACCCATCTCACCTTCCTGTTGGCCTACCTTATCTTGCTCAGATACACTTCCCCATTTCCCCTATTTGTCCTGCCTTGTAATTTTTACGAATATACAAAGAATGGCAGCAGATACAGGCCTGATGGTCTGTCTAGTCTGCTTGAATGTGCAGCTAGCAGTCTGCTACACTGCAGCTGCTCGCCCTCTCCTACCCCACATATCCAGTTTCATGCCCGTACTAGCTGTTACCCCTCCCACCAGTGCCTCATTGGCAGTCTTCCCCGGACTTTGTCCCATCCCCTCTTAAAACTGCCCACTGTCTTCAAGGATGCCACCTCCTCAGGCAGTGCATTCCACCCTGTTGCCACTCTCTCTGTAAAATAGTGCTTTCTCATTTCCCTTCTGAATCTACCACCATCCAACTTTAGATTGTGCTCCCTAGTGTTCCTCCCTCTCCTTAATCTTAAAATTCCCCCTGTACCATCTTTATTTATGCCTTTCATATATTTGAAGGTTTCTCCAAGGAGTACATGTTGAGCTCCCTCACTCTGTCCTTGTAGGGTTTGTCCTTCAGCCCGAAGATCATCCTTGTTGCTCTGCGTTGGATTCCCTCCAGCAGTTTAACATCTGTCTTTAAGTAGGGGCGCCAGAACTGAACGCAGTACTCCAAGTGTGGCCTAACCAATGACCTGTATAGTGGCAGGATGACCTCCCCTTTCCTGAAAGTGATTCCTCTGGCAATACACCCCAGCATCTTAATAGCCTTGGCTGCCGCTTTTCTGCACTGCACTGAATGGTTTATTTGCCATGTTATTATCACCCCAAGAATTTTTCCTCCTCTGTAGGGGATAACTGTACCACCCCCCCAAGTCAGTAATGATTCCTTGGGTTTCTTGCTTCCAAGTGCATGACTTTGCACTTCTTTGTGTTGAACCCCAGCTGCCACGTTTTTGACCAGTGCTCGAGTCTAGCCAGATCACCCTGTAACCCTTGCCACTCCTCTGTGTCGTCCACCACTGCGCCTAACTTTGTGCCATCCATAAAAAGGCTGATCTTATTCTTAATCCCACGTGAAATGTCTGCAATGAAAATGCCAAACAACACTGGACCCAGTACAGAACCCTGTGGTACCCCACTGGTTACGGCTCTTGGAGTTGAGAGTGCTCCCCTTACGACTACCCTCTGCTTCCTGTCTTTCAGCCAGTTCCTGATCCATGCCACCATTTTCTCCCCTGCTCCCTGGTATCTCAACTTGCTAATCAGTTTCCCATGTCGCACTGAATCGGAGGCCTTGCTGACGTCTAGATACAAGACATCCACTGCTTGGCCCCTGTCGAGCACCCTAGTTACCCAGTCATAAAAGTCTGCCAGGTTGGTCTGACAAGATCTTCCCAAGACAAACCCAAGCTGTGTGTTGTCCTGGAGACCATTCCCCTCCAGAAAGGTTACAAGCCTTTCCTTAAGGATAGTCTCCATTAGCTTCCCCACAATGAATGTAAAGCTGACTGGTCTATAGTTGTCTGGTTTATCCTTGGGACCACTCTTGTGGAGGGGCACTATGTGCACCATCCTCCAGTCCTGGGGGATGCACCCAGTTCCCAGTGAGATATTGAATAAGTTTGCTAGTGGCTCTGCCATGACCTCTGACAACTCCTTCAGAACCCTGGGATGTATGCCGTCGGGGCCTGGTACCTTATCTACCCGCAGGGTTTTAGGCCTTCCATCATGCTGTTCGCTGGGATTTCTCCATCTGTTAACCCCACCCCCCTGTGCCACCCCCACCCCATCCCCTGAGGCATTGGCCCAATCTTCCCCTGGTAAACACAGAACAGGAGTAGTCATTGAACACTTCTGCCTGGTCTGCTCCCTTTTCCACCCACCCATCATCTTTCTTGATTCTAACAATTTAATCTTTGCAGCTCCTCCTGTCCTTAATGTACTTGAAGAAGTCCTTTCTTCCTCTGATACCTTGTGCCAGCCTCAGCTCCCTTTATGCCTTGGCTGCCCTGACTACTCTGCTCACTTCCCTTGATTTCTTCGTGTACTCCTCCCTGTCCTCCCCATGTTTGGATCTCATAAATCTTCTGAAGGCTGCTTTTAAAGATCTTCCTTTTCTCTCTCCATGCGTCTGCTTCTTTAATGTGCTGTATTGGTCTCCTTCCCCTCTTATTTTTACCTACGGTCTTGAACCTGCAGCCTCAGTGAACCCCTTTGTAATTAATTTCCATTTCCTCTCCACCCCCACTGCATCCACTAACCCCATCAGCCTTTCACTAAGCAGTTCTAGCATCTTTCCAAAATCAGCCCTTCTAAAGTCTAATACCTTTATGCTTGCTTTCTGTCTCCAGTTTTAGATCAGACTATATGGTCTGGTGATTTCCAGAGGCTCCCTGTGACCTCCCAGAGTTTGTCTCTGATTGTGAGGACCATATCTAGAATAGCCCCGTCCCTTATAGGTGCCTCTACCCTCTATACCAGAATTGCATCCTGCAGGGTCTCTTCCTTGATCAAATTCTTGGCACTCGTTGGTGCTAGTACACTCCAGTCCATGTCGGGTATGTTGAAGTCCCACATTAGCAGCACCTTATCCTGCTCTGTCACTCACCTAATCTCCTCCACCATCTTCCTGTCTACTGCCTCCTTCTGAGAAGGCGGTCTATGTACTGTGTTAATCCTTATGATCTTTCCCCAGCCGTGACTACCTGTACCTGCAATGTTTCCATACCTCCATGGCCTTAATGTCATTCTTCAAGTACAGTTCCATCCTCTCCCCTTCCCCCATCCCTCTTATACAGTGATAGTCTTGAATTGCTAGTTTCCAGTTATGGTGCTGTGTAGCTCATTTCTAAGTAACAGCTACCAAGTCTACCTGGGTTTCTGCCACTATTGCCTGTCGATCACAGATCCTATTCTCCAGATTCCTGGCATTCATGCATACTGCTCTCTATCGGTTCTGCTTCCTTTCAGCATTTTTTTGTCCCTGGCTGCTTTATCCATGGTTCCCAGCCCTATCCTCCTATATATTGCTGAAGCTCCCTCTCCTGGTCTTAGTTTTGCATTCCTATGTGTCCTCGTCCCTGCTCCCCATTTGTTTCAACCTCCCTCCTTCACTATTTCCCATTTTGCTCCCCCCACTCCTGCAGCTTTGTCCCTGTGTTTTGCCCTCTGCCTTTCTTAGTATTAGGGAGGCCCTTCTGGCCCCCCTCAGTTATGTAGGTGTATCTGTCCTTCACTGCTCTGCTTACCCCCACATCTAGTTTAAACTTGCTGTGATATGCCTTGTAAACCTCTGTCCCAATACCCTGTGGCCCTCCTCATGTGGATGAAGGCCATTCCAATGGTACAGTCTCCAGCTCCTCCAAGGGTTACCCCAGTGTGCCAGGAACTGAAACCTCCTACTCCTTTTACCACCCTTTTAGCCACACATTGAACTGATATATTCAAAACTGCTTTCTCTCATTGTTGCGTGGCCTTGGTAGGACCTCTGAAAAAGTTACCACCCCTGCCCTCTCATTTAGTGGCCTTCCTAGAGTGTAGAAGCTCTCCATTGCTTTTTCCACACTACTGTCAGCCAGTTTGTTTGTGTCTACATGCACCACCATATCTGACCTCCCTCTCTCCTTCCTAACGAGTTCCTCCACCTTAGGTTGGAATCTGTCTGCTGTGACCCAGGAAAACGGTGAACTTTCCCCTTTCCCTTCTGTGAGCACCTCACTATCCCCTCTGTCCTCCTTACTGTAAAATCTACTACAGCTAGTGCCATCTTTCTGACCCCCTTTGGGACTCCGCCTTGGCTCATTCTCAGTAGACAGTGCCCAACTGTTGCTGGCTTCTGGTAGAACCTCCATTTCCAGAGGCAGGTATTTGTTGGAGATATGCACATCCTGCTCCACAGGTATCCCCTTCCCATTCTTTGACCTGCTTCCCTCAGCTATTGTCCATCCATCTATGCTAGACAGAGGTGTCCCCTGTGGTGCTGAAGCATGTAGCAGCCCTACTGCCCTGTTAGCTTTTACTTTCAAGAAGAGAATCTCAGTCCTTGCAGCCTCAAACTCATTTCTTGGGGCAAGGAGCTTCCAGCAGCTCAGTCAGCAGCTGTAACCCCAGAGCACCTTCCAGGTCACCCAGCTGTCTCAACCTGTACTCCGCCCAGTATTTCCACCGCAGCCTGTTTGTATGTGATATAATTTCTGATGTTACTGGTACTGTCAGCTAGTGTAGGCCACTCTAGCAGGGAGTTTTAACCTGCCTTCTTTACCAGTGGCCAACTCTCTTCCCAGCTTCACATCAGACAAGGTGCTGGCTCCCCTCTCAGCAGACCCTTGCCTCCGGCCCTAACCTACACCACATGTAGTATAATAATCAGTAAGTCTGAAAATCAGACAGGTCAGCAGCATCTGTGTACTCAAAGCTAGGCCATAATGTAACTCTGTGATGGCTAGTCATGTATTTGTTTTTACGTGTACTGTACAAATATCTTTCTTTCTTTTTCTGTCTTGAAGTTTTGTGTGCTGAATTTTTTCTAAGAAATCCATCTTTATGTGTTAAATTTATATGTGATGACACAGGGCCTGCATGAGAATATGCTACTGGTACACCCAAGGAGGTGCAGTAAATTGTCAAAATATTCGTCATAAAGGTAAATACT
Organism: Neoceratodus forsteri; assembly: GCA_016271365.2. NCBI lineage: Eukaryota > Metazoa > Chordata > Ceratodontiformes > Ceratodontidae > Neoceratodus > Neoceratodus forsteri. The sequence continues at coordinate 738,667,006 of CM028136.1, forward strand.
ATTTTTATTTTATTGAAAACTTAAAAGAGATTACCTTGCGCACAAGTGCTCATTTACAAAGGTTCCACGTCAAATGCATATATATTAGATACCAGTTTTTTTTTTAATAATTTCTCGTTGTTTTGTCAGAGTAGGGTGGTTAGTTTGGGGGTGGGAGAATAGATCATTCCGAATTTTGCTATTCAGCCAACTATTACTTAAAGTGCTGTAAATTCAGTGAATAATTTATACTGAGGATTAATGGAACCAGACAACTCCATCAGCGCTTCATTAAAATTTTATACCATCATCAGAGTCTCTGAAGCACTGACAGTTTTGTTTAGATATCTCCCAAAGAACTCGGTTTTTGGATACATAACAGGGTCACCACAAAGGCTTTTTTGTTTCAGTTTAAATCCCACTTGACTCAGGGCAGTGTAATTTATATGTATTGCTAATCTGGAAAATGTGGTGCTGTCATTATGTTTTAATCCTTTCTTCTTCTGCCTTGTACGGCTGTGTCACTGACTGAAATGAATCAGTAGGATGTCCATCCCATGACATCGCTTGGACTGGTGCAGATCAGGATTGAGGTGTCAAATGAGAACCGATTGTCCAAACTGAGTTGGCTGGGCTAAGACCTGTGTGATTTTATGTACCTGTTTAAGCAGTTAGTGTGGCTCAGCCAATAGCCCATCCTCCTCTGTCAGAAGACCATCGATTGTATTCTGACACAGGGATTGGGCTGATACCATAAAGACTGGCACTCGAGTACAGTACTAAGGGGAAGCTGTACTGTCTGGGTGTGCTTTTCTTTTGATGATACATTAAACCGAGGTCCTGTCTGCCTTTTCTGGTGGTGGTTCAACTGGATATTAAAAATCCCATGACACTTCTCGAAAAGAGTAGGGGAATTTCCTGGTGTCCTGGCCAAATTTCCTCCATTCACTAAAATACCACCAGCAGCTTAATCTGGTTTAATTTCAGTTGGTTTTCATCTGTATCCCCCCCCCCCCAATGAGGCTGTAAATAGGCAGCATTGTCTAGTTCTCCTTTTCCAGTCAAAAAAACACAAAACAAATAAGAACATAAGAAAAGCGTCAGCAGATAAGAACCAAGCGATCCATCTAGTCTGCCCTAGAAACTACCCCCCTCCCTATGCAGCCTTTGTTCTAACTTGTCCTTTGTCTGTCCCATGTGAGTTTGAACTCCCTGATTGTCTTTGATGCTGCCATCTCCTGGGGCAGGCTGTTCCACAGGTCTGTCACTCTCTCTGTGAAGAAGTACTTCCTGAGGTTGCTTTTGAAGCTTCCTCTTACCAGTCTCATATCATGCCCTCTTGTGCGTGCTGCTATGTTCTGTTGAAATAGATTGCCTGTCTGATCTGCGTTAAATCCTCTCACATACCTAAATGTTTCATTCATGTCCCCTCTGTTTCTTCTCTGCTCAAGGGAGTATAGGTTCAGCTCCCCGAGTCTTGCTTCGTATGACCTGTGATGCAGTCCATGCACCATCTTAGTAGCCTTTCTCTGCACCATTTCCAAATGGTCACTGTCCTTCTTGAGGTGATTTCCCCAGAACTGAATGCAGTACTCCAAGTGTGGCCTCACCAAGGACCTGTAGAGGGGCATGCCAACCTCCCTCTTTCTACTAGAAATATCTCTACTTATACATCCAAGGATGCCGCCCGCTTTCTGTGCTGCTTTCTCACATTGTTTTCCTACGTTTAATTTGCCAGTGATGATTATGCCGAGATCTCGCTCCGTTTGTGTCTCCTCAAGCTGATGTCCTGCCAGTGTGTACTTTTTTCCACGGTTCCTCTTTCCCAAGTGCATTACCTTAAAATTACAAATACCTAGTTTTCAACTAACACACCCACACACAGTGTTCAATATGATGTATGCAGATTAATTTACTCAGCAGTTTTGAAATATGGAAAGTAAATCAAAATATTGCAGACAAGTGCTTTAAATCTGGAAACACCGCTCCAGTTGAATAATTGACACTACTCCATGGGTGTGTGGAGCATTTTCAGCTGTTAGGATGAGTATCATTACTCATTAAAACATTTCTAAACAGCATTTCTTAAAATAGGGGGAGTAAAATCAGATATTACTCACCTTATCTAGAGCACTGTCCACACACATTTATGCACATCTCCAGATTATCAAAGAATAACATTTTCAGGCTTTTTTCTTACTTAATGGAAATTATGTAGTTTTATTTGCTTCCCAGACAGTGAATACTGCATATACTTAACAGGTCAGGAGAAGTATTTAGTTACTGTCGTTATTTTCTGTTCTAGGTATGGATCTTTTTGAAGAGGCCTTGCGCCGATGGGAACAAGCGTTAACCTTTCGGAACAGACAGGCTGAGGACGAGGCAAGCTGCGGCTCCATCAAACTAGGAGCAGGAGATGCAATTGCAGAAGAGAATGTTGAAGTAAGATGATTTCTTAAAATACCTGTGCATAAAGTTACGGGGCACTAATTTTTCGGATCCATAAGTTGGATCCCTCTTGAATGTCAGTACCAGAGTAATTTTTCAGTCACATGTTCTAGCTGCATTTTGAAATTTAATGTAAAATGCCCCAGCCCCCTCTGTGTTTTTTTTTTTTCGTCTCGTATACTCTTCCCTGGCACCACCCCTTTCCAGCTTGGGACTAAATTAATTATCTTACCTCCTACCATCAGTTCTCCATAACTTCCCCCATCAAATGGGGCCCCGACAGGCTGTTACCAGAGCTGGGATGTGAATGCTGGGCACGAACCTTGATTAAAATCCAGAAGATAGTCTGTTATATAAGCCCCTCTCTGGGATATCAGGCCACTGGAGTTTAGCAGTTGTGCTAACATACTAGTGGCGTTCCTCCCTATACCTCTAAGCTGCTATGCATTTCTCATATATTTTGCACTCAAATTTACCCTTGCTCCACAAATATTTGCTGTTGTTCCTCATAATGTCAGAGCTATTTCTGAACACAAAAACTGTTAAAAAAACAAGCATTTGTCAATGCCGAATGTTTGCTTGCTGGCATTAGCAGTGGAAGTGCAGGAGTTAGACAGATGCAGTATAGGAGTGGCAGTGATGTATTGAACTGACCCCAACTCCACCCCCACCCTGCAGAGATGGACAGGCATTGGGGTATGCCTCTGGGTCGTCACCCATAACGGTCACGACATTTCACCTCACCCTACCCTGCAGACACGGACAAGTGTCAAGGTGTGTCTTGGGGTGTTTGGCCTTTACACTTGCCTCATTCCATAAGGGAATACGCTGAAATGGGTGCAGTATAGGAGAATGGTATGAACTCTGGGGCCAAAGAGTCCAAGGTGCACCTCGATGCGTGTCATTGGCTGCAGCGGGGGATGGGGTGGAATGGCATGAGCATTACTGTCGACAATCCCAGGTTACACCCCTGATGCCTGTCAGTCCCTACAGGGTACGGCGGATGCCTGTCAGACCCTACAGGGTAGGCCATTATGGTCAGAAACCCTAATCCCCTGGGCATGTCTTGGTATTTTTACTCTAAGTTTTCAACATGGGCTTTTTGCGACCCCACCGCATGAACAGTGACACTATCAGTTTGTTAGCTGAAAGGTGATTTTGCACAGTGACTGCACCATTAACGCCACAGGTGCGAAAAAACATTTGCAACATAATGTGAAAAATGACAGCTGAACTGTTCATGAGGAGGTGTAAAAAATGGTAGTGTTGAAAATCTGGAGCGAAAATATTAAAAAAAATGGTGAAGTCTGGTGCTTGCATAGAAACTGTGCAACGCACACCCGTAATGCAATTATTTGGGGGATTGTTTTCACCAGATTTTAAATATATATGCATTTTGGGACCTCCACTCATGAACAGTGTTACTGTGATTTTCTTAATCTGTTCTGAACACTGATTTCCCACAGTGACTGCGCTATTCTGTGCTGAAAGTGCGAAAACACATATTGGCCAGGATGGGGATAAATTACAGCTGTACTGTTCATAAGGAGGTGTGAAAAAAATGCCAATGTTGAAAATCTGGAGCGAAAATATTACAAATTCATGAATTTGTGAGTGTGTGTGGAAACTGCGCAATGCATGCTCGTAACATAGTCATTTTTGGGGAATTTTTTCATCAGATTTGCAACATAGGCGTTTTGAGAGCCCACCGCATGAACAGTAACACTGTTGTTTCGTTAATTGGTCCTGAAAGGTGATTCCGTGCTGTGACCACGAAATCACCTTTCAGGACCGAATAACCAAATGACAGTCACTGAATTCATGAGATGGAGTCCCAGGAACCCCATGTTGAAAATTTGGTGCAAAAATGCGAAAGAATGCCCAAGATATGCACCAAAGTTGAAAAAACCCTATTTATGCCATTATACAGCTTACCGGCATTTCTTCAGTTCGAGATTGGGTTTGAAGAGTGCAGACGTTTTCCCGCTCCACCGAAGATCATTACACCGGCCTCCAGAGGTACATATGGGGTGAGGAGCAGTGTGGGGAGGTGGGGTACTCAGAGGGTGGGTTCTGGTTGTGGAAGGGGGCGAGAGAGTCAACGAGGGACCGTTTTCTTTTGTTACAGGTTTTTTATTTATTTTTTTTGTTTTACTTGGACGATGTGGGACTTTTGCCATGCTGGGGTGGGCTCCCAGCATGGCACCTGGAAGTTTTTTGGGGGGCAGTGGAGCCAATAGGAGATTGGGCACCCCCTTGGCCATGCATTGTGGGGGGGGGGACACATGAGTACGCTGGACTTCTGCCACGCCGGGGTGAGCTCCCAGCATGGCAGCTTGAAGTTTGTATTTTTTGGGAGGGGGCACTGGAGCCGATGGGGATTTGACACCCCATCGGACATACAGTGTGCTGGGGGGTATGCATGAGCCAAGGGGTTGGGCACCTCTTAGGCACACAACAAAGGGGGAACGCGTACGTACCACGCTACAATCGGGGAGTGGTGACATGGAGGCAGTTTGCATACTGCTGACGGCAGGGCAGTATGCAAATTGCCTACATGTTACCACTGCTGACTGTAGTGGCCGCTTGCTTTCAACTGTACGTCACTGCATCTGAACTGCTGTCATAGACAGCTGGGGATATCATTGGTGCGTGTGGCGTTGCCGCAGAAAATGCTGAGGCATTGAGGCGGGGTGCCACACCCACGTAAAACTTGTATGGTGGCACTAACAGTAGGGAGAAGTGATCGGCCGCTCGTGTAGGGAGCGGACGCAAGCACAGAATTTGAAAAGTAGTGTAATCACACAGTATCCCTAAATGTAACACTCTAAACAGAAGGATAAGGGTCTTAACAGTCCAGGAGAAAAGTAATTAGAGTTCTTTTGGCAAATTTTGGCATGGTAATCAGATTTATGCATGGTTTAGAACAGACAACGCCGCAGAGCGCTCACGTTCCGATTGAATGGCTGCTAATGCCATGCTTTGCTAATGGAGAGTCCGAGCTTAGGTTCTGTGGCGGCAGTAGAGGCAGCGCCGACCACCCAGTGCCAGGGTTACCCATGCCTACGGGCAGGGAGTCCGTGGAGAGCATATCCTTGGCAGGGGATGGAAAAAGGGGTCGGTATTAAGTACTGGGCCACACACAACGGAACATCTGAGCCAGCAGGAGGACCAAAACAGCAGGACAACAGAACTGGGTATTCCTTGACACCTGTACCCATGCCTGCATCCACTGCTTTTCTTTTACCGTGCCTGTAAGCCATGCCTGTATCCACTGCTTTTCTTTTACCATGCCTGTAACCACTATTTTTCTTTACTGTAACCACCTCATGATGTAACTCACAATGCCACAAATGTTCCTTATGTCCTTGTACACACTAAAAAAGGGACCTTCGGGGCTCAGTGGGCCTACCCGGTCACCAAAACTTAATAAATAAAATAAATAAATAAAGACTGGACCAAGCACAGAAATTCAGAAAGGAGTGTAATCAAACAGAGTCCCAACTCTTGACACTCTAAACAGGAAAAAATAGAGGTCATAATTGTTAGACAATAGGTAAGTACAGCTCTTTTTTTGTGCAAGTTTTAGGCAGAAAATCAGACTTTAGCTTAGTATTGAGGGAGACACAGGAGCAGACTGCAGGAACCAATCAGACGTCAGAGCAGAAAAGTGCTCGCGTTCCGATTGGATATCTGCAATGCCGCACCTTGCTAGTAAGGAGTCTGGTCTAGGTGTCTCAGATGGCAGTTATTGAAGTGACAGCCACCCAGTATCTGCATTTCTCCCACCTGAGGGGCAGGGAGCACCTGAAGGGCTAGTCTACGGCAGGGAAGAGAGTTAAGGGACAGAGGAAAGAGATAGTAAGAGTGGAATGCAGTGGAAAGGGAATACGAAGATGAAATAGGGCAGTTAAGTGGTACAGAGTAGAGGAATAAGAGCCACAGAATAAGCAATATGTAAAAGACAGCATGGTGAGTAAGGTGTAGTGGCCGTGAAAGCCATGAAAGAGATAATAGCCCTACAGGGATTTCTAGAGGGGAAAAATATTTTAGTAGAAGCATTCCTTAACACTAAACATATGGGGCCAACTATTCTTAAAATTACTATTCTTTAAGATAAAAAAGAGCTACACATTCTGGCCATTTGCACTGCATTTTAAAGGTCAATGCTATGAGAGGTTGAGAGGTATGTTCCTCCTGCTTCATCTGTTTTTATCTCAAGTATATGACTGAGTTGTTGCACTGGGCCACTAGAGGGCAAGAGTGCACTGATGCAGATGCTAACCCATCCACAAAGAGGTGTGCATCTGTTAAGGTGTTGCGTTCTTCTTGTGGAAGATCCTTGTCCAAAATTCAAACCAGCATTTCCCACTTGGTAGCATAGTACATTACTACCAGTGCCTTGAGCCCCAGTCATGTTAAAGGGAAACATCCACCTGTAATCTGGCCCCACCAGCGTGTGAGGCTGGGCCTGATAAGCATTTTCACAAAGAATAATAGTTTTTTTTTTTATTCGTGTTTATTAATTTAGTTTGTATCTGCTTGATCCTGCCATCCCTCGCACCAGCATTCTGTGTCCTAGCATCCCTAGCAGTTCACCCACACTCTTCCCCTGCTGTCCTGAGAATAATGTATTAACCAGGGAACAGCCATGGGAGCATGCATAGATATTTATTTATTCATTCATTCAGTTTAGGATTAATACCTTTGAGTCAGAGACTCATTTTCAAAGGTTCCAAGTCAAAGACAAAACAATACAATACAGATTAGCAGTGATCACAGGGTATACATCACGAAAACGAACCCAATGTCACTCGAGGTTCCAGATTTGATAGTTTCATTATAGCTTAACATGATACTTATGTTAGAATTGATGTAGGAAAAAACAAAGTGCATTTGTACATTGGTAGCAGGGTGAAGGCTAACCATAGTAGGATAACATGTCAGCATTGCATCGAGCTGTTGGGCTGAATGTAGAGGGGGGTAAGCAACCTCTACAGGCAGCCTGAAAGGTATTGTCATTATAGCTGGGGTCACGGGTTGGGGAAAAAGGAGGGGTAGGGTGATGCGAGGGAGGGAAATGTTTTAGTAAGAGTTAGGGTGAAACGGGAGAGATAGGAGAGGAAGGATGGGAAATTAAGTGGATCTGTAGTGCACTTAGTTGGTGCAGTTACAGATTGTAGCACAAACTGACAAAAATTTGAGAAATCGAAGGAAAAAACGACGGTAAAACTACCGACGACAGACTGATGAACAGCTGAACTTAACCGCGAGGCACCTACACAAGTTAATGGTGGGAAGGAACTAGAAGGCGGGCGTGGGGGACTACCCCTTTATACTGACATCGGTCACCTGACGTGGGGGCGGTCCCCCGCCAGAGACTGCTAGCTATAAATTTTTCCGTGGGGACCTGACACCTGCTGGCTTCAGTCCTATATGTAATTACCTACTGCAAGAGCCTCTCTCGAAGATCTACTGTTACGGTAAGTTCTTATGTAACTGTACTTTTGCAAATTACTTGTCCTGGTGCTGTACCGGGACCAGGTATGGGCTAGCAGTCGATTGTCAGTCTATACCTGGTCTCTGTGTAGCACCGGGACATGTCAGTAGCAAACCAGAACTATTAACAGCTCCATCTATACATAACTGCTATGCAAGCTCCTGTGTCTGCTCCCCTGCTCATACGTCCTTCTCAGGACAGCCGCTGGAGCTTGAGGATGCGCCGCTAGGTGTGCTTGGAGTCAAAATTCCAGTGGGAGGGATGGTAGGATCAGCCAGATAAAAACTTAATTAATAAACACACTGTAAAGAAAAAAAAAGATGATACTACTCTTTGTGAAAATAATAATCAGGCCCTGCCTCACACTGAGGTGTGGCCCGATTATAGGTGGATGTTCCCCTTTAAGGAGGAAGAAGAATCAGCATTTATACAGTGCTCTTTATACACATTGTATCCCAAAGCACTTTACAAGCAGTGAGAGACTCGTAGTGAAGTGACTGAACATGCATTGGCAGCCATTTCACACATTGACACCCACACATAGCCTTGGACAGTTACATGAACCAGTTTAATGGGAAGGGGAATGAGGACCAGGACACCGGAGAAAGTCCTCTGTTCTTGTGATAAGCCCCTCGGGGTACTTTTACTTCCACCAGAACAGTCCCAGGGATGGGTAGAAGTAACCTCGGTTTAACATCTCATCTGAAGGCTAGCACACCCTGACAGTACAGCACCCTCTAGTACTGCTCTTAGGTGTCAGCTTTTTGTTGTTGTTGTTTTAGAAATTTGTTCATTGAGACAGATTTTTTCAGAAACATTCAGGGGTTCAGTTAATTTATTTTTAGTGGAAGTCTAATACTTCCATGAGTCAAAATCTGGAAGTCATTCCAATTTTTTGGAAGTCAGAATACTTCCAATAACCCACAATTTGGAAGCCAGTGTTCTATGAAGGATTACTTTATGGATGTTAACATAAACATTACTGGTAAAATCCAGTTTATTTTAGAAAAATCCTTAATTTCTTGGCTTCCGTACCTTCAATTTTGAAAGTCATCCAATTTTTTTATTTTTTTTATTTAGTTGTTTAACCAGGTATAGCACACTAAGCTGAAAGCTTTTTTACAGGAGCGACCTGGGAGCACAAGGAGGTTAAGTGACTTGCTCAGGGTCACACAGTATGCAAGTGGAAGCTGTGGGATTCAAACCCAGGTCTGGTTTACTTGAAATCAATGACTTCCTTTCCTCCCCCTTTATTTAGGAAGTTTTTGCCTTATTTTTGGAAATCAAATACTCCCAAAATGGAGTTAACTGTAGCCCTGGAAACATTAACAATACAAAACAGTATCAGTAAATCAATTCTGGCAATTAAAAGACACAATATTCAGCACTTACAGAAAGAATACATCAAACATAGTTGCAGACAGAGGTGAATATTTTACATACTGCTGATGCACAAAATTAGCAAACACAGCAAGTATCATCTGACACACAAACAAAATACAATTAACACCAGCACCCTGGCTGCTCATGGTACATCACGTTATCCACCAGTGTTAAATAAATCCCTGTCTAGTGAAAGTAGCCATGGTTAGATTAAAAGCAAAGTTGGTAGGGGGGTCCAGCATGAACAGGCTGGCCCAGAGGTCCCGTTTGACCCATCCTTGCTGTTGCTTGTTCCAGTGGGGTGGGTGAGTCCAGGTACTTGCCCCATTGTTGATCAGACCTGACGGTCCGGCCCTTGCAGTCATACGTCATATACTCCAGTTGGAGCATATTAAGGAGCAAGTCCTTCCACATTTGAACCGTGGGGCACATGTGGGAAACCCAGATATTTTGAATACAGTGCTAAGCCATTATCAGCATGATTCTGATGGCCCTAGGATACATCTTCCAGTCCTCTTCCCCTCAAACTTCACCCTCACCCTGAAGAGTATGGCCCAAGGTTCCACTGCTGTTCTGATCTGTGTTATCTAGGAGATGCAGTGCTCCACCTCTGTCCAAAACTGTTGAAGATCATTACATTGCCAGAAGTAGTGCAAGTATGCACTTCTGTCAATGCTACATCTCCCACACATTAGTGAGATGCCTAGATGAAAAGTACTACAGCTGGAGGAAGGTATAACTGATGCAGGAATGTATACCAGGCCTCTTTGTATTGATTGCAGATATTAAGTCCCATATGGGACACGCACAAGTTCCTCCAAGCCTTCTCTGGTATAGCTCCCCTTGAGTTGCGTTCCCACTGGGTCTGGCCAAGGCCCACCTTGGGGATGACTCTCACCTGTAAAATGCCACTCTTCAGACTGTGGAGAGATGAGTCCTTTGGTTGGAAGCGATCCATCCACCTAACCCTGCAAGGTGTCAGCATTTATGGTACAAGCCCAATCCTGGTGTGGGACTAGAACCCACAAACTTCTGACCCAGAGGCAGATGTGCTACCAACTGAGCCACACTGACAACATCATGATTTAAATATGTGTAATTTAACCCATGTGCTGCTTATTCCCATTTTAACTCCAAAATGACTTAATTTTATAATGGTTGCCATTTTGTGATAGCATAGCGAAGTCTTCATTGTTTAAAACCCATTCTATCCCGTAACGCTATATGGTGTCAGAACCAGCCATTGCTTAACCCAACCCAAAATGGCTGCCGGGATAGAATGAGTTTCTGTTTTCATGTTGTTAAACACAGATGTGGGAATGGTAAAAATGTTTATGCCTTGGCCTTTTGTGGACAGAAGGCTGCTCTTTTTCAACCAAATGCTAGGGAGGCAAAACATGAATTAAAATGAAAAATAAATAATGGGCCCAGACTAGAAATTGAACATGGTTTCCTGCAATACTGACCCATTGCTTTACCAGCTGAGCTATCAGGCCAGCTTGTTAGTCTGAGTTTCCCAGAGCCATTTTGCCTTCTCAGTCTGCCAGTCCTGAAATGGTGTGCCCAGTGATGGCAAATACCACACCCAATAACTGTACTCTAGAATATACCTAGATGCTGAATTTGTATTTTTAGATAGTAGGTGTCTGTGGAGAAACCAGTCAGACCAGCTGGCTTGCTAGTTAACTGATGGAGCTCACGTATGGTATTCCTGGGGGCCTTGCTCAGTTCCCAGTTAGGCCACGTTTCAGTTTATTTGCTCAGGATGGCCAAACTGAGATGGACACATCTCATTTTCAGTAAATTTCTGCTGCCACTTAGTTTCACAGCCTGGAGGACCGAAGCACAGAGTGGTTAAGTGACTTGTTCAAAGTCACACAGTGGCTCTGGTGAGATAGGAACCATGATGTTCTGGTTCCAGGACCTGTGCTTTAACCACTACACCACACTGTCCCCCACAGTATTCCTTTCTTTTTGCAGTAGGAATTGAAGGAAATGCATTTTCGCTGTCCCATTACATAGAAGTGTCAGGAACAATGTATGTTACCCACAGTAGGCCCTGTACAAGTGAGGTCTACTGTAGGGGTATCAACAGGCATGAGCACATGCTGACATAAAGGACAGAATCTGTGCGACATTCCAAGCAAACTCCCCTGTGGTACTGAGCCAGCTATGTCTACTCAGATCATTGGAGCTGCATGCTCTGTCTTGAATAACCAAATACAGAAAGGCATTTGGCAGAAATCAATTATGGGGTGTCAAATTCAAAAGTAGGCAAAGCAGCATGGCAAGCCATAGAATCATGCAAGTGCCTGAAGAAGAAGCTTGAGGATATTCTCTGTTTGAAGGATCATATATCAGTGGACTCTTCACATTTGCCAAACACCACTATAAAAATAATGATATTTATCTCACATTGTGACTCATAGCTAAAGAAAAGGTCGAAGTTTATTTATCTGTGTAGCAGGTAGAAATGTGAACAAGGAGCCTGGGAGTATTGTATGTTTGAAAGATTGTAAATCAGTGAACTCTTCACATTTGTCAAACAGGAAAAAGACACTATAAAAACAGTTATTCTCGTCTCACGTAGTGACTCATAGCCAAACAAAAGTCAGAAGTTTATCTGTAAAGTGGTAATATGAATCTGGGAGCATTGCCGCCATCTGTTGTTGGGACGGTTCACTTAACTCCATTTCTGAACCACGTAACCCGAAGAACAGCCAGGAGCTAAACAAACCTTTCCAGAAGAGTCTTGGATAAGGATGCCTTTATACTGTGACATACCGCTTTCACCCTAATCCTGCTGTGAAGTTAACCTCTTCTACTGTACCCTGAACATGTCACCTCTAAGCACAAGCTTGCACAGCTGTAATGTATTTTCTTCATAAGCCATGTCACTTACTTTATAGTGCTGCCACCACTCACCTTCTAGTATGTGGTATGTTTCCTTTTCCTCTTTCAAAGAAGTCCAACTGTGTGCATTGTTTTAGTCAGCACTGGGGCAATTTCTGTTGGTGAGAAAATGTCTAACTTAAAATGTTACATACTGTGAGTGTTAGCTTTTCTGAAGGCAGATTTTTCCACTGCTTCTCCCTCTGTGCACAAAATAAAAAAATGAATAGAAGTCGCGCACACCACGAAGTCCCAGAGGTGCAGCCACTGTAACCAGAACAATAAAAATTTACAAAGAGTGGCGTTCACACCAGTGGCTTATTGGGGGCAGTATCGGGAAGCCAGAACAACATTGAAGTAAACAGACCATTATAATTATATGCATTGTGTATTCATTATCATTTCTTATATACTGCAACCTCATTAGTTACAGCTTCATGTGATTGCTGATAATGGTAGATCTGTATCTTATCAAAATTGAAATTTTTATAAAATCTTTAAAATTTCGGTCAGATAATACCATTTTCTGAAAATACAATATTTTGCTGTATGTAACATTTTACTCGTTTTGGCCAATGACTAATAATAGCTGTTTTGGCTTGCTGTATTTTTTTCTGATGGACGTCTTTATCCATCTGTCTTCCCAGGACCTTTCAGCTCCACTGACACCTCTGTTAATCGTTTTTGTCATGTCATAAGCTGAATATTGACATTTTAAATGTCGTGTAATCGGTGTACCCCTTGCTGAACACAAACCTACAAATTTCTGTTTTATCCTGCTAGTTGCCTTGCTAAATCCTCTATACTTCACGTTATGTCATGAACTACAGTGCAGTTTGGTGGGAGGTTGCACTCCAGTGAGAGCTATTGATGCTTGGTTTGGGTGTGGACAGTGATTTGCAATACATTTTTTTCTGTGAGCCATTGCTGTGTATTGGTCTTACCAGGGTTTTATTTAACTCTGAAAATTGATTAGTGTTTTGCTCATAAAAGTGCTAAAACATTGTGAAAATGCATAGCACTTGCCTCACTGTGTTTAACAAACATAACACTTCTAGAAAACCTATATAAATACTTTCTGTACAGCTAGTATTGTCCCAAGGAAAAAAACTGCTAATCAATTATTTAAAACCCTGCTTACCCTTCTCTGATTCAGGCTATGCTGTCTGGTCCACTCCCCCAACATATACATTACTTCTTTCAAGAAACCATTGAATGCCCCATATCTCCTAAGCACACATATGGTAGCGTGTAGGAATGCAAGCAGAATATAGTGTAGCACGCACATGCATGTAAAGAAACTGTACTCCTGCTTAAAGCAGAACCAGCCTAAATGCATTCATGGTGATTTGCATATACTTCCCATGATCCTTTGATTCTTGGGATGTGCATCATTTTGTATTACTTTGAAACTAGGGCTTTTACTTTGAGGGGGCTCCAGTATCGGTAGGACTGAAGCCGCCAGTCACCAGGACCACATGGAAAACTTCTAGCTAGCAGTCTGTCACGGGGGACTGCCCCTGCCAGCATCAACAAGCTGACATCCACCTATCCTAAAAAGGGGTGGTCCCCCAGACCTACCTCAGTTCTTTTTCCACCATTGACCCACGCAAGTTGGACCTCCATGGATGCCTGCTTCAGTCGACCACCATTTTCTTCATGGTTACCCTCAGTTTATTTTCTTTTTCTTCCTTAGTCTTAACATCGATTTTTGGTGTTTTTCTCCATCTCGTTTGTCTTTTGCTCCAGTCTCATCTTCCTGCCGGCTACGATGCGTGCCTGCAGCAAGCAGATACCCACCAAAGACGGTCACTCTTCCTGCCTGCTCTGGGTAGGTCCTGACTATGACACTGAGGCCTGCAAGCACTGCCAGGACTTCAACCAGACCACATGGAGACGCAGCTTGAAGACCCTCCAGAGTCACTTATGTCAGCAGGAACTTGCAGCGATGGAGAAGGAGCTTCAGGCTAAAAGCCCTTCCACTAACCCGGTCTCCATGACGTCTTCTTCTTCTGGGAAGCACAAGCACTGAGACCATCCACAGTCAGTCTCTTGCTTGCAGTCACCGCATGGAATGGCTTCCACCTCTGGGTCTTCCTCCTGCGGGAAGGGGGGTCGGACCCTTTTTCCTCGGCAGCCCTTACACCCTCCAGGTTGCCATTGGTACAGCCGCCCGCCCTCATTTCTATTACTGGTGGCAGCTCCTTGGGGTAGCGGACCTGGTCCTCTGCCCCCAGCCCCTGACACTCAGGTCCTTAGTCCCTTAGTCCCCATGGGTCCTCAGCCAGGCAGCTTGACTGGGTTTGGAACCTCCAGTGGTGGATCTGCGCCCGTCACCCCCCTCATCAAGGCATTGCCTTTGTCGGTCCATGATTCCGGGGCTGGCACTGGTCCTTCCAGGCACTGCCTGAAGCAAGCACTCACTTTCCTTCTCTACACAGGTGATGCCTCTGCCTCAGGGGAACCCCCCCCCCCCGCAGATGCTGGCCTCGCCTCAGGGACCTATGTTGGCTGTTTTTCTGGACCGATGCCAGCCTTCACATACCAGGCTGGTGCCAACTCTGTTGACACCTACGCCAACGAATCTTCTACCGTTGTTGCCTCTGCCCCAGCCTGCACCTCAGCTGACATCTGCTGGCCCTCCCAGGAATCCACAGCTGACGCCAGCTGGACGGACGTCAGGGTACCCTATGTCAGCTCCTCTACCGACGTATCCGTACCCTCCTCCCCAGTACCCTTATCCACTCTACAGTCCATCTTCACCCGTGGATTATAATGCCTTATTCACAGCTTGGTGAACCTTTATGAAGGACAAGGATGCACCCAAGTGACCTTCTTCTCCTACCCGGGACCCCCCTCCTTGGGATCCAGACCAGGCAGGACCTAGTAACTCCCGCACCACAGGGTCTTCTAGGGGTCACAAGGGGACTTCAGACCAGCATAGGGACAACTGTCATTCTCAGGTGCAAGTCCCAGACAGCGATCAGTCTGGGGACGATTCCTTCTCTTCCTCCTCTGAGTCGGAGGATTTGAGAGGCTCCTCTAATGGGCAGAAGCCTCCCAAGGAGACCACTAAGTCCACCCCCTACGATGTTCCCTCTTTCCTGGATGTACTGCACCATATACAGTCCCTCATGGGATGGGAGACAGAAGAACTCGACCCGGAGCATGGTTGTCTGGCCATTTACCTCCGGAAGAAGGAGACCCTCCTTTTGGTGGTTCCTCCTCTTATTGACTCATATGATGATGTGACTAAGGCGGTGTGGAATCATCCCCTTGACCACCCCGGCCTTGGCCAAGAAGGTGAATCGTCTCTACCATGCGCCAGTGGGCAAAGACTTCTTTAGCAAACACCCCATGGCAGATTCAGTAGTCATGAACGTGACTCATGACTGCACCAGAAAACCCAAGCACCTCAGCACCCACCCTTCAGACAAGGAATCCCACCAGCTGGATCAGTTAGGCAAGCGGGTATACTCTTCTACTGCTCTGGCCATCCGGGCTCAAAACTATGTGACCCATATGGTGCAGTATCAGAATGCCATGGACTAGGCGAGGGATCTGGTTCAGTCCCTCCTTGAAGATGCCACTAACACTCAGCTCAACTCTTAAAATCCAGTTTGGATGTGGGCAACCATGTGCTGAGGGCAGCCTATGACACAGTAGATGCTTCTGGGCATGGGACAGCAACAGGGATCTGCATGTGCCATCACTCATGGCTCTGGGTATCTGGGTTTGCATCTGATGTTCAGGTCAGAATCATGGATGCCCTCTTCTGGAGTTCTGTTTTGTATGGGGGAGATGCCCAGGATGTCATCTCCCACCTTCAGGAATCTAGCAAGGCCCTTAGGTTGGTACATTCCATGTACTGGACCCAACCATGGCCTTCCCAACATCAGTCCTTTCGCCAGCCCTCCAGACAGCCCTTCAAAGACCAACAGTTGAAAGGCCCTTTTAAACGTAAGGCCCACACCCTACCAGCTGGTGTATCTGCCCTAGGCCCCCCAGAGGGTCCTCAGCCACTCTGCCCACCCTAGGCTCCACTGCCTGACTCCTTGCCCAACCCCCAGCAGAGGTCTCTGGGATCAGGTGTCAGTTAACCCTGTACTTGGACGGGTGGCACACAGTAACCACAGACCAGTGGGTACTTCAGATAATTGAAAGGGGTCACACCCTCAAATTCCTGACCCCCCCAGAAAACCCTCGTTCGCCCTCCCGTTATCCTCGGGATCACATCGCCCTCATTCAAGAAGAGAGGCATGCTCTCTTGTGTGAAAGGCCATAGAGCCCATCCCCCTGAATCAAAGAGGGATAGGGTTCTACTCTCACTTTTTCCTCATCCCTAAGAAGACAGGGGACCTGAGACCAGTCTTGGACCTCAGCCACCTGAACCTCTGCATAGAGTACAAGCAATTCAGGATGGTGACTCTTCAGGGAGTGTAGCCCCTCCTTCACCCAGGAGTACTGGCTCTGTTCCCTGAATATGCAAGTTGCCTACCTCCATATCCAGGTTTTCCAAGCTCAGCAACACTTCCTCCACTTCTGCTTCCAGGGGGACCACTTTCAGTTCCGGGTCCTCCCTTTTGGCATTTCCTTGGCACCTGTGGTTGTCACCAAATGCCTAGCAGTGGTAGCTGCGGCTGTGAGGAGGCAAGGTTTTTATGTGTTCCCGTATGTAGATGATTGGCTGCTCACAGCCCCCTCTAGGGATCTCATACTACACCCTGGAGGGCATATTTTGGCTCTTCCAGACCCTAGGGATCACTATCAACCTACTGAAGTTTTGTCTCTCTCCATGCTATTGCCTCCAATGTACTGGAGTGGTTCTAGACTCGTCCCAGGGCAGTGCCTTCCTGCTGGAGGTCAAAGCAGAGCATCTGATAGCACAGGCCTAGCTGGTATCCTCCAGACGTCGGGTACCTGCCAGAGTGTTTCTTCATCTGCTGGGGCACATAGTGGTGGCTATAACCACAGTTCCCGTGGCCCACCTCCATATGAGAGTTCCCCAGTGGAGTCTAAGAACCCAATGGGACCAATGCACCAATGACCTGGATCAGCCGCTGCTGGTTTCCACTCCAGTGAAGAGGACTTTGGAATGGTGGCAGAACTCTGCCAATCTCCTGAAGGAAGTACCTCTCTGTGTTGTATCTCCTCAAAAGATTCTCACCACGGATACCTCAGGCCTGGGCTGGGGTGCTCATTTAAATGACCGTCAGACCCAGGGCACTTGGTCTGAGATGGAGTAACATTTTCACATCAACGTGCTGGAGATGCGGGCAGTTATGTATGCCCTGCAGGCCTTCCAGACTCACATTCTTCCCGGTCCGCTACTGGTGAAGATGGACAACATGTCCATAGTCTCCTACATCAGCAAACGGGGGCACTCATTCTTATCCCCTTTGTCAGGACGCCATTAGGGTCTGGTATTGGGCCATCGAACATGACCTGCAACTTTCAGCCACCCGTGTTCCAGGTGTCAAAAATGTCCTGGCCGACAGTCTAAGCTGGTCCAGGTCGAGGATACATCAGTGGGAACTCCTGCCCTTGGTGGCCGAAGACCTTTTCGACAGGTGGGAATGTCCAGAGTTGAACCTTTTTGTGTCCTCACTCAATGCAAAAGTGCTGCTTTTCTGCTCGCTTGATCCAGAGCCAATAGTTTTCTGGTGCGACTAATTGTCCCTCTCCTGGAAAGGGCGGTTTCTGTATGCCTTCCCTCCCTTCCCACTTCTGCAGAGGGTTCTCCTCAAGCTTCAGCCAGAGGGGATGGAGATGATGCTCATAGCTCCCTACTGGCTGCATTAGACTTGGTTCCCGCTGCTGCAGCAGCTAGCAGTGGAACCTCCTGTTCCCTTGCCTTTGTGCTGAGGCTTGCTTTCCCAGGAACAGGGTGCCCTGGTCCATCCAGATTTCAAGTTTCTGCATCTCCATACTTGGCTTCTGCAGACTTGGCTAGCGCTCGCTTTGGTGTTTCTTCCAGGGTTGCTGATGTCTTGGTGGCTGCCAGGAAACCTTCCACGAGGGCCACCTATGCCATGAAGTGGAAGAGCTTCTCCATATGGGTCACGGCTCATCACCTGGATCCCTTCACCTGCCCGGTGAATCTGATTCTGGAGTACCTCCTATCCCTCTTGGACTCTGGTCTGGGGTACTCTTTGCTTAAGGCGCACCTTTCCACCATCTCTGAGTACCATGCACCAATTAAGGGCAAGGCTTTTGCCCAGCTGTGGAGGTATCCTGCACATTCTTGTGGGGTATCTTGCATCTGAAACCTCCCGTTTGGGACCATGTCCCTCCATGGGATCTTCTTTTTATGTTGGAGAAGCTCACTCTGCCTCTCTTTGAACTGGCCGGGAGTTGCGAGCCGCTCTTTCTGTCATGGAAAGCGTTATTTTTAGTTGCTGTTACTAACGCGCAAAGGATTTCTGAGTGTCAAGGCTATGACATGTAAAGAGCCTTATTTAGTTTTTCACAAAGGCAGGGTGTCATTGCGAACTAATTCTACATTTCTGCCTAAGGTAGTGTCTGAGTTCGTGCTCAACCAAACCATCCACCTGCCTGTTTATTTCCCTGAATATTCTAATCAGGGGGCGGCCTTACTGTACACTTTGGATGTCCACAGGGTGCTGCGTTATTATACAACTCTCACAAAACTGGTTCGTAAAACTGATCAGATCTTACTTCAAGAGGGCTCTTGCAGTAGGTATTCACATATAGGACTAAGCCACCAGGTGTCTGAACCCCACGGAAAAATTTCTAGCTAGCAGTCTCTGGCTTGGGACCGCCCCCACATCAGGTGACCGGCATCAGATGACATTGGTATAAAGGGGCGGTCCCCCACACCTGCCTTCCAGTTCTTTCCTGCCATCAGCTTGTGAAAGTTCCTCGTGGTAGAACAGCGCTCGTCAGTTGTTAGTCAGTCTTCAAGTTTTAGAACTTTTTCGACCTAATTCTCTATTTTTTCGACTTTCTTCAACAGTTGCTGTGTATGTCGTCCCAACGCCTTCCGAATCGCATAAAAACAAGTATGACTCATGTGGTTACCAGCTTCCACACAAGGACGGTCACTTCTTGTGCCTCTTCTGTCTGGGCCCAGACCACCCCATGGAGAAGTGTCAGCACTGCCAGAAGTTCAGCTCCACTACCCGCAAGCAAAGGCAGCAGTCCCTGGAAGCCCACATCCTCAAGATGAAAATGGCCTCCATGGAAAACGAGTTAAAAAAGTTTAGGCAGGCATCTACTTCCCCTGAAGGTCGTAAGGAAAAAAACGTGATAAGGAGAAGCACCGGGAGCAGGAATAGTCTTCCACAGCAGCTGTGACTTTGGCTGGAGTCGCGGCCCTCAAGGTAACATCCCCTCCTGGTGGCTACCAAGAAGGTGTCGCCCCTCCCGTCGGGCTCGTGCTCAGGCCGTTGGGAACCTCCGGGGCAAAGGAGGCCTCCACTCCCATTAAGGCCGCTCCTATCTCACGGCCTTCCTGTCAGAATGGGTCTGGTAAGTCGGACGTCGTTCCAGCTGATGAATGCCCAGACAAGGCTGCTAAATCGCTTGCCTCCTTGGTTGAGCGCCCAGCCAAAACCCCTTCCAACAAGGCCTTCACTCCTTTGCGGCCTTCCTTGGGTAGGGAGTCTGATAAGTCAGACACCGGCTCCACCGACGACCACCCAGCTGAGAAGCCTGTGCCAGACCCTGTCAATCAGTCTGACATCTCAGGCTCTCCACAACATCTCACCACATTGACCACTGAAGTCCCTGCGTCCCCTCAACTGATGCCTGGGGATTTTAACCCTCCTTCCCTGGTCTTCACCGAGGACATAGAGATGCTGCTGTCAGGGCTCCCTCCTCCTGTGCTGGACCCCCTGACTCTGGATCCTCAGATGCCGGTCCCGATGCCAGCCGACCCAACCCCCACTTGACGGTATACCCACGCCGGGCCCGATGCTCGCGGGGCCAGCGCTTCCACCGTCTGGCCTGCCAGCAGGGCCTCTGCCAGGTCCCTCTGCTCTGTCAGAGCCCCTGGCACCTGGGTATCAAACACCGCAATACCCGATGCCGCAGTACCCAACCCCACAGTATCTGGCGCCGCAGTACCTGATGCCGCAATATCTGACGCTGCAGTACCCGATGCCGGCTACCCACCGTCAGGTTACGGATACTCCTTTTACGTGTACCCTCAATACCCGTATCCCCCACCTCTTCCACCTCCACTGTTCACTCCTCAGCCGCCGACGGATCTGAAGGAGACTTTGGCCTCCTGGTGGGCTGAGGCCAAGGCTCAACTCACCCGGGAGGTCGAGTGTCGTCTCCTGACGCCGGACCCGATACCGGATCCCCTACGTCAGAGATGGGAGACTCCTTCCCCCCTGCCGGACACCGAAGGAGAGCCTGCCGGTGCCCGAGGTGGGGAGGATACTCGCCCCTGGGAACCCCCAGAGGGGTCATCCCTCCCCCTCCTAGGGAGGAGTCTTCTTCCTCTTCGTCAGAAACTTCTGACTCTGACTCAGAGTCCAGCCACTCTGACCCCAAAGGTGAGACCCATACTCTGGAACACCCCAGGCCAAGGGATCCTCTGAAGACCCCTCTGGAGGACCCTTCCTTTCTGGAGTCATTGAGGAAAATCCAGGAAGTACATCCATGGCAATCAGTGAAGACAGACCCAGAGTGTAAAAAACTCTGTGCCCATCTGGATCTGCCTGAGACCGCTCCTACGCTGATCCCACCCTGTATAGATCACCACGCAGATCTTGTTTCCATCATTTGGAAACAACCTTCCACGTTAGCTCCCCTTCTGAGGAAGGCAGGCAGACTATATCAAGGTCCTGAAGGTGTAGACTTTCTTAGCCTTCACCTCAAGGCGGATTCGGTTGTCATCAGCGCCGCTCACGGCCACTCCGCCAGTTCAAAACACTTCAGCTTGTCTCCACCTGATAAGGAGTCCCGGCTTCTGGATCAGTACGGGAAGAAGATCTAATCCTCTTCTACTCTAGGCATCAGGGCCCTTAACTATGTTGCACATATGGGAGATTTCCAGAAGACCATCCTCAGTCAGGTGGAATCTAAATTGGACTCCCTTCCTGAGTCACAGACTAAGCAGGAAGTGGGTGACCTTGTCCATTCTGCTCATTCGGCCTGTCGGTGCATGCTACGTGCCACTTAAGATGCAGTGGACACAGCTGGAAGGAGCTCGGCCTTCGCCGTAGGCCTATGGCGTCATGCCTGGCTCCGCATATCAGGTTTGGTTCCTGAGGTACAATCCGCTATACAGGATGCTCCCTTCAGGGTTTCAGTACTGTTTGGGGGTGATGTCAAGGACATCACTACCGAACTGCAAGAGAAGGGTACTGCACTCAAGTCTGTCCAGACTATGTACAGGCTCCCTCAGGGGCAGCGGTGTCCTTTTTGTCACCAAAACCGACAAAGACAAAAGCTGCAAGGAAATCATGCCAACAAATATCTGGGCCCCTCCAGCAACCAAGACTCCCCCCAACAAAAAAGCCACGGAAGCCTTGGCTGCTGCATGCCCCACACCTCCTGACTCCCTACTTCTTCCACTGCCTCTGGAGGTTCCAGAAGAACCAGTGGGCCGGGGAGAGATTCTTCTTCCATCTGCCGGGTTGGGAGAGGATAACATCAGATGCTTGGGTGCTCCAATTGATATCAGCAGGACACTCAGTAGAGTTTCTACAGAACGCCCCGAAAGTCACCCCCTCAGTCGTCTTACTCCCCACAACATCTTCTTCTGGTTCTCGAGGAAATCATCTCCCTTCTCTCAAAGGCGGCAGTAGAGCCAGTCCCCACTCATCTTTGGGGGACAGGTTACTATTCCCATTTCTTCCTAGTTCCAAAGAAGATGGGAGATCTGAGGCCCATCCTAGACCTCAGCTCCCTGAACACGTTCATAGAGTACAAACGCTTCAGAATGCTCTCATTGCAGAGCCTTCTACTGCTACTTCAGCCACAACAGTGACTATGCACTCTGGACATGCAGGATGCCTACCTGTATATCCCCGTATGCCCTTCCCACCTCAAGTTCTCTGGTTTTGTTTTCAGGAGGACCACTACCAATTCAAGGCCCTCCCATTTGGTCTTTCCTTGACCCCCCCCCGGAGTATTTACCAAATGCCTGTCGGTAGTAGTAGTAGCCCACCTGTGTACCCAAGGAGTACAGGTATTCCCGTACCTAGACAATTGGCTCCTGGTGGCCTCGTCCAGGGAGGAACTCCTGCACTCCCTTTCCCTTGCCTTGCAGGTTTTTACTAGCCTGGGTATCACCATCAACCAGGCCAAGTCTCACCTGGTCCCTTGCCAACACCTCCAAGTTATAGGGGCAGTTCTGGACACGACCACTGACAAAGCCTTCTTGCCTCCAGACAGGGTAGACACCCTTCAGAATCAGGCCCATCTTCTGTCCGGCCACAGGAGGGTTGGAGCCAGGTCAGTCCTCTGCCTCCTCGGGCTAATAGCAGCTGCCATCCCGACAGTCCTGTTCGCTCGGCTCCATGTGAGGATCTCTCAATGGATGCTTCGGTAGCAATGGGACTAGACCAGGGACAATCTAGACCAAGAGGTACTAGTGTCAGATCCCATAATCAGGGACTTGCAGTGGTGGATGATTCAGGAGAACATGTGCCTGGGAGTGCACTTCTGCATCGATCTCCCCCTCCCAGATGTTTACGACATATGCGTCGGGAGAGGGCTGGGGTGCCCATCTAGGATCTCACTGGACTCAGGGCACCTGGTCCCAATTCGAGCAAAACCTTCACATAAATGTGCTTGAACTGAGGGCAGTCCTTTATGCCCTTCAGGCTCTCCTTCCCTTCATCCTCCCCGGTCATCTCCTCATACAATCAGACAACGTGTGTAAGCTGGTATCTCAGCAAACAGAGAGGAACATGTTCCTACCCCCTGTGCCGGGAAGTGATGAGAGTCTGGTATAGGGCAGTCCAGCATCACCTCCACTTGACTGCAGTTCATGTCCTGGGAGTGGAAAACACACTGGCAGACTAACTCAGTCGGTCCTCAGCCAGGTCCCACGAATGGGAGTTAGACCAGCAAGTCGTAAATGACATCTTTCAGCAATGGGGAACACCTAAGATAGACCTCTTCGCCTCTCCCCAAAATGCAAAATGTCGTGCCTTCTGCTCGCTGGCTCCAGAGCGAGACATTTTTTGGTGGGACGCTCTGTCTTGTGATTGGAGGGACAGATTCGTTTATGCCTTCCCTCCCATTCCAAATTCAGATCGGAAGGAGCATGAATGATTCTCATTGCTCCCTTCTGGCCCAGGCAAGTTTGGTTCTCTCTTCTGCAACAGTTTTCAGTGGAACCTCCTCTTCCTCTGTCGCAACAATTGTTGACCCAGGATCAGGGAACCCTTGTTCATCTAGGTCTCAGATCCTTTCATCTCCATGCGTTGCTTCGGCAGACGTAGCTAAAGCCTGCTTTGGAGTCTCCTTTGGTAGCAGATAGTTTGGTGGAGGCCAGGAAGTCTTCCGCTAGGTCCACCTACACCAAGAAGTGGAAACGATTTTCTATCTGGGCAAATTCTAAAAGAATTTGAGCTTTCCTCGTGCCCAGTCACCAAAGTCCTGGACTACGTACATCACCTCTTCGTTCTGTGTCTCAGCCATTCCTTGTTGAATGTCCACATGGCAGCTATATCAGCCTACTATATTCCCTTTGGAGACAGGACTTTTGCTCAGTTAGAAGTCTGTAAGACTTTTCTCAGAGGGGTTTTCCATTTGAGGCCCCTCCATCTGCATTCCTTCCCCTCCATGGGACCTGAATTTCATCCTGTAGAAGCTTACTCTGCCTCCCTTCGAGCTGATTTGAAGTTCCTTTCTTGGAAGACACTCTTCCTAGTGGCCATCACTTCTGCTCGGTGAATTTCCGAGCTTCAGGCCTTAATGTGTAAAATCCCGTATTTGATTTTTCACAAGGAACGTGTGGCTCTACACACCAACCTTAAGTTTCTCTCTAAGGTGGTGGCTGAATCTACGCTGAATCAATCCATTGAGTTACTGGCTTTCTTTACACATCACTCCAATCAAGGGGAACACCTCTTGCATACTTTGGATGTTTACAGAATCCTGAAATACTACACCAATCGGACTAAAGGATCTCAGGAAGACTGATCAGCTTTTTGTCTCTTTTGCTTGCAAAAGAGAATGCACTGCTGTTTCTAAGCAATGCCTATCAAAATGGTTGGTGAATTGTATCACTTTCTGTTATGACAGATACAACAAGACCCTTCCGGGTCAAGTCAGAGGTCACTCCACCAGAGGAGTAGATGCCTTGGCGGCTTGTTTCAAAAATGTGTCAGTGGCAGACATCCGTCCATACCTTCATGAAACACTACAGTTTGGACATCGCCTCTCGCCGTAGAGCAGGCATCGGGTTGACTGTCCTACAAGGTGTCCTTTCGTGAGACTTATTCAGCCCTGAGGTTCCATGCTATGGATAACAATCCTCCTCCCGACTGCTTTTCCTTGTTCCAGACTGCTTGGGACTCAGTCCTATATGTGAATACCTACTGCAAGAGCCCTTTCAAAGTAAGATAGTACAGTTACGTAAGAACTTACCGTAACAGTAGATCTTTGAGAGAGGCTCTTGCAGTAGGTATTTCCTTCCTGTCCTCCATCCCCCTAAGATTTCTTACTTTATTTCCATGGGGGGAAATATCCTCTTCTCTCTCGTCTTGCCTCTTTTGGCCTTTGGTGGGAAAGAACTGGAAGACGGGTGTGGGGAACCGCCCCTTTATACCGACGTCATCTGACGCCGGTCACCTGACGGGATGGTTCCCCGCCAGAGACTGCTAGCTAGAAATTTTTCCTTGGGGTCCTGACGCCTGGCGGCTTAGTCCTATATGTGAATACCTACTGCAAGAGTCTCTCTCGAAGATCTACTGTTACATTAAGTTCTTACGTAACTGTACTTTGTTTCATTCACCCCCAAAAGAGAAAGGGCGCCTGTATCGAAACGGTGTTTATCCAAATGTTTGGCGAATTGCATTGTGTACTGCTACCGTAAGTAGAACAAGCCCTTGCCTGGGGCAGTCAAAGGTCATTCCACTTGGGTTATGGCCACCCCACTGCCTGTTTCAGAAATGTCTGCTGCGGGCATCTGTGCAGCTGCCACTTGGAGCTTGGTGCACACCTTTGTCCGCCATTAAAGCCTGGACATCGCTTCCAGGTATAGGACCAACTTTGTACTAGCTGTCCTTCAGGACCTTCTTTCCTGAGCTGTCTGCTCTTGTTTTCTGCCTTCTCCTGGCTGACCCTTGGTAAGTTCTGGTACTGCTTGGGATTCAGTCCTACTGGTGTTGCCTGCTGCAAGAGCCTCCTCGAAATAAGATAGTACAGTTATGTAAGAACTTACCGTAACAGTAGATCTTTGAGAGGAGCTCTTGCAGCAGGCGCTGCTTTCCTTCCCTCCTTCCCCCTAATAGTTGCTTTTCCTCTGTATTTACTATACCTTTCCTCGGCTCTGAGGAACTGCCTTGGTTCTCCAGTTTTACTTTCTGTGCCAGGATCTCCGGTAGGAGAACTGAGGTAGGTCGGGGGAATTACCCCTTTATAGGATAGGTGGACGTCCATGTTCTGATGTTGGTGGGGTGGTCCTCTGTGGTAGACTGCTAGCTAGAAGTTTTCTGTGTGGTCCTGGTGCCTGGCAGCTTCAGTCCTACTGGTGTTGCCTGCTGCAAGAGCTTCTCTTGAAGATCTGCTGTTACGGTAAGTTCTTATGTAACTGTACTTTCAAACAACATGAAGTCTTGCTGTATTCTGACAATTGCAGTGATTCCCAACCTTTGAACTGCCCCAGAGAACAAAGAATTAACTTTCTATGCAGTGCATAGAATGCTGAGCTCGAGCTCAGTTGAAGTCTCTGTCTGGAGTGTTTTGAACTTAAACCATCAGATTCTTTACTCTGCCTCACTGAATGGTCGCTCTGGAGATTTCTCCTTCAGCTCGGTTCGAAAGTCGGTTAAAGTTTTCAGTTTTCATCGGTTTTTAAACTGAAAATAGTATCTGCATAGTTGGTTCAGTCTCTGTCTGTGGTGCCGTGAGTACTAGATAGGAATTGTTCTGTTTTTCTGTGTGGAACTTGTAAAAGTGCGGCTTGGTTCAGCTGAACCGGCCATCTGTTAGTAAAATCTGTGTGTTTACTTAGTGTGTGGTTACCGGTTCTTATCGGTTCTAAAAAAAAAAAAGTGTTTTGAACCATTTTTTTCCAATACCCATGACACGTTTAGGAACCGATAAGGGAGTCTTACCTGGCGGTTGCCGAAAAAAGGGTAAGTTTGGTTAGGTTGGCCATGTCTGAGAAACCCCCCAAAAAAAACTGTCCCACTGGGTTTCAACTGCAGTGAGTATGGGGAGGTCTTTGCTAAGGCCGATCCCCACACCACCTGTGTTTATTTTCTGAGGTTTGGCCACCTCGATTCAGACTGCCAAATATGTAAAAACTTTCCCAACTCTACCCTTGAGAAGAGATTAGGTAGACTGAGGGAAAAGGAGGCCGAGAAGTCCACTGACCCGGATGGCCAGCCCGGTTTGGTTTCGACCAAACCAGAAGGAGTGCCCTCTGACCAGGGCGATACTTCTTCGGACAAAAGGAGAGCTGATTCCGAGGGATTGGTTCTGACAAAAAGAAAATGCAAAGATAAATCGACCGGTTCGGATCCAGAGGTTCATGTTCCGACCATCGAAGAGATAGCCAGAGCGATTCAGATTGTGGAATCGCTCCGTACGGTTCCAACCGATCCGGCTCCTTCGGGCAGGGGTTCAGCTCGGTTGGTTCCCCCAGTTCAAGATAGTGCCCTTGAAGATTTGTATGAACCGGAATTTGAAGAGGAAGGGGAATTTGAGGATGATGATGTAAGTGAGGGTCTGGATGTGCCTGTGGAACCGGACATCTCCCCAGACAGACCTTCAGGTGTTTCCCCTGCTAGGCTTTCTGAGTCCCCTTCTCACGTCATGCTTTACAGAAAGGTGGCTGAAACCCTCCAGCTTCCTATGGAAGACGCTGTGGAAGATCAAGAGGAGCCTGATTATGTAGAGATGATGGACATCCCAGAGTCCAGGAGGCTGTCTGTTCCCCTCCATAAATCTTTTAGGAAACTGACACAAAAAATCTTAGTCTCCTAACACTATACCTCCTGTGGATAGAAGAACGGACAAGAGATATACACTTTCAGGTTCAGATACGGAGTTCTTATTTCAGCAATGCAGCCATGTTGGGGTAGTGCAGGCTGCTGCCTGTGACAAGGCAAATATTCCCTTGGCTTCACGGCCCCCCCTGACAAGGACTCCAGGAAGATTGATGCCATGGCAAAGAAGCAGTACATGGCATCTTCTTTGGGACTCAGGCAGGCGAATTACATGGCCTGTACAGCCAGGTACCAGAAGTCCAGGTGGAACACTGTACTGGCACTGGCTAAACAGGCCTTCCCCCAGCTAGCCAAGGAGCTGGAGGTGGTGGCTGCAGATGGGATTGAGGCATCTAAGGTTCAGTTTCGTGCTGCTGTGGACTCTAATGATGTGTCATCAAGAGTCATGGCTACATCTGTGGCTCTTCGGAGGATGGTTTGGCTCAGATGTACTAGCCTCTCGCAGGACACCCAGGCTAAGGCCATGGATTTTCCTGTAGTGGGTAATTCTCTGTTTGGGGAGCAGACAGAGAATTACATGAAGAAAATGGATGAGTACAGGACCACTTACAGACCAAGGAAAGGCAAGCAACTCCTCAAAGGCAGCAGTCTAGGGGCAGGGGCAGGCCTTTTCAAAGGCCTTTTTACCAGGCACAGGCCTCTTCTTCCTTTTCTCAGAGGAAGTTCTTCAGAAGGAGAGGCAGAAGGGGGATGAGCAGGGCTGCATCCACTCCTCAGCCTAAAGACCCTGCCAAGCAGACACCTTGATGTGCCTGCCCGGGTTGACTCTCCTATTCCAGTAGTGGGCAGGCTGGCTTACTTTGTCCAGGACTAGATGTCTGTTACATCAGACAAGTGGGTCCTGGAAGTAGTAAGCCAGGGACTGGTTCTCAGCTTCAAAAAATTTCAAAAGATGAGAGCCAGATCTTTTCCACCTGCAAATCTCTCAGAAAACCTTGCCCTAGAGGCAGAGGTTTCTTCTCGCTTAGCTTTAAAAGCTATAGAGAGAGTACCTACCCTACACTGGGGCAAAGGACTGTACTCCAGGTACTTCCTGACTCCCAAAAAGACGGGAGTGGTGACCCATCCTAGACCTAAGATATCTAAACAAACATCTTTTAAAACCAAAGTTCAAGATGATAACTCTGGGAATAATCCTTCCCTCTCTAAGGCCAGGGGACTGGCTAGCCTCCCTAGACCTCAAAGATGCCTACTTTCACATTCCCATTAGGTGCTCCCACAGAAAGTACCTCAGGTTCGAGTTGCCCTCAGGCCACTATCAGTTCAGAGCAGTGCCCTTGGCCTAACCTCAGCTCCAAGGCTTTTCACAAAGTGCCTGGCAGTAGTAGTTGCCTTTCTAAGAAGGCAAAAGATTTCCATTTTTCCTTATCTGGACGATTAGCTAATAGTGGGTCAGTCTCCAGACCAAGTCAAATCTCACCTACAAGTGACCCAGCAAGTGCTCACTTCTCTAGGATTTCTTCTCAACTTTCCCAAGTCAGTTCTCGAACCAGTCCAGCTTCTTACTTTTATAGGGGCAGAACTGGACACACTCAGAGCAAGAGCAGAGCCTTTCTTCCTCTAGAAAGGGCCAGGGTTCTTATGGAACTAGCTTCTTCCTTCAGACCTTCAGATATCTCGACCAGCAAGGCATTTTCTCCAGCTCTTGGGCCACATGGCAGCTTCAAAAGCAGTGGTCCAAGGGGCAAGATTCCAGATGAGAGATGTTCAGTTCCACCTGAGAGCTTTCTGGCCTCAGAAGAAGGATTCCCTTACCAAACTGATCCCAGTGACTCTGACCTTGATCCAAGCCCTCCAGTGGTGGCAAGATCAGGACAATTTAAGACAAGGTGTTCCTTTTGTTACTCAGCCTTGTTCAGTGATCCTTACCATGGATGCTTCTCTCCTGGGCTGGGGAGCCCACCTGGGGTCCATTACTGCCCAGGGGCTGTGGTCCCCCCTAGAATCCCTTCTCCACATCAGTCTTCTAGAGCTCAGGGCAGTTTTTCTGGCTCTGAAAGCGTTCTCATAGTCAGTACAGAACAAGGTGGTTCAAGTCTGAACAGACAACACCACCACCACCATGTGTTACATCAACAAACAGGGAGGCACTCTGTCCACGGCCATGTGCATGGAAGCCATGCCGTTGTGGTCCCCGCCTTACTCCCTGCAAACCTCTCTTGTAGCAGTTCACCTTCCAGGCAAGGACAATGTGCTAGCAGATGCACTGAGCAGGATTTCTCAGGGCCATCCCGAATGGTCCCTGGACCCTCAGGTGTTGAAAGTGATTTTTTCAAGGTGGGGCAATCAAGAGATGGATCTCTTTGCAGCCCCAGGCAATTACCAACTCCCTCTCTTTTGTTGCAGACCTCCAGTCCTGGGCTCAGTTCCTCTGGACACTCTGATCCTGAATTGGGAGGGGAAGTTTCCGTATGCCTTTCCCCCCCTTCCCACTCCTGTTCAAAGTTTTGGTAAAAGTAAGGTCTCAGCCATGCAGGGTGATTCTGATTGCTCCAAATTGGGCCAGACAGCCCTGGTACCCCCTGTTGCTGTCCCTAGCAGTCCATCTTCCCCTGTCTCTTCCCAGGAATTACAACCTGTTAACATCCTCTCAGGGAAGGATCTGGTACCCCAATCTTCAGTCTCTTACTCTCAAAGCATGGCTCTTGAAGAGTCAGAGTTTGCAGATCTGCATCTTTCCCAAGGGGTTCTGGATATCCTCAAGGCTTCTCGGAAGCCCTCCACCAGAAAGACTTACAACTCCAAATGCAAAAGATTCAGCATTTGGTGTTCTAAGAAGCATATTTCTCCAGACACTGCTGAATTGCCTACGGTTCTGGATTATGTGGTCCATCTTAATGGCCTAGGCCTCAGACCAGCTACTCTCAAGGTACACTTGTCAGCTGTTTCTGAGTTTTTCTCTGTTGGGAAGCCTTCCTCACTATCTTCCCATCCTGTGTTCTGTAAATTGTTTAAAGGATTGCTTCACACCAGTCCTCCTTTTAGAGACTCTGCCCCTGCCTGGGATTTGAATGTTTGCATTGCTCAACTTATGCAACCCCCCTCTGAGCCCATGTCTTCAGCAGAGCTTAAGTACTTGACTTGGAAAACTTTGTTCCTGGTAGCCATTACCTCTGCCAGGCATATCAGTGAATTGCAAGCCCTGTCAGTGGAATCTGATTTTTATCTCATTTCACAGGGATAAAGTTGTCCTTGGAACCAATAGAAGGTTCTTGCCCAAAGTGGTTTCAGACTTCCATTTAAACCAGTCTGTGTCTCTCCCTGTTTTCTTCACTGATCATTCTTCCTCAGGAGAGAGGAGGCTACACAGTTTAGATGTCAAAAGAGCCCTTAGTTACTACATAGAGCGTACCAAGGGTCACGGGTTTGACTCCCTCCAGTTGTTCCTCACTTATGGAGATTGGGAAAGGGCAAGCCTGCCACCAAAAGATCTATTGCCAGGTGGATTGTGTCTTGTATACAATTCTGCTATGAAAAACTGGGAAAAACTCCACCCTCAGGCCTGAGGGCTTATTCCACAAGAGGTACAGCTGCTTGTGGCTGCTGCCAGGGATATCCCTCTCTTAGAAATTTGTCAAGCAGCCACCTGGAAAACAGTCCATACCTTTACCAAGCATTACTCTCTGGATATCCAGGCGAGGAGTGATGCTTGGTTTGGCAAAGCAGTACTTCAGAGCCTATTCCCAAAGTAAGTTCTGTTCCTCCTCCTTGGAGGTACTGCTTGGTAGATAATGTAATTGTCAGACTACAGCAAGACTTCATGTTGTTTGAAGAAAAAATTACTCACCTTAGTAATTATATTTCTTCTAATGGAGTCTTGCTGTATTCTGACCTCCCTCCCTGCCTCACCTCTTAGAACCTGTTTTTGGGAAGTGGGTGGGCAGGTGCAGTGTTGCACCCCAGGGGTGTTTTTTGCTTGCACCCACCTCCTTTTTGTTTGGGTGCTTATTTATTATTGTTATTTTTAGTACTTTGGGTTTGGTTTTTTGGTTTCCTGACTTGAATCTTCCTTGGGAATCCAAAACTTTTTTCAGCCAGTTGGCTAGTAAGAATTTTTACAATTTCCACATGGAATATTTAGTTTAATTGGTCTCATAAGAATCTGACAGTTTTTAAGTTCAAAACACTCCAGACAGAGACTTCAACCGAGCTCGAGCTCAGCATTCTATGCCCTGCATAGAAAGTTAACTCTTTGTTCTCCGGGGCAGTTCAAAGGTTGGGAAGCACTGCAATTGTCAGAATACAGCAAGACTCCATTAGAAGAAATATAATTACTAAGGTGAGTAATTTTTTCTTCCCTGCCGGATCCCTTCCAGTGTAAGCCTTGCTTAAGTGTTTGTTTTTTTTAACTTTTTATTTATACGTTTTATGCATTACAATGTCATGAAACATACTGAGCAATGCAATACTCAAAACATCATATACTGTGTGTAGAAATACAGATAGGTAAGTCATTACTACCTTCGTTACAAGATTTGGGAGAAAATCCTCGAAAATGATTAATTCAAAAGCTACACCAGTTTAAGCCATGCTGCCAATGCTTTTAACTATATTTGTCCTCCAAATTCTGACACAAAAAAAAGTCGGCCTTAAGGCCTTTGTTTTAATTCCACTAAAACTTATTACTCCATATTCCCCTTCAGTATACCCACCAACATCCATTTACTTCATAACAAGTAACTATCTTGAAATTGAGATCTGCTAAAGCATTCTCATACTCTGATATCTAGTATCCTAAAAAAGTTAGACTTGTCCTGGAAGTCAAAAAAAAATGTCCAACATCAGTATTAAACATTTATGCGCCTTATGACCCAGTGGAATCATATTTTACAAATAATAGAATCCTATAATTTGCCACTCCACCATTACGCTGAACCCTAGTTCAAGTAAAAGAAATTGAAGCTCTTCATGTGTCCCAGCAAATAAACTAAAGTCCAGTACTCAATCCTCCGGGTCATAATCCATGGAGAGATGAAAAATAACGTCACTTACAGTTGCATCTGATTCAGGTGTCCCCTTGGTCTGAATCTGAGGAAGAATCACCTTCTTGAGCAGCCCGTTCAGCCTTCAACTTGTCTAGGGGTTTTGCAGCCTTTGCTTAAGTGCTTTTATACTGATGCCATTTTTCTTTTAGTTTTCTTTCATATTTTGGGCATACCATGACCCAAACCAGTAAGACCATTACAGAGCAGGTTCCCCTTCCTGTGGGCTGAGATACTGATGAAGCACACTGATGAGGCCTTACAAGGTTGAAACATGGATCTATGACTTAAGCAATAATGACTGAACAGTCAGTCATTTTCTGGTGATTAACAAGTGGCTTGGGGTGGAAGAGTGGCCCTCAGTTCCTGACAGGCTGAAAGGTCATCATTTCGATTATAAATCTAATTACAGTAGTTAATGCTGGCCCACCAGCACAGCAGTAAGATTTTAGCTCACAACACCAACATCCTGGGTTTGGGAATGGACCCAAGAGTCAGAGGGGCGGCTGGGGGGAAGAGGATTGAGTGTCCCGTGGACTGCTCTCCTCTGAGGGGAGGTAGGGTTAGTGTACAGTCGGTGCCTGGCGGAGGCTAGGGGCTCAGCAGCTGCCGACGCCTAGCTGGGGTGGGGAGTGTGCTGGATGTCGGCACTTCAATCCCTTTATGTCATTGTACACCACACCCCCCCATTAGGGGGGCCATTTTGAAAATGTAGTGGTCACCATTAGTGACGCCCCTGCTCTGCCAGCCCCGTTCGCCTGCCGTGGCTCTCTGCCAGCGACCTAGCACTGGCGTCTGTTAAATCTGGCCTGACTCCAGGCCCCACCCTGGGGTGCAAGCCAGGGAGGAAGTGCCAGTGGGTGAACCCCGCTGGTATCCTTGTACCAGCGCCATGAGGGATTGAGTTGGGGAAGATGGCCCTGCCTTGAGGGGTAAGCCAGGGGGATCCCTGAGCGGTGGTAAGTCCTGGGGGCGAGGTGGGTGGCTTGAGGAGCAGGGAACTGATCTCTGGTGCGACTGCTACTTGATAAAGCATACTTAAATAAAAAAAAATACAGTAGTTATAGGGGAAAAAAAACACCTTATTAAAGGAGATAGGAAATGATTTTTACATAATTAACTGCCCTTCCATCTTCCTTTCCATGCCAGTTATGCATTCTGATATTCGTTGACCAATTTTTGATAAATAATCTAGCCTTGAGGCACCTTCAGATCTACATAGAGTTCCACTTTCCTTACCAGATACAGCTGTTTTCTTTTCGTATTTCTAAGATATTCTGTGATCAATAACACCATTTCATGCTATTCCTCTGAATGGTTTAGAATGCTGTGATTGATGTCCTAGAATGTTCAGGCAGTATATGAGAGAGAGAGAGAGAGGGAGAGCAGCAACAACTGAGGAGAGAAGGAATTAGGGTAGTCATAAAGGAATCAAAAGCAGGTTATATTAATTAAACAAAGTTAAAAACCAATCAGAATATTGGATAGGCACTAAAAGGATAACAGGAGGGCATCTGGAGGTGTGAAAAACTGTTTCTTATCATCTTTGGCCCTGTCCACACTACATCTCTGTAACATTACAGAGGGCCCAAACCGTTACCGAAAACAGTTTGCATTTACACCTGTAACATTACAGAAGGCGTTTTCATAACCATTGTTGAAACCACATAGGTGGTTTCAGCAACGGTTATTAAACTGGTTACGCCTCGGTAACGTTACCGGCCGTAGTGTGGATGCGTAGCAATGGTCCCCTAGCGCAGCGCGAGCTGCATTGTGGGATCGGGTGCCGCCGTTAGCGGTCTCCTGGCTCCGGCAGTGTGGACCGGCGGTACCGGTCCCGTAATGGACACTGCCGCAGTGTGGATGCACTGCACTGCTCCCCGGCCGTAATTATTTGCATCCATTACTGGGCCTGAGTGGTGTAGTTTGGACGGGGCCTTTAATGTCAGAGACTGAAAACAATACTAGACAAAACAAATAGTATATTAAATGATTCAATTGGCAGTGTCCAGAACTTACTACTTGCAGAGGACTGGTATTGACAAGTACATTGATAGGAACAACATCATATCACGACAGTAAGATAGTTAAGTATAAGAGTACCGTCAATAGGGAGGTAACGGCTAAAGAGGGGCAAAGCCCAGGTGAGCTAGTTAGGAAGTGGTGGAAGGGATATTATGAAAATTATGTAGGACAGTCGCAGTGGTTTACTTGGGCTAGAAGTAAATGGAGCTGTCTTTTGAATGGGCCAGTCTTTTCAAGGTCAAAGAGAGATGAAGAAAGGTCATTGAACCACAGAGGCCCACGGTATGCAAAAGATCGCTAAGTAGAGGAAGTCCACTTGAAGGGGACCTGAAGTACTCCTTTAGCTGAACTACTGGTTAATTTAGTGGTTAGATTGCTTTGGAACAGAGCAGCAGTGGAGTCGGGAGCAAGACCCAGGAGGGTCTTTTTCCTAATGAAGCAAGCCTGGTATCTGGCTCTGAGGTGCAAAGGGAGCCACCCTGTGTTAGAGTAGAGGCTACAAGTATGAGTTAGTTGTCCGGCCCCTAAAACCAACCGCCATGTCTTGTTTAGTAGTAGCTTAATCCTTTTGCAGCTCCGAGTCCAAGGCAGCACTGTAAATGACTAGCCCATAATCTATAGTGGACAGTATTAAGCTCTGAGTTACTAGGTTCAGCACCTCTATGGTCATTGAATGCCTGTGGTGATAAAGGATTCCAAGTCTGACATTTGCTGATTTAATTACGTGGTCAAACGTGTGTTGAGTAGGGCAGGGTGTCATTTTGGTGTATGCCAAGGTATTTAAAGGATGTTACTTGTTAGATGGCATCACTGTTTAGGGTGAGGATGGTCAAGGGGTCAAAGTTCTTCTTTGAGTGCGGGAATGAGAAGTGCATGATTTTAGTTTTTTTATAGTTTAGGAGGAGCCCGGTGCTGGGAGTACCAGGCCTCAAGCATTCTGAAACTGTTTTGTAGGTTTGCTGTAATTTCAGACGGGTGGTTACCAGGCACAGAGATTACAGCATCATATGCGTAAAGCAGCATCTTAGCTGGGTATGCATTGGGCAGAGTGTTAATGAAAAGGCTGAAGAGTATGGGTCCTAAAATTGATCCTTGGGGGACCCCTAATTTTACTTCCCTTGGGTAATATGTTAACCCCTCCTATCCTCACACATTGCGATCTATGTGACAGATAGCTATTAAACCAGGAGACTGTGTCGCAAGACAGGCCAAGCTTTAGAAGGTTGTCAAGAAGGATCTGATGGTTCTCTGTATCGAATGCCTTAGTGAGGTCTATGAAGAGAGACCCCACTGTCTTACCGGAGTCCAAGGCATCATACAGGTGGGAAGTAAAGTCGATGAGTGCCGTGCTAGTGCTATAGTTTTGCCAAACCCATGTTGTTGTGGGCAGAATAGATTATACTGTATATATATGCAGATATTCAGTAAGTTGATCTAGGACAATTCTTTAGAGTGCTTTTGAGAGGGTGGATAAAATAGAAATGGGCCGGTAGTTACCTAAGTTGGTTCTGTCCCCATTTTTAAATACCGGAGTGACAAGAGCTGTCTTCCACTTGTCTGGGAACACTCCAGTTCTTAGGGATATATTAAAGACCTTAGTGAGTGGCAGAGCAAGTTCGTTCAGTGAAAGGGCTACAAGCTTCATATCTATTGAGTCACTACCGATCCTAGTTTTGCCAAGGACCTTCTTGACATGTTTTATGGTCTGTAACTTTGTGACTTGTTTGAAATAGAAAGGAGGCTGTTTGGTGTTAGAGGCGGATTACTGGCTGGTAGTGGGGGACAGGCTAGTGGGCTATGTTTTAGGTACTCCAGTGGTAGTACCGAGTTTAGGTCAGAGAAGGCATTATTTAAATATTTTTATAATGTATGGTAGAACGTTGTTATAGGTAGAAATCTACCTTTTTATAACAACGTTTTACCATCGATGTGACGTCACAATGTTGTTAACCCGTCGATGGTACGTCACATCGATGGGTTAACAACTGGGAACAGTCTGGGCATAATGGCAGCTTGATCAGACAGCCTTGAAAACGCCGACGCGGTGGGGGCAGAGCAATGGGGACATAAAAAACTAAAAAAACAGCATAGTAACTGCTTTCTTTTCTTAAAAAAAATGAAATGGTACCATACACTATAAAAGTTAATGTATGGTACATTGATGGTTAACCGGTTTGTTAACCAATCTCGAGGTTGCCATGGCAACATAAACCTCTCGAGCTTCGCTCTCGAGGTTTACATGGTCGCCCTGGCAACCTCTCTATGGTTAACACACTGGTTAACCATCACTGACCATACATTATCCACTATGTTCAGTCCTTGGGTTGCTGTATTGGGCCA
Source organism: Neoceratodus forsteri (assembly GCA_016271365.2). NCBI lineage: Eukaryota > Metazoa > Chordata > Ceratodontiformes > Ceratodontidae > Neoceratodus > Neoceratodus forsteri. The sequence continues at coordinate 738,703,719 of CM028136.1, forward strand.
TCAGGGGTAACAATTAGGTCGGGAGGTGCTCTTGGTTCTGAGCCAGTCAGAGTTTTAACGGTGTTCCAGAACTCCCTCCCATTTCCCCACGTTCTTCCCAATTGTTCTTTGTAGTAAGACACCTTGGCATTTCTCACCAACCTGGTACACATATTCCTGGCAGTTTTATAGGCTGTATAATCAGCCTGAGAAGCAGATGCCTTTGATTTGTGCCAGATGTGGTCCCAGTGGTTCAGTTCCTCAATGAGATGACCATTGAGCCAAGGGTTAATAGTGCCTTTAACTTTGGAGGTTCTGACTGGTGCGTATAAGTCATATGCTTTAATAAAGATAGTAATGAGGCAGTCAAGAGCCAGATTAGCATCATCGCAGTCATCTGGAGGAGTCCAATCAGCTCTAGCCAGGTATTTTTTGAAGTGACTCAACTTTCCCTTTCTCAGCAAACGGTGTTTGACGAGTTGAGGGAGCTCTTTAGGACCCTTTTTTGTCCAGCAGCAAACTACTGGTGAATGGTCACTCAGGGAGTCAGGGAGGATGGAGACGTTTGAAATATGTTCAGGGGAGGTGGCGAGAAACCAGTCAATTAGGGTACTGGTACCGGCATGATAATTCATCCTGGTTGCTTGTGGGACCATCTGCTTAAGGTATAGCCTGTGGATAGTATCTCTAGTTGTCACAGTATTCTGAGCCATCCAATTGGTGTTAAAATCACCTACGATTATCTGTTCGCAACCCTGTTTAGCCTGCCTACATTAGTCATAGAATTTTTCCAGTCCTAAGCCTCGTTTCCCTGGGGAAATGTAAACAGTGTTTAGCAATAGTGTCTTGCCTTGTTGCCTGATGGAGAGTTTGACTGAGAATATTTGAGCTTCTTTAGTGTTGATGTTATTAAGCATCATCTGTCCCTTGATCTTATTACTGAGGTAGACCAGGCACCTTACACCTTGTTTGGACAGTCTGTCCTGCCAGAAGGTGGCATAGCCATCAAGAGAGAATACTGCATCTGGCATCTTATGGGAGAGCCAAGTTTCAGTGAGCGAGATTATGTCAGGCTTGTACAATGCCACCCAGGCTTGTAGCTGAGATAGTTTAGGAAGGAGGCTACAAATCTTAATTGAGGCAACTTTGATGTGTCCTTGGGCCTTGGAGTTTACAGATCCGGCTGGGCCTGGGTTTGAGTGTACATGCCTGGATAAGAGTAGCAGGATGATGATAATCCTTTTAATGTAGTGTTTCCAGTAGGCTTTCAATTTGCAGGACTGCCTACACAGATAAGGTCTAGATTTCAAAGTTCCCCCTTGCAATTTGATGAATGCATGTCAGGGCCGCACCAAGCTCTGGAGTAATGGGTGGTAAACTATTCTTATGTGTGGGGAAATTGACCATGGGGGGAGTGTTAGTGGGGTTACCGAACTTACCAGAGTACCAGGTTTTTGTAGTATTAGGCAGGGTGCTAAATATATGTGACTAAAAGGATGTTTCTGCAATAGTACTTTAGTAACCTTTGCAGAATATGTGACTGGCCATTTGGTGGCATACACTCCTGCTGAAACCAGCACCAGCCTAAATTCCTTCATGGAGATTTGCAAATACTTCTCCATAATGCTTTGCAATATTGGGGTATGAGTAATTTTGTATTTCTTTGAATCTTGGCTTATCTGCCAGTGCTGTTCCAGGGTAACCTTTTTTTTTAGAGCCTTTGTGCTGAAGATATTTGTCATTTAAATTGCGTTCCAATTTTGGGTTCACCGTTTCCCAAACCATTCAGACCGTTATAGGGCTGGTTCCACCTTTGCCTGGGCTGTGGTATAGATGAGGCAGACTGCTGAAGTGTGACAAGAATGAAACCTCAAGAGCTCCTCTGTGTATTCTGTTTCAGCCTTTGCAGATGGTGTGAAAGGTTCTTTAGTGCCATAAATTCCTGCTTAAAGTGGAACTAGCTTAAATTCTTTTATGGTGATTTGCACATTCTTCCCATGATACTTTGCATTATTGCAAAGTGTGTAACTTTGAATTTCTTTGAAACATGGCTTTCTAGGGGTGTGGATATAGTTCACTTATCCACACTCTGGAAGTTACAGTGGAAGGCAATAATTGGCTGAACGTCTTTAAGCTATGCTCCTCCCACCACCTGGGTAGATATATCCCCTGACTCTGCCTTGTGACATCAGATCTTTCTTTCTGCTGGAAGAACAGGTCACCTTCTTTGTGCTCTATTTTGGATTTTCTCTGCGCTATTGGCAAACCGTTATTTCAAAGTTTCTGAAGTTGTTAGCACCTTACTTGCAGTTCCCTCAACTGTTTCCAGAATTACAGTGGATCACAAGAAGCCTGGATATAAATTTTGCATTCGATGCCACCAGAAGATGTCTGGCACTGATCTACATGATATGTGCATGTACTACCTGAGTGGCAAACACTGTGGCTGAGTGTGGCTTTGCCTATCAATGCTCCCTGAGACCCTTGAGGATCAGAAGTTCTGGCTCGCGCTAGGCTGTCCTCCGGAACAGGATCTGAAGAATCACTCTGAGGGTGGCAAAAAGGCCTTGGCAGCTGCTGGGGTCTGCAGCACAGCTTTCAGCCCTGGAAGTAGAGGCGTCAGTGGCTGTGGCGGGCACCTCGTCAGTCTTGGCGCTCTTCCTACCTGGGGCTATCATCGGAGAGGCCTTCACAGACCAGTTCTTTGATTTGTGCCCTTTCCTCCAGATCATGGGGGAGAGCCCCGCCCTCTGCAGCTCTTGTTTAATGACCAAGTCGAAAAAGTCTTCTCACCACCACTGCCAGTCGTGGGATAGGGAGAAATCTCTGTCCTTCCAGTCCCTGAACTCGCCTGACCGTTTGACAGGCCAAGGTATGAAAATTCCCCACTAGCGAGACACTTCTGTCAACGAGGGCATACTCCAATATAGATTAGATTCTGGGGATTAGAACAGGTACAAATACCAGAAAGAGGTGGTGATTTTAATAAGTTATTGGAACAATGCAAGCTCTTTTGGATGTATAAATTGGGCTTGATAGATGAAAAATGGGGCCTTATGAAGAAATGAATTGGCAGGTTTTTCAAAAATAAAATCGCAATAAGTTATCTGAATTAAAATACAAAAACTTAAAAATAAACAAATCAGTATATAGAAATTGATAGCTGAAACTAAAGCAGAGAGGTGTAACTATGGTTTTGTTATAGCTTTAAATAATTTCCATTGTGACCTTGGGTATTAGGACCCAGCTGAAATATGTCCATGGGGGAGAGTCGTTGCTTAGCAAGTTCTCTGCAAGTCGGAGTGTGATGATCAAGGCCACTGTTTTTCGGTTTTTACCGGAAAATCTGGTAAAATTCCAGAATTAGAGCTGCCTGAAAACGGGTAAAAACGAAGATTTCATGGAATCTGGCATTTTCTATCAGATCAGTAAATCTATAAAAAACTGTGTTTTTCTTTTAATTCCTTCCTGTACTATTTTCAGTTTGCTTCATTTAATGCTTTGTATATTAAGCCTTCTTTAATTCTGATTATTTATGCACATACTAAAAAATGATAAAAGAATCCCGGTAAAATCCAGAAATTAGAGTAACAATCACAGGTGAAATTCCGGAATCTTAAGTCTTGAAAACGGAATTTAATTGTTTTAATCACCGTAAATCAGTGGCCTTGGTGATGATGGTAGCCATCACATGACCCTACCCATGGACATAAGAGGTTTTCAGTGCGGGTACGCGGTTGCTGCCAGTCAGAATATTAGAAGCATTCATGCCGTGAGGCTCTCTCTTCAAGCTGTTTAGTAAGTACTTCAACTGAATGACATAATACTGTAACAAGTACTACCAGTGAATCACTTCACGTTGTTTACATTGAAGATTCGGTATATCCTTATAGAAGAAAATTATAATTTAAACGATGTTAATGTCTATATTAGCTAACCTTTGTAATCTTGTGAAAAATTTAGGGTAAAAGCATTTATGCCGTGAGGCCCCTTTTTTTTCTAAGTGGGTTAATATGAGTCACAACTGAATAGCTTACCAATGTAACAAGGATTACCAGTGAATTATTTTACGCTGTTCATTAAAGACTGGAGATAACCTTCACTATAGAAAGAAGTGATAGTTTAAACAGTGTTAATGTTTACACTAGTTAACTGGTATATTTTTGTGAAAACCTTAAGGCATTGAATTGAAGTCGTTGATTTTCATTTGAAGCCGACCAATTGTTACAACAAAGGAATGTTTCCTTCTAAACATCGTAATGATAATTTTGAGGTCGTTTTCACGCAGTGAATTCTATAAGCATGATGTAATCTTCTATATTAAAAAGTAAAAATGCATACTGTATTCGCATTTATATTGATTATTTAATGAAATGCCTAGTAGGCGTGGAATCATTTGAGCTTTTGCTTTTAATTAATACATATGACTAAAGAAGGATATTGTTGGTTTACAGATGCAATATAAGATATAAAGACTGGTTTGATATGCAAGACTACATTAGATTACGTTCCACGGTGATATAAAGGTAAACAATTTAAAATATGATAAGAACTTTAAATATTTCATTTTGGGAATTCTAATTTAAACATAATTTAAAAAGTATATTATATATTTTTTTGAAGTTAATCACAAGAAGATGCAGCAAAGAAAGGAATGTACTGGCTGTAGAAGTGATTCCTAAACACTAAGTTACAAAGTAAGGCAACGTTTTTATAACGAGCACAATAATTTGGTGGCTGGTTGGTGTAAACTAATCAATATATAACATGTTACATATAAAAAATGTTTATAAAATAATGATTATTGGAGATTTAGAAAACTGATCATTTAAAACTTTAATTGATACATTTGATGATTATAGAAAATGAGATAATTTATTACAGAAAACTGATTATTATAAAACACTAATAAACATATTGTGTAAATTTATTATAGTTCCCCAGAAGAAGCATAATGTATATGCGAAATGTTGGGACTGGTGAATAAATATTACAGAAGAACAATGAATGAGGTGTTTGCAGAGTTTCTGTGCAAGAGCAAGTCTATTTTTATACTTTGAAGATTTTGTGCCGATTTATTGGCTGGCTCCACCATTTACAACTGTTTGAAAAACCAAGGCGATTTCCCAGAAGGACCATTACTTTTATCTGACAGGGGGCAGGTCAGCCAGGTTGAAGGCTCGTCAGCCCCACCAATGAGTCAGTTGACCAGTCTGCCAAGATCTTTCTTGTCCCAGTCAATCCGTTGTCGGACGAAGCCATGGATTCGGTCTCCGCAGACCTCAGTGCTTCTAGTCCTCACCCAGGAGGACATAGTTCGATCGATGTCCCCAGTTGATCCTCTTCCAGCCCCCTACTGAGGTCGGGTTTTCCTCACCCATGCTTCTGAATGTGGGCCAGCACGTTATCTACAGCCAGCACAAGGGAGACCCTATTTGCCGTTGACTGTATGGTCAGTGGTTGAGATAGTGGTCAAGGTTGGCACTCCTTGTCCTCCTCATCCTCTGGTGAGGAGAGTCACCACAACAAAATGCATCAGTGCTATGAGGAGTTAATCTGGCAGCAATGGGACATCGAGTGGCAGGGTAGAGGGCTACCCCAAGGATCTGCTGTCCCCTGGCAGCTGTTCCCTTGCTGACCCAGCTTCCACGGGTGCTGCCCACACCCGCCTCTCTGCCTGTGATAGAGGAGCTGCTGCCCCCGACAGCTGCTGACCAGAACTCTGACCAAGGAGGCCAGCCATTCGGCTCCTGGCTTACCAGTCCAGTTGTTAAGGATCACCCCAGGTGATGAGTCCCGGGAGAACCATGGCTGAGTCCATCCTGGGATTGGCCCTGGAGCTTTGGCAGTCCCTAGCATCCTGCCCAGCACCCTCAGCCTATATGTTCTGCAAGTACGTGGTCCCTACTAGCTCCCTTTTGGGGTTCTCCGACCACCCCTCAGCTGAAGGGCAGGTTACGGATTTGGTGTTTTGCAAGGCAGGACACCAGAAGAACATGGACAAGCCCCCGGATAAGGAGCCGCTAAAAATCTGTATGCTGCACCTCTCTTGGGTCTTTGGCAGGCTAGGTACATCATCATAATGGCCAATTTTGGGCATTCCATGCTGAAAATGTTAGACATGGTCCTCCCCCACCCCCACACAGAGCAGCGGGTGGCAGTAGAACTTATCAGAGATCACAGTCAATCGCTGCCTAAACACAAGCTTCAGACAGCCTTGGACATGGGCAAGTCTTGCATCTGTGGGGTGGCAACATCTATATCCATGAGTTGCAGGGCATGGCTATGATTGTCCACCTTTACAGTGGACACCCATAAGAGGTTGGTGGATGTCCCCTTCGTGGGCACTGACCTCTCTGGCCCTGGGGTGGAAGGGCATCTCATGAGGATCGAGAAGTCCAGTGCCACTCTGGATTTTGTGACTTCGTCCCAGAGGGAACTGAAGAAAAAGCTGAAGAAACCAGCCTTTCAGTATCAGTCCTTCCAGTCACAGCCTAGCTGGCAGCATCCCCAGCAGGGGCAGTTCCAGATCTGGCACCCCAAGATGTCTGGGGGTCAAGGTCCAAAAAAGGGGGGGGTGCAAGAGCAGTGATGATCCTCTGGCGACAGCTGCCGGTACCCCTGCAGAAACTCCCCAGTGATGGGTTTGGGGGTGTCATCCCTTCTCCGGTCCTGTCCCTGACTGCTCATCCTGCTGGAGGCAACTACCTCTGTTCTTGCTATGTTGGTCCACTATCATAAGGGACAAGTGGGTGTTGGACTTGGTGGGAAGAGAACTATCTTGATTTTCAGGCTCTCTCGCCCTACTGCCTCCACGCGCTTCAAGAGTCTGGGGTATCTCAGGACACACTGTCCACCCTCAGGGAGCACGTTGCTCAGCTCCTTGTGAAAGGAGCCATAGCCCATCTCCTGGACACCCTGACCAGTCAGGGTTATGTATCCAGGTACTTCCTGGTCCCCAAAACGGACAGGAGGCTGGGACCCCATACTGTATTTTCATGATCTCAATCAGTACATATGGAAGCACAAGTTCAGGATGGTCAGTCTGAGACAGATTATACCATTCCTGGAGCAGGACATGTGGTTCTGCTCCCTGGACCTCCAGGATGCGTTCTTTCACATTTCTGTCCGTAGGTCTCACCGCTGGTATCTCCAGTTCCGTGCAGAGGGGATCCTGTACCAGTTCTAGATCATGCTTTTCGGCCTCTTCTCAGCTCCGAGGGTCTTCACTAAGTGCATGGCTGTGGTGACGGCCCAGCTATGGTGCCTAGGGGTCAGAATGTACCCAACCCGGATGACTGACTGATAGCCGGTCCATCCAGAGAGGCAGTGACAAAATCCACAGCTCTGGCTCTCCAGACCTGCAAAGACATGGGCCTCTTGGTCAGCCCGGACAAGTCTGAACTGGAATCCAAAGCAGGTGTTCCAAGTTTATCGAGGTAGAACTACACTCCCTGCAGGCCAAGGCCCGCCTCCCAGTGGACCATGCACTGGATCTTACCTCCTTTGTCCAATCATTTCAGGTTGGGTTTCTTGCGCCCTGCCTGGGATTTCCTGTGGCTGGTGGGGTTCTTGGCATCCTGCACCAGTGTGGTCCATTGGGCCTGCTGGCAGATGCACCCCTTTTGGTGGGGGCTGGGCCATCAGTGGTACCAGTGCCTAGGTCTCATGGACCAGCTGGTCACGATGACCTAGCCGATGTGGAACACTATCCATTTGTGGCCAGTCCTGGAACACCTGGAGGAAGAAATCCCATTTTTCCGTCCAGAGCCAACTGTCACGCTGATGATGGACATGTCTCTGACAGGTTGGGGAGCACATCAGGGAGACCACATGACCCACGGGTTCTGGTCCCCAGGGAGTCCTGTCTCCCCATAAACCTGCTGGAGCTTCTGCAGTGTGTTTGGCCCTCTCGGACTTTGCTCTGCTGATCAGGGATCAGGTTGTTCAAGTCCAGATGGACAATACAATGACCGTGTTTCTACCTGAACAGACAGGGCGTCCAGCACTCCCTTCCCTTGTGTCGAGAATCAATCCACACCTGGACCCTTGTGCGCAGCCTGTGTGCTGATCTCCTGGTGATTTACATCATGGGACAGAACAGTCAGCTGGCAGACGCTGGCAGTAGGGTAGGAGAGACATTGTACGAATGGTCTCTGAATCGGGAGGTGGTGAACCACCTGTTCTTTTGGTGGGGTTTATCTTTGGTGTATATGTTTGCCTCCTCCAAACGGAAACTGTTTTGTGCCCTCCCCCCACAGTCCAGGACACTGCTGGGGGGTGCCATTAGGAGACCCTGGACCCTGGGTCTTGTGTATGCCTTTCCTGCTTTCCCCTTGTTCCGCAGGGCACTGGTCAAAGTCAGGAAGGACAAGGCATGGATGATCCTGATAGCTCCATACTGGCCAAGGAAGTTCTGGTACTGGATTTCCTCAGCCTCAGCAGCAGCCCTCCATGGTGGTTGACTCTCCACCCAGACCTGCTGACCAGACTTCGGAGACAGTCCTGCATCTGGACCTTCAGTCCCTGCACCTAACTCCCTGGTTCCTGAGTGGCTAGAGTTCCAAGCCTTGGGTCTGTCCGAGGATATCCTTCACAAATTTCTCTTGGCCTCTCCCCCACAGCATTCACCCCTTTAATCACCATGGACTCAGAAGCCCAGCACACCCGTAGCTCAGACACCCATCATCTCTCCATCCCTTCCTGTTTCACGACTCAATTCCAAAGATCCTTTTGCTACAGGGCACCCCTGTGGATGAATAACCTACCCTCCTCCTTACGTCTTGCTCAAAGAATTGGTCATTTCAAAACGCACCTTAGGGCCCATCTTCAGGCCTCAAGTGTCTGCGACTGTACGTAACCAGTGCCCCTGTCCCTCTATTACTGACAAAGGCCTCTGGCTGGCTTCTGCATACAGCTCTTAACCCTGCCATCTTAGGGATGTTAAGTCCCCAGTCTGTTTAATTGTCTCAAATTGCACTAGTTCTTGAATGTTCGCCAAGTTGTTCCTGTTATAAACATATCTTTACTCTGCAACAATTTACTTTATTGTGTATATGTACCAACTGTATTGTTATCTGTATATATTGCATGTGACGTGGAACCTTTGTAAAGGAGTCTATGATTCAAAGGTATTTCTGATCTCTGAAATAAAATAAATAAATAAAATAAATAAATAGTGGAGGCATCCAGAAAGGAGATGATTCATAGGTGCTATGAATTCAAATGTAAGATGTTCCATTTGGTGTCAGGGCAAGGAGCTTGATCCACTTGCCTGCCCTATGGCTAGCATCCTGGACTACTTCTGGCCCTTTACCAGTGAGGACTGCGAGCAGTGACCCCCTAAGGTGCACCTGGCAGCCATCTCTGCTGACTGTGGCCCAGGCGAAGGTGGTTGGGCACTTTTTCAAGGGCATTGGCTACTTGTTCCCTCTGGTGCATGATCTGCTTCCACTGTGGGCCGTACTGTTGTTCCTGGCTATGCTTATAGGCAAGCCATTTGAGCCGATGCACAGGTGTGAGTTAACACACCTGTCAAGGAGGACAGCCTTCCTGGTGGCCATCATGACTGCCAGGAGGATTGGGGAGCTCCAGACACTCTCAGTGGAGTCTCCCTACTTGGTCTTACACAGGAACAGAGTCGTCCTTCGCCCCAGCCTGAAGTTCCTTCCGAAGGGTGACATTGGAGTTTCACTTTAACCAGGTGATTGACTTACCAGTATACTTTACCAGGCCCTGTTCACAGGCTGACCACAGGCTCCATACTCTGGACCTGCGGAGAACACTGTCCTATTATGTAGAGCGTACTGCTGGAATATGTGGATGGGCTCATCAGTTGTTTCTTCCCTATGTTGAAGCTGTGCCTGGCAGACCGGCAGCAAAGCGGACGATTACAAGGTGTGTCACCTCCTGCATCGACTATTCAGGAGCCTCCCATAGGGATTAGGGCCCATTCCACCAGACATACAGATACATTGGTGGCTGCTTCCAGTGATATCCTCATACAGGAAATCTGTAGGATTACTACATGGAAGTCGGCACACACACACCTTCATTTCCCACTACTACTGCATTGACCTTAAGTCACTCCGGGATGCGCGTTTTAGGACCTCCGTTCTCCTATTTCTGTTTGCCAACTATGGGTGTGCACCTTGCCCCCTCCTCCCGGAGAACTGCTAGGAGTCTGCCAGAGTGTGGATAAGTGAACCTTATCCACGCCCCTAGAAGAAAAGGTTACTCATCTGTATATGGGTCATACCCACACAACCCACCCATTATCCCCTTGGCAGGTGGCACCTGATCCTGCTTCCAGTGTGCAAGATCTGATGTCATAAGGTGGAGTTGGGGGATATTTGCCCAGTGGTGGGAGGAGCTTAGCTTAAAGATGTCCAGCCAATCATTATTTGTTTGTTTATTTAAAATTTGGTAACTGGGAGAGGCACACTGAGCCGAGGCTCCTTTCCAGGTATGACGAGGGGAAGGAGCAAGTAAGCAGTAAACAATAGCAAAACAACATCTGAACAGACAGATGAGCAGTGTGTTACAGTAATAGAATAAATAAAGAGAATTTGTATGTACCAGAATTAAACAAAGTGCAGTGAACTTTAGCAGTGCTTAGACTCGACCAAAAACATGTACGAGTTGAAATCAAGACTTGAAGGGTAACCAGAAGAAGGGTAGCAGGAGCAAGTGGGGGGGGGGGGGGTTGAAGTTTCAGCAGATGTGTGAAAGAGTTAAAGGATGGGAAGAGATGGAGGGAAGAGGGAGTTTGTTCCAGAGAGGGGGGAGCCTATGGGAGAATGGAGAGCAGAGGAGTGTGGGTGAGAAATGGCAAAAATGCAGTGGTCTCTAGAGCGGAGCTAGCAGGGGGCAGGGGAAATTTGGGATAGGGGTGAGGAGAGGTAAGAGGAAAGGGTGTTGAACCAATATTTGGAAATGAACGTAGCACAATTGCCTGTCAACAAGATGGCAGAGGGAGGATGGAAAGGGAAGAGTAAAGTGAGCAGTGATGTGTGCATGAAGGAGAGTTAGGTGAAAAATGGCAGAAGAAGCTGAGAAGGGAATCCATTCTGACGAGGGAAGTAGAGGGGCAGAGCTATAGACTATATCAGCATAGTTGAAGACAGGGAGCAGCATTTTGGTAATAGGCACCCTGAGGACATGTGGAAATAGGCAGTCTTCGTAACGATAGAGGGTTCCACGGAGCTTGGCATGGATGGCATCAGCATGGGCCAAGATGTCAAGCTTACTCTCAAGCCACACCCCCAAGTACTTAAAGGACTGAACCACTTCAAGTGGGGTGCCATCTAGAGCGGTGAATACAGGGGGGACAATGAGTCTGGCTATTTTCTGACTGGTACCAAAGCTCACTTTTAAGTTGGTTAGAATGGAACCAGTGGAGGACATTGTTGAAGTCCCGCTGGGGCAGGTTTTCTATAGCTTTAGAGGAAGGACCAGAGGTGAAGCTGACACTGTCATCTGCATACATGATTGTGAGTTGACACAGGCAGAGGGGAGGTCATTGAGGAAGATTGAAAAAAGGAGGGGGCTAAGGATGGAGCCCTGTGGAACCTCAGATTGAATAGAAAGGGGAGGTGACAGTGGTCACAGACTCGCTTCACCGCTGTGATGTTTCTTCCTCAGTCAGATAATAAAAAATTGTCTTGTGTGTTTCAAGGTTTGCAGTACGCTTAAGAAGAGTCTTGAGCCTGCCTTCTCTTTGAGGTCACCTAATTCCGCCTTGGTGTAACAAAATCTATATTTTATCTCACAGGATGTCCAATTAAGATATAATAAAAAACAAACATAATAGGTGACCTCACTGACTTTCCCCTCCACAGGTTAACCAGACAAAACCAGTTTGTGCTCTGCTACACATACATCTCAAACGTTTCTTTGATCTACGTCACTGTATTCAAAGCAAAAGTGTATTTGCCTCTTTAATTTCATCTGGGCCTTAAAATCTACACACCAAAGGTCTCTCTGATGTAATTCAAGGGTTCCTTGGGAATGTTTATTGGGCCTTCCAAATTCGTCTGGGTCCTTCCTGGCCCAGACATCAAACTCTCTTCAATGTCCATTTTGGCTTCCCTCTGACACCCCTCCCAACACAGGTTCTTCCTGACAATTATTGCAAGTCAAAGGATTTCCCTGAGGGAATTATGAATGGCTAATCTTATTTCCTGGGATTAAAGCAAATTGACAAGGTAATTGCACCCCAGATATCTGCAGTTTAGCTATGTCCTGTCCTTTGAACTTACCCTGGGGGGGTCTTGATGTGTCAGTTCCAGTAAGACAGCATTTTCCTCTGACACAGTCATCATACATTAATTTCTTATATTTACAACAAAAAATTATACAGGGATCAGAATCAGTGGTCCAAGTGTGACAACAGTCTACCACCAACCTGTACAGATTGTAGATGGCTGGATAGGTAAGAGCTGAACCAAGCAACAGCAGGGGCAGAGAGGCCAGCATTTCTCAGCTTGTCCAGGAGAAGTGGGTGGGTCACAGAGTCTAAGACTTTGGCTAGATCGACAAAAATTGCTGCGGTAATGAGTCCATTGGTCCAATCTTCGCCTCCCTGTGGAACTGCCATCATGTGGATATGAGGCATATACCACTTCTAGAACTATGGTTACAGGTAAGTAACCTTTTCTTTCTGCCAGTATCCTTTCATGGTAACCTTTGCATCAGTGCTTTTGTGCTGAGGTTCTTTGTCAGGAACATTAAAATTCTGCCCCTTACCGGAATGCCTGTCCAGGGGACAGGTGAGGGAAGGTACTGAGAGGGGAGTAAAGGAAGTAGGCTACTTCTAGCATCTGCAACTTCAGCCTCTGGGGGCCTTGTGTGAGGGTTCCCATGTCTTCCACCATGAGAAGTGCGAAAAGGATAGGAACTTGGATGAAAAGAGTCATGCCTCTATCCGAATTGCTGGGGTGCAAGAGTATTACTAGATCTTGGGGTCTAGCAAAATGACCCAAGTTTTTCCAAAGTGGTTTCTACTTTGGACCCAAACAGTTTATTGCCCTCAGAGGCTGAAATTGACAAATACTGTTGGACGTCATGAGCAAATCCTATCACTCTCAAGAATGCTGGTATTTGCAGATACGAGCCATTGCTAGGCAATCTTTTATAGGGCAACCATTAGTGGTGGAAACTTTTGGTAACCCAAAGTCGAGTAATCTAGCTCTTCTGTGCTGACATGCTAATGCCGCTAGGAAGTACGCAACCCTTGTGATCCTCTATTCCCCAGTTAACTGCTGCACACAGTAATGTTACTGTGGGAAACTAATCTGGCTTGAGTTTAAAAGATTCCAACCCCCCTTTCTTCTAACAATGTCCAACTCACCAGGGTCGATTGGGAGGCAGTACTATGTACCATCCCTGTGCTCACTCAGTATCATTTTCCCAGTAATCTCACTGTGCACTGGGAGGGGAACACTTGATTTGTTCCAGTATAGAGCACTGAGCTTAGTGAGGAGCTTTGTGTGGATGGCGTCAGTGTGGCCGGAGAATTCAGTGTGTGACCAATGCCAGCAAACATCCAAGTATTGAAAAGTGGGAACTTCCTGCAAGGGGGGAACCGTCCATGATCTTGAAGATGGGGGGGGGGACTGGATTTTGGCCGATTATGGCCAGTCTTCAAGTAACATACTTTTACCTGATCCAATTCCTGGATTTTCAAATTAAGTGTAGCCAGATGCAAAGGGCTATACTTGAGAAGGAAAAACAGAGGCAGGACTTTCACATTGGGCAGGGCTCCTCTTGCTGTAGTAGAAGAGGAAAAGGACCTGGGGGTCTCACAATAGACAAGGGGCTAAAGCATGACAGGTAGTGTGCAGTTGCTGTCAAGAGGGCTGGCAGAATGCTGGGACACATCAAAGGGGGTAGGGTGGGGTGCAGAACTGGACTACCTAAATAATCCAGGATATGGGGGATAAAATCTATGAGGAGAGGATGGTGGCTGTTAACTTGTTAACCTTGGGAAAAAGGAGGCCAAGAGATGACATGATTTCAGTCTTTTGCACACTCGGGTATTAAGAAGATCGAGCAGGTAGAGATATTTGCTTTGATGTGCTGCAGCAGGACATAGGGTGGGCTTTGAAGCTCAGAGTTGGTAAGGTCAGGGGTAACATTAAGAGGCACCTCTCTTAAAGGGTGGTAAACCTATGGAACATTTTCAGTCACAAGAGTGTGGTGTGCATATTTATGGAACTCCTACAAAGAGAGAGAAAGAAATATGTGCCTTAGCTGGGACTTGAACCCAGCTAAGGCACACCCAGCTGAGGTACTTATTTCTTTGTGTCTTCTATAAATATGTACACTGCACACTTGTGCTTGAAAATGTAATTTGTGCAGTACCAGGTTGTGCATTAGAGAAAAAGTAAGGTGCCTTGGGACATCCCAGTTTCCAGTTGCCCTGGTGGCGCAGTTGGTAGCGCAACCGGAATGGTATTCTGGGTGGCCTCAGTTAAAGTCCCAGTTAAGGTACTTATTTCTTTCTCTCTTCTGTTTGTATGAGTTCCATAAATATGCACACAGCACTCTTGAGATTGAAAATATAATTATTTGTGCAACACCAGGTTGTGCATTAGCATCAGGGTGCCTCGGGGCGTCCCAGTTTCCAACTGCCTTAGTGGCGCAGCTGGAAGTGCAGCCAGAATGGCATTCCAGGTGGCCTGGGTTCAAGTCCCAGCTAAGATGCTTATTTCTTTCTCTTCTCTGTTTTATTTATTTATTTATATTCACAAACTGAGTGGCTTAACTTGGACTCTTGTATCCGGTACCAAGTATGCCTCCTTGCGAAGAAGTCCTCCCTTGGAGTGACTCCACCTGGTGTGCAAAACCTTCTCTGTCAATCCCATCAATCTAGAAACACTTGGGGAGCAAACAGCCACTCCCTGAAAGTTCCTTTCTGTAGGACTTCTCTAGGCCAGTGTTCCTATGAGTACCGGGCACCACTCTGGTTTAATTCTCTCAGTGTTGTTGGTTTTTTTTTTTTTCCAACTCTTTTTCTCGCCTCTGGAGCCGGAACTCTCTTGGGCCTCACCTCTGGCCGATACTGCTCTACCACCCACTGTGAGCCCTGCCATCCTCAAGAGCGTTACTGTTCCTCCCTGAGCCCCCTGGAGAACATAGGGCTCAAGAAGATAGAAGGGGCAGTGGAGGGGCTCCAGTATCAGACATGTGGCTCGGGGTGGGCCGTCACTTATCCGGCCCAGAGGGGGTTTTCCCTTTGGTATTTTTATGCCTCCCCAACGTGGGACGTGCAGTGCCGTCCCAGCCCGAGATGTGGGTGCTCCCAACCACGTCCGGAGGACAGCCGCCTGGCGTCTACTCCTTTGCTAAGCCCCATGTGCTAGCATTGCCGCGGTCTCCACCGGGGCCGCTGCCGCACCGGGCTACCTCCCCGATCCTCCTGGAGAGAGAGAGAGCAGTCCTGACGCCCGATCCTCTGTCCCCCTGCCACTCGGGCGGACCGGGCTCGTTCCCCGAACTCCAGGTCATCGGCATAGCGTGAGGTGTGGCGCCCAGCCAACCCTCAGCTGCCACCGGGCCGGCCATGGTAATTCTCTCAATGTTGACCTACATAATGAACTCAAACTAGGCTCTTTAAAGGCGAAACTACGAGCTTATCTAGCCTCCTTCAGTAGATGTAACTGCTAGAGGTCACTTATCTCCCTCTACAAGTCTTCCCCCCGTGGCTAAGCGCTCAACCTGTATTATATCAGTCTTATCTCCCCCCTTCTCTTCTCCTCTCCTCTAACCCTACTTTCCATTTCCACCCATTTCCATCTTTGATATAACTCTCTCATCCCTCACGGCTCTGCCTCCACTAATTTATCCCTAGCCTGCTTTCTGTCTCTTCCCTCTACATACATTCTCCTGTAATACCTCCTCTAATATTGTTCCAAGCTAACTTTCTATCTTTTCCCTCTACCTCATTCTCTACTTCCCTATGTATTCTCTTAACTTCTCTCGCTCCTCCTCCCCCCTTTTACTCCCATCACTAGCTCCCCTCCCACTCCCTGTCACTACCCTGTAGCTAAGACAGGTTACTCCTATTTTTGCTCTCTACATATCCTATTGCCACACTCCTATTTTCTCTCTTATCTACCTCTCCCTCTCCCTCTCCTTGACTAGCCCCACTTAAACCCTTTCCGGTCATCTTACCCCCTGCTAATGCTTTGTAACTTGGCAATTCAGTCCAGTGTACCCTCTCCAGTCATATACGTTTTTAACCTCCTGCTGCCTCCCCCCTTTTTTCTCCTAGCCCCATGTGCTCTTTTACACTACCCTCATTTACCTCTCTTGTCTATGTCACTTTCTCCTGCTTGTAGTATCCCCTCTACTCCTAATTAAATGCACTTATTCTTTAGGTCCTAAGTTGCCTAACCATTTTTTGTAAATCTGCGCTTCTGACAAATAACTGCCAATACCATGTTATGCCTCTTGTCCTATTGTGTATTGTAATTGTCAATTACCGTTTGTAATGTTCTTAGAGTGCTGATAGAATTGAACAATGTACCACTTACTGCGCTTGCACTCAAGTCCTACCTGTCGATCTATGTTCGTTACTCTCTTGTAAACTTGTTATCCCTGTAGCTGTTTCCTATATCAACTATTTGTACTAATTTTCTTGATGAGGAACCTCTGTAAAAGAGCCTCTGGCTCAAAGGTATATCCCATTACAAATAAATAAACCTACTTTTTGCTTACAGAGAAGTGCCACAGGCATCAACAGGGTTTTCACCATTTGAAATGTTGTATGGTAGGCAGCCAAGAGGGGCACTGGATGTAATAAAAAAAAAAAGTGGGAAGATAACCCCACTCAGAAACAATATACATAGTTACATAGACAGTGTCAGCAGATGAGGGCCTGTGGCCCACCCAGTCTGCCCATTTGAGCTTGTAAGTTCAGTTTATGTTTTCCAAGAATTCTGTTGCCCCTTACCCCTGACCTCCAGAATTCCCTTATGTCTATCCCATGCATTTTTAAATCCTGTGATTGTTTCAGCCCCCACCACTTCCTCTGGCAGGGTGTTCCACTTGTCCACTCACCCGCTCTGTGAAGAAATTCTTCCTCACGCTTCCTCTGAATCGGCCCTCCCTCCAACTTCATCCCATGCCCTCTAGTCCTGGAACATCTTTTTCACTTAAAAATAGTGTATTCCTGCACCCTGTTCCTCCCCGTAAGATACTTGTATGTCTCTATCATATCCCCTCTCTCCCTCCTCTCCTCCAGGGAGGACATGTGCAGTTCCTTCAACCTGTCCTCATAGGACTTGTGATGCAATCCATGCACCATCTTTGTTGCCCTCCTCTGAACCTTATCTACCTGTCTATGTCCTTACATAGGTAAGGTCTCCAGAACTGCACAGTGTACTCCAAGTGGGGCCTCACTAGTGTCTTGTATAGTGGAATTATGACCTCCCTTTTCCTGTTGGTGATGCCCCTGCCTATGCATCCCAGCATCCTATTTGCTTTACCTGCTGCCTTGTCACACTGTTTCCCTGCCTTGAGGTCATCAGAGATGATAACCCCAAGATCCCTTTCCTGCTTGGTGCATGCTATATCCTCACCCCCCCAACTGATATATTGTGCCAAGGTTTTGTGCCCCATATGCATTATCTTGCACCCCTTGCATTGAATTCAACTGCCAAACCCTTGACCATTCTTCAAGTTTCTGCAGGTCCTTCTCATTCTGTCTACACCCTCTGGTGTGTCTACTCTGTTACAGAGCTTTGTGTCATCAGTGAACAGTGAAATTCTGCCTTCTAGGTCCTGCGCAATGTCACTGATGAAGATATTGAATAGGACCCGGTCCCAGCACGGATCCCTGTGGTACCCACTGGTCACTCTTCCTCTGTGGAGTGACAGCCATTTACCACCACCCTCTGTGTCCTGCCGCACAGCCAGTTACCTACCCACCACACTACTGTCCTGCCCACACCCATATTCCCCAGTTTGTGCAATAGTCTTCTATGTGGCACAGTGTCAAAGGCCTTGGAAGTCCAGATAGGCCATGTCCACTGCCCTCCCCTGATCCACCTCCTTAGTCACCCAGTCAGAAAATTCAATGAGGTTGGTCTGACATGACCTCCCCCTGGTGAAACCATGCTGCCTTGGGTCCTGTAGTCCATTGACAACCAGATGTTCCACCAATCACTCCTTCAGTAGTGCTTCCATGATCTTCCCCACTACCGAGGTGAGGCTGACTGGTCTCTAGTTCCCCGCTTCCTCTTTGTTCCCACTTTTGTATAAAGGGGACTACATCCTGCTATCCTCCAGTCTTTGGTACCTCCCTGTTTCCAGTGATCGGCTAAACAGGATAGCCAGAGTTCAGACACCACCTCTCTTAGTTCTTTAAGGACCCTGGGGTGCACCCGTCTGGCCCCATTGCTTTATCAACTCTTATTACTTCCAGTTTCTTTAGGACCCTTTCTCGTGTAAAGGGACTTGTGTTCATTTCTGCACCATTCTCACCCCTTGTACTCCCTTCAGACCCATTACCCTCCTCTTCCTCAGTAAAGACTGAGCAGAAATACCTGTTCAATATGCCAGCTTTACTGTTGTCATCCTCCATCCTCCCCCTTCAGTCTCACTATCCCTCCCTTTGCCTTTCTTTTTTCACTTATGTACCTGTAAAAGGTTTTGTCCCCTCTACCCACTGATTTTGCAATGTGTTCTTCTGTCTGAGCTTTGGCTTCCCTTACTGACCTCCCTTTGCTTCTCCTGGTACTTCTCCCTATCCCCTTTTGCCTGTGCCTTTTTGTATTGCCTGAATGCAATCTTTGTGGCCTTCACTTTCTTTGCTACCTCTTTGGAAAACCATAATGTTCTCCTCTTCCTTTTCCTCTTGCTAACCTGCTTAATACATAATTCTGTTGCTCTTGTAATCCCCA
Organism: Neoceratodus forsteri; assembly: GCA_016271365.2. Taxonomy (NCBI): domain Eukaryota; kingdom Metazoa; phylum Chordata; order Ceratodontiformes; family Ceratodontidae; genus Neoceratodus; species Neoceratodus forsteri. The sequence continues at coordinate 738,722,606 of CM028136.1, forward strand.
TTTTAAATACTGCCCACTGTTCCTCAACCCTTGATTCCTGCCCCATCCCCCTTAATGCCTCTTTCAAGTATCTCCCCATTTTCCCCAAAGTCTGCCCCCCTAAAATCCAGGATACGTGTTTTTGTGTGGTTTGGTTCTGCTCTTTATGATTTCAAACCACAGTGACTGGTGGTCACTGTTCCCCACTGTTACCCCCATCACACTGTCCCTGTTTGTGAGCACAAGGTCCAGTATTGCCTTCTGCTGAGTTGGTTCCATGACCAGTTGCTTGAGGAAGGCACCCTGAAGGAGTCCAGGATAAATCTGCTCCTAGTTGATGCTGCTGCTGGGATGCTCCAGTCCACGTCTGGAATATTGAGTCTCCAACCAGTACTACCTCACCTTGTCTGCCATCCTTTGGATGGCTAGCATCAGCTCCCTATCTGTTTATTCCTCCTGGGCTGGTGGTCTATAGACCACACTTGTGCGGATAGTTAGCCCCATTTTCCTTTCCAGCTTAACCCACAGTATCTCTCCCCCATTTTGTTCCTCCTGGATCTCTGTGGCCCTTATGTCATTTTTCACATACAGTGCCACTCCTCCTCCCTGCCTGCCTGCCCTGTCTCTTCTGAATATGTTGTAGCCAGGTATGGTCAACTCCCAGTCGTGGTTATCATTGCACCAGGTTTCAGTGATGGCCACAATGTCCAGGTCTGACTGCACCATGACAGCCTCCAGATCTTCCATCTTGTTGCTAAGGCTCCTGGCATTTGCACACATGGCTTTCCATGATTTGACCTCCCTAGACTGTTTTGCTGTTCTACTCCAGCCCCTTCCTTGCTTGTCCTTTATCCCTGGTTCTCCTTGCTGTCTGCCCTTCTGCTGAATTTTTCCCCTGTTCTGCCTATTCACCTCTTGGGTGCTAATCTCCATCTTTTGCACACTGCTTTGTAGAGACAGCAACTCCTCTAGTTCACTGGTTCCACTGCTAGCTGTGGGGGGGGTGAGCAAGTAGGTACCCTCCTTGCTGGCCTGCCACCCTTTGCTAGTTTAAATGCTTGTCAGTGTAGCATTTAAACTTATCATTGAGTGCTTGGATTCCCCTCCAGGATGGATGCAGGCCGTCAGGCTTGAACAAACCTCCATCCCTCCAGGTGGGTCCCCAGTCACCAATGAATCTAAACCCTTCCTCACAGCACCAGTTCTTCAACCATGAGTTAAAGTTCCTGGTGCATGCACCTCTATGCTCTCCCTTGCCTCTCACAGGTAGTACTTCTGAGAAAGTGACATAAGTAGCTACTTGCTTGAGTTCCCTCCCCAATTTCCTAAACTCTTCCTGAACTTCCTTTGGCTCCCCATTTGCCAGGTCATTAGTACCTAGGTGGATAATGGCATCCAGCTCACCCTCCCGTCTTGCCTTCCCAGTGATCCCCAGGATCTTCCTTCCATCCCTCCATGCCATGGCACCTGGTAAGCACCTCACCTCCCTGTCCTTCCCCTCCTGTGTTCCTAGCTGGAGCCCTCTTATGATGGAGTCCCCCACCAGGATTTGCTTCCTTCTCCTCTGGGGTCCACTTCTTTCTCCGCTGAGGTCACCTTCTTGGCTAACCTCCACATCCTTTCCTTCCACTTCTCTGGGTACCTCTATTTGGTTGTCCCCGTTTGCCAGTGTGGCATATGAGTTCTTGAGTGGAACAGGATCTGGGATGTGCCTCTGCCTGACCGCTCTAACCCTCCCTGAGCCCACTGTCATCCAAGTGCTCCTCGTTCTCGGCATCCTTTGAGGCAGTTGCATTGGACTGGGTGGTCTCTGGATAGGGGTGATGGTACTCCTGACCCAGTTTACTTCCACTCTGAGTGTGGCTACCTCATCCCGCAGTCCAGAGAGATGCATGCAGATAGGGCAGCACCTGAGTGTCCAGAAGGTCTGCCTGAATATGGCTGCCCCACAGCCACTGCATTGCACCACTCCCCACATTATACTGCAATTATACTGCCATTCCACTACTTGTCTGCTACTGAAGCTCTCCTAGTTCCCGTTTTATTAATTTAGTGTCCTAAAAATCCTGCCACTGTTCCTCAGATACTTTCCTTTTTTAAAAAAAGAAAATAAACCAAGAAATAAATAAATGAATCAAAACACTTGTTGTGCTGAGGGTGGGTTTCTTCACCCTTATGCCCCTCCTACTCCACACCCCTTACTATACCCTGTGTTTAGCTCCTGTCAATCAGATTTAATGGCATATAATTAAGAGTTGGGGGAAGGGGAGGAAGTGGGGGCGAAAATTTGCAGCAATTAAAGACAGCAAAGAAATACACTACCACTAGGTTTTAAATTTTCAACAGCTCAAAAACAATTCTAAGTAAAGACAACAAAGAAAGTACAGTGTCACTAAAAGCCCACAATCTGAGTTTAAAAGAAAAATAGCAATTACCAGTTACTGTATAGCATTGAATTGAATATACTTCCTTTCCCTTCTGGCTTCTATAACATTCAAAAATGCATACATTTCTATCTCAGCTCTTTACCCTTACCATCAAAAGGTAACTACAATCACAATAATCTACCTTCTACTAATACAGATTCTATCATAGAACCAGAGCACAATGCAAAAACATCTGCTGCTTAGCAACAACAAACAGGTGACAACATACCAAGTTGATGTAGCTTTTTTTAAAATAGAAAAAAAAAATGTAATCTTTTAAACCAGTAGAAATCAGCAGTCCCAATATATTAAATCTTGTATGTGTGCCCTGAGAAAGAAGCTGGCAAAGTTTGTTGAAATCGCCCATAGCAATCAGGAAGAGGCCCAAAACCAGCAGAAGGTGTGTTATGACCATGGTGTAAAGGAAAAAGTTTTTGAGCCAGGTGAAAAGCTCTAGTTACTGTTACCCACTACAGAAAATAAACTTTTAATGAAGTGGCAAGGGCCTTATAAGGTTCTTAGACATACTGGCATAGTCAGCTATGAAACTGAGACCCCTGACAGGAAATTTCCTACTTAAGGTATACCATACTAACCTCCTCAAGAAATGGGTTGAAAAAAAACACCAAAAGCTGCTTTGCTAGTTTTACCAGAAACTGATAAAGAAGATATTGATGTAGCTTATGATACACTGGAACAAACTGTAACTGCTGATGCTGCAAAGGTGAATGTTTCCTTAACCCCCGACCAAACGCAGACATCGTAACACTAAGTCATTTAACAGTACTTTTACCACAGTACCAGTCGAGCAAAAGGGTTCGAGCATGTAATAGTGCCAAGGAATGCTTGCCCTATTAGGCAAAAGACATACAGGTTACTAGAGCGGTTAAGAGCAGACGTGGTTAAGGAAATACAAAAAATTTAAAGAATTCGGTATCATAGAAGAGTTGAGAAGTGCTTGGCCATCACCCGTGGTGATTGTAAACAAAAAAGGTGTGTAAGAATCTGCCTTGATTTTAGGAAGCTTAATCAAGTGTCAGAATTTGACAGTTATCCTATGTCCAGAATAGATGATTTGGTGGACAGTTTGTACTCTGAATCTCACCAAGGGTTACTGGCAAATCCCTTTAGCTAAAGAAGCCAGAGACACAGAGATTGAAGGAAAGCTCAACTGGATGTTCTCTGTTTATTCTACCTTTGTAAATAGTTATTCTGAACAATTTTTTTTTATGTTACTGCTAGTACTAATAAACACTTTTTATTAATTTTACAACTGTTCTTGTTTTTTCCTGTGCTTCCTGACCTGTGCCTCGACTCCCCCACCATTTTAACATTCTGGAGGTTATGGTGGGCTGATCCTACCAGTGTTACTCTCTTACTTCAGCCCCTCCCATTTTAATTCATTTTTTACCCAGTTACACTAAGATACTGACATTATCAATTTCACCAGCCTCCCTCTGTTAATTTCATCCACTTTGACACGGTCCCTAGTCGATCTTTAGTCCCAGCTTTTATGCCTCCTCACTGAAATTGCCAGGCACTGTAGTCCTTGTTGTCAGCAAGCTAGTCCATGCTTTCAGTGACATGGCTGAAAGTGAATATTTAGTCTCATAATCCATGTCACTCAACGCACACATGATTTTGTTCCTTTTATAGGTTTATCTTTCAGCTTTGTAATTGTTCAAGGAACTCTATAGCTACTATATATCTTCCATAATCCTGTCTGCACTGAATTGCCATAATCGTGTCCACACTGAGGTGCCATAATTCAGACCTTGGGAAATCTTGCTGTATTCTGACATATGCATCATTGTCCTTCCATTGTACTGCCCCGGAGCCAAAGTGGTTAATAGAACCTATGCCAATGATGGAATGCTAGGCTCATGCTCGGTTTTCAAACCACTGTCCGTGGTAAACATTCTACAACTGTCAGATTCTTTACAAAAAACGCATTGGAGTTAGCACAAGGATGTGGTGCTTCCATACTAACTAGAATACATAAAAAAGTAGAGCACACACACCTCTCACAACAAGGGCACAGGTCTATTAAAAAATAACTGTATTCACAAATGCCACCAACCTGACGCGTTTCGGATGTAAAACACATCCTTTCTCAAAGGTAAAACACCAACAGTGAAATATCCCTTAAATACTCCAATAAGCTACAGCCAGTATCATTAATTAAGACTCCACCATGATTGGTTTAAAACAACTACATACTAATAGTCTTAATTATAACAATACAACTTAAATACGTATAAAAACTATACTATATAATGTTATAGCAGCAAGATTATTTCAAAATACAATAATTCAATACTTATCCTAAAAGATAAATAAAGATCCAGGCTTGAAATAATAAAAATAAGTAAAAAAGAATTAGGAAGGGAAGGGGCAGTGAAAAAAAGGGGGGAGGGGGTGTAGAAGGGAAGAAAAAAAGGAAAAAACATCTCTAACTATTAAAACGTGATTCTCAGAAGCACAATTGTTTCAGTATTTTCATTTACTTCTAACAGCTAACTCAAAGTACTTTCTGTCTAACGTAACATATCATTCAAAAATACACATTTTTCAGTATAAATGCACAAAGTGTATTAAACCATGGCCATATATTTGTAAATGATCTCTAAACAATGTATAAACACCATCAAATCTCGTATATTTTACCACTTGTAACAGATACACAAGAGGTAGCTCATCATTTGCCACAAACTCTGAACGTCAAATTTATCACTATGACGTAAATGCCAATAGCGGTCTTGGCTTCATAATCTCTCATGTATCGGTATCTGGAGCTAATAAACCACTTATTGATGATTTTGTCATATTTTTGTTACTTCTTAACTTTCAGATGTCCACTCCAGCGTTATCTCCCTACCACAGAGAAACAGGAAGGGGGGGGGGGGTGTCAGGAGATTTTGGAAATTATTGAATTGAATAGTGGCTGCAGTTAACTGGTTCATGGTTATAAAATAAGTTGATATAAAGGGAAATAAAAGATGCAATGCTAGCTCACTAAATTGCAGAATGAAGTTTTGAAATAAGTGGCAGTCCTTAGTATATTGGCTATCTTATATGGATGTCTCTTTTTGGGAATATTAATAGAATTTAAAAGTAGAGCATAAGACTATATAAAGCAACGGGTAAATACATTGATTGGTAGTGAATGAATATTGCTATGTCCCCGTTTCTCTGTGGTAGGGAGATAATGCTGGAGTGGGCATCTGAAAGTTAGAAGTAAAAAAAATATGCCAAAATCATCAATAAGTGGTTTATTAGCTCCAGATACCTATACATGAGAGATTATGAAGCCAAGACCGCTATTGGCATTTACGTCATAGTGATACATATGACGTTCAGAGTTTGTGGCAAATGATGAGCTACCTCTTGTGTATCTGTTACAAGTGGTAAAATGTACGAGATTTGATGGTGTTTATACATTGTTTAGAGATCATTTACAAATATATGGCCATGGTTTAATATACTTTGTGCATTTATACTGAAAAATGTGTATTTTTGAATGATATGTTAAGATAGACGGAAAGTACTTTGAGTTAGCTGTTAGAAGTAAATGAAAATACTGAAACAATTGTGCTTCTGAGAATCATGTTTTAATAGTTACATAGAAACATAGACTTTGACAGCAGATAAGGACCGCTTGGCCCATCTAGTCTGCCCATTTCCCTACCTACAGGATAGGCCGCAGATCCTAGTTAAGCAACAGCCTATTTCTTCCTATCCCCCGCAAGAATTGCCTTATGTCTGTCCCATGCATTCTTGAATTCTCCCACAGTTTTAGACCCCACAACCTCCTCAGGAAGGCTGTTCCATGCATCCACTACCCTCTCTATGAAATAATACTTCCTCACATTGCCCCTGAACTGCCCCTTCTATCTTTAAATTGTGTCCCCTTGTTCTTGCACGTCTCTTTTTCTGAAAGATGCCACCCTCTTGGACTTTGTTGATTACACTGAGGTACTTAAAAGTTTCTATCATGTCCCCCCTCTCCCTTCTTTCCTCAAGGGTATACATATTAAGCTCCTTTAGTCTCTCCTCATACGGCTTCTCTTGCAGACCCTGCACCATTTTAGTTGCCCTCCTCTGGACTGCCTCTGTCCTGTCTATGTCCTTGTGGAGATGGGGTCTCCAGAACTGGACGCAGTACTCCAGATGGGGTCTCACCAACTGTCTGTACAGAGGGATAACAACTTCCTGTTTTCTGCTGCTGATGCCTCTCCCTATGCATCCCAGTATACCTCCAGCCCTCCCTACTGCCTTCTCACATTGCTTGCTAACCTTAAGGTCATCTGATATGATTACCCCAGGTCCCTTTCCTTTTTTGTTGTTGTTACTACCTCCCCCATTGTGTATTCTTCCCCTGGGTTCTTGTTTCCCAGGTGCATTATTTTGCACTTCTTTGCATTGAATCCTAGCTGCCATACTTCTGACCATTCCTCCAACCTTGCCAAGTCCCTTCTCATCCTTTCACGCCTCCTTGTGTATCAACCCTGTTGCAGATCTTTGTGTCATCTGCAAAAGGCATACTTTTCCTTCCAGTCCTCTACAATGTCACTACAAGACATTAAAAGGACTGGACCCATTACTGAACCCTCACGGTACCCCACTAGTAACCCCTTTCTTCAGAGTGGACTCCATTTACAATTACCTTCTGTGTCCTGTTGTGCAGCCAATGTTTTATCTAGGCTACCACCCTGGGACCCACTCCCAGGCTGGTTAATTTGACTATTAATCTTTGTGTGGGACTATGTCAAATGCCTTGCTAAAGTCTAGGTAGGCCATGTCCACAGCCCTCCCTGGTCTACTACTTTGGTCACCCAGTCAAAGAAATCTATTGGATTCGTCTGACATGACCTTCCTGCTGTGAACCCATGCTGCCTTGGGTCCTGTGCCCCACTGGCCTCTAGGTACTCAGGTATTCTTTCCTTCAGAAGTGACTCCATCACTTTCCGTACCACAGAGGTCAGACTGACAGGTCTGTAGTTTCCTGCCTCTGTCTTGGTCCCACTTTTGTGAAGGGGAATCACATCTGCTTTCCTCCAGTCCTCTGGTACCACACCATCCTCCCATGATTTATTAAAAAAGAGTAGCCAGTGGTTTCACTAGTTCCTCCCTTAATTCTTTTAGAATTCTGGGGTGAATTCCATCAGGACCCATTGCTTTGTCCACCTTTAGTTTTAGAAGTTCTTGCAGAACCCTTTCTTCTGTGAAAGGACTAGGATAAACCCCCTATCAAGAGTGCTTCTGCTAATTGGATTAGGCACTTCCTCCTCTTTTGTGAATATTGAGCAGAAATATTCATTCAGTATCCCTGCTTTTCACTGTCCCCGCCTGCCCACCCACCGCTCATTCTATTCAGCCTCACTATCCCTCCTTTGTCTTTCTACGCTACTGATGTACCTATAAAAGGTTTTATCCTTCTTAACTGAGTTGGCTGTCTTTCCTCAGTTTGGGCCTTTGCTATTCTGACTTCTCTCCCTGCTTCCTTCTGCCTTAACTGGTACAGCTCTCTGTCCTGCTCCTTCTGTGTTTCCTTATACTTCCGGAATGCTATATTTTTCTTCCTGACTTTCACAGCCACCTCTTTGAGAACCGTGAGTGGCTTTTTCTTTCGCTTTGATTTGTTTATTTGCTTCACACAAAGGCTTGTTGCCTCTGTGATGGCAGTTTTGATGATTCCCGCTTGTTGCTCCACACCTCCTCCTAGCCTGTTTGCTAGTGCTTCTGATGCACTCTCCCATCTTGCCAAAGTCAGCCCTCCTAAAGTCCAGTACCCTCACTTTTGTATGGCTTGACTCTGTAGCTGAGTTTAACGTGAACCACACTGTTTGATGGTCACTTGTTCCCAGATGGCAACCCACTTCTAGATCGGAGATCCTCTCACTGCCCCCGTTTGAGAGTACAAGGTCTAAGATTGCTCCCTCATGAGTGGGTTCCGAAACTAGCTGTCTGAGGCCTGCCACCTGTAGGGCATCAAGAATGGCCCTGCTCTTGGATGTGGCTGCAGCAAATGTGCTCCAGTTAACATCTGGCATATTCAGAGATGTTTTTCCCTTTTTTTCTTCCCTTCTTCACCCTCCCCCCTTTTTCACTGCCCCTTCCCTTCCTAATGCTTTTTTACTTATTTTTATTATTTCAAGCCTAGATCTTTATTTATCTTTTAGGATAAGTATTGGATTATTGTATTTTGGAAATAATCTTGCTGCTGTAACATTATATAGTATAGTTTTTATATGTATTTAAGTTGTATTGTTATAATTAAGACTATTAGTATGTAGTTGTTTTAAACCAATCATGGAGGAGTCTTAATTAATGATACTGGCTGTATCTTATTAGAGTATTTAAGAGGGATATTTCACTGTTGGTGTTTTATCTTTGAGAAAGGATGTGTTTTACATCCGAAACGCATCAGGTTGGTGGCATTTGTGAATAAAGTTATTTTTTAATAGACCTGTGCCCTTGTTATGAGAGGTGTGTGTGCTCTACTTTATGTTTTTATGTCAGATTCTTTACTTCGCTTGCCTAGTACAGACTCCTCTGAGAGCCCTCCTTCATCTTTCTTGAAGAATTTTATTTTCTTGGTTTGATGAAGTAAATTTTATTTCCATTTGTTTTTTAAAGTACTGTCCTTGACTTTCAGGTAAAGTAGTCTAGGTTTAGTGTTATTCCGGTAAGTTTTTCAGTTTCTTTTTGGCTCATTTAACTGGGGGGGGGGGGAACCACACTTTTATTTACATTTTAAGAAGTATATTTCTCTATTTTATTATTTCCTTGCGCCGGTTGCTTAATTTGATTATTTTTGAGGGAAACCGGGGTAACTCTTGGTTCTCTCAACGGTTGCTGAATCAACTGCAAAGTAAAAAAAAAAAAAATAAAGTAATAATAATAAAGGTTTAAACCATGTTCATTTGTGTGGGTTTCTGATTCTCCGAGACCCATTCCTTGGGATTTTAATGTTTTTGTCACTAACCCAAGAAAAGAACCTGCACAGTGGGTTTTCAGCTTTGTACAGAGTGTGGGGAACTGTTTGAAAACAGATCCTCATTTTAATTGTGTTTTTTTTGCCTAGGGTTTGACCAGCTGAAGGCAGAATGTGAAATCTGTAAAAGAAAAATGTTTTTTCTTCAGTCGACACTTAACAGGCGTTTAAACCAACTGAGAGAAAAATGTCCGAGAAGGCTGCTGACCCAGTTGCAGACAAGACTTCCTCCTCTCATAAGGAGAAACCAAAAGAACCGGTTGAACAACCCTCTAACCAGGGTGGTGGTTCCTCGATTAAGAAAAGAACCACAGACACTGCTGCTGAACCGGCAAATTCTAGTAAGAAAAGATGAAGGAAAAACACTCGGTTCAGGAACCGCAACCTACAAAACCGTCTGTTCCAACCGTAGATGAAAGAGCTAATGCTATAAAAATTATACAGGCGCTGCAAACTGGTACTGTGGTTCCGGTTCAGTGGCCTGGTTCGCAGACCTCAGTTCAGGACCTGGGTTTCTGCTCGGTTTTCTTGAACAGTTTGCTGAGAAACTTTCAAATACCTCAAGAGAATCAACAAAGTCCAAGAGGGTAGCATGTTTCAGAAAAGGAGATGTGCAAGAACAAGGGGGCACAATTTGAAGTTAGAGGGGGGACGACTCAGAGGTAATGTGAGGAAGTATTTCTTCACAGAGAGGGTTGTTGATGCATGGAACAGCCTTCCTGAGGAGGTCATAGAGTCAAAAACAGTGGAGGAAATTCAAGAATGCATGGGACAGACATAAGGCAATTCTAGTGGGGGGGGGTAGGAGGAAGTAGGCTGTTGGTTAACTAGGATCTGCAGCTTATCCGTTATGTAGGGAAATGGGCAGACTGGGTGGGCCAAGCAGTCCTTATCTGCCATCAGATTCTGTGTTTCTATGTTTACATGGAAGCACTGGATCTCTCCATCCAGGAATCCAGAGAAGGAAGAGGAGCCAGACTATATGGAAAGGATGGATGTACCAGTAACAAAAAGACAGTTGCTGCCCATCCACATGTCTCTGAAGAGACATGCTTCTAGAATTTTATGAACCGCCACTGGACAAGAGGATGGACAGGAAGTATTGGGGGCTAAGTCTGGAGCAGAGTACCCCAGCCATGAAGCGGTGGTGCAAGCTGTGGCTTGTGACAAGGCAGGGATTCCCCTGGCATCACACTCACTGGATAAAGACTCAAAAAAAAAAAAAAAAAGCCTCTGAGACACAGTTCAGAGATTGCTACAGTATGCCCTAGGACACAAAAGGGACATAAAGGCCTCTAAATGCCAGTTCAGAATGGCAGTGGATGCCAGTGATGTTGCAGCCAGGCAAATGGCAACCTCAGTGTCTCTGAGGAGACTGGCCTGGCTGAGGGCAACTGATTTGTCCGAAGACACGCAGACAAAGGTACTGGACTTTCCTTGTGAGCCCACATAACCTTTTGGTGAACAAACAGAGGCTTACATGAAAAAGATTTGTGAGTACAAGGTGGCGTATATGAGTGCTGCTGCAAAGGAGAAGGCAGCAACACCCCAGAAGTACCAAAGCAAAGGGAGCAGGGGTAGAACCCATTACAGACCTTTCTTCCAGGCCCAAACATTGCCTGTCAACCTCAGAGAGGGTACTTCAGAGGCAGAAGGGGCAGCAGCCGTACTGGCCATAGCACTCAACCAAGTGCACAGACTAAGCAGACCCCCCGGGGGGGGGTCTGCCAGGGCTGCCTGCCCACTTCCAGTAGGGGAAGGCTGTCCCACTATCTCCTGACTTGGGAATCCATCACTACAGAAATGGATGGTTCCTGGAGGTAGTGTGCCAAAAGTCTTGCCCTCAGGTTCAGGATCATGCCCAAACTGAGGGCAAGTTTTTTCAGACCTACCAGTCTATTAGAAGTAAGTCTGTTGGAAGAGGAAGTAGCAAAACTAATTCAAGACAGAGCAGTAGACCCTGTCCTCTTGGCCCACGAGGGAAGGGGTCTCTGCTCAGGATACTTCTGCACTCTGAAAAAACGGAGTGGCGACCCATATGGGATCTCAGACATTTAAAATGGTCACTCTGGCTACCATCCTTCCTACACTCAATAAGGGGGATTGGGCTAGCATCTCTGGACTTAAAGGACGCTTACTCCCACATCCTTATCGGGCAATCACACAGAAAGTACCTCAGGATCAGATTGCCATCAACCACTAACAGTTCAGAGCCATGCCTTTCGGCCTTACCTCTGCTCCAAGGTGTTTACCAAGTGCCTAGCAGTGGTAGTAGCACATCTAGGAAGACGAGGTTTACAGTCTTCTCATATCTCGGTGACTGGTTGGTGGTAGGCCAGTCTCCTCAGCTGGTAGAGATGCACTGATCACCATCCAGGATACCCTGTGTACAATGGGCCTCCTGGTAGATCAGAAGAAGGCGGTGCTGATGCCAGTTCAGCACCTGGAGTTCATGGGGCGGAACTGGGCACTCTGAGAGGAAGGGCCTTCCTCTCACAGGGAAGGGTAGACAGCTTGGTGCAGCTGGCAGACTCATTCCAGCTTCATACCCTCAGACCAGTGAGGCATTTTCTACAGCCGTTAGGACACATGGCTGTAGCTACAACAACAGTGTCAGGGTCAAGATTCTAGATGAGAGACATTCAGTTTCACCTCAGGTTTCACTAGTCCCAGAAAAGAGATTCCCTGTCAAAAATGGTTCCAGTCACAGGAACCCTGCTGCAAGCCCTGCAGTGATGGCAGGCAAAAGACAACCTCAGGGAAGGTGTGCCTTTCCTCCAGCTGCTGCCAGCAGCAGTCTTAACAACAGATGCCTCCCTCCTAAGGTGGGGTGCATACCTAGGGGAACACTCTGCACATGGCACCTGGCTGCAGCTGGAGCCCTTGCTTTGCATAAAGCCTGCTGTAGCTTAGGGCAGTATATCTGGGCATTCAGTCCTTCACTCCAGTGCTTCAAGGCAAGGTGGTTCAGGTCAGGACAGACAGACACAACCACTGTGTACTACATAAACAAGCAAGGGGGCACAAAGTCATCCCCACCATGCACAGAGGCCATGAAAGTGTGGATTCTAGCTTACTCCCTGGGAATCTCCCTCTCAGCACTCCACCTTCCAGGGAAGGACAACGTCCTGGCAGATGCTCTCAGCAGGATCAAGCAAAACCAACATGAGTGGTCCCTAAACAGACCAGTCTTGCAAGTGGTGTTCAGAAGGTGGGGCCCCCCCAGAGGTGGACCTCTTTGCAATCCCAGACAATCACCAGCTATCACAATTCTGTTGCAGGCCTCCTGCAGTGGGCACAGTCCCTCTGGATGCGCTGCTATTGGATGGGACAGGGAAGTTCTTGCATGCCTTTCCTCCACTTCCCCTGTTGCTCAGATTGCTGAACAAGCTCAGGGTTCAACCAGCGACAGTGATCCTCATTGCTACAGACTGGGCCAGGCAACCATAGTATTCTGTGCTTCTGACCCTGTCAATTTCCAGGCCAATCTCTCTACCCATGAGGCACAACCTGTTGTCCTCCTCGCAGGACAAGGTCCTTTACCCCCAATCTCTATTCCTTCAGGCTCACGGTTTGGATCTTGGGGACTTAGAGTATGCTGACTTGCACCTTTCTGGAGGGGTGCTAGAGGTTCTTAGGGTTTCTAGAAAACCCTCTACCAGAAGGACTTAAACCTCTAAATCGAAGAGGTTTTTCATTTGGTGCCAGAAAAAAGAAAGACTGCTGCCAGGCTGGCTTGTCAGTCATCCTAGAGTATATGGCACACCTTCATTCTCTTAGCCTTAGGCCTTCCACACTCAAAGTATGATTAGCAGTTGTCTCTGCTTACCTCTCAGCTGGTAAGGGGTAGAACTAATGACACCACTGACTACCCTTTTTAATAAATCATGGGAGGATGGTGTGATACCCGAGGACTGGATGTGATTCCCCTTCACAAAATTGGGATCAAGACAGAGGCAGGATACAACAGGCCTGTTAGTTTGACCTCAGTTGTAGGCAAAATGATGTAATCACTTCTGAAGGAAAGAATTGTTGAGTTCCTAGAGGCCAGTGGAGCACAGGGCCCAAGGCAGCATGGATTCACAGCAAGATGGTCATGTCAGACAAATCTAATTGATTTTTTTGACTGGGTGACCAAAGTAGTAGACCAGGGAGGGGCTGTGGACATGGCCTACCTAGACCTTAACAAGGCATTTGGCACAGTCCCACACAAAAGATTAATATACAAGTTAGCCGGCCTGGGAGTGGGTCCCAAAGTTGTAGCCTGGGTAAAAAATTGGCTGGGCAACAGGACGCAGTGGGTAATAGTAAACAGAGTTCGCCCTGAAGAAAGGGGGGTTACTAGCAGGGTACTGCAGGGTTCAGTACTGGGACCAGTCTTTTTTAATGTCTTTATAAGTGACATTGCAGAGGGACTGGAAGGAAAGGTATGTCTCTTTGCAGATGATGCAAAGATCTGCAACAGGATTGATACAGAAGGTGGGGTGGAAAGGATGCAAAGGGACTTGGCAAGGTTGGAGGAATGGTCAGATGTATGGCAGCTTAAATTCAGTGCAAAGAAGTGCAGAGTAATGCACCTGGGAAACAGAAATCCAGGGAAAGAGTACACAATGGGGGTGAGATACTAACAACAACAAAAAATGAAAAGGGACCTGGGGGTAGTCATATCAGATTACCTTAAGGTGGGCAAACAATGTGAAAAGGCAGGAAGGAGGGCTGGTGGGATACTGGGATGCATAGGGAGAGGCATCACCAGTAGAAAATAGGAAGTTGTTATCCCTCTGTACAGACAGTTGGTGAGACACCATCTGGAGTACTGCGTGCAGGTTTGGAGACCCCATCTCCACAAGGACATAGACAGGGTAGAGGATGTCCAGAGGAGGGAACTAAAATGGTGCAGGGTCTGCACCAGAAGACATACTGAAGAGATTAAAGGAGCTTAATATGTATACCATCGAGGAGAAGGGGGGATGATAGAAATGTTCAGGTACCTCAAAAGAATCAGCAAAGTCCAAGAGGGTAGCATCTTTCAGACAAAAAGATGTACAAGAACAAGGGGGCACAATTTGAAGATAGAGAGGGGACGGCTCAGAGGTAATGTGAGGAAGTATTTTTTCACGGACAGGGTTGTGGATACATGGAACAGCCTTCCTGAAGAGGTAGTGGAGTCAAAAACAGTGGGGGAATTCAAGAATGCATGGGACAGACATAAGGCAGTTCTAGTGGGGGAGTAGGAGGAAGTAGGCTGCTGGTTAACTAGGATCTGCAGCTTATCCATTAGGTAGGAAATGGGCAGATGAGGTGGGCCAAGCGGTCTTTATCTGCTGTCAAATTCTGTGTTTCTCTGTTTCTGTCTCTGGCAGCTAATCAGGTGTTCAGGAAGTTCTTCAAGGGTCTCATGCATTTGTATCCCCCTCATAGGGAACGCACCCAGCATGAGTACCTCAGTATATGCATTGGCCAGCTGATGCAACCACCGTTTGAGTCCATGTCTTCAGAAGAGCTCAAGTAGTAACATGGAAAATAGTGTTCCCAGTAGTCATCACCTCAGTTAGGAGGATCAGTGAGCTCCAGGCCTTGGCCGCTGAGCCAGATTACATAGTCCATAGGGGCAAGGTAGTCCTCAGGACTAACAGAAAATTACTCCTCACGGTGGTGACGGACTTCCACCTGAATCAGTCCATTACTTTGCCAGTCTTTTTTCACTACCACTCTAGTTCAGGGGAACGTAGACTTCATAGCCTAGATGTTAAGAGAGCAAAAAGCTACTACTTGGATCACACAAAGGCCCACAGATAGGATAGTACTCAGCTCTTCCTGACTTAGGGAGAAGGGCAACCCTGCCTCAGAGAGGTCTATTGCCCACTGGATTGTTGCTTGTATTCACTTCTGCTACAGCAAAGTAGGTAAAGAACCCCTGCAGGCCTTAGGGCTCTCTCTACAAGGGGTACAGCTGTCTCGATAGCAGCTGCAAGAGATATTCCTTTGTTGGAAATTTGTAAAGCAGCTACCTGGAAAACAATCCACACCTTACCAAACACTACCGCCAGGATACCCACCTAGAAGTGATGCCAGGTTTGGCAGAGCAGTACTGCAGAGCCTGTTTCCTAAATAGGTTCTCTACCCTCCTCCAAAGGTACTGCTTGGGCAGTCTGCATATGTCAGAGTACAGTAAGATTTCCTGGGGTTTGAAGAAAACATTACTTACCATAGTAATCTTGTTTCTTCCAAGGGAATCTTACTGTATTCTGAGCTGCCACCCTGCCTCACCTGCTAAAACCTGTGGGCACTGCAGCACAGCTGTCCATGCTGTTGTAAACCCTTGAGTGGTTCTGTTGTTGGGCTTAGTGACGTGAGTCTTAGTGTTGCCCACATTTTTAGTTGAAGGGGATTTTTGTTGTTAATTATTTAATTGTTAAAGTTAGTACAGATAGCTTGTTAGTATTCATGCTCCGTAAGAATCTGACAGTTGTAGAATGCTTACCAGGGACAGTGGTTTGAAAACCGAGCATGAGCTTGGCATTCCATCATTAGCATAGGTTCTATTAACCATTTTGGCTCGGGGCAGTACAATGGAAGGACAATACTGCATATGTCAGAATACAGTAAGATTCCCTTGGAAGAAACAAGATTACTATGGTAAGTAATGTTTTCTTCTGTCCACACTAAGTTGTCATAATTCTGTCTAAATGAGTTGTCATATTTCTGTCCACACTTAGTTGTCATAAATCTGTCCACACTAAGTTTTTATAATCCTGTCCACACTGAGTTGTCGTAATTGTGTCCACACTAAGTTGTATGCCTGTTGTAAAACAGTGTTGTACTTGGAGTTGGCAGTTGCAGCCCTGAGAGATGGCATAACTGTGAAGGCAGATGCGCAGTGTGGAGTTGCGTTTTCAAGGGTAGTTCATCACTTTCTGCTAAGATTTACATGGCTACCACAAGGCTCAAAATACGGTGTAGCTGCAGCCAGTAACAAGTTGCAGTATATCCAGACATAGCACAATATATCACCGCACCCGCAGTTCGCCTCCTGTACACCACTCTTTATCGACTTGACCAAGGCGTTTGATACTGTCCACCATCGGCTGCTAATAGACCAGCTGCTGAATGCTGGGCTCTCTTATGACTACAGTGTGGTTTAAAAGCTACCTTGAAAATCGTTCGCAGAGTGAAAATTGCCGACGAACTCTCTGATACTCGACCAGTTCGCTCTGGTGTCCCCCAGGGATCCATACTGGGTCCACTTCTTTTTAGCCTTTTTCTAAATTCCCTTCCACAATCCTGCTCTGAACAAATCATCCTGTATGCTGACGATGCAGTTGTTCTCTCTTCACACAAAGACCCTACACCACTACAACTCAATCTACAACATGGTTTCACCTCTGTTGAGAATTTGTTTACTAATCATAAACTTGTCCTTAATCACAAAAAAACAGAGTCTGTGCTTTTTAGCAGCTCTCACAATCAGCACAGGCTGCACCCCCTGACTATCTCCACCAGCCAGGGGAATACCCTTGAACAGGTCCAGTCTTTCAAATACCTAGGGATCCTGCTTGACTTCAACCTATCCTACAGGGCCCACATTGACAGCGTAGCCAAAGCTGCTAATACACGACTAGGCTTATTGTTCAAGCACAGGCAACATCTCACCCCAGAAGCCTTGAAGATCACTGTCCAGAGTTCTGTGATCTCCATCATTGATTACGACCTAATCATTTTTGGCTTAGCCACGGCAACTACCCTCAGACGCATATCAATATCCCTCAACAAGGCCTGTTGGCTTATCACTGGAGCCCACCGTCTCACTCATACCTGTGATTTTTACGCTCAGTCTGGATGGCTCCAACTATTCAACCGTATTAAGTATCTGACCTGCACCATGACGAAAAAAATTATCCTGGGCCTCGCCCCTCCTAGTGTCCAAGCTCTACAGCACCCTGGCACTAATCCGCGAAGCTCCAGGAGATCCGTATTGCAGCTCTTGTAAGTTCCCCGCTGTTGCATTACCCAGGGTCAACGATCTTTCGCCCATAGGGCTCCCTCATGGCTGAATGGACTCAACACCACCGTCTCCGCTGCTCCTAAACTTGGCATGTTTAAAATCAGGCTCTGACTCCATCTTACTGCCTCCAGCTCCTGTGATTGCCTCACCTAATCAGAATTACTTGCCACCACCAACAGCCTTGCCTTGCCTTGCCACCCCCCTCATAACACTTATCTCCTATTTTACCTCTGCTCCCATGACTCCTCCCCTTCCACCACCCCACCCACCCTCTCTCCAGCACTTCTCCTGCTGATGTCTGACAATGCCTCCGGCTGCTAATACTCCCATCTTGCCATCCCGTTTCTCCTCCATTGTTCTTTACCTCTCTCCTAGTTGTTGCTGCTCCAGGCCATTCTATGTACTGAGTTCTCTAATGTGTTGCCTCCTCCCTTAATTAATAACTATATAATGTACTTTTTACCTGCAATGTTGTTGTTTCTGTTGTATCCCCTGTATTGTACTTCAACTGACGTGGAACCTTTGTAAAAGAGCCTTGGCTCAAAGTTATTTGTAATCCTAGAACCAAATAAATAAAATAAAAATAAATATACTCAAGGCCCTTATAACTCTGTAGCTGCAGAATCTTGCGCAGAACTTGCAAGCTACCGCAGAATATCTGCAGTGCCACAGAATTCACTGTTCTTCGTGATTCTTTATTAATATTTACAGTTTTTCCGTAGCACCTGGTTCCCTTCCCCTCCCCTCCGTTTCTATGCAAAACCCCTTTGTGCTCAACATGTGATGCAATCAGTGATATCACATCAGACATTAGCTAGTAACTAGGCTGCATTCTGTCGCAGAAATGGTTATCTACCAATGCTCCCATTCCCTGAGGAAGTGACACAGCACATCAAGCACGGTGATATTTGTTCAACCTGTACTACAGCCTAATTAAATTTTCATTCTTAAGTTATTTCACTGGGCCCAACATAAACAAATACTTGACAATAGTATAGATCTGTTAACTGAATACCTTATTTCGTACTGATTTATTTGTTCCTTTCAGGTGTAGGGAAGCCCTCTGAAATTAATAACTGTTAAAATGAGTGAAAAAGTGAAAAAAGAAAGACAAAGGGAGGGATAGTGAGACTGAAGGGGGAGGTTGGGGGCCGCGTGGAGGATGACAACAGTAAAGCTGACATATTGAACAGGTATTTCTGCTCAGTCTTTACTGAGGAAGAGGAGGGTAATGGGTCTGAAGGGAGTACAAGGGGTGAGAATGGTGCAGAAATGGACACAAGTCCCTTTACACGAGAAAGGGTCCTGAAGGAACTGGAAGTAATAAGAGTTGATAAAGCAATGGGGCCAGATGGGGTGCACCCCAGGGTCCTTAAAGAACTAAGGGAGGTGGTGTCTGAACCTCTGGCTATCCTGTTTAGCCGATCACTGGAAACAGGGGAGGTACCCAAAGACTGGAGGACAGCAGATGTAGTCCCTTTATACAAAAGTGGGAACAAAGAGGAAGCAGGGAACTACAGACCAGTCAGCCTCACCTCGGTAGTAGGGAAGATCATGGAAGCACTACTGAAGGAGAGATTGGTGGAACATCTGGTTGTCAATGGACTACAGGACCCAAGGCAGCATGGTTTCACCAGGGGGAGGGCATGTCAGACCAACCTCGTTGAATTTTTTGACTGGGTGACTAGGAGGTGGATCAGGGAGGGGTGGACGTGGCCTATCTGGACTTCAGCAAGGCCTTTGACACTGTGCCACATAGAAGACTATTACACAAACTGGGGAATATGGGTGTGGGCAGGACAGTAGTGTGGTGGGTAGGTAACTGGCTGGGTGGCAGGACACAGAGGGTGGTGGCAAATGGCTGTCACTCCACAGAGGAAGAGTGACCAGTGGGGTGCTACAGGGATCAGTGCTGGGACCGGTCCTATTCAACATCTTCATCAGTGACATTACGCAGGACCTAGAAGGCAGAATTTCACCATTAGCTGATGACACAAAGCTCTGTAACAGAGTAGACACACCAGAGGGTGTAGACAGAATGAGAAGCGACCTGCAGAAACTTGAAGAATGGTGGGTTGGCAGTTGAAATTCAATGCAAAGTACAGAGAATGCCATATAGGGCTAAAAACCCTGGCACAATATATCAGTTGGGGGTGAGGATATAGCATGCACCAAGCAGGAAAGGGATCTTGGGGTTGTCATCTCTGATGACCTCAAGGTAGGGAAACAGTGTGACAAGGCAGCAGGTAAAGCAAATAGGATGCTGGGATGTATAGGCAGGGGCATCACCAGCAGGAAAAGGGAGGTCATAATTCCGCTATACAAGACACTAGTGAGGCCCCACCTGGAGTACAGTGTACAGTTCTGGAGACCATACCTATGTAAGGACATAGACAGGGTAGAGAAGGTTCGGAGGAGGGCAACAAAGATGGTGCATGGATTGAATCACAAGTCCTATGAAGACAGGTTGAAGGAACTGAACATGTACTCCCTGGAGGAGAGGAGGGAGAGAGGGGATATGATAGAGACATACAAGTATCTTACAGGGAGGAACAGGGTGCAGGAAAACACTATTTTTAAGCGAAAAAGATGTTCCAGGACTAGAGGGCATGGGATGAAGTTGGAGGGAGGACGATTCAAAGGAAACATGAGAAAGAATTTCTTCACAGAACGGGTGGTGGACAAGTGGAACACCCTGCCAGAGGAAGTGGTGGGGGCTGAAACAATCATGGGATTTAAGAATGCATGGGATAGACATAAAGGAATTCTGGAGGTCAGGGGTAAGGGGCAACAGACTTCTAGGAAAACAAACTGAACTCACAAGCTCAAATGGGCAGACTGGGTGGGCCATAGGCCCTTATCTGCCGACACTGTCTATGTATCTTTGTATCTATGAATTAACGTGTCTTTTTTTTTTTTTTTCTAGAAATGTTGTGTGCAGAGCCAGTCATTGGGCCGGTGGGTAGCTTGTGTTCCTGTGCTGATGACTCAGGTTTGGGGACAAGCTCGGGGAGCTGGCTGGGCACCAAGAGGATAGGAGGGCCAGTGCTGTTGCACACCACTACTCTGATCCTGGGAAGGTATGGCGCAGTGTTCTGTCACAGGGATGACACCTTGTGATGGGATGGGGCACCTTCCCTGACAAGGGGTTCACATGCGTGTTATGGCCTGACTGGCTGATGTACTAAGGTTCATACTAAGGTGCGAAAGGAACAGAAAGGCTATTATTAGCCTATGAATGCTCCATCCTTATACAAAATACCCCAGGACCCCTCCTAATATATATTTATCCAGCTTTGCCTTGAATTCACTCTTATTGTTTGCTAACATGACATCATATGGAAGCAAGTTCTATAAATTTGCAACTCTAGTTGTAAAAAAAAAAAAATTTATTTTTTAGCATTAGTTCTAAATCTTTTTCCCTTTATCTGTAAAGGGTGACCCCTTGTTTCCATACTCATGTCCTTCAAATCTATTTCCAGTTCATATATTAATTCTGGGTCCTGCATAACATCGTACATAAATAGTATGTCTTCATGAGCATGACATGTTTCAAGAGACATGAGGTTTAATGATTTCAACCTGTCTTCATAAGATTTCTCCTGTTGACCTATTACAATCTTGGTAAACATACGCTGCACCCTTTCCAATCTATTTCTTTCCCCTACCTTACACAGATTCCGTATTTGTGATGAATATTCCAAATGCGGTAGTACATGTGATTTATGTAATGGCTTCAGGAACTTACTAGATCTTGACACAATATTATTCTTGATCGACCATACTATTCTGTTGGCCTTATCTGTGGCCTCAGTTTTTTGTTGTGAGGAGCCCAGGTCATTCATAATAATAACTCCCAAGTCCCTTTCCCATTGTTTTCTCAAGTTAGTGACCGTTAATATTGTAGTTAAACTTTTTTATTGGATCTGCCCAAATGCATTACCTTGCACTTATTTTGGTTTAATACTATATACCATATCCCATTTTTTTAGTCCACTGTACAATGTAGTGCCACCTCTCTTGGGGGGACTTAACCTGGCATTAGCCTGGCCCCCTAGAGGTGGCTGGGTGTGATGGTGCTCAGGAATGGCAGATCAGATAATGAAGGAACTGCAGATGACTACGAGCTGTGTGCAGGGGCTCCCACAGCAACGTCCTGAACGTCATTGCAAGTCCGCTTCTTCCGGGGTCCAGGAAAAAAGCGAGAAACAGATGTCAAGTCAGGAGGATGAAGCCCCACCTGCCCCCCACATCCAAAGTTGGGCCTGTCTCCCCGGATCTGGCCTCATTCTGGACTTAACAGCTGCTGGGAGACTGACTGGATAGTGTGTGGAGGACACGGAGGAGTTAAAGGCAACCGTGATCCAGGAGGCAAGCCGGAGGGACCCAGTCTAGTCACTGTATGTTGCAGGTGACCCAGGACCCAGGTAGGTGGGCCTCAACAGGATATTAAGGTGGTGCTTGTGGACAGCCAAAACAAGTCAGTGGGAGCCTAGGAAAATAAAGTTTAAAAACAAAGACATTACAACTGTTAAATTCAGTTACTAAGATATCACAAAAATGCCTAATTGGTAGCACTAAAGTTTCAAAAGTCAGACATAGTAATGTACAGTCCACTTTAGCACCATGATAACACCTTCCTACTCCAGCATTACTGAGCCAGCACTAGTTAATGAGCAGTCTTTTTCCCATATAGGTTTTTGTCTGCTCCAGCAGCCCCATTCTGACCAACTCCCCCTCCAGCCCTGTCACCCACCTTCTCCGGGGACTTATCTTCCCGTCATCATCCTCTGCCACAGAACTAACTTTGGAGGGTGCCTGGTTGCTGATTCGAGGACTGCGAGGGGTTGGTCATCATCCTGTGGTCCTGGGTGGTTTTTCCACTGATATTTTCCCCCGTCCCATGTCGCATGCAATGGGTGTGATATGTGAGTTCCACCCCCACGGACACCTCCCACACCTTATGCATGGCATCCTTCCCCTTCTTGTGTGGTTTCACTTGGGATGCCACCTGGACACCACCAGGTCGCAGACGAGCATCAAGCCACACTGACGCCCCCGAGGGAGGTGAGCAGCCTCCTGAATGCTTAATTCTCCTTCCCCAGCTGGCCCCTAAGTGACCTACTTTCATTTCCAAACCCTGGTCGCTGGCATGGCAGGAGGTTAGGTCCTTAGTGCCTCAGTCCTCCATGCCACTGAGCTGGCCTGTTAATGACAATCTGCTGTGACCTGTCAGGATTTGCACAAGGACTTCCACACTGTGCCACACAGGAGGCTGATAAACTACTGTACGTAGCTTAAGAGTGGGATGCAAAGTGTGAAACTTGATTAGAAACCAGTTAACAGATAGGAGACAGAGGGTGTTGGTAAATGGCATTCACTCTAATGATGGGAGAGTAACCAGTGGGGTGCCATATTGCTTAGTACTGGGACTGGTCCTTTCAGTGTCTTCATAAGTGACATTGCTGATGAACTGGAAGGGAAGGTATTTCTTTTTTCAGATGATAACAAAATCTGCAGTAGGGTGGACACACAGGAGGGGGTGGAGAGAATGGGCCAGGATCTTGGGAAACTTGAGGCGTGGTCAAGACTTTGACAGTTGGAGTTCCATGCCAAGAAGTGCACAACGATGCACCTAGGGTGTAGGAACCCAGGCGATGCATATAGGATTGGGGGGGGGGGTTACTGACAGTCACTAAGCTGGAAAGGGGCCTTGGGATTATCATCTTTGACAACCTCAAGGTGGCAGAGCAATGTGACAGAGCAGTGGGTAGGGCTAGTGAAATGCTGGGGTGTATAATGAGGGATATTTCCAGCAGGAGGAGGAAGGGGTGTTGCCACTGTATCACTTGCTAGCGGGATCCTACCTGGAGTACTGTTCAGTTTTGGATGCTGTACCTCAGAATGGACATAGGGTGGAGGAAGTACAGAGTAGGGTAGCTAAAATGGTGCAGGGGTTGCACAAGAAGCCCTACAAGGACAGGTTGAGGGATCTCAGCATGTGCACCCTGGAAGAGAGGAGAACAAGAGGTGACATGATAGAAACCTACAGGTACCTCACAGGGGTGAACCAGGGTGCAGGAGGGGTGACTCTTTCAGATGAGAAAGAGCACTAGCACCAGGGGGCATGCTATGAAGCTGGAGGGAGGAGGAGGTGTTTAAGAGAAATGTGAGAAACTATTTCTTCACTTAAAGGGTGGTAGACCCCTAAAACAGACTACCAGCAGAGGTGGTAGAGGCAAAAACAATGAGGGGCTTCAAGAATGCATGGGATAGACATAGGGTGTATTAGAAAACAGAGAGGGAGGGTTGCTGGAAACCAGTCAGGGTCTGTGGAGGCAGATTAGGCAGGGAGCATCAGGGCAGACATGGTGAGGCAAGTTGTGCTTTTCAGCCAACAGAATCTACGTTTCTGTGTTTCTATCTTACAGATTTGTCAAGTGTTCCTAGTATGTGTTTCGGGATGTATTCAGCTAGGTTTTTGGTACCCGGATCGGTTAAAATCGTAAGGCTGATGGTTGATGTAGTGTGAACATGAAAGCTTTGTTTGGTTTGGTGGACTGATTGAGAAAAGCTTTTCCTCGTGTTTTGCTTACAGTTTTGTTTGCTGCAGTGCAAGAATTGTGTTGCAGTGCATGAAGGGGTGCAAGAGAGGATGGCCAGATATATCCAAGGCAAGGAAACCTAGAAGGAGAGAATGGGTCAGCCTGTCTTGTTTGAACTGGAAAGGAAAAGGTTAAAGGAGAACTCTAATGTACTGGACCCCCCCAACCGAGCCTCACTCCCTAGTTAGGCTTTTCGCAGTGATAAAAAAAAATTAAGTTCCTGGAATTACTTTATTGTTTCTTAAGTCCACCATCAGGCAACATAGTGGGTGCTGTGTGGTGCAATTTCATGTTACAGCACAGTGCCGCTGCTTGCTTGAATACTTCCATGAGAAAGCGGCGCCTGGCTGTAACACGAGATGGCACCGCGCAGCACCCACCATGTTGCCCATGGCAGACTTTACGAAAACACAATAAAGTAAATATTTAAATGTAGGCACTTAATTTTTTTGTATTACGAAAAGCCTAACCGGGGAGTGAGGCTTTGGGGGTGGGGAGTTTCAGTACATTGGACTTCTCCTTTAAGAGAATATACGATTGCAGGTTTTCGACTTGATGTAGACTAGAGTAGGTTTTCTCAATTGTAGCAAGGCAGTAGTAAAACAAGAAGACAAAGATTAAATGATCGACTGCAGTCATCAGTAGTTAGGCTTCTAAATCATTGTTTCCACCAAGTAACAGTTTCCATTTCCGCTGGTTCTTATGTAACTAGGCCAAAGTGAAAAATTGTGTGCCATTTTATTTTAGAATAAATGTTTGTATGTTAATTTCATTGGTGTGTTGAATTTAGTAGCTGACCAGTCAAATGTTGAACATTTGTTTATCAAAAGCTTCTGGTTTTATATTGCTAGAATATAATAAATCATGTCTCAATGCTTAAGAATTGAGGTCACAAAATATCTGCTGAGCTGATGTACGGATTTTGGAATAACTTTACATTCCCTGAAGTTGTGGCAGTTTTCAAGAGAACCGGTATAAAGACTGTTTAATTATGTCAGTATAGTCACATATCCACATTTATTTAAAGAGACCCTGACATCACTGAGAACATTTTAAACTAACATAATTTTTTTATAAACTCGTATTTCAGATATTTTCTGTATCTATCCCTTCCTTTGCCATTATAACTTTGCACATTTCTTTTCGTGAATTACTATTTTTTTTACCTGTCATCCAGGCCTGAGCCCCCTTCAGCTGCACAACTACCATTCAGCCCTGTTGCATGGTCTAGACCTGCCCTGTGGCTTACAGCAGTTGGGCACCTACCTCCTCTTCCAAATCCGAATTTGGTGGTAGTGGACCCTGTTGTGTTAAACAGACAGCTGGTGTGAGGCTTAAATGTACTGCAGCATGAGTCTGCCGTGCCAAGGATATTTTTGCCACTCAGAGTTTTGCCCGCCCACTGAGGCACCTGCTCAGCATGCTATGACTAGTGTGCGACGGGCATGTGAGTAGCTTGGCTGAGCGTCTCTTCTTCCACTACCATCTCGCATTGCCTGCATCACCTGTGGACACCCAGGTGGTACTAGTGTGGTGGGAAATAGCCTCCCACGAGAGGAAGTGAGTGACCTGTGGGAGTGTCATGCCTTCTGTCCCACTAGCCCTCCAGTGTCCAGGGTGCATTCCCGAACCTGAGTCGCCGGCGTTATGTGTGGCAGTGCTGCCGCTGTACCGACGGGCTGGCTAGAACTATTCACTTCAACATGAAAACAGGATCACAGATTATTAGACTTCCATCTGTTCCAACTGCTTGTCTTCACCTGACATCACCATTGTCTTATTACAGCTTGTGATCATTTTTACTGCAGACAGTGTTGTTGATGTCTGGTGTAGTCAGGCAGCCAGAGTAGATGAGCTTTGTGGGAAAGAAATCCTGTGTTGTATGTTAATATATCTGTGGAGACCTCTCTTACAAGTGTAAGAGTGATCTCAAATGAATTCTTAGGGTGTGAGAACTGCAAACCAAAGGTAAGCAGCTCTGACGCCCTAAGACTGTTGAGACCCCCCTTACAGTGGTAAGAGTGGTGCCTGCAGATACATTAACATATTAGTGATCACAATCAATCAGTAATGTATTCTACAATAGTATGTGTTGTACCAGTCTCTTGGGAGACTCCCACTACAAGGGTGTTTCGATTATTCCTGTGGCTCCCAAATACGGTAGACAATACGCTTAGAAGTGACCACCTGTCCCTGTACTCATCCCTCCTCATTGGCAGAGTGGCATCTAAGAACCTCCGTGAATCACCGTTCCCCCCCCCCTTGGTCATCCCACGTATCTCCATTTCCATGGGCAGTAAAGACTTTTCTGTCTCTGCCCCCTTCCTGTGGAACAGACTCCTCTCATCGCTCCATTCATCCTCCTGCCACCTCCCTTTCAAAAACAATGTCAAAGACTGACTTCTGTCTGAAGCCATATGCCACTGCTCACCCAGGTAACCTGGGGCATCCCCTTTGTGCGACACCCCACCTGTCCACATACCAGCAGGGTCGTATCTTTGCTGCTGTCACCCCATCCTCTCCTGCCCCCATCAGCCCCACCCGGGCTGCTATAGTTGCCTTCCTACTCCAGTGCCTCTGCACCTTAATTAGGGAAAGTGCTACATTGGAATTCTTAGATCCATTCTGATTGTGACGTGTTCATTAATAGTGTACCTGAATGCATTCTGCACTTTATGTATCGTATCTGACAATTATGTTTGGTCTTTGTGTTATTGCGACTTGTATTTGTTCAGTACATTAGCCTGCGACTGCATTTTGACCTGTAAGCTGGTCTGCTATGGCACCTTGTATCTTTTGTAATTTTTACTTTATGTATCCCTCCTTGTACTGTAATTACTGCACATCGTGTTGAGGCTTGTTTACTGTTGTGTGCAACCTGTATCTGTATCACTTATTTGTGTCATGCTGTGGCTCGGATCGTTACTGAAAATGGTCCTTTGGATCAGTTTACCTACCTGGTTACCAAAGACAAATATTTCAAATTTTAAAAAGTTACTCCGAGCATGCCCATTTCCAGACCAGTTGTATGCGAGATAGTCTATTGAATGAATGTCTTGTGTGCAGGAAAAGGGAGTACGCTGTTTGGTCGAGAGTGCTCCTTCAATCTATAATTGTGTTAATGTGCCTAGTTCTAAAGAATAACGAAAAAGCTAAAAGCAGTTGAAATATAAACTGAAATGTGAATTTAAAAAGTCCCCCTGAGACCTTAGGGACGGTACCCAATGTGCTTATTGTACTCAGTGGCTCCATTTTGAAGTCTGAACCATCCATTGCTTAACCTGATATGAAATGGCCACCCAGGGTACAGTGAGTTGAGCTGCTGACTGTTATAGTGCACAGAACCTCCAGTCCAAACCTGGCAAAACACATAGCCTGGTAGAGCAGTGATGTGTTGCCTTGTAGTGTTCTTTTGAAATCTGAGGGTATAAAAGACTGTAGAAGAGAAATTTATGAAGAACAGTATTTATGTTCTGTTTCAGGTTTGCTTTGTGACTGACATGTTGTCAGTGAAATTTAACTTCTGTCATTCTTATTGCAGGATATCATAAGTGCCGAATTCATCCACAAGCTGGAAGCTCTGTTACAGAGAGCTTATCGACTGCAGGAGGAGTTTGAGGCCACTCTGGGGACATCTGATCCAGCTTCTCTTGCTAATGACATTGGTAAGCTAGTTCTTCATTTTAAGGCATTTAAACCTGCCAGGCTTTATCCTTGCCATACTCATTATGGTTCAAGAATTGTGTTTATCCAGTGTCTAATTTATGCCTCCCAACACTGAGAGGTATGGTCAAATAACATTTTTTGTACAATCCATATGTTGTGCCCCCTTCTTCCCAACAATGAAAGGTGTGGTCTAAGAACATTTTTTGTACAATCCATATTTTGTGCCCTTTCTTCGGTGCTGGATCACCCTGGAGCCTTCTAGCACCTCTCCCTGGCTCCCACCTACCTGCATCCACCAGCCCTCACAAAGCCTTAGCTTCCCCTCTGACTTGGCATGCTCAGCTGGAGTACCAGCTGTGGTTACCCAGGTGGCAGTATAGCATTGAGAATGGCCGTCCTCCCTTCCTGGAGGATGAGCGTCTCCTCTCGGACTCTCCATCCTCCTCCCTCTGGCTGGCCCTCGATGACCAAGGCCAGTTCCTGAACCCGGGTGTTTGATGTGAGCGGTAGCCTTACTGCTGTGCCAATGGGATGGCCTGGTCAAATAATATTTCAACAATAAAAGACTGTTCCTGTCTTTCAGACATTTTACCTCCCGCTGGAGTTATATGATTGCATTTCTTAAATGTATTGCACTCCTTTACTGCATGTATCCTTGCAAACCTGGTTTATTTTTTCTGGGTCTCCCCACACACACACCACTATATTAGGGTGACAGTGGCAGCACTTTGTTGTCCAGAAGGTTGGGCAATGACATCGTTACTGCTGTGTAGTTCGCTTATATGTGTGCACGAATGACAGGCGGGCAGCTGAGTAAGGGTGGGATACCCAGGATTCCCAGCTGGCAGCATGGAGTGCTGCTGGTACCCTAGTGAACCAGCCCTAAATCCATTTTTCATATACATTGTTTATCTTCTCTCAGCATGTGTTTTCCTTCAGCTGCCTCCAGGCAACCTTCCAACCCTCTAACTACCTTACCAGGGGTTCCCTCCCACAGTCCTCTGTGGTTCCCCCCCCCACCCCAAATGGCTGCATCAGTGTTTCCTCTATGCTATTCTTACCTAGCTAGGTGTCTAAGCAGTAGAGTATTGCCCAAGAGTACTGGGCACTCCATCCTGCCTGGTGGCACACATTTCTTTCTCCATTGTCTCCTGACTTGTACTTGGCAACTTCAGGGCATGCAGTTGCACCTGAGGAGGGCTGACACAGAGAACGATCAGCATCTGCCCTCCCTTGCATAGCCCTAGGCTGAACCCTCACCTGTGGTGCACAGTGGGGCTCCAATTCCACCAGCCCCTTATGAGGCAAGTGGCTTGTGGGCCGCTCTGTCCTTCCCACCCTGCTGGCCCTCCAACAGTCTGGACTCATTCCTGAATGTTGGTCACTGGCGTCCAGAGCAGCAGTGCTTCCTCTGCATTGATGGGCCAGCTCAAATTGGATTTATTAGCAAAATAATGGATTAATCCAGCAGTTATTTAGGATCCTCCAACTGGTTAGCAATTAGGGGCATTCTCATAGCTTGGGTAGCAGGGTCTCAAGGCTAGCAGCGGTCCAAATATCTGAGTGATGTCATAGATGTCATCACGACTCTGATGTGCATTTTAACTTTATTTTCCACAAGACAACCAGCTTATGCCTTTAGATGTTCATCCTTGACTATTTCAAAATGACAGCACAAGATCTTTACAAACATGTGAGACTCCTAAAGAATTAAAGCAGTTTGGTTCATTTTCATAAGTGAAGCACATGCAGAAGTTATGAGCAATCTTTTTTTTTTCTCAATTTATTTACCTAGGATAGCCCAACTGAGATGCAGCATCTGGAGCCCCATACACAGTTGCACTGTGGTGTTGCAAAGTGGCCGCATGGACCTCTTTGCAGCACATTTGTGAGTTCTGCTTCATTCTATTATACAGAAAGGGGTCGCAAGTCTTTCCCTTTGCTGTCATACAGGTCAGTGTGATAGCACAGGGAAAGGGGAAGGGGGAGGCCATGTTAATGAGAGTATCGGTATGCATGGAGCTGCAGTGTTAGGCACGGCAGCAGTTCTGTACCCTTGACTCACAGTTGCAAGCTGGAGTAACCTTGCGGACTTCAGAGCAAGTAGAAGTAGGTCCTCAAGGGGTGGCTGTTTTGCAAGTCAAGACTCATGTGACAGGGATAGGGTTAGAGAGGAAGGATCCACTGGACACCAGGAAAACAGCTCATACACCGCAGCATGTTCGGGGACACTAGCCCACCAAGGGAGTACCAGCATGGGACAAAAGAAATCACAGAAGGCATGCCCACAAAGTGAGGCACAAAGTACAGTGCAAAGGGGGGTAGGGGAAGATGAGGGCGGTAGCACCAAGTGTCTGGGGCATGGCACCATGTACCTGGTGTGTCCTAATACTGTGGTATCCACTAATTGCACTAGTACTGTGATTCCTTTTGAACAGGTTCAGTGCTGTAATATCCTATCTGTTCTTTTTTTTTTTTCATTTGTATGTATTCATTTTAAAATAAATTGCATACCAATACAAGTGTCTTGTGCAAAGAACAGCAAATGATGCACATACGTATAGAGAAACCTCTAATGTGTACAGTAAACAGTATCCTTTGCTTATACCAACATTGGAGAGGCTAACTGAAAGTCTGATTCCTGTATATAATTATTTCAAAACAAGCTGTGGTTCAGTAGCCCAGGAGCTCTCATGGCTTATATTTCATAAATGGTGTTCCAAAAATGTGAAACTACTTGTCCAGTGCCCATTGGGCTATTGGTGTCATGACTATCCCAACGTGTGCTACATTCCTCGATATGTAAGGGGCAGTCACTATTTACTAAGTTAGAACTCTAAAATTCAGATCAGTTATTCGTGTTCTTATTTAGGCAGATACCAGTAACTGTGGTTAACAAAGACAGTTTGATATGAGCTCAGCTCTTAACTAATGCGTCTGATAGAGGGAGTACTTCAGTACTGCAGAAAGAAAAAAACGAGGGACAACTTCAAACCTGACAGCAATTAAAATTGTAGACTGTCTCTGAAAATCGCTAGACCCTACTGTGCTAACCAGCAAACTATAGCTGCTCAAGCCAAAACGATTGAATACTTACCCCTCGGACGCATTCCTTCTATGACTTCGACACTAAACAAGTTAAACAACTCTAAAGTCATATTAATACTGGAAACATACGATGTATAAGGAAATAAGTCCCGGGGCAGAGACTTCACACTAGGTAATAACCTTGGGGAAGAAAGCTTTCAGGTAACTTTTTCTGGATCTTCGGTCTCAGAGTCTGTTGTGGTATTCCTAGCGGCCGCATCTTTGATGCCCACTTGCTTGCATCTGTTGGGTCCATGAACACGTAGACTTTACCATCGTGAATAATCCTTGGCTTGGCAGAAAATTAAATAGTGTGATGTATGTCCAAGTCTTACAGTGTTGCACGGACTCTGTCAAATTTTTTCCGTTAAAGTCGGGTCGCATATGATATATCTGGGAAAATTTGAAGCGTTGTACTTTCCTGACTGAGCAGCCCAAAACGTTTTGCCAAGCTCAGGATCCGATCTCTTGTACCCATGCTGTCGAGTGCGACCATCTGCAATCTCTGATACTTGATAGCCTAGAGACAAAGGTCCCGGCGGCTCCTTCTCATCCACCAAGCCTGCACAGTAACGGGATGGGGGTTGCCAACCCCATACCCGTCACACCTCCCTTGGGTCCTCCTGTGGGGGGGGCCAGCTCTGCCACTTCCTTTCCGCCTGGTCTGCTGTTATCACGGACAGGTGGGTTCTGGAGGTGGTTGGTCAGGGTCTGCCTCTGGAATTTCAAGCAGTACCCTCCAAGCTGAGCCTGCGCCCCACGGGAGGGCTTGGTATCTGCAGACACTCGGTTGGCTCTCCAAGCCGACATAGCCCAGCTCCTCCACAAGGAGGTGGTGGTCTGAGTAGCGGATCCTCCTGCGCACCCAGGGTTTGTCTCCAGGTACTGCCTGGTGCCAAAATGGGGGGGGGGGGTTTGGTGCCCCATTCTAGATCTGCACAAGCCGAACAAGTTTCTCAGGTTCCACACCTTCAGGATGGTAACTCTGTCCCAGATCATCCCATCTCTTGAGCAGGACATATGGTTCTGCTCTCTGGATCTTCAGGACGCATTCTTCCATGTCCCGATCCGTCTGTCCCACCGAAGGTTCCTCTGCTTCCGTGCAGAACGACACCTGTACGAGTTCCAGGCCATGCCATTCGGCCTCTCCTTGGCCCCCAGAATCTTCACCAAATTCATAGCAGTGGCAGCGGCACACCTGAGGCGTCGAGGGGTCTGGGTGTACCCCTACCTGGATGACAGGTTGATAGCAGGTCCCTCCAGGCAGGAGTTGGAGCGGTCCAGGGATCTGGCCCTTTAGACCTGCATCGGCCTGGGCCTTCTTATCAGCGAGGCCTAGTTGGAACTCACGCCTACGCAGGTGATCAGTTTAATCGGAGCAGAGCTCGACTCTTGCCGAGCCAGAGCCAGGCTCCCGGCAGACAGGGTGGAGGCTCTCTCCTCCTGTGCCCAATCATTTCTGGTTGGGCACTTGCACCCTGCCTGGGATTCCTGTGCCTCTTGAGTTACATGGCGGCCTGCACCACCGTGGTCTGTTGGGCCCGGTGGCATATGCACTCCCTGACGTGGGAGCTGGCCAGTCAGTGGTCCCAGTGCAGAGGTCACTTCGACCAGCTGGTCACGGTGACCCAGAGGATGTGGGACGCTCTCCAGTGGTGGGCCGTCCCGGAGCATCTGCAGGAAGGGATCCCGTTCATCTGCCTCAAGCCGACTTTCACCCTGACGACTGACACCTCTCTCATGGGCTGGGGTGCCCATCAAGGGGAACACAGAGTCCACGGGCTATGGACCCCTGAGGAGTCCCGATGCCACATCAACCAGCTGGCACTCCGAGCAGTTTGGCTGGCGCTGACTGCATTCGCTCTGTTCATTCGGGATCAAGTGGTTCAAGTCCAGATGGACAACACCACGACCATGTACTACCTCAACAAGCAGGGAGGGATGCATTCCCTACCATTGTGCAAGGAAGCTCTCCACATTTGGTTCTCCTAGCCATCAATGTGGCAGGAGCCTCCAGTTAGTTGGCGGACACCCTCAGCCAGGTGGGCGAGGTGTCTCACGAGTGGTCCCTCCACCCAGAGGTAGTTTACAGTCTGTTCTCCCAGTGGGGCACCCCTCAGATGGACCTGTTTGCCTCTAGGGAGAATGCAAAGATGAGGCTGTATTGTGCCCACCCCCTCAGCAAGGCTTTCTGCAGGGAGATGCCTTCTTGAGGCCATGGACCCCAGGTCTCTTCTATGCCTTCCCTCCACTTTCCTTGATCCACAAAGTGCTGCTCAAGGTCAGGAGGGACAAGGCACAGGTGATCCTGGTGGCTCTGGACTGGCCCCACCAGTTTTGGTACCCGGATCTCCTCAGCCTCAGCAACAGGGTCCCGAGGCGTCTTCCAGCACACCCAGACGTGCTTTCCAACAACCAGGGGAAGGTACTCCATCTGGACCTTCCATCCCTGCACCTGACAGCCTGGTTTCTAAGCGACTAGCGTTCCAGGCTTTGGGTCTCTCCAGAGATGTCTTCACTGTTGTGGAGGCCTCTCGGAAGGAGTCGACCAGAAAATGCTATGCCTTCAAATGGAAGAGATTCTCCATTTGGTGTCAGGGTAAGGGACTGGACCCTTTGAGCTGTACGGTGGCCAGCATTTTGAACTACCTGTAGTCTCTCTTCAAAAGGGGACTTCGGTTGATGTCCCTTAAGGTGCACCTGGCAGCCATCACACTTACCGGGTGCGGGCCAGTCAAGCGGTCGGTGGCGCAGGAGACATTGATCTGGCACTTTTCCAAGGGCTTAGATCACATATCCCCTCCGGTGCGAGAACCTCCACCTCCATCGGATCTGTTTGCTGGTACTGGCGAAGCTCATGGGCAAGCCATTCGAACCAATGCACAAGTGTGAGATGTCACATTTGTCATGGAAGACCGTCTTCTTGGTGGCCATTACGTCAGCCAGAAGGATTGGGGAGCTTCCGGCACTTTTGGTGGAGTCTTCTTACCTGGTCTTCCACAGGGACAAGGTTGTCCTGTGCCCCAATCCGAAGTTCCTACCAAAGGTTGTGTCGGAGTTTCACCTGAATCAGGCGATGACTCTTCCAGTGTTCTACCCAAATCGCACCTTGGATGCCGAATACAGGCTCCATACTCTGGACCTGAGGTGAGTGCTCGCCTATTACAAAGAGTGCACGGACGGAGTTCAGGGAGAAGTTTGCCAGCTGTTTGTCACCTACGCTAAAGCCGCACTTGGCAGACCTGCATCCAAGCGGATGATTGGCAGAGGGATTACATCATGCATTGATCTCTGCTGTAGGTTGGCGGGTAGGGAGCCTCCCATAGGGCTAAAGGGCTCATTCCACCTGCCATACTGCTGCGTCGGTGGTTGCTTCTAGGGACGTCCCTATCCAGGAAATCTGCAGGGCTGCTACCTAGAGGTCAGAACATGCCTTCATTTCCTATTACCACATCGACCTTGAATCATGCCAGGATGCTGGTTTTGGGGCCTCAGTTCTCCAATCTCTGTTCCCTAAGTAGGGGGTGTACGCCTTGCCTCCCTCATCCCAGAGAACTGCTAGGAGTCTGCCAGACAGTGTGGATAGAACAACATATCCACGTCCCTAGAAAAACAGGTTACTTGCCTGTAACAGGAGTTCTAGGAGTGGTGTATGTTGTTCATCTACACGGACACACCCGACCTCCCAAGCTTTGGCGCTTACACTCTGCTTTCCAGTGGGCCAGATCTGGCATTGGGATGGAGCTGAGGGTTATACCACCTGGGTGGGTGAGAGGAGCCAGCTTTGAGACTTTCCAGCAAATCTTAAAGGGAAAGGCAACTGCCAGACAGTGTGGATGAATAGAGCCTGCAGTATTCAGTGTCCTGAACTTATTTTGGGTTTTCCCATGCCAAATTATTGTCTGTGACTTGCATGATTAGCTCGCCTCAGGTTTTATCTGTATTGCCTTTAGCTTTTATGCTGACTACCTAGCATATCTAACAGTTTTGTTTTGCTGCTTTAATCCATGTGTATCATAGTCTGCAACCAGTTTTACAGTTTGATGATCTGATTTATTACCACTGTGCAATCTGCTGTGCTTGTGCTTCCTTCTATAAAATTCCCACCTGCCCCCCCACCCCCCGCTATCTCCTTGGCCCTTTCTCCTCCCTCTCTTTC
The DNA here is from genome assembly GCA_016271365.2 of Neoceratodus forsteri. Lineage (NCBI taxonomy): Eukaryota > Metazoa > Chordata > Ceratodontiformes > Ceratodontidae > Neoceratodus > Neoceratodus forsteri. The sequence continues at coordinate 738,757,530 of CM028136.1, forward strand.
TCTCTTTCCTAGTGCATCCCTCCGGTGCTGTCTTCCCCTTCCATTCTCACTTTGCTTAGTTTCTCCCTCTGCCTTGGTCCTCCCCTGAAACCTCCCACTCACCTCCCTATTTATTTCCCTCCACAGCACTCCCAATTTCTCAGGGGCTTTCCTGCCCACGGAACTGCAGTGGGACCTTCTGCCATGTAATCCCCAGGTAATACGAAAGGACAGCGTCTACCCTGATTTCAAGTTTGGCGCCTTTTTCTCCGAAGCTTTGTTCTGCAGCCTTCACCGAATCTGTGCTAAGTGTGCATTCTTGAGTAACAGGAGGGACCTTATTTACACAACTGTAACTGCAGAAAACAAATTTAACTGTCTTAGGCTCTGTAGACATTAATTTATCCATTTTTAGCCTGCTGTAAGTGAAATTACCAGCATTTAGCACTGCCAAATGAAATTTTCCTGCTGTTCACCATGCCAAAATGAAAATACCTGTTTTCTGCCCTGCTGGAATGAAAAAACCTGCTTTAGCATTGCCAAAAAGAAATTTATTTTTTGCTCTGCTGCTGAAACGAAAACCCCCACTCTCAGCCCTGCAGAAGCAATTGCATGCTGTTTGCCCTGCCGCTATGACCCGCTCCTGATTCGGACCTACCTGTAAGAATTTGTGGCACCCAGGAGGCGCTGACCCACGCTCTCTCCTACCCGAAAGCAGGAGCGTGAGGGGAGATTCCTGTGGGCTGCAGGGTTTACTTCCCTCCAAAACGCGAAACAGTGCTCTGCCAGATCCTTGGCCTGGGGCTGCTCAGACTCTGCTCAGGGCATAAGCTCCCCGCAGCCGCTGTGCGGCTGCTCCCTGCCCGCCCCCCAATACCTTCCCACCCTTAGCTGTGTGTACTCATACAGGTCTTGTGTATCGCGTGATCCTCTGTGAGATTTATACTCTATCTGTGAGTATTCTCGTCTGCAGGTTATCACCTCTCTCCACTAGGGGTCAGCCTTTTAACTGTAACAGCCTACGCTCCCATTTTCTTTCCCTCTACCTCAGTCTATTGTGGTTTTACCAGCATTTTCCGGTAGTCCTCCCTGCTGTTTTCCACTACTCCCCTACCTGGCCCTATTTCTCTCTTCCCCCCCCCCGGTTGCTACTTCCTGGCAGCCTGAACCCCCTGTACTCTATGTCCACAATGTTGCCTAGGCTAGCTATGTATCTCTTTGGGCTCCCGCTCCTAGCAGTACTTCCCTCGGCTCCCTATCCCTTGCGGTTGGCCCACCTCACCCTAAGGAGTCCTCTCGCAACTACGTTTACTCTAACCTGATAGCCGAAGGTTCCGCCTCACCTCCACCTCTAGTTTACCTTAGCTACAAACTCCTTGGCTCCGTTATTAGGCATCTGGTGCTCCGGAGGATTACCTCCCCAACCACTGTTTCTTGTGCTCTAGTCCTTGCATTTCTTTGGGTCACTACCCTAACTCTCACATTAGCCGGCGATATTGAAACCAATCCTGGCCCCTCGCTCTATCCTAACCAAACCCACCCCTTCGCCTATCACTGGCTTCCTCAAGCTTCTGGCCCATCATTTGCTCACCTAAACATCCGCAGTCTACCTGCTAATCTCTCTGAGCTGGAAGCCTGGGTGCAACTAAATAACCCTGACATCCTTGTTCTATCTGAAACTTGGTTAAAACCTATGGTCCTGACTCCAACAGCTGTGCCTCACGGTATATAACATGTATCGGGCTGACCTGGCATCCTCCAAAAGAGGGAGTGGCCTTGCACTATATTACAAGTCTCACTTGAATGTCACACTGCTGCCAACTCCTTGCCTGATCAGTTGTGAGGTACTGCATTCTCTTCTGCTCCTAGGGGGTGCCAAGAAGTTACACATATTTGGGGTGTACTCACCCCCAAGAAATAGTAAACTTGGACTTGAGGAGCTTACTGGTCTGATTCCTACCCTAACAAAGAACAACAAGGTGATCTGTCTGGGAGATTTCGATCTTGACTGGCTGGGTCCCCACTCCACCTCTCTTGCTTCCACTATTAGTAAGGCCAACCTAGACCAACTTATCTCTTCCCACACACGGCTAACCCACAGCAACCTCTGTTGTTTGATGATAGATTGGATGCTCAACAATCGCAAGGACTGCTATTTCTCATCTGGGGTTCTACCTGATGCCATTAGTGACCACTGCCATGTCTACTGTGTGAGGGCTGCCTCGGCTGTAACTGCTCCTCCCAAAGTTCTGTCCTTCGCTAACTTTTCTGCATTGGACATCTCTGCGTTCCTAAGTGATCTGAAACATACTGACTGGTCTCCCTTATTCCACACTAATGACATCAGCCTGGCCACTGACTACTTTAATGCCACTCTGCTAGCCTTACAGTCTAAACATATCCCAGTTTCAACGCGGAGGGTCAGAGGAAAGGTGACCAAGTGGCTGAAGCGGCCTCTCCTTCAGTTACTCAAAGTGCGTGACAGGCTTTGGTCTAAATGGAAATCCTCCTCTAGTCGTACTGACTTTGTTGCCTATTGGACTCTACGAAACACCTGCAAGAAAGAAGTCCGTGCTGCCAAGAGCAACTACTACTGGAGCCTCCTCCGGTCTATGGCCTCTGACCCTAAGAAGTACTGGAGTCAGATAAACGAGATCCTGGGGAACTCCAAACCTCTCACTCCCAAAGAGATGCTAATTGACGATTCTCTGTGCAACAATCCCCGTACCATAGCGAACGCTCTCAACTCCCTCTTTACTGAGGCCCCTAAACTCCTCCCCTTGGCATCCAGTGGCCCCATCCCCCTCTCGCCTACTACTCCACCTCTTATCCTCTCCAATATTACCCAGTCGGATGTTCTCAGGTTTCTTCAGTCTATCCCCCCGCATGGAAACCCTGGGCCTGATGGTATTGACCCACGGATGCTTAGACTAGGAGCCTGTCTCCTTGTTACCCCTATCACTAGGCTGATTAATCAATCTGTCTGTACCTCCACTGTGCCTGCAGCAAGGAAAACAGCCAGGATTGTCACCATTTTTAAGAACGGGGACCCCAAAGTCCTATCTAATTCATTCCATAGCTTTGCTACCAACCCTCAGTAAGATCTTAGAGAAACTTATTCACCTCCAGGTCTCTGCTCACCTACTGAACTTTAATCTTCAGTCTCCTGCTTAACACGGTTTTAGGGCTGGACATAGTGCCACCACTGCCCTCACCCTACTCACCAATGACATTAAGTCCAGCATGGACAAAGGTCTACTCACTGGGGCCGTGTTCATAGACCTCACTAAGGCATTTGATCTGGTTAATCATCCTCTTCTCCTAAGCAAACTACATCTGTTAGGCGCTTCCGAACCCACCCTATCCTGGTTCATCAGCTACCTAACCAACCAAACCCAGTCCACCTCTTTTGGCAAAACCCTTTCATCCCCTGCTCCCATCTCCTGTGGTGTCCCACAAGGTTCCATCCTGGGACCACTACTCTTTTCCATATTCACTAATGACATCCCCTCCTCTCTTCCCCACTGTCGCTCCATCATGTGTGCCGACGATCTGGTTCTCTGCGTTGCCTCTTGTTCTGTCTTGGACATTAATGCCCACCTGTTCTCTGCTCTCAAACTGATCCAGCACTGGCTCTCCTCCAACTCCCTTATTCTTAACCTATCTAAGACCCAGACCATGCTGTTTGGGTCTGCCAGGAAAGTCACTGCCCAGTCCACTAAGCTTCATGTACTTAGCTGCGACGGGTCTAAAGTGACGGCTACCAACTCCTTCAAATACCTTGGAGTTACCCTTGATCCCGTTCTTGATTTCTCTGCGCATATCAACGATGTATGTAAATCTGTCAATGCCAGACTAGAAGCAGCTTACACGTCATACTCCTAACCCCTGCCAGAATCTCTGTTGCACTACTTCCCCGGCTTCTGTACGCTCTCCCAACTCTCACCCAGGCTAACGCGGGAATACTTCACAAGTGGGACATCTCATATAACAACATCTGTAGATTCGCCCTCTCTGTCCCTCGACTAACTCATCACTGCCACCTTTACTCCACTCTGCGCTGGCTGTCCCCCCTATCTCAGCGCTCTCTCTCGCTGGGTTGCTTCATTGATTCCATGAACCGGACACCCCACCCAGGCAGCATAGGTGCTATGTTCACCCCTGTGACATACTCCCACTCACTAAGGTCATCTAATCAACCTCTGTTCTCCGTCCCTCTCTGCTCGACTAAGATAGGGGAGCAAGCCTTCTCCCATTTTGCCCCTAAATTCTGGAACTCCTTACCAGCCTATTTAAAGGGCTCCTTAACCCACTCTGCCTTTAAATCAGCACTTTTTTCCCACCTTCATGCACTCTACTCCTGCCACTGTACCCAAGTATCCCTGTATTCCTACTACTCATCCTTATTTCAGCTCTACCTAGTTGCTACGATACCAAGCTGTACAAACTGCCTGACTGTTCACTGGTCCTACCCATCCCTGTGTGGATGGCCACTACTTGTTGTTATACCTGATCTTCTCTGTGTAATTCAACCCTGTTATGTAATTTGTAACTTGTTTGCTTGTTTAACTTTTTCAAATTATTGTCTGTCCCTCTCGGACACCTGTTACTGCTAATGATCTGTACTTGTTTTTGTGCTAATTTCTGTGGTTTAGGTAATGTACTCACCCAGGTCGTGCTTGAAAATAGGCAGGTCTCTTGCCTAATGCACTTACCCGGTTACCGAAAGCAAATAAATAAATAAACATACACCACTCCTAGAACTACTGTTACAGGTGAGTAACCTGTTTTTATCAACCCGCCACAAAATTGTGGAGTTTGTTACAGGAGAGCACCCACACACCTCTTTAATTTGGTTAGGGGTTGAGATTGAAAGGCTGTTTCTCAAAGAGCGGGACTGGCTTATAGCAGACACACTCAGCAGAACTTCATAGTACTACAGTTCATGTACAAGCCAAGGCTTATCCAGGAGCGTAAGTCATAACATGCCCTGCTTTTGTCATCACAGCCATTTCCACAGCAGCAGACTGATGTGCTAAGCAGGGAATTATGACTTCAGCACATGAATATTCCTCAGTTGTAAGGGAACTGCAAGAGGGAGAAGACTCAGTTTTCATGTAGAAGTTCTTATTAATACAGAACAGAATGGCTTGCAGGTTTAATTTTGCGAGAGAATGTTGTGTAGCTGAGCTCTACTGAAGTCAATGAAGTCTGATTTCTTTTTATGCTAATGAGGTCTTCCTTATACCCCCAAGACATGGGAGGAGCACCTCCATTGCATACGTCTAAAAATTAGCTCTGCACATCAGAACTCTGGATTGCACTGGTGCTTTAATCATTTAACAATGTCTTATTTATTTTATAGTGTTTATCTTCTGTGCTGGTTCATAACATGTTTTCTAGATTGGTAAATCTTCCTCTTGTAAGCAAGTTCCACTGCTGAACATGTGGCATGATGCTGATGAAGTAATTGGTATTGCGCTACTGTTGCTTGAATACAGCAGAGAGCTGCAATTCAAGGCACCCTCTTTACACATATACCCCCCTCCCTCCATGGGGCCGCTCTTCCATGTATAGCAGTGTTTCCCTCAAAGTTGGGTATGCATTGGTCGGGGTGCCCTTGGGCTTTCGGTTTGAACCTTCATACTTTTTCAAAACCTCCATGTTAAACATGGAGTTCTGCACTTAAGTATTTCTACATTTAAAGCAGCAGTGGCCAAAGGGATTAGAAAATAAGTTAGAAAAGGTAAGTACTCGACAAAAATGTATTTATTTATTTGAATTTTGTTTTTGGTTTTTTTATTTATTATACTTTTTCCTGCCATCACCCGGTACCTCAGCCTGGTCACGGACCGTACAACTTCCACTCTCATATTGGCCGCGACTCCCTGATACCCCCTGGCTTGCACCCCAGGGCGGGGTTGCGGCACCGGCCCTAAGTGCCGCATCCGACGGGATAGGTCAAGGAGACTACCTGAGAGCTAATTGAAGCCAAGGGCGGGCTACATCAAGGGTGGCCGGCAGCGCTTTTTCTAGACTGCCCCAGGGGCGGGGACGTGCAATGAAGTCCAGTGTCCTCCCCACCCCTCTTACGTGCTGGTCTCCTGTGGTACCCCCAGCCTCCACAAGGGGTCCCTTGGGCGCCGGACACTCTACCCCTCCCTCCCGCCAGAAAAGGAGAGCAGTCCAGAGGATGCTCGATTCTTCTCCCCCTGGCCGGCCCTCCGACTCCCTGGGTCTATTCCCGAACACGGGTTGCTGGCGTCGCAAGTGGAAATCCAACCACTGTGCCAGTGGGCCGACAGATTTATTTGAATTTTGTTGACCGGGTAGGCCCACTGAGACAAAGCTGTCCCTTTTTCAGGGGCGACCCAGGGAATATAAGCATTCCATACATAAGATAAACATTGCTATACAGTGGAAGAAGCAAATTACACTTATTAGTACAGGAAATTAAAACTTATAATGTACAGAGATACATTGTGGCTTGTGGTTATACTCAATATATCATACAATAAATAGTCAGGACAAGGAATCTAAAAATAGACGAGCTTAACATAATTACACAGGATTAGAGCACTAGGTAGGTCTAGTAAAGGCAGTGTGGTACATACACATAAATCTTGCCTATTGAGCATTTTATACATGTATCTAGGAGAATTAAAGAGAGGGGGAAAAAAACATAGGTGAGGAGTTGAAATTGCCGTGCTCAGTAAGACATATGGGGTAGAGGAAGGAGGATGGTGGTTGAGGGAGAGGGCAGGCATAGAAAAGGAGGGAAGACTTGTGGGTGGGAGGGAGGGAGGGCATGTAGAACAAAGTAGGGATTATTTACAGTCAGAATGGAGGCGGAAAGAACGTTGCCTTGTATAATCTTGTAAATTGCGTAAGAGACGTACATGCGAGTAAGTTTGGTGGGAGATTGTTCCATTTTTGAGGTGCAGCAACAGAGGAGGATCTTTCGCAAATAGCTAGTCGAGTCTTGGGTAGTTTTAGGATTGGATACTGAGAGGATCGTAGGAATCTGGTAAAGGGTTTCAGTATGAGTAGGTTAGAGAGACTGGGTGGGGAAGGCAGGTGGATGAGCTTAAAAGTTGTGCAGGGCAAAGGGGATTCAAGATTGGCTTCAAATGATGGCCAGCCCATGATATGAAGCACATTGCTGTGGTGGGTATGTGCAGGGACTGACGCTGCGAAACAAGCTATTCTATGATAGCTTGTCTTGGTCTGTTTAGGTTAGTAGTCTTAGCTGAGTGCAATAGTGACGTGCCATAGAGAAGGCCCGGAAGCAAGGTAGTGGAGGCTATGGTTCTTCTGGTCTGAGGTCGAAGGTAGGGAGCAGTCCAGTATAGGAGGCCTAGCTTCTGATATGTGGATTTTGTGACCTTGTCAATATGTGTCTCAAACGATAGGTGTTCGTCGAGTGTTAAACCGAGGTATTTGAATGACTTTACCCCTTCTAGAGTCTCTCCGGAAGAGTTCTTGATTACCAAAGGAGGATGGGTGGATCTATCAAAAGCAGTGTGGTGAAATAACAGACTTTTTTTTTGATGTTGAGCACCAATAGATTGGTCTTAAACCACGCCTACAACTGCCGGGAATCACTCTCTAGATTGATACTGAAGGAAGAGATGTCATTAGAGGATCTGTAAAGTATGGCATCGTCAGCTTAGAGCTGTAGTGATGCCTTTCCGCAGTTTGATGGTAGCTCGTTGATAAAGATGGAGAAGAGTAGTGGGCCCAGTATAGAGCCCTGGGAATCCCATCCGTGATGAGTGATAGGGAAGACATAGAGCCAGACCATTTGACACATTGTAACCTGTTGGTTAGATAGTTGGCAAGCCAAGAGATAGTGAGTGTATCGAGACCAGTATTGCCGAGCTTAGTTAGTAGAAGTTGGTGATTGATGTGATCAAAGGCCTTCGTTAAGTCCGTGAAAGTGGCCCCTGTCGCAAGCCCCCTGATCCATGGCCTGAAGTATATCTGTTGTGACATGCAGGAGGGCAGATTCAGTGCCATGCAGTCTCCAGAAACCATGCTGGTGTATGGTTAAGGAATCAGTCTGCTCAAGGTAGGAATAAAGTTGTTTGTAGAGTATCCTTTCTTGTATCTTAGCTAGGGGGCATAAGATAGAGATTGGTTGGTAATTCTTTACTAGGTCAGTGGGTCTGTTTTTCTGTATGGGAACAACTACCGCAGCCTTCCATTTGTCTGGTATGGTTTGTGTGAGGAAGGGTCTGTTGAATTATAGTGATACTGGGTGAGCTATTGTAGGAGCTGCTATTTTGAGGAATTTAGGTTAGAGTGAATCAAATCCTGGAGAGCTGTCCGAATTGAGGCCATTTAATAACTTGAGAACCTCGGAACGTGTTGTGAGTTTTAGATGGAAAGGGGGATCATGGACCATAGGGTTTGAGGACTGTGGATGACTGGGTGTGGAAGGCAAGTCAGATTTGTATTTGTCCAGGTCGGTGAAGAAGTTGTTTATGCCTGTAGCTATATCGGAAGGGCAGGATAGTGTTTCACCCTTAAAGATCATAGTTTGGGCGATAGTGCGTTTTAGGGACATGGATATGTTGTTCATCCACACTGTCTGGCAGGTTCCTTGCCACTTTAAATCTTGCCGGAAGGTCTTCAAGCTGGCTCCTCCTACCCACCCGGGTGGTAAAACTCTCGGCTCCACCCCATGATGCCAGATCTTCCTTACCGCTTGGAAGCTCAGGTTCCCTCCTTAACGCTCTGCTTGTAGACTGGATCCTATTTTTTCGGTTCGCCCGAAACTTATTCTCAAATTTTCAAGACTTCTGTCAAATTACTCCCTTGCGGCTGTGATGGACAAATCGACTCCCGGATTTCGGCGGTGCCCATGTGGGCAGAAAATGTCCAGGACGGATCCGCACTCCATGTGCGTCTACTGCCTCGGCCTAGACCATGACCCGCAGGCCTGCGAGTTATGCCATTCATTTCCGGCCAACGTCCTGGAAGACCGACTGCCCGGTTACAGCTGGGCGCCCACCCCGAGAAGCGCTACCCGCCGGTGAAGTCGATGGAGGTCTGCTGGCCGGTTACCGCGGCGGCTGGCTCGGCTGAGCAACTTGAGCAGATGATCGCCCTCGAGGAGGAGGTGGCACAGGCTGCATCATCCTCTTCCTCGGTCGCGGCATTTATCCCGCTCTCTCTGGGTACCTCCTGTTCAGCTTCTTTTAAGGAGCTTTGCCAGTCTCTTTCCACGAAGGGAGAGGGGCCATCGGGACGTTCTTCTCGGTCCAAAAAGAAGGACTCAAAATGTAAGTCCCACCGTTGGCGTTTGTGGGAGCGGAGAGGTCCCTTTCCTGACAGTCGACACTCTACTTCGGGTCGAGGTCGCAGCTAAGGCCGCTGGCTTCACGGTGTCCCCATCAGGTCAGCTGGCCGAGACACCCGCTGACGCTGTCGAGATTTTTCTCAATCGCCGGACGGGCTGTCGACTGGTGAAGCCGACAACCCTTCTTCACCGGTTCCCCCAGTGGAGACTGAGGACTTGCCTGCGCCTCCGGTGCCGGAGTCCCCAGTCAAGGCTTCCGAGCAGAGGGAAGAGCGGGTGTACCCCGCTCCTTCCCAGACCTGTCCTCGGAAACACCGAGGATCTCGGTCTCGGTCTCGGACATCGTCTCGGTCCAGCCGATCCTGCCGACATCGGCGGTCTCGGTCTCGGCACCGAGCAACGGCACCGCCTGCGCTCGCTCTTCCTCCTTGGAAGAGGAGAGGCTTCAGCGCAAATTGCGTCGATGCTACGAGGACCTGATGTGGCAGCAGTTACTTCTGTCCGGGAACAAGCTGACACCGTTGCCTTCCCCAGCCATCAAGTGGCTGTCACCCGAGCGGCCGAAACAACCCCTCGTTGTAGTTAGGGTGCTCAAGCCTGGGCCAGTTGTTCGGCCGAAACCAGCTGCCCCACCAGTTGTGGTGGAACCTCTGCCTCCACAATCAAAATCGGGGGCGCCGACCAAGGACTCTCGGTCGGGTCAGGGCCTGCCCCACAGGTTGTCGGTCACCCTCACTCCCGACCGTCCTCGGCAGCTTGAGGGTGACTCAGGCCCCAGGCAGCTCTTCGTTGACTCCTCCCTGTTCTCCAGGCCCATTGACCTGGAGTCCTCCGGGGGCCAGTCGATGGATGAAAGCCCATTGTCCTTCATGGGTCTGCTTCGCTCATCTCGAGTCTACCAGGATGCAGCTCGAGCTCGTATCCAAGCGGGCCGTATCCCCAATGGAGATACTGGACCGAGGATTCACCCACGAGGCCTTTCGGTGGCTGAAGCCATTGTTGGCCCAGTCTTGGAGCTCTGGCAGTGGCCTGCTTCCTGTCCTGTAGCCTTCGGCCAGGATGGCCAGGAAGTATCGCGGTCCCTACCGGCTCTTTGTCCAGTTTTTCGGAACACCCCTCCGCCGAGGGATTGGTCACCGACAGCGTTTTCCGGTGTTCTGGGAACGCTAGGGATGTGGATAAGCCCCCCGACAAGGAGTCCAAAAAGCTGGACTATACTGGGCGCAAGGTGTACGCTGTGTCATCCCTTGGCCTCCGCCAGGCCAGCTCGGCCGTGCTGATGGCACACTTCTCCCACGCCCTCATGGGCTCCCTGGATGAGGTGATCCCTCATCTCTCGGCCGACCTGCAGACCACGGTCAGGCAGGTACGGGACCAGGGAAGGGCGGTGGCAAAGCAGCAGCTCCAAACTGCTCTGGACATTGGATACTCCTGTGCCAGATCAGTTGCGGCCGCGGTGGCCATGTGCCGCAGAGCATGGCTGAGGATATCCACCTTCATGGCGGATACCCAGCATAAACTGGCGGATATCCCCTTCCTGGGGACCGACCTCTTCGGCCCTGGAGTGGAAGGTCACCTCCAGCGGATCGAAAAGTCCAGTGCCGCTCTGGACTCAGTTACCTCTGCCCAGAAGAACAAGGGCCGTCGACAACAGCAACATAAGTCCTTTCGACCTTCTGCGCCTGCGGCACGTCCGGCCCAACAGCACCAGCACCAGGGCCAGCAGGCTCACGCTTGGCACCCCAAACCCAAGCCTGCGGCTTCCTTTAATAGGAAGCAGGGAGGAAAAGGCCCAGGAGGTCCCTTGGCCGGGCCCTCCTCTAAGCCTGCCCATTGAGGGGTGTCGCCCCCAGCCTCGTCACTCCCCCCGGGTTCCTCCCATGGGGGAACGGCTCCGCCACTTCCTTTCCGCCTGGTCCGTTATCACCACGGACCGCTGGGTGTTGGAGGTGGTAGGAAAGGGCCTGCCCCTGGAGTTCGAGCAGGCCCCGCCCTTCCGAGCCGTCACCCCTCGGGGGGGCTACGGGGTCCGCAGCCAATTTGTCGGCTTGCCGAGCCGATATCGCCCTGCTCCTCGAAAAAGAGGTGATCAGGAAGGTTGCGGATCCCTCTCCAGACCCGGGGTTTGTGTCCAGGTACTTCCTGGTCCCAAAACGGACGGGGGGGCTGGTGCCCCATTCTCGACCTGCACAACCTGAACAGGTTCCTAAGGTCTCAGACCTTCAGGATGGTCACTCTGGCTCAGATAATCCCATCCTTGGAACGAGGCATGTGGTTCTGTTCTCTGGACCTCCAGGACACATTCTTTCACGTCCCAATTCATCCATCCCACCAGAGATTCCTCCGCTTCAGGGCAGAGGGATCCCTCTACGAGTTCCGGGCCATGCCCTTCGGCCTTTCCCTAGCTCCCAGGGTCTTCACCAAATGCATGGCAGTGATGACAGCATTCCTGTGGCGCTGAAGGGTCCGGGTGTACCCCTACCTGGACGACTGGCTGATTGCAGCCCCCTCCAGAACGGAGGTGGAGCGGTCCAGAGATCTGGTCCTCCAGGTTTGCTTTCAGGTTGGCCTTTTCATCAATGAGGCCAAGTCGGAACTCGTGCCAAAGCAGGTGATCCAATTCATTGGGGCAGAGCTCAACTCTTTTCGAGCCAGAGCATGGTTCCCGGTGGACAGGGCCGTGGTTCTTTCCTCCTTTGCCCAATCATTTCAGGTTGGGCAGTTGCGCCCTGCCTGGGACTTCCTGTGCCTCATGGCGGCCTGCACCAGCGTGGTCCGTTGGGCCCGTTGGTACATGCGTCCCCTGCAGTGGGGACTGGCCAGCCAGTGGTCACAGCAATTCGATCCGCTGGATCAGCTAGTGACAGTGACCCAGGGGATGTGGAATGCTCTCCAGTGGTGGACCATTGCAGCACATCTGCCGGAGGGCATCCCGTTTGTCCGCCCCAAGCCGACGGTCTCTCTATTGACCGATGCCTCTTTGATGGGTTGGGGTGCCCATCTGGGGCAGCACAGAGCACACGGCCTCTGGTCCCCTCGGGAGTCCCGATGCCACATCGACCTGCTGGAGCTTCGAGCAGTTCGTCTAGCCCTCACCGCCTAGCTCTGTTTCTACGGGGTCAAGTGGTTCAGGTCCAGACGGACAATACCACGACCATGTACTACCTAAACCGCCAGGGCGGGACGTGCTCCATGCCTCTGTGCAGGGAAGCTGTCCGCATTTGGTCACTTGTGCGCAGCCTGGAGGCGGATCTCCTTGCCATTCATGTGGCAGGAGCCTCCAACACCCTGGTCGATGCCCTAAGCCGGATAGGGGCTGCGCCCCACGAGTGGTCTCTCTTGCCGGAGGTAGTACAAGATCTGTTCTCCCACTGGGGCACGTCTCAGGTGGACCTGTTTGCCTCCAGGGAGAATGCGAAGCTGAGACTGTTTCATGCCCGCCCCCAGCAGGGCTCGCTGCAGGGGGATGCCTTCTGAGGCCGTGGACCCCGGGCCTCTTCTACGCCTTTCCCCCATTTCCCTTGATCCACAAGGTGCTTCTCAAGGTGAGAAGGGACAAGGCGCAGGTGATTCTAGTAGCCCCAGTCTGGCCCCGCCAGTTCTGGTATCCAGATCTCCTCAGTCTCAGCTCCAGGCTCCCGAGGCAGCTTCCAGCCCGCCCGGACCTGATCTCAGTCAATCAGGGGAAGGTATTCCATCCAGACCTTCAATCCCTGCACCTGACGGCCTGGTTGCTGAGCGGCTAGAGTTCCAGGCCTTGTGTCTTTCCGACAAGGTCCTCAACGTCGTTGAGGCATCCCGTAAAGAGTCAACAGAGAAAATGCTACTCCTTCAGATGGAAGAGATTCTCCATTTGGTGTCAGGGCAAGGGCCTGGACCCTTCCTCCTGTTCATTGGCAAGCATTCTGGACTACCTGTGGTCCCTTTCTCAGCAAGGGCTTCGGTCGACGACCCTTAAGGTGCACCTGGCAGCCATCTCTGCTTACCTGGCGTGGGCCGGGAAGCAGTCGGTGGCGCAGGAGAAGGTGGTCGGGCGCTTTTTCAAAGGCCTTGACCACATATCCCCTGTGGTGCGAGAACCTCCACCTCCGTGGGATCTACTGCTGGTATTGGCTAAGCTCATGGGCAAGCCATTTGAAATGATGCACAGGTGTGACATCTCTCACCTGTCGTGGAAGACTGCCTTCTTGGTGGCTATCACGTCAGCCAGAAGGATGGGAGAGCTCCAGGCATTTTCCATCGAGTCTCCCTATCTGGTCTTCCACAGGGACAAGGTTGTCCTGCACCCCCACCCAAAATTCCTTCCGAAGGTGGTGTCGGAGTTTCACCTTAACCAGCTGTTGACTCTGCTCGTGTTCTACCCCAATCACACCTCAGAGGCTAAATATAGGCTCCATACTTTGGACCTAGGCTAAACACTACAAGGGCGGGCGGCTGAAGTTGAGGAGAAGTTCGCCAGCTGTTTGTCACCTACGCTGAAGCTGCACCTGGCAGACCTGCAGCCAATGCGACGATAGGCTGGTGGGTCACCTCCTGCATAGATCTCTGCTGTAGGTTGGCGGGCATGGAGCCTCCCAGAGGGATAAGAGCTCATTCTACCCGCCATACCGCTGCATCGGTGGCTGCTTCCAGGGGCGTCCTTATCCAGGAAATCTGCAGGCTGCTACCTGGAAGTCAGCACACACCTTCATCACCCACTACCACATCGACCTTGAGTCACGCCGGGATGCTGGCTTTGGGGCCTCGGTTCTCCAGTCTTTATTTCCCAAGTAGGGGGTGTGCGCCTTGCCTCCCTCCTCCCAGAGAACTGCTAGGAGTCTGCCAGACAGTGTGGATGAACAACATATCCATGTCCCTAGAAATACAGGTTACTCACCTGTAACAGGAGTTCTAGGAATGGTATATGTTCATCCACACGACCCACCCGACCTCCCCGGCTTCGATGCACAACCTGGCTTCCAGCGGGCTAGATCTGGTGTCGTGGGGCGGAGCCGAGAGTTTTACCACCCGGGTGGGAGGGAGGAGCCAGCTTGAAGACCTTCTGGCAAGATTTAAATCGGCAAGGAACCTGCCAGACAGTGTGGATGAACAACATATACCATTCCTAGAACTCCTGTTACAGGTGAGTAACCTGTATTTCTCTGCCATTGAGTAAGGAGTTAATATGAGACCAGAAGCTTCCTGGGTTAGCAAGATGTGTTGTCTGCAGGGAATGGAAATAGTCCCGCTTGGCTTTGTTAGTTTTACAGGTATTCTGTAATTGCCTGTAGGAGTACCAGTCAGCTTGTAGTCCTGATTCCTTAAAGGTTTTCCATGCTTTATCATGAGAGTGCATCAATTGCCTGTGGTCCCGGGATAGCCAGGGGGAGTGGTTGCCTTTGGTGCGCCTTAATTTGAAAGGGGCATGCATGTCCAAGATGGAAGTGAAGATGTGGCCGAAGTATTCCAATACCTTATTAATGTCAGGAAGGGATGTAATGAGTGACCAATTGAAAGCGGCGGGATTGAAGCTTGTCCAGTCCCGAGTTTTTATGGTTTTAGGTGGAGGAGGTTGGAAATTGTTCCTCCAAACACAATAGGTGGGGAGGTAGTCGCTAAAAAGAAGAGTGACCAGGGGTAGAATTTAAGGAAAAAAACGTATTCTTGACAGATTACCAGATTCAGAATTTTGGTATTCCACCATGAAATTTGGTATTCTGCCCAATTTTCATAGGTTTTCATATTTTTAAAGGTAGAACATTTAAAATACCAAAATCCTCACCCCACATTGCCTGAGGTGGAGGGGCTGTTGGGGAATTCTCCATCCTTTCCTGGCCAACATCTCCCTTTACAACACTGTACCTATTTCCCCACCATGTTTGTTCAGCACCCCCAAAAAAGCATGGTCACTCTCACCTTGTCCAACCCCAAAGTGGCGCAGCTTGGTATGCTCAGTGGCTATCTGTAAGTTTCCAATCTCCCCCCCAGCAAGTGTCTCAGTCAGTTGTTGTCAGTGCATCCACTGCACCATCACCCTTGACAGCTATTGGCATACCTTCGGTGTCACTTATCCACCTTGCCCACTCTCCAGCTACAGGAGTACTATAGCCTCTTAGTCTGGAGGTGTCACTCACCCACTCACTCCCCAGCTAATGGATAGCCACTGGTGGCATCACTCACCCATCTTGACCCACCGCTACCTACTAAGTGGCATAGCCTCTGGTGCTGTCACTCACCCACTCTCCCCAGCAAGTCTTGCAGACACCTGTAGTGTCACTGCCACCCTGAACCCCACCCCAGCTACTGGTGTAGCCTTTGCTTTGTCATTGACCCTTTTCACAACAAGTCTTGCAGACACTGGACTGTCACTCACCCACTTTGCCCCCTGGATCCTCCCCATCAAGGGTCATAAGTAAGCAATAATACTGATAGAGTGGGTGGTATTTGGGAATACTGGTCCGCCCAGGGGCGTAATGAGGCCTGACACCGCAGGTGATGGGCCTAATAGCCCCTGTAAGGTCCAGTATTCCTCAGTACCATCCACCCTGAAGGGTATTATTGCGTTTAGAAAATGGGCTACCATATTTTGTGTGTGTGGAAAAAAATATATTTTTTATGTTTCATGTTTAAACTCTTAGCTGTTTGGTTTTATTTATTTTCTTATAAATTAGTTTCTCCACCTGCATTTAAATGCTGTGTCCTTTTGAGGTGGTTATCATGGTTCCCTGCCCCACCCCTGGCAGGAGTACGGGTGGCTTTCTTTCATGGATACTGCCATCCCTTAGTCGACTTTTTTCCGCAACCAGAGGAGAAAGTAAATACCTGTATGCAGTGGCAGCACTGAAAAAAGCTTGAAAACGAACATCTCCTGCTTCCATCACTGGAACGCCCAATCATAGTAAGTTCTGCACTGCGCCGAAGTGCCTGTGAGGAGACATGTTTTCGTGGAGGCATGAGGCAGTCCGGTTTACAGAGCAACCTGGGAGAGATGGCTTTATTTACTTGTGGGAGGTATGGCAGGCAGCGCAGGCAAGCAGCACATGTGAATTTCAATGCTAGGGAGAAGCATGCACTGCCGTTTTGAAATCCGTGCTGCCGACGTGAAGCCAATAAGATTGACGGCTTCCTTTTTCTTTCCATCATTTTTTTAGGTATGGTAGTCATCAGTGGTTTATTAAGCTTAAAAAGAGGATGGGAGTGACGAGTGAAGTGCCTGTGAGGAGACAGGTTTTCGTGGAGGCAGGAGGCAGTCAGGCTAAGCCTGCAAAAAAGCAGGTGTTTAAAGAGCAAGTGCTTAGTAAGGATGTATACCTTAAAGAATGAATGTTTGGGGCCTTTAGATGCCTCTGCAGTCATTCAGTTTGCTTTTATGTTTTTCTTTACTTGCATTTTCATCATTTTATTTGTATTTTACCAACTGCTCATAAAAAATAATCCAATGGAATTCTTGTATTATGATGTCAGAAAAGTTTTACTGGCAAGGCTGACAGTGTTATTTCAATGGGAAACTTCAAATCTGTTTTCAAGTGTTTTATGTAAAATTATACCATGGCAGAAATCCAAACTGCCAACAGCTGTATTTTGATTGGCTGGCTGGCACCTTTCTGTCGTGGTAAATCCATGATATACCCACGGCAAAGGTGCCAGTCAGCCGCATCAAAACCCCACCCCAAAGTCACTCCAACATTCTGAAAACAACAAGTGGCAAACACACAGACAGTACAGCGCAGACATGCTCAGTAGCCGCCTCGTAATAAAACTACAGCGGCTGCCAAAGCACCCAGAGGCAGTACCATCCTTTACAACCGGGAAAACAATTATTTAAACTGCCACCTGCCTCACTTGGCTGCTACTAGCGGGACCCGGGGATCGGTGGCTCCTGCTTTTGTCCTGCCGCTGCCACTACATAGTGCTTGGCGCAATTCATTGAATGCAGACTTCACGTCTTGCAGCAGAAGTCCCCCAGCCGCAGTATTTACATGACCTCTGGTAGAATACTACACAAAACACCTCTGCCACAATACTTGTCCTCTCTTGTACTCCCGAACTGCGAGGTCCACCTCACAGGCGACACCCATCCTGTGTAATTGACGTCGGCACCACATGGGAGACGGGGGAGGAGGCTGGATTAACAGCTGGACAGCCCCAGCAACACGGGACTATTTAACATTGAGAAAGGACACCTTACCTGAAAATTAATAAAAAACAATTTTTTTTTACTTTTTAATATATATTTTTTTAATCCTTTCCTTCCTTCTCATGGTATAATCACAATAAACCACTCGGGTGTGGATTATGGGGGGATTTACCATGGCTGGCGAGGATTTGACCACTTGGCTGCCCCTCATGGCCAAACCACACCGGCCGTGGTAAATCCCCTCATAACCCACACCCTCTCATGGTTAATCCCCCCCATAACCCGCACCCTCTCGTGGTTTATTGCTTAAATAACACTTCATAATTCCAAAATATAATATATTTTACAGAAATATGTGATTTTGGATAACCTGTGATCTTTTGCTATAATTTAGTAGGTGACATTTTCTTCATAACCAGATTTTACTTTGGGAAGAAAAGAGAAGTCAACTATTTTAAAAATTGTAAAATCATACAGAGGGACAACAATAGTGCAAACATATAAAAGGCAAAGTTTGTTACCGAAAGAATTATCTATTTCTTTTGAAAAAGGGAGAACCATATATTTAGTTTCTTGTTGAAATACATTGGTCTCCTAAGTAGCTGGCAGCTTCTGACATCGTAATACCACAATTCTGTTGAATTCTTTTTTTACCAGCAGTGTGAAACGCAAAGGTGAAAACTCACTTGTTTGACTGCACTAAGAAATATTTTATTATAAAAATAAAAAAAATTACACATCAAAATACAATAAATAAAACAGCCAGTTGTCTATTTATTAGAAGTAAACACCTGCTCTTTAAAAAATGGAGTTGATCTTCCCTGTGTCAGTCTTCACCATTCATCACAGGTGAGTGATTGGCCGGAGACAAGCACCCCGCGGGAGCTTTTTTTTTTTTTTGTAGGAGGGAGGAGCCATCGCCGTAGCCCATGAGGCCAACGTATTGCGTGGTGCTCGTGGGTTGGCCAGTAATGACCATTGGCTCCTCCTCCACCTCAGTTCTGCTTCTCCCACCATAGAGACAGCACCTCACCTGCAGCTAGCATTTGCTTCTACGCCATTGCAGCCTAGTTCGACGGTTCAAGCCTTCGAAGCCTCTGAGTCGTCGCTCCTCGGAGCCATCCTTCTCGATGCTGAACTTCAATTCCGATACTGCTCAACTCTGCCTTGGTTCTGCTGCCCACTCAGCACCATTTATCGACTTACTAGTAAGATCTTTCCTTTTTATTAAGCGGTGTCGAGTCTTTACTTTTTTTTTTTTGCTTTAGTTACCGTTGCGTCGTGCCTGGTCCTAAGGACAAGAAATGTTCTTCTAAAAAAAAAATGGGCCTGCCTCCTATGCGTCTGTGTCCCTGCGGCTGGCAAATCTCCATTACTGACCGGCAAGATGTTTGCCTCATCTGCCTTGGACCCCAGTATGACATGGACACCTGCAACGCCTGCTTCTCTATGGACCGCCGCATTCATTCTGGAGCACCAAGTGTTGAAGGTCGGCAGGGCTCGGCCGACTTTTAGGGGGCGTCGTCACTCTTGTCCATCCAAGCGTAGGACCCTTAGCCCTTCCTCCGGGTCCCTTCCCAGGCCTACGTGGTCCAGTGAAGAGGGGACCTCCTCTTCTAACCTTGCCATGGAGGAGGACTCTACCATGGTGCTGGAGGTCCGGTCTGGCTCCACTCGGGGCTGGGAGCACCGCTGTAGCAGTCACCTCTTCTGAGTTGCAGGCTCCCCCATTGTCGGGGCCCATGGCTGCGTGTCCCAGTGTGGGGCATTCCTTGGCACCGCCTCAGATCCTGGAGCCGTTCGAGGCTCTGGTGATCGAGGCACCACAAGGGGTGCAAGCCGGCCCGTGGCGCCACAGGCTGGAGAGCCCCTGGGGCCACCGGTCCAGAGCTGTTCTGGATCATCTCCTCTTCAGAGCCAGATGATTTGGAGGCTGATCCAGACTGGCAGCCTGACTCCTCGGAGTCGGAGAGTTCTCCATGGCCTAGCACTCATGTGCCTCCCCAGGTGCTCCCACCTGCGGCTCCGGTGACTGCAGCCTGCACCAACTCTCAAGCAGATGGTGGCTTGAGGGGGCAGGTGCGGGCTGGCAGTTCTACTGCTATGGGTGCGGTGGTCTGGGTATTGGGAGAGGGGTCAGCTGCCGTTCCTGGTGCCATCCTCTTTCTCAAGGTCAAGACTGAATCCCCCTCCTCTGCGAGTCTGCGGAATTGGGGGGTTCTTTAGCACAGGGTGCGAGGAAGAGGTCTTCCTCGGAGTTGGCAGGGTTGAGGGGATGGGGCGAGGGGCAGCGGCACCCGGGGAGGAGTCACAGTGCTGAGCCCAGGTTCTCTCCCTCATCTTCTTCAAAGGAGTCCTCATTGTGTAGGGCTAGCTACTGCCCCTTCTGGATCCATGCGCCCCGTCCTTCTATATAGGGAAGCTTGCCTCACAGGGCTCTCTGTCCCAGCCGCTTTACTTTTTTCTCTAGGATGGTGACTTTGCAGACCTGCGGATTCCCTGTTATGCCAGGATTGCCTGTTGGGTCTTCCAGCCCTTGCAGAGGCACGTCACATATGGTGATAGGTTTTCCCTTGCCTTTGCATCCAGCTCTTCCTCTCCTAGATCATGTGGGTCCTTCGGGGCCTTTGACCTGGGAACAGTTCAGATCCTGGGCTGCGGACTTCCCCCAGTACGTTAGGGCTATGAATGAACAGGTCTTTCAACCGGTTCCCCCTCTGCAGCCGGAGTCCGAATCCGCAAGTTCCTCGGTCTCCTCGTCTTCCTCCCCTGAGCAAGAGGAGTCTTCCGTCCACGTATCCTCTGACACTGATCAGGCCCAGTATCAGCGCTTCCTAGCGAGACTGGTCAGGGATTTGCACATTACCTGTTTTGCCCGTCAAAATACTGAGCTTTCGATGCAAGCTTTCTTGGGCGAGTTCGGGGCACGCAATTTGGTGGTCCCCTACTGGCCAGTTCCCTTCCAGGAGGGGTTGTACAGCACCTGGCAGCTTCCGTATGCCACAGTTCCAACACCCATGGACTGCCGGAGACGGTATTGCACACCCCAGGGGTCGCCAGGCTCTCTGCCTCATCCCACTTTGGGATTAATGCATCTGGACTGCCCTACCGGGCATAGATGCCTGGTCTGCTGCTGACCCCCAGATCCTGACTCTGTGGAGTTCGATCATCTGGGGTGGAGAGTTTTCTCCTCTGTGTGGATGATTCTGTCCATTGCATCAGGCACACCACGCTGCCTATAACAGGTATCTATGGGCGATGCTGGGCCAGGTGCTAGCATCGCTGCCCGATTTGGAGGCTACCCGGCAAGCCATAGCCCTCTCTGCTATATGTCTGGAGCTGGCAAGGCACCAGTCAAGGGCATCTTACGACGCCAGTGAAGTCGCTTCATGACCTGCAGGGACAGCAGTCTGCATTTGGTGGATGGCATGACTTTGCCCTTCGAGGTTGGCCTGGTGTAGATTACTGGCCTCCTCCTCCTCCTTCCGGAGGACACATCTCTTTTCCCGCAGGGCGAGACGGGAACTACAGGGGTGCTTTCCTTCCCCCAGGGGACCCTGCCTTGCCCTGATCAGTCCCAGGCCTAACTGGTTGGTGGAGTGTCTCCTCCTCACGGGGAGCTGAGGGATGCTATTCTGCCACGGAATTATTGGGCCCCCTCTGGGGGGACTCGGTACTCACCCACCAATGATGAATGGTAAAGATTGACACGGAAGATATGAAAATTACGTACCTGTAATTCTTGATCTTCCTGTGTATCTTCACCATTTATCACCGAATCCCACGCACCTTCCCCTCACAAGGCCTCAGTCCCTGGACCAGGCCCCTTCCCTGCTCACCATCCTCCACGGAGATCTGGTTGAGTTTTTCCCTTCCCTCTTCTCCTTGTGATCTCTCCCTAGGAGACATCTGAGAGGTTCTCATAGGATGGCGAGTAGGGTCTCTGTCTGGGCTAATTTGGGGACTTCTGCTGGTCCTTCCCCCTTGTCCTGGGTCTGATCCCTGGGGTCAACTAACCCCTTGGGGGTGAGCTGACTCTTGGGTCCCCTGGGATTGGGGGGGGGGTTGGGCTGACTGGAACTCCCTTCCGCTCCGCCTTTTGTTACTTCTGTTCCTCTCCTCCTTCCCCTTTGGGGGGGGGTATGTTAATAGATGGAGTCGTCCCCCCTAGAACCCTGTGGGTTCTCCTGGTGAAGTAATGGGGAGGGGTGGGGAATACTCTTAAGAGTTAGGGCTGGGAGGGGGGGGACCTTCTCCATCTCATCAGGATTCTTTCCTGAGTTCTGCCTTGGTAACTTTCTAGGTGATGGGCTGTTGCCTCCTGGAAGATCTGCTCTTGCAAGCCCTGTGCCCTGGATGGGTGTTGGTCCCTCCTCTCTCCTTTTCTCTCCCCTTAATTTCTCTTTCTTGCCCCCTCTCTCTTCTCTTCTCTTTCCTGCCCTTTTTGGCCATTCAGGGACTTAGGCCTTTTCGACCCATCCCCTCCCAGGCCCTCCTCCTCCTCCACCTCTGGTCAGCCTATCCTTTTTCAGTTTATATCCTTTCCTTTTGCTATCCCTCGGGCTCCCTTGCTCTTCTCTGCCATCTTTTTTCCTTCTGTCTCTCTGGCATGCAGAACTGAGGTGGAGGAGGAGCCAACAGCTGTTGCTGGCCAACCCGCGAGTGCAATGCAATGCGTCGGCCTCGTGGGCGGCACCGGCTCCTCCCTCCTACAAAAAAAAAAAACTCCCTCGGGGTGCTTGTCTCTGGCCAGTCACCCACCCGTGATGAATGGTGAAGATACACAGGAAGATCAAGAATTAGGGTAGGTACGTAATTTTCATTTTCTGTTTAAAGAAAATGGGAGTTCATAAGCAGGTAATTTGTTGTGCATCAATGAAGTGGGGTGCTTCAATTAGGAGGAGTACTATTTTTATTTTTAAGCAATCAGCACGATTGTAGTGAGGAACTGCTGTGGGACTTTAACTTTCGCTCCCCCTGAACATAGAGACATGTTGCTGGGTTGCTCTAGCTAGTTCATTGGCCCGGCTTTTGAATGAGCAGGACCCGCGAGTACCTATGTTTATATTTAACAATGTGCAGTGAAACAAAAGCTGCAATTTCATTTTAAGAACGTGTTTGTTTGTTTTTGATGGTTTGGCTCCAAGGTGCCTGTTGGATTTGAGTTCTCTCAGGTGGGGGGCTGCTGTGGCCTAACATTTTGCTTGGAAATCTCCGTTACTGTTAAGAAGAAAAAAAAAAAAAATGTCAGGTCTGTCATTTGAAGAATGGCAGTGCCCATTGATACCGGTGATGAGGTCAGTTTAGGCTGGCACCTTTAATGCCTGGGCTCTGTTGTCTGATAGACACCCACCTTGGCAGGGCTATCAGCCAATTGAAGCTCGGAGATATTTTGGCCCATTTTCTAAACACAGATAGGAAATGGTTGGGACATCATTAATAAAGATTAATCCAAAATCATTGTCTGGTGTCTTTTTTTATAGTCAGCCGTGTTTATGCTAAAATCTATCTGTTTTTTCGTGCCAGCACTGTCAGTACAGCAGAAGCCACTTCTCTGGGATGGCCTAGTGGCTGCCCTTTCATCCTAATTAAGTGGCTGTCTTGATCGTTAGAAGTGCTTTTTACGTTGGTTCAACGCATGCGCAAACCAACGTATTGTTGCAATACAGGATCTTGGGTGTGTGTCGCTGCCGAGCCTATTGCAGTACACAAAACCAGGGGCTTGTAATGGGCTCAGCAGTCGGCATCAGTGACCACTCGGTGTGGTCCTGATGCAACTCTGCTAGGTGGGCTTGAACGGTCATGCACTTCAAAGGGCTGAAGCTGCTCCAATCAGAGAAGGCTTGGTTCCTTTGATTTGCAAAACGCCCACGTCAGTATTTATTTATTTATTTGAATTTTGATAACCGGATGGGCCCACTGAGACAGTGATGTCCCCTTTTCAGGGGCGACCCGGGAAACAGTGAAAGGGGAAGTCTTGCAACAACAGCTTAAAAAAAAAAACAAATCTCCTTCCTAGACCAACAGGCCCCCCCCATCCTCTTCAGTGTGGGACACTGGGTAGCCCACTTCCAGTGTCTCCAGCTGTCCTTCAGCCCAGTATGGTGTCCCCCCAGCAGTGTGCTCTCTTCATCTAAGGTTTGCCAACAGCGGGGTGCCCAATCCACGTGTCGGCAGTAGCCCCCCTCCCCCTGACAGTGAGGAACACTAGGTAGCCCACTCCCAGTGTCCCCAGTTGTATACTAAATCCCCATATTATTGCTGTGTGCAACACTGGGGAGCCCACTCTGAGTGTTCCCAGTATGTACCCCCCTCCCCCAAGCAGTGTTGCTGTGTTCCCCCTTATGTTTGCCGAGAGCGGGGTGCCCAATCCCCCGTGTCCCCAGTAGCCCCCCTCCCCGCGGTGTGGGACACTGCAGCCTACCCCAGTGTCCCCTAAATGTATAATGTACCTGTAAAAAGAAAACAGTCCCCTGACGCCTTTTTTAACTTTTTATATAAACGGTCCTCGTCATCTCCCTACGCCCCCATCCCCACCCTCCCTCTGCGTACTACTCTCCCCTTACTCCCTTACCCCACACTTACCTCCAGAGATTACGGCTGCAATCTTCCCTGTGCCGGGAAACGTCTGCACTCTTCAAAGCCAAACCGAGAACTGAAGAATCAAAGGTAAGCGCTGTATAATGGCGGTCAGTGGGGCTTTCAACTTAAGTTGATATCTCAGCCATTTTTAGGAATTTTAACCCCAAATTCTCAACATGGGGTTCTTGAGACCCCACCTCATGAACACTGACATGGTCATCTCGTTAATCGGTCCCGAAAGGTGATTTTGCGGTCGCTGCACTGAATCACCTTTTGGGACAGATTAACGAGATGACAGTACCAGTGTTCATGAGGTGTGGTCCCAAGAACCCCATGTTGAAAATGTGGTGACAAAAGTCCCAGAAATGACTGTGTTACAAGCGTGCATTGTGCAGTTTATATGCACGCTCGTAACTTCACCAATTTTTAATATTTTCACTCCAGATTTTCAACATTGCTATTTTTTCATGCCTCCTCATGAACAGTACAGCAGTCATTTTTTTACATCCTGCCCGAAATGTGTGTTCGCACCTGTGGCGCAGAATGGCGTGGTAGCTTTGAAGAAACAACTTTCAGGATGAAATCACAGTGCCAGTGTTCATGAGAGGCGGTCTCAAAAAGCCCATGTTGAACATTTGGTGAAATAGTTCCAAAAAAGACCGTGTTACAAGTGTGCATTGCGCATGTTCTAAGCACGCACGTAACTTCAACAATTTTTCATATTTTTACTCCAGATTTTCAACATAGCCATTTTCATGCTTCCTCATGGACAGTATACAGCCGTAATTTTTCACATCCTGACCAAAACATGTTTTCGCACCTGTTGCGCAGAATGGCGCAACTGCTTTGCAAAATAAACTTTCAGGACAGATTAACGAAATGACAGTGCCAGTGTTCATTATGTGGGGTCCCCAAATGGCCATGTTAAAAATTTGGTGAAAAAATTCCTGAAAATGCCCAAGTTATGTGCATCCGTTGAATTTATTCTATACATGCACATAACTTTGCAGGATTCGGACCCTGCGCTCCCACAGTAAAATAAGGATACTATTATATTATCTCAAAAAGAAGGGAAGTTAATTGCAAAAAACTATGTTAGCGCTGGGAAATTCGATGTTAGGGTTCCTACTGCTACCCCTCGCCCTCCACACACCAACAGGCATCGGGGTGTGCCATGGGGTTGTCAGGCCTAACTCCCACCGCATTCTATTGTACTGTACCATGTCAGCTTGTTTACAGATGGAATGGGGTGAGAGTTGGACCTGATGACCCCATGGCATGACCTGGTGCCTGTTGGTGTGTGGGGTGGTGGGGTGGGAACCCTAACATTGAATTTCACAGCTTCTGATGATCTAATAAAAACCCTAACTGATGCAGTAACGTACTTTTTTTGCAATGTGATCTGCTGGCTATACTATAGCAACAAGCAGCATAGCTTCATTCATTAGAAGCTGGCGCTCTGCAGTGGAGGGGAGAGGGTTGTGCTGTGTTGGATCAGCAGGCAGTGGCAATTACCTTCTCCTAATAAGGAGAATTGGGTGTGGGGGGGGCGGTGGACGGACGGAGTGGTCAGGTCACTGCTTGTTGTTGCTGGGGGGGGGATTTCTTTGTATTCTTGGTGCTGCTGCCTCTTACTTAAATTTGGGGGATTACTCTGCATTCTTGGCGCTGCTGCCACTCACTTAAATTAGTTCATAAGATGGCGCCGGCTGTGGAGGCAAGTGGGTTCTGCCGGTCCCATTAAAAAAAAATTTTCAGAAAAAAAAAATTGTGGGTGCTGGGTGCATAGGAGGGTGGGATTTAAATAGGTGTTACTGAAAGAAGTTGCTGCCTTGAAAGTACCTAAGGCTGTGGGACCAGATGAGGTACACTGCGGGGTATGAAGGGAGCTCAGGAAAGTGCCAGTGTTAAACAAGCAACCAATGTTCGGCATTGACAAATGCTTGTTTTCTTATTTATTTATTTATTTATTAAAAGTATCGGAGTACACCTTTGAGCCACTGGCTCATTTACAAAGGTTCCATGTCTTGGTACATTTCGAGCAGACAACAGTTTAACAAAAAATGTGTTACAAGCAAATAAGATGAACGATAGGAGCATCCAGTGGCCTTACCTGGGATTAAAACGGCTAGTAACAATAAAACAAGCAATACTGTACATTGAACAACATGTGGCACTTGTATATAGTTGATTGTGTTTCTGTGTCCAGCGATGCTCAGCTACACATCCCTGCTATCCCCTCGGAAACGAAAGTAACTGTACTGTATATGTCAGGGGAAGACTGTCGGGAGCAAAAACAGAGTTTATTTTATAATTTTACCTTATTTACGAGCCTTAGTGAGACTGTCTTGAGTGACATAAGCACAGCGTGCTCAGCGGCATTTGTTGGTGTCAGCTGGGACAAGCACAGCTTGTAGCGTGTAGTAAAGCCAGTTTCTTTTCTTTTTTTTTCCCTCCTCAGTCCTCGAGAATTATTCTTGGTTAGTTGGTGTCTCGCGTGTGGTCGGAGGGAGTGAGACTAGAAACGAGCACGGAGTGCTCAGCAGTGCGTCGGAGTTGGCAGGGAGAAGCACAGCATGTAGCCCAGGCCAGAGTGACTGTGTGAGCAAGTGTCAGAAGAAGACGGTCAGGAGCCGAAATAAAGTCGGGGGGGAGACTCTCAGTGCAGAAATAGTTTCTCATTTCCCCTGGTTAGTGACACAGTCTCGAGTTTGAGTTCGGGGGAGTGAGAACAGACACATGCACAGTGTGCTCACCGGTATAAGCTGAGAATATAGACTTTATTTCTGCTGTAAAGCTGAGGTACAAATTAAACAAGCAAATTACAGTTTTCTGTCTTGACGCTGTCACTTCCAGCTCTGACACACCTCTGAGCACGCTGTGCTTGTGTCTGTCCTCACCCCCCCCACAAACTCTGACCGTACCAACTCAAGACAGTCTCACTAATCAGGGGAAATGAAAAAATAAACTTTATTTCTGCACTGACAGTCTCCCCTGACTTTATTTCGACTCCTGACAGTATTCTTCTGACACTTGCTCACACAGTCATTCTAACCTGGGCTACATGCTGTGCTTCTCCCTGCCAACACCCACATGCTGCTGGCTTTTATTTATTTTTGGCTACATGCTGTGCTTTTCTCAGCTTTCCCTGCCGGTTTTGTGCTCAGGAGGGAGGGAACTGTATAACTAAACTGGTACAAAAACAGACATTACTTTAGTGCAAGCCTGCAAGTGTTGAGTGAGGGACTGATGACGTGTGGGAGTCGGGACTAGTGCTGGTGGCAAGGCAATACTCTTGGGTCTGTCTCTACAGCTGATTGCGTGTCGCCTGCATTTTTTGTCGGGGAACCTGAATTGATCATCCATCGGGTGAGGGTCTTGCTCCACTCAGCCTGTCTCTGGCCTGCTTTCTCCAGCCGATCAGTGCTCTGCAACAGTCTTCTTCGATGTCCAACTGCCACTGAAAAAAAGAACTTGCCAGCCTGTTTGCTGCGCTGTCAGGGAAATCCCATTATTGACTAATTTGCGACTGGCTGGTATCCCATTAAAACAAACAAAAAAAAACAAACCTGGCTGGCATGGTGGTGCTAAGGGTTGAGGCGCTGGATGCCACACCTCGCACTGCGCTGGCGATCTGGGTTCAGGAACGACCTCAGGTCATCGGGGTGCCGGCATGGGGGGGTGGGAGGAGCGGGATTGAGCGCCCGATCAGGCTGCTCTCCTCTTCCAGGGCTGGTGAGGGTGGGTTGTCGACCCTCCCGTAGTCCCATTCCCCAACGGGTAAAGGTCTGGTGGGTAACATAGGCGGGGTGGGCGGCAGCACGGGTGGATGGAAGGGGCTGAGCTGGCTTCCGGTGTGTGTGCATACCTCCACGCGCACGTACGGACGTATGCCTGGAGGAACGAGAGAAAACCTTAGAAAACGCCAGGAAAAGCTCTACATGAAAAAAAATAACCCGCTGTCTGGTGAAGTGTGCACATAATGCAGCTCACATGACTGCATTTACAGATCCAGAAGTGCTGTTTTTTAGAAAAATCGTGCACATCTTAGAATAAGAACAGTGCCACCACATGCTCAGGAGCTGGTACTGCATGCAGCTAACAAGGGGGGAAAAATGGTATTTTCAGCGGAATACCAGGACTCAAATTTTGGTATTCTGGCATGAAATTTGGTATCCAAAATGTACCAGAATACCACTAAATTCGAGCCCTGGTGACATTTTTCGCTTTTCACATTCAATCGTTCATTTGTTCATTTATGTATGCATTCATTTATTTATTTCTGGATATGCCTTTGACATACTGAGCTGCTAACAGCTTGTTTCCAGATGTCTCCTGGTGGGAAAGGGGTATGGGAGATAGTTCAGGAAGAGAACAAAATAAATAGTATTATCAACATAATAACACCAGACGTCATATACAGCAACACAGTATATCAGAGGAGCATAATCAGACACTGTAAGGCAAATCAGTACACCAGGTGCATGTAGCAGATAAAAACTGAATTGTTATGGGCAGAGGGAAATTACTCATACAGGTACTGCAGCGGGAGGAGGGGAGCAAAATGTCCTTGCGCTCAACCCCTCCCTTTTCACATTTGCATATGGGGGAAACACTAGAACAGTGGCCAGCGTAGTTGTGTACCAGTATCCACTATGATGTTGCAGTGTTCCAGTCTGACAGGAAGCACTATGATCTAGATACACACTCATTTAACAGGATCAACATCATAATCCAGGCTGCCAGTTACATAATCTGATTTGTAATCATTTGTACAGCATTCTGCAATACGTAGTCTTTTTAAGAATGCAAGCTATCTTTTTTTGCTGCTGTGCCGTGTTAACACACTCAATACTGTATAGAAAATAGCAGTGGTCAGAGGAAGTACAAGGAAAGACTCTCTTGTGTCCTGTTTTATTGGCGGTCTAGTAATGAAGACAAGTTTAGATACTAGAGCTATAAGAAGGGGGGAGGCTCTTAATACCAAAATTCATAAAAAGTACACAAAATAGTGTTAGAATTGTTACTGTAACAGTAAACAGAAGAGTTTAGATTTGTGGAAATCTTGAGCCAGCCTGTCGGTACAGTAGTGGGGGCTACTGCTGGCAACATTGGTGACCCAGATTTGGGAACGAGTCTGGATCAAGGGTTGGCCAGGGAGAGGAGGCTCGAGTGTCCCAGAGGGTGCCCACTTCCTCCAGGAGAGAAGTAGGACAGCTGTGCCCTGCTGCAGGAGCACCAAAGGCTCATAGTCAACCAGACTGGCAGAAAGTTAGAAAGCTATCAAAGGGTGTCTTTCGTCCTTCAGGAAGGAGTGCTGTCAACAGTCGTATAATGACTTTTCCTAGGTGCTCTGTGCGGTGGGAGTGGTTCTCCACTGGTCTTATTGTAGCCACTCCTTCCAGATCCATCGTGGCCATTCATGGGCCCTTCGGTGGAGGGTGCAGTGGTGCCAACAGTGGGTCCAGCCCTCACACTGGCCACCCCTGCATCTTTCAGCAGACGCTCTCCTTGTGTTCCTTCCCACAGGTGAGATATTGGCCCCCCCTGGCTTTGATTCGCCTCCCTTGCACACAAGGGGGCAGTCAGCTAGCATGCAGACCAGCATAACTGGTGCAGCTGTGATCCCCTCCATGGCCTTTTCTGGTGATTTGTAGATGGGGCTAGCTGTAGAGCATGTGTCACTTCTAGTCAAATTTGAAAATGGCACCCCACTCCCCAAAAGATTTTTTTCAATCATCCCTCATAGAAACATAGAATTTGATGGCAGATAAGGACCGCTTGGCCCACCTAGTCTGCCCATTTTCCTACCTGCTGCTTAAACTCCAGATCCTAATTGATCTACCTTCTGTCTATCCCATGCATTCTTGAATTTGCTTATCGTTTTTTCCCCTACGACCTCCACAGGTAAGGCTGTTCCATGCCCCTACCACCCTTTCCATGAAAAAATGCTTCCTCACATTGCCTCCAAGTCTCCACCCCCCAGCCTCATATTGTGACCCCTTGTTCTTGCACATTTCTTTTTCTGAAATATGCTGCCCTCTGGAACTTTGTTTATCCCCTTGAGATACTTTAATGTCTATCATATCTCTCCTCTCCCTCAGTTTGTTTTTAATGGCAATGTATTTTTTGGCACCTCCTATTGCTAGGCACCCTAGGCGATCACCTTGTTTGCTGATCCTTAAGGATGGCCCTAGTTGTAGAGATTTTGACCAACAAGTGAAGAACAAGCTGCAGGCAGCACCGAGAAGAGAGAGCAAATCCTGAAGAAAAAACAATGATTAAAAAAAAGAAAAAGTGATAAAAAAAACCCCATAAAATGTGCTAGAATGACTTTAGGAATATACTTGCCATATTTTGTGTTTTAAAGAAGATGAGTTGGTGCCGTTAACCTTGTTTCATTTGTCCCAGCTGTACAGAACTGTATTCACAGCTAGGGGGTAGTATTACCCCTAGGAGAGATCTGTGTTTGAAACTTGTGCTGGAAGTTCTGTGTTCACCTTCTCCTTCTCTCATTCCTTTTTATATCACTTGTGGCAGTGTTTAACTTTATGCTGCAGATGTGAATTACACACAGCAGAGGGTGGGTGGGGGAGTACACTAAAAACAGACAATTTTCTATTAAAGTATGCCACTCATTCATTCTCTTTACATCACAGATCACAAGTAAAATACAAGTATTGTACAGCTGCACACAGTTTTAAAATGTTTGTCATGGGTGACATTATAGAAAAAAACTTAATCTGAGAGGCCTGATTCCTAATCTGTATCAGTGGCAGCAACAGATCAGACTACATCTAAATCTAAATATAGCTGGGTCTTGGGCAGTCTGCATTGCAGTTAGATGTGTCTCTAGAAGCACCTCACAACATTCAGACTTCTGCAGTTAAACACAACAGAAACAGCTAAATCAACAGTAAAGTGCTTATTTAAAATTAATTCCTTTTTAAAATGATTTCAGAAACTGCATGATGATTTGCACAGTGGGAAACACGTCCCCACTAGTGAGAAGACCTGCATAAAGCACTGTCAGCCCCTCCACACGTGACATCACATATTGGAGCTCTATAGATTTTTCAGTAACACCAGTGAAGTGGGTGTGTGTGAAGGCAACTACTTTGCCTATCCATCACAGGTATAGTAGTTTCATGTACATCACAGTAACATTACCTTCCCTTCCACTGGCCACGGCCCTCCTCACCACAAAGCCCCAGCCCCTTGTGATTACTGACAGTAATAGTCACTACGGACACACTTCATGCATCTTGAGTCCTCTATTTGGAAACCGTTGCCTTTGGATGCTAGAACGGCAAAATCTTTGGGACTTTTTAAACAAAAGGTTGAAAACGTTTTTATTTTATTTAATGTATAATGTTTACTTATTCTCCTTGGTCTTTTGTGGTCATTTATTATCACGTTGGAACGTCAGAAAAGTGACTTATGCATGTGTTTAAAAAAAATTAAGAATAAATCTTTGTGCGGCAAAATATCGGATTTTTAGGAAGAATGCCTAATTTAAGATTCTGATATTTTGCTTTCCACATTGTACTTTTGGGAGAATTTCTGCCCTTGATGAGGATTGGCAGAGAATTTTCTGCATTTTGGTCATGACAAAAAAGTTGATCCTTAGGATTTACCTCATCTTATATTCCAAATTTTATATATATATATATATATCGCCACTCATGAGATATCATGATGTCACTGGCCTCGAGTGAAGATAAATATGATATCTTCAGTCAGGCCATGTCATGTTCTGTTTATACATCATGTGTTTTGGACTCGGAACACAACCACATATGTTTATTTTTGGTCCGAGCCCCCTCTCCTACCTCTCATATGTTTGGACCATGGGCCACCAAGAAAATGTGCCATATCGTCCACTTGAGGCAATTCCCAACATATCTTATTTATCCAGCAGGACCTGCAGTCCTCTTGACACACCAAAAGAAGTGTCTTTGATCATGCTATAGCAGATAACAAAACTGTTGCCAAAAAAAAGTTTTGAGGTTTATTTGCTATGCAGTTTTAGTGTTTATATAGTAAATTTGTAGTATGACTTAGAGTAGTGTCTCCTATAACCTTAAAAAAATCTGGGGTTTTAGAAATATTTATTTCAGAAAATAAAATATACCTGGTTGATCCTGTCGTTTTCCTTTGTCTTATTAAATGCAGGTTCACTTTTCTTGTCCTACAGTTGTAGCGTGACTGGGCACATACAGCACAGTAAAAGTTGGTTTTGCCAATAAATTTAAATCAGCACTCTCTCCGAGGTGTTAGAAATGTAATGTCTTTCAGCAAGCTTACTTGATCTTTGTTAAGACAGGCGACAGAAACAAGAGAGAGTGCGTGTGAGTCGCAGCTTCTAGTGAAGGGAACAGAAACATGCCATCTTCCCTTGGTTTTAATAATGTAGTTTAACTTTCCTTCTCTAAGTTTGTAAGCGTGACCCGAGGCGCTTACAGCATGACACAGTGTGGACCTGCTAGTAAACTGAAATCGGAACTCTCCCAAGAGGTGTAGGAAGTACAATTTGTTTTAGCAAGCTTACTTGAGCTTTTCTTAAGAAACTTAGCTGACAGTAGCAACAAGATAGTGCGAGTGAGTCGCAGCTTCGTGAAGGGAACGAAAACCCGAGCAAGTGTTACTATAGCAACGACAAATTGTACTTCTCACACCTCGGGGAGAGTTCTGATTTCAGTTTACTAGCAGGTCCACACTGTGTCATGCTGTAAGCGCCCGGTCACGCTACAAACTTAGGAGAAGGAAAGTTAAACTACATTATTAAAACCAAGGGAAGAAGGCGCAAACAACCAGATATGTTTTGTCTCTCTCTTTATTTTTAACAGTTTAAAATTATGGAAGATCAACTAGATACTGAGCATTGGGGGGGGGGGTGCAGGTCGTGGAAAGGCAGTGGCAGAGCTTGTCAATGCTTTCGGTTTCATAACAATGATGTATAGGAGCATAGAGATATCACCATGACGTATAGGAACATGGAGATATCTCTGTGACGTATAGGAACGTGGAGATATCAGTGATATCTTCACTGCCTGCCTGAGATATTAGTTTTTATCTCTAGATTTATTCCAAAACACATGTATAAATATATTTCTAGGGACATGGATATGTTGTTCATCCACACTCATTGGCAGTATCCTTGCCGCTTTAAATCTTGCCGGAAGGTCTTCAAGCTTGCTCCTCCCACCCACCCGGGTGGTATAACTCTCGGCTCCGCCCCATGACGCCAGATCTTCCTTACGCTTGGAAGCTCAGGTTCCTCCTTAACGCTTCCGCGCTGATGACTGGTTCCTATTTCTCCGCTTATGGATTTAAAATAATATTTTGCAAAAGACTTCAGTCTTCGATCCCTCGCGGCTGCGATGGACAAATCGACTCCTGGATTTCGGAGATGCCCATGCGGGCAGAAGATGTCTCGGACGGATCCACACTCCACGTGTGTCTTACTGCTTAGGCCTTGAGCACGACCCGAGGCTTGCGACCTGTGCTCATCTTTCTCGGCCCACGTCCTCGAAGACCGTGGCTGCCCGATTGCAACTGGGCTCGCCCCGAAGCGCTTCTCCGGTGAAGTCAAGGAGGCCCGGTTGGCGTGTCCAGGGGCGCGGCTCGGGCGGATCAGCTCGAGCGGATGGTCGCCTCGAAGAGGAGGCGGCGCTGGCCGATCTTCCTCGGCCGCTGCATTTATCCCGCCTCTGGGTTCTTCCTACACGGCTTCCTTTAAGGAGTTTGTCTGTCCCTCTCCACTAAAGGAGAAGGGCTCGCGCCTGCTGGACCTTTTCTCGGTCCAAAAGAGGGACAAGGGTAAGTCCCTCCGTCGACGCCTTGGGAGCGGGAAAGGTCCTCTCCCGGGCCGTCGACCGTCGGCTTGCGTCCACTGCCGCTCGCCACTGGCCTCACGGTGTCCCCGCCAGGTCAGTTGACCGAGACTCCACTGATGAAGTCGAGATTTTTCTCGACCCATTGACGGGCTGTCGCCTTTAGCAGCCGAGATTCCTCTCCCGGTTCCCTGGGAGGAGTTGAGGATCCCGTGGGTTCGCTTCTGTGCCTCCGGTTCCGGAGCCCTCGGATGGACCTTCCGAGCCGCAGGGAGTGCCGGTTCCGGCCGACACCTCCCTGCACCGACCCCGGAAATTCCGGGACTCTCGGTCTCGGTCTCGAACCTCTTCGCGGTCCAGCCGTTCCCACCGTCATAGGCGGTCTCGGTCTCGGCACCGCGGTAAGCGGCGTCGCCGCTCGTCCTCGTCCTCCTCCTCGGATGAGGGGAGGCTTCGGCGTAAATTACGTCGACGGTACGAGGACCTTATGTTGCAACAGCTCCTCCTGGCCGGGAATAAGCCGACTCCGGCGCCTTCCCCGGCCATTAAGTGGCTGTCACCGGAACGGCCGACACAACCCCTCGACTTGTCCGAGGAGCCTACACCCAGGCCGGTTGTTCGGCCAAAACCAGCTGCTCCACCGATCCGTGGAACCTCCGCCTCCACAGCCACCAATTGGGGCTCCGACCAAGGATTCTCGGTCGACTAAGGTTTACCCCATCGGTTGTCAGTTACCCTCACTCCCGACCGACCTCGGCAGGTGAAGGGTGGCTCAGGCCAGAGGCAGCTCTTTGAGGACTCTTCCGAGTCCGAAGACGATTCCTCCTTCTTCTCCAAGCGACTGGACTTGGAGTCTTCAGGAGGTCAGCCAATGGACGATAGCCGTGCGTCCTTCCTAGGACTGCTTCGCTCATCTCGGAGTCTACCGGATGGAGCTCGAACCCGCTTCCAACGGGCCAGGTATCCCCTCACGGAGATTCTGGACCGAGGGGATTCTCCGACGGAGGCCTTTCCGGTGGCCGAGGCCATAGTGGGTCCGGCACTGGAACTTTGGCAGCGCCCTGCTTCCTGCCCTGCGCCTTCGGCCAGGATGGCCAGGAAGTATGCGGTCCCTACCGGTTCCTTGTCCGTTTTTGAACACCCCTCTGCTGAGGGGTTGGTTACCGACAGCGTTTTCCGCGCCACGGCAACGCCAGGGATGTGGACAAACCTCCTGACAAGGAGTCCAAGAAATTGGACTATGTCGGGCTAAAAGTTCACGCTGCGTCCTCTCTCTCGGCTCAGGCCAGTTCGGCCGCCCTCATGGACATTTTTTCTCATGCCCTGTTGGGCTCCCTGGATGAGGTCATCCTCATCTTCCGCCGATCTGCAGACTACGGTTAAGCAGGTGCGGGACCAGGGCAGGGCAGTGGCCAAACAGCAGCTCCAGACTGCTTTGGATGTAGGGACTCATGTGCCAGATCGGTGGCGGCCGCAGTGGCTATCGTCGAGGGCTTGGCTGAGGATATCCACCTTTACTGGATACCCAGCACAAGTTGGCGGATGTTCCCTTTTGGGACTGACCTCTTGACCCTGGGTGGAAGGTCACCTGCAGAGGATCGAGAAGTCCAATGCCACCTTGGACTCGGTCTCTTCCGCTCAGAAGGACAAAGGCCGCAAACCACAGCCTAAGCCCTTTCGTCCTTCTGTGCCCGTGCCCACGCCCAGCAACGTCAGGGCCAGCAGGCTCGGCCTTGCATCCCAAACCCAAGCCGGCCGCTTCCTCTAACAGGAGGCAGGAGGAAAGGGCCCAGGAGGTCCTCGGCGGTCCCTCCTCCAAGCCTGCCCAGTGACGGGCTGAGGGTGTCGCCCCATCCCGTCACCTTACCCCTGGGTCCCCGTGGGGGGACGCCCTGCACTTCCGTTCTGGCTTGGGTCCGCTGTTACCACGGACAGGTGGGTCTTGGAGGTGGTGGAAGAGGCCTGCCTCTGGAATTCGAGCAGGCACCACCCTTCAGAGCCGTCGCCCCTCGGGGGGCTTCGGGATCCCCAGCCTCACTGGCGGCTCGTCGAGCCGACATCACTCTCCTCCTCCAGAAGGAGGTGGTAAGAGAGGTGGTGGACCCTCCTTCAGACCCAGGGTTTGTGTCCAGGTACTTCCTGGTTCCGAAACGGACGGGGGGCTGGCGCCCCATTCTCGACCTACACGACCTAAACAAGTTCCTAAGGTCTCGAACCTTCAGGATGGTCACTCTGGCTCAGATTATACCATCCTTGGAGCGGCGTGTGGTTCTGCTCTCTGGACTTGCAGGGCCAGCGTTTTTCCGTCCCTATCCGTCCGTCTCACCAGAGATTCCTTCGCTTCGAGCGGAAGGATCCCTCTCGAGTTCAAGCCATGCCCTTCGGCTTGTCTCCAGCTCCCAGGGTCTTCACCAAATGCATGGCAGTGGTGACAGCATTCCTCGGCGCCGAGGGTCCGGTGTACCCTTACCTGGACGACTGGCTGATAGCAGCTCCCTCCAGGAAGGAGGCGGGTGGTCCAGAGATCTGGCCCTCCAGGTCTGCTCTCAACTGGGCCTCCTTATCAACGAGGCCAAGTCGGAACTCGAGCGAAGCAGGTGATTTTATTCATCGGGCGCAGCTCGACTCTCTTCGAGCCAGAGCGGCTCCGGCGGACAGGGCCGAGGTTCTTTCCTCCTTTGCCCGATCATTTCTGGTTGGACAATTCGCCCTGCCGGGACTTCCTCGCCTCCTGGGTCTCATGGCGGCCTGTACCAGCGTGGTCCGTTGGGCCCGCTGGAACATCGCGTCCTTCAGTGGGGACTGGCCAGCCCGGTAGTCTGGCGCTGCGATCCTTGGACCAGCTTGTAGCCGGTGACACAGGGGATGTGGAATGCTCTCCAGTGGTGGACCGTTCCAGATCATTTGCAGGAGGGCATCCGTTCATCCGCCCGAGCCGGCGGTCTCTCTGTCGACCGATGCCTCTCTGATGGGTTGGGGTGCCCATCTGGGGCGGCGGCTCATGGCCTCTGGTCCCCGTGGAGTCGATGCACATCAACCTGCTGGAGCTCCGAGCGGTCCGCCTAGCTCTCACCGCCTTTGCTCCGTTCCTCCGGGGTCAAGTGGTCCGAGTCCAGACGGACAATACCACGACCATGTACTATCTAAACCGCCAGGGTGGGACGCGCTCCATGCTTCTATGCAAGGAAGCTCTCCGCATTTGGTCACTCGTGCGCAGCCTGGAGGCGGATCTCCTAGCCATTCACGTGGCAGGAGCCTCCAACACCCTGGCCGATGCCCTGAGCCGGATAGGGGCTGCATCCCACGAGTGGTCTCTCCTGCCGGAGGTAGTACAGCATCTGTTCTCCCACTGGGGCACACCTCAGGTGGACCTGTTTGCCTCCAGGGAGAGCAGCGAAGCTGAGGCTGTTCCATGCCCGCCCCCTCAGCAGGGCTGCTGCAGGGGATGCCTTCTCGAGGCAATGGACCCGGGCCTCTTTTACGCCTTTCCCCCATTTCCCTTGATCCACAAGGTGCTTCTCAAGGCGAGGAGGGACAAGGCGCAGGTGATTCTGATAGCCCCAGACTGGCCTCGCCAGTTCTGGTACCAGATCTCCTCAGTCTCAGCTCCAGGACTCCGTGCAGCTTCCAGCTCGCCCGGACCTGCTCTCAGTCAATCAGGGAAGGTGTTCCATCCGGACCTTCAATCCCTGCACCTGGCCGGCCTGGTTCCTGCGGCTAGGTTCCAGGCTTTGGGTCTTTCCGGCGAGGTCCTCAATGTAGTTGAGCGTCCCGTAAGTCGACCCGAAAATGCTATGCCTTCAAATGGAAAGGTTTTCCATTTGGTGTCAGAACAAGGGCTTGGACCCTTCCTCCTGTTCCTCGGCAAGCATCTTGGACTATTTATGGTCCCTTTCTAGTCAAGGGCTTAGGTCGGCGACCCTAAGGGTGCACCTGGCAGCCATCTCTGCTTACAGGCGCGGGCTGGGAAGCAGTCGGTGGGCTGAGGAGAGGTGGTCTGGCGCTTTTCAAGGCCTTGATCACATTTCCTCAGTCACGGGAACCCCACCTCCGTGGGATCTACTGCTGGTACTGGCAAAGCTCATGGGCAAGCCATTCGAACCTATGCACAGGTGTGCTCTCTCTCACCTGTCGTGGAAGACCGCCTTCTTGGTGGCTATCACGTCAGCCAGAAGGATGGGAGAGCTCCAGGCGCTTTCCATCGAGTCTCCTTACCTGGTCTTCCACAGGGACAAGGTTGTCCTGCTTCCCACCGAAATTCCTTCCGAAGGTGGTGTGAGTTTCACCTTAACCAGGTGTTGACTCTGCGGTGTTCTACCCCAATCACACCTCGGAGGGCGAATATAGGCTCCATACTCTGGATCCTCAGAAGGCGCTCGCTTATTATAAGGGCGCTTGCGGCTTATTCGGGGAGAGGTTCGCCAGCTGTTTGTCACCCTCGCTGAAGCCGCATCTGGCAGACCTGCAGCCAAGCGGACGATAAGCAGGTGGGTAACCTCCTGCATAGATCTCTGCTATAAGTTAGCGGGCATGGAGCCTCCCAGAGGATAAGAGCTCATTCTACCGCCATACTGCTGCACTGTGTGGCTGCTTCAGGGCGTCCCTATCAGGAAATCTGCAGGGCTGCTACCTGGAAGTCAGCAAACACCTTCATTACCCACTACCACATCGACCTTGAGTCACGCGGGATGCTGGTTTTGGGGCCTCGGTTCTCAGTCTCTCTTTCCCAAGTAAGTATATAGGGTGTCGTCTTGCCTCCCTCCTCCGGAGAACTGCTAGGAGTCTGCCAATGAGTGTGGATGAACAACATATCCATGTCCTAGAATACAGGTTACTCACCTGTAACAGGAGTTCTAGGAATGGTATATATTGTTCATCCTATTCTCAACCTCCCGGCCCGGCCTTTGTACAGGCTGAGCTTCCAGGCAGATCTGGCGTCATGGGGCGGAGCCGAGAGTTATACCACCCGGGTGGGTGGGAGGAGCAAGCTTGAAGACCTTCCGGCAAGATTTAAAGCGGCAAGGATACTGCCAATGAGTGTGGATGAACAACATATACCATTCCTAGAACTCCTGTTACAGGTGAGTAACCTGTATTTATACAACGGGGATGAGACATATTCCAGTGAGATAAAACAAGTTATTTTCACTGCCGTGAAATAAATCCTGATGACATCAGCAGAGTTAAAAAAATTGCCGTTTATTACACCCCTGCAAACCCGCGCTAAATATTTTGCAACAATGAGGCCCCCATTATATAAATAGGATACATGATGTGCACTCCTATGATATGGGAAATATGTCAGTCCTGTACAGTGACCTCTGAAACCTCACTTGTGGCTTCTCCACTCGTGAGAATTCAGAGGTCACTCTAGACGAGTGAAAATATTTTCCATATCACACTGTGCTCATCATGTATCTCTTATATATATATATATATATATATATATATATATATATATATATATATGTATGTATGTATACACACATATGTGTGTGTGTATTTGTTTGTTTTTACTTTTGACATAATTTTGTATGAATACTTACCAGATTGTCATGTCACATGAGGTTAACATGGAACTTTGGAACAAAACATATTTCGTTATGATAACAAAAAAATATAAGTCTGTGGAGGAAAAGGAAATAAAAATGTTCACTGCTTCAGAAAAAGGCCCAGAACAATCTAAATCTATTTATTAATTTGTTCTGGTCTTATAAAATTATGTTTTTGTTAACTGCATCTTTCAGGACTCCAGGGTCCTGGTTCCACGAGGAGAACTATATTGAGTGGTGTTCCCAAGCAAATGATGCAGAACACAGTTTTTCACTTTGGGGGACATATTCAGAGCTGGCCGGATCCATGTGCAGAACAGTGTATCACGCAAAAAAGATGCGCCGGATGGCTCTGTAACGATATTCAAACAGAATGCGTGATTGGAAGAGACCCCATATTCTGTTTGAATATCTGACCCTGGATGCACGGCACAGAGCAGGCGGCTGCCATGTATGGTGTGGCGCATCCAGGGTGCGGGGCTGAAAACCGCCCATAGGGGAATGCGTGGTGCAAACCTGGATGCTCAGAGTCCCCCATAGGCGATATTCAGCCCAGACATGCAAAAAAGCTCACTGGGCATGCATGGCACAAAGGGGCCTCATGCATGCCCATTATGGGCTCATTTGCATGGCTGCACACAGTGGAATGCACCAAGCCAGCTCTCTCCCCAGCCCCAATCCTAACTGAAAACATAAAGGTGCTCTGATCTCACAGTTTCCATAGTGTAGTGCCCCCCAGCCCTGATCCTTTCAGTAATAAGTAATGTAGCATCCCCATTTCCCCGGCAGTCTAGTGGTTCCCCCCTCCCCGAGCCCTGATCCCTGTAATGTTACGTAAAGCAGCATCCCCAATTCCTGTGATAGTAAATATAGTAGCATCCCCGAGCCCCAATCCTTATAATATGAAATACAGTAGGAGCCCCGATCCTTTTAATAATAAATACAGTAGCAGCCCCGAGTCACGATCCTTGTATTACTAAATACAGTAGGAGCCCCGATCCTTGTGATAATAAATACAGTAGCAGCCCTGAGCCCCGATCCTTGTAATATGAAATATAGTAGCATCCCCGAGCCCCAATCCTTGTAATACTAAATACAGTAGCAGCCCCGAGCCCCGATCCTTGTAATAATAAATACAGTTGCAGCCCCAAGCCCTGATCCTTGTAATACTAAATACAGTAGCATCTCCGAGCCCCGATCCTTGTAATACTAAATACAGTAGCAGCCCTGAGTCCCGATCCTTGTAATACTAAATACAGTAGCAGCCCCGATCCTTGTAATAATAAATACAGTAGCAGCCCCAAGCCCCGATCCTTGTAATAATAAATACAGTAGCAGCCCTGAGCCCTGATCCTTGTAATAATAAATACAGTTGCAGCCCCAAGCCCCGATCCTTGTAATACTAAATACAGTAGCATCCCCGAGCCCCGATCCTTGTAATACTAAATACAGTAGCAGCCCCGAGCCCCGATC
The DNA here is from genome assembly GCA_016271365.2 of Neoceratodus forsteri. Taxonomy (NCBI): domain Eukaryota; kingdom Metazoa; phylum Chordata; order Ceratodontiformes; family Ceratodontidae; genus Neoceratodus; species Neoceratodus forsteri. The sequence continues at coordinate 738,798,372 of CM028136.1, forward strand.
CTTGTAATACTAAATACAGTAGCAGCCCTGAGCCCCGATCCTTGTAATAATAAATACAGTAGCAGCCCCAAGCCCCGATCCTTGTAATACTAAATACAGTATCACCCCCAAGCCCCGATCCTTGTAATACTAAATACAGTAGCATCCCCGAGCCCCGATTCTTGTAATAATAAATACAGTAGCAACCCCGAGTCCCGAGCCTTGTAATTTTAAATACAGTAGCAGACCCGAGCCCCAATCCTTGTAATAATAAATACAGTAGCAGCCCCGAGCCCCAATTCTTGAACTAGTACATACAGTAGCAGCCCAATCCTTGCAATATAAAATACAGGAGCAGCCCCGTTTCCTCGGTAGTGTAGTGGCCCCCTTACCCCCATCCCGTCCCGTGTGCTGCTACGGTATTTTGTATTACAAGGATCGGGGCTACTACTGTATTTCGTACTACAAGGATCAGGGCTCTGGGCTGCTACTGTATTTAGTATCCCAAGGATCAGGGCTCTGGGCTGTTACTATGTTTCACATTACAAAGATCAGGGCTTGTGGATGCTGCTATATTACTATTGCAGGGATCGGGGATGCTACCTTACTTAATATTACAGTGATCGAGGCTCGGAAGGGGGGAACCACTAGACTAGAAGCGAAATGGGGATGCTGTGTTATTTATTAATGGAAGGATCGCGGCTTGGGGGGGGCACTGCACTACGAAAAAGGGGTACAGTGGATTTGACAGTTATGTACGGAGCAATCCTGCATCAGAAAGGAGGGACACCACTGTACCACCAATGAGAGGACGGGCAACAATACTGACAATTAACAGGACTGGGGCATGAGCAGGTGGGATGTATTGATCTTACTTCAAGATTCAGCTCTTGCAGCAGGTTACACCATTAGGACTGAAGCCGTCAGGCGTCAGGACCCCACGGAAATTTTCTAGCTAGCAGTCTTCAGCGGGGACCGCCTCCAACGTCGGTCCCACCCCCGACGTCAGGCATAGTACATAAGGAGGCGGTCCTGCCATAATCCCCAGTTCTTTCCTGCCATCGACATCGCAGGCATCGGGCTCTCGGTCATTCTACGCATTTACCTACTAGGAACGCCAACTGTTCTTTTCTCATCTGATGTTCTTCCAACTTCTGGAGGGCCATTCATCGGGCTATTCAAGCGGCAAGCAGATTGCTTTTAAGGATCCTCACTCTGCCTGTGTCCGCTGCCTGGGCCCAGACCACGATACCCAGGTCTGCTCCTTCTGCCAGGGCTTCAGCAGCCGTGCTAGGATCTGCCGCCAGAAGGCCCTTCAAGCTTTCCTCCTTGAGGAAAAACTTAAAGCTATGGATCGAGACCCTTCCTCCAAGGGGGAGTCGATCAATCAATCAATCAAATCTTTATTTATTCAGGTGGACATCATTGAGCAAAGCTCATTTACAAGATGGACCTGATAGGTCAAGGATCAAATTGAAGGTACAATAGCAGACATATACAGAACACTTATATTTAAACAGATACAGTAATATAAACATATATACAAATGAAGGATAAGGATGATTCAACTTAACAGGACAAGGTAGGATACAGTAGAAGTACCCTAGAAGAAACCAGAATGTCCAGGATCCAATAGAGGAGCCAAAGCAAGCACGCAATACATGGTAACAGGTGGTTACAGGCTCCAGGGCAAACTAACGCAGACAAGCTGATGTAATGATTTTTGACTGCAAAAATGATGATAAACAGCCTCTGACGAATGACATGGAGGTGCTGGTGGGAGATTCAGAGAGGGGCTAAGGCTACTGGTAGTAGGAGGTATGGAGGAGTGGTTGGGGTAGAAGTAAGTGCCAGGAGTTGGTGTGGAGGTCTTAGTCAGGTGAAGCTAAGCTGTAAAAAGGTATGAAAGGGGGCTGAGATACAAAAAAAGAGGGCTGCGAGGGAGGGAAAAACTAAGGGAAGATTTATGGAAGAGCTGTCAATAATTGCTGACTGAAAGGGAGGGTTGTGAATGTGACTGGACTAGGCCTTGTGGTAGCAATTGCATTTCTCTGGGAAGAGACTTACGTTAGAGCTTTTTAAAGGATACTAGAGGTATAAAGTTGGTCAACTTTAGGGTCTTCTGTAGAGAATTCCATGCCAATGCTAGAGAGTAGCTGATTGCAGACCTCCCATGCCGGGTGTAGGCTTTGGGTAACTTAAGCATGATGAAGTTGTTGCTTCTTTAGGGCAAAGGACCTAGCTGTGGCCAGTGTAAAGCAGTCTAAAATATAGGATGGAAGTTTATTAGACAAGGCTTTGTATATCCGTAGTGCAGCATTTCTGTTCCTTCTGAGGTGTAGGGATGTCCAACCAACTGCAGCATAGAGAGAGCAATGATGAGTGTTGAATGGAAGATCTGTAATAAACCGTAGTGCTCTGTGATACAAGGTATCCAATTTGCTTAAGTAGGAAATAGGACAGTGACCATAAAGGAAGTCTGCATAGTCGATAAGTGAGATAAATGAGGCCTGGATTAGTCTCAGCCTTGAGTCTCTGGTTAGAAAATGTTTAATTCTGAAGAATAGGCCGAGCCTCTGGCGAAGTTTTTTCAGAAGTTCTTCAATATGATGAGTGTAGTCAAGCCTGCTATCAATCCACACCCCTAAGTATTTGAATTTATCTACATAGTCCAGGCTTTCCAAGGATGGTGGATAAATGGGAAGATTGCTCGTGAGGAGGTGTTAGTATGGTTATTAGTGGAGAAGAACAGAGCTTTTGTCTTCTTTGCATTTAGGAGGAGTTTTTTCTCAAGTAATTGGTGTTGCAGGAGGGAGAATTCTGATTGTAAAATTTCACAGGCCACTGCAGGCGATGGGTTACTGACATATAAAACAGTGTCATCTGCAAAGAGGTGAACATTGGCTTTGGTGAGATTAGTGTCAATGTTGTTAATGTAAATGGCAAAAAGGATGGGGCCCAGGATAGATCCTTGAGGAACTCCCCTTAGAAGCAATTTTAATGAGGATAAGTCACCTTCAGCTTTCACCTGCTGTGTTCTATCAGTGAGGTAACATCTGAACCACTTAAGAGAGGGTGGGTCTAAGCCTATGGAGTGCAGTGAAGAGAGTAGCAGCTCATGATCCATGGTGTCGAATGCTTTGCTTAGATCAAGGAATACAGCACAGACACTGCTCTTTTGTCAAGCTCAGTTTGCCAGTCATTTGTGACTTTGACTAGTGCAGAGATAGTGTTGTGCTCATTCCTAAATCCAGATTGAGCAGGATTTAAGAGGTTGTTAACTTCAAGGTAGTCTCATAATTGGATGCTCACTAATTTCTCTAGCATCTTGGAAAGCACAGGAAGAATGGATATGGGCCTATAGTTGTTGAGGTCCATGGGGTCCCCTGATTTTAGGAGGGGAAACACTTGGGCTGTTTTCCATATTGAAGGAATAGAGCCAGAGGTTAATGATAGATTAAAAAGATATGTTAATGGAACTGCAAGCACATGAATTGCAAGTTTTAGAAAATGTATTTATTTATTTAGCTTTTGTTTACCGGGTAGGTACACTAGACAAGTAATATGCCTATTTTCAGGAATGACCCGGGAGAGTACAAACATACAGGATACATACAAGGCAACTTAGGAGGAACAACTTATTACAGGAAGTAATAACAATTGAAGAAAAACAGATGCACAAGCAGCAATTACACCACATAATAAGAATACATAGATTGACATTAGTGACAGCAGAATTCATCTGAAAACATTTCACTACGGAGGCTTGAAGCAGATCACACACTGATGATAGTTTTAAGTGCGACTCACAGGAGGAGCGAAAGATCCCATGGGAGGGGCCAAGCGGACATGATCAGAAGAGAGTTCCAGAGTCTAGGGCACATAAGCAGCAGTGTCTCGGTCCCCCATAAGAGTCCGGGTGGGGGACTTTGAGCAGTCCAGCAGACTGGGACCTAAGCTTGTAGGGCATGGTGTCCATTTTGGGAGGAGATGCACCAGTCCCTGTGGAGAGCCAGTAGCAGCACTTTTCTTGGAGAAGCTTCCAACACCGAAATCCAAGTATTCAGCTGGGGCAGCCAGCTAAGTTTGTCATAGAGCTCGCAGAAATGTGGTGAGTTTGGGGCAGCAAGTGCAAACCTACTGATATTGTTATATGCTGTGTTCCACCAGACAAGGTGAGTTTGGGGGACCGGGCAAATAAGTGGAATCCATAACTGAGGGAGGGAAGAAGCACTCCTCTGCAAGTGCAAGTTTCGCTCCGCAGGTTGTATTGGGCCCTATAGGCCAAGCCAAGCTTGCAATGCGTGGTTCTACAGATGTTGAGGATATGACTCCCCATGTCAAGTTGGGGGTCAAGAGTAACCCCAAGATATTTGATTCTATTCACTGTTGGCAACGAGGGTCCACCATCACAAGTTATGTTGAGCAAGGCTGATGAGGCTTTGATCTTGGCCATGGAACCAAAGAGCATGGCCTGTGTTTTATTAGGGTTCGACCCAGGCCAGGACTCTGCTGAAATCATCAGTCAGGCTCTGGTTTAGTGCTGCGACATTGTGGGAATGGGCCACTAGCACCAGATCGTCTGCATATAGAGTAACTTGGCAATGAGAGGTCACCAGTGGCAGTTGATTAATAAAAAGCAAGAATAGAAGAGGGCCCAGCACTGATCCCTGGGGGACTCCATAGTCACCGCCCTGGGCTCCGAGAGGGCCTTGTTGAAGCAGGTACACTGCTTTCTGCCCTTCAGGTAGCCCATAAACCAGCTCGTGGCATGGGAAGAGAGACCAACAGCCCATAGCTGCTCCCCAAGAAGGTCATGGTTAACAAGGTCAAAAGCTTTGACAAGTCTATAAATATAGCACCAGACAGTTTACCTTGGTCCATGGCAGATCTTATGCTTGAGGTTACAGTAATCAGGGCAGTTGTGGTACTGTGTCCCTTTCGAAAGCCATGCTGTGCCCTGGATAGCAGATCATGAGTGTGCAAATACTCCGATAGTTGCTCGGCCACCACCTTTTCTAGAAGTTTGCCAAGGGGTGGGAGAATAGCAATTGGGCGATAGTTGTCACGAAGTTTGGGATTGCCCTGCTTCAGAACTGGAACTATCCTTGCTTCCTTCCAGATATCAGGGATTATCCCTGAGCTGAGGGATAGATTAAAGATATGGGCAACCGGGAGGCAATGTAGGCCGCCCTAGCTTGAGAAGCCGGGTTCCAGGAAGTCGAGACCTGGGCTGGAATACTGGCAGGACAGCAAGATGTTTCTGGACATCAAGACTGATACTGCCCTGAGATTGAACTCTCCGATGATGCTGATCAGCCTGACTCGAGGGGACGGGATAGTGAACGAGGCTCCCCATCCGTCGTAAGCGAGAGGTGAGGGCCGAGAGGTCAGAGAAGTGACAATTAAGGGAGTTAGCTATAGTTTGGGGATTGTGCATGAGACTCCATCTATGACCATATCCGTGACACCCGTGTGGGAGGACCCACTAACTAGGGATTTAATGTTCCTCCAAAACCTCCTGGGGTCTCTGGCAGAGCTAAGTAGCGCAGACTTACAGAAGTCACTTTTTGCTACCCTAATAGCCTTCTTACACTGGTTCCTGAGGTGCCGATATCTCAGGAGATTAGAAGGATCACTGGATCCCCTGACATGGGCCCAGCATCTGTCTCTCTCACGCATCTTGGCTAGAAAATTTCCATTCAGCCAGAAGGTAACGGTTCCCCTCACCCTTCGAGTAATCATGGGTGCATGTCTGTCCTGGAGGTGACCAAAGGTATCAATGAAACAGGAGGTTGCTGCTGAGGGGTCAGAGGCTTCCAGTACCCTGGTCCAGTCAGTACACCTTAAGTCATCCAGGAACCCCACTGAGTCAAACCTGGAATAGTTTCTGACTTGAATAATTTTATGTGGGATTTTAGGGAAGGGAATTTTCCAGACACAGTACACCGGGGAGTGGTCTGAGATGGAGTCAGAAAGTATGCCTGATGATGCTATTCTCTCCGGGCGGTTAGTCAGGATCCAATCCAGCAGGGTACTCAAACCACTAGCGGTCTGTCTAGTCGGGTCATTAATTAGTTGGGTAAGGGATAGGCTGGCAAGTTGAGGTTCACATTTCTTAATATTGCCACTCTCCCAATTTAGGTTGGTATCACCCATGATAATAAGTTCGTTGTCTCCTATATTGGACCTAACGGCATCCAGGAGATATGTGAGTCCTGTTAGACCTCCCCTGGGAGGGATATAGGCACACACCAAATGCAGCTTCTTTGTTTCCCCTAGCAGCAGGAGCCCATGCAAAAGCTCACAAGGGGGATGCTCATGTTGACAATGAGTCACAAGGTAGATTTTCAGATGGACTCTATAGTAGATAAGGATGCCGCCCCCCCCTCCTACCCCCTGGCCTGTCAAGGTGGATGAACTCATGTCCTTTTAAGGAACAGGTGGAGTCGAGAATAGAGGGTTTGAGCCAAGTCTCAGTTATCCCTAGAATGTCTGGTTTGTAAAGTTCAACCCACGCTAACAGCTCATCACGATTAGGTAGCAAGCTCCTGATATTCAGATGAGCTATTTTAGCCCCTACTCATACTCCAGGCAGCGGGGAATATTAGAGGGCAGCTTAGGGGTCAGGGTTGAGCTCTATATCCCTGCCCTAAGTAAAGCAAGGAGGAAAAGCCAGGAGATACCGCCTAAAGAGCGGATGCCCACCAGGACAATTAGCGTGCTCGGTTTTTTCTTGACCCTGGCCCAGGTACATAACGCAACTAATGTCAGACTGAGGATAGTACAGTAGTGCATTACTTTGGTGGAAAGCAGGTTGGAAAAGGAGAAGTCAGTGTCATCATGGGGAGGGCAACTTCCAAGTCACTCCCAGGGATATTGGGGAGAGGTAGCACATTGTAGGAGGACCAGCCTAGGGCCAGCACTACCTGATATGCTTGCGTCAGATGGACGACCAACGCCAACCCCTGAACTGTGCATAGGGAGCTTCCCTACCATCCATAGTGAAGGACAGGGGGAACCACACCCTTGTCATAGTTGGAGGCACAAAGAGGCCAGCATGGGAGGACATGTCAGGACACTCAGCCAGGGATGGCCCTGAGGGGAGGAGGTCCACACACCCCAAAACTTTACCAGGCAGGGGCCAAAGTGTATCCGATCGACCTGTACTGTGTCCCGCCGGGTACAGGTGGGCAGGTCCAGGCACGGCAACCAAGGTAGTCAACACAACCAGTGGGACAGGGAGTGGAATAACCCTGATCCCTAGGAGGCAGTCCCAGGCACCACAAACGAGGCAGTCGGGGCAACCAAGGTACTGATATGACCCTATGCCGACCTTCCGCTCTAGGAGCTGTAGGCAATAGACATCAACGGACATAGACTACAGCAATTTCAGTAGCACAAAAAATGTAGGACAACTCCTAGACAGAGCTATGCAACATAATCATTAGATATAGGTAACAGCATAAACACTGGTTTAAGGTATAGGTATCAACAGGAAAATGATCTCATGGTAGTCCCTTACACAGGTAAGCAATAGTGATTGTCCAGCAGAAAAATAGAAAATCATCCAAAGCTCAGATAATACACAGGAAATAGACTAATACTAGACCATTGATCAGGTAAGACAGCATTGATTGATCAGTAGAAAATAGAATACCCAACCAGCACATAGCACGTCAATCCCGATTAAAGGAGAAGTACACCCAAGAGTCACATGACATGCCCAATCCAGAACACAGGGAGAGATTTGGCAGAAGCACCCTTGATAGACAGGGAAGAACCTCCCTCACAACTGATAGGGTAGAGTGTCAGTAGGCGAGGCCAGCAACACACATAAGAATTCACCCTCACCAAAGCGAGGGCGGGTGGGCCAATAAAAAGTTGTTTCAGAGATTTCTCTCCTGCACTTGGGCAGAGGCCACGAGCTTCTGAGTGCCACTGAATTCGAGCCGAGGAGGCCGGCCGGAGCTCACTGTAGCCCACGGCACCTCCACTCGGCGATACGGCTACCTTCTTGGTGGCGCTGGGGGGGGGACCCTTAGAGTAGGTCACCCTCACCTCCCCTTTTCTGGCGCCTGTTTCAGGATCTGTAGGTGTTTGGACAGTGCTCCTACTTAAGGAGCAGAGGGAGAGCGTCACCGCTGGCAGGACCCAATAGGAGGCAGCAAGAAAATAGGGGTCAAGAGAGTCTGCACCTGTGCTTTTTTTAGTGTCCAAATGCAGCATTAGGTCCTCTACTTGCTTCAATAAAACCGGTTTGAAAGAGAAGGAAGAAACAGCCCTCTGAACCTCAGTAGACTGGGAGTTTAGTTGTGCCCGCAGATTAGCTGGAGAGGTGTCAAAAGCAAGGCCAGCCGTAGTGAAATGATTATTGAATGCATCCAGTACTTCCCGTTTATCAGAGATAGCAACCTTATTAAGGTGCACTTGAGATGGCAGAGAGGTGCTAGAGTCCTGTCCTAAGATCCTCTTGACGGTGCCCCAGAATCTAGCAGGATTGTGCTAAGAGGCGTCAAGTTCAGCCATATAGAAAGCAGCCTTAGCATCCCTTACTTTCTTGGTGCAGCTATTTCTGGCTTTTCTGAACAGCATCCAGTCATTTGGTTCCTTAGTCTTCCTTGCCAATTTCCATAGTTTATCTCTGTCCAACAGTGCAGATTTAAGGTCGGCTGAGAACCAGCGGCAAGATTTGCTTTTGTTCTGACATCTAGTGATTGGTGCATGAGTGTTAAGGGCACCTATGATTATGCTATTTAACACCTGATATGCTTTTTTCCACAGAATGCGAAGGTAGAACTCCTGCCAGCATGTAGAGTGGCTTAGGTCATGGAGATATCCCTCAATATTAAGGTTTTTCTTAGATCTTCTCAGAAGGAATTTTACTGGTTAGCTGGTTTGCCGGATGATCTTATTCCTGCAATGAGACAGTGGTCACTTATGTCACTGAATAGCACTCCAGCGGGTGAGAATAGGTGGGGTTTGTTTACCAAAATGATGTCAAGTAGGTGCTACTACTTCTATTCTTTAAATTGATTCTTGTTGGTTCATTTATCAGTTGTGTAAGCCCATGTGTATCACAGAATGATACTAGAGGTGCAGCTGTCTTGGAGAGCCAGTTTAGGTTTAGATCACCTAGGATTATGATATCTTCAGGGGCCAATTTGATTAGGTTCCCCAGGTGGGTTAAGAGTTTGTGGTCAGCAGAGGGGGGCCTATAACAGCCAACTAGTTGAAAAGCTGCCATGTTGGGGAGAGTTATTTTAAGGGATATACATTTGAATTCTTTGGGCAATGATGTTGCACTAAGGCAAGATGCAGATATATTTGACTTTACATAAATAGCTACTCCACCACCCCTTGTCAGGTGATCTGCTCTGAATATTTGGTAGTTGGGTAGATTTACCTCCCTGTCTGTTGTTGCAGGTTTGAGCCATGTCTCGGATATTACGAAAGTCTGGCAAAGTATGGGCGACCCAGGCTTGTAATAATGAAAGCTTTTTCAGGAGGCTGCATACATTGATATGAAGGAAGCTTAGTCCTTTGATGGAGGCAAGATCTGCTGGGGAGGTGATGCCCTCTGGAGGGCCTGGATTAATTTCAACATTACCAATACAGATCAGCAGAAGGAATAAGAGTTTCATAAGGGAGTCATCAGGGAAGCCCCATAAACACTGCGAAAAGCACCGGGAGAAGTAAAGACCCAGATCCCCCTCCAGGGCCTCAGACTCCCGCAGCTCCAGCTCCAGGTCTGACCGCTCTCCCTCGAGGGCTCGTTCTCAGCCTCCCCTGGTTCTCGCCAGATCGGCTACTGGTTCCTCCTCTCTGCAGCCTGTCAAGACCTCCAGGCCTGTATCTTCGTCCACTCCGTCTAAGGCCTCGTCGAGGTCTGGGGAGCGCCACAAGTCTTCCACCCGTCGTCTGGACTCCGACGTCAGGTCTGTCTTCCCAACCGCCGCCACCCCAGTGCAAGACTAAGGAGCTGACCTCCCTGAAGAGGACGTCGGACCCGCCGCGTCACCCAAGACGGGCTAAACCACATAGGCACTTCTGGAACTGCGTACCGTCACATTCACGCCGTCAGGCGTCGCCAAGACATTGGCTACTGCAGGGATGACCACCACCGCCACGACGCCGGTTGAAAAGGCGTCAGAGGAGGACTCGACCCAGCTCAAGACCAGGCGGGTGACTCGGTCCCATCGAGCTCCCTACTGGAACCTTCCTAGAACGGAGACCCCGGGACCTGACGCCTGCGTTTGTACGACAGGCCACCGCGCCTGGCTTGGTTGCCTGGCCTAAATTTGCTGAGGTGAAGGAGTTTTTCACCTTCTGGTGGACACCATCAAGAAGGATGTGGTCACCAGTCAACCTCCTCCTGCGCCTGTGGCTCCCTTCATCGCTTAAGTTCTCCACCGCCCAAGGGGTCAGTGCAGGGATAGGCATCACCCCCCAGGAGCCAGCATCCCCTCCTAGGGGCAGATCTTCGGAGAGGAGAAGGCCTCCCTCGAGATCCACTTCAGGGTCACCCAGCCCCAAGAGACCCAGACGGCGTCGGTATACCCCGTCCGGGGAGGACTCTGGATCTGACACCTCTGCATGCTCCAGATCCCCTTCTCCATTCAGCGTCCCTTCTCCGGACCCACGCGACCTTCCCAGGTCCCCTCCAGATGACCCCTTGTTCGCCGAGATAATGAGGCATATTCAGGAGAACAGGGTGGGACGCCTGGAAGAGCTCGACCCCGAGAGACCACGCCTTGCCTGCTACCTTCAGCAAAGAGACCTCAACCCTGTGGTAGTGCCACCTTGGTGGACACCTCGTGGTCGCCACTCGCGGCTGCGTGAAGCATCCACATTCCCACTCCGGCAGTGCCAAAGAAGGCTGACCACCTGTACAAGGCCCCATCGGAGGACCACAGTACCTGGGCGAACCATCCTCTGGCCGACTCCCTGGTCATTACGGCCTCTATGACCGGGTCTCAGAAACCGTAGCACTTGAGCACACAGCCATCGGACCCAGAGTCCAAACACTTGACTCTCTTGCAGGCGCACGCACGCCGCCGCGACTCTGCGCCATTAGGTCGTTAAATTACCTCACCTACATGGTTCAGTTCCAGGAATCCATTGTGGGAACAAGGACAAGACCTAGTTGAAAAATTGCGACGGTGGCTAAAAAGAGGAGCTGTTGCAACTCCTCCTGCACGGGTTCGGATGTGGAGACCCAGGTGCTTAGAGCCGACATGACTTCATGGACTCTTTGGCCAGAGCTGCAGCCTCAGGCGTAGTGTCTCTGGAGACACCTGTGGCGCGTGTCTGCACCGGATTTACCCCTGACGTCCAGAAGAACGCTGCGGACACCCTTACCATGGCGAAGTTCTGTTTGGCGAGCTCGAGAAGGTGATCACTTAAACTGCAGGAAGCCGGGAAGGTGGTTAGATCTGTTCACTGGTGTACAGGTCTCGACTTGGTTCCTTCCGCAGGAACCAGAGTCGCCGCAGCCGACCCAAAGGCAACAACCACGCTCCGCCAGCAACAAAGAGGTCTTTCTCCGGGAAAGCCCAGGCTAAGACATCCTCAGGCAGAGGCCAATGAGTCACAAAGTCGGCCCAACCTGCAGGACCCATTGCTGCCACAGCATGACTCCTTCCTGGTCCCCGCCCCTCCTCAGGATCAACGGGAATTGAAGGTCGGGGGTCATATCGCTGACCACCTCCCAGGGTGGCGGTCGATCACCACCGACAGGTGGGTGCTACAGTTGGTCGAAAAAGGCCATTATATAGAATTTGCAGACAACCCCCACAAGACGTCCTCCGCTTTCCCGCTACTCGGGTCAGCATGCCCTGCTTATACAGCAGGAAGTGCTCACACTTCTAGAGAAGGAAGCTTTGGAGCACGTTCCAGGGAACCAGAGAGGAGCAGGATACTATTCCCACTTCTTCCTGGTTTCAAAGAAAACAGGGGACCTCTGTCCAATTTTGGACCTCGGCGACCTCAACCTGTCGGTTGTCTACAAACGCTTCCGCATGGTAACCCTTCCGGGCCTAATCCCCATGCTGAAGAAGGATGCTTTCTTGGCGTCCCTGGACATGCAGGACGTTATCTGCACATCCCTATTGCTCAAGCGCACAGGAGGTTCCTGCGCTTCAAGTTTCTCAGCTGCCATTATCAGTTCTGAGCACTTCCCTTTGGGCTGTCATCAGCACCTCTGGTATTTACCAAGTGCATGGCAGTCGTGGCAGCATCTCTGAGGAGACAGGGCCACTACGTGTTCCTGTATCTGGACGATTGGCTTCTCATGGCCCCTTCCAGGGAGGCATTACTGATGGCCATTCAGAGTACCCAGACCCTCTTTCAGTCTCTGGGCATCCTCATCAACTACGAGAAGTCTCTCCTGGTACCGTCCCAGAAACTGCAGTTTATAGGGGCAGTTCTGGACACCGTCAAGGGAAAAGCCTTTCTTCCGGAGGACAGAGCGGAACGCATTTGGTCCCTCATAAGGGATCTATCAGCGAAGAAGACCGTCCCGGCCAGACTGATCCTTCACTTGCTCGGGCACATGGCTGCGGCCATTCCAACAGTCCCGATGGCAAGACTCCACATGCGGGTAACCCAGTGGATGTTAAGGGTGCAGTGGGACCAAAGGCAAGACCATCTGCAGCAACCAGTCCGAATCACGGTCCGTGGTTCGGGACTGGCAATGGTGAAGTGATCCGGGAACCCTCTCCGTGGGGGTTCCCTTCACAGCGCCGTCCCCGACGGTAACTCTCTCCACAGACGCCTCAGGGCTGGGGTGGGAAGCACACTTGAACTGGGTGAGGTCTCGGGGAACATGGACAACCCAGGAATCTCATCTCCACTCCAACATATTGGAGATGAGGGCGGTCCTTTATGCCCTGCAAGCCTTCCAGTCAGAGATTCCACCGAGTACTCTCCTGTTGCAAACAGACAATACTGCGGTGATGTATTACCTCAACAAACAAGGAGGCACACACTCCTTCCCCCTTTGCAGGGAGGCCATGAGAGTGTGGGAATGGGTAATTCAACATGGCGCAAACCTTATTGCAGTTCACGAACCCGGGGTGGACAATACCGTCGCAGACAGCCTGAGTCGTTCCCAGGCCAGAGTCCACGAGTGGGAACTTCTACAGTAGGTGGCAGAGGATCTGTTCCACAGGTGGGGCATTCCAGAGTTAGATCTATTCGCGTCCCCATCCAACACAAAACTGCCCAATTTTTGCTCGCTAGATCCAGGGCCTGGTGTTTTTTGGCAAGACGCGTTGTCCCTCTCCTGGGCGGGCAGATTCCTCTATGCCTTCTCTCCCTTCCCGTTGATCCAGAGAGTTCTTCTCAAACTTCGAAGGGAGCACACAACGCTTATCTTCATAGCGCCTTTCTGGCCCAGGCTAATCTGGTTCCTGCTACTGCATCAGCTATCTCGGGAACCTCCGCTTCCTTTGCCAATCAGCTCCCATCTGTTGTCTCAAGAGGAGGGTTCACTAGTCCTCCCAGACTTACATTCATTGAACCTACATGCCTGGCTCCTAGAGACATAGCCATGATGCAGCACGGGGTCTCGCAAGAGGTGGCAGACGTGCTTTCTGCCGCTAGAAAACCGGCAACACACGCAACGTACGCCATGAAGTGGTGCAGGTTTTGTTTGTGGGCTCAAACGTGTGGTTTTTCGCCCTTAGACTGTCCTGAGAAGCTGGTTCTGGAGTACCTGCTTTCTCTTTTCCAATCTGGGCTAGCTTACTCCTCGATCAAATTGCACCTTTGTGCAATCTCAGCTTATCGTACCCCCATAGGCCATCGTGTAGTGGCTCAATTGGATACTGCTCGTGCCTTTTTAAGGGGGGGTTCTCCACCTTAGGCCACCTGTCAAGGATCCTGTTCCTCCTTGGGACTTGCCTTTTGTCCTGGAGCAGCTTACGCTGCCACCTTTTGAACCAGCTGCGGATTGTGAGCTACGTTTTCTGTCGTGGAAAACGTTGTTTTTAGTTGCAGTTACTTGGTTGAGAAAAATCTCCGAATTACATGCACTCATGTGCAAAGAACCCTATTTAATTTTTCACCAGGATAGGGTATCCCTGAGGACAAATCCTATGTTTCTGCTTAAGGTGGTTTCAGCCCTTACCCTTAATCAGGATATCGATTTACCAGTATACTTTCCCAGGTACTCCAATCGAGGAGAAGCACTGCTTCACACCCTAGATGTTCACAGGTGTCTCAGATATTATCTGACCAGAACCAAACAGTACCGGAAAGCGGATCAGCTGTTTGTCTCCTTTGCTGAGAGGATGAAGGGAGCCCCTGTTTCTAAACAGTCCCTTTCACGTTGGCTCATTCAGTGTATCTCTTTCTGTTATGACAAGTGGAACAAACCCTTGCCAGGCGTAGTCAAGGGTCATTCTACCAGAGGAGTGGCCACCTCTTTTGCAGCGCTGAAGAATGTTTCCACTTCAGCTATTTACGCTGCTGCTACCTGGAGCTCGATGCATACCTTTATTAGGCATTATAGCCTGGATATCGCTTCAAGGCGAAGGGCAGGTTTTGGCCTAGCCGTCCTCCAGGGACTTCTGTTCTAGGCTCAGACAGGGTAATAATCTCCGTCTTTCAACCTCCCGATGGCGTAAAATTGTCGCCATTGCTTGGGAATCAGTCCTAATGGTGTAACCTGCTGCAAGAGCTGTATCTCGAAGTAAGATAGTACAGTTACGTAAGAACTTACCGTAACAGTAGATCTTCGAGAACAGCTCTTGCAGCAGGTACCTTCCCGCCCACCATTCCCCGTTTTGGAGGAGATAGGTTATAGCCTAAATCCCATCATTCAGGATGGAACCATTTCCTTCTAGTCCTGGCCATCTGATGGCGGATCCTCAGTCTCCTCTTCTGATGTCAGCCAGCAGCCGGGAGTCTCCGGCGGGAGAACTGGGGATTATGGCAGGACCGCCTCCTTATGTACTACGCCTGACGTTAGGGGCGGGACCGACGTCAGAGGCGGTCCCCGCTGAAGACTGCTAGCTAGAAAATTTCCATGGGGTCCTGACGCCTGACTGCTTCAGTCCTAATGGTGTAACCTGCTGCAAGTGCTGTTCTCGAAGATCTACTGTTACGGTAAGTTCTTATGTAACTGTACTTTACTGTACGGGGATTGAGTGTGGGAGGCGGACCCTACGCTACGGAACAGTGTAGGAACATTGTTACTGTACGGGATTGGGTCATGGGTGGGGGGACACTACACTATGGCAAATGGGTGTATGTACATTGTGTACATCAGTTGTCATTGGGGCGATGCCAGATCTGAAATATGCATGGGGCACCAACCTGCCCCGTGCATAGTTAAAGCTGGTCTTGGGGAACATTTTCTTTGCGCTGGTGCAGATGGCTGTGTCTTTGCCAGGGGAGCGTTGAATATTGCAATGCATGGTTTGTGGGGAACCCCTCATTTCTTCCGCACATCGCAATATTCTGTGCGGCATATCAGTTGGGATGGCACAGTGCATCGGGGACTGCTGAATATTGCCACGCCGCCGATGGCCCTTTCAAGTCGGAGATGCATGCGTGCATCTAGGGATGTGCCGCATATCTCTTCTGAAAATGTGGGCCTTTAACTTTTCATGATGGGTACTGTTACATTATCGGTAGATAATTTGGGAATTTGAATATTTCTGAAAACAGGAACTTTTAAGTTCCAAATTAACACAACTTTCCTGTCCAGTTTAAAGAGCACAAATCCTGCTCTATTCCTGAAAGTCCCCAAATAGCTTCAAAGACTGACTTATCGTCCTGTGAGGTGGCAGGAGAAATTGCAGAATTTTCAGTTGCATTACTATAGGGCTATAGGGAAGCTAACTAAAAATTGTCCTGCTTTGGTTATCACTACCTTCTTAGAACACTGGAAAGATATGGGAAAACACAGATGCTCTCTCGTAGCTTTGAGAATTGTTTATTTGATAGGTCGAAGGAGCTAAGCATTGGGAGGGCTGGGAATGAATATATAATAATATCTAATTAAAAATATAGTGCAGATAGAAACTCTGTGCTACTTCTTGTTTCCATCAAATGCTGAATGCTATATGTCCAATAGCTCTTAATAGACAGCTCCCCCTGACTTGGCTGCATAACCGATTTCAGAATTGGCATAGATGGGGATTGGTATATTCTTTCCAGTTTTTTTTAATGGTGAAATATTTAGGTCTTTTGCAGCATCATCTAGAAACATAGAATTGATGGCAGATGAGGACCACTTGGCCCGCCTAGTCTGCCCATTTCCCTACCTAACGGATAAGCTGCAGATCCTAGTTAACCAACAGCCTACTTCCTTCTACCCCCCACTAGAATTGCCTTATGTCTATCCCATGCATTCTTGAATTCTCCCACTGTTTTTGACTCTATGACCTCCTCAGGAAGGCCGTTCCATGCATCTATAACCCTTTTTGTGAAGAAATACCTCCTCACATTACCTCTGAGCCGTCCCCCTCTATCTTCAAATTGTGCCCCCTTGTTCTTGCACATCTCTTTTCTGAAAGATGCTACCCTCTTGGACTTTGTTGATTGCCTTGCGGTATTTGAAAGTTTCTATCATGTCCCCCCTCTCTCCCTCCATTCCTCAAGGCTATACATCTTAAGCTCCTTTAGTCTTGCTTCATGCGTCTTCTGGTGCAGACCCTGCACCATTTTGGTTGCCCTCCTCTGGACAGCCTCCACCCTGTCTATGTCTTTGTGGAGAAGGGGTCTCCAGAACTGTACACAGTACTCCAGATGTGGTCTTACAGAGGGCCAACAACTTCCTGTTTTCTACTGGTGATTCCTCTCCCTATGCATCCCAGTATCCCCCCAGCCCTCCTTACTGCCTTCTCACATTGCTGGCCCACCTTTAGGTCATCGGATATGACTACCCCCAGTCCCTTTCCATTTTTGTTGTTGTCAGTATCTCACCTCCCATTGTATACTTTTCCCCTGGGTTTTTGTTTCCCAGGTGCATTACTTTGCACTTCTTTGCATTGAATCTAAACTGCCATACATTTGACCATTCTTCCAACCTTGCCAAGTCCCTTTTCATCCTTTCCACCCCACCTTGCATATCAACCCTGTTGCAGATATTTGTGTCATCTGCAGAGGGACATACTTTCCCTTCCAGTCCCTCTGCCATGTCACTTATAAAGTCATTAAAAAGGACTGGCCCCAGTACTGAACCCTGCGGTACACCACTAGTAACCCCCTTTCTTCACTGTGGACTCCATTTACTATTACCCACTGTGTCCTGTTGTCCAGCCAGTGTTTTACCAAGGTTACCACCCTGGGACCCACTCCCAGGCTGGCTAATTTGTTTATTAATCTTTTGTGCGGGACTGTGTCAAATGCCTTTCTGAAGTCTAGGTAGGCCATGTCCACAGCCCCTCCCTGGTCTACTACTGTGGTCACCCAGTCAAAGAAATCAATTAGATTTGTTTGACATGATCTTCCTGCTGTGAATCCATGCTGCCTTGGGTCCTGTGCCCCACTGGCCTCTAGGTACTCAGCAGTTCTTTCCTTCAGAAGTGGTTCCATCATTTTCCCTACCACTGAGGTCCAACTGACAGGTCTGTAGTTTCCTGCCTCTGTCTTGCTCCCACTTCTGTGAAGATGAATCACATCCGCCCTCCTCCAGTCCTCAGGTACGACACCATCCTCCCATGATTTATTAAAAAGGGCAGTCAGTGGTGTTACTAGTTCTTCCCTTAGTTCTCTTAGAAATCTGGGGTGAATCCCATCAGGCCCCATTGCTTTATCCACCTTCAGTTTTAAGAGTTGTTTCAGAACCCTTTCTTCTGTGAAAGGACTAATATCAACCCCCTTATCCAAAGTGCTTCTATTGACTGGATTAGGTATCTCCCCCTGCTTTTCCATTGTGAATACTGAGCAGAAGTATTCATTCAGTATCCCTGCTTTTTCACTGTCGCTCTCTGCCCAACCACCTTCCTCTTTATTCAGCCTCAGTATCCCTGCCTTAGTCTTTCTTTTGCTCCCTAATGTACCTATAAAAGGTTTCATCCCCCTTCTTAACCGAGTTGGCTGTCTTTTCCTCGGTTTGGGCCTTTGCTATTCTGACTGCCTTCCCCGCTTCCTTCTGCTTTAACTGGTACAGTTCTCTGTCCTGCTCCTTCAGTGTTTCCTTATACTTCCTGAATGCTGTCTTTTTCTCCCTTACCTTCCCCGCCACTTCTTTTGAGAACCATAGTGTTTTTTTTCTTTCATTTGAATTTGTTTATTTGCTTCACACAAAGACTTGTTGCCTCTATGATGGCGGTTTTGATGTTTCCCCATTGTTGCTCCACCCCTCCTCCTTGCCTGTTTGCTAGTGCTTTTCTGAAGCACTCTCCCATTTTGACAAAATCAACCCTTCTGAAGTCCAGTACCTTCACTTTTGTATGGCTTGACTCTACAGCTAAGTTTGTCATGAACCACACTGTTTGCTGGTCGCTTGTTCCCAGACGGCTATCCACTTCAAGATCGGAGATCTCGCCCGTCTCCCATTTGAGAGTACCAGGTCTAAGATTGTTCTCCCAGTGGGTTCCAACACTAGCTGTTTGAGGCATGCCCCCTGTAGGGCATCGAGAAATGGCCATGCTCTTGGATGTGGCTGCAGCAAAGGTGCTCCAGTTAACATCTGGCATATTCAGGTCCCCCACCAGCAATATCTCCCCTTTCTCTGCCATCCCAATGATGCCTTCTATCATTTCCTTGTCCATTTCCTCCCCCCTGAGATGGGGGTCTGTATACAACCCCTGTGCAGATTGTGGTGCCATTTCCAGTCTCCTGGGTGACCCCCAGTGCCTCCTCTCCTCTCTGTTTACCCTTTAATTCTGTTGCTTTGATCCCTTCCCTTACATAGAGAGCTACTCCTCCTCCTCTTCTTCCCTCCCTGTCCCTCCTATAGATTGTGTACCCTGGTATGTTGACATCCCAGTCATGATTCTCTGTGTACCATGTTTCTGTGATTGCCACGATATCCAGGCATCCCTCTTCCATCAAGGACACCATTTCGGTGAGCGTTTTACCTAGGCTATGGGCATTGGTACTCATTACCCTCCATTTTTTTATGGCTTTATTTCTTTTTGCCCCAAGAACGCTTTATTACTGACTCTTAAATGTTGTACAGTTTCTACAGTCCGCGGGCTGCCCATCTAAGAGAGAGAGGATAAGATTTTAGCCTGGTGTATTATATATTTACACACCATAATGGGATTCTTGTCACAGAGACATGTATCTCACTTATGTCTGGCCCGGCAGGTGAGGTGCCCTGAACTCTATTGAGCTAGTACAATTGAAATGGGAGGGTGACCTTAATATGTAGTAAATGGGAGATCGATGGAGTAAGGTCAGTATGCATCTTCAGAGGGTTACATCATCTCTGTGTTGATGAGAGTATCTCTGGAGGGTACACAGTAGATAAGTATGCACATTTTACAGTGAACTGTTGTAGAGCTATGGTCTCTCTGGGCTTCATCAAGGCTTTTGTAATTGTGGCAAGTGATGTGCTCCTGGGGCAAAGTGCAGTAGTGTGACGTATGCAAGGCGTACACAAGATGGATTGCTAACTGGCTTGGGGGGTAGGGAGTAGAGGGTTGTGGTATAAGGGCACTTCGCCAAGTAGAGAGAGGTTCTTTCCCTCAGAGATTGGTGCAAGAGCCACTGCTGTTCAACATTGTCGTAAATGATCTGGGAACTCCAGCAGGCTATAGGGGGATGTATATGTAAGTTTGCAGAAGACTCTAAACTGGCCAGGGTTGTGGACTGCCTTGAGGATGGGACAAACAGCAGGAGGACCTGACCAAGCTGTGTGATTAATTAGATTCCTGGAGTTTCTGTTTCAGTGTAGCCAAATACAAGGTGCTAGACATAGGGAGGGAAAACAGTTTTAGTACCTGCACATTGTGTGGGGCTCCTCTTGCAGCAGTGGAGGAGGAAAAGGACCTGGGGTCATACTGGACAAGGGGATGAAACATGACAAGTAATGTGCGGCTACTGTCAAAGAGCAGCTGAATTCTCACCTGGAATAAAGTTCTGGCACCCTAAATACAAAAAATACATTGTGGCAGTCACATGGCCACCAAAATTATAATTGGGGTGGAAGACAAAAGCTATGAGTAAAGGCTGTGGGCTCTTAACAAGTTCACATTGGAGAAAAGGAGGCAGAAATGGGACATGATCTCAATTTTCTGCATATTCAAGGCTATTGAGAAGATTGAACAGACAATGTTTGATATGATGTCCTTCAGCAGAACATGGGGAGACACCCTAAATATCAGAGGTGGTACAGTTAAAAGTAATGTTAGGAAGCACTTTTTCACCCAGAGAGTGTTGAACATATGGGACAACCTGGCAACAGAGACTGTGGGCATGAAGAATAGTACAGGTCTTTAAGGCAAGGCTGTTCAGATGTCTGTTGCCCAATAGACTCCCTGGATACCCTGGGTAGTAAGTAGAGTGGGTGGGGTCACCCCTTTAAATTACTTCATCTTTGAATACTTATTGATATCTGCTTATGAAGCAGGGTGTGGGCATTATGGATCTAGAGTCACTTCTGAACCCGTGTTAATGGTTATTTTTTGTACAAAACCAAACAATATGTTCTAGATGACATTTTAGTCTTTTAAGAGCTCTTATAAAGATGGATAGAGGATAAAGATTAGTGTGGTAGATCAGCAGTGAAAAAGACTGTGTACCCGATATTTAAACAGGTACCGCTAGGTGAGGGAGGAGGGTGCACTAGACTACCAGGAAATGTTTTATATTTTTTTAATATTTCCGTCAGGCATCAGGGCGGAGGTGGACTTTTGCACTGTTTTGTTTTGTTTGTTTAAACACACAGAGCACTTTCAATGCCTGGGGTTGGGGGACCACTGCACATTCTGTGTTGCAAAAGCTAGTGCCTCACAAGTTAATGTTTCCATTATGGGGTGCAGATAACCTCCTAGCACCTTGTATAGGCTAAGGGGTCATTTGCATGGGGACTTTCAATTAAAGCAAGTTAGTGCAATTGTACTAACAGGTTTGGGACACCATTACTGTTTTGGCCCTACAGCCATTGGGAAGTATAGGTGCATACGTCTGTGTGGCCAGCAGGGCTGTGTTCACTGCCAAGCGCACATTCTAGTGCCTTTGCTAGGGCTTTGCTCTAGGGAGCTATATTCAGACAAGTTTGGGCACTCACACTGTGCTCCAGACTTGTTTGAATGGAGCAACTTTAGAATAATATGCTAAATTTGCACTCAGGAAAGGGACTTTGCACAGCGCAAACTGAGACCTTTTAACATGGGGCCATCTTTTTTTTAAAAAACACAGTATTTTAAGGTAGCAGATCACTTCTCATTTGTGTAGTAAAGCCAGAAACCTTATTTCTTCAAAACCATTTTCATAATTTATTTTTTTACATGAAATTGTTTTGATGTAACTGTTGAGAAAATGTAACGTAAGTCACATCGATTTTATTTGCTTTTTGCAGTCCAGGCCAAGTAATAGTTGTTACCTTCGTTGTCCGACTGGCGTATTTGACATGAATTTGGTAAATTTTGACCTTGCACATGTAGAGAAGAACTAGGGTCAGACTGGGTAGAAAGGGCCAACCTTGAAATGGGATCAAGGGGGCCCTGCTGCTGACAGTGGTATGGCCTAGCATACAAATTTTAGCTTTTACACACAGAATATTAAACTATAAAACAGCAGTATTTATTCCATTTAGAATAAAACTGTTACTTTCCTGGTATTAGAATTATGATACCTTGTCCAGAAAACAACCCGGGCTGAGGTGCAATTTAATATGTTTATTTGCATTCAGCAGACAAATGGTGCATATGTTACATACAGGTCAGCAGTAGCACCCTTCCAAACACATGAGTGCGTTTCTGAACAGGGTGAGCATGTAATCCTAGTTTGTTTGGTTGACTTGACTATTTCTCCTCTCCAAATTTATACTCCCAACCCCTCCCTCCAACACATGCAGCACCCACCACCTCCAGTCCCACTCACCAGGCAACAGTTGTAAGAAAAAGAAAAACAAAACCCTCTGGCGCTATAGTGACAGTATATTTACTGGGCAGCTGGGCAACAAGAGCCCTGGCCTCCTTCCAGCCCTGCTGCCTGCTTGAAATGTGCCTTTCTCATTCATTTCAACAGTGATATTTTTAATCTAAGAAAATAGTGTTTCTGTCATTCATGACTGTTTTGTTCGAGATAAAAATATTAACAAAAAAGTTATGAATTATAGAAACAAATGCCTTTTAGGTCTTTGCACCATTTCCCCATCGAAATGAATGGCAAAGGTGCATTTACAGCAAGGAATGAGGTCAGGGCTGTTGTTACCCAGCTGGCCACCGTGGGAGGGTGTAAAGAGCCACAAGAAGCTCAAAAACAGAGTACACTGGGAGTCAAAAATGAATGAATGGATAAATGCAAATGCCCAAGTTTATTATGTCGCACATGTTAACAGAGAACAGCACAGCTGCCTTGGCATTTCACCTCTGTAAGGCTTCGTCAAGGCCGGGGTGGTATCCACAGCATCAGGCTTTCTTAGATACAGGACAGGTCCCCTTAGCTAAATCTTAATTACTAACAAAAAAAAAGAAAATGCAGCTCAAATAATGACTTCCTGTTTGAACCGAGTAGGGTACATTATTACTTGTGCTATGCTATGCCGGGGTAAAAAGCCAGATGGATTTTCAATCACCCTGCATTTATTTCCTAAGGTGCTGGTTTTAGAGCTTTTCCTGGGCCCTTTTCAGGTATTTCTACAGTAACTAGTAGGGCACCAGATGCTTCTTTTGTGAGGTGCCAACTTCCCTTCCTGAGACAATAATTGTATAAACAGGGCCATAAATAAATAAATCGTGTGTCATAAAAAATGGAAATGAAGAATTATGCAACACAAGAGGAAGGGGGTATAATACTGTAGAGCTCTAGCACATCCCTTGTAGTAAAGGAGAAAGTGCACTGCCCCAAAAATGCATAAACTAACAGCAGTACAAGGGGCAAACCTGTACCAGGGCTGTGCTGCCTATAATAAACTGCAGGGAAGGGGGGTATCTGCCTGCGGCTTGGATTGGCTGTTAACTTGGAAAGAAGCTAGTTGTAAGAACTGAGTGAGCAATAAAAAATCATTTTGAGGCGGTTAGGACCATCAGAGATAATTACAGAGCTCAGTTTTGTTTCTTTTTTTCCAGTTAACAATTTCAATGTTGAAAGCTGCAAACCCCACGGTGCGCCAAAAACACTGCCCCGTCCCCATACACAGAGCAGGCTACATCGGTCAGAAGTCCACTTAGCATGAAACAGAACTGGTCTGTAAATATAACTGAACTCCTTTTTTTGTTTGTTTATTATTTCTGCTCATCTACTCACTCAGATACTTGCTAGAAACAGGCTAGCAATACTAGTCTACAGAGAAGAAGGTTAGAGGGCGGGAGGTAACTCGGTCTGAAGGCAGCATTGGGATTAGCAAAAAAAGACAGAGCACACACCTAAAAAAAAGTTTTAACTTCTCTGACGCTTGTCAGGAGGTCGTGATGGTGTCTGGAGAGGTTAAATCACCGCATTCGTCAGTTTGTCTTTGGAAACCCATCTCCTCTTCTTTTATGGAAGTCTGCTACCAGGACACTGACCAGAGTGATTGCCATAAATAGGTACAAGAGATTGATCCCCAGCCCAGAGGCCACCTTAACAGCTTTTGAACTTCCCACCATCCAGTGAATCGTGTTACACTGACTGATGAAAAGCTGACCAACAAACCAATGGTGGCCACCGCACCCATTCCATGCTTCATCCTCTCTCTCTCTCTCTGTCATGCCAGCCCCACCTTGTAACTACGTATGCGCTGAGGTGAGGCTGGGAGCGAGTCAGATTACCTGCATACAGGAGACTGATAAGTTTCTTTGTCACTTCTTTGTTAGCTTTCCCGTTGCACCTCTATGTTGTTCTGGGCGTGGCCCTGCTGGTTGGGGATGTATATTGTATGTGCTAGACAGGGGCCCAGCCCCCATGCAGCTGCTGTTGCTGTTAGCTGATAGTTTTTTTCTTAATGCTGATGCTGCCACTGGCCAGCTCTGCATGCCAGCGAGGTTTAGACAACGTGTAAGACTCATCAGTTACCTGCTACCCATGCTGACCCTCTCAGGCCCCATGATGTTGCTTTCCAACACCGCTTCCCTCCCCCCACAACTACACACTCTACATCAAAGTATGTATGGTGGGGTGCCCACCCGGAAATTTCCTGGTATCTGGCCTCGCCAGTCCAGTTGTGAGAAGAACTGAAAAGCAGCTGACATTTGGACAGTTATTGAGAGTGGAACTGAAGCAATACCGGTGCTAGGAGGATTCTTGGAACACTCATTCTGATAAAATGTGAGTTGTCATGGTTTTGTCTGTTTCTTAAAACTGGCACCTGTGTATCATATATGCTATTACATTATAGAGAAAATCAAGACAAATTATAGTACTTCCAGCTTCATTACAGCAAATGAAAGCTACTTTTATTCTATTCTTAGTGGCACAAAACAGATCTTTACAGCTGTTCCAAGGCAGATGGCTGACAATTGTTTTGACAGTTTAGTCATTACACCAACTACTGGTAAAGTAGCATGAGTTCTTGAACATGCTGTAACTCACTACTTCACATTGATTGGTCAGAATTCCTCACGTGCATTATTTCACTTTGTCTCAGCCCATTGTTCGATAATAAAAACTGATATTATAAAACATTGAACCCCAGATAATCATACATTTAAACTAGATTACAAAGTAAGAATTTATAACTCGGTGAAAGAACATTAAAATATGGTTGAAATTGAAGGGGCTATTACAGTGTGACAGAATATGTCTTTACCTGATACATACCAGGAGGCAGCATTTTCTATATTTTGAGTTTTCAGTTATTCTGTGCGGTACCTCAATTCAGAAAGCTTCTCCCCAGGAACAGGGAACTAAATTTAGATATTAGCTGGCATTGGGCGTTCTGTTCTGTCACCTGCTGACCTAACTCAGCAGAAAGTGTCCTGGACAGACTTTGAGGCCTGCAGAGCATAGTTGTGGAAACTTCCATCGGCACATATGTTTACCCTAGTAGCGTTCAGCTGTTGTATGTCAGTTTATATGGGGTTTGCTTTCCTCGGGAAAACATTCCAAAGATGGCTGCTCATTTCTGAGGGCCGAATGCTTATTTGAAGGGCTGTGTTTATATCGTTTTTGATCATATCAGCACAGCAGTTCAGATATTAAATAAATTTAGGATAATTTCTAAGGGTAACCGGCAACACTTTCATTAGAATAAAGTGAGCTGTATTCATCTTCATGGTGGTAGTGGTCTCCCAAACTGTGATAATGTTAGAAATCCTCCCAATCCCACCCTTTACCTCTAAATTCCTCCTGTCCCTCATTGTAACACTTAAGAATATCATGTCAGCTGCTTTTCTCCAGCTGGGATGCCCGGTGTGCCGCTGCCTTCACAGCTGACTCCTACACTGCTTCTTACTAGGCCGGCAAGGGAAGGGGTGCCAATGCCAGATGGCATATGTGCTCCCCTCCCAGTACCCAAGTGCCTCAACTGCACAATGCTTTCGGGCCCCCAGCAAGCCCCAGTGTGGGGTTCAGGGCTTCACATGGGTACACCGGTCTCCCAGGAGGCAGCACAGCCAGCAAAGTGCCTTGCATCACTGGGCCAGCTATAGTGTTAGACTTTCTCCATAGAGATTGTTTTCCATTATCCGCCTTATCCTGTCTTCAGGTAGTTACGTGCAACCATCCAACCCTATCCTTCCCTCACACTGCTGCAGTCCCTCTGCATGGGTCTTTCCTTTCATAGCAGATTGGTCCGCAGAAGGGTTGTTCTCCATTTGGCCTCTGTCCAGATCCAGGCAGCAGGGCTGCATGGCTTGGGGTCTAGAATTGCAGGCAGCTGACATCCTGGGCGAGGTCTGGGAGTTTTTCTCCCTCCTTTACTTTGACTCCTCCCACCTCCCCTGTCTTGGGCACAGTCATCTTGCTAAGCTCTCTGGCCCGGCCACAGTCGCTGTGGTGTCCAAGCTCACTGCCAACCTTAATGGGCTAAGGCTTACTGCCACATGGCAGCTTTTTAAGCCTGTCTCCAGAAGCAAGCTGCCTGAGTCCACTCTTGAACCTGTGTGCAACATGTTGCCACGGGGCCTTTGGGGCGGCCTAGTATTTGACTTTTTAATTATATGTATTTTAATTTTTTTTTTTTAATCAGTTTAAGTCCTTTGAGTTAGGAAGTTACTTTGGGCCACAGTTCATGAGGCAGGATGTATGGCAGCTGGCTGCATGTACCACTGCCCAAATTATGTAAAATCATCTTCACGTTTGGTGTTCAAGTAGCCACTAGACCAAAAGTTTTATTGGCCAAAACTCCTGTAGTGGTGGCCCTATCAGGCAAGTGTACAGGGTAGGCACTCAAAACCTAGTGGCCATATGGCTACTAAAGCATAATTTTTAGTGGCCACTGATGATTTTCAACACTTCCGGGCTAGGTTCACAAAAGTTTTCCCCCGGCACAAACCCAGTTTCGCGTGTGCAAACCTTGTTTTGCACCAAGTTGGTATTCACAAAAGCCTGGTTTGTTTGCTGAAACTGGGTTTGCGCCAGGGCAAAGTGTGGAGAGGGCCAAAATGGAAATGACTGGGAGGGAATGTGAATATCGCCGCTGTCTGATTCACTAGGCATTTGTTCCACGCAGAGACCTCTTGTGCGGTCCCCTTGTGCAGAGCAGATACTGCTAACCGAGACCTTGCCTTATCCCGTGCAACCCTAGTGGTTGGCAGAGGCACTGTAGCCCCCTCCCACCCCCATTCCCAGCCCGAGTGTGAAAATTGAAAGTTGTCCCTGGTGTGCAGTGCCTCCCCAGCGATTGCTGTCCCAAGTGTAAAATGAAGGTTTTCCCAGGCGCCCAGTGGCACCCCCGCCTGATCCCTTGCCTGAGAAATAGATATTTGTCACCCTGGTGGCTAGTGGTCTCTCCTCCCACCCAATCCCTTGCCCCAGACACAGATTTGTGTTACTCTGGTGGCCAGCGGACCCTTCCCCCCACCCAATCCCACGCCCGAGATACAGATATGTATTACCCTGGTGGTCAGTAGTCCCTCTCCCCACCCAACCTGTAAATATATTCCCTGGTGTCTAGTGGACCCTCCCTCCATCCGATCCTGGCCCTAGTGTGCCTCCCAAAACGCAGATCCGGCCCAAGTACCTTCTTGCAGTCTCTGCCCCCAAGCCTGTCCTGTTTTGGTGGCCAGTGGCTCCTCACCCTGATCTGCTCCAACTGTACATTAACTTCCCCAGTGTCTAGTGGTCCCCTCCTCCCAACCCCGATCTGGGAATGCTCAATAACTACACATCCTTCCCTGAGTGTTCAGTGTACCCCCACCCTGGCAGATAGTGCCTCACCATGCCACTCCCCCATCCATTTCCTGAGCTGGCAAGCAGCACAACGTTCCACTCTCTACCACTGCCGGTTGCCGACTGAGCTGTCACTGAGGGCGTACTGTATACAGCAGAGGCAGTGTCAGCCACGGGAGCCAGAAATCACTGGTCTTTTAAAGTAAGTTTTTATATAGCAAGTGCAACAAAGGTACAGTGGATCAAACTGTTAAGTGGGGGGAATCTCTTCGGCATTAAATGTAATGGTACAACATGTTCCATTTCACTGAGGAACAATTATTGAGGGGGGTGCTACAGTATATGTGTGTGTGTATATACATACATATATATATATATATATATATATATATATATATATATATAAATGTGTGTGTATGTGTGTGTATATATATATATATATATATAAATGTGTGTGTGTATGTGTGTGTATATATATATATATGTGTGTGTATATATGTGTGTATATATATATATATATATATATATATATATATATATATATATACACACACACACACACATACATCTATATGAAAATGCAGACGTTAGACGCAGGTTGAATGGTCTTTACCAAATTAGGATATCAGAATTATTAATGAAGCAAACACTGAGAGAAATACAGAATGAAGCCCATCAAACACAAATGGTGACACTAGGGATGGAACAACACTATCTGCAGGGGCTGGAAAAAGGAAAAAACAAAGCAGAAATGAGGACACCAGCTGGGTAACAATTGAAGGAAGAAAAAGAAACGAGAGGGCAGATTAACAGATCATCCACTTATAAATACACAGAATAGATATATGAAGTATTATTGTAAAACTTGGGTGAAACAGAGGAAACTAGGAACCAGTATACAAAGGCTAGTATCTAGGGTTGTAGGTTAGAAGGTAACAAGACCAATAACGGAAATGTTGACAAGCGAGAGACTGCAGTATTAGGAGATTCCAAAGTAAGATTCACCGATGGCATCATTTGTAAAGGAAGGAAAGAAAGAAACACCATTTCTTATCAGGTGCTGAAGTAGCAGACATACAGAATAAACTAAAAGGATTTTAAGGGGTCAAGAATAAACCCGGTTGTAGCATTACATCTTAGAATAAATTATGTTAGTAATAGAACCGATGAAGGCATAAAAGAGGACTTTAAACATCTAGGGAGAGAGCTTAATGACATGAATTGTGATGTCAAAATTTCAGAACTGTTCCCAGTACCTTGAGCTAGAAACAAAATCTATTAAAATGCTAACTGCATGGATAAGATGTCCAAAGCCAAAACACTTCTACTTTCTCAGGAATTGGGACACTTTTACCAACAGACAGGAGCAATATGGGAGAGGTGGGCTCCATCTAAATAGACATGGAGCAGGGGTCCTTGGAGGAAGTATCTGGAGAGCAGTTGACAAGACTTTAAACTAGAAAGAGTTGGGAATATGATGGATAAGGGAAAAAAAGGAAACGTGCACCAATGCAGCAGAAAATGTTGTGTTGTTTAATGGAGACTAATAGCCAAGAAAAAAGGAGGGAAGGGAGGGAAAGAAAAAGCACATGGTTAAATGCCTGACAATAAAAGTGAGACGTTTAAACAACAAACAAGCTGAGTTTGAAGCATCGATGTAGGATGAGGATTTCAATATAGTAGGTATTACAGAAACATGGTGGACAGAAAAGGACCAGTAGGGAAAAAAATATTAAGGGGATACATGATGGGCAGTCATGCGATAGTGGATTTATCAGTCCGAGTGGCAGGTGAGCTTGGGTGAGAAAGCTCCGAGCTCAGTTGCCAGAAGTACTGATAAAGTCGCTATTGTATGACTGCCCATCACATATCCGTTTTATATAATAGGGGTTCACCATTTGTTTTGTGAGGTTATGTTTTTTTCTTGTTTAATTTTTTACCTGTTCCATGAGGTGTTCATTTCTCTTCAGGTGTTCTCGCGGTGTTCGGCAGTGTTTTGTTAATGACATGTACACAGTGCTGATAACAGCAGATACGTAATCATAGTAGTGATAACCTGCTGCAGATACGTAATCACAGTGGTGATAAACTCCTGCTTTTTCCACTATGTACGCGTCATGATGAGCGGTTTGCTTTGAGTGCTGATCTGCCTTTTTATCATATGGGTTATCAGCAAACTGCTACTGTATAATAAAAGTTATGAAATGGGTCCTTAAATGTAAGAAATCTGATTGGCCATTGACTGTGCGCTAAAGTGTATAATGCACAGGAATAAGGCCAGACAATGCCCACTGGGCATTGATATGGGTGATGCTGCCCACCAAGAATTTTCAGAAAACACATAGCCGCCATCTTGTCTTCTGCCACAAATGATGCCACCCTTACTGTCAGGCAAACCACCCAAAAAAGTCAGTCACTTCACAATAAACTACAAGCAGCGTAAAAAAAAAAAAAATCTCCTTCGTTTCCTTTTGAATGCAGCAGATTAAAAAAATGCATGCTTGCAACAATCTCTCCCTAACCAGACTTTTCTCACTCGCAGCCATCCTTAAACAACACTCCCTCACTACTTTTATCTTCCACTCTGCACTTTTACCACCCTTTTCAGTTCTTTTTACTAAATAACCCAGATCTAAGACACAGCGTACACAGAAGAGAAAGTCACGTCAGACATGATCTCTCCCCCGGTCGTCACTCGGCTCGCTCGCTCTTTTTATTAGTGTACACAAAAAAGAAAGCCACGACAGGCATGATCTCTCCCCCGCCAGCCGCATGCTCACTGTCATCAATGAATGATCTACCTGCCCCTCGCTACTTCTCTCCCTCATCTCAGCAGCTCCTTGAAATTTTCTGTTTTTTTTATGACATCCAAATATAAAGCCGTCTGTTTCAACAATGCTGCCCACATTCTCACTTACAGTGCAGTTGTTCTCTGCTGAACTTCTACACCTGTTTTCCGTGCTGCACTGAAACAGCACCACCGTGTCTTCCCTGGTACTTCCAACAGCGGTAGCTCATACAAATAATTAAAAAAATACATATTCCATCTCAGTTGTCCCCACTTTCAGCATTTTGTCACTGTAAACTGCTTGGGAAGGGGGATACTGCCATGACAACCAGACCAAAACTGCAGAAGCCTTTTTCATTCAAAAAAAAAAAAAACACACAGGAAACTTAGGCGGAGGAACTATTTTATTGAAAACTGACACAAACATATATGTTTTTTTCTACTCAGTATTGTGCATTTTACTTACCAAATGCATTTGCACTGCAGATGGCCATTTCATAAGCGTGATAAGCCACTCCAGTGTGTGCTTGCATCCTCGTGCCTCACTATGCCTCCTCGCTGTGTGTTTAAAGTGTCTAACACACACCCTGTTGTGTCGTATTGCTTACATATAACTTCTTTCGTAAAGATAGGCAGCGTGGAAAGAAAGGTGGAGGCATTGCAGCCTATATAAAGCTGGTGGGCATTGAAGCATTCGAGTTAACTGAGAAAGGAGCGGAAGATATTGAGATGTTATGGGTAAAAGTAAAAAGGAGGATAACAGAGATGTAACATGGGGACTGTGCTATAGGTAACCTGATATTGATAGTATTAAAGATGGGAAGATAGAAAAGATTTAAACAAATGTCTGAGGGAAGGCATGTGGTTGTAACAGGAGACTTTCACCTACCAAGAATAGACTTTACTGATAAAACATCCAAGAATAAAAGTATAAGAGAGTTCTTAGACACGTTCAGTGATTATAATATAACACAATATGTAAGACAACCTACAAGATAAAAGGTATTACTGGATATAGTACTAAGCAACATCAAAGGAAAAATAGACTGTAAAGTTAGGGAACCCCTAGGAAACAGTGATCACAGTATGATATTGTATAACATAAAAACAGAATAACATGAGGAGAATGGTGTAACGGAGGTCTACAACTATAGGAAGGCAAATTTTAAAGCTGTAGGAGTGGAACTTAAAATGTGGGATTGGCACAAAGAATTGAAAGAAGGGTCAAGGTTAGACTTAAGTAACTATAGACCAGTCAGTATAACAGGCGTGGTTGGGAAAACTATTTGGTCAGTAGTAAGGAATTACTTAGAACAATATATAATTTCTAATGATATGGGGATGAAACCCAACATGGATTTACAAAACATGGATTTACCCCCAAAAATGTTCATATCAAATGAACTTACTTAGTTTCTTTGAGACGATTAGTCGGGCCCTAGATGATGGTGAACTCGTGGATGTGATACAGTATATCTCGACTTGCAAAAAGCTTTTGACACAGTGCCATATAGGGAACTGATCAATACATTAGAAAATATAGACTTGGACAGTAATATTGTAAGATGGATAAAGTACTGCATAGGAGAAAGGAAACAGAGAGTAATGATAAATGGGTTTATTCATCATGGGGCAAACATTACTAGAGGCCTCCCCCCAGGGCTCAGTTTGGGGCCAGCACTCCTCAACATATACATCACAGACATGCATTAAGGTACTAACTCGTGGATTTCAAAATCTGCAGATGACACAAGAACAGATTGAAAGACTGCAAAGGGATATGGGCAAAATTCTAAATTGGTCTAAACATGCAAAAATAGCATTTAACAGAGACAAGTTTGCTAAAATGCACATGGAATTGAAAAACAGACTGACAAATTATAGCATCTGGAATAGGATACTGAAAGAAACAGACTGAGAGAGAGACCTGTGTGTAACGGTACGTAATCTTAAAATAACATAAGCAGTGCAACAAAGCAGTAAATAAATGCTATGTGTTAATTGTGAATATCAAAAGTATTTTGTCAGTCAAAAGAGTGACGTGATAATGCCACTGTATAGATCAGTGGTTAGGCTGCATCGTGAATACTGTGTTCAGTTTTGGTTCTCGAGTCTGAGGGGTGATTTATACATGGTGGAGGAAGTTCAAAGAAGGTAACAAAAATGATAGGGACACTGCATGACAAAATTTAAGAGCGACTGAGAAGCTTGAACCTGTATCAGCTTGAAACTAGGAGGCTGAGGGGGGGACATGATACACGTTTACAAGGCTTTTAAATCAACAGACCTATTATATTGTTTGCACTTAAAGAGAAGGAAAGCTAACCTAAATACTAGGGGCAGGCAGGGCTTGAAATAATGGGCTCAAGGGTACTGTGAAGCACACATTAAGCACTGGATTTAATGTTAACCTACTTCCCCTTTAAGAACACTTAGAACCTGCAAGTAGCAAATTGTTGTATGCCTGTGGGGCTTGTCTTCATGACGAGAACATCTACTGCACTGAATAAACCTGTATTCTTTATGCGTCCGTCCAGTTATTCGCACAGTCCAGATAGGGTCCTCACCAGCAGCAACCGAAGGGTCTGGCAGACCACAGAGAAGATAAGGGGTCCATTAGTGGCAGACCAAATACATGGTGGAGAATGCAGCCCTTCTGTCCAGACCCCATCTCGCTTGTCTGCGTCGCTTGTTACCCCAAGTCATCGCCCAAGTATGCTTGAATTCTCAGAATGCTGACCAAACTACAGCCTGGCTGCACAGAAAACAAAATGAACAGTCTCCTGGGTATACAACAGCCTGCAACCCTCCTTTTGTAGAAGCCTGCTTAGAGTAAAAGTGTTCAACCCTGCTGGCCAGTGGCTTCAAGCCTGCACCTTTCAGAATTAGTTGTGCTGGACCCCATGCTCCACAGAGCTGCAAGCTATCCCCAACGGAGCCCCAAACTGTAAACTCCCCCTCCCCCAGCTCCCACCTCATGGCAGGTTCAGTGCCAAACATCCCGCTCCACTGCTCCAAAAGAGACTGCCTTGCCTGCCTCAAGTTACAAATTCAACAAAGTAAACTGCTCAACCTGCTGTCCGATCCCTCCTCTCAACCACCTGGCTCAGCAGCTGCTCCTGGAGGGACTGGTTAATGAATAAAATAAGGAGTGCGAGAGCAGCTAATCAAAAAATACCTGCACCGGGAGTGCACATCTGCCTTGGCCCTCTTGCAGTAGCTCCGCTCCTCCATGACCTCTGCCTGCCAACATGGTGGCGCAGCTCCTCCTGGAACGGCCAGGGTAGCTCTTCAGTGGCACACGCAATCGCACGGAGCTCTGCGCCATCTCTCATCTGCAGCAGGTACACTCCTCGACCCTCCAGCTTGCTTCCCTATGCGGCTCAATGCCGCTCTGCCCGAAACAACTTACTGCTGCAGTCTTCTCTTGCCCCTGCAGCCGCATAAAGCTTCTGCTCTTCTCGACTCACACCTGCAAGACTCTCCATCAGCTCCGCTCCCTCAAAATACCACTGCTGCTAAAACAGGAGTGCTTTACTGCCTCTCGGCCACACAACAAAAAGGGCCTTCTACAGCTAATAGAAAAAAAAAAAAAATCTAATGACTGCCACAGAGCGATCTGCTCCATACTCAAGTCATGCTGTAAGAAACAGGGCCATACGATTAAAATAATACAAGGGACATCACAGCCTGAGTCACAGCGCAGCAAGAAAAAAAAAAAAAAATCACATAAGCTTTTCCAGGGGCTATACAGAAAATGAAGCGTTTCACTTAGGCTTGACTGTGCTACAGAAGGGCTTTCAGAAATACAGTACAGACTGCAGGAGCCCACGTGGCACAAATAAATAAACGGGGAGCAGATAGAAAATAAAGGACAATACAAACAAAGCTCAAACAGGGCACAGCACTCAAACAACTGAATACAAAAGTAGCTATGTTATCAGATGATACCAAATGGGTTGTAAAAATGGTGAAGAAAGCAATGGATGTTACCACAGGGCTCACGAAAGAAAATAGGCTTTTACAACAGCGACTGGAGAACTTGGAGAACGCTGCTTGCTATTTGACTCCTGGGGCTTCCCAAGAACATTGAAGGAGATAACCCAAGAGCTTTTCTAAAAACTATGTTGGCACAGTTAAGTATGGAAGAGGACTTTGTTATAAAAAAAAAAAAAACTACCAAATCTCTCCACGTGGCGGACAGCCCAGGGCAGCTACGGGTGAAGCTACTCCTCGAACACCTCTGCTGGAGTTGGGATCATCTGAGGAAAGGGACGTGATCTTAAACAAAGCGAAGCAATTCAGCCCACTACAATGGCAAGAAACCCATGTGCATATATTCCCAGATCTTAGTTACATTACCAGAATCAGAAGGAAGGGATTCAATGGTGTGCGCTCTCGTCTTCGCGCCTTTGGTATACACCATGTCCTGCTCATGCCTGCAAGTTTGAGAATCATATATGGGGGAAAAGTGTACCAATTTTCTGACCCAACTGATGCCGCCAAGCTGCTGGTAAAGTTAGAAAAACAGATCTTCCTGGACATAACATCTCCACCACTCATTCACACTAATGGGGTCTATGCTGAAGGCGCTAGGATACAGCAGGAGTGAACTTTTCAAGAGGGTCATCGCCAGAGATGGAGTCGTGAGGAAGCGGCACTGTGAGCCCTGGCTCATGCGGTAAATGCTATCTCAGCATCGACCCTCCAACTGCGTCAGTTCCTTTTTTCCTGCCATCGAATGCGCTTCAGTGATGATGTCGGTCGCTTGCTGGGAGTCAAATTTCAAACTAGCAGCATAGTTTTCAGTTTATTGTTTTGTAATTTATCTTCGAAATAAGTGCCGATTTATATTTTATTTTACTTACTGTAAGAAAGAAGTCTTCAGCCCTCCATTGACTGAGCCGACCATGAGCGGGTCAGGTGACGGTAGGGAGACTTCGTATGAAAGCCGTTCAGTCAGTCGGGCTGGGTCCGATCTGCCGCCTTCTCCGGAGGGAGGGTCTGACAACGGATGGTCCAAAGCTCGGGGAGATGGGCGGTCCCCCCGAAAACATAAAAGAAAATGATCCCACTCTTGGCACTTTTCGGTCTCAAGCTCTTCTTTGACATACAAGTCAAAAAAGAGAAGGCATCACTCGAGGTTGCATTCTGGTATGTCTGCACGTTGACGGTTGGTCATTGGGGCCAGACGCCGGTCTCTTTCTCTGTCGGAGTCACCGGTTTCTGGCTCCGGTGGCCAACCTCCTCGACATCGGAGCCCATCCCCGCCTATTGGAGGGGCTTTCGATGAGCAGTTTCACCAGTGGGCTGCTCTTATGGAGCACTGGACTCAGAGGTTGGTTCAGCTGCCTGATCCAGTCACTCCGAGGCCTTCGGGCCGTTCGAGGGAGTGGGTAGGGCAGTTGGACCATCCTAATCATCCGGCGCCTTCTTCAGTGCCGTCATCTCTGCGCTCGGGTGTTTTTCCCCCTCACATGGCTGCATCACAGGGGTCCACACCGATGCCTCTATGTCCTGCCAGTTTTCCTCCTTTTCCCTCAAACTGCAGTTTTCGGAACCTTGGGACAGTCTCTGCGCCGTCTGCGGCGCTGGGGACTCTTTTGGCACTGTCCGCGGCATTGGGGGCTCTGTCTGCACTGTCCTCTGCATTGGGAGCTCTATCGGCGCCACCTGCGGTGCCATGGGGGTTTGTCAGTGCCGGCGGCTCTGTCGGCACAGTCTGCGGTGCCGTGGGCTCTGTGGCCTCTGTTGGCGCCGTGTGCTGGGCTGTTACCGATGGTGCCAGCTTCCTTGTGTTCGGCGCTGTGTTCCTTGCCGAGGCTTGGTGTGGCGCCGTCCAGCCTCCAGGGGTTCTCGACTCCCGAGTCTTTCCTCTTCTAATTTTCCTACTGATTTTCACTCCTTTCCTGTCTATACAGTCCCTCCTGGACTGTCAGGAGATGATTTTGAGCCTGACCGAGATCTTCGTCTGGGTGAGGATGTTGAACGAGCAGGGATTAATCCTGCTGCAGAGCTTGTGGTCGAAGACCTTTCTTTTAAGTCTCTGCTGAAAATTTAAATTCTGCTCTTTCTCTCCAGGTGACAGAAATCGATCCTGGGAAGCTTTTAAGATTCCAATACCTGCATGTCCCAGAGATCCCTATGGATTTAACTCCTCCAGTAGTACAACCATCTTTTGAGACCCTCTCTCAGATGGTATGGAAACAATCCTGCTTTCATCCCCTTCTGTGGCTAAGTCCGTAGATAGGAAGTATGCTCCTCCCAAGGATCGACCCATATTGGCCTCACGAGCTTTTGCTGATCCCCTTGTAGTCTTAGCAGAGAATGATAAGGCCGTCCTTCCTCAGGCATCTGCAGCCCGGCCTATAAATAAATAATCTCACAAGACAGACACCTTAGGTAAGAGAGTCTTTGCTGCCTCCACCCTAGATATGCATATTGCCAGCTACCAGGGCTATTTCTCTCAATATGAGTATGTCCTTTGGCATTCGCTCAAACAGATGGTAGAAGTTCTGCCCGAATCAGAAACTAATTCAGAGCTACTTCAGACCATAACCAGGGGTATCGAGTCCAACAACCAACAGGTTAAAGCTGCAATGGACGCTTTCGATACTGCTTCCTGTGCAGCAGTGGTGGGCATTTGCACCCGTTGCCAATCCTGGCTATGTACTACAGGCTTCACGAATTATGCCCAGCAGCAGGGCATGGCTTTACCCTTTGACGGTATGTATCTGTTCAGGCCCCAGGTAGAGCAAGATCTGGAGGCCACACAGAAGACTAGGTCTGCAATTAAGACGGCTCGACCCGCACCCGCCTCCTCTCGGGGTGTCAACAAGTGTCACTTTCGCAACTGTGAGTCCTTACAGGGCAAAGGCAGAGGAGGTTTTAACAAAAACCACATCCCTCAGCCACAAAGGAAAACTCTGCAGAAGGCACAGGGCCCTAAAGCGCCCAGTGCCACCTTCTGAGTTTCTGGCCAGGTCCCACCTCAACTGTCCGAGGGGGACTCTGACTCAGCAGTGGGAGGACGTCTGACTCAGTTCTACAACCAGTGGAAGTCCATAACATCAGACAAGTGGATCCTCCAGATAATCCACGAGGGGTACTCACTCAATCTTTCAGAAACCCCTCCGGATCATCCCCCTAAACGACAGCCCAGACTGTCAGCACTGCAGTCAGACCTTCTTGCTTCCGCGGTACAAGGCCTTCTGAACAACAGGGCAGTACAATTAGTTCCGCTGGACCAACAAAACACAGGGTTCTACTCCCATTACTTCCTGGTCCTGAAGAAAACTGGTGGCATGCGCTCCATTCTGGACCTCAGAAAGTTAAACAAATTCCTTCTCAAGGAAAAGTTCAAGATGATATCATTGGGGACCTTGCTACCTTTGCTTCATCAGCATGATTGGTTCGCCTCCCTGGACATGCAGGATGCCTACCAACACATTACTATACACCCAAAGCACCACAAATACCTAAGGTTTGTGGCGTTGGGTCAACATTATCAGTTCAGAGTCCTGCCATTTGGGCTATCCTTGGAGTTGCGAGCTTTTACAAAGTGTTGTGCAATTCTTGCGGTGCATCTCAGGAAAATTGGAATTCAAGTGTTTCCATATTTAGACGACTGGCTCCTTTCAAGTCCTTCCAGACAAGAAACTCTGGATGCCGTAGCCACGGCCTCAGACTTCCTCATGTCCATAGGAGTCCTGCTAAATCTCAAGAAATTGCAGTTGCAGTCCTCTCAGAAACTCCTCTTTATAGGAACTCTTCTGGACACCTCCTGTGCGAAGGCTTTTCTCCCAGAGGACAGAAGGAGCGATATCTTACAAGTGGCCTGATACATCAGAGAAAACAGCTCGGTTCGAGCTATCTTGATGCAATGGATGCTGGGTCTCATGGCATCCTCTGTACCCCTAGCACGTCTCCACATGAGAACCTTTCAGTGGATGCTCAGTACTCAGTGGTCCCCAACCACTCACCTTCAGTCCTTTCCCATCAAGGTGACAGAACCTCTGAAGAGGTCACTCACCTGGTGGTCACAGGGGGACAATCTTCTGGAAGGATATCCTTTCTCTCCTCTGGATCATCAGATCTCCATTGCCACGGACACGTCCCTGATGGGCTGGGGAGCTCACTGCCAGAATCTCCACATTCAGGGTACATAGACTCTGGACGAGTCCCAACTTCACATGAATGTCCTGGAAATGAGAGCCATCCTCTATGTAGTCTGAGCCTTGAAGGACATATTCTGTCACAAGAACATTCTCTTTCAAACTGACAACAAAGCAGTGATGTATTACATCAACAAGCAGGGCGGTGCACACTCTTACCCATTATGCAGGGAAGCTATGAGAGTGTGGGAATGGTGCCTGGAGCACAAGGCTCTAATCCACGCGGTTTACCTGCCAGGAGTACAAAACGAGCTGGCAGACCATCTCAGCAGGACGGAGACAGATCCTCACGAGTGGTCTCTCGACTTAACCATCGCTCAGTCATTCTTCAAAGAGTGGGGAACTCCAGACCTGGACCTTTTCACATCCCCACTCAACGCAAAACTGCTTCTATTCTGCTCCAGAGATCCAGGACCTGGCATCTTCAGTCAGGATGCGTTCAGACTGCAGTGGACAAAACGCTTTCTGTACGCCTTTTCTCCTCTTCCCCTAATCCAGAGGGTACTTCTCAAATTCGAGTCTCAGGGGGACAAAACGATTCTCATTGCTCCCTTCTACCCTTGACAGATATGGTTCCTGCTGCTCAACAGTCTGTCAGAAATCCCCCCGAAGGTGCTTCCCCTTCAGACGAACCTTCTGACCCAGGGTCCTGTGGTCCATCCCAATCTGAGGTCGCTTTACCTTCACGCTTGGCTCCTGAGGAAATAGAGGTGAGTAAGTTCAATGTTTCTCGTAGGTTTCAGATATTGTTTTGGCTGCGCGTAAGCTGGCCACCAGAAAAACCTACACAGCCAAATGGAAGCGTTTCTCTCTCTGGTGTGCAAAATCCTCTTGGAACCCCTTTTCCTGCCCATCAAATAAAGTTTTGGAGTACCTTTCAGACCTCTCAAATTCAGGTCTGCAGTACTCTACAGTCAAAGTTCATCTCTGTGCCATTCCAGCTTATCATGAGCCGGTAATTTCCTCGTCACTAGCTCAGTTACCTGTAGTTAAGAGGTTTCTTAAGGATATCCTGCATACCAGACATCCAGTTGCAGCCTGGGACATTGACCTTGTGCTAGATGTGCTCACTGGGAAGCCTTTTGAGCCTCTAGCTACCTGCGAGTTGAAGTTCCTCACTTGGAAAACTGCCTTCCTGGTGGCCGTCACTTCAGCCCATAGAGTTTCTGAAATACATGCACTGGTCACAGACCCCCCCCCCCCCCAATACACTGTATTTCACAAGGACAAAGTAGTTCTTAGGACTCATCCTAAGTTGCTCCCTAAGGTTGTCTCAGAATTCCACTAAACCAAGCTTTAGTCCAATCCTACCTACTTTGCGAACTTCCAGAATGAAGGATAACTTACCCTTTATTCTTTGAACGTTAAAAGAGCACTGCGTTTCTATCTAGATAGAACAAAAAAAATTTGCAAGGCTCAACAATTGTTTGTTTCCTTCAGCGAGATCCACCTGGGTCAGTCTGTCGCTATTAGGTGCATTTCAGCATGGCTGGTAGCATGCCTCTGCCACTGCTATTCTATGGCACAGGTTAAGCTGGAAGGCAGAGTGTACGCTCACTCTACTAGAGCAGTCGTGGCATCTCTGGTGGAAATCCGCAACCTGCCCATTGCAGATATTTGCAATGCGGCTACCTGGAGCTCAGTGCATACTTTCGTTAAGCACTATGCCTAGAATGTCCATGCCAGATGACATCTGTCGCTTGGCAGGACTATCCTTAACGGACTTCTGTCCTAACAAGGTGAGCTCTTAGTTTTTCCCTGCTGCCCGTCTCTGGGTATAATTAGCTCTGTACTCTCCCACTGGTGTGAATGAGTGGTGGAGACTTTTATGTCCAGGAAGATATGGAAATTACATACCTGCCGTAATTCTTGATCTTCTTGGACGAAGTCTCCACCAGTCATTCACACGCCCTCCCACCATCCCCCGAGCTCACGTCTCTGTTTTTGGTCTTCACTCTCTCAATGGCTGGGCCGTGAAGACTCCATTATTGACCCTTCTTACACGGGTCATTTGGACTATCTTATGTCCAGTTTTGTTAGGTTAGTCCCTCTAGGTTAGTTATGCTGCAACTCCTCGGAAAAAAGGTACTGAGGCATTTGGAGGGTTGACGCCGAGATAGTCTTTACCGCATGAGCCAGGGCTCGCGGTGCTGCTTCCTCGCGGATCCATCTCTGGCGCCGACCCTCTTGAAAAGTTTGCTCCTGCTGGGTCCTAGCACCTCTGGCGTAGATCCCATTAGTGTGAATGAGTGGTGGAGACTTTGTCCAAGAAGATTAAGAATTACGGCAGGTACGTAATTTCCATTTTTCTGCTAAAAGGGATAATTCAGAACCGTGGGAAGAAACGAAGGATTAAAATTTCATGGGGACTACCACTGCTTCATTACGGGAGATTGGTAACTGAGAGACTGCTCTGTTTGGAGATGTATATGTTTTTTTCCTTTCGCTATGTTGGGACTTTAGTGGTGAGAAAGCATTAAAAGGCAGTAATTAAGTAACCCAAAGCTCCTAGTGGTTCAAGTGCCTTTCTGTGTTATGCTCTTTTCTAATATTTGCTGCTACTAGTATGAACCAGGAAGTTAAAAATGTTCTATGGTTAAAAAAAATGTTTCTACCATAATACATAATACAGTAAGCTCATTTTAAGAGTGGTTTGTTTGCTTTAATGCAATATCTTGAACAGATCACAAGAGGGATACTTATAGTTGTATATGGTCTGTAGAGGTCTGATGTTACCTGATTTAGGCAACCAACTTGGAATGAGACAATTAATCCTATTTGAAAGGATGAAAGATTTAGTAACCCTATTTGTTGATCCCTGCTCATGGCTACAATGACCATTCGGCTATATGTTATTATGTTGGATAACTCATTTAACTTACTTATATAAAGAAAAAGAAGAGTTGGATTTATGAAAAATACCCCCAGATGAAGTAACAATGTACAGGGGCATATATGTTGATTTTGTTACTGTTAATTGCTGTACTTGTTTCTGCAAGGCTCAGTAGTACTGTAATGCCTACCTGTGTGGACATATATGTAATGTTATATTGAATAAACTCCAATAAAACATAAGTAAAAAAACAAAAAAGGCACAGCACACAAAATTAAATGGGGGCAGAGAAAGGAGTAAAGAGAAATGTAAAACAAAGGTACAATAAGGCAGCAAATAAATGCAGTACTTCCCCCAGCAATTGTCACTTACCACAAAACAAAAAACTCCCGCCATTTCAGCTGGGAAAAGTAGCAGGAAAACGCGGCAATCACTATTTTGAGCATTGTGAAGCAATCCTGTCAGCCTCACGGCAAATATCCTCCATCTTGTGCACAGCAAAACAGCAAGGAAGGAACTGACCCTTAACCCCCCTGCTGGCGGCCATCTTGCTACAGTCAGGCCAGCCAAACCCACAGGAACTGTATGTCATAGTTCAGCGGCCATCTTGTGAAGGGCACCAAATGACCTCAATCCATAGTAATCAGTGTCAGTCCTATTGTAATGAATGGACACTGCAACAAATAGCTGATTTTTGCAACAAAACCTTTATTTAAATAACACAGAATTGAATGGGAATTATTTTTTAAGACATTTGATGAACTTTGCTTCAAAAATTTGTGCTTTTGTCTACAAAAATATTTCTAGGGACATGGATATGTTGTTCATCCACACTTATTGGCAGGTTCCTTGCCGCTTTAAATCTTGCCGGAAGGTCTTCAAGCTGGCTCCTCCCACCCACCCGGGTGGTAAAACTCTCGGCTCCGCCCCATGACGCCAGATCTTCCTTACCGCTTGGAAGCTCAGGTTCCCTCTTTAACGCGCTGCGTTTAAAACTGGTTCCTAATTCTTGGAAAGTTCGAAATCGAAAAGTTTTTTGCTAAAAAGACTTGATCGTCTTCTCCTACTGG
Organism: Neoceratodus forsteri; assembly: GCA_016271365.2. Taxonomy (NCBI): domain Eukaryota; kingdom Metazoa; phylum Chordata; order Ceratodontiformes; family Ceratodontidae; genus Neoceratodus; species Neoceratodus forsteri. The sequence goes on from CM028136.1 coordinate 738,840,594, forward strand.
CTACGATGGACAAATCGACTCCCGGTTTTCGGAGGTGCCCTTGCGGGCAGAAGATGTCTGGGGCCGGATCCGCACTCACGTGTGTCTACTGCCTGGGCCTTGAGCACGACCCGCAGGCCTGCGACTTGTGCTCTTCCTTGTCGGCCTACGTCCTTGAAGACCGTGCTGCCCGATTACAACTGGGCGCCCGAGAAAAGAATTCCACCGGTGAAATCTAAACAGGCCTGATTGGCGGTGTCGCGGCGGCGGGGTTCGGCGGATCAGCTCGAGCGATAGATCGCCTCGAAGAGGAGGTGGCGCGGGCCGCTTCTACCTCGGCTGCGGCTTTTGTCCCGCTCTCTCTCGGTGCCTCGTACTCGGCTTCTTTTAAGGAGCTTTGTCTGACCCTCTCGACCAAAGGTGAGGGTCCAACTTCTTCGGGACCTTTTTCCAGGTCCAAAAGAGCAAAAGTAAATCTCTCCTGTCGACTGTCTTGGGAGGCGGGAAAGATCCCCCTCCCTTGTCGACAGTCGACTTGATCGACCCCTCAGCTTGACCACTGGCTTCACGGTGTCCCGTCAGGCCAGTTGACCGAGACTCACGTCGGCGTGGTGAGATTTTCTCGACCCGTTAGATGAGTTGTCGGCTGGAGAAGCTGAGAATCCCTCTCCCGGTTCCCCGGTGGGAGTTGAGGATCCCGTCGGCTCGTCTGTGCCTCTGGTTCGGAGCCTTTGGTGGGATCGTCCGAGCGGCAGATGCCGATTTCCGACACTTCTCCTCGCCTTCCTCGGCCTAGTCCCGAGACTCTCGGTCTCGGACATCACCGCTGTCCACCGATCCCGCCGCCATAGGCGGTCTCGGTCTTGGCATGCTGGGCGCTGCCGCTCTTCCCCTTCCTCGGATGAGGGAGGCTTCGCCAAGTTGCGCCGGGGAGGTAACGAGAACTCATGTGGCAACAGCCCTTTTGACTCGGGAATAAGCCACCAGTCGCCTTCCTGGCCATTAAGTGGCTGTCACCGGAGCAGCCGAAACAACCCCTTGTTGTAGTCGAGGAGCCTGTTCTCAGGCTGGTTGTTCGGCCAATTCCAGCTGCCCCACCGATTCTGGTGGAACCTCCGCCTCCACAGCCATTAGTTGGGGCTCCGACCAAAAATTCTCGGTCGGCCTTGGGTTTGCCCCATAGGCTGTCTGTCACCCTCACTCCCGATAAACCTCGGCAGGTGGAGGGTGGCTCAGACCCGAGGCAGCTCTTTGAGGACTCTTCTGAGTCCGATGATGGTTCCTCCCTCTTCTCCAAGCTCATGGACTTGGAGTCCTCGGGAGGGCAGTCAATGGACGATAGCCCTTCGTCCTTCTTAGGGTTGCTTCGACTCATCTTGGAGTCCACCGGGATGAAGCTCGAACCCGTTTCTAAACGGGCCAGGTATCCCCTCACGGAGATTCTGGACCGAGGGGATTCTCCGGAGGCCTTTCCGGTGGCGAAGCCATAGTGGGTCTGGCCTTGGAACTTTGGCAGCGTCCTGCTTCCTGCCCTGTGCCTTGGCCAGGTTGGCCAGGAAGTATCGCGTCCCCTACCGGTTCCCTGTCCGGTTTTTCGGAACACCCTCGGCCGAGGTTGGTTACCGACAGCGTTTTCCGGCGTGCGGGAACGCCAGGGATGTGGACAGACCTCCCGACAGGGAATCCAAGAAATTGGATTATGCGGGGCGGAAAGTCTATGCTGCGTCCTCTCTCGGCCTTCGTCAGGCCAGTTCGGCCGTCCTCTTGGCACATTTTTCTCACGCCCTGTTGGGCTCCCTGGATGAGGTTGTCCCTCATCTTCCCGCAGATCTGCAGACTACGGTCAGGCAGGTGCGGGACCAGGGCAGGGCGGTGGCCAAACAGCAGCTCCAGACTGCGTTAGACATCGGTGACTCATGTGCCAGGTCTGTGGCGGCCGCAGTGGCCATGCGTTGTCGGGCTTGGCTGAGGATATCCACCTTTACCTCGGATACCCAGCACAAGTTGGCGGATGTTCCCTTTTTGGGGACTGACCTCTTCGGCCCTGGGGTGGAAGGTCACTTGCAGAGGATCGAGAAGTCCAATGCTACCTTGGACTCGGTCTCTTCTGCTCAGAAGGACAAAGGCCGCAAGCCACAGCCTAAGCCCTTTCGTCCTTCTGCACCCGCGCGCCCGGCCCAGCAACGTCCAGGGCCAGCAGGCTCGACCTTGGTATCCCAAACCCAAGCCGTCGGCTTCCTCCAACAGGAAGCAGGGAGGTAAAGGCCGAGGAGGTCCCTCGGCCGGTCCCTCCTCCAAGCCTGCCCAGTGACGGGCTGAGGGGTGTCGCCCCCATCCCTGTCACCTCACCCCTGGTTCCCCCCGTGGGGGGACGGCTCAGACACTTCCTTTCCGCCTGGTCCGCTGTTACCACGGACAGGTGGGTACTGGAGATGGTGGGAAAAGGCCTACCTCTGGAATTCGAGCAGGCCCCGCCCTTCAGAGCCGTCGCACCTCGGGGGGCCTCGGGGTCCGCAGCCTCACTGGCAGCTCGCCGAGCCGACATCGCTCTCCTCCTCCAGAAGGAGGTGATCACGGAGGTGGAGGACCCCCTTCAGACCCGGGGTTCGTGTCCAGGTATTTCCTGGTTCCGAAAGCAGGGCGGGGGCTGGCGCCCCATTCTCGACCTACACGACCTGAACAAGTTCCTAAGGTCTCGAACCTTCAGGATGGTCACTCTGGCGCAGATAATACCATCTCTGGAACACGGCGGTGGTTCTGCTCTCTGACCTACAGGACGTGTTCTTTCACGCCCTATCCATCCGTCACATCGAGATTCCCTCCGCTTTACGTGGAGGGATCCCTCTTCGAGTCTCGAGCCATGCCCTTCGCTTTCATCTCCAGCTCCCAGGGTCTTCACCAAATGCATGGCAGTGGTGACAGCATTCCTGCGGTGCCGAGGGGTCCGGGTGTACCCTTACCTGGACGATTGGCTGATAGCAGCCTCCTCCAGATGGGAGGTGGAGCGGTCCAGAGATCTGGCCCTCCAGGTTTGCTCTCAAGTTGGCCTTCTCATCAACGAGGCCAAGTCGGAACTCCAGCCGAAGCAGGTGATCCTGTTCATCAGGGCAGAGCTCGACTCTCTTCGAGCCAGAGCACGGCTCCCCAGTGACAGGGCCGAGGTTCTTACTCCTTTGCCCAGTCATTTCTGGCTGGGCAGTCGCGCCTTGCCTGGGACTTCCTGCACCTTCTGGGTCTCATGGCGGCCTGTACCAGCGTGGTCCGTTGCGTCGCCGCGCATGCGCCCCTTCAGTGGGGACTGGCCAGCCAGTGGTCACAACGCCGCGATCCTTGGACCAGCTAGTGATAGTGACCCAGAGATGTGGAACGCTCTCCAGTGGTGGACCGTCCATTCCATCTGCAGGAGGGCATCCCGCTTTGTCTGCCCTGAGCCGGCGGTCTCTCTATCGACCGGTGCCTCTGATGGGTTGGGGTGCCCATCTGGGGGAACACCGAGTGCACGGCCTCTGGTCCCCGCGGGAGTCCCGATGCCACATCAACCTGCTGGAGCTCCGAGCGGTCCGCCTAGCTCTCACCGCCTTTGCTCCGTTTCTCCGGGGTCAAGTGGTCCGAGTCCAGACGGATAATACCACGACCATGTACTACCTGAACCGCCAGGGCGGGACGCGCTCCATGCTTCTATGCAAGGAAGCTCTCCGCATTTGGTCACTCGTGCGCAGCCTGGAGGCGGATCTCCTAGCCATTCATGTGGCAGGAGCCTCCAATACCCTGGCCGATGCCCTGAGCTGGATAGGGGCTGCATCTCACGAGTGGTCTCTCCTGCCGGAGGTAGTACAAGATCTGTTCTCCCACTGGGGCACACCTCAGGTGGACCTGTTTGCCTCCAGGGAGAACGCGAAGCTGAGGCTGTTTTATGCCCGCCCCCCTCAGCAGGGCTCGCTGCAGGGGGATGCCTTCTCGAGGCTGTGGACCCCGGGCCTCTTTACGCCTTTCCCCCATTTCCCTTGATTCACAAGGTGCTTCTCAAGGCAAGGAGGGACAAGGCGCAGGTGATTCTGATAGCCCCAGACTGGCCTCATGCTAGTTCTGGTACCCAGATCTCCTCAGCCTCAGCTCCAGGCTCCCGAGGCAGCTTCCAGCTCGCCCGGACCTGCTCTCAGTCAATCAGGGGAAGGTGTTCCATCCGGACCTTCAATCCCTGCACCTGACGGCCTGGTTCCTGAGCGGCTAGAGTTCCAGGCCTTGGGTCTTTCCGACGAGGTCCTCAATGTTGTTGAGGCGTCCTGCAAGGAGTCGACCAGAAAATGCTACGCCTTCAAATGGAAGAGATTCTCCATTTGGTGTCAGGACAAGGGCTTGGACCCTTCCTCCTGTTCTGTGGCAAGCATTTTGGACTATTTATGGTCCCTTTCTAGTCAAGGGCTTAGGCCCTGACCCAAGGTGCACCTGGCAGCCATCTCTGCCACGGGCGGGCCGGGAGCAGTCGGTATGAGAAAAGGTGGTCAGGCGCTTTTCAAAGGCCTTGATCACATTTCCTCCAGTGCGAGAATCTCCACCTCTGTGGGATTTACTGCTGGTACTGGCAAAGCTCATGGGCAAGCCATTCGAACCAATGCACAGGTGTGATCTCTCTCACCTGTCGTGGAAGACCGCCTTCTTGGTGGCTATCACGTCAGCCAGAAGGATGGGAGAGCTCCAGGCGCTTTGCATCGAGTCTCCTTACCTGGTCTTCCACAGGGACAAGGTTGTCCTGCGCCCCCACCCGAAATTCCTTCCGAAGGTGATGTCGGAGTTTCACCTTAACCAGGTGCTGACTCTGCTGGTGTTCTACCCCAATCACACCTCGGAGGCCGAATATAGGCTCCATACTCTGGACCCTAGAAGGGCGCTCGCTTATTATAAGGAGCGCACGGCTGAAATTCGGGAGAGGTTCGCCAGCTGTTTGTCACTCACGCTGAAGCCGCACCTGGCAGACCTGCAGCCAAGCGGACGATAGGCAGGTGGGTCACCTCCCACAGATCGCTGCTATAAGTTGGCGGGCATGGAGCCTCCCAGAGGATAAGAGCTCATTCTACCCGTGCCATACTGCTGCATCGGTGGCTGCTTCCAGGACGCCTCTATCCAGGAAATCTGCAGGGCTGCTACCTGGAAGTCAGCACACCTTTATTACCCATTACCACATCGACTTTGAGTCACGCTCGGATGCTGGTTTGGGGCCTCTGTTCTCCAGTCTTTATTCCCTAAGTAGGGGGTGTGCGCCTTGCCTCCCTCCTCCCGGAGAACTGCTAGGAGTCTGCCAATAAGTGTGGATGAACAACATATCCATGTCCCTAGAAATACAGGTTACTCACCTGTAGCAGGAGTTCTAGGAATGGTATATGTTGTTCATCCACACGACCCACCCGACCTCCCCGGCTTCGACGCACAACCTGAGCTTCCAGCGGGCCAGATCTGGTGTCATGGGGCCGAGCCGACAGTTTTACCACCCGGGTGGGTGGGAGGAGCCAGCTTGAAGACCTTCCGGCAAGATTTAAAGCGGCAAGGAACCTGCCAATAAGTGTGGATGAACAACATATACCATTCCTAGAACTCCTGTTACAGGTGAGTAACCTGTATTTTTTGCTCTGCACTTCATCTACTCCACGATGTCCTGTCTACTGCTTGACGGCAACTCCTTCTCACCCTTGTGTCCTTCGCTCGGTGAAACGAAGCTCATCTCCAACCACAGTGTCCGACGACGACACAGATATTGGTGCCAGAGCGTCCGGAGTTCTGCCTTCTCCCACCTCAAGGGCATGGGGCTACAAAATCGAAACAATCCTGCATGACATCCAGTTGTCCGTCTCAGCTCAAGGAGCATGAGCTATGCAAGCCAGTCAAGATGACCTGGCCTACATTAAAGCTATTTCACCGCAGTCCATGGTCCATACTAGCCTACAGCCAGTACCCTTCTCAGCCTTGCCTCATGAAGATGCTGTCGACTGGCTCGAACAATTCCAAGTCTGGATTTCCTTACATGGTTGGACTGATCCTTTGTGTATTTCCAATGCCTTGCTCTTGTTTTTGATCGGGACTGCCATTACCTGGTTCAGTGCACTTCCAGACCAAGTCAAAGGAGATACTGCCACCATGTATGCACCCTTCAAACAGCATTTTCTCCAAGCACATCCACCCTGGTTATTGGAGCAACAGCTGTGGGAGTGCACCATGCAACCCTCTGAATCTCTTGAAGCCTTCATAGTGGACATTGAGTCTCGATGCGAATGTCTACAGAAAGCTGAGAAAGAACAAATCACCACCTTCGTCCGGGGACTGCTTCCTCAACTCTGTCTTTATGTAATCCAGCAGAAACCAACAACCTGGATGGACACAATCCAAGCGGCATGACTTGCACAACAATCCATAGCAATGTCCCAGGCTACCAGTGTACTAGCACCTCAGTCGTCACAGTTAGCCGCACTCGCAACATGTGTCCAGCAGCAGCAATCAATGATAGAGACGCTAACTACAACTGTCAATATTCTGCACCGCAGCTCAACTGCTTCTTCAACCTCTGTCAATGTCCTTCGACCATTTCGACAGCGACCTGATCCACCTCCGCCTTCACAAGAACCAGTGACCTGCTAGTGGTGTGGATTCTGGGGACTCACTGCCACGGTCTGCTGAAAGCTGAAGTACAACAGAAATTAGTAGAACTAAAGGCATTCACTGATGCACAATCAGCAAGATGCCCGCCACTACTCCCAGGATCAGAGAAACACAGCAACTGACCACCCCTCTGACTCTCACAGTTAAAACAAAATGCATCCTCCAACTGCAAACTCAGGCACAGTCTCGCTTCCGGGGCAAAGGTACCTGTCATCAGGTCACCTCTCCTAGTCAACTATGTACCTATAACCATCGGAGATTAGTCCACGCACGCCTTGGTCAACACTGGAGCAGAAATATCAGTTATCAACAGCAGTAGTCTGAACAGCCAAGCTATTTGTCATGTGACTAATGCCGCTCCTGCTGACCTAAAGTACATCATCACAGCAAGTACAGCTACAGTACCTGTCACAAGCGTGGTCCATCTCGAGCTCCACTTTGGCTCACAGCAAGCTACTGTCAAGTTTTACATAGTGTCTGATCTTAAGCCTGCAGTAATTCTTGGCCTGGACTTCCTCAAACTCACAGAGCCATCCTAGACTTTGCCTCAAACAAACGGTCTTTAGATCCTCGGAGGCAACTTGCAGTAATAGACTCTGTCACTGTGCCTCCTAAGTCAGAGATGGTTTTGATTGCCATGATTCGAGGTGAACCACTTCCACAAGGTGGTGTTGGCATCATTACAGGATCCCCCATGTTGCATTTGTCATATCTCCTTCCAGAGAACACCTTATCGGCAGTGCATGGCGGCACAGTATTCCAAAAATGCTGCAACTTCACAGATGAGCCAATAGTCATCTCGAAGGGTGCCAACATCGGAAAGTTTGTCTGCTTGTCTTCAAGGGACCAGCTCCATCTCATACAAGAGCCTCAGCCTGGTTCTATCTACTCCAGCTCTGTCAGTACTATTACAACCACTCCAGCTTCAACTGAGTTACCCCTCAGTCAGAGACTGTCCTTCAAAACTTCCAGCATCTCCACAAGAAAAATACAACTTCTGAAATTCCTGGAGAATTACCCAGATGTCTTTGTAGGTCCAGATAACAAGCTTGGATGCTATGATATCCTGCAACACACCTTCGAAGCACAGCCCAACCAGAAACCAATCTGTCAGCGAGCCTACAAAGCAGGACACAAACAGAAACAAGTCCTCAAGAACGTAATCAAAGACATACTTGACCAAGGCATTGTTAAAGAATCTACAAGTCCCTGAGGTGCACCTTGCTTGCTGGTGGTTAAGAAGAACAAAGGGTATCGCTTTGTGCTAGACTACAGAAAACTCAATGCCTACACAGTGCAGGATGCTCATCCCTTGCCTACAACCGAAGATGCGTTCGAGAGTCTTGGTGCAGTCGGTCCTGCTTACTCCACCACTCTAGACCTTGCAGTGGGTTCTATCAAATTTGCATTGATCCAGCTTTTTGTCCATACACAGCATGTCGCTGCCACTTGGGACTTTTCCAATTTAGACATCTGCCTGTGGGTCTTTGGAACAGTCCAGCCACATTTCAATGTGTTATGGAAGCTGTACTATGTGGGTTGTCTTGGAAATCTTGCCTAGTCTACCTGGATGATGTTATTGTCTTTAGCAGAACTTTGCCAGAGCACCTGCAACATCTCAAAGAAGTGTTCGAACGTCTCAGACAAGCCAATCTCAAGCTTCGCCCAGAGAAGTGTTGTTTTGCACAGCATCTATTTATTGCCTGCGACATGTGGTTAGTTCTCAAGGCATCTCTCCAGATCCAGACAAGCTCTTGGCAGTAAAAGACTATCCAGAACCTACCAATCTCAAAGACCGTTGAGCTTTCCTGGGCTTGTCTGGCTACTACCGAAAGTTCCTTTGCAACTATGCCAAAATTGCAGCTCCACTGTACGCCCTCACTAAAAATCGGATGTGACTATACATAAACTTCTGAATGCAAAGAGACATTTGAAACCTTAAAACAAAACCTGATCTCTTCTCCCGTGTTGGCCTACCCAAGGGTTGACCAACCCTTCAAACTCTACTCAGATGCTAGTTCCTTTGCAGTGGGCGCTGTGCTCTGTCAGATTCAAGACTGAACAGAACGAGTTGTCTCCTGTGCTGGGTGCTCTCTTTCCGCAGCTGAGCAGAACTGTGGCATCACAGAAGAAGAATGTCTAGCCATGGTATTTGCCGTAAAGAAATTTGACTGTTACCTTCGCTACTCCTCCTTTACAGCAGTCGTTGAGCATTCTGTCCTCAGATGGTTATTCGAAATGAAGAAGCCAGTAGGCAAGTTCGCCCAATGAATTGCTATGCTGCAGTCCTACAACTTCAAAATTCAATACAGACCAGGTCGAGTTCACTGAAATGCAGATGGCGTTAAGCCGGAGATGATATCCCCCCGCATCATCCTCAACAGATGAAGAATCCTGCTTACAAGCTCTTCCTTTCCACACCACGGATGTGCTTCCTATGGACACTCCTACAGCACCTCAAGTTGCTTTGCAGCTACCAACCGCTTCTACAGAAATACACACAAATCCTCAGTTGCTGGAAGCAGCCAAAGAACTTCTCATCTCCTCTACATCTGATCTGTCCCTGGCAACTGTTAAAATGCAACAAAGAACTGACACTCAATTTACGGACACAATCACTTACTTAGTCAGGAACCTTACTGCAACAAATGAAGCATCGCCAAGATGTACTTTTCTTTGCTTCACAATACTTCCTCAATGACTGTGTGCTTTTTCACATTTGGACCAAGAAAGGCAAGTCATCGCACGGATAGAACTCATGTACAGCTAGTTGTGCCAGCCTCTCTAATCAAACAAGTTCTTCTCTCCACTCATGCCTCTCCGCTTTCTGGAGGTCATATGGGAATACACAGAACTCTCGAAAAGACAAGGCTTCACTTCTTCTGGCCTCACATGAACAGGGACATTGTCTGATTTGTAAAATCCTTCCAGCCCAACTCCTAAAGAAAGCCCCCTGCCAAACCGACAAAGGCACACATCATTCCAATGCTTTTAGCCACTGAACCATTCCAAAGAGTCAGCACAGACATTCTTGGGCTGTTACCTACATGCTCTGACTCTGGCAACAAATAAATCCTTGTTTTTGTGGACTACCTAACAAAATATTTGGAACTCATTCCCCTAAAAGACATTAAAGCTGCCACTGTGGCAAGTGCCTTTCTCAATACAGTCATTTGTCATCACGGTACCCCATTGTACCTACATTCAGACAGAGGCACTAACTACCTTTCCACCATTGTCCGAGAAACGTACACACTTCTTGACATAAAAAAGACACATACCACAAGTTACCATCCACAATGCAATGGACAGAGTGAAAGAATGTCTACCATTCTCAACACACTCTCCAAGTACCTGAATGAGACTCACGACACTTGGGATCGTTTTCTTCCCTTTGTGCAGTTTTCCTACAATACTAGCCCTTGTGTCGACAGTACCGAGTACACACCATTCTTCTTAGTCATCACCCAAGAACTCCACTGGACAGGGATCTCTCGTTGCTAAAAGTTCTTAAGTCAGCTTCTTCCTTCATTATCACTATGCTGGAACATCTTGAACTTGCCAGATGTGTTGCAGTCACCACATTGGGCCAGAGAAAATCTGCAATGCAGAAAATGTCTGCAGCCAAGTCGCATGAGACTTCATTCTCTGTTTGGGGGCATTGTGTATTTGTACCTACCTGTACTTGTTCCGGGTGCCACCAAGAAACTGCTTCGCCCCTGGACTGATCCCTTCTATATCGTAGAAAAGCTTCCTCCTGTCCACGTTTGTCTGTGACGCAAGACGGATGGAAAGCTGGTACACAACAAAGTCCACATCAACCGACTGAAACATGGGTACCTCAGTGACAGCCTTCCAGAGACCCCAGTCTACCTAACAATGAAGCTGCACTTGAGCCTGCCATCCTCTTTGAAGATGAGATCCCTTCAGACAACTTGCAACCAGTTCCTACAGATCTTCCCACTCCTGACATTCTCCAGCTGGATTCCATTTTGCCAGATGATTTGCCTGGGACTTCCTCTTCTTCTCAACCTTCTTCATCTCAGGACTTGCACACACATCAGTGTACCAGATTGAGAAGATCTTAAGAAAGAAGTTTGTCAATGGATCCTGAACTTATAGAGTCAAGTGGTGCAGATTTAACAGTGGGCAGAACTCCTGGGTCACTTTTAACAACCTGACCCCGTCCTGTCAGGAACTAGTGCAAGCTACGCATGCTTCCATTCCCACTGACCAGAAAAGTCAATGGCGGTCTTGAACTTTTGTGAACTGGACTCCGTGTGTTTTGGGACTAATTCCTTTTCTGGGTTAATTGATTGCAGTAAATGTTTCTTGTACCTCCAGCAACTGTTGCTATGGTATTGCATACCTGCATTAATGCCTTTTCTCCCTTAAGAATGTCTCTTCCAACGGACAGTCCACCTGTTGTTATTGTTATGCAACTGTTAGTTTTATTGCTTGTTCGAGTGGTGCTCACATTCACTGTTCCGGCAGTGATGTGAAGCACACATTAAGCATGGGCCTTAATGTTAAGCTGCCGCCCCTTTAGGAACACTTAGAACCTGCAAGTAGCAAATTGTTGCACTGCCTGGCAGTGCCATGTATGCCTGTCAGTCAGAGAAATTCAGTCTGGGGCTTGTCTTCATGAAGAGAACATCTACTGTACTGAATAAACCTGTATTCTTTATTTTATGCGTCCATCTAGTTATTCACACAGTCCATATGGGGTCCTCACCAGCAGCAACCGAAGGGTCTGGCAGACCACAGAGAAGGTAAGGGGGTCCTTTAGTGACAGACCAAATAACAAAACACCACAGTACATTTCCTTCGGAAATGCATGTGGTGTAGATAACATTTATGAGGCACAATGATACATTTCCATTTAGAAAATAATATTATTTTAGAAAAGTTTTCTAAAACACAGTAGCGTGGTGCAGGAACATGAGTTACACCTCCCCTTCACTCTCCCCCCTCAGAGGAATCTTTTATTCCTGATGCCTAACTGTTCAGACAAGATGTTTTGCCTCCTTTGTATGACTGTTTCCCCTTTCTGCAGAGCTTCTACTATTATTTAATGCAGTCAAGATTTATTGTGCCACCACAGGACTTTTGCTCCCTCTCGCTGACTGAAGCCTAGGACGTTTAACCCCCTTCTGTAGGATTTCCCTTTCTCTGCAGAGCCCCTTTGCTGTACTGCAGTCAGTATTTATTGTGCCACCGCAGGACCTTTGTCCTCTCAAACTGACTGAGGCCTGACTTTTCAGTCAGGACGTTTTGCCCCCTGAAAGTTATTTATTTTTTTGGTAGGACTTTTTCACTTTTATGCAGAAACTTTGCTTTTCTCAGAAGTCTAGTGTGCCACAAGAGTTTTCCCCCTCACTCTCTGCATAAACTTATTTGTTCTTTTTTTCTGAACCCTGACTGAGCAGGCAGGATGTCTTTTCCAAGATCCCTGGCACTGCCAATCTTGCAGTGAACAATTTTCGTCCCTCCCCCATATAACCAACAACTGTGTACTTCCCAACCCCGCCAAACAGAAACAGTGACTGAACATTGTCTCGCTTCCCTCTCGCGCTCCGCCGAGTTCTTTAACAAATACAATAAGAAAAAAAAGTGCCCCAAATGAAAGGAAGTGACTGTACTGTCGTTTTGCAAGGCAAAGTCGCACATATACAGAGTGCGCAACAGAGATCCTCTCTCGCTCACTGCCAGCTGAGTACTGCATCACAATATATTCAGTACTGCGAGGAAGGATTGCAAAGTAGCCAGTCAAGAGGCACGAAAGGGACCACATGCTTCTCTTCTGCATGTGAGGACCCCAAAGCTGTCCACAGTGCCCGATTGCAATGCCCACGAAGATGGGAAGAAATTCAGGAGTCCAGCCACCGACGCTATCGCTGCTGCAGACATGTTCCCCACCCCCAGCCCAGAATGCAAGGTAAGGAGCCGTTCTAACATGACTGCGCACTAAGGGATGCTCGCTTTGCTAACTCGCTCTCTGCTGCCACCATGACCATGCAGTCAGATTATGAACCACAGCTCAGCAGCATTTCCAGACGTAAATGCAGTAAGGCAGCTTACATTTCCAGCAGCCTTTCTGCATTTCCACAGAAATACAGAAAGGCTATATTTCTAGCCCTGAGCAGGATTTTTCAAATCGTGGTGCAGGGCTTTCGTCAAGCGCTGCACCATGGCACATGGGTTCTAGTGGTGCACCAAACCCCTTCGCTGCAGCTGCGGCCGATTTTACAGTCTTGGGCGCAGTTGTGACAGTTTCCACTATTTACGGCATCTTGCACCAAATATCTGGTGCAAGTTTCGTAAAAAAGGCCCTTGGGATTGCTGCAAGGTAAACTACAAAAAGTTAGTCTAACTTGCAGCAAATGGCACACTGGATAGAATATCCCGATTGCCAGCTGATGAATGGTGCAAGCTCCATGTACCATATATATGGTGCACCCAGGGCTGGCGGCATTCACATGCATTTGAAAATCCTGCCCTGGGAGTGAAGTGATTATTTTCACTAAATGGGAGAAGTGAGAACAAACTTTAGAATGTACTTTTTGTGTTTGCTTGCACGCATGTGCAAGAAACATAGTGCCATCATCATCCGAGTTTTCGGAGGTGTCACCCCCTCTTCCAATTCAGTCAGTGTGTTGTCAGGCGTGGCCCCAGTCCTCCAATGCATGCTGGAGCTGTCTATGACAATTCCAAAATGCAGTGGCGTACAGTTGAAAGGGGGAGCTATGCTTCCGGTGAGCAGCAGCCAGATATCGCCTGCTCATGCGCTCCCCCTACACCACACCACTCACACACCACGCCCGCTACTCGTGCCCCACGCACACATTGTACAGCCGGGGTACCCAACTCTGGCCGGCTGTGCTGCGCCCCCAAAGTTTTTCCACATGCCATAAGCTTCCACCCCAGCGGCAAGTCATCGGATAGCCGACGGGGTGCCCAATCCCATCGGCTCCACTGTCTCCCCGAGAGTAGAGTGCCACGCTGGGAGCCCACCCCAGCGTGGTAACTTATAGCAGGCCGACGGGGTGCCCAACTCTGCCGGCTCCACACCCCCTACCAGTCGCTCTTGTACCACGCTGGGAGCCCACCCAGGGCGGCGTAATGTCCCGCTGCTCATTTTGGTAAAAACAACCTGTAAAGAAAAACGCCCCACGCAGTCTCCCTGCCCCTCCTGCCACAACCTGCACCCACCCACTGCACACTCTGCCTCCCACACCCCCCACCCCATACTTACCTCCAGAGTCCGGCGCGAGTGGGATCATCGGTGGACCGGGAACACGTCTGCACTCTTCAAAGCCGACCGCGAACTGAGGAAATGCCGGTAAGCTGTGCACATCCCTACACCTTCCCCTCAAATTGAGTCCCTAACTGTCAAAATCTCACTTCCATACTCCGTCCTGATATTCATAGCTGGAGTCTATTGCGCCCCTAATACCCCAACACCTAGTATACTAGACCACCTGGCCAAATTAAAATCCTCCGCCGCAACAGGAGAGCTATAAGTCCTAGGGGACTTCAATCACAACTGGCTTGCGACAGATTGTGCCAAGCTGCGCTCCAAGGTAAATGCCCTGAACCTTGCGGAACAAATTTCCCAACCCACTAGGCTGAACCTAAAAACCCTCAACCACTCCCTCCTGGACTGGGCCATGACCACTCACCCCCATAGGTCGATAGGAGCAGGCCTACTCCCCGACTCCCTAAGTGATCACCATATGGTCTATGTGGTCCATAAAGTGCGAAAGCCCCCCAAACCTCCCTCCCGGACCCTGCTAGCCAGGTCTTTCAAGTCACTATCTCGCACACCACTCCTATCGGACCTGGCTAGGTTGACTGGCCCTTCATCCCTCAGGCCCCCTCGATAGATGTTGCACTAGACAGCTTCAAAAATATTCTCCTTAGTGTCTGGGACCAACACGCACCACTAAGAAAAAACAGAGTTAGGGGTTCCCACCTGCCCTGGATATCCGCCGATATCATCTGTCAAAGCCGCTCCAGGGACCTGGCCTGGAAAAAGTACAAAACAACTAGCTCCCACCAAGACCTACAAATTTATCGTGCCCTCCGTAGCTCCTGCACTAAGTGGATTCACTCTAGCCAAACAGAAATACTTCGCGTCGGCACTTTGCGCAAATCTTAACCACCCAGCCCATTTCTGGAAAACCATCAAATCTCTCCTATCCCCGCCTGTTCAACCACCTACCCCAGCACTGTCAATCAGCGGCTTGGCCATCACTGACCCACATGAAGTAGCCACGGCATTCAACATCATCTTCACCAACAGTGCAGCTTCCCTGGTACATAGTCTTCCCCCCTTCCCCACCCAAGATAACTTCCTCTCCTAATTCACAGCCTACCTCCTCCCACCCCTCCTTCTCCTTCTCCTTCCGTCCTGTCTCCCCGGCTGAAGTCTACCAAGCACTGTGCAACCTAAACCCAAACAAGGGCAATGGCCCCTCTGGCTTGAACTCCAGACTACTACAGTTATCAGCCCCTGCAATAGCCACTCCGTTAGCCGACTTGCTCAACCTCTCCTTCTCGACGTCTACAATACCCACCACCTGGAAGTTGACTACTGTCATCCCTCTGCCTAAGGGGGATGACCTCGCCTCTCCAGGGAATTACCGCCCCATCTCCCTCCTCCCAACTCTGGCAAAAATACAAGAACAATTTGCCCTTGCTCAGTTCTCCCAACACCTAGCTGATTCCACCTTCTTCACCCCATACCATTCAGGCTTCCGAAAATCACATTCCACCATAACCTCCCTACTAAGAGTAACAAATGATATCCTCTCAGGTAGGGACAAAGGTCATATCACTTCGGACATTTTTATCGATCTGGCCAAAGCCTTTGATACCGTCTCCCACACTCTCCTTATAGATAAACTAAAGGCTTCTGGCCTCGCCAGCCATGCCACTAACTGGTTTCGGGCATACCTGTGTGGCAGACATCAAGCGGTGAAAATTGGCCCCCACCTATCTACCCTGCTCTCCATCACTACAGGTGTCCCACAAGGATCAGTCTTCGGCCCAATCCTCTTCTCGGTATTCCCTAAATGAACTCCCGCTAGCCTGCTCCCACTCATCCATCCAAATGTACGCAGATGATACAGTGTTATACAACACTGGCCCCTCCATGGCAACAGTACATGACCAACTTCAGCAGGATTTCAACACTGTACAACACTGGCTCATTTCAAACCGGCTGTCCCTAAATGCAAAAAAGACTGTCTCGCTAACTTTTGGCTCGAAGCCGCGTCTCTCCCGGCTCGCCGAGCGCCCCCCTTTCCAAACCCTGAACCTTTCCCCCTTAGAATCCTGCACCTTGTTCCGATATCTAGGCATTTGGCTCGACCAATACCTAGATTTCTCTATTCATGTGGAATCTCTGCACAAAAAACTGCATCCTAAACTTGTGGCCCTCTACCACAACAAAGGCTGCCTGTCCACCCTGGTCAGGCATGAACTCGTACAAAAAATGATACTCCCGATTTTTGACTACGGGGATGTGGTCTATGGCGCCGCCTCACCATCAACTCTGGCCAGCCTGGACACCCTTTTTCACCACTTCTGCTGTTTCATCGTGGAATGTCCAAAACTGACACACCACTGCGACCTATACAGCTCCCTGGCCCTTCCCTCACTCTCGGCCCGCAGACTAATCCACTGCTCCAGAGTCGCTGCTAATACTGGTCCCATACCCTCCCTCCCTGCCTGGCTTCATCCTTAACTTCTCTACTCCCCTCGGCATACTCGCTTCATCACTCAGATACTAGGCTATTCCAATTCCCTCTTATGTGCACCTCTATGGGTCAGGCGGCGCTAAGTTACTGACTACCAAAACTCTGGAATGACCTCCCAGCAGATATCTGCCACTACTCTAATCATAGACACCTCAACACCCACTTCCTAGAACATTTCCTCATGGTCTGCTCTTGCTCCTGCCCTGCTCAATAGTAGGCCCAAACTCCCGATGGCCTACTATAGCATATTATAACTATCAAGCTCTGGCAAGGTACGCTTGGTGCTCGCTCCTTCTCTCCTACTCTAGTTCTGTAATCTGTAGCTGTGCTCATTTCATTACTGCAATGGTTATTTCATTCTGATGGTCTTAGTTTTGTATATATGTTACGTCTGCCCTAGCTACCTACTGTATAGGCTCTCTAACAGTGCCTCCTCAATTGTACAGAATTTTTGTGTATTACTGACCTTCCCCTATGTCTCCCCACAGGTCGCATCTGGAAACGAGTGGTTCTCCGCTCAGTATGCCTGCCTGGTTAAACTCTTGAATAGATAAATAAATAAAATAATGGGATAGATAGGTTTTTTTCAACTTTGTTGCATATCTCAGGCATTTTTGGAATTTTTGCACCAGATTTTCAACATGGGTTTTTTTGGGACCCCTTCTCATGAATGATGTCACTGTCATGGCGTTATTCGGGGCCGAAGGGTGATTTTGCAGTCACTGCGCAAAATCACCTTTCGGGCCCGATTAATGAAACGACACTGCCAGCGTTAATAAGGTGGGCTCTCAAAAAGCCTATGTTGAAAATTTGGTGGAACAATTCAAAAAATGACTGTTTTACGAGCGTGCATTGCGCAGTTCCTACGCAGGCTCGTAAGTTCGCGAATTTTCAATATTTTCACTCCAGATTTTCAACATTGCCATTTTACCACACCTTCTTATAAGTAGTACAGCTGTCATTTTTCACATCTCACCGAAAAAGTGTTTCAGCCCATGTAGCGCACTATGGCGCAGTCGGTGTGCGAAATCAATGTATGGAACAAATTAAGAAAATCACAGTGACACTGTTCATGAGCAGAGATCTTAAAATAGCTATGTTGAAAAATGGTGAAAAAATTCCTAAAAATGACTGTTTTACTTAGTGTGCTGCGACAGTCTTACGCAGACGCCTGTGTTCATAATTTTCAATTTTTCATTCCAGATTAACACGCTATTTTACCACACCTCCTTATGAGTAGTACAGCTGTCATTTTCATATCTTGCCCAAAATGTGTTTCCGCCCTATGTAGCTATAATGGCGCAGGTGTCGTGTGCTAAATCAATGTATGGGGACACATTGAGAAAATCACAGTGACACTGTTCATGAGCAGACGTCTTAAAATGGCTATGTTGAAAATTTGGTGAAAGAAATCCCTAAAAATGACTGTTTTACGAGCGTGCATTGCGCAGTTCGTACGCACGCTTGTAGGTTTGTGACTTTTCAATATTTTCACTCCAGATTTTCAACATTGCCATTTTATTACACCTCCTTATGAGCAGTACAGCTGTCATTTTTCACATCTTGCCCAATATGTGTTTCAGCCCATGTAGCGCACAATGGCGCAGTCGGTGTGCGAAATCAATGTATGGGACATATTAAGAAAATCACAGTGACACTGTTTATGAGCAGAGGTCTTAAAATGGCTATGTTGAAAATTTGGTGAAAAAATTCCTAAAAATGACTGTTTTACGAGCATACATTGCGTGGTTCCTACGCACGCTCGTAAGTTTGCGAATTTTCAATATTTTCACTCCAGATTTTCAGCATTGCCATTTTATAACACTTCCTTATGAACAGTACAGCTGCCATTTTTCACATGTCGTCCAAAATGTGTTTTCGCACATGTAGCGCACAATGATGCAGTCAGTGTGTGAAAGCAATTTTGGGACAGATTAAGAAAATCACAGTTACACTGTTCATGAGCAGAGGTCTTAAAATGGCTATGTTGAAAATTTGGTGACAAAAGTCCATAAAATGACTGTGTTATGAGTGAGCATTGCGCAGTTTCCACGCACCTTCGTAAGTTCATGACTTTGTAATATTTTCAGTCCAGATTTTCACCAGTGGCATTTTTCCACACTTCCTTATGAACAGTACAGATGTCATTTTTCACAACATGGCCGAAATGTGTTTTCACACTTTCAGTGCAGAGATGCGTGGTCACTGTGGGAAGTCATTGTTCGGGACAGATAAAGAAAATCACAGTGACACTGTTCATGATCGGAGGTCCCAAAATGCCTCTGTTGACAATCTGCTGTAAAAAATCCCCAAACTAATTACATTACGGGTGTGCGTTGCACAGTTTCTATGCACGCTCGTGACTTCACCAGTTTTTTAATATTTTTACTACAGATTTGCAACATTGCCATTTTTTACACCTCCCCATGAACAGTACAGCTGTCATTTTTTACATCCTGTTCGGAATGTGTTTGCACCTGTGGTGCTAAATGCCGTAGTCGCTGTGCATAAGCAGCTTTCGGCTAACAAACTGATATTGCCACTGTTCATGTGGTGGGGTCACAAAAAAATATGTTGAAAATTTGGAGTGAAAATACCAACGAATGCCTGAGGTATTACGGTTTCCAACCATAACGCCAACCCCGTAGAGAATGACAGGCATCAGGGATGTGACTTGGGATTCTTGCCTGCAATGCTCATACCATTCCACACCCTGCAGCCAGTGAGAGGCATCGAGGTGTGCCTTGGACTCTTTGGCCCCAAAGTTGACCCCATTCTCCTATACCGCACCCATCTCACCGTATTTCCTGATGGAATGGGCAAGATATGAGCCAAAAGACCCCAAGGCACACCGTGACACTTGTCAGTGTCTGCAGGGTGGGGTGTGGTGAAATGGCGTGGCCGTTATGCCTGACGACCCAAAGGCACACCCCAATGCCTTTCACTCTCTGCAGGGTGTTAGTGGGGTTGGCTTCAGTTCAGTACTTCACTGCCATTCCTATTACGCAGCTCTGTAACTTCTACACTACTACTGCCAATGCCAGCAAGCAAAGATTCGGCATTGACAAATGCTTGTTTAAGCAGGCTGGCAAACATGTGGAATAGATTGCCAGTAGAGATAGTGACTAGCCCAGCCTTTGGAGTATTCAGAAATAGGCTAGCTAAATACAGTACCTGAAAGTAAAACGTATTAAGAGACACATCCACTCTTCAGCGGCAGGCAGACTAGAAGGGCAAATAGCCTTTCTAGGGAAATGGATCTGGTATACTATCCACACTCCAGCAAAATCCTTTCCCCTGTAAATCTGGTCAGAAGGTCTTCAAGCTGGCTCCTTCCACCTGCCTGGGTGATATTCTCCTTGGCACTGCCCTGTGGTGTCAGATCTTCGTTTCCTCTGGAAGCATCAGGTTCCCTCCATCGCAGCTCCGTGCTTGGTGTGGGCCCTGTCTTTTTTGATACCATTTTGTCTCCGAGCCTCGAACTTTTGACTTAGGATTTTCAAATGCTTGTGAATGCCACCAGCCCTGGATGCACCATATATATGGTACACGGAGCTTGCACAATTCATCAGCTGGCAATCGGGGATATTCTATCCAGTGTGCCATTTGCTGCAGGTTAGACTAACTTTTTGTAGTTTAGCTTGCGGCAATCCCGAGGGTCTTTTTTATGAAACGTGCACCAGATATTTGGTGCAAGATGCCGTAAATAGTGGAAACTGTCACAACTGCGCCCAAGACTGTAAAATCAGGTGCAGTTGCAGTGAAGGGGTTTGGTGCACCACCAGAACCCGTGTGTCATGATGCTACTTTTGCATTCGTACAATGCAATCAGGAGAACCAAAGACCAGTCCCGATTTTAAGTGGTGCCCTTGTGGCCAGAAAATGTCATGCACCGACTCCCACACCTCATGCATTTACTATCTGAGTACGCAGCATGACCCGCAGGCTCGAGGCCTATACAGTACCCTCCTTGGAGGACCGTTATGCCCAACTTCTCCTGGGTCATCTGGCTGAACAAGACCCTCTGGTAAAATCTAAAAAAGCCCAGAGGGTGGTCTCTGTGGCAGCCGGCTTGGCTAAGCAACTAGCCCCTTTCAAGGAGGCCGCAGCAGATGCCTTGTACGCATCTGCCCTGGCTCTGGTGGCCATGGGTGCCTCATTTACTGGGTCATTTTAGAAGTTGTGCCAGTCCCTTTCCGACCCTGGGGGAGGGCCCTTCCTGAAGGTCCTCCTCTTCTAAATGAGACTCTAAATGCAAGAAGTTCTTTCACAGGTCATGGGACTGTGAGCAGTCTCGAGCCTCTGGTTCCCGTGCTTCTGCTGGCTCGACGGCTGTTGAGCCATCAGCTTAGGCCGATGCTTCTGTCCAGGCTGCTGACCTCACGATGTCCCTGTCAGGCTTGTTGGCCGAGTCGCATGTCGAGCAACCAGTCGAGGGCTTTCTCGAGTGGGTCGACCTGTTGTTGCCGAACATGGGGAAGGATTCCTTCTCCAAGACTCTGGGTCCTGCCTGTTGTCTCCCAAAACGGGCCAGCTTACCACGCGGAGCCAGACACCCCCCCCCCTTTGGAGCCCGACCCATCAGGGAATCCCAGGCACCCATCACCTGTCTCCGCCACTCCTCGCCGTCCAGTTCACCACTGTTCGAGGTCCCGTTCGAGGTGTCTCAGCTCGAGGTCAGGAGATTCTCTACGTGACCATCGGTCTCACTATCGACACTCAGCAGAGAGAAGCCACTGGTACTCCTCTTCCTCCTCCTCCTGCTCCTCAGGGATAGATTGACTTCACCGCAAGATGCAGTGCCATTATGAGGAGTTCATGTGGCACCAGTTGCTTCTGGGTGCCAGCAGTAGGCAGCTGCCTGTTCCTCAGACTTCTTTGGTGCCTCCATGGTCGCCACAGCCCCGGCCCAAATCGGTCCTGCAAGCCCGTCAGATGTGGGCTTCTCTGTCCATTCAGGTGGAGCCACCGCCTCTGCAGCCCGAGGTGGAACCTACTCCTAAATCTGCAGTCCAGGGCATCGGGCTTCCCCATCGGCTGTTGGTTCAGATCTCTCATACTGATGAACCATGCATCATCTACAGGGATACAGGGGCTTGGCTGCTGTTTGAGGAGTCTTCGGACTCTGCAGATTTCTCGATGCATTCTCACTGGACCCAGGGCGTTGATCCTGAGTCTGGGAATGATCTCTCAACAGAGCAAGGACCTACCTCCTTCAGGGCCTTGCTCCACTTGATCTCGGGAGTCCATGGGGATTACGTTGGAGCACATCCATTAGTGACTAAGATCCTTGATCGGGATGACTCTCCTAGAGTTGCCTTCCCAGTAGCGGAGGCCATCCTTCGCTCCATTATGGAGCTGGGGCTGCGTCCAGCCTCCTGCCCTATGCCGTCGGCCTATATGGTCCACAAATATGTGGTCCTTATCCAAGCTCACTGACCACCCTTCGGCTGAAGGGCTAGTCACTGACTCAGTCTTCTGGTGCACGGGTAAAGTTGGGGATATCGACAGACCACCTGAGAAGGATTCAAAAAACTTGGACCACGCAGCCAAGAAGGTTTATGCGGCTTTGTCCCCAGGCCTTCGGCAGGCTAGCTCAACCGTTCTTATGGCTAACTTTACCCATACACTTTTTGGTACTCTGGATCAAGTCATTCCCCAGCCCCCAGCTGATGACCTGCAGATGCTGATCAAGCTGATCTGCGATTAGGGTCGCACGGCCGTGAAACAGCAACTCCAGATAGCCGTGGACATTGGCAACTCTTGCGCCAGGTCCACGGCCTCAGCGGTGGCTATATGTGACTGCGGATTTCAACTTTTACAGCCAGTATCCAGCACAAATTGGTGGGTGTCCCTTTCTTAGGAACCGACTTGTTCGTGCCTGAGGTGGATGGCCATCTGACCTGCACTGAGAAGTCCGGCGCCACCCTGGACTCTATCACATCTTCCCTGAAGGTTGCTAAGGGCCAGAAGCCTAAGAAAAAGCCATTCTAGGATCATGGATATGTTATTCTATCCACACTGTTTTGCATGTCCTTTCACTTTAAGAATCGTGCCAGAAGATCTTTAAGCTGACCCCTCCCACCCACCTGGGTGGTATAACCCTCAGCTGTGCCCCATAACGCCAGATCTTCCTTTCCGCTGGAAGATGTAGGTTCCCTCCTTACCGCTCTCGCGTTTTGTAGGCCCTGGCTTTCAAATCCACAGATTTACTTAAACTTAAACTCAATAGAGTTGCAGCAAATCATTTCATGATATCGACCGCTATGGAGGATAAATCCTCAGCCAGTTTCCACCGCTGTGCGTGCGGGCAAAAGATGTCTCGCACTGACCCGCATGCCACGTGCGTGTACTGCTTGGGTGTCGGCCATGACACTCAGGCCTGTGAGATGTGCCGCGCATTTCACCCGAACGTCTTAGATGATTGTCTCTCATGGCTTCAACTGGGCAGACCAGAGAAATGGAATCTGCTGGTCAAATCAAGGAAGCCTGATGGGCGGTCTCCACAGCTGCGGGGTCCGCTGAGCAGCTTGAACAAGTGAAGACTTTCGAGGAAGAGGCAGCTTGGGCCGCGGATCGGTCCTCGATGTCCTTCTTCATACTGCTCAACTTGGGCTCCACTTTCTCTGGATCCTTTCGAGAGATGTGCCAATCCCTTCCCACCAAGGGTGAGGGTCCCTCGGGCATGCATGTTTCTCGGTCCTGTAAAAAGAACAAGGAACTGAGAGAATCTTCGTCACGCCGACAACGTTCCTGGGATCATGAGAGATCTCGGTCCCAGGAATCGCCTGTCTCAACTTTGGTCGAGGTTGTGGCCTTGGCCACTGGCTTCACGGTTCCTCTGTCAGGCCAGCCAGCTCAGACGCTGGATGATGATCTGGTTGAGATCATTCTGGACCTGGTCGACCCATTGTCGCTCGATGAGGCAAACAACTCCTTATTCAGGACTCCGGTCCTGCCTGTCACCGAGGAGGAGACCCAGCCTGCTGGGAATCCCATCAGAGACCTGGTCCCTGATGTGGAGGAGCTGTGGTCCTCCTCGGTACCTTCCAGTTGACCCTGTCAGTCCCTCCGATGATCTAAGTCGAGATCTCGGACCCCTTCGACCGATAGGTCGAAGAAGGTGCACAAGTGCTCAAAGAAGCGGCAGCACCGCCATTCTTCTTTGTCCTCCTCGGATGAGGAGAGGCTTTGACGTAAACTCTGTCGATGCTACAAAGACTTAATGTGGCAGCAGTTGATTATGTCCGGCCAAAAGTCAATCCCGGCTTCTACCGCAGCCATTACTTGGCTGTCTCCCCCTAGGCCAAAGTCACCTCTTCTGGTGCCGGCCTGCACCGTTCCTTCTCCTTCAGAGCCAGTCAAGACCATTCTGGTTCAGCCAGAACCGACCTCTCCACCGATCATGGTGGTGCCGCCACCCAAACAGCTGCCTCGGTGGCTGCTGCCAAAGAGTCCCAGTGTGCTCTGGGCCTCCCGCATAGATTTTCTGTCACCCTCACTTCCGACCATCCTAGGCAGGTGGAGGGAGACTCCTGTGGCTGGCTGATTTATCTGGACTTCTTGGAGTCCGAAGACTCGGACCCTGCTGCCCTGCGCTGTATGCCCGTATTGCTCGCAAATACGCGGTGCCCATTGGGTCCCTTTTGGGATTCACAGAACACCCTTTGCAGAGGGTTTGGTGACCAAATCTGTGTTCAGGCACTCGGGTAATTCGGAGACACAGATAGAACCCCCGTCAAAGAGTCCAAAAACTAGACCATTCTGCCCGGAAAGTCTGTGCCTCCTCTTTGCTGGGCCTCATCAGGCAAGCTCGGCTGTCATCATGGCGCACTTCTCTCTTGCCCTCCTGGGCTGTCTTGATGAGGTTCTACCTCACCTCCCCACAGACCTCCAGACCACGGTCAAGCAGGTCCATGACCAGGGTCGGGCTGTTGCGAAGCAGCAACTCCAGATGGCTCTGGATCTCTAGGACTCTCGTGCCCGCTCGGTGGTAGCCGCATTTGCCATGCACCACGGGGCTTGTTTAAGGGTCTCCACCATCACGGCAGACCCCCGACACAAGCTAATGGACGTACCTTTCCTGGGTACCGACATTTTGGCCCAGGTGTGGACGGTTACCTCCAACGCATCAAGAAGTCCAATGCCTCCTTGGTCTATGTGACTTCTGCACAGAAGGAATCCCATGGTTCCAAAAAGCAGAAGAAGAAGCCTTTTTGTCATTCTGCCCCTGTGGCCAAGCAGCCCCATTTTCAATTGGGACAGCAACAGCAGGCACAACCTTGGCGCCCTCGACCCAAGTCCAGGCCCCTGGCAGCCCATAAACCTGGAGGACGGGATTCAGGCAGTCCTCAGTCCAAATCCTCGTCCTCCAAGCCTGCTCAGTGATGGGATAGTGGTTGCCACCCCCATATCTGTCACGCAAGCTCTGGATCCTCCCATGGGGGAGCGGGCTCCATCACTTTCTTTCCGCCTGGTCCACTGTTACCACAGACAGGTGGGTTCTAGAAGTAGTTGGCCAGGGTCTGCCTCTGCAATTTGAGCAGTACCCTCCAAGTTGAGCTCACACGGCACGGGAGGAAATGGTGTCTGTACACACTCAGTCGGCTCTTCGAGACGACACTGCCCAACTCCTCCGCTAGGAGGTAATGGCCAGAGTCATGGACCCCCCTGTCAACCCAGGGTTTGTTTCCAGGTACTTCCTGGTCCCAAAGCAGACGGGGGGGGCTGGTGCCCTATTCTAGATCTGCATGACCTGAACCAATTCCTCGGGTCATGCACATTCACAATGGTAACTCTGTCCCGAGCAGGACATGTGGTTTTGCTCTCTGGATCTCCAGGACACATTCTTTCACATCCTGAACTGTCCATCTCCCCAAAGGTTCCTTCGCTTCCGAGCAGAAGGAGCCCTATTCGAGTTCCAAGCCATGCTGTTCGGACTGTCATCGGCCCCCACGGGTCTTCACCAAATGCATTGCAGTGGTGGCAGCCCATCTTCGGCGTTGATAGGTCAGAGTTTACTGGCTATTAGCAGGTTCCTCCAAACAAGAGGTGTAGAGGTCCAGGGATGTGGCCCTCCAGACCTGCACTGCCTTTGGTCTCCTGGTCAACGAGACCAAGTCGGAACTCGTACCTTCACAGGTGATATGCTTCATTGGGACGGAGCCTGGCTCCTGACGGACAGGGCAGAGGTTCTCTCCTTCTTTGCCCAGTTGTTTCTGGTTGGGCACTTGTGCCCTGCCCTGGACTTTCTGCACCTTTTGGGGTACATGGCAGCCTGCACCACCGTGGTCCGATGGGCCCACTGGCATGTGTGCCCCCTCCAATGGGATCTGGCCAGCCAATGGACTCAGCGTCATGGACACTTCGACCAGTTGGTCACTGTGACCCAGAAGATGTGGGACGCTCTCCAGTGGTGGACCGTCCTAGAACACCTGCAGGAAGGGATCCAGTTTGTCCATCCCGAGTCTTTTTCACGGGCTGGGGTGCCCACATGGGGAATCACAGAGCCCACAGAATCCCAATATCATATCAACCTGCTGGAGGTCAGAGCAGTCAGACTGGCACTGTCAGCATTCACTTCATTCCTTTGGGGTCAAGTGGTAGAAGTCCAGAAGAGCAGTACCACAACCATGTACTATCTCAGCAAACAGGGCAGCATGCACTCCTGGCTGCTTTGCAGGGAAGCGCTCCTCATTTGGACCCTCGTGAGCCGTCTGGAGGCAGATCTCCTAGCCATCCATGTGGTAGGAGCCTTAAACCAACTGGCGGATGCTCTCAGCCATGTGTAAGAGATGTCCCACAAGTGGTCTCTCCATCCAAAGGTAGTACACAGCCTGTTCTCTCACTGGGCAAACCTCAAGTGGATCTGTTCACCTCCAGGGAGAACGTGAAGCTGAGGCTGTTTCATTCCTGCCCCCCTCAGCAGGGCTCGCTGCAGGGGATGCTTTCTCAAGGCCGTGTACCCCAGGCCTCTTCTGTGCCTTCCCTCGGTTCACAAGGTGATCCTCAAAGTCAGGAGGGACAAGGCACAGGTGATCCTGGTAGCCCCGGACTGGCCCCGCCAGTTCTGGTATCCAGATCTCCTCAACCTCAGCTACAGGCCTCTGAGGCATCTTCCAGTATGCCTGGACCTGTTATCAGTCAGTCAGGGAAAGGTATTCCATCCAGACCTTCAATCCCTGCAACTGACAGCCTGGTTTCTGAGCGGCTAGAGTTCCAGGCTCTGGGTCTCTCTGAGGATGTACTCACAGTAGTGGAAGCATCTAGGAAGGAGTTGACCAGGAGATGCTATGCCTTCAAATGGAAAAGGTTTTCCATTTGGTGTCAGGGCAAGGGCTTGGACCCTTGGTGCTTTCCAGTGGCTAGTATCCTCGACTACCTTTGATACTTGTCCAAGGGCCGTCTTTGGTCCACGACCCTTAAGGTGCACCTGGCAGCCATCTCTGCTTACTGGGTGCGGGCTGGTCAGCAGATGGTGGCACAGGAAAACGTGGTGTGGCATTTCTTAAAAGGCCTCTACCACATATCTCCTCCAGTGCGTGAACCTCCACCTCCGTGGGATCTACTGCTTGTACTGGCAAAGCTCATGGGCAAGCCATTCGAACCGATGCACAGGTGTGAGATGTCACATCTGTCATGGAAGACCACCTTCCTGGTGGCTATCATGTCAGCCAGAAGGACTGGGGAGTTCCAGGTGCTCGCAGTGGAGTCTCCTTACCTGGTCTTCCACAGGGACAAGGTAGTCCTACGTGCCCCAACCTGAAGTTCCTCCCAAAGGTGGTGTTAGAGTTCTACCTTAACTCTGCCTGTGTTATATCCAAACTACACCTCAGAGGCTGAGTACAGGCTCCATACTCTGGACCTGAGACGAATGCTTTCTTATTATAAAAAGCGGATGGCGGGAGTGCGGGGAGAGGTTTACTAGCTGTTTGTCACCTACGCCGAAGCCGCACCTGGCAGACCTGCTGCAAAGTGGACAATTGGCAGATGGATTACATCCTGCATTGATCTCTGCTACCGGTTGACAGGCAAGGAGCCTCCCATAGGGTAAGAGCTCACTCCACCTGCTATACTGCTGAGTTGGTGGCTGCTTCCAGGGACATCTCCTATCCAGGAAATCTGCAGGGCTGCTACCTGGAAGACAGCAAACACCTTTATTACCTACTACCACGTCAACCTAGAGTCATGGCAGGATGCTGGTTTTGGGGCCTCAGTTCTCCAATTTCTGTTCCCCAAGTAAGTATAGAGGGGGTGTTCACCTTGCCTTCCTACTCCCAGAGAACTGATTGGAGTCTGCCAAACAGTGTGGATAGAAGAAAAAAAATTCTCACCTTAGTAATGTTGTTTCTTCTAATGGAGTCTTGCTGTATTCTGACAAATTGCAGTGAGGTTCAACCTTCGAACTAACCTGGAGATGAAAGAGTTAACTTTCCATGCCAGGCATGGAACGCTGAGCTCGAGCTCGGTTGAGACTCTGTGTGTTGCTGTTTGAACTCAAACCGTCAGATCTTTACGAGTTAAACTCACTGAGTGTCCTGTGTGGATGCTGTAAACCTACACTAGCCAACTGGCTACTAAATATAATAAACAGATTTTTTGGTCCCAAAACAAAGACTCAAGTCAGGAAACCCAGAAAATGAAATAAACACAACACCCACTCACCCAAAGAAAAAGGGGTGATAATAAAAAGGTGGGGCACCTCCTGAGTGCCAACACTGCTACTGCCCACCCACATCCCAAAAACAAAGGTTCTGAGAGGGGAAGGCAGGGGGGCAGGTCAGAATACAGCAAGACTCCATTAGAAGAAACAACATTACTAAGGTGAGTAATTTTTTCTTCAAACAACATGAAGTCGTGCTGTATTCTGACAAATTGCAGACTACCAAGCAGTACCTCCATGGAGGAGGGACAGAACCTACCTAGAAAATAGGCTCTGAAGCACTGCTTTGCCAAACCGAGCATCACTCCTAGCCTGGATATCGAGAGATTCTAGGGACATGGATATGTTGTTCATCCACACTGTCTGGCAGGTATCCTTGCTGCTTTAAATCTTGCCGGAAGGTCTTCAAGCTGGCTCCTCCCACCCACCCGGGTGGTAAAACTCTCGGCTCCGCCCCATGACGTCAGATCTTCCTTACCGCTTGGAAGCTCAGGTTCCCTCCTTAATGCTCTGCGTATAAGACTGGTTCCTAATTCTTGGTTTTCCAATTTAAATTTTTTTTTTTTTTTTTTTGCATTATAGACTTCAAGTCTTCTATCCCCTGCATGGCGGACAAATCGACCCCGGTTTCGAGGTGCCCTTGCGGGCAGAAGATGTCTCGGACAGATCCGCACTCCACATGTGTCTACTGTTTAGGCCTTGAGCACGACCCACAGGCTTGCGACCTGTGCTCTTCCTTCTCAGCCTATGTCCTCGAAGACCGTGCTGCCCGTTTACAACTGGGTCACCCTGAGAAACGTTTTCCTCCGTTGAAGTCAAAAGAGGCCCGGTTGGCGTTTTCCACGGTGGTGGGCTCGACGGATCAGCTCAGATGATCGCCCTCGAAGAAGAGGCGGCGTGGGCCGCATCTTCCTCGACTGCAGCATTTATCCCGCTCTCCCTGGGTTCCTCTTACACAGTTTCCTTTAAGGAGCTTTGTCTGTCCCTCTCCACTAGAGGAGAGGGACCAACATCTGCTGGACCTTCTTCTCGGTCCAAGAAGAAAGACAAGGGTAAGTCCCTCCGTCGACCCTCTTGGGAGCGGAAAGGTCCCTCTCCCTGAGTTGTCAGCCATCGACTTCGGTCGGTCGTTCGGCTTCAGCCACTGGTCTCACGGTGTCCCCATCAGGTCAGTTGACCGAAACTCCCGTCGACGCAGTCGAGATCTTTCTTGACCCGTTGGATGGTTGTCGACCGGCTAAGCCGAAAATCCTCTCTCACCGGTTCCCCCGGTGGGAGTTGAGGATCCCAGGGCTTGCCAGTGCCTCCGGTTCCGGAGCCCTCGGGTGAACCCTCCGAGCCGAGGGAGGAGCCGGTTCCACCCATCCCCTCCCCGCACCGTCCTCGGAAAGGCCGAGGTTCTCTGTCTTGGTCTCGGACTTCTTCGCGGTCCAGCCGATCCCGCCGTCATAGGCGGTCTCGGTCTCGGCACCACGGTAAGCGGCGCCGCCGCTCGTCCTCATCCTCCTCCTCGGATGAGGGGAAGCTTCGACATAAGTTATGTCGACGATATGAGGACCTCATGTGGCAGCAGCTCCTTCTCATCGGGAACAAGCCGACGCCGTCGCCTTCCCCGGCCATTAAGTGGCTGTCACTGGAGTGGCCGAAACAACCCCTCGCCTTACCCGAGAGCCTGTTCCCAGGCCGGTTGTTCGCCAAACAAGCTGCTCCACCACCCGTGGAACCTCCACCTCCACAGCTGCTGTTTGGGGCTCCGACCAAGAACTCTCGGTCGGCTCAGGGTCTGCCCCATAGGCTGTTGGTCACCCTCACTCCCGATCGCCCTCGGCAGGTGGAGGGTGGCTCAGGCCCGAGGCAGCTCTTATGGACTCTTCTGAGTCCGACGATGATTCCTCCCTTTTCTCCAGGCGAGTGGACTTGGAGTCCTCTGGAGGTCAGTCGCTGGACGATAGCCCTTCGTCCTTCCTGGGTTTGCTCAGGCTCATCTCGGAGTCCACCTGGATGCAGCTCGAGCTCAGATTCAAGAGGGCCAGTATCCTCACGGAGATATTGGACCGAGGAGATTCCCCACGGAGGCCTTTTCCTGTGGCCGAGGCCATTGTGGGCCGGCCTTGGAGCTCTGGGCACCTGCTTCCTGCCCTGCGCCTCGCCAGGATGGCCAGGAAGTATGCGGTCCCTACCGGTTCCCTGTCCGGTTTCTCAGAACATCCTTCAGCTGAGGGGTTAGTTACCAACAGTGTTTTCCCGCGTGCCGGAAACGCTAGGGACGTGGACAAACCTCCCGACAAGGAGTCCAAGAAATTGAACTATGCCGGGCGAAAAGTCTACGCTGCTTCCTCCCTTGGCCTTCGTCAGGCCAGCTCGGCCGTGCTTATGGCACATTTCTCCCATGCCCTGTTGGGCTCCCTGGACGAGGTAGTCCCTCATCTCCCGGCGGACCTGCAGACCACGGTTAGGCAGGTGCGGGACCAGGGCAGGGCGGTGGCTAAGCAGCAACTTCAGACTGCTCTGGACATTGGAGACTCATGCACCAGGTCAGTCGCGGCCGCAGTGGCTATGCGCCGCCGGGCATGGCTGAGGATATCCACCTTCACAGCAGAAACCCAGCACAAATTGGCGGATGTCCCCTTCCTGGGGACCGATGTCTTCGGCCCTGGAGTGGAAGGCCACCTCCAGAGGATCGAAAAGTCCAATGCCACTTTGGACTCGGTCTCATCCGCTCAGAGGGACAAGGGCCGCAGACTGCAACCCAAGCCCTTTCGTCCGTCTGCGCCCGCGGCACGTCCGGCCCAGCAGCATCAGGACCAGCAGGCTCGCGCTTGGCGTCCCAAACCCAAGCCCGTGGCTTCCTCCTCCAGGAAGCAGGGAGGTAAAGGCCCTGGAGGTTCCTTGGCCGGTCCTTCCTCCAAGCCTGCCCAGTGACGGGTTGAGGGGTGTCGCCCACAACCCCGTCGCCTCACCCCAAGTGCCCCCCGTGGGGGGACGGCTCCGCCACTTTCTTTCCGCCTTGTCCATTATCACCACAGACCAGTGGGTGTTGGAGGTGGTGGGAAAGGGCCTGCCTCTGGAGTTCGAGCAGGCCCCACCCTTCAGAGCCGTCGCACCTCGGGGGGCCTCGGGGTCCGAAGCCTCGCTGTCAGCACGCCGAGCCGACATCGCGCTCCTCCTCGAGAAGGAGGTGATAAGAGAGGTGGCGGACCCCCCCTCAAACCCGGGGTTCGTGTCCAGGTACTTCCTGGTTCCGAAACAGACGGGGGGGCTGGCGCCCCATTCTCGACCTACACGACCTAAACAAGTTCCTAAGGTCTCGAACCTTCAGGATGGTCACTCTGGCTCAGATAATATCATCCTTGGAACATGGCGTGTGGTTCTGCTCTCTGGACCTGCAGGACGCGTTCTTTCATGTCCCTATCGTCCGTCACATCAGAGGTTCCTTCGCTTTCGAGCGGAGGGATCCCTTTTCGAGTTCCAAGCCATGCCCTTCGGCTTATCTCCAGCTCCCAGGGTCTTCACCAAATGCATGGCAGTGGTGACAGCATTCCTGCGGCGCCGAGGGATCCGGGTTTACCCTTACCTGGACGATTTGCTGATAGCAGCCCCTCCAGACAGGAGGTGGAGCGTCCAGAGATCTGACCTCCAGGTTTGCTTCCAAGTCGGCCTCCTCATCAACGAGGCCAAGTCGGAACTCGAGCCAAGCAGGTGATTCTTTTCATCGGGCAGAGCTCGATCTTCGAGCCAGGCACGGCTCCCGCGGACAGGGTCGAGGTTCTTTCCTCTTTGCCCAATCATTTCTGGTTGGGCAACTCGCCTCATGCGGACTCTGCGCCCCTGGGTCTCATGGCGGCCTGTACCAGCGTGGTCCGTTGGGCCCGCTGGAACATGCGCCCCCTTCAGTGGGGGCTGGCCAGCCAGTGGTCCCAACACTGCGATCCATTGGACCAGCTAGTGACGGTGACCCAGGGGATGTGGAACGCTCTCCAGTGGTGGACCGTTGCAGTTCATCTGCAGGAGGGCATCCCGTTTGTCCGCCCCGAGCCGACGGTTTCTCTATCGACTGATGCCTCTCTGATGGGTTGGGGTGCCCATCTGGGGGAACACCGAGCGCACGGCCTCTGGTCCCTGAGGGAGTCCCGATGCCACATCAACCTGCTGGAGCTCCGAGCGGTCCACCTAGCTCTCACCACCTTTGCTCCATTTCTTCGGGGTCAAGTGGTCCCGGTCCAGATGGACAACACCACGACCACGTACTATCTAAACCGCCAGGGCGGGACGCACTCCATGCTTCTATGCAAGGAAGCTCTCCGCATCTGGTCACTCATGCGCAGCCTGGAGGCGGATCTCCTAGCCATTCATGTGGCAGGAGCCTCCAACACCCTGGCCGATGCCCTAAGCCGGATAGGGGCTGCATCCCACGAGTGGTCTCTCCTGCCGGAGGTAGTACAAGATATATTCTCCCATTGGGGCACACCTCAGGTGGACCTGTTTGCCTCCAGGGAGAATGCGAAGCTGAGGCTGTTCCATGCCCGCCCCCCTCAGCAGGGATCGCTGCAGGGGGATGCCTTCTCGAGGCCGTGGACCCCGGGCCTCTTCTACGCCTTTCCCTGTTCCCCTTGATGCACAAGGTGCTGCTCAAAGCAAGGAGGGACAAGGCGCAGGTGATTCTGATAACCCCAGACTGGCCCTGCCAGTACTGGTACCCAGATCTCCTCAGCCTCAGCTCCAGGCTCCCGAGGCAGCTTCCAGCTCGCCCGGACCTGCTCTCAGTCAATCAGGGGAAGGTATTACATCCGGACCTTCAATCCCTGCACCTGACGGCCTGGTTCCTGAGCGGCTAGAGTTCCAGGCCTTGGGTCTTTCCGACGAGGTCTTCAACGTAGTTGAGGCGTCCTGTAAGGAGTCGATCAGAAAATGCTACTCCTTCAAATGGAAAAGATTTTCCATTTGGTTTCAGAGGCAAGGGCCTGGACCCTTCCTCCTGTTCCTTGGTGAGCATATTGGACTACCTTTGGTCCCTTTCTCAGCAAGGGCTTAGGTCGACGACCCTAAAGGTGCACCTGGCAGCCATCTCTGCTTACTGGGCGCGGGCCGGGAAGCAGTCGGTGGCGTAGGAGAAGGTGGTCTGGCACTTTTTCAAAGGCCTTGATCACATTTCCCCTCCGGTGCGAGAACCTCCACCTCCGTGGGATCTACTGCTGGTACTGGCAAAGCTCATGGGCAAGCCATTCGAACCAATGCACAGGTGTGAACTCTCTCACCTGTCATGGAAGACCGCTTTCTTGGTGGCTATCACGTCAGCCAGAAGGATGGGAGCGCTCCAGGCACTCTGCATCGAGTCTCCTTACCTGGTCTTCCACAGGGACAAGGTTGTCCTGCACCCCCACCCGAAATTCCTTCCGAAGGTGGTGTAGGAGTTTCACCTTAACCAGGTGTTGACTCTGCTGGTGTTATACCCCAATCACACCTCGGAGGCCGAATATAGGCTCCATACTCTGGACCCTAGAAGGGCGCCCGCTTACTATAAGGAGCGCACGGCTGAAATTCGGGGAGAGGTTCGCCAGCTGTTTGTCACCCACGCTGAAGCCGCACCTGGCAGACCTGCAGCCAAGCGGACGATAGGCAGGTGGGTCACCTCCTACATAGATCTCTGCTATAAGTTGGCGGGCATGGAGCCTCCCAGAGGGATAAGAGCTCATTCTACCCGCCATACTGCTGCATCGGTGTCTGCTTCCAGGAACATCCCTATCCAGGAAATCTGCAGGGCTGCTACCTGGAAGTCAGCACACACCTTCATCACCCATTACCACATCGACCTTGAGTCACACCGGGATGCTGGTTTTGGGGCGGTTCTCCAGTCTCTATTCCCAAGTAGGGGTGTGCGCTTGCCTCCTCCACACGGAGAACTGCTAGAGTCTGCCAGACAGTGTGGGTGAACAACATATCCATGTCCTGTATACAGGTTACTCACCTGTAACAGGAGTTCTAGGAATGGTATATGTTGTTCATCCACATGACCCACCGACCTCCCGGCCCGACGCACAACCTGAGCTTCCAGCGGTCAGATCTCGGCCATGGGGCGAGCCGAGAGTTTTACCACCCGGGTGGGTAGGAGGAGCCAGCTTGAAGACCTTCCAGCAAGATTTAAAGCGGCAAGGATACCTGCCAGACAGTGTGGATGAACAACATATACCATTCCTAGAACTTTTGTTACAGGTGAGTAACCTGTATGTAATGCTTGGTAAAAGTGTGTACTGTTTTCCAGGTAGCTGCTTGACATATCTCTAAGATAGGAATATCCCTGGCAGCAGCCAGGGAAGCAGCTGTACCTCTGGTAGAGTGAGCCCTCAGGCCTGAGGGTGGAATCCTGACTAGTTTTTCATAGCAAAATTGAATGCAAGAGACAATCCACCTGGCAATGGATCTTTTAGTGGCAGGTTTTCCCTTACCAACCTTACCATAAGTGAGGAACAGTTGGAGGGACTCAAACCTGTGACCCTTGGTACGCTCTATGTAGTAGCTAAGGGCTCTTTTCACATCCAAACTGTGCAGCCTCCTCTCACCAGAGGAGGAATGGTCAGTGTAGAACACAGGAAGAGACATAGACTGGTTAAGGTGGAAGTCTGAAACCACCTTAGGTAAAAACTTCTGTTAGTCCTGAGGACCACCTTATCTCTATGGAAAGAGATAAAATCAGGCTCCACTGACAGGGCTTGTCACTCACTTATGCACCTGGCAGAAGTGATGGCCACCAAGAAAACAGTTTTCCAAGTCAAGTACTTAGGACAAGGGCTCAAAAGGGGGTTGCATAAGCTGAGCAATGCAAACATTAAGGTCCCAAGCAGGGGCAGGGTCCCTGAATGGCGGATTGGTATGAAGCAATCCCTTGAAACACTTAGAGAATGCAGGATGAGCTGAAAGGGAAGAAGGCTTACCTGCTGAAAGAAAAGCAGAGACCGCTGCCAGATGCACTCTTAGTGTAGCTGGTCTGAGTCCCAAGCCATTCAGATGAACCATATAGTCAAGGACTGTGGGCAGGCCAGCAGACTCTGGAGAAATATGCTTCCCAGAGCACCATATGGAGAATCTTTTCCATTTGGAATTATAAGTGGTTCTGGTGGAAGGCTTCCGAGAAGCCTTTAGGATATCCATAACACATTGAGAGAGATGTAAATCAGCAAACTCTAACTCTTCAAGAGCCAGGCCTTGAGATTGAGAGATTTGAGATTCGGATACCAAACCCTCCGCTGAGCACAGGTTAACAGGTTGTAATTCCTGGGAAGAAACAGGGGAAGGTGGACTGCTAAGGACAACAGGAGAGGGTACCAGGGCTGTCTGGCCCAGTCTGGAGCAATCAGAATCACCTTGCAGGGTTGAGACCTGATTTTCACTAGCACCTTGAACAGGAGAGGGAAGGGGGAAGCATACAGGAACTTCCCTTCCCAATTGAGAACTAGGGCATCCAGGGGGACTGAGCCCAACTCTGGGGCCTGCAGCAAAAGAGGGGAAGTTGGTGATTGTCTGGGGCTGCAAAAAGATCTATCTGTGGGGTGCCCCATCTTGAGAAGATCACCTTCAAAACCAGGGGATCCAGTGACCATTCATGATGGCCCTGAGATATCCTGCTGAGAGCATCTGCCAGGACATTGTCCTTGCCTGGGAGGTGAACTGCTGTAAGAGAGGTGTTCAGGGAATAGGCCAGAGACCATAACTTCATTGCTTCTGTGCACAAGGCTGTAGACCGAGTGCCCCCTTGCTTGTTGATATACCACATTGTGGTGGTATTGTCTGTCCTGATCTGATCTACTTTGTTTGAACAGACTTGGAAAAGGCCTGAAGTGCTAGAAACATTGCTCTGAGTTCCAATAGATTGATGTGAAGCAGAGATTCCTGAGGAGACCACAACCCTTGGGTGGTCAGGTCTCCCAAGTGGGCTCCCCACCCCAAGAGGGAGGCATCTGTAGTAAGGATTAGAGAGTGAGACTGAGTGACAAAATGAACTCCCTGTCTTAGATTGTCCTGATCCTGCCACCACTGCAATGCCTGGATCAGGGTTCGAGTCACTGGGATCAGTTTGGTCAGAGGATCCTTTTCTGAGACCAAAGGCTCTCAGTGGAACTGAATGTCCTCATCTGAAATCTTGCTCCCTGCACTACTGCTGTAGAAGCAGCCATGTGCCCCAGGAGCTGCAGAAAATGCCTTGCTGGTCGAGACACCTGTAGGGTGAATGAAGAGGCCAGTGTAACAAGGGTCCTTGCCCTGTCCAGGGGAAGGAAGGCTCTTGCCTTTATTGTATCTAGCTCTGCGCCTATGAAGGTGAGGAGCTATACAGGCTCTAGAACTGACTTTGAAAGATTCAGAAGGAAACCTAGAGAAGTGAGCAGTTGCTGAGTTATCTGAAGGTGTAACTTGACTTGATCTGGGGACTGGCCTACTATGAGCCAATCGTCCAGGTATGGGAAGATGGAAATCCTTTTCCTTCTTAGGAAGGCAACTACTACTACCAGGCATTTTGTGAACACCCTTGGAGCAGAGGTTGGGCGAAGGGCACTGCTCTGAATTGGTAATGGCCTGAGGGCAGCTCGAACCTGAGGTATTTTGATGGGAGCTTCTGATGAGAATATGGAAATAGGCATCCTTGAAGTCCAGGGAGACTAGCCAGTCCCTGGCCTTAGAAGAGGGTAGAATTATTCCCAGAGTCACCATTTTGAACTTTGGCTTTAAAGGTGCTTGTTTAAATATCTGAGATCCAGGATGGGCTGCCATTCTCCTGTCTTTTGGGGGTGAGGAAGTACCTGGAGTACAATCCTTTCCCTTTGTGTAGGGTGGAACCCTTTCACGGCTCTGAGAGCCAAGAGGAAGAGACCTCTGCCTCTAGGGCAAGTGCCTCTGAAGGATTTGCAGGTGGAAGGATCTGGTTCTCAACTTTGGAAATTTTTGAAGCTGAGAACCACTCCCTGGCTTACTACTTCCAAGACCCATTTGTCTGATGTTAAAGACATCCAGTCCTGGACAAAGTAAGCCAGCCTGCCTCCTACAGGTGGTGGAGAATCGGCCCTGGCAAACCCATCAGGGTGCCTGTTTGGCAGGGGGTTTAGGCTGAGGGGTGGAAGCAGGCCTGCTTATACCCCATCTGCCTCTCCCTCTAAAGAACCCCCTCTGAGCATAAGCAGAAGAGGAGGCCTGGGCTTGGTAGAAAGGCCTATGAAAAGCCTGCCCCTGCCCCTGGGATGCTGCCTCTGAGGAGTGGCTTGCCTTTCCTTGGCCTGAGCACTCCTATAGGTGGTCCTGTATTCATCCATTTTCTTACATACTAACATACTATTTGCCAGCAGATTAGGCCTTATGGTCTATCGAGTCTGCTCGAACCTAGATCCTTAGTTGGGTGCGAGACCCTCCCATCCCTGTGCTCCAGAAACCCTATCATCCATCCCCGGACAGGCCATCATCTGATACATCCCTTTCTGTGTCTGTCCCACCCTCTCTTAAACCCTCCACTGTGGATCTCTGAACCAGCTCACCAGGCAGCGCATTCCAAGGGTCCACCACCTCTCAGTGAAAAACCTCCTCCTCTTTTCCCCCCTCACCCTTCCACCTTCCTACTTCAAACCATGCCCTCTGGTGATGCCTTCCTGCTTTAGTCTAAAGATCCCCTCCATGTTTACCCTATTTATTCCCTTGAGGTACTTGAAGACCTCAATCATGTCCCCCCTGTCTCTCCTCTCCTCCAGTGAAAACAGGCAGAGCTCCTCAAGTCTGTCCTCATAAGTCAAATCCCCTAGCCCTCGTATCATCTTTGTTGCCCTCCTCTGTACCCTCTCCAGGAGCTGTATGTCCCTCTTCAAGTGTGGTCTCCAGTACTGTACACAGTACTCAAGGTGTGGTCTAACCAGTCCATTGTACAGCGGCAGAATCACTTCTTTGCTCCTAGAGGTGATCCCCCTTACGATGCATCCCAACATCCTGTTTGCCTTGCTAGCTGCTCTTCTGCACAGCTCAGAGTTATTCATACATGTATCCACCATGACCCCTAGGTCTTTTTCCCCTATTGAGGCTTCCAGCCCTCCCCTCCCAGGGTGTACCTGTGTTTAGGGTTTCCCCGACCAAGATGCAACACCTTGCACTTGGTGATATTGAAATTTAATTTCCATGTGTGAGCCCAGCTTTCCAGGGTGTCCAGGTCTCCTTGCAGGGCCAACCTCCCCTCTTCTCCCTCAACTACTGCTCCCATCTTGGAGTCATCCGTGAAGAGACTGATTTCACACCCTATACCCTCCCTGATGTCCGATATGTATGCATTAAACAGGATTGGACCCAGGACCGAGCCCTGCGGTACCCACTACCAACCTCTCTAGGGTTCGAGGCTCCCCACAGACCACTACTCTCTGAGTGCATCCAGCTATCAGTTTTCAATCCATCTGACCATCAAAGGGCCTACTCCTAACCCCATCAGTTTCTCCACCAGACCATTGTGGGGGACAGAGTCAAACGCTTGCTGAAGTCCAAGAATAATACATCCACAGGCTTACCCTGTCCAGTTCTGATGTTACCCATTCATAGAACTCCACAAGGTTGGTTTGACATGATCTACCTGGCACAAACCCATGTTGCCGACTATCCAGACCTCCCACCTCCTCCAAGTAAACCCCCAATCGTTCCTTTAGTATACTCTCCATTAATTTTCCCACCACTGAGGTCAAACTGATGGGTCTATAGTTACCTGGTACTTCCTTTGACCCCCCTTTATGGATTGGTACCACATGTGCCTCTCGCCAATCCCTAGGTACCCTCCCTGTTTCAAGTGACCTGCTGAAAAGCTCCGCCAGGGGTGCAGCCAGTATGTCCGCCAATTCCCATAGTACTCTCGGATGAATGCCATCCGGCCCAGGAGATTTGTCTTTCTTTAGGGCCTTGAGGGCTAACCACACCCTTTTGGCGGGGATGGCATCATCCGTCCCCTCCACCTTACTGGTCTTTTTATCCTTATCCAGATGTGACACCCCTGGGGTACCTTTCCCTCCCTTTTGCTCCATTTCTGTTGCTCCCCTGATCCCACTCCCTGCCGCTTCTATCCCCTTTGTGCCTTGCTTTGTAGATATCCCATCTCCCTCCCTAGTGAACACAGAGGCAAAGTACTCGTTAAATACCTCTGCCTGGTCCCTCGCCTCTTCCACCCACCCTCCTTCTGATCTCAATCTGCTGAGATGGCCCTTAGTTTTTCTCCGCTCCCCAATGTACCGGAAGAACCCCTTTTCCCCTCCATGTATCCCCTGTGCCAGCTGCTGCTCTTTACTGGACTTTGCTCCCCTCACCATACGGGTGACTTTTCTAGATGCAAGCTGGTACATTTCCTTATCCCTATCCCCTCTTGTTGTTTTATATTTTTTGTAAGCTGCCTTCTTTTCTCTGACTGCTATCTGTACCTCACTGGACCACCAGCATGGTTTATGTGACCTTGCTCCCTTACGTTTCAACTTAGCGCAGATCCTGACTGCCTCATGAAGTCCCCATTTTATGACCTCCCATCTCCTTTCTTCATGTAGTTCTCTGTTTGCTCCCCAAACAGAGAATTACCCACAACAGGAAAATCCATGGCCTTAGTCTGGGTATCCTGAGACAGGCTAGTACATCTGAGCCAAGCCATCCTACGAATGGCCACAGATGTAGCCATGACTCTAGATGAAACATCACTGGAGTCCACTGCAGCATGGAATTGCACCTTGGATGCCTCAATACCATCCGAGCTACCTGCTCCAGCTCCTTGGCAAGCTGGCCAGGGACCTGTTTAGCTAAAGCCATTACAGTGTCCCATCTAGATTTCTGATATCTAGCTGTATAGGCCATATAATTGGCCTGCCTGAGTCCCAAGGATGCTGCCATGTACTGTTTCTTTGCCGTGGCATCAATCCTCCTAGAGTCCTTATCTGGGGGGTGCGAAGCCAAGGGTATATTTGCTTTATCACAGGCAGCAGCCTGCACTACCCCAACATGACTGCATTGCTGGGTAAGGAACTCTGTATCCGAGCCTGAAAGAGTATACCTCTTGTCCATTCTCTTATCCACAGGAAGTATAGAATTAGGAGTCTTTAAAATATTTATTGTCTGTTTCCCAAAAGACTTATGAAGGGGAATAGACAGCCTCCTGGACTCTGGGTATCCATCATTTCAGCATAGTCAGGCTCCTCCTGCTCATCCACAGCTTCTTCCATAGGAAGCTGAAGGGTTTCAGCCACTTTCTTGTAAAACATGAAATGGGAGGGGACTCAGAAAGCCTAGAAGGAGACACTCCTGAAGGTCTGTCTGGGGAGATGTCCTGGTCATTGGGCACATCCAGACTTTTATAATCACATTCACTTTCCTCATACTCTCCTTCCTCCTCCTCCGGTTCATAAAATTCCTCTAAATCATAATCCGGAACCGGTGGAACCGGCCGAACCAGCGCCTTCCTGATGGTGCCGGTTTGGTCGGAACCGGGGATAGCGACTGAACAATTTTTATCGCTTTGGGTATTTCATCAGCGGTTGGAGAAGAAACTTTTGGATCCACACCGGCTGATTTATCCCTTCTTGTTCTCTTAACCGGAACCAACTCCTCGGAATCGGTTCTCCTTTTGCCCGAAGAAGTTTCGCCCTGGTCAGAGGGCACTCCTTCTGGTTCGGTTGGAACCGAACCGGGCTGGCCATCCGGGTCAGCGGACTTTTTGGCCTCCCTTTCCCTGAGCCTACCAACTCTTTTTCTAGGGTAGCTGCAGGAAAATTTTTACGAATCTGGCAGTCTGAATCGAGGTGGTCAAACCCCAGACAATAAACACAGGTGGTGTGGGGATCAGCCTTAGCAAAGACTTCCCCACACACACTACAGTGTTGAAACCTAGTGGGCCCGGTTTTTCTTTTGGGTTTCTCAGACATGGGCAGTCCTAAACCAAACTTACCCTTTTTTCAGCAATCCGCCAGGCAAGACACTCTTATCGGTTCCTGACCGTGTTACGGGTCGTGGAAAAAAAACGTAATAAATTCCGTTTTTTTTTTAGAACCGATAAGAACCGGTAACCACACTCTAAAAGTAGAAGTAAGATTTCTAAACACCCTGATCGGTTCAAACCGAACCGATGACACGTTTACAAGTTCCACACAGAATATAAAACAATATAAACCTATCTAGTACTCACGAATACCACAGACAGAGACTGAACCGATAGGTTGCAGTTTAAATTTGGTCGAAAACCGAGAGAAACGGTACTTTAACCGACAAATTGAACCGAGCAAAGGAGAAATCTCCGGAGCAACTGTTCGGTGAGGCGGAGTAAAGAATCTGATGGTTTGAGTTCAAACAGCAACAGACAGAGTCTCAACCGAGCTCGAGCTCAGCGTTCCATGCCTGGCATGGAAAGTTAACTCTTTCATCTCCGGGGCAGTTCAAAGGTTGGATATCACTGCAATTTGTCAGAATACAGCAAGACTTCATGTTGTTTGAACAACATATCCATGATCCTAGAAAAACATGTTACTCACCTGTAACAGTAGTTCTAGGAGTGGCATATGTTATTCATCCACACGAGCCCACCTGACCTCCCCGGATTTGACACACAACCTAAGCTTCCAGCAGGCAAGATCTGGCATCATGAGGCAGAGCCAAGGGTTATACTACCCGGGTGGGTGGTAGGAGCCAGCTTAAAAACCTTCCGGCAAGATTCTGAAAGGGGAAAGGACATGCCAAACGGTGTGGATGAACATGTACCACTCCTAGAACTACTGCTACAGGTGAGTAACCTGTTTTTTTTAGTTTTGGCCCTGCTCTGATCCTGCGGTCTGACTGCCTCAGCCCCCAGCTGGGCAACAGCAGGCCTGGCGGCCTTGACTGAAGCAAACTTTTTCTGCCACCAAGAAGCCTGGCAAGCAGGGGGCATCTGCTTCCTCAGCCAGTCCCACTGCCACTTCTAAGCCTGCACAGTGATGGGTTGGGCGGTGCCTTCCCTCTGCCCCTCCTGTCCAGCCCGGGACCACCTGTGGGAGGCCGGCTCTGCCACTTTGCTTCCACCTGGTCTGTCATTACTCAGGGTGGTCGGCTGGCATTTGCCTCCGGAGTTTAAGACTCCCCCACCCAGCCAATCCTGAGTCCCACGGGAGTACTTGGTGTCAGTGGACGTGTTGTCCACCCTTCGGGAGGACATCTCCCAACTCCTCCAGAAGGAGGCAGTGGTCCATGTCCAGGACAGTCTCCAGATACCTTCTGGTTCCAAAACGGATTGGGGGTTGGCACCCCATACTGG
Source organism: Neoceratodus forsteri (assembly GCA_016271365.2). Classification (NCBI taxonomy): domain Eukaryota; kingdom Metazoa; phylum Chordata; order Ceratodontiformes; family Ceratodontidae; genus Neoceratodus; species Neoceratodus forsteri. Next base: position 738,882,910 of record CM028136.1, read on the forward strand.
ATTTGCACAACCTAAAACAATATTTTCAGCCGTGCAAATTCCAGGTGGTCGCTCTGAACCAGATAATTCTGTCCCTGGCATCCCCATCCATCCATCTCACCGCAGTTCCTGCGGTTCCATGCGGAGGGAACCCTGTGCGAGTTCCAGGTCATGCCATTTGGCCTCTCCTCAGCCTCCAGGGTTTTCACCAAGTGCATTGTAGTGGTGTCAACCTTCCTATGGTGCTGAGGAGTCAAGAGTGTACCCGTACCTCAAAGGTGGAGATGGAGCTGTCCAGGGATCTGGCCCTCCAGGCCTCTGCTTGGCCCTGGACCCTCCTGGTCAATGAGGCGAAGTTGGAACTCAGTCCTTCGCAGGTGATTCAGTTCATCAGTTGGAGATTGACTCCCTTCGGGCCAAGGCCTGACTCCCAGTGGACAGGGCGGAGGATCTTGCCTTCTTTGCCCACTTATTTCAGCATGGGCACTTGCCCCCTGCCCGGGACTTCCTGCGCCTCCTGGGGTATATAGCAGCTTGCGCAAGCATGGTCTGTTAGGCCCGCTGGAGGATGCGCTCCCTGCAATGGGGGTGACCAGGCAGTGGTCACAGCGCAGCGGTCACCTCAACCTGCTGGTCTCAGTCACGCAGCAGATGTGGGATGCCATCAAGTGGTGGCTAGTCCAGGAACACCTCCTGGAAGGAGTCCCATTTGTCTGGCCGGTGCCATCGATCACTCTCATGACTGACCTCTTCCCTGCTGGGCTGGGGAGCCTACCTGGGGGACCACAGAGTCCATGGGCTTTGGACCCTCATGGAGTCCCGATGTAACATCAACCTGCTGGAGCTCCGTGCAGTGCATCTGGTACTGACTGTGTTCGCTCTGCACATCCAGGATCAGGTCTTCCAGGTCCAGATGGACTACATGGTGACCATGTTCTACCTCAACCAGCAGGGTGGGATGCATTCCCTCTCATTGTGCCGGGAAGTTCTCCATACCTGGACTCTCGCACGCAGCCTGGATGTCGACGTCCTGGCAATTCATGTGGCTGGCATGTCCAGCCAGCTGGTGGACATCTCAGCCGGGTGGGCGAGGCATCTCACAAGTGATCCCTCCACCAGGAGATAGGCGACTTCCTGTTCTCCCAGTGAGGCACTCCCTAGGTCGATCTTTTTGCCATCCAGGAGAACACGAAACTGAGACTGTTTTGTGCACATCCCCTCATTGCAGGACACTGCTGGGGGATGCCATTGCGAGGCCCTGGCCTCCGGGCCTCATGTACACCTTCTCTCCCTTTCCCCTGATCCACAGGGTGCTGGTCAAGGTATGGAGGGACAAGGCACAGGTGATCCTGGTATCTCCAGACTGGCCGCCTCAGTTCTGATACCCCAGTCTCTTCAGCCTCAGCAGCAGCAGGCCTCCATGGCATCTGCCTCTCCACCCGGACCTGCTCTCATGCTCTCAGGGGAAGGTCCTTCATCCGGACCTTCAGTCCCTGCACCTGATGGCCTGGCTCCTGAGAAGCTAGAGTTTCAGGCTTTGGGTCTGTCCGATGAAGTCCTGCATGTCATCGAGGCCTCTCGGAAGTAGTCAACCTGTCAGTGCTACACCTTCAAATGGAAGAGATTTTCCATTTGGTGTCAGGGCAAGGAGCTGGACCCCTTGTCCTGCCCATTGGTGAGCATTCTGGACTAGCTATGGTCCCTCTCTGTCTGGCCTCTGGTCGTTGACTCTCAAGGTGCACCTGGCAGCCATCTGTGCATACTGGGTGCGGGCTGGTATGTCAGTGGTGGTGCAGGAGAAGGTGGTCAAGTGCTTTTTCAAGGGCTTGGACCACTTGTCCCTGCTGGTGCGTGAGCGGCCACCACCTTGGGACTTGTTACTGGTTTTGGCAATGCTCATAGGTAAGCCATTTGAACCTATGCACAGATGTGACATTTCTCACCTGTTGTGGAAGACCGCCTTCTTGGTGGCTATCACCTCCACCAGAAGAATGAGTGAACTCTATGGGCTCTCGGTGGAGTCTCCTTATTTGGTCTTACACAGGGACAAGATTGTCCTCTGCCCCCACCCGAAGTTCCTCCCGAAGGTTGTCTTGGAGTTTTGTCTTAACCAGGTGATTAACCTCCTGGTGTGTACTTCACTTCTCCAACCTCTGAGGCCAAGCACATATGTTGGACCTGAGGTGAGCGCTCCCTTATTACAAAGAGCGCATGTCTGGAGTTCGGGGAGAGGTTCACTTGCTGTGTGTCACCTACGATGAAGCCGCACCTGGCAGACTGGCAGCCAAGCAGGTGGATAGGCTCCTGCATCAACCTCTGCTATAGGTTGGCTGGTATGGAGCCCCCTGCATAACTTATAGCTCATTCCACCAGACATACTGCTGCCTCGTTGGCTGCTTCCAGGGATGTCCCTATCCAGGAAATTTGCAGGGCTGCTACCTGGAAGTCTGCACACACCTTCATCTCCCACTAGCACATCAACCTTGAGTTATGCTGAAATGCTGGTTTTGAGGCCTCGGTTCCCCAGTCCCTGTTTCCTAAATAGGGGTGTGCACCTTGCCCCCTCCTCCTGGAGAACTGCTAGGAGTCTACTAGAGTGTGGATAGTACACCATATCCTTGTCCCTACAAATGAGCGTTACTGTCCTGTAACCATAGGTGTAGGAGTGGTATATGGTGTACATCCACACAACTGACCCGAGCTCCCCTGGCAAGTGGCACACTGGTCTTGCTTCCAGCATGCAAAATCTCACATCATGGGGTGGTGCCGATGAGGATACTACCCGGGTGGGTGGGAAGAGCCAGCTTGAAGACCTTCAGGCCAGATCTAAAGGGGAAAGGATTCTGTTAGAGTGTAGATGTACACCATATACCACAACTATAACTACGGTTACAGGTGAGTAACTCTCATTTTCTGTCTACCCTGATATGTCTAGACCATGCTGTATCTTGCTGAAGCAATTTTAAAAAATTAGACTTAACAATATCTGCAGAATTTCTTGTTGTTTTATGGCATTGTATATCTAGTTTGGATAAACAAAATGCTAGACTTGTATGTAAATGATACACCAGGTTACATTTGGTCTGGAAATTGTGTCCAGGTACATATCTGTCAAACAAACAACAAATACATTAAGTTTTGTTTCTATTCCTCCCCATCAAAACGGAAGACTTTTTGTGATTAGTTTTGTATTGGATGTTGCAAAACCTAATAGACTGAAAATACATCAGGTGATCTGCAGAGCGTATGCAGAATAAAGTGTGTGCAGTCGACTTGAGAAAGTATTAATACCAATCATTATACCATGTTGGAGTTAGTTTCACACTGCTGGGATTAAACAAAATATTGCATACACATTACAGCAGTTGGAAAATGAGGACTTGTATCTTGGCTTGAGAAAAAGAAGTCATTTCATTAGGTGGAGGAGCAGTGGTAGGGGTCGGTGGGTCAGCCTGTATGTTACCTGGTAGTAGGCAGGTCACATCTTCATCATGAAGGGTTCGAAGATCTTGTTGAAAGATTGGATGGTGTTCTAATGTTTGACATTTTTCAGATGGGTAAGTCATGCATTGCTTGCTGCCAAAGGGCTGTGAACAGATATTTATGTTCAAGTTTCATGGTGCTGAAATATGACTTCCTTGACAGAAACTGTACCATAGCATTTTTATTTTTAGCATTAATGAATTGAGAAAGAAAAAGAAAACTGTTATCTTGGAGCATTTTATCATGGTGATGAAAGCTGTGAAAGTATATAGAAGCTATACAATGGCCTGTTTTCAAATATGCCATTTATTTCCATAAGTGAGGGGACGGGACCATAACTCACGACTGGCAGAGCCACGAGTGAGTTATGAAAGTCATGCCATCTCATGAATAGAAATTAATGGCATGTTTGAACACAGTCCATTGTATGTTCTGTGTACACAATGTCTATGTGTGTTTTGTGTGTGACAATTAAGGGCAGATTCATTGTGGGATTGGCAGAATGGGCTGTCAGTCAGTTTGATTGGTGATGTAGGCAAGTGAAAAATAAACAGTGTTATTTACCTGTTGGGTGAATATCGTATTTCACTTGGGTCAGAGTCTTGGGGGAAATAATGCATTTATTTAAGTAGTGGAATCCGTACATACATTGTATACACAGTATTACTGTAGCAACAACTTGGAATACTTTATATTTCTACACTCTCCTCATAGTCCACTGCTGTCTACTTTGCACAGAACATTTTATGTATATTATCTGTATTTATTTATTTTATTTACTTTCTGGTAATCAGTTAAGTCACTAGGCAATAAATGTCTATTTTCTGGAATGACCTGGGATGAACAGAGCTTATAACAAGAATATAACAATTGTTATAAGAATAACAAGAACGGGGGATCTCACCACAGCTATAGAGGTCAGTAGACACAAGTCAGCAATAATTCAGTAACAAGTGCAGGTAGACAGGCCGCAATACTGCCAAAAGTGATGCAGTTTAATAAGAGTTCTTGAGTTTGAGCTTTTAACATGAGGATGAAGGGAATTCCAGAACCTAAGAGCAGAAGCTATGAATGCTACTGTATTAGCCCGTGGTAGAAGAGCACTTTGATTCATGAAAGAATAGGACATCACTGGAGGGTGAGGGCTGTAGGGTGTGACAGGTGACTGAACATGAGTGGTAAGCAAGGAGGAGGAGTCCTTGATCTGCTAATTTGTCATTAAAGTAGCCCATGACAGAGCTTCACCTGTAGCGTGGAAAAAGCCAACCCAAGGTTGAGTATGGTGTTCAGCAATATGTGAAGTGAACAGCACCCATTACAGAGTGGCAGATAATATTGTAGGTTACATTCCATCTTGCTAGGGAAGATTTAGGGGAGTTTAGATATATTGGAATACAATAAAGGAGGCTTAGAAGAAGGGTCCCGTTTATGTACTGTTCTTTTTTTTTGGGGGGGGGTATCTCTTTCTGCTTGACCTACCTGGTCTGCTCCCATTCCTGGCAACTCCTTGGTATGCCGGCTGCCGTTCAACAACCCCCAAGCTCCATTAGGGTCCTTGCCTGTTTCCCCTGCAGCTTGCCCACCACAGTGGGGTGGTGTGGAGCCCCCCATCTCACCCACCAGGTCTGAAACTAGACTCGGCAACTTTCCCCAGAGCTGGTGTTCTGTTGGACGGCCATCAAGCCTCCCAACCATGAGGTCTGCTCTTTTTTCCACGGAGCTGAGGGCGTGCCTTGACGTCGGTGGAGGGGAGCATGCGTCCACACGTACTCCTTCCTGGAGTCTGCCCCAACTCCTCCCCTGAAGTACAGCACAGCACCTAGCCCGCCAGCCTCCACCATGGGGCAATCAGGCAACGACTGTTGTGGTCCCCCCCCTCCCCGGCCCCGGAGAAGGAGAGCAGTCCAATGGATGCTCAGTCCTTCTTCTCCCCTGCCGACCCCCGGTGACTCTAGCTTGCTCCTGAACACAGGTCGCCAGCGTGACGTGAGGTAAGACGACCAGCGCCTCAGCCCTCAGTGCCACTGGGCTGGCTTGTTTATATACTGTTCTGCTCTACGCCTCTATAGTAGTTTGTTTATCCAGTTGCTCTCATGTTTCTCTGCACTCACATGATACACATATTGCCTTAACTGCGTAGCTTGACTTGTGCTAGTAAAAGCACAAGTCCTTGTTCCCTTTAGAAACATAGAAACATAGAATTTGACGGCAGATAAGGACCGCTTGGCCCACCTAGTCTGCCCATTTTCCTACCTAACAGATAAGCTGCAGATCCTAGTTAACCAACAGCTTACTTCCTCCTACCCCCACTAGGACTGCCTTATGTCTGTCCCATGCATTCTTGAATTCCCCCACTGTTCTTGACTCCACGACTTCCTCAGGGAGGCTGTTCCATGCATCCACAACCCTCTCTGTGAAAAAAAACTTCCTCACATTACCTCTGAGCCGTCCCCCCCTCTATCTTAAAATTGTGCCCCCTTGTTCTTGCCAGTCTCTTTTTCTGAAAGATGCCACCGTCTTGGACTTTGTTGATTCCCTTAAGGTACTTGAAAGTTTCTATCATGTCCCCTCTCTCCCTCCTTTCCACAAGGGTATACATATTAAGCTCCTTTAGTCTTCTTCGTATGTCTTCTGGTGCAGACCCTGCTCCATTTTGGTTGCCCTCCAAAATTTATTGTATTCTTGCACTGTCTCCCCCCCCGTGATGCATCTGGAAAGGAGCTGTTCCCAGCGCTATGCATTTCCTGGTAAAACTTTTTAAATAAATAGAGTACACAGATACACATGGCGTAAACATTTTTTTTTTCTGTTGTTCCCTGTGGTTCCCAAGACTCCTGATTTAATGACTTGATCAGTGCACCTTGGAGTTGCTGGGGACATTTTTCACGTGGGCCATATTAGCTGCATTTCTTGCATTAAATAAGAAGTGTGTCTTTATAAATGTTTTTTATAAATGGAAGTCATTTAATGGGAATGAACTCTTTATGGCCCTTTTCACACTGCGGAGCGCTGGAAAACGGTTCTTTAAACCGTTCTTAAAAACGGATTAAAGCTTACCGGTTCGGAGCGTTTGCACTGTCAAAAGCGCGTTTAAAAACTTGCTGGTACCTGCAGCATTCCGTGTCATCGTGTTCTCACTGTTCTCACTCTTCTGTACTGGTGTCCCTGTGAAGGTTTTCAAGCACCCGCAGCAGCCGAAAGCTGGTTACCATCATGCTTTGTGATAACACACAAACCTAAAGAATTGAGCTGCAGAAATCATGTTCTACTGATCACACTGCCGCTAAGTCTGAATTACAATTGGAACCATTTTCAAAACCATGCTTAAGCCTACCTTGAAGCAGGGTTTGAGCACGGTTCACTAAAATGGTTCCCAAGTCGTGCTAAGTGCAAACACGAACCGTGCTTGCGGCTATTTAAAACGTTTATCACTGATAAAATGTTATTAAATAGCACTGTGCGAACAAGGTCTAAAATGTGCAATTTTCTCCCCGAGTGTGTGTGTGTGTGTGTGTGTGTGTGTGTGTGTGTGTCTGTGCACATGCACATGTGTGTTTATATTTAATTTTCTGAATACTTTTGTGCTGATATACCAGTGAGTGTGTGTGTGTTTTTTTTTTGTGTTTTTTTTGTATCATCGCTGCATGGTTTTACTGTGTAGATCATCTACATTTTTAAATCGTGCATTTGTTGGTTTATATCATAAAGATGATGATCTATGGATTCCCTGAGCTCACCAGTAGGTCACTGCCTTTTAGTCTGCTTGACTTCTTCAAATGGATAATCAAGCTTCATTGGTAAACTACTGTTGTGATCTGTAGGCAATGCCTAATGTACAGTTTACCATACGACAAACATTAGTTATCTGTACAAAGAAAGTTAATGAGAGGGTCTAGCAGGACCCCAAGATACTTAAAATATAACATTCTCAAAAGGAGCACAACCTACGCTGTAACTACAGAGGTCATCCTTGTTATTGACTAAGATTTGTTTTCAAATGAGCAACTTGTTTTTTTTGCTTTTTTCTGATCCCAGTAATGCTCAGGATATTCATAACTTTATGCAGTAAGCCTGGAGGGTTGGACTGCCCAGAGATGGAACACATGCAAATGAGTAGAAGTCTTTGCACGTGAGCATCTTTCAGATACTGCCTCTACCAACTGTAGTGTTCCAGCCTCTTCAGATTTTTCTCTCCACCTGAAAGTCTGGTCGCTCACAGTTTCTGTTGTCCTCTTTCGCATGAAGAAAGATAAAAAATCATCAAAAACCATAAGTATATTTAATTTCTTTTACTGCCTCTACTCATTGTCAGTTTAGATCTTGTTTATTACTTAAAAATAGTTATTTTCTCGGTTCCTTGCGGTTCGGGATAACCGTGAGGGATCCAAGTTAGTTTTAAGTTATTTTGGGTTCTCTGATTAAAAGAACCTGTTTATTTGTGCTAATTTTTGGTCCTTACAAAATTTATTTGTAACCGCTTTTCCTCGGTTATAGAACCACTGAACCGGTTCATTTGTACATCTCCCGGTTCGGTTCCTGTCGATTCCGGAACCGACCACAAAAAATAAATAAATAAATAAATAACTGCAGCAGTCTTTATTATTTAGCAGCTGGTGTTTTCTTCTTTGGCTTTCACCATGGCAGAGAAACCTAAAAAGAGAACCGGGGAGCCCAGTTTTAAAAATTGCATAAAGTGTGGAGATGTGTTTGCTAAGGCAGATAACCATACCTTATGTGTAGCTTGTCTGGGATTTGAACATCTGGACTAGGAATGTGATATCTGTAAAACTTTCCCAGATAAAACTGTGGAAAAACGCCTTGAAAGGCTGAATAAGAAGTTTCCTAGGGGTCCCTCAGGCTCTGACCAGCTGACACCCCAGTCTGTTGTGACTGAACCCACAGGTGTACTTACCCCTGCCCCAATACGGCTGAAAAAAGGGCAAAAAGAGGAAAAGAACTGGCTGACTCCTCGGTTCCCTCAAAGAAGACAAAGAGGCTTAAACATGCAGAACCCTCTCCTGTTAAACCAGGGACTTCTGCGCAGGTGCCTGCAATGCCTTCAGCTCAGGAGATAACTCAGGCATTCAGAATTATTCAAGCCCTGCAGAACATCATCCGTCAGCCTCCTTCCCCTTCACAGGGTCCTCAGGCTGGCAGTACTGTGTTGCCCTCTTTACCAGAGCAACAATATTTTGAAGAGGATGAGCCTTATGAGGAGGACGAACCTATCCCCCCAGAGGTGTCCCCTGAGCAGGATTTTGGCTCACCTCCTAGGGTGTCTGAAGATTTTTCCTCTCATTTTTCCTTTTGTGAGGAAAATGGCAGATGCTCTGGATATTGCCACAACAGAGCAAGTGGAGGATGAGGAGGAGACTGAATATTTGAGCATGACGGGTTTAACACCCACAAAGGCCCTCCTCCTCCCAATATATAAGTTTTTTAAGAAGGATGCTCTGAAGCTCCTGCAGATTCCTAATTCGATTCCTCCCATTGACAGGAGAATAGACAAGAAATACCAGCTAGATAGGGAGGGAGCGGACTTCCTCTTCTCCCATCCAGACCACCAAGGGGTAATACAGCAGGCAGCCTGTGATAAGGCTAAAGTCCCTCTGTCCTCACATCCTCTGGACAAGGATTCCAAAAAATTGGATAGTATGGCCAAAAAAGGCTATTTGTCAGCCTCCCTGGCCATGAGACAGGCTACCTTCCAGGCTTATGCTGCCCAGTATCAGAAATCCCTGTGGCAGTCAGTACTGGCAGTGTCTATGAAAGCTCCTCACGTTTATTGGATGACCTGGCCGAAACTGCCAGGTTTGAGCTGGAGGCGGCTAAGAACCAGTTCCAGATGGCTGCTGATTCGAATGACACTGAAGCCAGATGGATGGCTAACACAGTGGCTCAGATGAGGTTTGCTTGGCTTAGTGCTACAAACCTCACTCAGGATACCCAATCAAAGGCCCTGGATTTTCCATTGGAAGGAAATTCTCTTTTTGAGGAATCCATGGTGGTCTATATGAAGAAGGTGGATGAATATCAGGCTACTTATAGAAGCAACTCTCCCAGGGACAGAGCTTCATCATCCACCAGGCCCTATGGAAAGGGGGGGGGGGCAGAGGTCGGTCCTTCATGACAAGACCTTTTTTCCAGCCAGTAGCCGTGCCACAATACCAACAGTACCCCCAACAGGGATACTCTAGGGGTAGGGCTAGAAGGAGCTCTAGGCGAGGGTCTCAGGCACAACCTCAGCCCCAGCCAAAATAGAACCCCTGAGATGCAAGTCGCCTCTTCCCTACCTGTCGAAGGCAGACTGTCCCACTTCCTCCATGTTTGGTCAACTATCACCACAGACAAGTGGGTGTTGGAGGTAGTGGGCAAGGGTCTGTCTCTGGACTTCAGATTTCTTCCTCTAAAAAAGTCCAGGGTTTTCCTCTCCCCTCCCCTAGCAGAAACTGCACTGCTAGAGGCAGAGGTTCAAAAGCTGCTACAGCTCAGAGCAGTGGAACCAGTTCCTACAACCTTGAGAGGAAGAGGTTTTTACTCCAGATACTTCCTAACAACAAAGAAAAGTGGGGAGTGGCGGCCAATATCGGATCTCAGAGCTTTAAACAAGCACTTGAAAAAAACAAAGTTCAAAATGGTAACTTTGGCTCTGATTTTGCCAACAATCCAAAAAGGGGACTGACTGGCATCTCTGGACTTGAAAGATGCCTATTTTCACATCCCCATAAAAGAATCTTTCAGAAAATATCTCAGATTCAGATTACCATCGGGTCATTATCAGTTTGCAACCCTGCCCTTCAGTCTTTCCTCAGCACCAAGGGTTTTTATAAAATGCCTAGCAGCTGTGATGGCATTTCTTCGAAGACCGGGAGTGACTATCTTTCCATATCTAGGTGACTGGCTGGAGGTGGGCAATTCACCAGACCAAGTCAGAACTTCTTTAAAGCTCACGCAGAATCTCTTGGAGTCTCTGGGTTTCATAATAAACCAGAAAAAATCTGTCCTAACCCCTACACAGATCTTACAGTTCATAGGGGCAGAGATCAGTACTTTACAGGGCAAGGCCTTTTTGCCCCTGGACAGGGTGCAAAACCTTAAGTCCATAGCAAATTTCTTCAAGCTGCACAAGCTAAAAACAGCCAGGCAGCTCCTGCAGCTCTTGGGTCATATGACTGCATGCACAGGCACAGTACAGGGCTCCAGGTTTCACATGAAACATCCAGTTTCACCTCAGGAATCACTGGAGTCAGAAAAAAGACCCCTTTTCAAAACTTATTCCAGTGACAAGGGCACTGTTACAGGCCCTTCTGTGGTGGAAAAAGGATTCCAATCTAATGCAAGGAATCTCTTTTCAGAAAGAGAATCCTTCACTAGTCCTCACAACAGATGCATCCCTTCTGGGCTGGGGCGCCCATCTAGGGGAGCACACAACTCAGGGTACCTGGACAGAAGCAGAGTCCCTTCAGCATATAAACTTGCTGGAACTCAGAGCAGTGTCGCTATCCCTAAAAGTTTTCTCTCCACTGGTGACTGGCAAGGTGGTGCAAGTCAGAACAGACAATACCACCACTATGTATTACATAAACAAGCAGGGAGGCACCAGATCAGGCCTCCTCTGTGCAGAAGCCATGAAAATCTGGACTCTGGCATATTCCCTAAAAGTGTCCTTGCAAGCAATCCATCTGCCAGGGAAGGACAACACCTTGGCAGATGCACTGAGTTGAATCAACCAGTCCCATCAAGAATGGACACTGAACAAGCAGGTGGTGCAGGTAATTTTCAGGAGGTAGGGCACTCCAGAGGTGGACTTGTTCACATCCCACCAGAATCACCAGTTGCCTCAGTATTGCTGCAGACCACCGGCCCAGGGCACAATCCCTCTGGATGCTCTGGTGCTGGACTGGTCAGGCAAGTTCCTCTATGCCGTTCCCCTTTTTCCTCTGGTTTTCAGAGTACTACTAAAGCTTAAATCTCTCTCAGCTTCTCTGATTTTGATAGCTCAAGATTGGCCCAGGCAGCCATGGTACTTTCTTCTGCTCTCCATGTCTGTGAGCAAACCAATAAGTTTGCCTCTCAGGCACAATCTCCTGACTTCCAATCGGGGAACATTGTTGTACCCAAATCTCAAGTCCCGGCTCTTGAGGAGTTAGAGCATGTAGACTTAAACCTTTCTGAAGCTGTATTAACTATCTTGAAAGGTTGTAGAAAACCCTCTACTAAGAAAACTTATTCCTCTAAGTGGAGGAGATTTCCTTTTTGGTGCTCTGGTAGGAATTTTGCCCCAAATGATGCAGGAGTATCAGTGGTATTGGGTTATCTGACTCATTTGCACTCACAGGGTTTACAACCCAGTTCTTTAAAGGTTCATCTTGCAGCAGTGTCTGCCTACCTTTCTGCTAGGACAAAGGTGTCAGTAGCATTAGATCCCATTTTCAAAAGGTTCTTTAAAGGCCTGATGCATTTGCATCCTCCTCACAGGGCACCAGTGCCCGCCTGGGATCTTAATATGTGTATAGCCAAGTTAATGGGGGCTCCTTTTGAGCCCATGTAAAGTATGTTACCTAGAAAACAGTTTTTCTGGTAGCAGTTACCTCAGCAAGAAGAATCAGCTAGCTCCAGGCTCTCTGTGTCGACCAGGACTACATCTCATTTCACAGGGATAAGGTAGTTCTCAGAACAAACATACAATTCCTTCCCAGTGTCATTTCAGACTTCCATCTGAATCAATCAGTCACGCTGCCTGTCTTTTTCACAGACCATTCGAGTTCTGGTGAAAGAAGACTCCACAGTATAGATGTGAAAAGAGCTCTCAGCTATTACTTGACAGCTACTAAGGGCCATAGGCAAGACAAAAAACACGTTTTCCTGACATATGGGGATGTAGGAAAGAGCAAACCAGCTTCAGAACGATCCATTTCTCGGTGGATTGTCCAGTGTATTCATTTCTACTACACTAAAGCAGGTAGGGGGTCCCCCGCTGTGCTGAGGCCACACTCGACAAGAGGAACAGCTGCTAGTCTTGCAGCTGCCAGGGAGGCTCCATTACTGGATATTTGCAAAGCAGAAACCTGGAAATCAGTACACACCTTTACAAAGCATTACAACCTGGATATTTTGTCCAGAAGTGATGCCAGATTTGGCACAGCAGTCCTGCAAGTCTGTTTCCAAAATAAGTTCGGTGCCCACCTCCAGTGGTACTGCTTGGTAGTCTGCATAAAGTTAAGAATATCCTGAGCATTACTGGGGTTAGAAGGAAAATTACTTACCATAGTAATCTTTCTTTCCAGTCCTCCCTTCTTCCCCTTTCAGAACTTCAGCCTCTGCACTCCGCATGCTGGTGCCACCTAGCCATATCCTGTTGTGGTTCATTTTCTCCATGCTTAGTTCATTTTAAAGAGTTTTCTGTTTTCTCTTAATAGCCTTTCTCATGCTATTGGTGAACACCATTGTTTATTTTATTATTGTTCCTCCTTAGGAGGTTTTTGTTAATTCTTCTTTATTAGGGGTAACCCCAAATTTAAACTGTTAGGATTTTTTCCTAATGCCTGACTTCCAGGCTTCTTACAAATCTGAAGAGGTTAGAACACTACAGTTGGTAGAGGCAGTATTTGAAAGATGCTGACGTGCAAAGAATTCTTCTCACTTGCATGTGTTCCATCTCTCCAGGCAGTCCAACTCTCCAGGCTTACTGCATAAAGTTATGAATATCTGAGCATCACTCGGAAGAAAGAAAATTACTATGGTAAATAATTTTTTCTTTGTGTTCATAATTGACCTTATTTCTGATGACCAAGTAGAAACAGTAGCAAAGTCAGCACTGAGGGTGCAGGTTAGTTCTCTAAGATCTTTAAACATGCCTGTAAATGACAACATTGTCAGCATGAAGTAGAAGTTTACTTTTCACCGTTAACTGCGGTAGTGCAGTGACAAAAATAGGTCCACGAAGATGGCACCGGTTTAATCACCTTGATTCATTGTTGACTCAGGGTTTTAAATAAGCTCGGTAAATTGATTAGCAGTTTTGCACGTAAAACTGCTTATCAGTTGTGAAAATGAATACAGCACATGCCTTGATTTGATTAGCAAAATTAAAAATGCTTAAATATTGTAACCTGGATAAAATTTGTCATTAAAATCAATTCGGTCTTGACTTCATCTGTTTCAGTAACCCAACACACACACTCACACATCTCAGTACCACACCTTCCCCACCCTTGTCTCCTTTACCAGGACCACTAAAACCCTCCTCCCACCCATCTCAGTGGCTAACCACCCACCCACCCCACCCCACCCATAGGTTATCTGCCCGAACCCCACCCATCTCAGCCCTCCCAGCCATGGCCCCTTTGCCAAAAACTTAAAGCTCCGAGTCACCTGCCACAACCTTCCCCCCACCATACCTCAACCTTTGATAACATTTACTGCCAAGTAACAAATACTACTGCTTTTATCTTTAGCCGCATAACACTGTTGAAACCATTGCCTTTACTTGTGTTTATTTTTGAGTCAATGTAATTTCTGCTTTAAAGTCTGAATTTAACCCTTAGGCTGCCAACAAAATTAGAACATATAGGAATTTTGGACTGATATATCAGTTTGCAGCCCTGCAAGGGTTAAAGCACCTTTTCTGTTTTGGCGGCATCTTTTCTGTGAAGGATGGAGAAGGAACAGATCAATTTTGAGGGGTGAAGTAAGGAACAACCCTCATAATCTGGGACAGTTGAGAGGTATGAGGTAGCCCCGATCCACTTATGCTAGAATCCTCCCTGCCCATCAGGCCCCACCACCTCCCACCCCATGTCCCTACAGGCTCACATCCACATGAGTAGGTGGTTAGAATACCACCAGTCTCACCGCTCTGGCCCGAAACAAATGCCGGCAGTCACTCCCATCAACTGCAACAGCGTTTAGTTTCCCTTTAGTAATCCACTTGGTGGTGCCTTTGGTATCCTCCGTTCTCACCGCTGTGGCCCGAATGCCGGCAATCGCTCCCAGTAGTGCTTTGCAATCGCAAAGCACTACTTTGAGCAGTTGCCTACATTCAGGGCCACGGCGGTGAGACTGTGAGGATACTGTAGGCGGTACTATTAACTGGACTGCTTAAAAGGAAACTAAATGTTGCTGCAGTTAACTACAGAAGTGATTGCCAGCATTTATTTCGGGCCGCATCGGTGAGACTAGGTGGCATTCTGAATGAATTACCTAATGTGGGTGAGTGTCTGTGGGACATGGGTGGGGAGGGTGGTGGGGCTCAGATGCGCGGCGGGAGGGTCACAGAATGCATCGCAGTTTTTTTGGGATGCAAAAGTCAGAATGGATTTCCCGACAGACGGTTTGCAAAAACCCTGTGACTGCACATCATTCATGAATCTGATCAAGGCTGTCATTGTGGCATGATACAGTCTAAAAACATGTTATTCAGCACAAATCAAACTGTTGTCTCTCAAATAATTGTGGATTTATTGATAAACTGGCTTTTCCACAATTTGTTTTTAAGCGGAGACAAAATGGAAGTAGGTCGGTAGTTATCCATTTCATTAGGATCCCCTATTTTGTATACTGGCCACTGTTGCCACCTTCCTTTTTTTGGGGTACTATGCTGGTCATAAGAACCTATTTAATAAATAGATCAAAGGTGCAGAAATATAATCTGCCGCTAATCGTAACAATTTTGGTTTTAGTCCATCAAAGCCACAACTTTATTTTAGGTTCTGTCCTTTCAAATGTTTCAATATCTGTGAGGCTTTCAAATGGAAATAAAAATACAGTCTGGCATTGTCACCAAAAGGAGGTGATGCGTCAAAGGTGTCTGAATTTAGAATTACACTTATACCAGTTTGGGATAAAGCTCTATAGGGAGGTAAGTTAGTGAATTTTTTGTTAAAAGCGTTGTTTATATTAACAGAGTCTAAATCCAGTTTACCATCAGTTGAGATTTCCACTAATTTCCAATCTCCCTTCAGTTCCTAGAATATTTTTTTCAATAAGCTCCAAAAACATCTAGGGTCAGTTAAGTTTGTGTCCAGTTTTTGTTTGCAGTAGTTATTCTTACATTTTAGGCCACCCTCCTTACAAATATTTTTGAGTTAACATTATTTATTGAAATATACAGTATCATCAGTGGTTTTGAACAAAGTCCAGTTTTATCACTCTTTCCATTAAATGTAACAAATTCCCAATTAACATAGAAATATAGATGTTGACAGCAGATGAGGCCCACCCAGTCTGCTCTATTTCCCTACTTACAGTGACTCTGCAGGCCCTAACCAGCCTAAGATGCTTCCTTCCTTTGACTTTCAAGATCCTTTTATGTCTATCCCATGCGTTCTTGAATCCTGTAACTGTTTTCGCCACCACCACCCCCGCTAGTAGGCTGTTCCATTTGTCCACCACCCTCTTTGTGGAAAATACCTCACATTACCTCTGTACCTCCCCTCACCCCCAGCTTCAAGCTGAATAAAGGGGGTGGGTCCCTTTAAGTTTCGTCTGAGAAGACATCTTTGGAGACAGGCATGTCCCATATTTGAACAGTTCTTTAGCTAGTCTCAACGGCTCTAAAATTAATATATCTTGCCTGTCTTATAATTCAGTGATGTCTAGTACCTTTCTAGCCTAGCGGTTATAGCACTGAGCCGTGAACCAGCAGACTTGGGTTTGAATCCCACACTCACCACTTGCATACTGTGTGATGTTGAACAAGTCACTTAAACTCCCTCTGCTTCTGCTGGGATCCACCTGAAAATGAGCTTCAGCTCAGTGTGCCTTTCCCATCCAGAAATTCAAAAATAAAATGAATACTATTTCGCAGTGTTTTTTTCTGCAATGTGGATTGACTCATGTGAGACTGTGCAAATGTAGTGGTGTGTTTACTACTGTGCAGTATGTAGCATGCTCTGAACTTTTGGAAGGGTGTGCAGTGCATTAACCGGTTAGTGCAAGCCCCCCATATTTTGAGTCTAGTTATGGGTAAATGCATATTTTGTTTGGAAACAGAATTAGAGACAAAGTACTCAAGAATATGCCCAACACAATTTAACGTATAGAAACAGGACCATATATTTCAGACACATCTGTTAAACAGAAAATGTCATTAAATTTAGTAAAATTTTGAAAGATTAACATTCTGGGAATTGATTTGATTAGTTTAGGCCACCAGACAGCATAAATGGGACAATGAGTGAGCGATGAGATATGACGGGATGTGCATTAGACACTTCTAATGCATGGCCAGGGCGTAGAAAGGCATGAGGCCGCATGCCGAGTGCCTTCAGCCACTGGCCATGCATTAGAAGTGTCGAATACACATATCCCTGGAGTGTCTTATTACACTTATAAAATGGGTTTCTCGGCTACATGTGCATGTAAAAATTTAGATGAATTGGCTAAAATAGCAAAAAAGTTAATTATTGTATTACAATGTAAAATAGTTCCTCCGCCTATATCAGCTTGCTAGGTGTTTTTGTTTTCTTTAGGTGTTTTGGCCTATTATGACCACCGTACTAGTCCTGTTACTGTAGCTGCTGGTTACCATGGCTACCCCGCCCCCCCTTCCCACTGAGGTGAAATATTATAAATTAGCTTAAATTCGATTTGTTCAGGCTGTTTTTCATTTTTTTTTTATTGTATTGAGGAGTGAGCGGCAGAGAGCGAGGCAGTGGGCAGGAAGCAGAGTTGGCGGGCGGCCGATATGACAGATGAGTGGTTGCTGCATTAAGATGACAATTCTCTGTATGCCAGTAAGAAGAAAAACTATTCACAAGCTGCTAATCTGCAGCGTTTCATTCTCAGTAATGAGCAGCCTTGTGTATTTTATTTATGGATCGGCCATACCTCCAGCTCCATTCTGCCCGCAGTGTAATTTCCCCCCTCTAGCATTTTATCCTCACATTCGGGGAAACCTCTGTGAGAGACTGTCTTCCCCACTAGACTGTTTGACTCCAACAAATGTCAGCGGAGTTTAGTTTATTTCACATGTCATGTGTCACGTCTCCTGCTCTGCTCTTCTGGCTGCTAGCTACACAGATGTGCCTTGTAATTGTGTTAGACAGTTACCGTTCACAATGTAATAAAAGTGAATGTGTCCAGTCAAGTTTAAACACCGCACCTCGCACTCTCGGCTTGGCTTCCCTCACTTGCTCTCCCGCTACACTGATACCTTGTGAGCCTATGTAAGAGTGTACAAAACTGGGAGTGAGCTCTATGCAGATTAAAAAAAAAAGCAAGTATCTGCAATAATATTTTTGATGCCCATGAAAACAAGTGCTTTTAAAGTTCATGAGAATTACAGGAGAAAGCACATTCGTGGATAGCTGTGATAAAAAAATGAACATTCCATTTTGCCTCTTAATCCTGTTCTTGTTTTTTTTAATATGCGGCTGTGGTTACTTGAACTTGTTGCTAGCTGTGCACTGGACACTTCTAATGCATGGCTAGCAACCAATTGAAATACAGGTTCTAGGAGCGTGGATATGTTGTTCATCCACACTGTTTGGCATTGTCCCTTTCTCCTTTAAATCTGCTGGAAGTATTTAAGCTGGCTCCTCCCACCCACCCGGGTGGTATATGCCTCGGCTCCGCCCCATGACGCCAGCTGGAAGATGCAGGTTGCCTCCCTTGTGCTCTCACATTTCGTAGGCCCTGGCTTTCAAATTGTCGGTTTTACCGAAGCTCAAACTCGTTCGAGTTAGTGATCGCACTTTTGCAGCATCGATCATGGAGGAGAAATCTTCCCTGGGATTTTGCCGGTGTCCCTGCTGCCAGAAGATGTCGCACACCGATCCCTACCTCACTTGCGTCTACTGCCTAGGTGTTGGCCATGACACCTTGTCGTGTAGCTTTTGCTTGGCCTTCCATCCCAACATCCTGGATGACTGCAAGGCATGCCTGAAGCTAGGGAGAATGGAAAAAAGGAACCCTCCGGTGAAGTCGAAGGAGACTAGGTGGGTGGTTTACGCAGCCGTGGGCTCCACCGATCAGCTGGAACAGATGAAGACGTTCGAGGAAGCAGCCACTCGCGCTTCAGCCAATCGAAGCTTCTTTGTCCCGCTGATCCTGGGCTCCACCTTTACAGGATATTTCAAGGAGATATGCCAGTCTTTCCCCACCCGGGGTGAGGCATCCTCGAGCTCGCACTCTTCCCGCTTTCAGAAGAGAGATAAAGACCCATTGTCTTCGTCATGGTGAAGACGCTCTTGGGACCGAGAAAGGTCTGAGTCCCAGGAACAAGTGGTCTCGACCTCGGTCGAGATCGCATGCTCAGCCGCCGGCTTCACGGATCTTCCATCTGGCCAGGGGATCGAGGACGTGGCCGATGAGGTTGAAATTATCTTTGACATGATCGGCACTTTGTAGCCAATTGTGGCCAATGACTCTTTCGAATGGAGTCCGGTCCTGGTATTTCCTGTTGAGGAGACCTAGCCCACTGGTGTCCCACTCAAGGACCCGGTTCCGGACCCTAGGGTTTCACCGATCACACCGGTGTCTCCCAATTGACTGAGTCAGCCTCCTCGATCTTAGTCTTGGTCCAGGACCCCCTCGGCCGAACGACCGAGGAAGAGCCATAAGCACTCGAAGAAGAGGCGACGCCACAGGTCGTCCTCATCCTCCTCATACAAGGAGAGGCTCTGGCGGAAACTCCGTTGATGCTGTGAGGATCTTATGTGGCAACAGCTGATCCTGACAGGGCAGAAGTCAGCTCCACCACCTACCCCGGCCATTACTTGGCTTTTGCCTCCCAGGCTGAAGCCGACCCCTCCCGAACCGAAGTCTGTGGTTCCCCCACCCATGGGGCCAGCCCGTCCACCAGTTCAGCCTATTCTGTTCTCTCCACCTATCCTGGTGGAACCGCAATCTAAGCAGCCTAAGGGAGGGGCTCCCTCGAAAGAGGACCGACTAGACACTGGACTGCCCCGACATCTGTTGGTTACAGTCACCCCGGACCTTCCTTGGCGGATGTAGGGTGATTTACGCAGCAGACCGCTGTATCACGACTCTTCGGACTCAGATGTCACCAGGCTCATCTCTCATCCAGGGGAAGATGAGTCATCCGTTGGCACAGGGATGAAGGAAGACCCTTCCTCCTTCCAAGGGCTTCTCCATCTCATTTCCGACTCCACTGGAATGCCCCTGGAACCTACCCAGAAAAAGGCAGAGTACCCTCTCACAGATATTCTAAAGAGAGGGGATACCCCGGTGGAGGCCTTCCCAGTGGCTGAGGCCATTGTTGGCCTAGCCCTTGAACTTTGGCAGCGCCCTGTCTCATGCCCAGCACCGTCTGCCCACATGACCCGCAAGTACGCGGTGCCCATGGGGTCCTTTACGGGGCTCACAGAGCACCCTTCGGCTGAGAGCCTGGTGACCGCCTCTGTGTTCAGGTGTACTGGCAGTTCAGCCAACACTGACTGACCTCCGGACAAGGAGTCCAAAAATATGGACCACACTGCCAGAAAGGTCTATGCGGCCTCTTGTTTGGGCATCATCAGGCCAGCTCAGCAGTCATCATGGCACACTTCTCTCATGCTCTTCTCGGGTCATTAGACAAAGTCCTCCTTCATCTCCCCGCGGACATGCAGACCATGGTCAAACAGGTCCTTGACCAGGGCCACAGCTCCAGATGGCCCTGGACATTGGGGATTCCTGTGCCCGCTCGATGGCCGCTGCAGTGGCCTCTCGCCACAGGGCTTGGCTGTGGATTTTCTCCTTCCTGGTGGATACTCTGCATAAGCTGGCTGATGTGCCTTTCCTGGGGACCAGCTTGTTCGGTCCAGGAGTGGCCGGTCACCCACATGCCACCTTGGATGCCACTTCTGCAAAAGATTCTTTGGGCAAGAACCAGCAGAAGAAGAAGAAGAAGAAGCAGCCTTTTCGGCACTCTTCCCTTGCGGTGCGGCAGCCCTCCTACCAAGGAGGACAGCGACATCAGCAGCAGGCTCAAGCTTGGCGCCCTCGGCTCAAGCCTGGTCCCAACAGGGCCGCAAAGGAGGCCGAGGCTCAGGTCCCGGAGCCTCCTCCTCCTCCTCTAAG
This sequence comes from Neoceratodus forsteri, assembly GCA_016271365.2. NCBI lineage: Eukaryota > Metazoa > Chordata > Ceratodontiformes > Ceratodontidae > Neoceratodus > Neoceratodus forsteri. Next base: position 738,903,394 of record CM028136.1, read on the forward strand.
CCTGCCCGGTGACGGGATAGTGGTTGCCACCCCTATCTCCATCACACCAGCTCTGGGCCCTCCTATGGGTGGTCGGCTCCACCACTTCCTTTCCGCCTGGTCTGCTTTCACTTTGGACAGGTGGGTTCTCGAAGTGGTCGGTCAGGGACTGACTCTAGAATTCAAACAGTATCCTCCAAGCCGAGTCCACGCCCTTTGGGAGAAACGGATGTCCGCATGCACCCAGTTGGCTTTTCAAGATGACGTGGCTCAGCTCCTCCGCAAGGGGGCAGTAACCCCTGTGGCGGAACCTCCAACAGACCCAGACTTGGTCTCTAGGTATTTCCTGGTGCCCAAGCAGACGGGAGAGTTGGCGCCCATTCTAGATCTCCACGACCTGAATCAGTTTCTCAGGTCTCTCACCTTCGGATGGTCACTCTGTCCCAGATTGTACCATCCCAGGAGCAAAACATGTGGTTCTGTTCACTGGATCTGCAGAACACATTCTTTCACGTCCCAATCCGTCTGTCCCATCAGCGGTTTCTCCATTTCAGGGTCCAAAGGACCCTGTATGAGTTTCAAGCCATGTTGTTCGGCCCGTCATCAGCCCCACAGGTCTGCACCAAATGTATTGCAGTGGTGGCAGCCCATCTTCGGTGTCGAGGAGTTTCCATCCTTATCTCAACGATTGGCTCCTGGCAGGTCCCACCGAACAGGAGATGGAGAGGTCCAGAGATCTGCCCCTCCAGACCTGCTTCCAACTCGGTATCCTGATCAATGAGGCCAAGTCGGAACTCGTGCTTTCCCAGGTGATGGGCTTCATCGGGGCAGAGCTCGACTCTTGTCAAGCCAGAGCTTAGCTCCTGGTGGACAGGGCGGAGGTTCTCTCCTCCTTTGCTTGATCATTTCTGGTTGGGCACTTGCGCCCTGCCCGTGAATTTCGGCGCCTTCTGGGTTACATGGCGGCGTGCACCATGGTGGTCCTTTGGGCTCGGTTGCACAGGCGCCCCCTCCAATGGGAGCTGCCTGCCCAGTGGACTCAGCGATATGGTCATTTCGACCAGCTGATCACTGTAACCCAGAACTTGTGGGACGCTCTCCAGTGGTGGACCACCCCAGACCGGTTGCAGGAAGAGATCCTGTTTGTCCGCCCCGAGCCGACGGTCGTCCTTATGACTGATGCCTCTCTCATGGGCTGGGGAGCCCACTTGGGGGACAACAGGGCCTACGGGTTCTGGACCTCCAAGGAGTCCCGATGTCACATCAACCTGTTGGAGCTCAGAGCAGTCAGACTAGCACTGTCAGCTTTCGCTCCTCAGCTCTGGGGTCAAGTGGTTCAAGTCCAGATGGACAATACCACGACCATGTACTACTTCAACAAACAGGGCGGCACACACTCCCATCTGCTGTGCAAGGAGGCGCTCCACATCTGGACCCTCATAAGCCGGTTGGAGGCAGATCTCCTAGCCATCCATGTGGCAGGAGCCTCGAACCAGCTGGCGGATGCTCTTAGCCGCGTAGGCCAGACATCCCATGAGTGGTCTCTCCATCTAGAGGTAGCTTACAGTCTGTTCTCCCATTGGGACAAACTGCTGTTGGACCTGTTTGCCTCTGGGGAAAACACCAAGCTGAGGCTGTATCATGCCTGCCCCCCCTCAGCAGGGCTCACTGCAGGGGGATGCCTTCTCGAGGCCATGGATCCCAGGCCTCCTCTACGCCTTCCTTCCATTTCCTTTGATCCACAAGGTGCTACTCAAGGTGAGGAGGGACAAGGCGAAGGTGATTCTGGTAGTCCCAGACTGGCCGCGCCAGTTCTGGTACCCAGATCTCCTCAGCCTCAGCTGCAGGCCTCTGTGGAGCGGCTTTGTACACACCCAGACCTGATATCTCTCAACCAGGGGAAGGTCTTCCATCCGGACCTTCAATCTCTGCACCTCACAGCCTGCTACCTGAGCGGCTAGAGTTCCAGGCTTTGGGTCTTTCCGAAGATGTCTACACCATGGTGGAGGCATCTAGAAAGGAATCGACCAGGACCATGGTGGAGGCATCTAGAACGGAATCGACCAGGAAATGTTATGCCTTCAAATGGAAAAGGTTTACCATTTGGTGTCAGAGTAAGTGTCTTGACCCCTTATCCTGTTCTGTGTCTAACATTCTCGACTACCTTTGGTCTCTCTCCAAAGGGGGTCTTCAGTCATTGACCCTTAGGGTGCACCTGGCAGCCATTTCTGCTTACTGGGCGCGGGCCTGTCAGCCAACATTGGTGCAATAGGCAGTGGTCGGGTGCTTTTCAAAGGCCTGGATCACATATCCCCTCCAGTGCGTGAACCTCCACCTCCGTGTGATCTACTGCTGGTTCTGGCAAAGCTCATGGGCAAGCCATTTGAACCGATGCACACGTGTGAGCTGTCACACTTGTCATGGAAGACGGCCTTCCTAGTGGCTATCATGTCAGCCAGAAGGACAGGGGAGCTCCAGGTGCTTTTGCTGGACTCCCCTTATCTGATCTTTCACAGGGACAAAGTTGTCCTGCGCCCCCACCCGAAATTCCTTCCGAAGGTGGTGTCAGAATTTCACCTTAGCCAGGTGTTGACTCTGCCGGTATACTACCCTAATTACACCCCGGATGCCGAGTACAGCCTCCATACGTTGGACCTGAGACGTGCTCTCTCCTGTTATAAGGAGAGGACGGCGGAAATTCGCGGAGAGGTTTGCCACCTACGCTGAAGCTGCCTCTGGCAGACTTGCAGCCAAACGGACCATTGCAAGATGGATTACATCATGCATAGGTCTGTGCTATGAGTTGGTTGGCAAGGAGCCTCCCAGAGGGATAAGAGCTCATTCTATACGCCATACTGCTGCATCGGTGGCTGCTTTCAGGGACAACCCTATCCAGGAAATCTGTCAGGCTGCTACCTGGAAGTCTGCAAACACCTTCATTACCCGCTACTACATTGACCTTGAGTCACACTGGGATGCTGGTTTTGGGACCTCAGTTCTCCAATCTCTGTTCCCTAAGTAGAGGGTGTGCACCTTGCTTCCCTCCTCCCGGAGAACTGCTAGGAGTCTGCCAAACAGTGTGGATGAACAACATATCACGCTCCTAGAAGAACAGGTTACTCACCTGTAACAGTAGCTCTTCTTCGAGAGGGCTCTTGCAGTAGGTAATTACATATAGGACTGACGCCGGCAGGCGCAGGACCACGAAAATTTCTTGGCTAGCAGTCCCTGGCGAGGGACTGCCCCACGCCAGGTGACCAGCGCCGGAGACGTCGGTATAAAGGCGGTCCTGGACACCCGCCTTCAGTTCTTTCCACCATTAGCTCGTGCAGCTCTCGCGGAAAAGTTCGTGCTTCGTCAGCCCTACCTTCGTCATTTTTTATACCGAACAATCTTTATTTTTTCGACAACGTCAGTACTAACGTCAGTGTATGTCATCCCCTACACCTTACGAGCACAAGAACAAGTGCGATTTGTGCGGCACCCAACTACCGCACAAGGACGGCCACTCCCTGTGCCTGTTCTGCCTAGGCCCGGATCATCAAGTCGAGAAGTGCCAGCATTGCCTTAGCTTTAACGTGGCCACCCGAAAAAGACGGCAGCAATCCTTGGAGGTCCATATTCTTAAGAAGAAAATGAGCTCTATGGAGAAGGAGCTTAAAAAGCTATGGCAAGCGTCCACTTCCCCTGAAGGCCATCGAAAGAAGAAGGACAAGGAGAGGCACCGGGATAAAGGCTTCTCCACTGCGTCTCCCTCGGGAGTCGCGGGCACACCGGTAACATCCCCTCCGGGGATTGCTCCTCGACGGCCGCCTCGGAGGTTTCTAAGGTGACGTCGGCCCGCCCATCTGGCTTGCACTTGGGCCTTGGGGGCGCCTCTGGGCAGTTGGAGGCCTCTGCCCCTGGTTCGGCCGCAGGCTTGCAGCCTACCAGCATGGGCGACTCTGGTAAGCAGGCGTCGGCTCCTCAGCGATCCGCCCGAAGAGGCAGGTAAGACGTCCTGACCCTCCCGGGGCGACGCGCAGCTTCTTCTCCACCGGACCAGGCCGACCCTTCCTCTCGACCTGTCTCCAGTGAAGGCTCTCGTAAGTCAGACGTCAGCTCCTCCAGTGCCCGCCGGGAGCTCGCCTCTACGCCTCACGTCAGCTCGTCCGACGTCCAGCTGGCAAGGGAACCGACGACGAACCCCCCCCCCAACGTCCGTTGTTCCTGGTCCACCGCAGCCTTCGCTGCCATCTGGGGAACCAGAGTCCCCTCATCTTGACCCCGGGGACTTTTCCCCTCCGTCCCCAGGCGAAGCTGGGGATTTTCAAACAACATGAAGTCTTGCTATATTATGACTCTTGCAGTTTGTCCCAGCCTTAGAACTGCTCCAGAGGTGAAAGAGTTAACTTCCATGCAGAACATGGAGCTTAGAGCACAAGCTCGGTTCAGAAGCTCTGTTAGGCTGGTTTCAAACGGAAACCGTCAGATTCTTTACTCCGCCTCACTGAACAGTCGCTCCGGAGATTCCTCCTGTTGCTCGGTTCATTTCTTCGGTTTAAAGCGCTATTTCTCGGTTTAATTTAACCACGATTTAATTATTTTAACTGCAAAACCGATCGGTTCAAGCTCTGTCTATGGTAATCGTAAGTAATAGATAAGGTTTTTTCTGTGTGGAACTTGTAAAGTGTTATCGGTTCGGTTAAACCGATCGAATTGTATTAAAATTTAAGTTTAAAGCCTTTTAAGGCTTCTTAGAGTGCGGTTCCCGGTTCTTATCGGTTCTAAAAAAAACGGATTTCATTACGGTTTTTTTCCACGACCCGTGACACGGTTTGGAACCGATAAGGGTGTCTTGCCTGGCACTGCCATTAAAAGGGCAAGTTTGTTGGTTAGGCTGGCATCATGTCTGAGAAACCCAAAAGAAAAACCGGGCCCACTGGGTTTCAACACTGTAGTGTCTGTGGGGAAGCCTTTGCCAAGGCTGACCCACACACTACATGTGTCTATTGTTTGGGGTTTGACCACCTCAGTTCAGACTGCCAGATTTGTAAAAATTTCCCTGCAGCCACCCTGGACAAGAGAGTGGGCAGGCTCAGGGAACGAGAGGCCAAAAAGTCCGCTGACCCGGATGGCCAGCCCGGTTCGGTGCCAACCGAACCTGAGAGGAGTGCCCTCTGACCAGGGCGAGACTTCCGGGCAAGGCAAAGCTGGCTCTGAGGAGCCAGTTCCAGCAAAAGAAACTAAAAATCAGCAGGTTTGAGTCCAAAATTCCTTCTCCAACTGCTGCAGAGATAGCCAGGCAATACAGATTGTCCAGTCTCTGTCTCGAAATCCCTCCGAACCGCCACTGTCTGGCAAAAGGTCGGTTCGGTCGGTTCCAGTGGTTCGGATTATGATATAGAAGAGTTCTATGAACCAGAGGAGGGGGATGAGGATTATGATCAATGTGAATGTGACTTTGAAAGTCTGGATGTGCCCATTGAACCGAACATCTCCCCAGACAGACCTTCAGGTGAGTCTCCCCCTAGGCTTTCTGAGTCCCCTTCTCATTTTTTGTTTTATAAAAAAGTTGCTGAGACCCTCCAGCTTCCCTTAGAGGAGGCTTTGGATGAGCAAAGGAGCCTGACTATGTGGAGATGATGGATATCCCAGAGTCCAGGAGGTTGTCCATCCCTTTACATAAATCTTTTAGAAAACAAAAATAAAAATTTTAAAAGCTCCTAATTCTGTGCCTCCTGTGGATAAAAAGATGGACAGGAGGTACACTTTGTCAGGTCCTGATACAGATTTTCTTTCACAGCAATGCAGTCATGTTGTGGTAGTTCAGGCTGCAGCCTGTGATAAAGCTAATATTCCACTGGCTTCACATCCTCCTGACAAGGATTCCAGGAAGATTGATGCCATGGCCAAAAAACAATACATGGCAGCATCCTTGGGACTCAGACAAGCAAACTATATGGCTTATGTTGCAAGATACCAAAAATCTAGATGGGATGCTGTCATGGCCTTAGCCAAACAGGTCCCTAGCCAGCTCGCAGGAGCTGGAACAGGTGGCTCTTGATGGTATTGAGGCATCTAGGTGCAATTCCATGCTGCAGTGGATTCTAACAATGTATCCTAGAGTCATGGCTACATCTGTGGCTTTTGGAGATTGGCCTGGCTCAGGTGTACTACTTTGTCACAGGATACCAGTCTAAGGCTGTGGATTTTCCTGTGGTGGTAAATTCTGTTTGGGAGCAGACAGAGAATTATATGAAGAAAATGGATGAATATAGAACCACTTACAGGGTGCACTAGCCAAGCAGCAAGCCACTCCTCAGAGGCAGCCCCGAAGGGTAGGGGTAGGCCTTTTCACAGGCCTTTTTACCAGACCCAGGCCTCCTCCTCTTCAGCCTTTGTACAGAGGGGGTTCTTCAGAGGGAGAGGCAGACGGGGTTCGAGCAGGCCTGCTCCCACCCCTCAGCCTAAAGCCCCTGCCAAACAGGCATCCTGATGGGATGCCCAGGGTCGGCTCTCCACTACCTGTAGGGGGCAGGTTGGCTCACTTTGTCCAGGACTGGCAGTCTTTAACTTCAGACAGGTGGGTCCTGGAAGTAGTGAGCCAGGGTCTGGTTCTCAGCTTCAAGAAATTTCCAAGATGAGAGCCAGATCTTTTCCACCTACAAACCCTTTAGAGACTCTTGCTTTGGAAACAGAAGTCTCATCCTCTTGGCTCTCAGAGCTGTAGAAAGGGTTTCTCCTTCACCAGGGCAAGGGTCTGTACTCAGGTACTTTCTTACCCCAAAAGACAGGAGGTGGCGGTCTATCCTGGATCTAAGATATCTAAACAAGCACCTTTTAAAGCCAAAGTTCAAAATGGTGACACTGGGAATGATTTTACCCTCCCTAAGGCCAGGGGACTGGCTAGCCTCCCTGGACCTCAAGGATGCCTACTTTCATGTTCTTATCAGAAGCTCCCATCGAAAGTACCTCAGATTCGAACTGCCCTCAGGCCATTATCAGTTCAGAGCAATGCCCTTCGGCCTCACTTCTGCCCCAAGGGTGCTCACAAAATGTCTGGCAGTAGCAGTCGCTCATCTAAGAAGGCAAAAGATTGCCATTTTTCCCTACCTGGATGACTGGCTCATTGTGGGTCAGTCTCCAGACCAGGTCAAATCACACCTGCTAGTTACCCAGCAGCTGCTTACCTCTCTGGGATTTCTTCTCAATCTTCCAAAGTCAGGTTTGGAACCTGTCCAGGTACTCACCTGTATAGGCGCAGAACTGGACACAAAGCAGGCCAGAGCCTTCCTTGCCTTGGAAAGGGTAAGGACCTTAGTGGCCCTGGCCGCCTCCTTCACTCTGCAGGTCTCTTGACCAGCAAGGCATTTCCTGCAGCTCCTAGGGCACATGGCTGCCTCCACAGCTGTGGTGCAAGGAGCAAGATTTCAGATGAGGGACATTCAGTTCCATTTGAGAGCTTTCTGGTCTCAAAGAAGAGATCCTCTATCCAAGTTAATCCCAGTGACTCGAACTCTGATCCAGGCCCTTCAGTGGTGGCAGGATCAGAGCAATCTGAGACAGGGGGTGCCTTTCATCCCTCTGTCCCATTCCTTGACCCTTACTACAGATGCATCCCTCTTGGGATGGGGAGCTCACATGGGCGACCTCTCCACCCAGGGGTTATGATCCCCTCAGGAATCTCTGCTCCACATCAATCTGTTGGAACTCAGAGCTGTTTTTCTAGCACTTCAGGTTTTCTCTGCATCTGTTCAGAACAAGGTGGTACAGGTCAGAACAGACACCACCACTACAATGTGGTACATCAACAAACAGGGGGGCACTCGGTCTTCGGCCTTGTGCACCGAGGCGATCAAGTTGTGGTCTCTGGCTTATTCCCTGAACACTTCCTTCATAGCAGTTCACCTCCCAGGCAAGGACAATGTCCTGGCAGATGCTCTCAGCAGGATTTCCCAGGGCCATCACGAATGGTCACTGGATCCCCTAGTACTGGGGATAGTGTTTGCCAGATGGGGCACTCCTCAGATAGATCTTTTCGCAGCCCCAGACAATCATCAACTTCCACTGTTTTGCTGCAGGCCCCCAGTGTTGGGCTCAGTTCCCATGGATGCCTTTCTCCTCGATTGGGAAGGGAAGTTTCTTTATGCCTTTCCCCCCCTTCCCTCTCCTGTTCAAAGTACTAGTCAAAATCAGGTCTCAGCCCTGCAAAATGATCCTGATTGCTCCAGACTGGGCCAGGCAGCCCTGGTACCCTCTCCTTCTGTCCTTAGCAGTCCATCTTCCCCTGTGTCTCGCCAGGAACCACAATCTGTTAACCTGTGCTCAGGGGAGAGTTTGGTATCCGAATCTCAAATCCCTCAACCTCAAGGCTTGGCTCTTGAGCAGTTAGAGTTGCTGATTTACAACTTTCTCAAAGTGTTCTCGAAATCCTGAAGGCTGCTAGGAAGCCTTCCACCAGGGCTACCTATAACTCCAAGTGGAAAAGGTTTTCCATATGGTGTTCTGGAAGCATGTTTCCCGGAATATGCTGATCTACCCACTGTATTGGACTACATGGTCCATCTTAATTCTTTGGGACTGAGACCAGCCACCCTGAAAGTGCACTTGGCTGCTGTCTCTGCCTTCATTTCAGCAGGGAAGCCTCTTCTCTTTCTGCTCATCCTGTATTTTCAAGTTTTTAAAGGATTGCTTCACACAATCCTCCATTCAGGGACCCTGCCCGGCTTGGGATCTTAATGTATGCATTGCTCAGCTAATGCAACCCCCTTTGAGCCTCTGTCTTGGCCAGAGCTTAAGTATTGACTTGGAAACTGTATTTCTGGTAGCCATCACTTCTGCCAGGCGTATAAGTGAGTTACAGGCTTTATCAGTAGAAACTGACTTTATTTCTTTTCATAGGGATAAAGTAGTCCTCAGGACTAACAGGAAGTTTTGCCTAAGGTGGTTTCAGATTTCCACCTTAACCAATGTTTCACTTCCAGTGTTCTTCACTGACCATTCCTCCTCTGGTGAGAGGAGGCTGCACAACAGATGTTAAGAGGGGCCCTAAGTTACTACATAGGCGTGCCCAGGGTCACAGGTTTGACTCCCTCCAACTGTTTCTCACTTATGGTGAGGTTGGGAAAGGGGAGACCTGCCACTAAGAGATCCATTGCCAGGTGGATCGTTTCTTGTATCCAATTTTGCTATCAAAAGCTGGGTAAGGTTCCCCCCTCAGGCCTGAGGGCTCACTCTACCAGAGGTACAGCTGCATCTCTAGGTGCTGCTAGAGACATCCCTATCTTGGAGATATGTCAGGCAGCTACTTGGAAGACAGTACACACTTTCACCAAGCATTACTCCCTGGATATTCAGGCCAGGAGGGATGCTTGGTTTAGCACAGCCGTGCTTCAGAGCCTATTCCCTAAGTAGGTTCTGTCCCTCCTCCATGGAGGTACTGCTGTGTAGTCTGCACCTGTCATAATATAGCAAGACTTCATGTTGTTTGAAGAAATAATTACTCACCTTAGTAATATTGTTTCTTCTAATGGAGTCTTGCTATATTATGACCTCCCCCCCCCAGCCTGCCCCTCTCAGAACTCCTACTTTGGGTATGGGGTGGGTAGTCCTCTGTTGGCATTTATTGATGCCCTCTTTCATGTTTGGATGTTGTGTTTATTTAGTTATTTTATCTTATTTTTCTGATCCACTGACTTGAGTCTTTGTGTTGGGACCAGGAAAATGTGTTAATATATTAGTGGCCAGTTGGCTAGTTTAGGTTACAACTTCCACACAGAACCTTAGTGAGTTTTTGCTCGTAAAGATCTGATGGTTTCGGTTTGAAACCAGCCTAACAGAGCTTCTGAACCGAGCTCGCGCTCTAAGCTCCATGCTTTGCATGGAAGTTAACTCTTTCACCTCCGGAGCAGTTCTAAGGCTGGGACAAACTGCAATAGTCATAATATAGCAAGACTCCATTAGAAGAAACAACATTACTAAGGTGAGTAATTTTTCCTTTTTGCCTCCATCAGTCCTTCCTCCATCTGGAGTGACGGACCTGACATCGGCTCCCCGGACGCCGGCTCCGACGCCGGCCCCTCTGACGTCGGTACCTCCGGCGTCAGGGCCTCCGCTGTCGGCCCTGACATCGGCCTTACCAACTCAGGGAGAGTTTCTGCTCCCATCGGGCCCTCCCTCTGGGCTCTCCGCTACGAACCTGCCTGAGGGGTTCCCAGCTGGAGCTGTCTGCTCAGGCAGCCTCCAGCTTCTGGGTACCCGCCGTCTTATTCGACACCGGTGTACCTGGTAGCATCCATACCCGGCCGCAGTACTGATGTCTCAGCCACCCAGCATTGGGGTTACCCGCAGCCGGGTTTTGGATATGCTCCATATGGGTATAGCCCATATTCTTATCCCTCGCCTCCTCCACTGCCCTCGCGGCCACTGGTGGACCTGCAGGAGACTCTGGCCTCCTGGTGGGCTGAGGCCAAGGCTCAGCTCACCAAAGAAGTCGAGAGCCGCCTTCCGGCCACAGTGCCGTCCCAGGTTCTCGTACACCCCAGGTGACACACTCCCTCACCACCTCCGGACTCCAGGGTTCTTCCGTCTGGATGTAGAGAGGGGCAGGACACACGTCCCCGGGGACTACCCAAGGGACCCGTTCCTCCCCCGGGTCGGGAAAGGGAGTCTTACTCTTCTTCTTCCTCCTCTTCACTCTCGGACTCCTCAGACTCTTCCGACGGCTGCTCTGAGAGAGACGACGAGCCTCGCTCTCCGTCGAAGCCCCGGCCAAGGACTCCTCCGAAGTCTCCTCTGGAGGATCCTTCTTTTATGGAATTGCTTAGAAAAATCCAGGAGGTTCATCAGTGGCGCTCTTTGGAACCAGATCCTCAGCATCTGAAACTCGCTGAACATCTGGATCTGCCCGTGACAGCTCCTACAGTCGGGCCCCTGCGGCTGTTAAGCCCCCCTCCGCCCAAAAAAGCAGCGGGTGCTTCAGCTGCGGCGCTGCCCCACACCACCTGACTCCTTTCCTTTCCCACTGCCTCCTGACTCCCCGGAGGAACCGGTAGGAGGGAGGTTTTCCCTCCACCTTCCAGGATGGGAGAGGATAACCACGGATTCTTGGATGATCCCGCTCATAGCAGAAGGACACTCCAAAGAGTTTCTTCAGAAACCACCCCGTCACCCCCCTCTGAAGTCGTCGTATTCCCGGAAACACCTTCCTTTGGTCCAGGAGGAAATCTCGGCTCTTCTGCTGAAGCAAGCCATGGAGCCTGTTCCCCTTCATCTTCAGGGGACAGGTTACTATTCCCATTTCTTCCTGGTCCCAAAGAAGACGGGAGATCTCAGACCGATTTTAGATCTCAGTTCCCTGAGTCTTTATGTAGAGTACAGAAGGTTCAGGATGCTCTCTCTGCAGAGTCTTCTGCCCCTCCTCCGGCCGGGTCAATGGCTTTGTGCCCTGGATATGCAGGATGCTTATCTACACATTCCCATTCGCCCATCTCATAGCAGATACCTTCATTTTGCGTTCCAGGGGGACCACTACCAGTTCAAGGCGCTTCCGTTTGGTCTGTCCTCAGCCCCGCAAGTATTTACCAAATGCCTGGCAGTGGTGGCGGCCCACCTGCGTACCAAGGGAGTACAGGTGTTCCCTTACCTGAACGACTGGCTCCTAGTGGCCTCGTCCAGGGAGGAACTCCTGCATTTCCTCTCCCTCACCCAGCAGGTTTTTGCCTGCCTTGGTATTACCATCAACCATTCCAAGTCTCATCTGGACCCTTCCCAGAGGAGCCTACCACCCTGAATGTGCCCGATACATTTCATTGGGGGCAATCCTCGATACGACCATGGGCAAGGCCTTCCTGCTTCCGGACAGGGTGGCCTCCCTTCAGACCCACATAAGTCTGTTATCCGATCGCAGTAGGGTCTCGGCGAGGCTAGCCTTCTCCCGGACTCATGGCCAGCTGCTATCCCAGCCGGTCCCTCGCGCCCGGCTCCACACGGGGATCTTTCCAGTGGACTCGGCACTGCAAGGTGGGATCAGCAGGGACGGACCTAGATCCACTCAGTTCTGATCTCATCACGATGATGCAAGACTTGCAATGGTGGATGGTTTCAGAGAACCTGTTTCAGGGGATCCCTTTCTTTCATCCTCTCCCCTCCCAGACTCTAACCACAGGCGCCTCAGGCGAGGTTGGGGAGCTCATCTAAGCCCTCATCGGACCCAGGGCTCTTGGTCCTGGCTAGAACAAGCTCTTCACATCAATGTGCTCGAGCTTTGGGCAGTGTAGTACGCTTTCCAAGCCCTTCACCAATACATCCTTCCCGGCCACCTAGCTGTCCAGATGGACAACATGTGCGTAGTGTGGTACATCAACAAGCAGGGAGGAACTCGGTCTTACCTTCTGTGCAGGGAGGCAATGAGGTTTGGGAGTGGACAACACAACACGACCTTCACCTCACAGCGATTCACATTCCAGGAGTTGACAACACCCTGGCAGACAGGCTAAGTCGCTCTTCTGCTCTGACTCACAAGTGGGAACTGGACCAAGGGGTCCTAGACAATATCTTCCAACTTTGGGGAACACCACAGGTCGACCTGTTTGCATCCCCCCAAAATGCAAAACTTCCCACCTTCTGCTCACTCTTTCCAGAGCGAGGTGCTTTCTGGAACGACGCCCAGTCTCTAGACTGGAAGGACAGATTCATCTATGCCTTTCCCCCAATTCCTCTTATCCCACGAGTCTTGCAGAAACTAGCTTCAGAAGGAGTGAGAATGATTCTGATCGCTACTTTCTGGCCCAGGCAAATCTGGTTCTCTCTTCTACAACAATATTCAGAGGATCCTCCTCTTCCTCTTCCTCTATCTCGAGGTTTGTTGACCCAGGATCAGGGGACCGTGGTCCATCCAGGCCTCAAATACCTTCAACTGCATGCATGGCTTCTGCAGACCTAGCCCAATCCCGTTTTGGTGTGTCTCCCAAAGTGGCAGAGAATTTAGTGGAGGCCAGAAAACCCTCCACCAGATCCACTTATGCCATGAAGTGGAAAAGATTTACTATTTGGGCCGCCTCCAAGAATGTGCAGCCTTTCTCCTGTTCAGTGGGGCTTCTGCTGGAGTATTTACGTCATCTATTCGACCTGGGTCTCAGCCATTCCTCTTTGAAGGTACACATGGCGGCCATCTTGGCCTATCATGTTCCCTTCGCAGACAAAGCTTTCACTCAACTGGAGGTCTCTAAGACCTTTCTCAGAGGGGTCCTCCATCTGAGGCCCCCATCCGTACTCCTGCACCCCCTTGGGACTTGAATTTTGTTCTCGAGAAACTTACCCTCCCTCCCTTCGAACCTGCAGCTTCTACAGATTTGAACTTTCTTTCATGGAAGACGCTCTTCTTGGTGGCCATTACTTCAGCTCGAGAAAGAATCTCCGAGCTCCAGGCCCTGATGTGTAAAATCCCTACTTGATTTTCACAAGGAGCAAGTGCTCTTCCTTACGAGATCCTAAGTTTCTACCTAAAGTAGTAGCAGAGTCTACCTTAAATCAATCCATAGAGCTGCCTGCCTTTTTACATGAGTACTCTAACCAAGGGAATATTTACTACATACTATGGATGTTCACCGGATTCTGAGATACTACACCAACAGGACGAAGGATCTGAGAAAGACTGATCAGTTGTTCGTCTCTTTTGTTCACAAAAGGGAAGGCAATGCAGTTTCCAAGCAATGCTTGTCTAAGTGGTTGGCTCATTGCATCACTTTCTGTTATGACAAGTACCACAAGATCCTCCCGGGTCAAGTCAGAGGCCACTCCACAAGAGGAGTAGCTGCCTCTGCAGCTTGTTTCAAGAATGTGTCTGCAGCAGACATATGCGCTGCTGCCACCTGGACTTCTGTCCATACCTTTACGAAACACTACAGTTTGGATATTGCCTTTTGCTGTAGAGCAGGCTTCAGGCTAGCTGTCTTGAGGCTTGCACGGCTAGAGCTACTTCTTGGAGTAGTTTCCTCCTCCCGGTGCTTTTCTGTATTCCAGACTGCTTGGGATTCAGTCCTATACAGTATGTAATTACCTACTGCAAGAGCCCTCTCGAAGTAAGATAGTACAGTTACGTAAGAACTTATCGTAACAGTAGATCTTCGAGAGAGGCTCTTGCAGTAGGTAATACCTTCCCACCCTCCATCTCCCTAGGCTTTTTCAGCTCCTTTTCCATATAGTGAAATATTCGGCTCATCTTTCGGCCTGGTGAGAAGAACTGGGCGGGCGTCCGGGACCGTCCCTTTACTGACGTCTCCTGGCGCGGTCACCTGGCGGGGAAGTCCCTCGCGGGGACTGCTAGCTAGAAATTTTTCCGTGGGATCCTGCGCCTGCGGCATCAGTCCTATATGTAATTACCTTGCAAGAACCTCTCTGAAGATCTACTGTTACGGTAAGTTCTTACGTAACTGTACTTTCTAGGAGTAGTATATGTCGTTCATCCACATGGACCCAACCAACCTCCTCGGCTGCGGACGCACACGACCTGGCTTCCAGCGAGCTAAGATCTGGTGTCATGGGGCGGAGCTGAGGCAAATTCCACCCAGGTGGGTGGGAGCAGCCAGCTTGAATACTTCCGGCAGATTTAAAGGGGAAAGAGAGACAGTGCCAAACAGTGTGGATGAACAACATATACCACTCCTAGTACTACTGTTATAGGTGAGTAACCTGTTCATTTTCCCCACCCATTTTGTAATTACTGATATTATCAGCTAAAATGCCTGGCGTATTTGTAAGACACCAATCCAAAGTGGTATGACATTTTGCTTTTCAGATAGTATCTTGTTGGGCTAGTAATCTCTTGTTTGAAATGCAGTTTACCAATAGTAGTTTCTAATTTATCCCTTGTTGTATTTGATCAGTTTAGGTTGCTGTTGGCCGTTAAAATGGTTTCAGTATGGAAAAAAGACTTGAGCATTATTTACAAAATGTTCTAAACCATGTATGGTTCTATGGATAAGTTATATTAAATTATTGTGTGTAGTGTGCTTAGAACTCTGTGATATGTAACATATGGTCTGGAAATCTCAGATTTTTTTTGCTCAGTTACTTTATCTCCCGAGTTGATAAATTTGAAAAAAAATGACCAGGTAGTTTTTTTAGGTGTGTTAACATCTATTTTTTCTACATGAGCAACAAAAAAATTGACCTAGGTTTTCTCAAAAACATTACAATTTAACATTTGGCATTCCATAATAACATATTAATTTAGGAGCAGAAGGGGATCTAGGTCCATCATGTCTACCACTCTGCTTCATAAGCAGGGATGAAATAACACTTATCAATTTTTTTTTCCATATAGATTTTTATTTGCCATTTTGTAGTTTTACCCTTTTCCCTCCTGAGGCCCTGGCACATGGCCGTGCGTACGTGTGGAGACATTCATGCACAACATGGCAGCAGCTCATCCCCTTCCGCCCACCCATGCTGCCGCCCTCTCCTGCCTACGCAATCCACCGAACCTCCACCCGGTGGATGCAGGACCACAGTGGGGCGACAACCCACCCCAATCACCTCCAGGAGAGGAGAACAGTCTTTCGGCTTGCTCAATCCTGCTCCTCCTCCGTCCCTTCCCCCAAGCTGGCACCCCAGCGACCCGAGGTCACTCCCAAACCCGGGTCACCGGCGTAGCGTGAAGTAAGGCATCCAGCACCTCAACCCTCAGCGCCACCGGGCCGGCTACCACTGATCAAATTTTTAGGGCTTGCCCTACCTACTCTACTACACAGGCTACCTGGTGATTCCCTTGGTAAGCAGAAATTTGTCCAGACTTACTTTAAAGGCTTGTACTGTTTTCATGTGCACTGTCTTTACTGGTAAGCTGCCCCATAAGTTCACCAATTTCTGAGAAAAAAATAAGTGCCTCCTAATGTTACCTTAGAATTTACTACTCCAGGGCTTCAGGTTATCTCCACATGTCCTGGTGCGGGACACCAGATCAAACATCTCCAACTGTTTGATCTTGTTGATACCCTTAAGTATGTGAAAGACAGATCATATCCCTTTCCAGCCTCCTTTTCCGTAAGGTGAGCACGTTAAGGGCCTTCAGCCTCTCCTCATAACTTTTGTGCCAATACTGCTGATCGTTCTAGTGGCCCTGTGTTGCACCCTCTCGACTGCTTCAGTCTACTTCTTGTATTGAGGACAACAAAACTACATCCAGCTCCCCAGGTGGGACCTGAACAGGGCTACAAGTGGCAGGATTACTTCCCCAGCCCTGCTGATCACCCTCTTTTGAGAACCCCAGCATTCTGCAGGCCCACTTGACAGCAGCCACGCAGTGTTTGTCTTGGCTTCAGTCCCTTGTTTGTTATGACCCCCAGATGATTTTTCCTCAACAGTAAGAGGAGCCCCATATGGTGTGCAGGTTTTACCTGTTTTTTCTCCCCAAGTGTAACAACTTGCATGTGGATACATAAAATCTGAGACTTCAGAAGTCTGATCAGTCACCCAACTTGTTCAGGTCCTCTTGAAGTTTGTCAGGTGCTCTACCATCCTGGCCAGCTTGGTGTCATCCACAATCCTAAGCAGCCTACTGGAGACCCCAGCTTCCATGTCATTGACAAAGACGTTGAAGAGCAGTGGCACTAGCACTGATCCCTGACAGATGCCGCTCAGTACGCCTCTCAACTTGTACCCGCACACCACCACCCTATTCTCCCTTCCCTGGAGCCATTTAGAAATCCTCCGTGGGTATGTCTCATGTATACTGCACTGGTTTACTGTACCCAGAAGCTTGTCATGTGCCACAGTATTAAAGGTCTTGCCAAAGTCCAGATAGACTACATCCATGAACCTGCCCCAGTCCACTTTCTTGGTCTCTTCCCCCAAAGAAGGGGATCAGGTTTGTTTAGCGCAGTCTGCCCCTGTTAAAGCACATGTTGTGGGCAAAACCCTTGGCCTCAATCAAGTGCACCATTATTTTGTCCTTGATAATGGCCTCCAGTACTTGGCCCAGCACTACTATCAGGCTGATTAGCGTGCAGTTGCCTGTGTCTGACTTTGCCACCTTATTGAAGATGGTGGCCACATTGGCCACTTTCCAGTCCTTTGGTACCACGCCTGTCTTGACAGACTTCTGAATGATTACTGTAAATTGAACTGCTAGTTGGTTGTTTTGCTTCACTGTGATTCTGCGGTGTATTCCAGCCGTTCCTTGGGACTTCCCTGTCTCGAACTTTGCAAGTTACTTTATTAGAGTTTAGTCTAACTTGAGTAACTTTTGTGCTAGTTTTAAAAAAAGTTCCAAATTTGAATGATTACTGCTTAAAGTTGACACATGTTCAGTAGTGCCAGAAAAAACAACTTGTGAGAACCATGCAGGTGCAGTAAGGGTTGCTTGCTTCCTGCCAAGTTTAAAGTCATGTGTATGTAGTCTGATGCAGGGTTTTATTTAACTCTAAAAATTGATTAGTGTTTTGCTCATAAAAGTTCTAAAACATTGGGAAAATGCATAGCACTTGCCCCACTGTGTTTAACAAACATAACACTTCTAGATAACCTATATAAATGCTTTCTGTGCAGTTAGTATTGTCCCCCCAAAAAAACTGTTAATCAATTATTTAAAACCCTGAGATGGATGTAGTGAGACAGATAGGGTCTCATTATTTTATGTTCAGAGGTAAGCTATGTGGAAGCATATGGTCAGTGGTGATCTTTGCATTCGTAGGGGGAGGGAGTGCGTGGGACAGATGTAAGGCAATTCTAGTAGGGGGTAGGAGGAAGTAGGCTGTTGGTTAACTAGGATCTGCAGCTTATCCATTAGGTAGGGAAGTGGGCAGACTAGGTGGGCCAAGCAGTCCTTATCTGCCATCAAATTCTGTTTTTCTATGTTTTATACTGCGGATTATGCTTGTGGCATGTGAGAAAAAGGTATTTAAAACAGTGACTCTCAACAGAGGTGGTGACATTGGCAACCTGGAGTGACATATTCAACCAAATTTATAAAATGACGTACTCACTGATGGCAGGATGGAACATTTCAGATCTAGATGAAACAATTGGGTCCTGTATATTATGACTCAGGACTGGACCTTTTGTACCTTAGATCCAATTATGTGTATGGGGCAGCAAGAAGATGGATTCGGCAGAATTATGTCATCCACAGGGGCCAGCAGAGCTGGATAGCCTCTCCCCTACCTGTTCTAGCCTTATTTAGTATTCTACCGTAGGTTACAACATTGGTAACTTATAGTCCTCTCCTAAAAATTCAATATTTTGGTTCCTTAAGGAGTCTATCTCTGTTGAGGGTACTATGGGGAAAGGGTGTATAGAGTTTGTTTTTTCATTGATACCTAACTCAACAGACCACTTTGGACATATCATATCTTTTTATTGTGTACATTTCTTGTTCATGCACAGTTCAATAAAAAATATTGACAAAAAAATTTATATTTGGTCAGATATCAGCAGCTATTATTTAAAAAATATCAGGGACTGAGTGTTCATGTTAGTGTAGTTTGGAGTTTAACAGGTGAGGAAGAGACTGCTGGGGTCTGTTTAGTTTAATTGTTACTTATTGTGTTTATTTAGAATTTTTGGTCTGGAAAAGCACACTTAGCTGGAGCTTATTTACAGGCATGACCGGGGGAAAGGGAGCATGCGATGCAAAGAGCAAAAACATAAGCAAGGCAAATGTACAGAAATACAAGTTTGGTAAAAGGAGACAAATTAATTGAAAGCAGCAACACCCTTGGGGTGGGGCGAGCAGAGATGAAAGAACTGCCTACTCTGAGGACTGGAGGGGTTGATTGGATGGGGGATCAAAAAGGGAATGGGCAGCCTTCTGGATTTGGATAGACTATTTAAGTTGTTCTGGAAGGTTGAAGCAAAGTACTCTGCTTTGGCCTGCATAATGGCCTTGGTGCAGGCATTTTGGGGCTGCTAGCACCATTATAAACCCTCTTGGAACCAGAGGCTTTTTGTAGGTGCCAGGCAGGGTCTCAAACCTTGAGACTGACAGTCAGCTGAGCTGAGATCTAAGGGAGGCGGGAGTCCTTCACTCTGACTTCTGAGATGGACATGCTTGTCCCAGACAGCCATAAATTTAAAGTGGAAATCCAAAGATCTCTTCTTCATCTAGGAAACTACAACCCACGCTAATATGAACACTCACTTCCTGTTATTTCCAAGGGCCACTTGCCATTAAACAGTAACTATAGTTATTAAATGTGACTACCAAATAAGAACATTCTGTAAAAAAAAAATATGCTATGAAAACTATGTTTAAAGTAATGTTAGGATCTGTAAACAGTCAAAAAAGTAAGGAATTTCAGAGATCTTTCAAGAATCAGTCTTCACCATTCATCACTGGTGGGTCTTAGGCCGGAGGCAATGATATGCCTTTAAGAGTTTTGGAGGAGGGGCACCGACATCAGAGATGGCACCGCCCACGAGGCAGATGTATGAATTGGCGCTTGTTGACTGGCCAGTAACTGACGCCCCCACTCCAGTTCTGTTCTTCCTACCATCGAGGAAGGTACACCATGAGAGCATTGTGCCATTTTTGATTGGGCAACAGTTCTGTTTGTTGCCGCAACTTGATGCCGTACAGTAATTCGATGCCCCATCACCTACCACTTTTCTCTCTCTTTCTCTCTAGTATGGTGCTGGTTTCTAGTTTTTATCATTTTATTATTTTTTGCAAATAAATTCAGTCATGTCGTCAGGGGCCTAAAAAGCAGAAGACGACGGGGGAAAAAGAATGGAGTCTCCTCCCTGCGGTGGTGCCCCTGTGGGAGAAACATGTCCGTTCGGGACTGTCATGACCGATGTTGAACCTGCCTGGGATCAGACCACGACATGGATTGTTGCAATGCCTGCTTCTCTATGGACCTCTGTACTGTCGAATTCCACGCAGTGATGGGGGGATGGTGACCCCCCTACCTTTGGAGGCCGGCGTCGCACTCGGGATTCCAAGGTGAGGTCCCTGGGCTCTTCCCATGAGCCCTTCACCGGTACTATATGTATTGAGGGAGACCGGGCCTCCACTAGTCCTTGTCTCGCCGAGATGAAAGGCCTGGGAGATGGGTCTGTGGGACAGCCGGCCCCCTCCCAAGGAGCTGGCTGTGCATCCCTCTGTCTGGTAAACCCTAAGAGGTCAGGAAGCCGCTGAAGGCGGTGTTGCAGTTATATGCTGGGCCTGCGCTGGTGGGTCCCTTGGGGCCGTGGTCTGGTGCCAGTTTGGCTGCTGGCACTAAGGCAGGTGCCAGTGAGTGGAGCAGTGCTGACCACGTGGCCGGGTCACCTCCTGCTGCTGCTAGCAGCATGGGGAGAGGATAGGTCCTGGGGTCTGCTAGTTGGAGATCTTGATCTTGTTTTCCGATCCAGAGGCTGATACTAGGATGATTCTGACTGACTTCCCACTTCCAGTTGGGATAGGGACCTTTGTGGGCCTAGCCCTAGGCCTTTAGCGTCATCTGTGTCGTCTGGGGGTGCTTGTCCTGGGGCCAGGGCCGACGCTGCCTTCCCTGTGTCCCACGGTGCCACACACGCTGTAGGGGATGCTTCTGGTGCCAATTCCGGCACTGGAGGGGATGACGACACAAGGCACAGTGCCGGGTAGAAGTCCAGTGCTGCTTCCGGCACCAGACCCACCAAGTCTGATTCTAGCCCCATTTGCGGAGCTGAGGAAAGTCCTGGTGCTGCATGCGGTGCAGGACCCGCTTTATCCCTGGTTTCAGCTGCTGCTGATGCTTCTGTGCTAGTCCACAAGGGGCAGAGCTCTTTCTGACGAGGTGGAGGTTAGGAGGTCCTGGTAGGCACCACAGTTCATGTTTAGAGTAGCTGGGGGTTCTGGCCAGAGCCGTAGTGCTGATTCAGGTCCTTTGACCCCTCCTGAACTGTCTAGACCAGCAGCAGGTGGGGATAGGGGCCATCCTGTGAGATCTGTACGGGTCTGACCTCTCCCACCTGGGGTTTACCCCGAAGGGCACTACCCAGATCTCTCCTCTATGGTGGGCATACCCGGGTGGGTGAGTTGCACAGCCCCTCCCTCCAGGGCAGCACCCATATGCTCTCGCAAGCCCTGGCAGAGGATCTGGCCTGGTCCTGCATGATTCTCCTTCTCATCTGCCCGTCCCAGGTATTTCTGGTTCTTCAGGGAACCTCACCTGGGTGCAAATCAGGACCTTAACAAATGCCTTCCCTACCTAGCTAAGGGCATTGGTTCAGGCCATCTTTCGACCTGAAACCCCAGCACCATTACCCCCTGAGTCCAGCTCCTCTTACTCTTCATCTTCCTCCTCTGAGGAAGAGGATACCTCCGAGCCACCTCTCCTCCGATGCTGACTACACAAGTTATCAGCTCTTTCTCTTGGAGATGATATGGGAGTTATATTTTTGTCCCATTTTTCAGACTGCAGTCCTACAAGTCTCATGTTGTCCTTCCTTGGGGAGTACAAAGGTGACTCCACTGTCACACCCCCATGGCCTTAGGCTTTTACAGAGGCATCATGACAGGCCTGGCTTCATCCCTCAGCCCCCCCTCCGGCCCCGAGGGAATGCAAGCGCAGGTATTGTGCACCCCTGAGATCTCCAGGAGCCATGCCTCACCCCATTTCTGTGGTCCAGCTTTTGGACACTCCCTCTGGGCATAGGCGCCCAATGGCAGCCATCCTCCAGAGTCAGACTCTGCCATGGTTGACTTATGGTATAGTAGGGTGTTCTCAGTGGCATGCACCATGTTGTGCATTGCTGCACATCAGGCACTCCAGGGGCCCTATGGCAGGCACCTGTGAGTGACACTGGGTCAGCTCCTAGCATCCTTGCCAGACTGTGAGGCAACCAGGCAAGCCATTTCACCTTTCTGCTCAGGGTCTGAAGCAGGCGAGACATAAAGCAAAGGCATCCTACGATGCCAGTGAGGTAGCCTCTAGACTGGTGGGAACTGCAGTCTGTATTAGGCGGACAGTGTGGCTTTGCCTTTCACGGTTGTCACCCTTGGCCCAATGTAGGGTGATTGTCTCACGATACCAGGGGGCCCACTTCTTTTCTCATAGGGTCAGGCGTGAGCTTGCGGGTTGAATTCCTGCTCCCAGGCCACAGGAGTGTCTGCCTGGCCCTGACCATTCCCAGGCATCACCAGGCCCATGAGGGGCTTCTGCCTTTCTGTGTCCCCCACAGGAGGCTGCAGGAACAATCATTTCCCTCAGGGTTTGCCAGAACCACCATTCAGTGGTAGCCTGGTACTCTGACCCACCAATGATGAGTGGTGAAGATTGATTCTTGAAAGATATAAAAATTACGTATTCATCGTAATTTTTGATCTTCCAGAATATCTTCACCATTCATCACTGCAACCCGATCTCATTCCCCTACAGTGGCCCGGCTTCTGGGTAGCTTCTCCTCCCTTACCTTTCTGCCTTCTCTCTGTTTTTAAAAGGGAAAAAAAAAGGGGGTGGTAAGCATCAGGAAGCTAACCCCTTCAGGGACTTGTTCCCTATATGTGCTGCCTGGTGACCCCACCCCAAAAAAAAAACAAAAAAAAAACAAAGAAGAAACAAAAAAAAGGTGTTTTTGGAGGGAATGCATTTTCATCTTTGGGTGAGTTTGTCCCTTTCCTTCTAGCACCCTTTGGTGCAAAAAGAAAATGTTGTTTAATGGACCCTTTTTGGTCCTTCTTTATCTTTTAAAGAAGGGAAAAAGATTTGTAGTTACAAAGACAGCGTGTCCAGAGAAGAGATTCCTTCTAAACTACTTACATTGCTTGCCACCCCTTCCCTGCATCTCTCTGTGAGGGGGGTGTCTATATTTTTTGCTCTTGGATTGTTTTTTCTGTTCCCTCATGGGACAGAGCTCAGCAAGGAGATCTGGTATTCTAGGGCATAGATACATTTTTAAATCGTTAGCCCACTTCCTTACCAGTCCAGCCTTTCCCAGCAGGCCTCCACCTTTTTATTTTGCGGCCTGCTACACCTTTCTTTCTCTTCTCCCTGTTTTGGGATCTCCCACAGACAGAGAATTCGAGAGAAGGGACTCTTCCTTATGATTCCTGCCCTTGTCCTAGTGAGGGCCCCAGTTCTCTGTCATTACTCTTAGGAGCTGCTTCTCCCTCTGGTTTCTTATTTTTAAGAAACTGATCCTGTTTTTGCCACTTGAGCCCTGGGTGAGCTTCAGACCTTTGAAATTGGAGCCTTGCCTTCTCCCATATTACAATTTGATCATATGGGAATGACGAAAAGGATAAAGAATATGAAGAACAAGTCATACTGAGAGGATGACTCATTTAGGACTTCATTCCCTAAAGTATAGAAGAACAAGAGGTGACCTATGTTTGGTTTTCAGTGCTAGTAAGAATGAGGGTATGTGGGAAGCTATTGGCCTAGTCAGACACCCCAGTCAAAGAAATACAAGATCGCATAGTATAATACTAACACAAGAGGTTAGTAGAACATCTAAGAGAAGTAAATAGTTTAGTCAGAGAGTGGTTAGTGTATGGAACTCATTGCCTGCAGGTATTGTTAACAGCAAAACCATGCTGGAATTTAAGAAATCATTAGACAGGTACATGGGAGTAGAAAACTGTAGGAATTTCCACTGAAAAAGTGGTGAGCATTATATAGGTCTTTAGGCCTTCAATTGCTCGTATGAACCTATGAACCTATATGGGACTCTTAAACCTTAACCTGCTTTCGGCCTTCTACCTCAGAAAGACAACTAGGATTGGCTGTGTTTTTCCCCAGGGCTGGTAGGCTCATGCCCGGTTTCTCAGCCCAGAGAACTACTCCTTTCCTTGCAACCCTTTCCATGGCTGGTCCTTCGCTTGAGGACCATGCTCTACGCTGTGAGTCAGCAAACTCGGGTGGCATCAGACATGCCTCAGTTTGGGCAGAGAACAAGCCAGCTGTTCTGACACATTCCTTTTTTTGACTGAAAAACTCGGGGTCCTCTCTCCCTCTCTCTCTTCCCCTTGTCTCTCTCCATCGCTATGCTGCCCAGTTGCCCTGGTCATCCTTGGCCACTCTTAAGTCCCTCCACCCAGAATTTATCTTCTTCTCTACTCTGGTTGGTTTATATTAATTTATTCATTTTATAGCCTATATCCTTTTCTCTATCCCTTGGACTCCCTTGCCCCAACCCTTCTATTTGCTTTCCCTTTCTTCCTCTCTTAGACGAACAGAACTGAGGAGGGGGGTGGCATTGGTTACTGGCCAGTCCATGAGCACCACATCATACGTCTGCCTCATGGGCAGTGCCGTTTCTGACATTGGCTCCCCTCCTTCAAAACTCTTAAAGGCATACATTCCTGCGTGGTACTAGTGCCACCAGCCTAAGACTCACCAGTGATGAATGGTGAATATATTCTGGAAGATCAAGAATTACGGTGAGTACGTAAATTTCCTTTATGGGTCAAAGACCCTTATTCACAATAAACCTATCTCCATGTGTTGTCTTCAAATTTTATATCTGAATAAAATTAGAGAACCATTACCTAGACAAAATACAACATGTGGGGTTAGGTTTGCAATCAGGGGGATGAATGTGTGTCTCAAGTCTTTGAACTTTTAATTTTGAATTTCCTTATTTTTTTTGACTTTGTCCCCAAAAAACTAATGTTATTTTAACAAGGTTGCTGTTTCATGTTAAGGGTCCTGGACTCTCTGCAGAAAAAACCTGGTGTACCAGTGAAAGATTTGAGTTCTGTAGTATTCACTTGCGGTAAAAAAGTACTGAAAAGTACTACATTGCAGGTTACACCCCCCCCCAAAAAAAAAAGACCTGTAGTTAAGCACTTTTACTGCAGTTGCAGGAAAAATAACAGCAAGTGTGGGAAATTTCACATTGAGGAAGCATCTGAGCCCTGAGCTGTCAACCGTGCTTAAAGGACATACCTGTTTCCCTAAGAGCCCTGATATATAGTATAAGAACATACAGAGAGCAGTGTCCCACCCAGTCTGCCTCCCCCTCAATTATCCTAACAGTAGTATCCAGAAATGTTGATGTCCCCATAAAATTTAACTATACCCAGTATGCTGTGACACCTGAAACAAAAATTCAGTCTTTGTATGTTCTGCAGCTGCAAAGTAGAAATTTGACCATCTCATTTTTGAGTTTTGTGTTTTGGATGAACTAACACTTAGAAGTGACAGCATTGGGCTGGATAGCAGAGCAGCAACTTGGGTGTGGGAACAAGTGTGGGTTGGTGAGTGTCGACCAGGCAGGTAGGATTGTGCATCCCAGCACTCGTTCTTTGAGGGACGCTGTTCATTGCTGCTGTGCAAGTGTCACAAGGGCGGCAAAAGGTGGAGCTGCAGGCAGCATGCCCAGGGAAGGAGGATGTTGGCTAGTACCACGCATTTGTGCACTCTTGCTACCAGCATGCCATGGGAAAGGGATGAAAAGGCACAAAAGCTTCTGACAGTGCTGGATGATTTGGGCACCATGTAGGCCTTGCACCACCAACTGAGACACCTTCAATCAGATTGGGCTCTGGAGCGAATACGGGGACCACGATTCCTCCATCGTGGGGGTAAGCTGTGGGGAAATGAGGATGAGTTAAGTGCAGGAGAAGGGCGATAGGGCTGGGGGTGCAGGAGGAATGGGGCATGCCAGGGACAAGAGGGAAAGAAACAGTAAATCGAAAACAAAACAAAAAAAAGTGAGGGAAATGCAGCATCTAATACAGATGAAGTTTTGCCTGTCCTTTTCCCTTCTCTGAAAGTTTAAGCTAAAAGAAATGTTTGAATACTTTAAGTTGCTCAGTATCAACAGATGCTTGATCTGCTTTTTGTTGGGATGCAAGTTATTTATTTTAGTGACTCAACGATCTCTTCTGGGGTCTGCAGATACATTCAATAATGACCTGCTATGTAACTCTTTACTTGCATTCTTCGGATCATTAAATCTGCATCACTTTACCACAGTATATTTTTAATTTAACCTCACTCTGATGAAAAATTGTGGCATTTTGATAAACTGCTACTTTTTTGGCCACAAGATGGCATTTTCTAATTTTAAACTTCTGCAAGTTTTGTCCAAAATAAGCTTTGAAAAGAACACAGGAAGTTGCCTTATAAAGGGAAAGGGAACATTGTTTAACCGGTAGTAGCACACTAAGCCGAAGCTTGTTTCCAGATGCGACCTGAGAGCACAAGGAAGTTAAGTGACTTGCTCAGGATCACACAGGATGCACCTAGGTGGCTGTGGGATTCAAACCCAGGTCTCCAGATCTGCAGCTCAGAGCCTTAACCCACTGCGCTATACTGCCTCCATAAAGAGCATTACAATGAATGCAAAACTTGGGCCAAAAGTACTGTATGTCTGGCACCAATCTTGATAATTTACAAAGATTCTGCATTTTTATTTCCCTGCAATCTTTTTAACAGGATATGATTCATGAATATTGAGCTCCTGTGCCTGGTTGTGCCACAGCTGTAGACCTGATGATGAGTAGTTCTCAAGAAAACTTGTCAATGCTGACCCGACTGGTGTACCTCTAAATATACTTTTCCATTGCTTTATATAACTTGACCTATGATGTAACTACATAGTACTACTGTATTTGATGGCTGTGATTTCAGAACCATTTCATATCTGCTTCCTGTTGTGTTATGTTAGAGCAAGGAACATTTTTACGTCAGCATGCTAGTAAACCATTTCTGTGAAACAGTTTTGTTCTTTGAAGTCATTAATCCCCATCTCCCTGGACAGCATTTCTTTGTAGGGTATTAAGTGAATGAGGACCTGGCATAAAGTTAATTAATTCTGATATCCAAACCCACCATAGGAAAAACATAATGTTTTGATGAATGGTGCATACTTGTCATTGCACAGTCTGGGGTTTTTGTTGGAACTCGTCCTTCCCAATAATTTGAAACAAAACCCTGTAAATTCTCATAGGTTTTAATGGAGAGATTGATGGTTCATAGATGGTTTACACAAGAAGGATAAGATGACATGCAACAGTATCGAGAATAAAACGACATAACAGAAACATAGCCGGCTCTCAGGTGCATCGATAGCATGTCCACTGGTGGTGCCGACGACCCAAGTTTGGGAACGAGCTCAGGTCATTGGTGGGTTTGCTGGGGGGAGGAGGAGGATCGAACACCAAAAGGACTGCTTTCCTCCTTTGGAGGGGAGTAGTGGTGCCTGAGGTCCCTAGTGGAGGCTGGGGACAAGCACACCGAGCACTGGAGGAGGTGCAGACATCTGGCACGTCACAGATGGGAGTATGCTTGGTGCCACCATTGAAGTCATTCTAAGCCACTCCTCTGTGCTGTAAAGAGAGAAGGAAGGTACGGAGCACAAAAACAGTCCTAGCTGGCATTGATGACCATCACCCCTATCAGGCCCTGCCCCGAACCACTCTGGCATGGCCAGTGGATTCTTGCATGATGGGTCGAGCAACCACCCCACCACTTACCCATGGGGGAGGATGAAAGATGTAGGAGCAAGGCCAGGTAAGTCCCGGGGAAGCTTGGGTGATGGGGCTGGGGAAGCCGGCATGAAAGGTGAGCCATGCCAGGATGGCAGAAAAAGAACGAAAAAAAAATGCAGAATTTGTTGGTAGAAAAGGACCTCTTGGCTCACTCTGTCTGCCTAGGTCTTCCTGACTTACTCAATCTGCCCATAATTTCCCCTGCCTATTCTGGGCTGGAGAAGTACTATGGTGTAGTGGATGGGGTATGTGTAATTTGAAAAAACAGCTCTAAATTGTGTTCATTTTTTTTGCCACTTTATTGATCTGTGTATTGATACTGCGTGTAAACCTAAATTTTATGCTTGACATTCTCAACAGACAGTGCCAGTACTTTGGGTCTCTTTTTTTTTTTTTTTTTTTTGGCAGTTAAACTGATTAATTAAAGTTTTCCAAATAACAAACAACAAATGCAAACATGAACAGAAGAAATAGCAATAAAACGGAACAAAGTTCTGAATACAAATGATACAATAAGATAAACTGTCAAAATACAAAGTCATAAAGCTAACTCTAACTATAAATAAAAAATAATAGAAGATAAAACATGAGACCAGCATAAAACTGTATAATAACATCTCCAACACAAAGGGGAACCATCCCATCTTTAAAGGAGAAGACTGGTTCTGGGAGTGTGGATATGTTGTTCATCCACACTGTTTGGCATGTCCCTTTCCCCTTTAAATCTTGCCGGAAGCCTTCAAGCTGGCTGCTCCCACCAACCCGGGTGGTATAAACCTCGGCTGCACCCCATGACTCCAGATCTTCCTT
Source organism: Neoceratodus forsteri (assembly GCA_016271365.2). Taxonomy (NCBI): domain Eukaryota; kingdom Metazoa; phylum Chordata; order Ceratodontiformes; family Ceratodontidae; genus Neoceratodus; species Neoceratodus forsteri. The sequence goes on from CM028136.1 coordinate 738,931,568, forward strand.
TCCATTGGAAGATACAGGTTCACTCGTGCTTCACAGCAGTTCGTAGGCCCTGAATTTAAAGCGTCGTTTTTTACTGCAACTTACCTTAACACTCGTTCGAGTTGTCGATTCCGATAGTAGTGCATCAGACGCAGAGGATAAATCTGCTCCCGGATTTCGCCGGTGCTCCTGCGGCCAGAAGATGTTGCGCACCGATCCCCACCTAACGTGCGTCTACTGCCTTGGTGTCGGACATGACATACCTCCACCTGCACGTTCTGTCTGGCCTTCCATCCCAACGTCCTGGATGACCGTTTGGCGTGCCTAAAATTGGGGAGACCAGAAAAAAGGAACCCGCCGGTGAAATCGAAGGAGGCGAGGTGGGCGGTTTCCATGGCTGTGGGATCCACCGAACAGTTGGAGCAAATGAAGGCTTTCCAGGAGGAAGCGGCTCAAGCTTCAGCCACTCAGAGCTCTTTTGTTCCTCTGAACCTCGGTTCCATCTTTTTGGGCTCCTTCAAGGAGTTGTGCCAGTCTCTCCCCACCAGGGATGAGGCGCCCTTGGGCTCGCACTCCTCCCGCCCTCAGAAGAGGGAGAAGGACCCTAAGTGTTCTCGGTTTTCACCGACCCCGGTGTCTCCCAATCGACCGAGTCGGCCAGCTCGATCTCCATCGAGGTCTAGAACCCCCTCAGTCGAACGACTGTAAAAGAGTCACAAGCACTCTAAAAAGAGGCATCGCCGAAGATCCTTATCCTCCTTGGACGAGGAGAGGCTTTGACGGAAACTCCGTTAATGCTATGAGGATCTTATGTGGCAACAGCTGATAATGACCGGTCAGAAGCCGGCTCCACCGTCCACCCCGGCCATCACTTGGCTGCCGCCTCCTGGGCCGACGCCGACCCCTCCGGAACCAAAGCCTTCGGTTTCTCCGCCCGTGGGACCGGCCCGTATCCCAGCTCTGCCCATCTCGGTCTCTCCACCGATTCTGGTGGAACCACGGCCTGAGTAGCCCCAAGGAGGGGCTCCCTCGAAAGAGGACCATACAGACACCGGGCTTCCCCGACGTCTGTCCATCACGGTTACCCCAGACCGCCCCCGGCAGATCGAAGGGGTCGTAGGCGGGAGGCCGTTGTACCATGACTCCTCGGACTCGGATGTCACAGGACTGCACTCCAATCCTGGGGATGATGAGTCCTCCATGTGAGGTTTAGAGGAGGGTCCTTCCTCCTTTCAAGGCATTCTCCACCTGATCTCCGAATCCACTGGAATGCCCCTGGAGTCTATCCAGAAAAAGGCGGAGTACCCCCGTACGGACATCCTTAAAAGGGGGGCTACCCCGACGGAGGCCTTTCCAGTGGCCGAAGCCATCACTGGCCTGGCCATTGAGCTCTGGCAGCGTCCAGCTTCCTGTCCTGCACCATCTGCCCACATGGCCCGCAAGTATGCGGTGCTCATGGGGTCCCTGCCGGGATTCATAGAACATCCTTTGGCCGAGAGTCTGGTTCTGTGTTTAGACATACTGCTAGCTCGGCCGACACAGACCAACCCCTGGACAAGGAGTCCAAAAATATGGACCACTTTGTCCGCAAGGTCTACTCGGCCTCTTCCTTAGGCCTTCGTCAGGCCAGTTCGTCTGTCATTATGGTACACTTCTCTCATGCCCTCCTCGGGTCATTAGACAAAGTCCTCCCTCATCTCCCAGCGGACATGCAGACCATGGTCAAGCAAGTCCATGATCGGGGCCGTGCTGTTGCAAAACAGCAGCTCCAGATGGCCCTGGACATCGTGGATTCTTGTGCCTGCTCTTTAGCAGCCGCAGTGGCCACTCGCCGCAGGGCCTGGCTGAGGCTATCCTCCTTCCTGGTGGATACCCAGCACAAGTTAGCTGACATTCCTTTCCTTGGTACTGACTTGTTCGGTCCAGGAGTGGCCGGTCACCTTCAGTGTATCGAGCAGTCCAGTGCCACCTTGGATGCTACCTCTGCAAAAAGTTCTTTGGGCAAGAAGCAGCAGAAAAGAAAGAAGAAACCATTTCGGCATTCTTCCCCTGCGGTCAGGCAGCCCTCCTATCAAGGAGGCCAGCAGCAGCAGGCTCAAGCTTGGTGCCCACGGCCCAAGCAGGGTCCTCAACAGCCCCGTAAAGAAGGCCGAGAGGCAGGTCCAGGTTCCTCCTCCTCCTCTAAGCCTGCTCAGTGACAGGTTGGGGGTTGCCACCCCTACACCGGTCACGCCAGCCCTGAGTTGTCCCGTGGGGGGCCAGCTCCACCACTTTCATTCTGCCTGGTCCGATATCAATTCGGACAGGTGAGTTCTCAAAGTGGTCAGTCAGGGACTGCCTCTAGAGTTCAAGCAGTACCCTCCCAGCTGAGCCCACACCCCTTGGGAGGAAAGGATCTCAGCTTGCACTCAGTTGGCTCTTCGAGACGAGATAGCTCAGCTCCTCCACAAGGAGGTGGTAGCTCCAGTGCTGGATCCTCCTACAGACCCAGGCTTCATGTCCAGGTACTTTCTGGTGCCAAAGTGGACGGTGGGTTGGCACCCCATCCTAGATCTCCACGACCTGATTCAATATCTCAGGTCTCGCACCTTCCGGATGGTAACTCTGAACCAGATCATACCATCCCTGTTCACTGGATCTACAGGACGCGTTCTTTCATGTCCCAATCTGTCCGTCCCATCAGCGGTTCCTCCATTTCAGGGTCGAAGGGACCCTGTACAAGTTCCAAGCCATGCCGTTCGGCCTGTCTTTGGCCCCTCGGGTCTCCACCAAATGCATTGCAGTGGTGGCAGCCCATCTTTGACGTTGAGGAGTATGTATCTATCCTTACATCGATGACTAGCTCTTGGCAGGATCCTCCCTTCAGGAGGTGGAGAGCTCCAGGGATCTGGCTCTTCAAACCTGCTCCCAACTCGGCTCCCTGATCAATGAGGCCAAGTCGGAACTCGTGCCTGCTTAGAGGATGGGCTTCATCGGGGCAGAACGCGACTCTTGTCAAGCCAGAGCTCGGCTCCTGGCGAACAGGGTGGAGGTTCTCTCCTCCTTTGCCCAGTCATTTCTGGTTGGGCACTTGCACCCTACCTGGGACTTTCTGCACCTTCTAGGTTACATGGCGGCATGCACCTCAGTGGTCCATTGGACCAGGTGGCACATGTGCCCCCTCCAGTGGGAGCTGGCCACCCAGTGGACTCAGCGCCACGGTCATTTCGACTAGCTGATCACTGTAACCCAGAAGATGTGGGATGCGCTCCAGTGGTGGACCACCCCAGTAAGGTTGCAGGAAGGGATCCCATTTGTCCGCCCTGAGCCGACAGCCGTCCTTATGACTGATGCCTCCCTCATGGGCTGGGGAGCCCACATGGGGGACAACAGGGCCCATGGGTTCTGGACCCACAAGGAGTCTTGATGCCACATCAACCTGTTGGAGCTCAGAGCAGTCAGACTGGCACTGTCAACTTTCACTCCTCAGCTCCAGGGTCAAGTGGTTCAAGTCCAGACGGACAATACCACGACCATGTACTACCTTAACAAACAGGGCAGCATGCACTCCCATCTGCTATGCAAGGAGAGGCGCTCCACATCTGGACCCTCGTAAGTCGGCTGGAGGCGGATCTCCTAGCCATTCATGTAGCAGGAGTCTCGTACCAGCTGGCAGATGCTCTCAGCCGCATAGGCCAGACATCCCATGAGTGGCCTCTCCATCCAGAGGTAGCTTACAGTCTGTTCTCCCGCTGGGGCAAACCGTTGGTGGACCTCTTTGGCTCCAGGGAAAACAACAAGCTGAGGCTGTACCATGCCCACCCCCCCTCAGCAGGGCTTGCTGCAGGGGGATGCCTTCTCAAGGCCATGGACCCCAGTCCTCCTCTACGCCTTCCCTCCATTTCCCTTGATCCACAAGGTGCTACTCAAGGTGAGAAGGGATAAGGCGAAGGTGATCCTGGTAGCCCCAGATTGGCTGCGCCAGTTCTGGTATCCAGATTTCCTCAGCCTCAGCTACTGGCCCCCGGAGCGGCTTTGGACATGCCCAGACCTGATATCACTGAACCAGGGGAAGATTTTACATCCGGACCTTCAATCCCTGCACCTCACAGCCTGGTACCTGAGCGGCTAGAGTTCCAGGCTCTGGGTCTTTTCTGAAGATGTCTACACTGTGATGGAGGCATCTAGAAAGGAATCGACCAGGAAATGTTATGCCTTCAAATGGAAGAGATTTTCCATTCGGTGTCAGGGTAAGAGTCTGAACCCCTTATCCTGCTGTGTGGCTAACATTGTCGACTACCTTTGGTTTCTCTCCAAAGGGGGACTGCGGTCATTGACCCTTAGGGTGCACCTGGCAGCCATTTCTGCTTATCGGGCGCGGGCCAGTCAGTCAGCATTGGCGCAGGAAACAGTGGTTGGGCGCTTCTTCAAAGGCCTGGATCACATATCCCCTCCAGTGCGTGAACCTCTACCTCCGTGGGATCTGTTGCTGGTTTTGGCGAAGCTCATGTGCAAGCCATTCGAACCCATGCACAAGTGTGCACTCTCTCACTTGTCATGGAAGACAGCCTTCCTGGTGGCTATCACGTCAGCCAGAAGGACAGGGGAGCTCCAGGCGCTGTCAGTGGACTCCCCTTATCTGGTCTTTCACAGGGACAAAGTTGTCCGGCACCCCCACCCGAAATTCCTTCTGAAAGTGGTATCAGAGTTTCACCTTAACCAGGTCTTAACTCTGGCAGTATACTACCCTAACTACAACTTGGAGCCGATTACAGGCTCCATACCTTGGACCTGAGACGGGCTCTCTCCTGTTATAAGGAGCGAACGGCGGAAATTCGTGGAGAGGTTCGCCAGCTGTTTGTCGCCTATGCTGAAGCCGCTTCTGGCAGACCTGCAGCCAAATGGACCATTGCTAGATGGATTACATCATGCATAGGTCTGTGCTATGAGTTAGCGGGCAAGGAGCCTCTCAGAGGGATAAGAGCTCATTCTACCTGCCACACTGCTGCATCGGTGGCTGCTTCCAGGGACATCCCTATCCAGGAAATCTGTCGGGCTGCTACCTGGAAGTAAGCAAACACCTTCATTACCCACTACCACATTGACCTTGAGTCACGCTGGGATGCTGGTTTTGGGGCCTCGGTTCTTCAATCTTTATTTCCCAAGTAGGGAGTGTGTGCCTTGCCTCCCTCCTCCTGGAGAACTGCTTGGAGTCTGCCAAACAGTGTGGATGAACAACATATCCACGCTCCTAGAAGAACAGGTTATTCACCTGTAACAGTAGTTCTAGGAATGGTATATGTTGTTCATCCACACGCACCCACCCGACCACCCGGCTTTAGGCGCGCAACCTGGCTTCTGGCAGGCTGAGATCTGGCATCATGGGGTGGAGCCGAGCCTTATACCACCCGGGTGGGTGGGAGGAGCCAGCTTGAAGACTTCCGGCAAGATTTAAAGGGGAAAGGGACATGCCAAACAGTGTGGATGAAAAACATATACCACTCCTAGAACTACTGTTACAGGTGAGTATCATGTTCTTATTGGCAAACTCCCACCCACAAAGGGAAACCCCTGCAATTAGGCTTTTAAGCCTGTAAAATCATTTTTCTCTGACCTGCCTGCCATTATACTTCATTCCGTGTGCCTGCTTGTATGTAAACAAACAATGCAGGAGCAGCACTGCACCATTTCACAAGCATGTATCACTTTATACACTGCAAGGGCACAGAGCTGTGCTGTGTTTTTTACATACAAGTGGGTACATGGAATGAAGTACAATGGTAGGCAGGTCAGAGAAAAATTATTTTACAGGCTTTAAAGCCTAAAAAGGAGGAGGGGTCTTTTGCAGATGAGGTTTGCCGATAACAAGTGTTTTCCTTTAATACACAAACCTGTGTTTTCTGTAGGAGTTGTGTTTCCAGTACTGATTCACATTCTGTTACTGTTCTATCTTTACTGGCCTTTTACCAAATTCAATGGGAGTTTCTGATGTACACACTGTTGGTAAAGACCAATTTATAACAGTATGGTGTCCTAAATGTCCTCGTTAAGCTCTTGCATCATTGTCACACCTGGTCTGCTACAGAACACTGTGATTGACAGGGACATAAACTACATTACACAATTCTAAAATGGTGTTTACTAGCAGTGCGTAAATCACAAACACCCTCTAAAAGGCACGTAATGATGGAATAATAAATTAATCCGTATCAGTATTAAAAAAAAAAAAAAAAAAGGTTATAGAGGGGAAAAATGGCTTACAGGTGTAAAACCGTTATACTTTAATACTTGAATGTAGAAAAAACAACTTTTTGTTTCCATCATGGTGAAAAATTTAGAAATGCAAAGTGATGAGACCAATATATTGTATGCAATAGAGGGAATCACATGTATACTATCTTTTTAACAAGCCTTGTTGTAGTGAAAGTTTGACCTTGCTGTCTCCATGTTCTAGTCTATACATGCAGCTGAGGATGTAATTGTACACCAGGGCCCCCATATTCAAAATGGGGCTGGTTCGCCACCTAACAAGTTACTCCGGCGCAACCAAATAGTATATTCAAACTTGTTGCCTGATCCCAATGGATCGTGCATCCTTTCTTACTATTGCAGTTGTTCTGGGCAGCTCAAATGAGGGGCAACCGACAGTGCGCCCAGGGCATCCCAGGGATGTGCTGAATACCACAAATGGAGGATGCGCTGCACCCCCCAAAGGCGATATTCAGCCGGGAAATGCACATGAGCCCATTAGGCATGCATGGAGCCAAACGGCCCTCATGCATGCTCATTATAAGCTCATTTGCATGCCTGCACACGGCATGATGAGCTGGACCGGCCTGCCCCCCCCGCCCGATTCTTGTCACTATAACTAAAGTGTAATATCCCCAGTCTTCCATAGTGTAGGGTCCCCCCCTTCCCAGTCCCCGTCTGAATAGTAGTAGTAGCCCAAGCCCCATTATCCATAGTGTAGTATCCTCCCACCCCAGTACCCCATTCCCGTTCGCAACAGAAACCCACCTAATCCATCCTATAGTGTGTGTGGTACCCCACCCCAATCCAGAATCTATTAGATTACAGCCATACTACTGCTGTGTCCATGGTATAAGCGCCCCCGCCCTGGTAGGCATGACCCCTCCTGCCCCCACCCCACCACCTGGGCTGGCTGACTGGCACAGCCCTCTGCAGTGCCACAACCGGCTGCTGACTGGTGTGTCCCGAGATTGTACTGTCAGGAGCATGTGAGCCCATGCTCTGTTCAGTAAATCCCGGGACCCACTCAAGTCAGTGGCTGGCCATGGCAGGGTGCGGGGGGCCGTGCCAGTCGCCGGCTCAGGTCGGGATTGGGGGGTGCGGTGAGGGGTATGCCTACTGGAGTGGGGGGGCCACTACACTATGGAAAAGTATTCAGCTATGGACCATACACCACACAGGGATCCTAGTTTGAATAAGGAATGTATATCGAACCGGGTTCCTGGACCAGCAGTGCATATCCCTTCCATTGTGATTGGGGTTCGGGGATCGGGGTGTGGGGTCCCTATACTATGGAATAAGGGGGCAGTACACAGCATTCATGTGCATCATGGAACAGGGTGGGGGGGCCACACTGCAGCAAGAGGGTATTATTTGTCTTGCAGCTCCGTGGACTGTATTGCTTGTTTCCAACTGCAGTGGCCATGGGGTACCAACGTATCATACAGAATGGTGCGCACCACGTAAATATCTGTTAGGGTCACCATACCCTCTTACAGGGGATCACCCTCTACCTTTGCCCCCACCACTCACCCAGTCCCTGAACCCATCTGTGCATCCACAGCTTAGATCCTCTGGTTAGACAGTACCGTGAGTCTGGAAGGAACAGGGGTTTCATGACTGGCCATCGGAATGGAGCTAGAAGTGAGGGTCCACTACGGGGTTGGGTTGGGAGGGTTCCACTGGACTAACTGGGCAGGCAGGCTGCTGTGCACCTGTCTGCATTATAGCAGCTTGCCTGTGGGTGGCCGACTGATTCAGACCAGCTTTTCCCTGCCTATCTGTGTGCTTCGCATTACTGACACATGCGGGGCGCATTCCCTGTGAGTATGCCCATGCGCGGCACATTCATGGGAATGTCCCGTCTGCATGCACCGCATACCATCTGTATGGGCCACCCATCTCCCCCTCCCGATATTGCACCTTGGCACTTTTTGTGGGATGCGCGGCACATCTCCAGTTTGTGCCAAGATGTGCAACGCATCTCCTTTGAATGTGGGGGCCAAAATATAGTAGAGATATGTGCCACTAAGAATGCGCTGTACAGTATTCCCTATGCATTTGGAGTTAACGTAGGTTGGCATGCTGGCTTTTTAAATCCAGGTTCTGTAACAAAAGGTAAATTATTTATAGTCTAAACAGCTTCCTGAAACAGGGCAATCCGACAAGCTCAAACACCGGGGCCGGGGGGGCTGCTTGCACTACAGGTGATCATGCCACAAACCAGATTATCACTTGGGATTGGCTTGAGGATGATCAAGCTGTCCTTTTCTGAGTGTTTCCAGAGGGAATTATAGCCCTGCTCCCTGGTATTTCATTTAGTGCAGAGCCTGTAGTACCATAACGTGTTCGGCGGAAATAGTTGGGCAGGGAATAAGGCTTTGCCTAGGGTGTAAACTCTGCTCTGTCTTGGGAAGAGTCAGTTGTGCACCTTGGGTAGGAACTGGGACAGAGTTTCATCTGGGAGAGAGAGAGTGTGACATGACCTATGCCTGTGAGTGGCCGAAGTAGTGCATTATGAGCAGAGTACAGAATGGGAGACAAACCAGTTTCTAAAAAAGCTTGATCATTAATTCTGAAAACAGACGTTCACTTAATAAATCAACATGTTGTGAGACTTCTGTCCCAGAACTGTACAGTACCTTAACAGTTTATGAAATCAGAGAAAAGGAATGGGGATAGCAGTATTTCTGATGATGAGCAAACTGTTCCAACAAGTGAGTTGCAATTGAGTCATTTCTGTACTGCAGAGATCTTTTTTTAGTACATCCGTCGTAACAGATATGGGTGACATTAGGTAGCTGTTTGCAACTGACGGACAGCAGTGAAACATAAACAATGTCTGGAAGTAAAGTAGCACAGAATGAGTACTGGGCATAGTTCAGTAAAGCTGACAAAGGTTAACAAAGGCAGCAGGATAAAATTACGCTTAAAATGCAGGCCTTTAGTGCTTTGCCCTTTAGACACATTTGGATGGAAAACTGAAAAAAAAAGTTGACTGAAATTTTAATAATTGATGTTTCATTGTGATGTATTTTCACAGTTGCTGGTAGTCAAAAATAAAAAATTGCACCTACCAGGCCTTGAAAAATGGAGGCCCTATTATACATGAAGCTAGTGTCCTTGAAGCAGACTACAAACATAACACAAGTTGGCACGTACCAGTAGGACAAGCCATGTGTTCATTACATACACATTCACAGTCGCACACAAAGTCACGCAGAGCAGAATTACCCTCTGCCATCTCATAGTGTCTCTCCCATCTCAGCTATCAAACAGTCTCACTTCACCCACCAGTACCTATTTCCTCTCACAATTTCTTGAAACCCATACATAGTCGTCCTTCACCTTCTGCGAGCCCCTTCCCTCAGTCACAGAAATTGAGTTGGTCCTTTCCCTCTCATAGCCACCCCACCTTGCTGAATGCCAACAAAGACAGCTGTCATCCACTCAAACCCCTCCACAGCAGGCCAGACAGTTTACCCTCTGTCGCAGGTCTCCTCATCCCAAAGCACAAAGGGAGCACTCACCTTGTCACAGACCCCACCCCCGTCGCATTACTAACATGCAGTGGCACTCCCACTACCTTCCACCCTCAGGTACAGTCAGCTGTCCTCCAGTTTGCACCAGACAACATTTTCTCAACATTTGTTTATGGCAGTTTTGGGTGCTGGCATATGACTGCATGCCCATTTTTTCACTGCCCTCAACAGCATCTCAGTATCTGGCCCCCGAAGTTTGGGAACGTTTTAAAGTGCCTTCAAGTTATTAAAGAGTTAGTTGGGCTGACTCCGAGGCATGCTGGCAGCTCATTGTATTGCTGCCTAGAAGATGGGTGGGCGTGTGCAGTCCCAGAATTCAACACTGTATTTGACGTGGGGTATTTTTCCCCAGGGAGGGAGTAAGAGACAATAGGGGCTGCCCAGAATTCTTGCACCTTCTTTCAGATAGTGAAGGCCTCAAGTCCATAGAGGCAGTTATACACAGAGCTAAACTAAAAAAAAAAAAATTACATGCTAAACACAAAAAAGCGTCCGGTGTCACAAACATTAATTGGTAGAAACGTACAAAAAAAACATGCAGTGCAGCAATGTAGTCATGAAACTTTGGGCCGTTTGCTCTGGTGCTCTGCTCTTCCTTTTGGATATTTCTACCAGTACATAGTAACCCCCGCCCCACTGACATGACCTCCTCTGGGTATGGTACATAAAATGGATGGATTTGAGAGCCCGTTCTAAGGTCTTGAATTCGGAGATGATATCCTAAACGTCTCCTCCCAAATGTTTGAACCCTCTGAAGGGTGCATCCATAATGTTAGACTGGACATCCTATGCGAAGCCAGGGACCCAGAGCCGGGAGTGGCATCTCATTCAGATGGCCACAGCCGCAGTCCGTCCCAAAGCATCTGCTGCGTCATAGGCAGCCTTGAGGATGTGGGTTCCCACATCCGAGCCTGTTGTGAGGGCCTGGAGGGTCTACTGCTTGGAAGGGTTGTCTGGCATGGCTAGGACAGCCTCCCTAGCCTGGTTCCAGAGCAGGTTCTGGTACTGTACCATATGGGACAAATAATTTATGGCTGGATGGAGAGTGGCAGATGCGAAGGCCCTCCTGCCCTTCTGGTCCAGCTGCAGGACTCCCTGTCTGAGGGAAGGGAGCTTAGGTACTTCTTTCTTTCTGGTGCAGTCATGTGCTATATTGATGATGACTGAATCAGCCTTGAGCTGTTCGCCAAAGTATGGCTACTGCCGGTACCATATGGGGCGGTTCCAAGCAGCCTGGGTAACATCTTCAGGAGTCGATACTGGGAGACCACAGAGGAGGGACATCCAGCTGACTGAAGCACGTGGTGTCGGCTACAGCTCTAGGTCCTGTTCTTCTGTCTTCCACCCCATGGTGGCCTGAATGCCTTTTGTGATGGCCATAAATGTGGGTCAGTCCGGGGAGGGATTGGGGACGCTGTTGGGTACTTTCCCTTCTGAGGAATCTGGCCCCAAGGAGGAGGACTCACTGCTGAAGCTCTGGTCAGCATCATCTGCATTGTCGGCCCTGTTTTCCTCGGGCTGAAAGTCGGCCAAGTGCCTGGCTGACATGACGTCAGGCCTATTCCTGGATATGCAAAGAGCACTGAGGCTTGGCCAAACAGGAACTGGGGAGGTGGGACCCAAGGAAGACCCTTGAGGGATGGTCTGGGCCAGAGCCCTCAGAGCCAGGTCCTGCATCTGCATCTGCATGAAGGACCAGAAGGCAAAAATCAGACTGTGATAATCCAAGGGGCCCGGCGTCAATCCCACTGGCATCAGATAAGTGGGGACCAGCGATGGTTCCCACAGGAGCTGGGTAAGGGTAGCTCAGTGTAGTTCCTGCCAGCGGCAGATAAGGTATACAGGTGCTGGACCAGCAGGAGCTGGCATTGGGTATCCAGGAGTAGGTCCTGCGGGCATGCGTTGCAGCGCAGGCACCGGATGAGGGAGCGGGGCCAGCGTAGGACACTCAGGCTGCAGCAGAGGAAGGACAGGCACAGGCTCTTCGGATGGCAGCTGAGGCAATGCCGGAGGGGTGTCAGTTAGCACAAGCTGTGTGGAGCCAGGCACTGGAGTGGAAGGCAACCCCCCCCCAGGTGATGGCTGAGGAGAGACCAGGCTCCGGGAGGCACTGGTGTCCTGCAGCATCTGCTTCTGAGAAGGAAGGGAAGACCGATGTTGGTGGCACGGGTGTCGAGGGGGTGACAGCTGGGAGGCTGGTGCCAGTAGCACTCGCACTGGCTGAAGAGACTCCGGCTGAGCATCCTGACTGAGAGCCTGCGGAAAACGAGGGATGGAACAGTAGGGGCTGGGGACAGGATACAGAGTACCCTGTCCCGAGGAGCTGCCGCCTTCGAGGGAGACCCGGGTAGGCGGCAGGGCCACCGGCAGCCCTGTGGAAGTTAGGGCGTGTGGATCTGAGGAGGTCAACCCCGAGGTAGTAGGACTGTTTCTGCGGCCGAAGAATCCTTGTGTGCGGGAGGCAGACTGAGGTCATTCCCAGTCCATGTCCCTATGCTTATGCTGACTTCAATGATGAATAGCCCTAGGACTGGCCAGGGAAGTGGAGGAGCTCCTGGCCTGCAGCTCCTATTCCATTAAAGCAACCTTTTGCTTAAGGAGGTGATTCTCCAGGATCTTCTGCCAACATCTGTGACTGGCCAGGTTGAACTTCTGACAGGCCTCGCAGGTCCGGACATTGTGGTCTGGGTCTAGGAACAAGATGCAGGCAGAATGGCCTTCCTTGTCCGGGATCTGTTTGCTGCAGGCACATTTTGTGGAATGGTCGGAAGATAAGGAAGGTTTTGAAGACATAAACCATCCATTAAAAACACAGAAATTTCAATGTGAAACTGAAGTAAAAAGTAAAAATAGTAAAGTGCGGTTATACATGGGAAAATGGCAGTCGACTATAGCTGCAGCGGCATCAGAGGTCAGACATGCATTGGTCGATGGCAGGAAAGAACTGAGGAGGTTGTAAGGGCCACCTGCCTTTTATAGGATTGGCTGATGTCAGGAACTGGTGTCGCAGGTGGGTGGCCCCCTCTGGTAGACTGCTAACTGGAAGGTTTCCATGTGGTCCTGGCGCCTGACTGCTTAGTCCTACCAGTGATGGCCTGCAGCAAGTGATCTTCTCAAAGAGCTACTGTCACAGTATGTTCTTACATAACTGTACTTTCTGCTGTTGCTGCTGTGACACTATTAAGCTTTATAAAGATGATGACCACTCCGTGTATATTTGCTGCCTCAGCAAAGACCACAGTGTTAAAGCCTGCTCAGTCAGGGCTTTAATCGGGCAACCAGGAGATGCAACAAGGAAGCTCTAGATATTCATCAACATCTTAAAGAAATGTAGAAACAGGCTGCATCAAAGGCAGTGTCACCATTGTCAGCTGACTCTGTTCCCTGTTCACCATCGGCCTGCTGCTCCCCGAGGTCAACGACAGCTGTCACTGATTCTTTGAAGAGGAAGGACAAATCATTTAAGTCGGCAGTAAAGAAGCACCACTCTGAGAAGGAAAAGTGGCATAAAGACAAGGCCACTTCCCCATAACATTCTCGTTCACCTCTAAGAAGAGATACGTCCTCTGACAAAGACAGGTCCCAGGCCATGGCCATTGGATCTGCCACCCCCCTGACTGTCCGTCAGACATCAAGGTCAGGGTCCGGCGCTGGCTTGCCTCCCTTGCCAGGGGATTCACATCCGATACTGCCATAGGGCACAGTCCTGTCGATGGTCTCACGTTGTCGGCCCCTTTGAGGCCCATCAATCCACAGCTTCTTTATCAGACAGTGTTGGAGCTTTTCCAGCAATTACTGGCTCTTCTCCCTCTGTCAATCAATGAGCACATACTAAATACAGTACAGTGCTCATTGAGAACTCAGCCATTGGCTAGCTGTGCTGGTGAGCGGTGGGCTGTGCCAGTCGCTGGCTTGGTTTGGGGATGGGGGGGGAGTGAGGTGGTGGGACACTGCCTGCTGGGGTGGGGGTCCAATAGCCCACCAATGATGTATTTATATTTTTTAACAGGGGATCAGAATTTGGGGAGGGGCCTGCTAGACTACCAGGGCTCTATTCATTATATTAATAAAAATGGGACTTGGGGCTGGGAGGAGGGCCACTAGACTACCAGGGATCTATGAATTATATTAATATAACGGGACTTGGGGCTGGGAGGGAGGTCTGGTAGACTACCAGGGATCTATTAATTATATTAATAAAATGGGTCTTGGACTGGGAGGGGGTCTGCTAGACTACCAGGAATCTTTTATATATAATAACAGGAGATCGGGGCTTGGGGGGGACTGGCACATTGCCATAGATTGCCCAGTTCGCTCTGAGGACAATTTCTATGTACCCTTAGAAGGGTACTTATAAATTTGCCCTCAGGGAGGGTTTTATGAATCCCGATTGAGGATATTTGTCAGCGTGCATCTACTGCAAGCCCCTAGCGCCATGCTACAGCCTATTTCGTGACGCACGGGTGGCAGAAGCCCGGTTTGGTGCAGGAAGTCTGCATTTGATGCAGACTGCCTTTGAGAATCGCTCCCAGTGCATCTTTTGTCACAAGGGACACTTTGCACCATCCTTGTGGCACAGGCCCCTTGCGTCATGCCGGGAACTTTTGAGAATTGGGCCCTTAGTGTCCTTTAGGGCACCATAGAGCTGAGAATTAAGTGACTCCAATGGACTCCTTTAAGAGCCTCCATCAGAAAAACCATCAACGGGAGTGCATAATCCTTGAATGTGGTACACACTAGTAAATTTCCCAGATATGCTCTTGACTGCAAGTAATGGAAAGAATCTGCCTGTGGCAGGCCTAGAGTCTCCCTTAGTGCAACAAATGCCACCATAGTGTTATCCTGAAGAAGCTGTAAGAGATAAAGGAGTCGCAGCCAACGCCTGTACCTGGTACCTAGGCGGGCCAGCAGGAAATACAGTGTGCGGGTGTAGTGGAAGTAGCTACAGCAAACTATCCTACATCTGGAACTAAGTATGCATCTCCAGACTCCCATTACAGTAGTCACATATGGGACATTAAGCAAGTTTTGCAAAAATAATAGCCCCTGGTCCAGTAATCAGTGTTCTAGGATCGTGTATATGTTGTTAATCCACACTTTTTGGCAGTGTCCCTTTCCCTTTAAATCAGCCGGAAAGTCATCAAGCTGGCTCCTCCCACCCACCTGGGTTGTATAACCCTCAGCTTCGCCCCATGACATGGATCTTCCCTTTCACTGGGAAGATTCAGGTTCTCCTTTGTGGTCTCACATTTTGTAGGCCCTGGCTTCAAAACCTTCGGTTATTCGAACTTCGCTTTGTTCAGTTAGCAATTGCGATTGTTTTTTCTCAATCATTGAAGACAAGTCTTCCTCTGGATTTTGCTGGTGCTTGTGTGGCCAGAAGATGTCGTGCACCGATCTGCATGCTGCGTGCGTTTACTGTTTGAGTGTCGGCCATGACATCACGACGTGCGAGTTTTGCCTCGCGTTCCAGCCTAACATCCTGGACGACCGTCTCGTATGCCTTAAGCTGGTTTGCCCGAAAAACGGAACCCGCTGGTGAACTCCAAGGAGGCCTGGTGGGCAGTTTCTGTGGCCGCAGGATCCACCGAGCAGTTGGAGCGCATGCAGGCCTTTGAGGAAGAAGTAGCTCACACTGCGGGAGAAGGACCCGGACTGCCTTCGTCTCGACGGAGATGCACTTGGGATCGGGAGAGATCTCTGTCCCAGGAGCCAGCTATTTCGACCTTGGTCAAAATCGCCTCTTCAGCCGATGGCTTCTCGGTCTTGCTGTCTGGCCAGTCGACCGAAGTGTTGATCGACGACGTTGAGATAATTCTCGACCCGATCGACCCTTTGTCTCCAGCTCTGGTTGACAGCACCCTCACTCGGACTCTGGCCCTTGCTTTCCCCGACAAGGAGACCCAGCCTGCTGGGAATCCCACTGAGGAAGTGGTCCCTGACCCCAGGAAGTCACTGGTGCCACCGGTGTCGCCTGAGCGACCGAGTCGGCCAGTCCGATCTCGATCGAGGTCTCGGACCCCCTCGACCGAATAGCCAAGGAAGGGCCATAAGCGCTCTAAAAAGAGGCGACGCCATTGGTCGTCCTCATCCTCCTCAGATGAGAAGAGGCTCTGGTGGAAACTCTGTCGGCACTACGAGGACCTCATGTGGCAACAGCTGATTTTGTCTGGGCAGAAGCCTACCCCGGCTTCTACCCCAGCCATTACTTGACTGTTGCCTCCTAGGCCGAAGCCGACTCCTCTGGAGCCGATTAAGTCAGTTCCTCCGCCTGCGGAGCCAGCGAAACCTCCGGTTCGGCCTAAACCGGTCTCTCTACCGATTTTAGTGGAACCTCCACCCAAGTAGCCTGTGGGAGGGGCTCCTTCTAAGGATGATAGACTGGACACCGGGCTTCCCCGGTGTCTTTCGGTCACTGTCACCCCTGACTGCCACCGGCGGGTCGAGGGTGATGTGGGTGGTCGACCGCTGTATCCGGATACCTCGGATTCGGATGAAACAGGCCTCTATTCTCATCCAGGGGATGATGAAGTGTCTGGTAGATAGAGACGGAGGAAGGTCCTTTGTCCTTTCAGGGCATTCTTGGGGTCCCTTGCGGGGTTCACAAAGCACCCTTCGGGCCAAGAGCATTGTGTCCGCCTCTGTGTTCAGGCATACTGGTAGTTCCACTGATACAGACAGACCTCGTAAGAAGGAATCCAAACATTTGGATCACTCTGTCCGGAAGATCTTTGTGGCCTCATCTTTAGGCCTCCATCAGGCAAGCTCGGCCGTCATCATGGCACACTTCTCCCATGCTCTTTTGGGGTCCTTGGACGAAGTCCTCCCACATCTCCCCACAGACTTGCAGACCGCGGTCAAGCAGGTCCAGGACCAAGGCCGTGCTGTTGCTAAACAGCTCCTGATGGCTCTGGACATCGGGGACTCATGTGCCCATTTGTTGGCAGCCGCAGTTGCCTCCTGCCACAGGGCTTGGCTGAGGCTCTCCTCCTTTCCTGTGGATACTCAGCACAAACTAGCTGATGTGCCTTTCTTGGGCACCCATCTCTTCAGCCCAGGTGTGGCTGGTCACCTTCAGCACAATGAGCAGTCCAGTGCCATCTTGGACGCCACTTCTGCTAAGGGTTCTTCCGGTCCCAAGAAGTAGCAGAAGAAAAAAGAAGCCTTTTCGGCAATCTTCCCCTGCGGCCCAGCAGTCCTCCTTTCAAGGGGGTCAGCAGCAGTAGCAGGCTCAAGCTTGGCACCCCTGACCCAAGCCTGGACCCTCCCAGGCCCATAAGGGAGGCCAGGGTTCAGGCCCTGGACCCTCTGCCTCCAAGCCTGCCCAGTGATGAGGTGAGGGCTGCCACCCCTATTCCCGTCATGCCAGCTCTGGGTCCTCCCGTGGGGGGCTAGCTCTGCCACTTTCTTTCCACCTGGTCCACTGTTACCACGGACAGGTGGGTCTTGGAAGTGGTCAGCCAGGAACTGCCTCTGGAATTCGAGCAGTACCCTCCAAGCTGGGCCCGGGCCCATGGGAGGAGAGGGTATCCGCCCACACTCAGTCGGCTGTCCAAGACGACATTGCTCAGCTCCTCCTCAAGGAGGCAGTAGTTCCAGTGGCGGACCCTCCAGCAGACCCAGGCTTCATTTCCAGGTACTTCCTGGTTCCCAAGTGGGCTGGTGCCCCATTCTAGATCTACACAACCTGAATCAGTATCTCAGATCACACACCTTCCAGATGGTTACTGTGTCTCAGATCATACCATCCCTGGAGCAAAACATGTGGTTCTACTCACTTGATCTCCAAGATGTGTTCTTTCACATCCCAAACCGTCCATCCCACCAGTGGTTCCTCCGCTTCATAGCCGGGGGAACCCTATATGAGTTCCGAGCCATGCCATTCGGCCTGTCATCAGCCCCACGGGTCTTCACCAAATGCACTGCAGTGGTGGCAGCCCTCCTTGGGGGGGGGGGCAGAATTTACCCCTACCTCGACGATTAGCTCTTAGCAGGTTCCACCCAGTCGGAGGTGGAGAGTTCCAGGGATCTGGCCCTCCAGTCCTGCTCCCAACTCAGCCTCCTGATCAACGAGGCCAAGTTGGAGCTCATGCTTCCTCTGGTGATGTGCTTCATCAGGGCAGAGCTCGACTCCCAGTGGACAGGGCGGAAGTTCTCTTCTCTTTTGCCCAATCATTTCTGGTTGGGCAATTGCACCCTGCCCAGAACTTTCCGCACCTTCTGGGTTACATGATGGCATGTACCTCCGTGGTTCGTTGGGCCCGGTGGCTCATGCGCCCCCTCCAGTGGGAGCTGGCCACCCAGTGGACTCAGCACCACGGTCATTTTGACCAGCTGATCACTGTGACCCAGAAGATGTGGGACACTCTCCAAAGGTGGACTGTCCCAGATTGGTTGCAGGAAGGGATCCCATTTGTCCGCCTCGAGCCGACGGCTGTCCTCACAACTGATGCCTCTCTCATGGGCTGCAGAGCCCACATGGGGGACAACAGGACCAATGGGTTCTGGACCCCCGAGGAGTCCCGTTATCACGTCAACCTGTTGAAGCTCAGAGCAGTCAGACTGTCACTGTCCGCTTTCGCTTCTCAGCTCCAGGGTCAAGTGGTTCACGTCCAGACCGACAATACCATGACCATGTGCTACCTCAACAAACAGGGCAGCACGCATTCCCATCTGCTATGCAGGGGAGCGCTCCGTATGTGGACACTCGTGAGCTGTCTGGAGGCAGATCTCCTAGCCATCCACGTGGCAGGAGCCTCGAACCAACTGGCGGATGCTTTCAGCTGCATAGGCGAGACATCCCATGAGTGGTCTCACCATCCAGAGGTAGCTTACAGTCTGTTCTCCCACTGGGGCAAACCGTTGGTGGATGCCCTATCCAGTGGCTAACATTCTCGACTACCTTTGGTCTCTGTCCAAAGGGAGTCTTCGGTCATCGACCCTTAGGGTGCACCTGGTAGTCATCTCTGGTTACTGGGCACGAGCTGGTCAGTGGAAATTTGTGCAGGAGACAGTGCTTGGGTGTGTTTTCAAAGGCCTGAATCACATATCCCCTCCAGCGCGTGAACCTCCACCTCTGTGTGACGTACTGCTGGTCCTGGCAAAGCTCATGGGCAAGCCATTCAAACCAATGCACAAGTGTGAGTTGTCACACTTGTCATGGAAGACCGCCTTCCTGGTGGCTGCCGTGTCTGCCAGAAGGACAGGGGAGCTCCAGGTGCTCTCGGTGGACTCCCCTTATCTGGTCTTCCACAGGGACAAGGTTGTCCTGCGCCCCCACCTGACATTTCTTCTGAAGGTGGTCTCAGAGTTCCACCATAACTCAGTGTTGGCTCTGCCAGTGTACTACCCCAGTTACACCTTGGAGGCCGAGTACAGGCTCCATACTTTGGACCTGACATGAGCTCTCTCCTATTATTAGGAGAGGACGACGGAAATTCTGGGAGAGGTTCACCAGGTGTTTGTCACCTACGCTAAAGCCGCTTATGGCAGACCTGCAGCAAAGTGGACGATCACAAGATAGATCACATCATGCGTTAGTCTGTGCTGCAAGTTGGTGGGCAAGGAACCTCCCACAGGGATAAGAGCTCATTCTACCTGCCATACTGCTGCATCGGTGGCTGCTTCCAGGGACATCCCCGTACAGGAAATCTGTCTGGCTTCTACTTGGAAGACAGCAAACACCTTCATTACCCATTACCACATTGACCTTGAGTCATGCCGGGATGCTGATTTTGGGGCCTCAGTTTTCCATCTCTGTTTCCCAAGTAGGGGATGTGTGCCTTGCCTCCCTCTTCCCAGAGAACTACTAGGAGTCTGCCAAGAAGTGTGGATGAACAACATATCCACAATCCTAGAAAAACAGGTTGCTCACCTGTAATAGTAGTTCTAGGGGTAGTATATGTTCTTCCTCACGGACCCACCCAACCTCCCCTGCTGTGGGTGCACAAACCTGGCTTCCAGCGGGCTGAGATCTGGTGTCATGGAGCGGAGCCGAGGGTTATACCACCCGGGTGGGTGGGAGGAGCCAGCTTGAAGACTTCTCAGCTGATTTTAAAGGGAAAGGGACACTGCCAAGAAGTGTGGATGAATATATATATACCACAACTAGAACTATTGTTACAGGTGAGTAACCTATTGGGGAGAAGCACTCGCTTTCTACCTGTACTGGTAAATTTTGCAGCCAGCATAATAGGGGCTGCAACTGTGCTGCATCATAGTGTAACTCCAAATTTGGCAATGCCAAACCTCCATGTGTCTTCAAGTGGCATATTTGACTCCATGGGGTTTACCTTGCCAGATAACAGGAGAACATTATACATCAAGTCACCCAGTTTCTATTTGAGATCAGGACTGACAAGGCTTGAAAGACAGGCATTTTTAAGGTGGTCACTCTTCAAGGTCAGCAGTAACATGGACTACCAATCAAAATCTGCTTGCAGTTGCACTTTTTGAGGGCCAAAATTAGCCTCAGATAATTGAGAGCTGGTCCCAATAAGTTTTAACTCCCAAGTATTTCATGTTGGGTAAGTCCCAATGACAAGGGAACAGTGCTATCAGTTCAGGGGATGGAGCAAAGGTGACCGCCAACACCTCTGTCCTTTTTTTTTTTTATTCTGTTTACGTTCCCTTGATCCACTGCCTCCATTATCCCTCAGGTTCCCCAAAGTGCCTAGCTCTGCCTGTCCCTGGTCTCCTACAGCAACCTACCTCCATGTATCACCGGCTTCAGACACATGCACATCCCCGGGTGGGGAAGGTCCCTCCGCCTACCTGGACAAACTCTTTATTAGGCGGTTGCTGAGAGTTCTTGGGTCAGTCCGTGTTCGGTCCATCGAGGCTTTTATCAGCATGATCAGTTGGCTTTTTTCCCCATTGTTCCTACCATGCCCAGAGATGCTAGCACACACTGGGTCCAAGGAGCTTGTGCATACAGTTGTGTGCTGCTGCTCCGAATCCCAGCCTGTGTCTCTCCCTCCCACAGCACCCTCAACTGCGCTGCCACCTGTAGTCACCCATATGGTAGTATTGCAGTGAGGATAGTGACCCACCCACCATGGAGAGGAGAGCGTTCTCTGGGACGCTAGATCTTCCTCCCCCCGTCCAGCCCTTGATGACCCAAACGTGTTCCCAAACTCTGGTCAGCGGTGTTGCAAGCAGTAGTGGTACTGCTGCACCAACGGGCTGGCCCCACCTCTATCTTTTGTCACTCCATTTATAACCTGACAAAGATCCAAAGTGGCCTTATAGAGACCAGAGTGCAGGGAGGTTCATCGCCGGGACAGATAGATAATAAAGCAGGACATCATCCCCATAGAAGACTATTCTGTGTTCTGTCCTCTTTCACTTCTGTAACTTGAGCTATCTGGGTGTTGCCAAATCACCTGTGCCAGCAGCTTAATGTGCAGTGCTAAAGCAGAGGTTAAAGCAGGCACCCCTGTCAGTTGCCACTAGAAAGACTGAAGAAGGACAAGAGCTAGTAATTGGCTCAAACCTGAGCCCTCGGGATGTCCTGGATTGCAGACATGAGTTCCAGAAAGGGGGAGGGACCAAATATAGATAGCAAGGCACAACGAAAGGCCCAAGAAACATGATCAGATGCTTTCTTTGCATCTCGGCTGATGGTGAGGAGGGTAGCACCTGTTCAGGAGGCATGGTGGAGGAATGACAGTGACCATCTGATACTATATAGCATCTGGCACATTCTAACAAAATCACTTTGATCTGGATGGATAATTTGGGGCAGAAGTACTTCAGGCTGGTGTGCAATAATCAACATAAACAATTTATTGTTGGTGTTTAACATCAATATAGGGCACAAGGACTCAGAGGTCTGGTGGTTTACCCAGCTTCGGGATTACAGACGTAACTGCATACTGCCAAGAGTCCGGAGCGGACTCTCTCTTCACCAGTCCATTAAATAATCTGAGCAATTGGAAGGGCAATTCTGGAGAGAATGTTCGGAGAAATTCTGCCTGGAATCCATCTGGACATGGGCATTTATCATGTTTCATTTCATGGAGGGCTGTTCCCAGTTCCTCACCTGTGATGGGTTCCAGTAGAGAATTCGCTGAGTAATCAGAGAGCATGGGGAGGGCCAGGGGAGCTAGAAAATCCATCAGGGCCTCCACAGAACCCGCAACTTCAGCTACATATAAATGAGCATAATACGTGCTGAAAGCATTTATGATTGCTCCTATGTCCCGAGTCTGGCCACTGGTAATGGGGTGCTTTATCTTAGGAATAAATGCACAGGTTCTGTAGCCTCTACCCTGTGGTCCATAAGGCAGGTGGCCAGTGGGCCCTCAACGTAGTATTGCTGCCACAAATATCTCAGTGTCTTCTCAGTTTGCGCTAGCACTAAATCATCCAGCCTTTTTTTTTTTTTTTTAACTTTTTCGAACTGCTCCAGGTCAGCTAGAGTACCCTGTTTGTGCTGCTGCTAGAAACTGAAAGTGCAGAGCAGATTCTCATAGTGAGCTGTGCAGCTGTCCTTTCCTTCTGTTTTCAAGCAGCATAGCTAATTATATCACCTCATAGCTTAACAGTGTCCCAAAGGACTGACGGGGAACCCTCAGGGGCATCATTTTATGGAATGGCATCAGCAATCTGCTGTTGTACATGCTCTTAAAAATTGCTGATCCTTCAGATAGAAGGTATCAAACTGCCAACTGGTCATTTGACAGAACAGCCCCAGATCCTAAGCCATGATAATTAGGGCATTAGCCATGAAGGAAATTGGACCTCTCTCACATGAATGGACCTGATGGATCTCCTCACCTGGAGCAGAAATATAGTCTATTCAACCAGAAGTTTGATGGGACGGGAAAAGTGGGTGTAATCAAGAGAGTGCAGGTATGTCCCTCTTTAGAAGTCCTTCTAGCCAAACGTCTGCATTTGCTTTTTGAAATATTTATGGACTGCCACTACTGGTTCAACCAGAGTGGCTGTAATGTCTTTTTGGTAACCCATCAACAAATTAAAGTCCCCTGTTAAAAGCAGAAGATCCCTCTGATTTTCCAGGACCATATCAGCCTCTGTGTTACGAATGGGGTATCTGAGCTGAGGGGAGGTATTAGGTGGCCACAGTGAGCAAGAGCCCTCTGTCTCCCCCGGATCAGAACACAGCATCCCTGCTTGTCTTTTACTACCTCATGGTCTGTAAAAGTGAGATCTCTAGCAGTTAAAATTGCTACCCATTACGCTTGCCTCCCCTATAAACCAAACATAGCCAGTTTTAACCAGTTTTGCATGTTTGGCTTGTGTAAGATGAGTCTCCTGCATTCACAGGACACCTGCAGGCCTCTCCTTCTTGGAGCCCAATGTATGGTGGGCACACTTTATTTCCAGCTACAGATTGGGCCCAAGTTGTAAAGCAATGCAGAAGAATGTATCCAAAAAAGTACCAGGTTGGAGCCCTCTATGCCTTCTGTGAGAACATAAAGGCGGATGTTCTTCTGCCAAGCCTGGCTTTTGGCAACCTCCTGTGTCCTGTATTTTGGCCTGCATGGTGGCAGGGTGAAGAACCAGATTCTAACGTCGCTCCACAGGCTCATTGGTAGCCATTATTTCAGCATCAGCAGCGTCAGCTTGAATAATTAATGTTTTTATGTCTTTCCCAACCTCATCCAGTTTACTGGTGTCTGTGACATGAAACTTGCAGAGCTCTCACAGGATTAAGTCCAGTTACTGGCCCTTCTTAGGTGTGCGCATCAACGAGCTACAGTCAGTCCCCAGGGAGGCCACCAAGCCAGAGGCCCGGGATGTGTTCAGGTTATCTGGGTCAGGTTGACATCCACGGCTATCCACATTCACTTGAGCAGTTCGCTGCCTCTTCGACCGCAGCTTGGTAAGTATACAACTCCCTATGCCTTTTTTGAGAAATTGAATGTAAATAGACTCTGAGGGGAGAGTTTCTAGTAATTCTAGGCGACTTAGCTTAGTGCTTACACTGCCATTAGCGCTTCGACATCACTAGAAGTTGCCTAGGTGGTGCACTTGCAGTGGGTATTGAACACACTCCCACTCCAAGGAGGTAAGCATCCTACAGGACACATCAGAATGTTCCCTGACATTTCAGCAACCCCATGTAAAAATTTCTTGGGGCGTGGATATGGTTCACTATCCACACTCTGGCAATTCCACTGGAATGATCTGATTGGCCAGATGTCTTTAAGCTAAGATCCTCCCACCACCTGGGTGGTATATTCCCCAACTCCATCCTGTGACATCATATCTTTTTTTCCACTGGAAGAACTGGTCACCTCCTTAGCTGCTGCTGCTTGGGTTAAGTGTGCCATAGGTGAACTTTGTCGTCAAAGTTTCTTCGATTTGATTACCTTATTCATTCGGTTCATTCAACTCCTTGCGTTGATCTACAATGGAACAATGGAAACTAGGGTTCAAATTCTTTGTTTGTTGTCAGCAGAAAATGTTGATCACTGATCCACACGGTACGAGCGTCTGTTGTAGGGGCAGGCAACACAGTGTGGCTGGGTGTGACCTTTGCAGCAGCATGCTTCCAGAGTCTTTCAGGGACAGGAAGCTCTGGCTCTTGCTGGGCTGACCTTTGGAACAGGTTCAAAAGGAGCACCCTTAGGGCCACAGAAGGCCTTGTCTGCGGTCGGCTTGGATCAGCAGCTTGCGACCCGTGAAGCGGAAGTGGCGGCAGCCATGATGGGCAGCTCCTTGAACTAAGCGCTGTTTCCATCTGGGGCCAGTGTCGGAGGGTCATTCACTGGATTCCGGGACATGTGTTTGGCCCTCCAGACCCTGAGGAAGAGCCCTGCTGACCACGTTGGTAAGAAACACAAGTGCTGTTGGCACCAGTCATGGGACTTGGAGAGGTCATGGTCCTCCCAGTCCCTCTACTCAGTCGACTACTCAGTGGCTATGAGTGCCCCTCGGCCAAGGGACAGGTTGAGGGCTCTTTAGTTCCCCCAGCAAGCCATTTGACTTTGACTCTGGTCCAGCACACCACTGAGATATTTCTCAAGCCTGTCGATCGGTTGTCAGATGAGGTCAAGGATTCAGTCTCACAGATGCTGGTTCTCCCGGTCCTCACCCAGGAGGATGTGGTCATGTCGGCGTTCTCGTCCAGTCCTCGGCTGGAGCTGCCTCTAGTGGTGGTAAAACCTTTCACTTCCATGCTGCCTAACCTGGGCCAGCATTTGGTATACCACGAAAAAGCAGAAGGCTTCCCTCTCCGTTGACCAGCTGGTTGACGGTCGAGATTGCGGTCGAGATCTTGATTGTGGTATTCCCTCTCCTGATCCCACTCAACCAGGAGGCACTGATTTTGACACTCCATGACCTTCCTATCCTCGGGTGAGGAGACACACCATCATAAGCTGCAACAGAGCCGGCCCGGTAGCGCTGAGGGTTGAGGTGCTGGATGCCACACTTCGTGCCACACCAGCGACCTGGGTTCGAATGAGCCCGGTCGCTCGGGGCGAGAGGGAAGGATCAGGATCAGTCCGTGATACCACTGTCCTAGTCCTGGGTGGTTGGGAACATCCATCGTGCTGTAGCGACCTCTGGGGATGTCCAGGGTACTACCAGCATCGGTGCATGTGGGGGAGCGCTTATGGACGTCGGCACACTGTGCCTGGATGTCATTGCACGTCCGCACTCCAGTGGGTGCTATAATGAAAAAACAGGCTGGATGCGACCATGCAGCTTGATGGCTGTGCTCTGTGGTGCCCAGAGGACTGATGAGGAGTCTCGTCGGGGAGGGTTTTGGGCTGTTCTGGCTGGGAGAGGCATGGGAGGGGGGCCGTCAGCAGGATGGAAAGATGGCGGTCCCGGATCATCTTGGGTGTGGTTTGAGCCACTCGGTGTCTCCAGGTGGGCAGAGCCGGTGGCTGGATGCCCCAAGCTGGTACACACCGCAGCAGGTGGTAAAAAACAGTTGTGATAAAAAATTAAAAAATAAGCTACAACAGTGCTACAGGGAGCTCCTCTGGCAACAGTGGCCCATAACAGAGCAGGGTAGGGCTCTACCCTCTGGAGCTCTGGTCACCTCCCCGACACCAGTGGCAGCCCTGCCTGTCCAGACCACACAGGTGGCCCCTTCACCTGTTTCTCCACCTCTTCAGTTGGAGCCGCCACCATTGCAGCCAACGGTGGGTGCTTCAGCCAAGAAGGCCTGCTCGGCCTCCAGCTTGGTAGGCTAGTTGTCAATGAGGATCACCTCAGGAGAGGATACCCAGGAGGTCCATGATGAAAAACAGTTGAGGGCTCTGCTTGAGGAGTCCTCAGATGACTGAGATCATGAGTCCATGGCCTCCTCTGGGACTCCCCTGCTTGACCAAGGAACTGACCATCGAGCATGAACCGGTGTCCTTTAGGGTGCTTCTCCAACTCATCTTGGAGTCTGTGTCTGTTCCACTTGAGCTAGTCCAAAAGAGGGCCAAGTATCCCCTTACATACTTTTTGGACCTGGTCAGATCCCCAGGGGTTGATTTCCCTGTGGCTGAGACCATTGTGAGACCATCCCTGGAGCTTTGGCAGCATCCAGCATCCTGCCCGACACCTTCCGCTTATATGGTCCACAAATATGCAGTCCATACAGGATTCCTCTTTGGGTTCATGTACCAACCCTTTGTGGAGGGGTTGGTCACAGATTCGGTGTTTTGGAAGTCCATACACCACCGGGACGTGAACAACCCTCCGGACAAGGAGTCCCGCAAGATTGACCATGCTGCTAAAAAGGTATATGCTGCGGTGTCCTTGGATCTCGATCAATCTAGTTATGCCTTGATGAAGTACAGCTTTGGTCACTCCCTCATGGGGGTATTCACTGCAGTCTTCCCTTACCTCCCTACTGATCTGCATGTAGCATTGACTGTTATCAGAGACCAGGGTCAGTTGCTGGCTAAACACCAGCCTCAGACAGCTTTGGACATGGGTGACTCGTGCACATGTGCCATGGCAGCAGCCGTCTCCATGTGTCACAGGGCCTGGCTCAATATATCTTCCTTCATGGAGGACACGCAACATAAGCTGGCCGATGTCCCTTTCTTGGGCACCGACCTCTTTGGCCCGGGGGTGGAGGGACATCTCACTAGGATGGAGAACTCCAGTGCCACTCTAGATTCTGTGGTGTCATCCCAGAAGGACCTGAAAAAGAAGCCTAAGAAGCAGGCATTTCAGCCCTTTAAGCCACAGCCTCCTTAGCAGCAACCCCAGCAGGGGCAGTACCAGGCCTGGCACCCCAAGCAGAAGTCTAGGGCCAGGCTCCTAAGAAAGGAGGGGGCAGGGGTAGTGATGCCCTTCTGGTTGCAGCAGCCAGTGCCACCACAAAAGCTGCTCAGTGACTGATTGGGGGGAGTCTTCCATCCTCCTGTCCTGTCCCTGTCTGCACTCCCCGTTGAAGGTTGGCTATGTCACTTCTTGCCATGTTGGTCTGCTATCACAACAGACAAGTGGATGTTGGACGTAGTGGGCAGAGAGTCATCTCTGGGCTTCAAGGCTGTCCTGCTTTACTGCCTCCACGTGCCTTGGGAGTCTAGGGTGTCACAGGACATGCTTTAGAAACATAGAAGTTGACGGCAGATAAGGACCGCAAGGCCCATCCAGTCCACCCACTTCTTTTTCTACCTTATGAATGTGCCATCAGCCTTTGCTCTGTCAATGGCCTATCTATTCATATTCATCTGTATTGCTCCCTTATGCCTATCCCGTGCCTGTTTGAAGCCCTGCACTGTATTCATATCCACCACTTCCTGAGGTAGGCCATTCCATGCATCCACCGCCCTTTCTACGAAAAAGAACTTCCTCACATTACCCCTTAATCGGCCTCCCTCTAATCTCATGCTGTGTCCTCTTGTCCAGCTATTTTTCTTATATTGAAACATGTTACCTAGTCGTGATATGTTGTCTTCCATATTTTTTTCTGTATTCTACTGTATTTGACATGGAACCTTTGTAAAAGAGCCTTGGCTCAAAGGTATTTGTAAACCTAGACTTAATAAATAAAATAAATAAATGTTAGACTCTTTCACCTTGTTAATGCCCTTAAGGTGTTTGAATGTTTAAATCATATCACCTCTCTCCCTCCTTTGCTCTAAGGTATACATATTGACCTCCGTTAATCTGTCCTCATATGTTTTCTGATGCAGTCTCTGCACCATTTTGGTTTCCCTTGCCTGGACTGCCTCAGTTTGGTTAATGTCTTTGTGAAGGTGTGGCCTACAGTACTCCACATGGGGCCTAACTAGTGTCTTGTAAAGAGGGATTATTACCTCCCTCTTAAGACTTGTGATACCCCTACTAATACACCCCCAACATCCCCCTAGCCTTACCTTCTACTTTAGTGGTCTGCTTGGATGATTTCATGTAATCTGTGATGATGATACCCAAGTCTCTTTCATCCCTTGTGACTGCCAGCAACTCTCCTCCCAACCTATAGGTGGCTTTAGGGTTTCTCTACCCTATTTGCATGATCTTGTGCTTCTTTGCGTTAAAGCCCAGTTGCCACTCTTCCGACCATTTTGCCAGTTTATCCAGATCTCTTCTCATTCTGCCCACCCCATCTGCATCATCTACTCTGATGCAGATCCTGGTGTCATCGGCAAACAGACAAACCTTACCCTCCAGTCCATCTGCATTGTCACTGATGAAGATATTGAAGAGTACTGGCCCCAGGACTGATCCCTGAGGTACCCCACTTGTGACTTGCATCTCTTCTGACTGTATGCTGTTTACCACCACTCTCTTTTTTCTGTGCGTCAACCAGTTTGCCACCCAGTTGACCAACTTCTGAACCACCCCGAGCCTACCCAGCTTATTAATCAATCTTCTATGTGGAACAGTATCGAACGCTTTTGCTGAAGTCAAGGTAGGTGACATCAGCTGCTCCCCCTTGGTCCACCACTCTGGTTACCTAGTCATAGAAATCTATGAGATTAGTTTGACAGGACCTTCCTGTTGTAAACCCATTCTGTTTTGGATCCTGTGCTCCTATGGATTCCAGGTGTTGTACTATCCTTTCCTTAAGGAGTGCCTTTATAATCTTGCCCACTACTGAGGTAAGACTGACTGGTCTGTAGTTCCCTGCCTCCTCCCTGCCACCACTCTTGTGGAGTGGGATCACGTGAGCCCTTCTCCAGTCTTCTGGGTACTCTTCTGTGCTCAGAGACTCACTAAACAGTTCTTTTTTTTTTTTTTTGACCTTGTGTTTATACTCCTTATTTACCTCCTCCCACCACTCTCTCCGACATCCTCTGTGGACCCCCCAGACCCTGTCATGATCTGCCCCTTGAGCACCTTGTCCACACCCCCCCAGAGTCCCCGGCATACCCCCCGCAGGTGTGGTGGAGAGGCATCCTGGCGCCACGCTCTCCAAACCAGCACTCTGTATATGTGTACGTGGATCCGGCACAGCAGAGTCTGCCTGATGAGCCCCGGAGATGTCCAATAGAGGCGTCTTCGCCTAGGAGGGAGTGAGGTGGGTTTTTTTTGGTTCCTTCCCCCCTGATGTTGGCGGGCAGTGAGGGGCTATGAGCTAGAGAAACGCTGAGGCATTGCCTCTGCTCCGCCCCTCTGTCGACCATCGCCCAGTCTCCTTGCTGCTGCTCCACCCACTCGCCATCCACCCGGCTCCCCAGGTGGCGGCATTGCAGCAGTGAGCCTGCAGTCCCCTCGAGAAGGGGAGAGCTGTCATCCGCGCCTATCCTTCTTTGCCCCGGTTAACCCCTGACGCACCTGTGCTTGTTTCCAAACCCGGTCGCCAAGTGCAGCAGGCATGATGTCCAGTGCCTCAACCCTCAGCCATCGGGGCGGCACTAGACAGTTCTGATAATGGCTCTGCTAGTTCCACCCTTAGCTCCTTTAGTACCCTGGGATGTATGCCATCAGGTCCTATTGCCTTGTCCACCCCGAGCTTATCGAGCTCTTGTAGGACCCTTTCTTTTGTGAAGGGACTAGTGCACACCTCCCTCCACCCTGTGTTCATGGTGCTGAGTTCTGGGCCCTGCCTTACCTTCTCCTCAGTAAATACCGAGCAGAAGTATCTATTTAAGATGGATGCTTTTACATGGTCCTCCTCCTCATACACCACCTTATCCCCTTTGATCTTAGCAATACCCCCTCTGGACTTTGTCCTTTCACTAATGTATCTATAGAAAGTCTTGTCACCTTCTTTTACTGTTCGTGCTAGTGTTTCCTCGGTTTGGGCCTTGACCTTCTACCTGGAGATCTGTGATCCTTTCCCTATTAGTTAGTACTTGATCTAGGATAGCACTGTCTCTTGTGGGTTGTTGTACCAGTTGTTTGAGGCCCTTCCCTGCAGGGAATCCACTATGTGTCTAGTTCTGGCAGATGTTCCTGCTGGTATTGACCAATCTGTATGTGGCATGTTGAAGTCTCCCATTATCAGAACCTCCCCTTTAGTTGTCATGTTTTTTATATCTTCTAACAGTAATGTTTCTATGTCTTCCCCTTGGTCTGGAGGCCTGTAGACAGCCCCAATTCGTATGGCTGTCCCATTTCCTGTTTCCAGGGTGACCCGCAGTTCTTCTGGCTCCTTATGTGTATTCTGAATTTCTGTAGCTTTGATATTTTCATTGACATAAAGGGCCACTCCACCCCCCTTTTGCACCTCGGTCTCTTCTGAACAGTACATAGCCGGGTACTGAAGTCTCCCAAGTGTGGTTACTGGTGAACCATGTCTCACTAATGGCTACTGTGTCCAGTTTAGCCTCTGTCATTATTGGCTTCAGGTCTGGGATCTTATTTCCCAGACTGTGAGCATTTGTGTACATGATTTTCCATTGGACAGATTTCGGTGTGTTACTTGTTGGGTGAGGTCTGGCGTTTCCCTGTGTGTCGTATGGGGAGCCGGACCTTTTTCCTTACCTGGTGATGCAAATGAACTACAAACATGCTGAACTCCTGTTTGATCACTAGCTGAGGGGGGAGGGGTGTTCTTCACATTAGACGTATCTGGTGCTGCACCCCTCTCCCCATTTGCTAGTTTAAATATTCTGCAAAGACGTCAAACTTCTGCCCCAATGCACTGTCTCCCTCCTTAGTTAGATGCTGTCCATTGAATTTAAAGAACTTTCGCTCCCAAAACTGTTGCCAGTTACCTACAAATTTATGTCCTGTTTCCTGACACCAGCCCTTGAGCCACATGTTTAGCTCCACTATCTCCCCTTCCCTGACCTTCCGTCCATCTGCCCCCCTCTCCCAGACTGGTAGGATCTCAGAGAAGGAGATGACGGATGAAATGGATGATAGTTTGTCACCCAGCCTGGTCAGGTGTTCCTTGGTCTTCACAACTGACCGGCTGGTGAGATAGTTAGTTAATCCCTATGTGTACCAGGACGTCGATATTTTCTCTTGCTTCCTGTACAGTTTTAGCAATGCCGTCAGTACTTCTCCACGCTGATGTACCTGGGGGACATCTGACCATTACTTCTGGCAGGAGATGGGTATCAACACCCCGAATCATGGAGTTTCCTATGATCAGAAGTGTTTTGGATTTCCTTTTTGCTTTTTTTGTTTTGGTTCCTGTTTTGGGTGAGTTTTGTTGTGCTAGCTCCTGTGCTGCAGTGTTCTCTGCCCCTTTGTTTGATTTCGGAGATACGGGCAGATACCTGTAGTTTTTATATGGTTTGTGGAGGTGATATGTTGGAGAGCACCAAGTGATGGGGCACCCGATTTGCCCCTACTAACCACCTGCAAACCTCACAGACCAACTACGTTCTGTGGTTGACATGCTTCTGTTGGATATTGGGGAAATGGCGGGTGGTTCTTATAATATATTTCCTCCTGAATGTGTGATTTGAGGCACAGGATCTCTACCCGTGCTGCCTGGAGCTGAGCCCTTAGATATCCAATGGCCCAGCATATAGGACAGTGTCCTAAATCCTGTATAACTGCCCTTTTGAAAAGTGTCCCGCAGTACCTGTAGTTAATAATATCCATTCCAGATAAGTTGCTGGATTTATAACTTGGTCAGAGTAATTAGGAGGAGGAAAATGAAAGCAAAAGTTTGATTTTGTGTTTTTCTTGTTTTTGTATAACTTGTTATAACAAGTTAAATTACTTGTGCCCCTGTGAATGAGGTCACTGTGTGGATACCCCTCTGATCTGCCCCTTCCTGCTTTGCTACAGGAAATGTTGCGACTGTACTACCCTATAAAAGGAATGTAGCGTGGGGTGGTTGGGGATGGGGTGGGTGGCTCGGCTCTTCCCCTGCCAAAAAGGACCCTTCAGTAGGGCATTGCACAGCTCCTTCCAAAAGGAGCAATAGCCCATGTCCTGGATGCCCTGGACAGTCAGGGTTATGTGTCCAGGCACTTCCTCGCCCTGAAACAAATGAGGGGCTGGCACCCCCCTTTTGGAGCATCATGACCTTAACCAGTTCATGCAGAAATGCAGATTCTGGATGGTCACTCTAAAACAGATCATTCCGTCGCTGGAGCAGAACATGTGGTTCCGCTTCCTAGACCTCCAAGATGTGTTTTTCACATCCCTGTCCATCAGTCCCAGCACTGGTACCTCTTGTTCCATGCGGAAGGAGTTCTGTACCAGTGTAGGTCATGCCCTTTAGTGTCTCCTCAGCCCCCAAGGTTTTCTTTAAGTGCATAGCATTGGTGGCAGCTCACCTGTGGCACCTTGGGGTCAAAGTGTACCTTTACTTGAATGACTGTTTTTTAGCTGGTCCATCCTGGGAGGCCGTGGAGAGGTCCAGAGATCTGAAACTCCAGACTTGTTGAGACTTGGGCCAATTGGTCAACCCGGAAAAGTCCAAATTGGTACTGGTACAGGTTATCAGGTTCATCAGGGCAGAACACAACTCCCTGCAGGCCAAGGTCCACCTCCCTGCAGACTAGGTACTGGATCTTACCTCTTTTGCCTGATAATTTCCAGTTGGGCTCTTGCACCCTATCCGGGATTTCCTGAGGCTGCCGAAGTATATGATGTCCTGCACCAGCATGGTCCTTTGGCCCCACTGGCATATGCGTTACCTCCACTGGGAGTTGGCCTGTCAGTAGTCCCAGTGCCTAGGGCACTTAAACGAACCTGTCACAGTGACCCAGCCTGTGTGAGATGCCATCCAGTGGTGGTTGATCCCGGAACATCTGGAAGAAGGAATCCCATTTTTCTGCCAGAATCGACTGTCGCGCTCACGATGGACACGTCTCTGGTGGGGTGGGAAGCACGCCTGCAGGAACATGGAATCCACAGATTCTGGTCTTCCAGGGAGTCCCATCATTACATAAACCTGCTGCAGCTCCATGCAGCTGATGGCATTTGCTCCTCTAGTCAGGGGTCAGGTCATGCAAGTCCAGATGGATAACACTGTGACCATGTTTTACCTGAACAGGCAGAGCTGAACTCGCTCCCTTTGTTTATGTCATGAGGCCCCTCACACCTGGACCCTTGTGTACAGCCTAGGTGCAGATCTGTTGGTGACTCTTGTCGCAGGAGAGAACAATAGGCTGGCGGATGCTCTTAGCCAGGTAGGAGAGGCGTTGCAGGAGTGGTCCCTGAATTAGGAGGTGGTGAACTACCTGTTCATCTAGTGGGGCACTCCTCTGGTGGATATGTTTGCCTCCTGGGAAAACACCAAACTGAGGCTATTTTGTGCCTGCCCCTCACAGTCTGGGACACTGCTGGGGGATGCTTAGCCCTGGACCACAGGCCTCATGTATGCCTTCCTTCCCTTTCCCTTAATCCACAAGGTCATGGTCAAGGCCAGAAAGGAAAAGGCATGGATGATCCTGTTCGCTTCAGACTGGTCAAGACAGTTCTGATACCCAGATCTCTTCAGCCTCAGCAGCAGACCTCTGTGGAGATTGCCTCTCCACCCGGATCTGCTGGCCAGACTTCAGGGGATAGTCCTACACCTGGACCTGCCATCCCTGCACCTCATGGCCTGGTTCTTGAGCGGCTAGTGTTCTAGGCCTTGGGTCTCTTGGATGATGTACTCCACTTTGTGGAGGCCTGCCAAAATCGTAAAAGTGTTGTTAATATGTGTTGTTACTCTGTACCTCCCCTTTTACCCTCCTCTCGGGTTGCCCCTGGAAAAGGGACATTCTGTCTCAGTGGGCTTACCCGGTTACCAAAATTCAAATAAATAGATAAAAAAGGATTCAACTCACAGATGCTATGTCTTTAAGAGAAAGAGATTTTCCATTTAGTGTCAGGGTAAAGAGATTGATCCTCTTGTCTTCCCTGCAGCTAGCATCCCAGACTACCACTGGTCCCTTTCCCAGTTGGAACAGCAGGCAACAACCGTTAAGGTGCACCTGGCAGCCTTCTCTGCTTACCGGGTGCAGGCAGTGGCCCTGGAGAAGATGGTTGAGTGCTTTTTCAAGGGGCTGAACCACTTGTCCCCTCCAGTATGTGAACCACCTCTACCGTGGAACCAACTGCTTGTCTTGGCGTGCTCATGGGCAAGCCTTTCAAGCCAGTGTACTGATGTGAGATGTCACACCTGTTGTGGAAGATGGCCTTCCTGGTGGCCATCATGTCTGCCAGAAGGATTGCAGAACTCCAGGTAGTATCAGTAGTGTCTCCTTACCTGGTCTTTCACAGGGACAAAGTCCTTTGCCCCAACCCGAAATTCCTCCCGAAGGTGGTATCAGAATTTCACCTTAACTAGGTGATTAACTTACTGGTATACTTTACCAACCCTTCTTCAAAGGCCAACCACAAGCTCCATACCCTGGACCTACAGAGGGCACTCTCTTATTATGTTGTGTACATGGCTGGAGTTCAGGGGCATGCTTGCCAGCTGTTTTGTCATGCTGAAGCCGCACCTGGCAGACTGATAGCAAAGCAGATGACTAGTAGGTAGATCACATCCTGCATTGACCTTTGCTGTAGGTTGACTGGTAGGGATCCTCCCTCAGGGCTTAGGACTCATTCAACCAGACATACCACTGCCGCAGTGGCTGCTTCCAGGGATGTTAGCAAGGATGAGATTTGATATTCATTATACATATAAGTCAATACCATATAGGAGGATTTTCCTGAAAGTACTGTAAGGGAGTATGTAGTGATATGTTATCGACTTTGCATCTGTTATTGGATTGTAAAGCTCTATCTGAATTAAGAGAAAAATGGTTATCTAGCTTACTTAGGAGGCCCATACAATATGAGAGCAAAGAGGCTCAACTGTGGTATTTATTACGAAATAAGAATAATATGATCCTAATTGTAATAATTTATCTTGGAGCCTGGAATGCACCAAATATAGAATAAAGTATGGGGTGTTCTGTGTAATGAGAAGTTTACACACACCCTCGGGGTTTATGAATAGCATCTAACCCCAAGGGTGTGTGTAAACTTCGAGTTTACACACAACACCCCATATTTTATTTTATGTAATTGCTGGGTCTTCCTTTTTGGCCACAACAGTTATATAAAATAAAAATAGAACAGGCATCCCTGACGACTGTGTAGCCGTGATCTGCTTTGGTTTGAGTGCATGGTCCACGGACGTTTTTATTCATTTATTTAAATGTTTTCTGTTTTTTTTCCCTGCTTGCAGAGGCAGTTAGTGGCCAGCGGTCCAGGATGAAGTGTTGCGGTGGGCGCATGTGCAGAGTGAGGAAAACTGTGTGCGTATTTGCTGTAATAAACATTCTCTTATTACAGCAAATTATACAATGGCTCAAAAAATACTGGTTCCTGATTGGCTGTCTGGCACGATTTACGCATTGTAAATCCTGCTATCACCCAATGGTACAAAGTGCCAGCCAGCCACATCTGGAAGCCCCACTTTGTAAAACCCATGCGAGCCCCGAAAAAGAACGTGGAAAACTGCCATATTCAGTTCCCAGCTAAAACGTGCTGCAGCGTGAGTTTCAAACGAAGTTCACACAACAATCCCCAAACCCATTTTTAAGAAATGAGTATCCCCCCTGCAAAAAAAAAATAAAGTCTGGCAATGGTCTCCTCTCTTTTCAACACACTGACTCTGTCCCCATTTCTCCTAAAATTGTTAGCAGCCGACTCCACTGACCCTTGCTAAATCCACCTTCCATTGTGGTCGCTGATGCTCCTCTAACAGACCCTCCATCCTCCCTTGCTTACAGTGCCGCTATCTCCCCGATCCCAATACAACTCACTAGAGCTCGCCAATTTCCCATACCGTTATCAGAACTATAAATCATTAAAAAATTCCGACAATACTGCTGCTCACTCGCTGAACACTGTCTCTCATCTCTCTTCTACCAGGCATGTTGCAGTGCTCCCATCACATAATGGTAATTCCCTCCTGGCTTCTTTGCAGTGACCAGTGCATCCCCGGTCCCTCCAGTATTTTGCCTATAAAAAAAATACATCAAGTAGCACATATGCGTTTCTGCTCGCTGCAAATCTGAACCCGGAAGCAGCCCTCTGATGGATGGCAGTTCCTTAGCGCTCACACCATGCTCTCAGAGCAGTCAGCAGAAACCGTGACAGTCACAGGCAGTGCCGCTTCCTGAATCCAACAAAGACAGCAAGAGAAGATAACGTGGTAAAGGTTTTAAAAAAAATTGTTGCAGCAAACAGATGTGGAGGTAGAGATGTGTGTTTGGGGGTGGGGGGCGCTGCCATCTCCTACAAAGCATATTCACCTACCAGCAGAGAACTATTTAACATATGGAGGAAGGATATTTCAGAGAAAATCTATTAACCACACTTTAAAGTGATTTTACTTGAAAATAATCTTTAAAAGAAATCTTTAAAAAAGGGGGCCGCTGTATAATCGCAATATTCCACTCGATGGTGTGGGTGATACCAGTATTTACTGAGCTGCAAATCTGGTGACATCCAGCAGACCAGACCTGGGTTTGAATCCCACAGCTTCCACTTGCATACTGTGTGACCCTGAGCAAGTCACTTAACTTCCCTGTGCTCCCAGGTCGCACCTGTAAAAAAGCTTTCAGCTTAGCGTGTTACTTCTGGTTAACCAATTAAAAAAAAAAGCCAGCTGTGTTTTGCTCATTCGGCCTCATGCCCAAACACTACACCAGGCACAGGTAAATCCTGGCATCACCCACGCCCTCTCATGGTATATTGCTTATTATACCATGGACCTCGGACACTGACCAATGAGAACGGCAGGCTGGCACCTTTCCGCCATTGTAAATCCTCTGATAATCACCGCAAAGGGTGCCAGCCAGCCGCATCTTGTAAAAAAAGCAATCCGATGGCAAAATCGCGGGACTCCGCCTGCTATCTTGTTTCCCCGCTAAGCAGAGACTGTAAAACAGCAGCTCCGTACATCAGGGGAAGTAAACAAAAACACTGACTGCTGTTCTACTGAGTTGCTTATTTAAGCATTATACCAAACACTGTTTTTTTAAAATAATAAAAAGCAGTACTTGTATAATCGCAATAAGCCACCTGGGGATGGTTATCGGGATTTACCACGGCTAGCACGGATTTACCCACTCGGCTGCGCCTCGTGGGCAAACCACTCCAGCCATGGTAAATCCCCCGATAACCCACACCCCCTCGTGGCTTATTGCTTAAATAACACCACGGGTCTTCTTAGGAAAAAAGGAAGACCTAGTTATTATAATGTGGATTAACAATAGCTAGACGGTAAATCAGAAATTCTTGTATCATTAAAGGGAGGTATGGGTAAAAAGAGAAATTAAAATTTGAAATAATGCCAAGAATGCAGAGAGAAAATTAAAAATATATAATGCCAAGGAAATTGTCCCTTTTGTGATGCCAACAAATGTATGTTGCTATTTATTTACATAGCTCTGCTCTCTTAAAATGTTTTTACATAATTATATCTGAGGTGTGGAATTCTTTTGTTTCTACTGTAGTGTAAACGCATTTTATACTGAGTGTCCAGTGTTATGACAACTTTTTTAAGCAATAAAACTTGAATTAAAACAAGTACAATTTAAAAGCAACACTTTAATTAAAAAAAAAAGGCCGGCGGTTGAATTTCTGCTTCATGACGCCAGCGACCGGGTTCGGGAACGAGTTTGGGTCGCTGGAGGGCTCGAGCTGGGAGACAACTTGAGCGTCCCACGCACTGCTCGTGTCTCCAGGGCGGAGGGCTACGACCGTGTTGGGCTGCACTCGGTAGAGGCCAGGGGTAGGGCCACACGTTGGGTTCACTGCTGGGCGGTGCGTGACAGATGTCAGCTAATGCCTTGACATTCGGATGTCATGCACCTAGGGAAATCAGGAAATACCACTCACTGGCCGCCGGATGATGGCTCTCTGTCCCTGAATGCCTCCAGTGCCTTCCTGGGGCCTCCTTCTCTGCGGCAGCATCCCCGGGCCTTAAGTAGAGAGTGTGCTGGGGCCATCCCCTCTCCCCGGTGCCTTCCGCCTTGAAGGAGGGGACCTGCCCGGTGAAAGGGATACGCCGGGATATCCCGAGGATCGGCTTCGATTCGTGGAGTTAGAAGAGGGCTGGGTTAGGACAGTGGGGCTAGCGAGGGACTTGTGGAACCTGAAGGAGTGGGGGCCAGCGAGTACGAGGAGGGCGGAAAAAAGAATATAAAAAAAAAACAAAAACAGCTTTCTAAACAATTTGGTTCACTTCCCAACAAACGCAGTTTAAAAATAACAGATTTGAATAAAAAACGCTTTCAAAACTGGGGTTTCTCCCCAAGAACCACAGTTTAAAAGCAACAGCTAGGTTTAGACAAAAGCACATAAGCTGGGGAATGGAGCACTCACACAGCGCAATAGCTGAGTGTAGCCATCGTCCACCACCTCAGTCACATGATCAACAAGTCATGTGACTGACTCATGCTGCCTGCTTCAATATCAGCTGCAGTATTATACACCAGTCTCACAGGGGAATAAACTGCACTGCTGGAAAGTTATTCTCATCTCTCAAAATATTAAACTAAATACCTTGTTCAGTTAACTGAATGAATCATGTAACACAAACCCTAGAAAAGTGGTATGTATACTTGCAACAACGCCATTTCAAGGGGCTAAAGAGCTCCGAAACGATGAGCTTATTAATGTTTTTGTGGCATTATTTCCTTGTACACCACACTTTTCTAACATGTGTTCTATAAGTAGTATTATGAGTTTGTCTGATTCTCTGTAAGGCGCTCTGAGTCCTGGAAGGATGCTGTATAAATGCAAGCTGTTGTCAATGCCGAATGTTTGCTTGCTAGCATTGGCATTGGTAGTGTAGGAGCTACAGAGCTGCGTAATAGGAATGGCAGTGAAGTACCAAACTGAAGCCAACCCCACCACCACCTCAAGACAGACTGAGAGGCATTGGGTGTGCCTTGGTCGCCAGGCATTATGGCCATGCCATTTCACCACACCCTACTCTGCAGACACCAACAAGTGTCACGGTGTGCCTTGGGGTCTTTGGCCCTTATGTTCACCCCATTCCATCAGGAAATACGGTGAGATGGGTGCTGTATAGGAGAATGGGGTGAACTTTGGGTCCGAAAAAGTCCAAAGCACACATCGATGCCTCTCAGTGGCTGCAGGGTGTGGGTGGGGGTGGATTGGTATGAGCATTACAGCCGGCAATCCCAAGTCACACCCCTGATGCTTGTCATTCTCTACAGGTTGGGGCGTTATGATCGGAAACCCTATTGCCTCAGGAGTTCGTTGATATTTTCACTCCAAATTTTCAACATGGGTTTTTGTGACCTCCACCTCATGAACAGTGGCAATATCATTTCGTTATCCGAAAGCTGCTTTTGCACAGCGACTACACCATTTGGCACCACAGGAGCGAAAACCCATTTCGAACAGGATGTGAAAAATGACAGCTGTACTGTTCATGGGGAGGTGTAAAAAATGGCAGTGTTGAAAATCTGCAGTGAAAATATTAAAAAAACTGGTGGTCACGAGCGTGCGTAGAAACTGTGCAGTGCACACCTGTAATATAATTAGTTTGGGAATTTTTTACAGCAGATTGTCAACAGAGGCATTTTGGGACTTC
This sequence comes from Neoceratodus forsteri, assembly GCA_016271365.2. Classification (NCBI taxonomy): domain Eukaryota; kingdom Metazoa; phylum Chordata; order Ceratodontiformes; family Ceratodontidae; genus Neoceratodus; species Neoceratodus forsteri. The sequence continues at coordinate 738,971,216 of CM028136.1, forward strand.
CGCTCATGAACAGTGTCACTGTGATTTTCTTAATCTGTCCCGAACAGTGATTTCCCACAGCGACCACGCATTTCGCGCTGCAAGTGCGAAAACACATTTCAGCCATGGTGTGAAAAATTACAGCTGTACTGTTCATAAGGAAGTGTGGAAAAATGCCAGTGGTGAAAATCTGGACTGAAAATATTACAAATTCATGAACTTACGAGGGTGCGTGGAAACTGCGCAATGCTCGCTTGTAACACAGTCATTTTATGGACTTTTGTCACCAAATTTTTAACATAGCCATTTTAAGACCTCTGCTTATGAACAATGTCACTGTGATTTTCTTAATCTGTCCCAAAGATTGATTTTGCACACCGACTATGCCATTGTGCGCTACATGCGCGGAAACACATTTTGGGTGAGATGTGAAAAATGACAGCTGTACTGCACATAAGGAGGTGTGGTAAAATGGCAATGTTGAAAATCTGGAGTGAAAATATTAAAATTTGCAAACTTACGAGTGTGCTTAGGAACTGCTCAATGCTGTCGCCAGAATCAGTCATTTTTGGATTCTTCCACTTTGCCCATACAGGTATTTTTGGGGTCACCATGAAGTGTGACACTGTCGCCTTAATGTCCCGAAAGGTGGTTCCGCTTAGTGACTGCAAAATCACCTTCCGGGGCTGATTAACGCCATGACAGTGGCAGAATTCATGAGGAGGGGTCCCAAAAACCTCATGTTGAAAATTTGGTGCCAAAATTCAAAAAAATGCCTGAGATATGCATCAAAGTTGAAAAAAACCTATATTCCATTATACAGCTTACCGGCATTTCTTCAGTTCGTGGCCGGCTTTAAAGAGTGCAGACGTGTTCCCAGTTCACTGAAGATCATCTCGATGGTCTCCGGAGGTAAGTATGGGGTGAGGTGGGGGTGTTGGGAGGTGGATACGCAGAGGGTGGGAGCGGTTGGGGGCAAGACGATCAACGAGGGACCGCTTTTTTTTCAGGTGTGTTTTTTCTTTTTAGGAGGACGACGCTGGACTTGTGCCACGCTGGTAGGCCTCAGCGTGGCAGCTGGAAGATTTTTGGGGAGTATGGAGCCGACGGGATTGGGCACCCCTGTCGGCCATAGCAGACGCAGCTACGCGGTGGTGGCTCCCAGCGTGGCAACTGAAGCTGTTTCTTTTGGAGGGGTGTTTAATTGAGCTGACAGGGGATTGGGCACCAATGAAGAAAAAAAAAAGAAAAGAAAGGAAGAGAAAGCAGAGACGTATACAAGCAGGATTGCCGGCAATATGCTAATCAACACTAGCTTATCGCTGCTCACTGAAGCGGAACTCTCCCTTTCAACTGTACGGCACTGCATTTTCAACTGCTGTCATAGACAGCTGCAGCATTCATTGGTGAACTGTGGCCGCGCCTGCAAACACACTGACTGAATTGGAAGACAGGGTGCCACACCTACAAAAACTCGGATGATGGCACTATGTTTCTTGCACATGTGTGCAAGCAACATAAAAAAGGCCTATCCTAGTTATGAGGCTACTTGCTGTTTGTTGTTTCTTTTATTAAGAATAAATATTTCCCACTCCCACCGCCCTACCTTGCACATGCCCACCATCCATGTAGTTTAGTTTAGTAGTATGAGTTTTGTAGAAAAATGCAGTGTTTAGCCTCCGTGCAGCTGCTTCCTGACTGCTGCTTTCAACAGCAGCTTCTCTTTACAACCACTAAAGCACAGTTGTCGGACACAGTGGCACTTTATCTTTAGTGGATGTAATGGTAAACCACTATTAAGCGCACTGGTCAGGAAACAGCTGCGTGGAGGAAGGACATTATGGTTTTTATACAACGGTAAAAGAACTGAGGTTGCTGGGCTCTTCAGAGGGTGGGCATTTGCCCAGCTGAGTGGTTGAGTGGGGAATTTGTTGTTATTAGAAATGGTATTTCCGCTTTGTTGACATGCTCTCCATGCCAGTGATACCACTGTGGGCTGGTATGAAGCTGTGGCAGCACCTGGAAATGTGCCAAAAGCCTCCAGGGTAGCTGGGTAGGTTAGCACACGTTGTTGCTTTCCCCTGGTGTTACTTGTAGTGCTACATAGAGTAGTGTCTTACAGTGGTGGTGGTGGTGGGGGGGGAGTGAGGAGTCATATGCAGGTAAGTACTGCTGGAGCTCAGAAGTTGCCACATTCTGGACGGATTGAAGGCAGCAGTGAGGGAGATGACAAGTGATATAAAACAGTAATTCGGATATGGGGAGAAGGTACAGTTCACCAAAGATTGACATTTCATCTCATCGGTCTGTCCTAAGAATAATGGTATCCAGGGTTCCCCACTGTCTGAAAATATAGGGCAGTGGAAGTGGTGATCATGTCAAAAGGTGTGTTATTTTTTTGGACGTGCTGTATGTCCTGTACATGTGCGTAAGTGGATTTTAAGTAACATATAGTGAGCTGGTATCAAAACAGAGGTAGTAGTGCAATAAAGGATGGCAATAAAAGACAATTTTGGAGGATTTTATAAAAAAAAAAAAGGAAAAAAGTAATGGATAAAAAATATAGGGTGGTGGCAAACAGTATTGAGTAGTGATAAAAAAAAAAAAAAAAAAATTAATAGTGTGGTGGCCCACCGTGCTAAAACAATGAATGGGGAACACTGGTATCATGATTTTTAACATTAAGCCGATGGTATTAAGAGAGAAAGTCATTCTTTCTTAATGGGAAAAACAACCATCCATATATTACAGTTAAAGGGGAACAGTCAGCACTAAGAGCCCCACACCCAAGTATGGGGCTGGTCTCAATTTGGACTTTGTGTGTAAAAACAAGGTTTTACTTACTGTTTACTGCAGTGTAATAGATTGTATCAGACTGATTCTGCTGTCTTTCAAGTTGAAATTTTCTGTAACTATAAATCCCAGACCCCATTGCAACTGACATCAGAGCATGACTGCAGCAGTGGGAGATTTAATAGCCTGAAGTGCTTGTTAGAGCTTTTATAAGCTCCGATAAGATGTTTTCCGGTCCTGTTGGCCCAGCCATAGGAGTTGCTGGTCTGCCACCTACCCTTCCCAGCCGTGACACACTGCTGGGAGCAGCTGTCTTGGCCTGGCCTGCTTCTCAGTGCAGTGCACTAAGTTTGCTCCTGAACCAGGGACATCTGCATGGCAGCGCAGTGCACTGCCCCCGAGCCATTCAGGTGGCTTGCAATTTAAAAAATACAAAACATATATATATATATGCATCAAGAATACGATTCATGAGTAGAATCGTAAAAATCTCTCATCTACCAGATTCAGTTTGATTTTTAATAAATCCAGTGGTTGATGAAAAATGACAAAACACATCTGTTCCTTTTATAAACCAGTTATTTAACATGCAGTCTTTAAAGCTGGAAGCTGTACCAGGAAAAAAAACCATTCCATACCATACAGTGCAGCCAAGAAAACACATCCGTAAAGGGGGGCTAGCCAAGGTGCATAGCAACAGTTGGCACTGTCCTGCAGGAGACACAGAGTTGTGTCTGAGCTTGTACCAGCAAGAGTATTGTTGTGGAGGTGCTGCACTTGGTCTCTGGAGAGATGGAACATTGTGTGTGAGTGTGTGTGTGTGTGTGTGTGTGAGCTCGCGTGTGTGTGTGTGCGTGCCTGTGTAGCTGCTAGTCTACCCTCTTAACTGCAGAACAATATATGATCGTGGTGACTATTGTAGTAAGTGAACAGAGAGGGGAGAAAAAATTGTTGTTTGGTGTGAAGGGACAAGTGGAAAAATCCACTCCTTCCTCTGAAAAGGTCTGTTATCAGTGGTCCTTGCAGTGGCTTACAGGGGACCCATGGTATATGCCACTTGACTGGAGCAAGGAATGGTCAAAGGGAGAGCCCAAAAAGGGTTGAACAAAAGGAATCTATAAAAGTCAAATCTTAATTGTTCTGTATTCATAAATGTCACACTGTACTTTATTTAGGCAGTATCCTGCTATACAGTAATTGTGATAATCTTTCTCAGTAATTAAAATAAGTACATTCTTAATGCCTGCATTTTACTTCTCACTTCTTATGGCCTTTCTTTATATAAAAGAAGCTAAAATACAATTTTTAATTTTGTTAAAAAAATTTTTACAGCTATTTAAATATAAAAACATGGATGATTGATTCATACTAATGAGAGTGCAGTGGGACCACCCAGTAGCCCAGAGGAAGTTGTGCTTCTGTGTAGGTAACTCAAGTTTAGGAGTGGACTCGGTCACTTGCAGTTGTGCAGCCAACTGGGGGAGCGTAGCTTGCCACTCGGCAACGTGGCCCAGCTGGGGAGGGTTGGTTCTAAAGCCCGGTACTATTACAGCCTCTTGTGGTGGGCTGGGGAGCCTGCTCCTACATGAGGGGTTGGCTGCAGTTGTCTACACTATGGTGCGTGAGTCCGTTAGGAGCTGTGTGTGGCCTGAAGGATGTTGGTGGGAACTCAGAACAGGGAAAAGGCCTGCCTCAGTTAGGTTGGTTGCTAGTGCTCTCAGGTCTTGCACCCGTGGATCCCCTGGACCACCTGTGTGTTCTTTGGGGGGAACTGGCAACTCAGCCCAACTATGGGGGGCAAGCCGTGGAAGACAAAGGCTAGGGCTACTGGTCAACGGAACTTGGTGGTTGCCATCCAGACAGTGGACCAGGTAGGGCTAATTAGCTAGAGTAAATAAATTAAATAAGTATGAAGCTAAATCTCATCAATCTGATAGAATAAAAAGGCATGTTAAATTATTTCATTTTGAAAGACAGAGACACAGACATCACAGTGAAGGATGATATGGAAGACTTCTGTTTACGGGATACGTTAAGCATTGCATCAACGGACTCCTTTGTCTCAGCTGCTGAGGTAAGATAACTTTAAAAGTTTTGTGCAGAAATGTGTATGCAGTGGGTTTCTCTCTCTCTGCTGGTTTTCTCCCTCTGCTTGGCAAAATAAGTGTTCCATAATTCTAGTCATCTGAATGTTGGCAGTGGAATTGGCTGAACCAAGGGCAGAGCTATTCAGTAACTCAGTTTAGGCAGGGCTGATTCTGAAAGACTGGAAGGTAGCATAACTAGCTCTGCTTAATAAGGGTGGCGACAAGGGGCAACTGGGTAACCACACTGTTGTGGGTAAACTGATGGAGACATTATTCAGAGAGGACCTAGTAGACTACCTGGAAGGTAGTGGGCTCCAAGACAGCAAACAGCACAGGTTCATGGCTGGGAAGTCTTGTCAGATTATCCTGATAATATCCTATGACTAGGTGTCTTGGGCAGTAGATAACGGACAAACAGTAGGTCTACGCTACTTCGGCAGCAGCAAGTTATTTGACTTGTTGCCACACAAAAGGTTGCTGAAGAAACTAGAGGATCTAGGTGTAGCAAGGAACATAGATGGTTGGGAAGTTGGTTAGAGGGGAGATAACAGAGGGTGGTAGTCAATGATGTTAAATCTGGGAAACACGAAAAGTCATAAGAGGGGTGCCACAGGGTTTAGTCCTTTGTCCAGTCCTTTTCAGTATATTAATCAACGACACAGGAAAAGGAATTCAGGGCAAGATGCATCTCTTTTCACCAGTGGCACTAAGTTCTGTGGTAGGGTAGACAACAAGGAGGGATAGGGGAGTAGAGAGACCTGCAGTGGTTGAAGAGGTGGTCCAAGGTTTGGCAGTTGACATTCAGTGCCACTAAGTGCCAAGTGATGCACATAGGGCTCGAGAACCACAGAATGGATTATTGGTTGGGAGGGGTTAAGCTGGGCAATACTACCTAGGAAAGGGACATGGGAGTCATCATAAGTGACTCCCTTTAAACAATCTTACTGTAACCCCTAGATGGCGCTATCCCATGGGCTACTATCCCTGCCTGCTTGGCTAGTAACAGGTTAAGGGGCCTGGGTATTGAAACGGATGCCTCCACCCGGAGGCCAGGGTTGTTAGTGGTCAGGCTAACCTGGGCACAGCCTTCCAGGACACTAACCCCCCTCCTTCCCTTCTAGTGGGCCTGAACAATATACAATAATCACTTTCACAATGACCCATATTCACCATGCAATTTCCCACACTGTTTGCACTTACCACCAGGGCTGGTTCCTCTAGCTCGACCCTGGGAATCCCCTGTAAAACATTGTTATGCACAGCAAATAGCAACAGTACAGTACTCTTGGCACAAACTGGAACCACAGTCTGGTTAAATGCAAAAAGAGTTAGATCTGATTTATTCAGGGGAGTTGAACAAGGAAGGGGTGTAATCAGGTTGATTTGCTTAAAGGCTATATCAATCAGACAGTTATGCATGCACTTCAGAGTCCCTACACAGTCACACACTCTGGGTAACCAGGTAGGAAAAAAGGTGGGCTAGCCAGGAACATTGCCCGGGATAGGCCGGCATCGCAGCTGGTTGGGGCCCTGTGATGGAAGAAAGCAACATGCACAACACACACTATTTGTAATCTGGAGCTGAAGGGCTCAATTCGTGAAGGAAAAGACAACAAAGCAATCAGATGACAACACTTTAGATTTAGTTGTTGTTGCAGGTAGCTACCCTGATGATTACTCATGATACCCAATACAGGACACAGGCAGGACGAAATCGAGACTGCAGGTTGTTGAGCTGGAATGCCAGGAGAAGCAGGGCCCACACGAATCACCGAGGCATCATTCCTGTTCAAGGCGTTGAGCAGGGGGCTGATCCCCAGGCAGGTCTCTCGTTGATGACTTTCTCTATGTAGCGGGTATTCTGGCTGGGCCAGTGTAGCAAAGCCCAGGCCAAACGGAGATAAATACGGATTTCAGTCCATGGAGCTGGATGCAACCTCCAGCAAGCAAAACACAGTTCAGACACACAGTGGGGAACCAAATCACGACCCACTATCAGCACACAGCACATTTACATGTAAGGAAAATTCCACTGTACCAGGCAGATGGCTCCCCGGTCGCAATGCAGAGTCTCTGCACAGTCTGGGAGTTCAGAGGCGGCTGGACATCCTGACAGGCCAATCGCTTTCAGCAAATCTGCGGTCTTCTTCAGGTAGGAGCCTGGTCACAACTCAGTGGCTTAATTCGTTCTCACAACTCTGATTCAGTCCAAAATAAACTCTCTTCTTCCTCTCAGGGCAGCAAGCAACAGGCAGGCCAAAACTCAAGCCTTTCCACAGTTCTCCCGCGCAAAACTACACAGGTCTGCTGCTCGACTATCTTGAGCTGTTACTCCATCACTTCCCAACTCAGATCTGACCCAAGCTGCAAGCAACTTGGGACTTTCCCCCAGAATCCAAAAGGTTCAGTTGGCTGATCTGTCAGTCACAACAAGGGCTCCCCCTCCAGGTTCAGTTAGGCGCCAAAAACCTAGAACTACAATTCCTACAGAATTTTGTTCCCACAAGACCACTGGGGACAGGTTCCATTTTAGAGTCCCCAAAGGTACTGATTGGTCCAGTTCGGCAGTCCAGGACCAAGATGGTGGAGATGCACAGAACTGTCCATGCTGCAAAGATGGTAGGTTAGACAAACTACAATACCATCTTCGCTCTAATAGGTAATCACCAAACAGTTACATCTTCTAACAGAGTTCCCTCTGCGCTAATAGCGATGGCAGAACAGAGCGATTATCTGGCAGTCCGGGTGGGACTCGAGCATAGAAACACTCAGCCCTCCCTCCCAGATTAATTATAACTGCAATCCAGGCAGCTCTTAAAGAGACAGTACACAGGGGCCATACAGGCACTCTCTGGCAATAACGTTTAAACTGCTGAAACGCAGGACACCAGCCTGGCAGTGAGCATTTAGGCAAGCTCAAGGAAAGACTTTTCGGGAACCCCCATTTGTAGGGGGATTACATTACCAATGTAACAAAACCTGTAGTAAGGCAGCCAGGAATCTGGGGTGTAGTGGGAAGGGTTTTGATTGTAGGAGTAAAGGGGTATTACTACCACTCTGTAGCTCTTTTTAAGATAACTGCCATTTTCCTTTTGAAAAAGAACCATGTAGGTTCAAAAGCTTAAGGATTTTCTGTAAATCTCTGTTGGTCCAATAAAAGATGTCAAATCACCTTGTTTGTACCTCTTCATAGATCCCTGCTGAAGCCACACATGGAGTACTGTGCCCAATTCTGAAGTGCTCCCTTGAGGAAAGCCAAGAACAGGTGGGAAACAGTCAGCACAGAGTAACCCAAATGATTCATGACCTGCAGGACAGCTCTTATGGGGATCAGCTTAAGGCAGTAAACACATACTAACTTGGCCGTAAGGTAGAAGGTGATAGAGATCTTTTTACGTTCTTGAAAGAAATGAACAAAGTAAACTACTTGGAACTGTTCACCTGGAATAGTGAATCTAGAACACGGAGACACGAGTGGAAGCTGGTGGGAGGTCAGAAGGGAAATGAGGAAGTTCACTTGTACAGCGATTGAGTGGTTGATCTGTGGCACAGCCTGTCAGCTGAGGTGGTAGCCACCAAAACCATTAACAGCTTCATGCATATTAGGGACAGTAGTACAGGCTTAATAATGACCACATTGGTAGTGGTAAGGTAGGAAATGTGAAGTAGGGGGTTAGCGTGAGCAGCAGATCCCATATAGACACTGGGTCTTGTGGTAGGATTGGGTATTAAGGGCAGATGACTAGAACGATGGATGGTCTTTTTCTGTCTTCATTTGATGCGTTTCTGTGTCCTATGTTTCCTTTATCTTAGCTGCTGAGGTAAGATAATTTTAAAAGTTTTGTGCAAAAATGTATATTCAGTTGTGTTCCCTCCCTGCTCAGCAAATGTTTCATAATTCTAGTCTTCTGTTTTGAGAGTTCATGTAATGTCAGAATCTGCGGCAGAAGAAAATGTACTTCAGTCTGTAATTAAAAAATGATTGGTGTTTGTGCCCCAAGAGCTGCACACTGGTAAAAAGTAGTAGCAGTAGTAAAATTAACATTTTATTTGTAGGTTTAGACAATAGGCATTCCTATTTACATGACGAGTCTTTTGGGAAAATGCCTTGTTACAGATAGAAAAAACTTGTTATACATTGAACAAAAAACAGACTTACAAAATGTACATTAAAAGCAATCACATTTAGAATTCATAGTTAAGTACGCCATTTTTAAAAAAACAAAGGGATCGAATTAGTAACTCATTTTTCTATCCGGACAGTTCCATAACCTGTCTGTGTCGAATGTTGTAGTAGCGTATCCTGAAGTAGTTTTTACTTTGGGGAATGTTAACATAGTCAGTCGATCTTGGGCTATGACATTGTGGTACTGAGCAGACAGTAGTAGTAACGGTATATTGTAATGGAATTGGAAATTTATATTTTATCAGTTTAAATACCGATATTACCAAATTCACTCTCTCCTGCCTTAGGCAGCCCAGCTTCTCTAACATAAGAAACAAATGCCTACCAAATGGACATGCCAAAACAAACCAGATGATCTTTTTGTAAATGTTATCTAACTTTTCAAAATGCATTTTAGGAGCATGTCTGTATGCTTCCATAATCACTGGCAAGATCTGCTGCTGTGCAGCATGTGATCTGCTATTCTGGTTAGAAAAGGTGCTATCCTATGTGCGTCCAGTTAAGAATCCAAGTTACCAGGCTTATAGTATGTTCCTTAACAGTCACGGAATTGTCGAGAGTGCCTCCAAGATATTTACAGTGGAGCCCGCCCGGCTAAAGAGCTGTTTCACAGTTCCCTGCATGTCAACAAGGGTCAACTCCCATTGAAGCTGCCTCCTTTCCTGCAGTAACTCTGCTGCAGAATTCTTCAGAATTGTGTTCCATTGTGATGGGCTTCACTGTATATGAATCAGTCGTGACAATTCCTTGTCCACTCAAACATTTTAAATTCAAAACAAGTTCAGAATTTAGTCCCAGCCTAGTTATAGCATCTACATTTACCTTGCCCGGTTACCAAAGACTAAAATAAAAATAAAATAAAATAAAAAAATCATTACTTGTTTTATTTTTATATACCTTAAATTTAGAGGCCTGGAACCACTTTTCCATTTTTAGTATATTAACCTATAAACTTCCCCTCATATCTTGAAAACAGGAACCCATAGCCAACAATACTATATCCTCTGCATACAAGTGTTTGGGTGGAGGTGAGACAGTTGGGACACAAATTCACAAAGAGACTAAACAAGAGGGGGCTCAGTATAGATCCCTGTGGTACCCATAGCCCCTTGTCTATAGCCCTACAACCAGATAATGTGTTCGAGATTTGAACCTGCTGAACAGGTCTCTCATAATAAGATGCAAACCCATGGAGTGTATCAGGAGCAATACCCCCTCCCTCAGTCTAAACTCTAGAATATCGTGATGAACCATATTGAATGTCTTGGACAAGTTCCTGAACACATCACCTGCCCTTCACTCTCTTATCCAGTGCAGAGTGCACAATAATACTGAAATCGGAGAGTGACGTGTTTGTGGAGTGCCCAGGCCTAAATCCGTATCGAAAAGGTGTAATCTGGTTGTGCTGCACCAGGTTAGCCTATACTTGTGAATGCATCTGATACTTTAGAAGCTTACCCAATATTAGCAATAAGTCACTAGGCCTGAAATTATCAGGAGTATAGTGTATAGTGGAATGCTGTTATGAATGAAATTCCATGCCTGGAATATGCTTGTTCTGCTGCAGTAGTGATGTCATTATGTTGTTCTGCTGCAGTACTGATGTCACTACTGCAGCAGAACCACTTGGAATGCTGGCACATTGTTGCTTTCCTCTAATTCTGTGGTGACAGTATTCTAGAACCTCTAAAGATGTCACAAGTCAGTTTCATTACGAAAAAGAGAAAAGAAAAACCCAGTGCACACATTTCACATAATACTGCTATACACTACAAAAAATACAGGATGAGCAACTTTATGCACAACCTGTGTGTTCTGTCACCTTGGGGTTCTGATTCCCATGGACCTCTCAAGCTTCACTCTCGAGGTCAGAGGGAATCAGAACCCTTCTGTGGCAGAACACACTGGTTATGCATATGCCCATCCAGTATTCTCTCTCACGAGCACCACCCTTCCAAACAGGGATACCCTTTGATTGTTTCCATGCTATTGGAAAGTAATTTTCTGTTAAACTCCAATTAAAAAAAGCTTTGTGATAATAGGAACAAGAAGTTCTGCAGCCATTTTCAATAATCTTCCCTCTGTGCCATCGGTCCCTCCTGATTTGTACAAGTTTAACAGCCTCAAGCATTTTTTTTTTACTTCACATATCATGATCAAACTAAGCCTGAATTGTGGTATCTGGCCATTCTCTGAAATTTCAGATGTGTGCACATTGAAATCCTCATCCTTACTGTTCTGTACCACAGGTAGGTTAACAAGAACAATTCTTAAAATTCCCAGCAACATCTTGAGGATCTGACACCAACATTTCTCCTGTCAGTTGAAGGGGAATTTAATTACCATTAGCAAACTTCCACATTAAATCTTTAATTGTAGGGGCACTGATACAGTTCCCTATCCCCACAGTGGTAGTTTCTCCAGAAGTACTGATTCATTGGACGTCTTAAAGCTAAGCTTCTTCCACCACCCAGGTGGTATATCCCCTGACTCCACCCCATGACGTCAGATCTTTCTTTCCACTGGAAGAACAGGTCACCTGCTCTGCAGCTCTCGCTTAGGATTAGTGCGCCATAGGCAAACCTTTACATTTGAAGTTTTCAAACTTTAGCGATTTCTTTCTCCTCGTTCTTTATCTCTCTTCAATCGCATTTATGTGGCAGTGGAAGCTGGGGTTTAAGTTCTGTGTTCAGTGCCAAAGAAAGATATCTGTCACTGACCACACAACACCTGCCTGTACTGCCAGGGTAGGCAGCATGACATGGCTGGGCATTGCCTTTGTCTTTTAGTGCTCCTGGAGTCCCTAGAAGACAAGAAGCATCAGCTTACCCTTGGATAGCCTTCGGAATGGGACCTGAAGGACTGCCCTAATGGCTACAAGAAGGCCTTAGCAGCTATGGGAGGGGTCACCTTTCCAGCTTGCGGCCCTTGAAGAGGAAGCATTGGTCGCTGCAGCAGGCACCTCATTGGTCATGGTGCTGCTTCTGGCTTGGGCCAGCATTGGAGGGTAATTCGTGGAAGAGTTCCGTCAAATGTGTGTGGCCCTCCAGGCCTTGGGGAGAGCCCTGCTCACTGTGGCAAGAAGCACAAGTGCCACCGGTGCCAGTCATAGGACCGGGAGAGATTGAAGTCCTCCCAGTCCCTTGACTCCCTTGACTGATCGACTCTGGTTAAGACCTCTTCAATCGAGGGGAAGGTCGAGAGCTCCTCGGTACCCCTGTAGGCTTGTTGACCTCGACTCTGGTCAAGGAGGCCATGGAAATCATCCTCGAGCCTATTGACTGACTGGAGGATGAGATTGAGGAGTCAATCTCGCAGACCCCAGTGCTCCCGGTCCTCACTCAGGAGGATATGGATTGGCGGTGTCCCTGATTGGCTTAGTTCAGGATCAGCCTTCATGAGTGGTTGAGCCTTCTAAGCCTGTCCTGGTCAGTATGGTCAGGCCTGTGGTGTACTGCAATCAGCTGGAAGACTCGCCTCAACATCACTTATCTGGTCGTTGTCTTGGCTGAGGTCTCGATCGAGGTGCTCTTGCTTTCAATCCCACTCGACCAGGAGGTGTCATCGTCAACGCTCCTCGATGTCCTAGTCCTTGGGTGAGGAGAGGCACGGCACTGTCACAAGATGCACTGGTGCTATGAGGAGCTTCTCTGGCAGCAGTGGGCTGTTGCAGGACAGGGTAGAGCTCTGTGTCCTGCACCATCATCACTTGGCAGCTGCCAGTCAGGCCCTTGCCGGTTCACGTAATGCAGGTGCTCCCCACAGCTGCTTCTCCACCCCTCCGGTTGGAGTCATCGCCACCACAACTGAAGGTGGGTGCTACGACCAAAGAGGCCTGTTCTTACCTTCTTGCCAGACTTGTTGTCGGTGCAGATTACCCAAGCAGAGGATACTCTGGTGGTCTGTGGCAAGAAATGGTCGAGGGCTGTTAATGAGGAGTCCTCTGCCGAATTGGACCTCTTGTCTGTGGTCACCTCTGGGACTCACATTCTCAACCATGCTTCAGTCGAGAAACTGACCAGCGAACATGGCCCAGTGTCTTTCAGGGTGCTCATCTGTCTAATCTCAGAGTCCATGTCTGTCCTGCTAAAGCTAGTCCAGAAAAGGGCTAGGTATCCTTTCACAGACATTTGGACTGGGACAGTTCCCAAGGGTTTATTTTTTCCCATGGCTGTGGTCATCTTGGGACCAGCCCTGGAGCTTTGGCAGCATCCAGCATCCTGCCCAGTGCCCTCCATTCGCATGGTACACAAGTACGTGGTCCCCACCAGGTCCTTGTCCAGGTTTTTAGATCACCCTTCTGCCAAAGGGCTGGTGTCTGATTTGGCCTTCCGCAAATTCGGGGGCCAAGGGGATGTGGACAAGGAGCCCAGAAAGATTGGCCACACTGCAAAAAAGGTTTACGCTGTGACATCCTTGATTGTCCTGTCAGGTGAGCTATGCCGTCATGATGGCAAACTTTGGGCACTCCCTGATGGGAATCTTTGATACCATCCCACCTCACCTCCCTGCTGACCAGCAATCGGAGGTGAAGATTATCCGAGACCAAGGTCAATCACTGGCTAAACACCAGCTCCAGACTGCCTTGGGTGTGGGTGACTTATGTGCCTGTGCCACAGCAGCGTCCGTCTCACTGTGTCCCAGGCTTGGTTGCATTTGCACACCTTTCTGGTGGACACCTAACATAAGCTGGCCAATGTCCCTTTCTTGAGCACTGACCTCTTTGGCCCGGGGTGGAAGGACATCTCACCCATATCGAGAAGTCCAGTACCAGCTATGACTCCGTGGTTTTCTCTCAGAAGGACCAGAAGAAGAAGCCTGAGAAATAGGCTTTTCAGTGTCAGCCCTTTCAGACACAGTCTCCCTGGCAGCATCCTTAACAGGGGCATTACTAGGCCTGGCATCTGAAACTCAATTTTGGTGGCCAAAGCCCTAAGAAAAGCCGGAGCAGGTAGTGCCCCTCTGGCCACAGTGGCCAGTGCCCCTGCAAAAGCTGTGTAGTGATGGATTAGGGAGTGTCATCCCTTCACCCATCCTGTCCCTGTCTGTGCTCCCTGTTTGGGGTCAGCTGAGTCACTTCTTGCCACGTTGGTCTGCTATCACAGTGGGACAAGTAGATACTAGAAGTGGTTGGCAGAGGGCTGCCTCTGGGTTTTTAGACTCTCCCACCTTATTGACTCCATGCTCTTTGAGAGTCCAAGATGTCGCAAGACACACTGCTCTTCAGGAGGACATTGCTCAGCTCCTTGCAGAAGAGCCATAGCCCATGTCCCGGACGCACTGGACAGTCAGGGTTACGTATCCAGGTACTTCCTGGTTCTGAACCGGACGGGGTGCTGGCGCCCATGATCTGAACCAGTTCATGTGGAAGCACAAGTTCTGGATAGTCACGTTGAATCAGATTATTACAGCACTGGAGCAAAACATGTAGTTTTGCTACCTGGACCTCCAGGATGCATTCTTCTACATCCCAATCCATCCGTCCCTCCACGGGTATCTCCGGTTTCAAGCAGAAGGGGTCCTGTACTAGTTCCAGGTCATGCCTTTTGGTTTCTCCTTGGTGCCCAGGGTCTTCACCAAGTGCATTGCACTGGTGGCAACCTTTCTGAGGTGCTAAGGCATCAGGGTTTATCCCTATCTGGATGACTGGCTGATAGCCAGGCCATCCATAGAGACTGTAGAGAGGTCCAGAGATCTGGCTCTCCAGACCTGCCAAGATTTGAGCCTGCTGGTTGACCTGGACAAGTCTGATCTAGTACCCTCTCAGGTGATCAAGTTTATCGGGGGCAGAACTAGACTCCCTGTGGGCCAAGGCCCATCTCCCTGCGGACTGGACACTGTATCTTACCTGCTTTGCCCGATCATTTCAGGTTGGGCTCTCGTGCCCTGCCCAGGATTTCCTGCGGCTGCTTGGATACATGGTGCTCTGCACCAGTGTGATCCATTGGACCCACTGGAGGAGGTGCCACCTGCAGTGGGAGTTGGATCATCAGTGGTGCCAGCGCTTAGGCCTTTTGGACCAGCTGGCTTCTGTGGCCCAGCCAGTGTGAGATGCCATTTGGTGGTGGCTGATCCAAGAGCATCTGGAGGAAGGAATCCTGTTTGTCCGTACAGAATCGACTGTCACACTCATGACGGATGAATCTCTGGTGGGGTGGGGAGCACACTTATGAGACCACAGAGCCACAGGTTCTGGTCATCCTTGGAGTCTCGTCACCACATTAACCTGCTGGAGCTCTGTGCATGTGGCTTGCTTTGACAGAATGTGCTCCTCTAGTCAGGCGTCGGGTCATGCAGGTCCAGACGGACAACAGCACAATGACATTCTGTCTGAACAGGCAGGGCGGAACACACTTCCTTCCCTTGTGTTGGGAGGCCCTTTGCACATGGACCCTCTTACGCAAGCTGGGTGCAGATCTTCTGGAGATCCATATCACGGGAGTTCACAATGAGTTGGCAGACACACTTTGCTGGGGAGGAGAGATGTTGTACAAGTGATCCCTGTATCAGGAGGTGGTGAATAACGTGTTCTCCTTGTGGGATACCTCCCATGAGAATGCCAAACTGAGGCTGTTTCATGCCTGACCCCCACAGTCCAGGACACTGTTCGGGGATTCCTTTGCAAGGCTCTGTACCCCATGCCTTGTGTACATCTTCCCTCTCTTCCCCTTGATCCACAAATTGGTGGTCAAGGCCAGAAGGACAAGGCTTGGATGATCCTGATAGCTGCAGACTGGCCAAGATAGTTCTGGTACCCAGATCTCCTCAGCATTAGCAGCAGACCTCCTTGGTGACTTGGATCTGCTGACCAGACAGTAGGGGACAGTCCTGCACCTAGACCTGAGATCCCTGCACACCTCTGCCTGGTTCCTGAGCAGCTAGACTTCTGGGTCTTGGGTATCTCAGAAAATGTGCTCCATGTTGTGGAGGCCTCCCAAAAGGAGATGATTTGCCAGTGCTGTGCATTTAAAATGGAAAAGGTTTTCCATATGGTGCCAGGGCAAGGAGCCTTATCCCGTTACATGACCTGTGGCAAGCATCTTAGAGTACCCCTGGTCCCACTGTCAGTTGGAACTGTGAACAATGAGCCTTAAGTTGCTCCTGGCAGCCATCTCTGCTCACTGAGTACTGGCTGGTAAACTGAGAGTGCCACAGGAGAAGGTGGTTGGGTGCTTACTCAAAGGTGTGGACCGTCTCCTCCCCCACGGTGTGTGAATAGCACCACCATGGAACCTACTGCAAGTGCTGGCTGTGCCCATGGGCAAGTCATTTGAGCCTGTGCATAGGTGTGAGAAGGGGGTGTCGTAGGGTGCGGGATTTCACACAAGAACTTTAGACTCAGGCAGTCAATAAGGTACTTTAAAAAATGCTCAGGAAGCATTTATCATTTTATTAGATGAGAAATGTTGTAACAGAAAAATAAAAAAGGTTAGTTTTGCCACATAATGGTAGTGTGGGAGCACCATCTTACAAGGTCGTGCACCTCTCCTGGTCAATTCTTCACTGACCCCCTATCTGCTCCTGCTGCATCTAGTTCACTCGGAGTCTCAGTCAGACCCTCCGCAGATATCCCACAACTGCCACCACATGTCACAGGCAGTGGGAAATGATGGACTAGGAGTCAGTAGATGCAGTTCAAAGAAAACAAAACTGCTTTATTTTTCTTCCATAGCAGTCCAGCAGGAATAGCAAAATAACAGCGAACTTAGGTGACAAAATAAATAAGGAGTAATGCAATACCAAAACTAAATAGTTCACACAGGTTTACTCCAGTAGAAGGAACTAGTTGCATTAGGTGTGCTTTGTTCCACACCTTCCCACTAGCTGCCTTCTATCTGCCTTAGCTAATATTTTATATAGGTAACTAATCATGTGTCTGTAATAGCTCCACCCACTTTTCCTAATGCAGATAAAGATTTACAAATCATACAGAAAGTATGCCTTTTACATTTCCTAACACTTCTTCCCCAAATGTATAGGTGCATACAGCTGTACTAACACAAAAATAATGCTTCCCATAGTTTAAAATCACCAGAACACCGCCCCCAACAGAGATGCACTATAAATAGAACGGATGAATGGCCGGCCGGCTCTATAGCCGCATTCTGTGAGGACAGTGTGAGGAGAGCATGTGCAGCTAAGATTCATACAGGTAGTGTTCCTGTTGCACGCAGGGGATGCGCCTTTGTGTTGTCAGTTTCATTTCTAGCACTTTAACATGCATGTACATTTCGCCCACTTTTAAAACATCTTTCAGCCAGCTTTGTTAAAATAACAAGGCTGCATGACCACATGAGCGTGCGAGCAGCTGAAAACAGGAATCCTAGGAATGTGGCCTTAGGAGCCGAGCCGTCGCGGGGAAAAGCACAACCAGACATTGCTTTCCTCCGTGTGGTGGCATCTGGCCGCTCCTCAGGACTTTGCTAAAACACTCGCTGATGGCTGCACCCAGAAAAAGAAAACCTTGTCTGTGTTTCTTATGTGGGAGTCCAGCCCGCGTCTCTCTCTCTTCCCCAAGGGGTGAGCCACTTCAGTACTCGCAACCATGAGTGCAGCTTTGATTTTAGAGTGGCGACATAGGGGCTAAGGACCGGACACTTGTTTCCTTGTCCGTATGTCCTTCTATATCCTCTAAGCTAGAAGAAAGGGTCTTTTTGTTTCATAAGGTAGTACCTTTCTCCCTCACTCTTAATGTAAACCAACTGGTCAGAGTTAATTTATGTTTATTAACGCCAAAGGCAAAGTACCAAACTAGGGTTGCCTTCTGTTGTTTGCAAAATACTGAAGACATATACAACATCAACAGCAGGTGGTCAGCCCAACAAACAGATGGACAAACATATACCACATATAACTAACACAGAAGGGCAGTCCTTAGTCTAAATACTTTTGTTTTAGAACAGCATAAAGCTAAAAAAAAATATTGGGGGAAGGGGGAAATGTCATGCCCTTTCACATTCTTGGTATCCCTGGGAAGGCGAAGGGGGTGGAGCATCATATCGTTGTCACACAACTGCAACCCTTCCGGCAGAAGCCTCACTGCTCCCGTAGGTCCAGAAAATGTCACTTGCAAGGTCCTTAAAATGCAGGAGTTGGGAATTATTGAACCTTCCATAGTGAGTGGAGTTTCCCGATGGTGGTAGTGGGCAAAAAGGAGGGAGGTGTACGGATATGTTTGGATTTCAGATGCCTAAACACCATTTCAGAGTTTGACAGTTATCCGATGCCCCGGATTGATGACATTCTGGATCATTTACGGTCTGCCCGGTACATTAGTACCCTGGATCTTACAAAGGGGTACTGGCAGATCCCTTTAGATCCAGATGCCAGAGAAAAAACAGCATTCAGTATACCCTTGGGTCTTTTTCAGTTCACTGTAATGCCTTTTGGGTTGCATGGGGCACCAGTGACCTTCCAGAGACTTATGGCTCAGATACTAGCCCCTCATGCTGCATACTGTGCTGTGTACCTAGATGATGTGGTTATATTTAGTTCTACCTGGGGAAACCCACATTCATCATCTAACACAGATACTGACTTTCATTACCGAAGCTGGCCTAACCATTAACTCAACAAAATGTTCCTTGGCAATGGAGGACACAAAATATTTAGGCTTCCAAATTGGCAGAGGGCAATTAAGGCCCGATATTGGTAAAGTAGATGCAGTGGCCAAATGTCCCAGACCCAAAACTAAGAAAGACATACGCTCTTTTCTTGGCCTTGCCGGCTATTATAGGCGATTTATGCCTACTTTCACCTCAGTAGTGGTCCCTTTACTAACCTCACCAAAAAGAGAAACCCTGATAATGTTGTATGGGCATCAGAATGTGAAGAGGCATTCAGAGTCTAAAGACAGGTCTTTGTTCCTCTCCCGTACTGCACTCCCCTGATTTTAATTTACGTTTCATTGTGCAGACAGATGCCTCCAACCAGGGTATAGGAGCAGTGTTAACACAAATGATTGAAGGTGAGGAGCATCCAATATATATATATATATATATATATATATATATATATATATATATATAAGCAGAAAGCTTCATGAAAGAAACTCGTTATTCCACAATCGAAAAGGAATGTCTGGCTGTGCGGTGGGCCATTGAGGCCCTGCGGTTTTACCTATGGGGCACAGAATTTGAACTTTGGATGGACCACAACCCATTATGCTGGCTTCATGTTATGAAGGACAGAAATCTGTGCATAATGAGGTGGTACCTGTCGTTACAACCCTATAAATTCATTGTGAAGCACAGGAAGGGTACCGCGCATAGCAGTACAGACTTCTTGTCCAGATAGGGGACGTGTGAGAATCAAAACCTGTTATCAGACCTCTGGGAAAATGATGTTTGTAAGAAGGAGGAAATATTTCCTCCACTTATGTAAATCTTATGTGTATAATGGGTCCCCGAGGTGGAGCCTTAGGAGAGGGTGGGATCTGATAATAGGAATTCTCAGAGATGAACAGAGTACAAAAACCTGCGGGTTTTGTTTTAGGTGGGGAGGAGAATGTGAAAGGGTATGAAGTCGTCCCCACCCATATTTGTTTTAGCTTTGTGCTGTTCTAAAAGGAGGTGGGAGAGAGAGAGACATCATGGATGCTGGCGTGTGTTCGCGCACATAATGTGCACCGAAACACCTCGATGTCATAGCACATAATGTCCCTGTGGGAGCAAGGTGAAGAATCACTACCACAGCCCCCAGTACTTCCGCGATGATGACGGCTCCCTGTTTGTCTAGGTTCCCCTGCCTCCCACAGCACCAGAACACTACCTGATGCAACAAGATGTACAGGGGGATCCCTTCACTCTGACCCCTCCTGGAAGTGAAGCCACAGCTCCATGTACTGAAGGAGCCTGGAGGTTGGAGACATGAGGGGATTGGGAGGTGAGGGTACCCATAAAATGCACCCTAGTGCTATGCTTGGCATCTTCTCTTTTGTCGGGAGTGGCAACGGCCATTTTGAAGTACCACAGGTGTATGGCTGTGGGAGCCCCAAGGGACAAGCAGAAGAGTTGGAGGGATAGCAGGGAGAAAAACAGCAAGCTAAAAAAAAACCTAAGGTATAATACACAATAACGGGAATCTCAGTATTTTCAATATTGTTTCGGTTTAACCAGGTCTCAGTTTCTCCTGTAAAATCATATTTAATTTTCTAAATCAGATTCTTAGCACATCTACTTTGCATAAAAAGCTATGAGCATTGTCATGAGCTGTCTAACAATTCCTTATTGGTCCTGTATTATGGCTTATATAGGTAGGAAGTTGAAGTGTCCAAGGATGCTTTTATCCTCTAGGATAAGTGGTGGAACGCCTCTGCACATATACGTCCCATGCATAGGGCCCTTCAGCCTAATGACAGAATGAGCTGATGCCCTTGCTCTAGTTAAGTAAAATGTGCTAGCCCTACAAGAGAGGGCTCCCACTGTGGAGAGACAAGCCGCAGTTTACGAGGAACAGGGAGGTGAACGGAGGAGCTTGGGCTTCCTTGTGGGGGTGTGGTTTATGGTCAGAATGTAATAATGAGCAACAAAATCCATTTACCATAACAGGAAAGGTTTGGATAACTAAATGAAAGAAATTGGCAGTGCATGCTTACCGTATTTCACTGGGTAGAAGTCTCTCCAGAATATTGCCCGCATGCCAAAAGAGGTTTATTAATGAAAACTGCCCCTGAATACAGGTCACATTGATAGCGAACACCCAACTTCTGTTGGGGGGGGGGGGAATAGCTGCAGAGGTCGTGAGGGCAAGCAGGTTGTTCAGCCCTCCCCAGAGCCCCCAGTCCCGCTGGATCGCCGCCAAAACTGAAGATGCAGAGGTCGTGAGGGAAAGCAGGTTGTTCAGCCCTCCCCAGAGCCCCCGAGTCCGGTGGATCGCCGAACGAAAAACTGAAGGTAGAGATCCCACGCCTAAGGCTGAGCTCCAGCTGACTGCGTGAGAGGGATTTGAATTTGGCACCTTTTTTTAAACAGAAGCGTTTGCTTTTACAGTCGGCAGAGCACTATAGATAGTTTTTTACTGCCTGTCCCATGCTCCAACGAATTACTATATTGGACTCCAGGCAGAAGTGAACTTTAATGGAATCTAAAATACACTTTTGCCTTAAGGGATCTCTCTGTATAAAAACTTAGGCTGTAGTACACCGGAGCCAAAATCGGGTGTTTGTGCAGGGGTTGCTAGCTCTGAGCAGTATTCCTAACTCACATTAAAATGTTCCCTCTCTCTCTAGCAGTGGTTGTTCTGCTCATAACCATGTCGTCCCTTCCACCCACTTCCTACCCTAATCAACAAATCTCTCTACCCCTCATCTCTGAGACTGTAAAGCAGCCTCCCCACTCTTCCTCTACCCTAGTGCACCACCCTCTGCACTGCTGGCAAAATTGGGTACGGCGAGCCACCATTCTCCCTCTCTCCTTTCGTGCTGGGTTGTCTGCTTTAAATGTCTCCTACTCTTTCGACCCTATGTCTATCTCATATACACCGCACCACCTCCCTATCCGCTGTAAGTCACAAAGGAACAAGCGCCTATTAAAACAACTCCTGTCACTCCTGCTCCTTATAGCCGGTGATGTAGAATGAAACCCTGGTCCTTCCTCCCCAATAAACAGACGCCTCTCCGCCTCGGCAAATCACCTTCCAAGAGGGTTCAAAATAGTACATTTAAATATATGCAGCATTCTGAACACAATAACAGCCTTACGAATAAGTGTCTTATCCCTATGCCCTGATATCTTAATCATTACAGAATCCTGGCTAAAGCCCCACAACCTTGATGCCGAATTCTCAATACCTGGCTACTCCCTCATTCGGCAGGACCGTCTGGGCAAAAAGAAGGGTGGTGGCACTGCCACGTACATCTCCTCCAAACTCCATTTCTGCACAATCAGACCTACCTCACCCACGCTGTCAAGAGATTCCCTACTAATCAAGATCTCTCTACCTCACTCGATCCCTATATACGTAGCAGGGTCTTACTGCCCTCCGGACACACCGCTGCCTATCATCCTCGACCACATAGGCACCCTGAGTTCTCTCGCAGCTGGAGGCGAACTTCATATCCTTGGAGATTTCAACCAGAACTGGCTAGACATCACAGCCTCCAAAGCACATTGTCAAGTAAATGCACTAAGCCTGTCCCAACAAATAACTGAACCCATTCACCTAAACCACAAATCCAAGAAGCATACTCTACTGGATTGGGCCCTTACCACCCACCCCCATCGTGTAATTAATCCTGGCCTACCACCGGACTCCCTCAGCGATCACTACATGATTTACTTGGTGCGGAAAATATTCAGACCTAAGGCCTCTCCCCCCCCGCACATTGTACAATAGAGCTTACAAATCCCTAGACCTGACTGCACTCCTAAATGACCTCACCAGCATCGATTGGTCCTACATCCATAGGGCTCCCTCCATGGATGAGGCCCTCGAATTCTTCACAACCAGATTCCTGGTTATCTGGGACTCCCACGCACCTCTCAGAAGATCCAGAGTAAGAGGATCCCATCTACCTTGGGTAACCGCAAACCTCTTGGAACAACTACTAGTCAGGGACCGAGCCTGGAAAACCTACAAGGCAACAGGTACTCAAACGGCTCTGCAATACTACAGCACGCAAAGGAATGCCTGCACAAGACTCATCCGACAGGCCAAATCTAATTATTTCAAGTCTGCTTTCCACAATAACTTTACTCATCCAGCACAATTCTGGAAGTCAGTTAAATCCCTCCTCACTCCACCAGCCCAACCCCCTACTCCTACCCTCAGTATAGCAGGAAGTATCATCACTGCTCCGTGCACTGTAGCCACAGAGTTTAACTCCTATTTCACCAACAGTACGTCCTCTCTCCTCTCCTCTCACCCCTCACCTCACTCCCTCCCCCTGTTCCCCCAGTTGTCTCCTCACCTGCCTATTTCTCACTTCGCCCTGTTACACCCGCTGTGGTACTAAAAATACTTCGGTCACTAAATCCAGCCAAAGGAAAATGCCCCTCGGGCCTTGACTCCAAAATGCTCTATTTTTCTGCCCAGCCATAGCCAACCCTCTAGCCGCTCTCTATAACCTGTCATTCAGACTTGGTACCATCCCTACAGTATGGAAACAAGCCACAGTCATACCCCTCACCAAAGGAGGCGACCCTTCCTCCCCGTGCAACTACTGACCTATATCGCTGCTCCCCATCCTAGCCAAAATCCAGGAGCGCCTTGTAGTAGCTCAGCTCTCCCACTACCTTGACTCCATTTCCTTCTTCACCCCTTACCATGCTGGGTTTAGAAAAAATCACTCCACCACCACTTGTCTCCTCTGTCTCACTGACACCATCCTCACGGGCATGGATAAAGGGGAGATAACTGTGGCTATCCTCATTGACCTGGCTAAGGCTTTTGACACAGTCTCTCATGCCCTGTTACTGTCCAAACTTGCCCAAGCTGGACTGACTGAGCCTGCCACCAATTGGTTCCAGTCGTACTTGGCAGGCAGGTCCCAGTCAGTCTGTATTGGCTCGGCTATCTCCACCTCACTCCCTGTTACCATCGGGGTCCCCCAAGGATCTGTCCTAGGCCCTTTGTTATTTTCCATTTTCCTCAATGATCTGCCTACAGCCTGCCCTCATATATCTATCCACATGTATGCAGATGACATGGTGCTGTTTGCCTTTGGGTCATCCCCCACTGCCATGGCAGCCTGCCTGCAGGAGGACTTTGACTCCATCCAACGCTGGTTCTGTTCAAATCAGCTATTTCTAAACCCCCAAAAAACTGTCTCCCTAACTTTCGGCACTCAGGCCAAACTGTCCCATCTTCTAGCCTCCCCAACTTTCCACACATTAGAAGGCTCCCCTGAGGTTTGCACTTCCTACAGATACCTCGGGGTCTGGTTAGACCAGCATCTTGTCTTCACTGTGCATGTTGATGTTATACTTAAGAAGCTACACCCCATGTTAAGCGTGTTATACCGTAATAAAAGTTGCATCCCCCTACCGACGCGACTATCGTTCCAAAGATGATCCTCCCAATAATGGTCTACGGGGATGTAGTCTACTGTGCAGCCCCTCAATTCTCCCTGACCAGACTAGACCCTCTCTTCAACTCCTTCTGCCGGTTCTCCTTGGACTGCCCTCCCAGTACACATCACTGTGACCTCTACCAGTCCTTGGATCTCCCATTTCTCCACAATCGGAGATTGGTACACTGTGCTAGAACTGCTGCAAAATTCTGGTCGCATTCCTTCCCCTCCTACCTGGCGACCACCCTGAATGTTCTTCCCCCACCTCCAGCCTACTCGCTCAGGAGCATTGATTCTCGGCTACTTCACATCCCTCACAGGTCCACCAGGTCCGGAAAGGCTGCTTTCAGCTTCAGGATGCCCAAATTATGGAACTCTCTGTCGGCCGATATTAGACACGACACCAGCACTCCACACCGTAATGCTCTTAAGACTCAGTTCTCTACTGCTTGCTCTTGCATCCTGCCCTGCTGAAGTCCTTGCAGCCTTGATGTCAGTTGTTTATTTGACTCTGCTATTTTTCCCTATTGTTGACAACCCTGCTTATTGTGTGATGTTGGTCGCTGGGTAACTACGTAATTCTGTGCGTGTTGCTACCTTACCTATACCACCCTGTCTGTATATTTGCTATTTGTATATAAGGATTTTGACTACTCTATTATGATTGTATTGAACATGTACATGTGTAACTTCTACTATTACTGTATCCTGCCTATCCCTTATTCCCCCAGGGCGCATCTGGAATCGAGTGGTACTCTGCTCGGTATGCCTTCCTGGTAAAACTCTAAAATAAATGAATGAATGAATGACCCATTCCTGCTTCTGTTGTATTTGTACTCTCTGGTACTGGCAAAGTCCAGACTGCTTCCAACTCTTGATTGCTACTTTCAGTCTGCGAGATTACTGTTCAGTTGATATAGTCCACTACAGAGTTCTCCTTGCTTACAGAGTCCTGCCAAATAACCGCTACAGTCTACAGTGAGAGCCAGGCTAAGTAACTAGGTGAATGGTTGCTACTGCTACTCTTCCATCTCTTCAGCTGTCTCTGTGCCCTGCTTATACATGTCCATGGGATTTCTGCTTCACTAGTCTGCAGTGAGTACATAGACTGGGGAGATGAGCTAAGCAGCTGGGTGAATTCTTATCATTAGAAGCCGACCCCATTTACTAGCTGCCTTGTTTTGAAGCTACAGCTGAAAATAGAAAAATGCAATAACCACGGCTTCAAAATGGAAATACAGTAACTGATTCTGCTTGTATTGTCATATGTAAGTCTCAAAACTTTCTAGTAACAGCTTTATCCCTGTCTTCAGGGATGTAGCTAAGTTTTCATATAGAAGATTAATTCATAAAAAAACAGCGAGCAACTCAGATTTTCTGGGGAAGGGGAGTCACCTGATGCAAGCGATCTGTTAGCAGCAGAGGTGCTGAGCTCCTGCCTTCTGCTCGATTTTATCAAGTTAATCTTAGCCTATTTTAGTGACTGTAAGTACAATTAGGCTAGAATATCACCTGCAGTGCTGCTAAATTACTCGGATGGGTTTGCTGAAGGTTCCATGAAGCCGAGATGGAGACTGAAATGCGCTCAGCCTCCATACGCCACACTCCACCGGCAACACCGGAGAAAAATCCCAAGAAGTCAAAGGCTCCAGGAGCTAACCCAGAAAGAAAACCCTCGCAAACAACGGCCTCGATTCCTCTAACAGAGGATCACTTTCTACAAGAGCTACAGCCATTTAAGGAAACGCTGGGTGAGATTGTGAATGAGTTGAAATCCCTGCGTGGAGAGCTTTCAGACCTGTCGCAGAGAGTGGCGGACTCTGAGGCCCGCACTACTTCCATCGAGAAGTGGAAAGAGAAGATGGAACCAGAGATGGTGTTGCTAAGGCAGCAAGTGCAGAAGTTACAATTACAAACAGAGGATCTCGAGGGGAGAAGTCGCAGGAATAACATTCTAATAATAGGGTTGCTGGAGGCTGAGGAAGGGCAGAATGTTCAGGCCTTCCTACAAAAATTCCTGAGTAAAGTCGCCGGGCCATCCCCGGTGGGAGCCCTGTACCAAATTGAGCGTGCACATCGTGCCCTGCGGCCCCGACCTCAATCAGGAGATCCTCCCAGACCTCTGATAATCAAATTTTTAAGCTTTGTGGATAAACAGCATGTCTTAAATAAAGCGAGAGAATCTCAAGCCATATTATGGGAAGGGAACAAGATTCGGCTGACGCAATATCTGCCATACGAGATTAGGCAGAAACGTGCTGCCTTTCACCCCATAGTTAACAAACTGATTGCAGCAGGAATCCGTTTTAAGATGCTATATCCCTCTCGCTTACAAGTGCGAATAGCGGACAACTGGATCTCCTATGACACCCCAGCGAAGGCATTAGAAGATCTGTCCATTAAGCTCCCGGACTTATTTCACAAAGGCTAAAGTTTCAGAGAGACTTAGTGGTTTTACAGTGACTTAGCTAGTACAGGGCTGCTTGCTTAATTTCAAAGAGTTTTTCCTGTTCTATAATGTTTTCTTGTAGCACTAACCTGTGGGTATGCGGTCGGCTGGCTAGAGAGACTGCGAGCCGGCTGGTTGTGGGGGCCTGAAGAGCGGCTGGTTTCTGGGGTTGGCGGTGGGAGGCGGTGGAGGCCTGTGCCCAGACTGTGGTAGGCCCTGGTGGTTGGCGCACTCGGTCATGGCGTGGCCTCTCGCTTGAGTGGGACCACATGTGAAGGGAACAGTTTTCGGGGAGACAAATTGGGGGAACACTGTGCGCCTGACTAGGCTCCCCAGGGAAACAAACGGGATGTGTCAAGTATCTGATTACAGCCACAGGTTTTAGTCGATGCAGGCATCCTTTCCTCTCCCCACTAGAATAGTGCTGCAGTTTTCAAGCATAATTTAGGGTAATGGGGGATAAGGTTGTAAATTTTATCTTGCTGGGCATATTGATGTTTAGTTAAGGATGGGAACTGTCACATATAAGTAGCCGACTAGGCTTAATATTATGTCTGGACTTATGTTTTACTTCTCTTAGGCTCTCTGGTTTTGATAGAGGCAGGGAGGAGTGGCCTCAAAGTGCTGATAGCGGGCTGCATCACCACTCGGCTAGTAGGGGGGTAGACCTCCTTGGAATTATAAGGTTACAATTAGCTGGGTTAGACAGAATTGCAGCTAATACAAATAATATTTATTACTGCCTGTTATTCGAAGGTGTACACTCCAAGGGGGTCAAATGGGGGTTGGCTCTCCAATACTCTATTATTTTTAAACCTGTAGGTTTCACTCTAATTTGGAGAGCCTTTGTAAATAGTTTTGTGGATTTGGGGAGGGAGGGAGGTGATTTGGTTGTTTCCGGTTCATATAACTCAGGAGTTGTGTACTGTGGAGGGGATTGGGGATTGAGCAATCATTAACATAAAGTACAATGTCTGGTACATTTTGTATATTATAAAACATGGTTGACGCTATCGTCAAGATTGTTTCTTGGAACGTTAGGGGGGGCTTGAGAGTAGGTTAAACGGATGGCAATTCTTAAACATATATCTTTATTGCAAGCCAATATAATCTTCCTACAGGAGACTCACCTTCTTACACATGAAGCTGTTGGATTCAAAAGACATGGGGTGCGACAAGTTTTTGCTGCAGGGAACTCTACTAATAGAGGAGGGGTAGGAATTCTCCTTATGAAGAATGTCCCATTCCATTCCGAAACCACAGTTTCGGACCCATAGGGCAGATTCATCCTGGTTAAAGGCCAACTGGATAGGAAACTACTAGTCCTTGGATGTATATATGGGCCGATAGGTGGGGACCCAGACTTTTTTATGAGTCTGGCAGACAAACTGGCTCCTTTTATTTCAGTTCCTATAATACTGGGAGGAGATTGGAATCTTACCCAATCCCAATTATTGGATAAATCTAACCCGACCATTAGAGCTCTGTCCTCATCACAGAGGGCTCTCGCTGAAATGATGGACCTTCTTGGGTTATGTGACCCTTGGAGGATATTAAACCCGACTACAAGGGCTTTCATATTTTATTCACAGGTGCACCAGACTGCATCTAGGTTGGATTATTTTCTTATAAGCTCTACCCTTGTATCAGGGACTCTGGGAGGGGGGATAGAGCCGATCGTGATATCCGATCATGCGGTGGTATGGCTCAATATTACTCCAGATACTGAGCCACCGAAGGACACCCAATGGAAATTAAATACGCAGTTACGTAAAGATAAATTTATAGTTTCCAAGATTCGCAATCTCATTAGACAGTTCTTGTAAGATAATTTAGACTCCATTCCGAGGGTGGATCAAGTTTGGTGCGCACTAAAATGTTACTTAAGAGGGGAATTTATTAGATTAGCATCAAAACAGAAAAAGGTTGGGGAGGCTCACGCCAAACAACTGCTGGAGCGAATCAGAGCTCTGGAACAAAGTTCATCACCTTCCCTTCAGCACTCACACAGAACTTTTGTCCTTAGAATGCATACTGATCTCCTGAAGGAGAAGGCCGAGTTTGCAGTCCTGAGAACAAAGGCAACTTACATTGACCAGGGAGAAGGCCAGCCACCTTTGGCTCTTCTCGATGAGACAGCTGGAAGCTCGAGAACCATTCAGGCAATCCAGGATGCCGATGGGACCCGTAAAACTTCCTCCAGGGATATAGTCTCAGTGTTTGAAAGATTTTATGCAAATCTTTATGGTCAGCGGCCTGACCCCCCATCAAAAGCTGATACAGAGGCATATTTGGCTAATATCCCGCTTCCTAAAATGCTGGAGGCTGACTGGCCAATATTGACAGTCCCCATCACTTTAATGGAAATTTCTCAGGCCATTAAAGCTCTGGCCCTAGACAAAGCCCCAGGCCCTGATGGATTCCCCTCAAACTTTTTCAAAGTTTTTGTTGAGGAATTATCCCCAATGTTGTTGAAGCTTTTTCATTATATTTTGCACAATGATATTATGGACTCTTCTATTCTGAAAGCAACTATTATTTTGCTGTTAAAACCTGATAAGCCACCAGAATTACCCTCCAGCTACCCTCCGATATCATTGTTGAATAGTGATCTTAAAATTCTTACTAAAATTTTGGCGAACCGAATTCAGAAGATATGGCTTCCCTTACTTAGTCCCGAACAGGTAGGATTTGTCCCAGGCAGATCAGCATCGGATCATTTCCGTAAACTGGGGCATGTATTCCAGGTGGCTCAATCCACCCTCCATCCCATGGCCCTAATATAATGATGCTGAAAAAGCATTCGATAGGGTGGATTGGAACTTCTTATGGCTTACCCTTGGGCAGATGAATATACCCCATGAATTTATTCAGTGGATCCAAAAAGTTTATTCAGCTCCTACTGCTAGGATATTTTGTAATAAAGCGCTCTCCCCAGCTTTTTCCTTATATTCAGGTACCCGGCAAGGTTGTCCACTTTCCCCTTTACTTTTTAATCTGTATCTAGAACCTTTGATAAGACAGATCAACTCTTCACGCAAAGCACAGGGGGTTTTAATTGGCACACACAATTTAAAACTCTCTGTTTATGCAGATGATATTCTACTTCATCTTGCAGAACCCACAACCTCTCTGGATGAAGTCGTAACTATAATAAGTGACTTCAGTAGGTTTTCAAACTGTAAATTGAATTGTGAAAAGATTGAAATTCTTCCCCTTAACCATCATACTTTTCGTCAAGATTTCAGCAAATTTGGAATGAAATGGTCTTCCCGATCAATGCAATATCTGGGTTTACACCTAACCACAGATTCCCAACGGTATAAGAAGCTCAATTTGGAAGACCTGATTCAAACAATACAACAAGACCTTTCCAGATGGGAAGCACTACCTATTTCTCTTTGGGGAAGGATTAATCTTATAAAGATGAATGTACTCCCTAGATTGTTTTTTCTCCTAAATATGAGCAACATTTGGTTGCCTCTCTCCTTTTTCCGTAGAATACACGTCCGCATTTCAGAATTTTTATGGTTAAACCAGACCCCCAGAAGAGCATATAATAAGCTCACTCTAACTAAAAACAGAGGTGGGCTCAAATTGCATAATTTATTGTATTATTATTGGGCTAGCCAGTTAAACAAAATAGGAATGTGGCTGTCTACTTCCACTAATGGTATGGAGAATACCTACACTCCCACATGGCTTCAAATTGAATTGGACATTTTTTAGTACAACGAAGATATCCCCAGTTACAGTAATGTGCACACCTTACAGGATACTGCCAGAGACAATTCGACAGTCAGTAGTGGTACTTCTATTAAAGTCTTTTTGCAAATTTGTGCCGTCCTCTGTATATGCCAGAGTACAGACACAATGCAATATATAGTAGGGAACCCTAATTTGAGAATTGGAGACTCCCCCATTGCCAAAGACTGGATCCCGCAGTTGCATGGAATGCGGGTGTATGATTTCTATCAAACAAATGGTCTCCTTTCACCCAGTGAAATGCTGGCTAAACTCCAGTCCCCTGTCATTTATTTTCAAGATATACAGTATCAACTGTGGCATCTTCTCCTATGTACGTTTGGAGGAGTCAATGTGCCATCAAGGTTACATAACCTGGTGGAACAAATCAAAATATTAGGGGCACAACCACATAGTATCTCTTTAATTTACAATGAGCTCCTTTCTACCTTTTTCCCCTCCACATTACCAGGCTCCAAAATATGGGACTCACTAATTCCTAACCACGGGGTTATCTGGTCCGATATCTGGAGGGGATCTGCATACATATATTACACAGGACAGGTTAAGAATTACTCAATATCAAATACTGAATAATATGTATTATACCACAAGTAAGTTAGCAAAAATGGGACGAGTGCAATCGCCCACTTGTGCTAGATGTGGTAAAAGGGATGGTATATTATTACATGTCTTCTGGTCTTGTGAAAAGGTTTCCCCACTGTGGACTAATATTAAATTAAGAATGGACCCTTTACTGGGCATGGATGCATTCTTTACTCCGAATATTTGCATACTGGGTGAGTTGTCCTTAATTAAAGTTAAGGAAAGGAAATTCTGTATCTCTCTTATCTCCATGTCGGTGAAAAATTTTGTTCTCAAGCACTGGTTGGACCAGACTATCATATCGTATACAGAATGGCTTCATGATATGTCCTTCTACCTTAGGATTGAAAAAATGATAGCGAGTTTACGAAACAAACCAGCTGCCTTTGATAATAAATGGGGCAAGTTATATGCTTTGTACTTGAATTCGAATATTCATACTCTCGAGCCTTGTATTTATTTATTTATTTATTTATTTATGCTATTCATGTAATTGGATTTTAAAATATTTAGAATGGCTATAAAGGATATATTGTATTCTAATGTGACAATACCCTAATATGTGTAGTGTGCAGGAGGTATCTAGATCGCTCCAAGGGAAGGGGGGTTTGGGAGGAGGGATATAGTAACCCTGGTGATAGCCCTGTCTCTTTGTATTACGTGCTGTTGTTTAAAACTGTACAAAATTTTCTAAATTAAAAAAAAAAAAAAAAAGATTTTCTGGGGGAGTGGGGGTCTGTTTTGGACCCCTTCATATTCAAGAAATGTACCTGCAATAGCAAGGGATCTCTTCCCACTCCCCCTCGGACACACACATACGTATTTATGCCAGCGGAGTCCTGTCTGAAAGAGTTACAGAGAGACAGTGCAACTTTGCACTTCATTGGATAGAGCTGTGAACCTAGACTCCTAGGTTTTAGTCCCAGCACAGCCGCTTAACATGTGATGTTGAGCAAGTCACTCAAACTCCCTGTGTCTTATCTCTCTTTCCCTTCCTTGCTGCTGAAACTGTTCATGGCTTGTTAAGTGCTCTGAGATGGTGTGCACGAAATGCTCTATATAGTTTATTCTGAATCATGCTAATGTGTTTCTGTTTTATGCCACGCATTTTGAAATATAAACCATTTTATATCTTCTTTGGAACTGAAACTATAGAAATCCAATGCTGTTGAATCAAATAATGTAAACAAATAAAAAAAGTTAATGTGTGTAAATGCTGCATAGCTGCACTGTGATGTAATTATGCACCGTTTCAGCTGCTCTTCCATTGGTTGTTCACAGCAGTGTGACATATTTAACGTATGATTTCTTTGTGACATAGTATCTATTATCCTAGTATTGTGATAGTAGGTATGCCATCAACAAAAATACCGCCATTTATCTGCCAAAATTTGATCTTACTTCGAGAGGGTTCCTGCAGTAGGTCATTACATATAGGACTGCGCCACCTGGCATCAGGACCACACGGCAAACCTTTCGAGCAATGCCTGGCAGGGGACCGCCCACCTAACGTCACGTGACTGACATCAGCGTGACCCTATATAGTGGGCGGTCCCCACGCCTGCCTTCCAGATCTTCCTGGACTCAAGTCTCCACCACTTATTCACACTAATGGGGATAGCCCCGGAGCACAAGGACCCAGCTGGACAGAAAAACATTTTCAGAAAGGGCTACGCTGGGATAGGACCAACATCTTGTGACACCATAAGACTTCCTCGCGCCTGTGTAGGCTATCTCAGCATCGACCCTCCAACCGCCTCAGTTTCTTTTCTCCTGCCGTCAAGTGCGCTTGGATGTCGACGTTGCTCATCTGCTGGAGTAAAAGTTTTTGTCTGTACGACAGCAGCATTAAGCCATTCAGTATTCGTTTAAAATAACATTTTAGTATTATTTTCTTATTTGAAGAAGAAGAAAAAGAAGTTCTCACCTGCCATCAACTGAGTCGTCCTTAGACGGTAGCGGTGATGGTAGGAAGACTTCATTTGAAAGTTGTTATGGCAGAGGGGCTGTGTCCAGTCCACCATCCCTCGTGAAGAGGGCGTCCAACCACGGGCAGTCCTGTGCTCGGGGGAGGACAGGGATCCAGCTCTGCTTGACCTCAAGCTCTTCTTCTTCCTTGGGGGAAGAAGAATTGGTACCACTCGAGGTCGCCCTGTAGTATGTCTGCGCAGGGATTGTTGGTGGTGAGAGGCGGTAGGCCTAAACTGACTTTGGTGGGTTCCCCTTGGCCCTGCTCTTAATGGCCGCGTTCTTCGACACCGGATTCCATCTCTGTCCTTGATGGAATTTCGGTGACCAGTTTCACCTTTGGGCCTCTCCTTTGGAGCAGGGGGCTCGACTTATGTCCAGTTTTCCTGGCCTCTGTTCCCGGTTCCAGGGCCTCCAGGCCTTGGAGCCGCTGGACCGGGGCTGAGTCGATTGGGTCAGGATGTGCGCGGTGCCATCTTTGGTGCCTTTGCCATTGCGTCAACCCCTCGTGTCTACCCCTTCCCCTTTTTTCCATGCAGGGGCCGGCAGTGGTACCGCTTTTCCTTTTCTCCTCTTTCTTCAGGCTCTTCGGGTGCTGTTGGAGTGGCTGGCATTGCTGTTGGCACCGCTGTGCAGTGCTGCAGGTCGCACCATTAGTGCCGTGTGCCGTGGATGGCACCTCTGGTGCCACACGGCACTGTGGATTGGACCGCTGGTGCTGCACGGCACCGAGGACAGTGCCGTTGGTGCTGGGTGGCTCCACGGGCGGTGCCGTGGGTGTCCATCACTGATGGTGCAATGGGCAACTGTGGGTGATGCTGGTTGGTGCTGTCCGGCAGAACAGGTGGTGGAGTTCTCCTTTCCGCGGACCTCTTCTTCCACGGAAGTTGTTGTGAAGTGTTTTCCACGGACTAAAGTTCTGTTCCACTGAATATTTTCTGCGGATCCTAGTGGATGGAGGTCTGCGTGGGATCCTGTGTCCTTCCGGCAGTTTACTGCTGGTCGGACTCTTGTTCTGCACTGTTCTGTCAGCGGAATTTCGCATTCCGCTCAGCACTTTGTTGGCTCTTTAAGTGGTGTCGAGCTCCTCGACACCTTTCCTGGTGTCGGAGTCTCTAGTGATTCTGACCTAGACCTCCTTTTGGAGGTTCTTCTGGGATAGGTGCATCTGGATGAGTCTCTCCCTGTCCTACTTGTCGATGATACAGTGGTTGACTCATTTTAGAGACTGGAGGGTAAACCTTCTCTATCAGCAGAGTATGTGATGGAAGATCTTCTTTCCAGTTTTTCCTCAGGGATGTGGGGTTCACCATAACATTTCAGACTTCTTCTGTGGACCAAACACTTCTGCGTCTGGACTCTTTTCAGTCGTCAGTACAGTTGCACCCTGTGGAACACACTAATTCAGTGGTCAGTAGCCTTCCGGGCTCTTCTGCACCTTTGATAGGGGTATATTACCCCCCCTGTGGCACTGCTCCTTCAGTGGCTTCATCAGCAACGGGTGATTAACATCTCCTCAGCTGTGATTATTGGTCCGGTTCCGGTTTCAGTTATGGATGCTTAGGCTCCCCCTGCCCCTCAGATGGATGACATTTTCGTCATTCTTGTATCACGCAGTCCTTTCAGGGTAGAAGCCCGAGAGCCTTGTCAGGCCCTATTTGTTTTAAAAGAAGAAAATATATATATGTGTGTGTGTGTGTGTATATATATATATATATCTCCTCACAGCAGAGGCCCTAACCCGAGACTACCCAATACCATCTTTTTGGATCCGGCCCAGGTTCCGCCTCAGCTGCCTGAGGCGGCCATCTCTAGACTGCGGTGGAGAGCACCTGACTTCTTCTACTTCTAGCGGAAGTGCAATCCAGCAGAGGTATGGATCATTGCTTTCCTCCGAGGGAGAGTTTCTCTTAATTTGGAGATGTTCCCTAGACTTAGGTGGCAGCCCAGGCTGTTGGTTTTTTGTCTTCAGACTCTCTTCTCTTGATCAGAGCCTCAGAGCAACAGAAGTGACTCCACGGTGAGTCGGAATCCAGGTTCCTACTTCCTTGCTTGCTCCAAGTTAACAGACGGCTTGCTCCCTTTCTCGACCATAAAAGTCAAGTAGGTCCTTGTTCAGAGTTGGGTTCTCAGTGTTCATATCTTCTCTTCCTGCACAGTGGTTCTGTGCCAGTCATTCCAGACTAGACTCTTCGGAAGCAGTTGCTCAGCTCTCCTCTCCTCTCCCTTTCCCAGGAAGAGTTTTTCTATTTAGGGGAAGGTGTTGATTTCACCTTCCCAGCAGCTCCTTCTCTTAGGAGCTCCCTTAGTTACCTCCAGGGCAAAGGAGACCCTCTGACACGAAGTTACCCACTTCGAGCAGGTGATGAAACTGTGTTGTTTGTTTTTCATCAGCAAGCAATCTAGAGCCTATTCCCTACTCCCTTTCAGGAAGGCTGGAGTGAGTGGTACCTCACCACGTTGAGTCACTTCAGTTGTTATGCAGTCACTTTCAACAAATGGGTCAGCCCGAACTTGGTCCTTTTTGTGTCCCCTCTCGACGCAGATCTGCCCCTATCTTGCCTCAGAAATCCAGACCCTGTTTTTTTCCTGTCAGAATGCTTCTCCACAGTGGACACATTCCTCCTGTACACTTTCCTTTATTCCCTTAGTTCAGAGACTGCTACTAGAGTTGTAGGCAAACAGGGGCAGAATGATTCCTCTTGGAATAAGAAGTGGGTAGGTCTGGTTCTTCCAGACCACCCCAAGAGGCTTCTAAGTCATGCTTTGGCCTTTCATCAGGAAGGCTTAAGTGACTAAGTGGAAACCTTTCTCCATTGATGGGCTAACCCCTCCTGTACCTCTGATTGCTCACCAAGTAAGGGGTTCAAGTGCCTCTTGGACCTGTTGTTCACAGGTCAGCCATACTTAGTAGTGGGGTTATCCATCTGCACCTTCTCGGTCTACCTTGAACCAGTAGACTGTGTCTAGCTCTTTCAGTTAGTAAAAGATTTTTGCCTTGTCTCCAGAAAGAAGGGAGCACTCCCTTCACTCTCTGATTGTTGCAACGATTCTGTGACTTTCTTCACAGAATGAAGAACTACACTCCATCATTTTTTTTGTAGCTTCAGCTTGCCTCAGTTGGATCACCTTCTTGCCCTGAGATGTTTTTAGGCTAGTTTAGTAGCATGTCTTCGACACTATTAATTTTTGTCTTGGACCAGATTGAGAGGCTGGGTTCTCACTGTTCTTCAAGAGTGGTTGCGGCTTCCTGGCTGAGTTTCATTTTGTGTCCATTGCTGTCTTCTGCAAACTGGTGAGTTGGAGCTCAAGTGCATACCTTTGTAAGTACTATGTTCTGGATCTTCTTTTCAGACGGCTCTTTTCTAAGTAGGACAGCCTTGGATGCTCTTTCTGAGTGAGCCCCATCTCCTACCGCCCCACTCAGGGTGGGTTGGTTTTAGCTTGGTACTCTCTCATTAGTGTGAATGAGTGGTGGAGACTTGAGTCCAGGAAGATATGGAAATTACATACTTAACGTAATTCTTGATCTTCTTGGACGCAATCTCCACCACTCATTCACACGCCCTCCCACCATCCCCTGGGCTCACTCGTTTTGTTTCTTTGGTCTTCACGGCCTTGTGGTTCCCACTGTGAAGAAATTGTTCAATTGACCCTTCTTGCAATGGTCATCCGGACCTTTCAGGCTCGGAAGGTTAGGTTAAGTTATTTTTACTAGTTACGCTGCACCTCCTTGGTGAAAGGTACTGAGGGCAGTTTGAGGGCCGGCCTTGAGATAGCCTACCGCAGGCTGACTAGTCTCGTGGTGCTGCGCATGCATGGTACTATTGCGGCGCCGGCCGTTCTGAAAGGTTTTGGCTCCTGCGTGGTCCTAGCACCTCTGGTTGGCACTATCCCCATTAGTGTGAATGAGTGGTGGAGACTGCGTCCAAGAAGATCAAGAATTACGGTAAGTACATAATTTCCATTTCTTTCCCGCCGTCGTCATGTGCAAAGTACCTCGCGATAAACTGCCCAGTCAATTGCCTTTAAAAACCCACCTTTTTCTTTTAAAACGATTCGTGTTTTTTCGCTGTCTTCTCCGTCTTCATCCAAGGCCAAGAAGAAGTGTGTCGAGTGCGGTGCTCAAATTCCAGGGGTTTTACTCCTACTTTTTTCTGGTTCCAAAAAAGACGGGCGACTTCAGACCCATACTCGACCTCAGCAGACTCAATCTGTTTGTCGAGTACAAAAGATTCAGAATGCTGACCCTCCAGAGCCTCTTACCTCTTCTTCAGGCGTCCGATTGGTTATGTGCACTGGACATGCAGGATGCCTACCTGCATATTCCAGTGTTTCCAAGCCACCACCACTTTCTGTGCTTTTATTTCCAGAGGGAGCACTTCCAGTTTACGGCCCTACCCTTTGGTCTTTCCTCAGTACCCAGGGTTTTTAACCAAGTGCCTAGCAATAGTGGCAGCAGCCTTGTGTCATCAGGGCATTGCAGTTTTCCCCTACCTGGATGATTGGCTAATTTCAGCCCCGTCCAAGGAGATTCTTTTGGAGGCCCTCTCGCGTACTCTGGACCTGTTTTCTCATTTGGGGATCACAGTCAATGTCCCCAAATCCACACATACTCCTTCTCAGAGGCTTCGGTTCATAGGAGCAGTGTTGGACATGGTCCAGTGCAAGGTCCTTCTCCCTCCGGAGAGAGTGGAGGCCATTCGAGAACAGGCGACCTTGGTAGCCTCTTCCAGTTTCCTCTGAGCCAGGGTGATGCAGTAGGTCTTGGATTTGATGGCAGCCTCCATCTCCATGGTTCCCCTCACCAGGTTACACATTAGAATTTCTAAGTGGACCTTGCGCATCCAGTGGGATCAGTTCAGGGACGATCTGGACCATCCGATCCTGATTTCTACCGCGGTCAAGAAGGATCTGCAGTGGTGGAGGGATCCCTCGAACTTATCCCAGGGCCTTCCCTTCCAGAGGCCTGCTCCCCTGTGCATTCTCACCATGGATGCTTCCAACCAGGGTTGGGGAGCTCACATTGGGGATCCCCAAACTCAGGGACTATGGTCCCAGCTCGAGATGTCTCTGCACATCAATGTCCTGGAGATGAGGGCAGTCCAGTACGCCATTCAGACCTTTCAGTCCATCCTTCCCAGGGGATCACTGTTTATCCAGACAGACAACATGTCAGTAGTCTGGTACATCAGCAAACAGGGACGCACTCGGTCACACCCCCTTTGCAGGGAGGCAATGCAAGTGTGGAACTGGGCATTCCAACACGGTCTGTCACTCACAGCCGTTCACGTTCCAGGCGTTCAAAATGTCCTGGCGGACAGCCTCAGCAGAACGTCCACCCTCGCTCACAAATAGGAATTAAATCAGGACGTGGCTGACTTTCTTTTTCAGCCATGGGGGCAACTGGAACTCTACCTGTTCGCCTCCCCATCCAATGCAAAACTTCCCAATTTTTGCTCGCTCGTTCCAGAGCATTGTGCTTTCTGGCATGACATCTGGGCTGCCTACTGTATTGATGCCAGTTGATTGAACAGTCAACCCCATCAGAGACGAGTCCATCGGAAGAAAGGAGTCCCTGCCCTCTTGGACTCCTCTGCTGGCCACAGCCCATCCCAAACAGGATGATTCTGGCCCTTCTGGAACTCTCTGTCGGTCCCCCGTCTGTTAAGCACCTACCAGTCATCCCAAACCCAGTGCAGCTTCTTGCTTGGCCAGTTCTCTGGGTCTTGTCACTGGAGTACCCAGACCTGAAGGGTCCAACACCATATCTGTCCTCGAGTGGACATTCTAGATAGGGATCCCAGTTGCTTTCCATCCCAGTCTCATCATCTTTGCTGGCATCACCATTGCCAGTTAACAGTGAGTTTTTCCTCATCAGCTGGCTCCCATCACTGATGTCAAACCTGACACAGATGGGAGAGAGTAGCCTGGCAGCACTGGGTGAATGGAGCTTTAACCCCGAATGGAGGTGGTGCCACTAGCCATTAGTCCTGTCCCAGCCTTTGCTTGCCTCCTGGCTTTGACTCTAGTTGTGCATCCTGTGGCCCCACCCAACCCCTGGTTTTGCCGACCATACTGCAGCGGTCAATACAGATGGAGCCCCCACCTCCACAGCCAGTGGTGGACACCCTGACTAAGGACTCTAGGCCAGATTTCTTTCCTTATCTTCTCTCCTTGGTGGTTTCCCCAATGGAGAGGATCATCCGCACCCTGTGTTGGCATTCAGCACTGCTTTATTCTGAGTTGGGTTTGGATGCATTGGTGAGAAGGTAGCCATATGACAGACAGGCCACCAGAGGAGGACTATTTCTCCATGACCACCCTCAAAGAATACATGTCAGGGACTTCCGGTTGAGCCTGTAGCTAAGATGGTAGCCTAATTTCGAGCTCTGCTGCTCCTCTCCGCTATTTCTTCTGCATCAACAGAGTCTAGTTACAAAAGAGTTTTAAAACTCACTTAAAAAGTGCAGGACATACTTCGGAGACAAGTGGATGCAAAGAAAATAATACCCACAGAGGATTAAAGCACCCGTTGAGATGGTTGGGATGTCGGCCCCGGAGCCCTCGGACTCTGAGCTTTCAGTCGCGGCGACCGAACAATCAGAACAGTCTGTTTCAGCCTGCAGTAAAGTTAAAAATAAACGAGTGAGATTGAACACAATATATAGAGAGTTAATCTCATTTAGGGCAGAAATAAAAGATATGTATGCTGAGCTCCACAAAGATGTGGCTGTGGTTGAACAACGAACGGATGCAACAGAGAGGCAGATCACTGCGGTGGAAAATAGGGTTGATGATGTAGAGGAATCTGTCCAAGCATTGCAGGATCAATATGCCTCCCTACAATCGAGACAAGAGGATGTGGAAAATAGAGCTCGTCGCAAGAATTTGCAAGTTTACTGCATCCCAGAGGGTTCTGAGGGCCAAGACCTGGCTGACTTTATTATATCAGTATTAAGAACAGCATTGGAGTTACCTGCTGAGATGTCTTTAGAGCTGGACCGAGTGCACAGGGCACTGGGTCTCTGCCCCACTGATCCAAGGGCCAGACCAAGGTCCATAATAATGCGTTTCCTAAGCTATGCAATTAAAGAACGAGTTTTGACCACCGCTTGGTGAAAGGGGAAAATCTTTTATGGACAAACAAGTATTTATGTCAACAATGACTATGCCTCTCAAACTATGAGGAAAGAAGGGCCTATGCGGACGTACTACCAGCATTAAAAGAAGCTAATATCATTTATTTATTTAGCTTTTGTTTACTGGGTAAGTACACTAGACTAGTATTATGCCTATTTTCAGGAACGACCCAGGAGAGTACAACATAGGGATACAGAGTGGTACAGAAAAAAATAGATACATCATTACAACAGAACAACACAAGGAAGTACATAGAGCAACATTATCCAAGGTGATGCAGAGTAGAGAGGCGTGTAGAACACTCCTGACAAACTATGGTGAACCACATGGAAACACCAGTTAACAGGTCATAGACAATTTTAACATATTTTTAACACACTGTCAAGCTGTATAGTCCTAGACATTATCAGGCCCAGTCGGGTGCCCTGGTACGTGGTTGAAAATCCAGAGACAGAAATACTGAGATCTAGTTGACAGGAGATGTTACATTAGGGAGACTTGGGGCAATCACACACTGAGTCTAGTTTCAGGAAACCCCATAGGGATTTGCGAAAGCAGTGATGGGAGGGGGCCGAGCGAACATACTCGGGAAAGGAGTTCCAGAGTCTAGGAGCACATACAGCAAAGTCCCTCCCCCCATAAGGGTTCAGGTGGGGGGAACTCTTAGCATCCCAGGAACCTGGGACCTGAGCTGGTAGGGAGAGGGGTCAGCAGGTTGTAGAAGCTGAGCCAGCCCCAGAGGGGTGCCTGTTCTAATCACTTTACCCGCGAGGCACCCTACCCCAAAGTCCAAGTACTTAGCTGGAGAGAGCCAACAAAGTTTGTCA
This sequence comes from Neoceratodus forsteri, assembly GCA_016271365.2. Taxonomy (NCBI): domain Eukaryota; kingdom Metazoa; phylum Chordata; order Ceratodontiformes; family Ceratodontidae; genus Neoceratodus; species Neoceratodus forsteri. Next base: position 739,012,008 of record CM028136.1, read on the forward strand.
TACAGCTCACAATGGTGGGTGAGACGGGGGGCAGCCAGAGCAAAGTGGCAGCAGATGTTATTATACGTCGTGTACCATCGGGTGAGATGAGTTTTAGAGGTGCGAGCAAATTGGTGTAGACCATAACTGAGGGAGGGAAGGAGAACTCCTCTCGCTAGGGCCAGCTGAGCCGCAGGTGTGAGATTATATTTGGCCCTATAGGCCAGGCCCAGTTTGCAGTTAATTGCTCTGCAGACACTTAAAATATGACTCCCCAGGTCGAGTTGAGGGTCAAGTGTCACCCCAAGGTATTTGACAGAGTTCACTATTGGAAAGGAAGTTCCGTCCAGACAGGTAATACCCAGCAGGGCTGGCAAGGCATTGATTTTGGCAGTTGAACCAAATAGCATAGCCTGCGTCTTTTTCAGATTGAGTACCAGTTTATGTTTGGTTACCCAGTCCTGGACATTATTAAAATCCTCTGACAAGCACTAGTTGAGAGTCACAATGTCCCGGCAGTGGGCCATTATGACCAGATCATCCGCATATAAAGTGGCACTGCTGTTTATTACGGCGTTGGAAGTTGGTTAATGAAAAGGGAGAAGAGGAGGGGCCCAGTGCGAACCTTGGGGACACCGAGGATACGGTAAGGGCTCAGAGAGGACTTTGTTGACTCTAGTCCGCTGCCTCTACCATGCAGCCCTGCTTGCCCATGCAGAGGGGAGAGGCGGCGGCATGTAGGCAGATTACAGAGCAACGCATGATCGACAAGGTCAAGGCTTTGACATGTCAGTAAATATGACCCCAGAGAGTTTGCCGTCGTCCATGTTTGCTCTGATACTAGAAGTGACAGAGACCAGGGCTGTGGTAGTGCTGTGCCCCTTACGAAAGCCATGCTGGACCGGGGACAGCAGCCCATGGACCTGTAAATACTCAAGAGAGTTGCACTGCCACAACCTTTTTCAATGAGCTTGCTGAGCGATGATAGTATAGCAATCGGACGATAGTTGTCCGGTATTTTGGGATTGCTCTGATTCAGAACAGGGACTATCCTAGCCTCCTTCCAGATATCAGGAAATTCTCCCAAGGTAAGTGATAGATTAAAAATGTGGGCAACTGGGGGGCAATATAGGAGGCACCTAGCTTTAGAAGCTTCGGCTCCAGGTTGTCTAGGCCAGGGCTGGGGTACTGGGAGAGGCCAGAGAGGAGACTCTGCATGTCCTCAGCTGACACTGCCCTGAGACAGAACACTTGCTGGAAGGGGTGGTCCTCCTGTCCTGCAGGGGGCGAGGGGATAGAAGTGCACTCTCTGAGTGGGAAGAGTGTGGAGAAAGACGGTAGGTCTGAGAAGTGCGTGTTGAGGGAGTTGGCTATGATGTGGGGATTGTCACAGGAGACCCCCTCCAATGATCATGTCAGATACCCACTGACAAGAGATTTTATGTTACTCCAGAAGCTTCTGGGATCACTGGCAGAGCTGATTAGGGCAGACTTACAGAAGTCGCTTTTGGCTGCCCTTATGGCTTTTTTGCATTGATTTCTGAGATTTTTGTATTGCTGGTAAATTGTGAGATCAAGTGAACTTTTGAAATGGGCTCAACATTTGTCTCTGGCCTGCATTAGGGCTAGGAGATTCCCGTGCAGCCATAGAGTGGCGGACTCCCTCACATTCGGGGTGACCTTAGGGGCATGCTTATCTTGCAGGGCACCGAAGGTGGCGAGGAAGTGGGTAGAGGCCACTGAAGGGTCAGTGGCTCCGAACACCCCGGACCAGTAAGTGAGCCTCAGGTCCTCCCGAAATGCCTCAGGATCAAACCTGGAGAAGTTTCTGATATGAATGATTTTGTGAGGAATTTTTTGGGAGGGAATCTTCCATACACAGAAGACCGGGGCATGGTCGGAGATAGTCAGACAGGATTCCAGCAGAGGAGATCCTGTCAGGACGATTTGACAGTATCCAGTCCAGTAGGGAGCTGGAGGATCCATTTGCCGCCCATCTGGTAGGCTCCTGGATAAGTTGGGACAGGGTGAGGTTAGCAAGTAATGGCTCAAACTGCTTAACACTACCACCTGCCCAGTTAAGGTTAACATCCCCAATGATTATCAGTTCATTATCCCCAATGCTAGTACCTACCAAGTCCAGAAGGTGGGTCAGGCCTGGGAGCCCGCTCTTTGGGGGATTATAAGTACAAACCACATGTAGTTTCTTGGTGTTCCCAGGTAGGATCAAGGTGTGCAGTAGCTCGCAGGGGGACAAGTTGGGTGACTGATGGGCTACTGGGGAGACCTTGAGATGGTTCCTGAAGTAGATCACGATGCCCCCGCCCGTTTGTTCCCAGGTCTGTCCAGCCAAATGAACTCATAGCCAGGGAGTGCACAGGCAATGTCTGGGATCAAGGATTTAAGCCAGGTCTCAGTCACACCGAGGATGTCCGGTTTGTAGAGAGAGACCCATGAGACTAACTCATCAAGGTTGGGCAACAGACTCCTAATATTTAGATGAGCAATTTTCAGACCCTTGCCATTCCCCATTCAGGGGGAATTGAGGAGGCCAGGTTATTCCGGCCAGGGTTAGATTCAATATCACCAGCCAGCAGTAGTATTAGAATGAGGAGCCAGAGAAGATGCCACCTGACGGCCTTCAGGTCTGTGGAAGGTACACTAGGTAGGTGTCGCTTTACTCTGGTGGGGTACATTAGATACCTGAGGTCGAGGCAGCAGGTGAGACAGTAGGGGGTCCTAGCAGTCACCAGGATGTTTGAGAAGGTGAAGTCAGTCACCTCAGAGGAGAGAGACTTATCCCAGTAGCCCCCCATGGACAGCGAGGGAGTAGTGACCACTTGCAGCAAGGTAAGCCCCAATATGAGGCCAAGAAGTACAGGGGCACTATAAGGGGAAGGCAGTACACCTGCTGTCAGTGCCATGGGGGACTCCCTGCCCTTAGGCGGGAGGTGTGGGTTCCTGGACCACATCAGTGGAGGGGGCCTAGGGCCAGCTTGTGGTTAAGACCCAGTTAGCGGTGGAACAGAGAGGGGTAAAAGGAGAAAGGGAGGTTATGAGCTGAGGTCAAGGGAGGCAATCAGGGTACAGGTTTCAGTAGAAGGCAGGTGGGGCAGAAATAGTAAGGACTTCAGTACAGTTAGAACAGTATAGTCTCAGTAACACAGTAGATAGTACAGTAGCACAGTAACTCTCAAAATATAGGAATAAAATTACAGTTTGTAGATCAGTGAGAGCAAATACAAGTTAGGCAGTGAGCAAGGAATCGGATGTTTTGGGCATTACAACACGGGGGGCAGATCAGGACCAGGACACAGAGTATATTCACACTGGGCTCTTTAGTCAGTAATGAGCCTGCTCACATCGGAACAGGACCTCCCCAGCACAGGTACAAGCTGTGAGGACCTGCTGTAATTTAGGGAAGGCTCAGCTACAGTTTTGTATGGCAAGGCTAGATATATTAGCATGTGGTCTGCTGTGATGACACGTAAGCTAAGCCACGTAGTGAAATACAGGACCTCCCCCTCCACCTGATAGGGCAAGTCAGACCCTAGGGGCGGAGCATGCGGGCATTTAACGGGAGGAGGAATGGGGTGGTGGGTGGCGAAAATTCCTGCACTAGGGCAGGGGCAGAGTGCATGGCAGCAGCGAGGAGGCCCGCTGGAGCTGCAGAAGTCTCGACACCTTGGACCGGCACTCGTTCGCGATCTCACATAGGGGGACCTCCGAGGAACAGGTCTCCTCGCCTCCCTCCTCGTCGGGTCACAAGAAAGTCAAAAGCGGCAAGTTCAGCCTCCATGTTGTACCGAGAGGGTAGTGTCACTATCCTGGGGCGGCCAATCAGTGGGGGTGCTTTAGGCGCCAATTTCAAAAAGTTCGTCAGGCAGGGTAAAATTGTTTGGTCCGCCGGCAGGATTGGTGGGTGGCAAGTGCAACTTCAGAGTCCCGCAACAGTTTACCCAGACCGCCAGGACCACGAGGAGTCAGTGAGTTGATTTTGTAGGTACCCCCAGGAAGAATCTCAGGTGGACAAGTTTCTTGCACTAGGGCAGGGGCAGGAATCATATGGCAGCCGCCGGGGAGAGCCCCGCCCGGGCTCCTGAAGCCTCCGGCACCTCGGACTCTGCACTGCGTTTACTGTCTGAGGGAGCCTCCTAGGAGACAGGTCTCCCTCGCCTCCCTTCCTGCGGTCGGAGTCACAGTCTTCAGGAAAAAGGAATTCCATTCAGCAGAGGAGGCCAGGGAGGAGTTATCCAAGTTGGGGATCCAGATGAAGAAGAGAGTTGAGACGAGGCCCCCCTCATCCCCGAAACTACCGAGATGGCAAACAGTGAAGGAGCACGGGAAAGGGCAGAAAAGAGGAGACCAGAAAACTTGAAGAATCGATTTTCGGCTTTCTGCCAGCCTGCGCGTAGCAGGACCTGACTGTAGTCTGAAGAGATAAGTTTATATGTTAAATCTTTGAAGGCTTTGGGTCAGACAAGGCCAAATAGGGGATCTCCCCTTCAACATTTACGTTTCTGACAAAGACTTGCAGTCGCTTTGAATGTTAAAAGGTTTAGAGCCTAATGTGCGTGGACTCAGGGGAGTTAAGGCCTGTCTCTTTACTTAAGCACATTTATTTTGACAGAGGTGAGAAAAAGTAAGACTTATAGTTTAAGGATCAATCTGTGGAGGAGTTATACTATTGGTAGATACTTAGCATTTTTTAAGATAGCGGGAGGAGTCTGTGCTGCCTGTTGGCCAACAGGTTCATGTTAGCAAAAGAAGGACTAATTCTTTTGTATTTCTTTTAATTTTTTATTTCTAACATTTGAGGGAATAAATACCCTCCGGAGGCCCGAGAGCTTGTTGTACTCTGATTTCCTCTAGTTCCTCCAAATTCTCAGGGGGTACAGATAGGGAGCATTTTTGCATACTCCTCAGCCTTGTAAGTCATCATTGATGTAAATAGGTCCTATATGAAGGGTGGGTTTAATCTAGTTATTCAGTTAATTCAGTTTATTTTGCAAATAGTACAATTTTGGCTGTGTAAGTTATACAGTAATAACAAAAAAATGGTTGATTTGATTTACCAATTTGAAATGCAGCATCAGCAGGAAGGTACAATACGCAATGTAATGGGAGACGAGTGGAGATATGTTTATCCTCGGGGAAGGGGGTACTGCAGAGAACTAGTGGGACAAAGTATAAAGCATTGGGAGAGAATGCAAAATGTTAGGAAATTACTGAGTAAGAAGCTGTTATTTCTATATGACTGGGATTTGCTGGAGGAATGGGGTGAATTGGAGAGGATTTTACTCCGTAAGTACACATAATGGCGACCCAAATAATTAGGGCATTGTCCCTCAATATAAATGGATTGAATAATCCAGTAAAAAGATATAGACTCTTTCAATACCTAAGGAATCATCCAAATGATTTTATATATTTACAAGAAACCCATTTGAATAACAAGGAACACTTAAAATTAGCATGGGGTACCAATTTCAGATTTATGCCTTGTCTTTCCCAAAGGGGAAACGCCGTGGAGTGGCGATTATGATTCCCCGGACCTCACCTTTTCACCTGGCCTCACAGCATATTGATTCTTAGGGATCCTATATCATGTTAACTAGGACCCTATTTGGGAAATCAGTCACTTTGGTTAATGTGTATTCCCCCCCAGTGATGTCTGCGGCTGCAGTGAAGGGATTTTTTAACAAACTGACTGATAATATACAGGGCTGTGTGATGATAGGAGGAGATCTGAATCTTACGTTGAATCCACATTTGGATTCTTCTTCCCCTCATAAACACAGAACTTCGACGGCACAAAAATGTTGGCGCTCCAGTCTGTAGGCCCTAGGCCTGCTAGATGTTTGGAGACAATTTTATCCCTACTTGAGGGGCTCCACCTTCTTGGGTTCCTTCCGAGAATTACGCCACTCTCTCCTGACTAAGAGTGAGAGTCCAGCGGGCACGCACTCCTCTCAGTCCCGTAAGCAGGAGAAGGACATTGGTCACCAGTCCAAACCAGCAGACCAAGCCCAGGCTACAAGGTTCATGTTCCATTTGTGACCGCTGCCAGACCTCATCAGTCAGCGGTAACAGCAGCCATAGCAGCAGGAGTCTGCACTTTCAGCAACATGGCCCAGCCAAGCCCCTCAATAAGTCTGGAGGTCAAGGCAAGCGCAAGGGTGGAGGGAGTGGTTTCTCCAGAAGAAATTCACTGGGGCCACCTCACATGGCAAAAAGTGGCAGGATGGCAGATCCCTCTGTCACAAACCCTACTGCAGCTCCTAATCAGGGGCCGCCTCACTCACTTCCTGCCACAATGGTCCATTGTTACTTTGGACAGGTGGGTCCTGGAAGTGGTGGGATTAGGGTTGGCTGTGAAACTTGAGCCCTAACCTCCTTGTTCATCCTGAGCACTGTTGGAAGACTAGCTTTGCTGGAGTGTCTCACTGCACTACAGAGTGAGGTTCATCAGCTTCTTTAGGGGCATGGGATACAACTTTTCCCGGAGCGCTGGATTCATGTCACAGTGCTTCCTGGTACCCAAAGGGATGGTAGGCTGGCGACACATTGTCGGCCTGCAATCCTCTACAAGCTCATTTGCAGATGAAAGTTTTGTGTAGTGATGTTGCCCCATATCATACCAACCTTGGAGCCAGTGGCTTGGTTTTGCTTCATAGATCTCCATGATGTGTACTTCCACATCCCCTTTTGGCCATCACACAGGTAATTCCTTTGCTTTGGGCTGGATGGAACTGTGTATCAGTTCATAACCATGACATTTGATCTGACATTTGCACCCAGGGTGTTCACTAAGTGCCTACTGGTCATGGCAGCCTTTCTCAGACACAGAGACATCAAATCAAGGTATTTCCATACCCCAGTGACTGGCTCATCATGTAGAGTTCATTGCAGGATGTGGAGCTGTCCAGGGTTCTAATCCTCTGAGAATTTCAGGACCTTGGCCTGATGGTCAAATTGGCCATGTCCAAGCTCACCCTGAATAAGTGACCATTTATTGGAGTGGAGCTGCACTCTCTCGAAGCCAAAGTTAATCAGCCCCTAGAGAGGATGGAGGAACTGTCTTCCTTTTCCTGATCATTTTGTTTTGGGCAGTTGCACCTGATCTGGAATTTCCTCAGGCTACTGGACTTCATGTCCTCTACCACAGCCATGGTATGCTGGGCTTGCTGGTGCCTGTAACTCATTCATTGGAAACTAGGGAGCTAGTTGTCTCAGTGGTACAAAGGCCTAAACCACCTGGTCTCGGTGACCTAGTGTATGCTGGATGCTAGTCATTGATTACTGTTCCCCATGCACCTCATTGATGGCATCCCATTCCTCAGGTTGGAGCTTTCAGCAACTCTGATAGTGGATGCATTGCTGGTGAGCTGGGGTACATATCTGCTGGACCACAGAACACATGGATTCTAGGATTGTGGATATGTTCATCCACACTTATTGGCAGAGCCCCTTTCCCTTTAAATCAGCAGGAAAGTCTTCAAGCTGGCTCCTCTCACCCACCTGGGTGGTATAATGCTTGGCTCTGCCCCATGATGCCAGATCTTCCTTTCCGCTAGAAGATTCAGGTTGCCTCCTTTGTGCTCTCGCATTTTGTAGGCCCTGGCTTCAGAAACTTCGGTTATTCTGAAAATTCGCCTTGTTCACATTAGCGATTGCAATTACTTTTCTTCGATCATGGAAGACAAGTCTTCCCCCGTATTTCGCCAGTGTTCGTGCGTCCAGAAGATGTCGCGCACCGACCCGCGTGCATTTATTGTTTGGGTGTCAGCCATGACACCACGACGTGCGAGTTTTGCCTCGCATTCCAACCCAATGTCCTCGTCGACCGTCTCTCATGCCTTAAGCTGGGAAGGCCAAAAAACATAACCTGTCAGGAATCTCTAGATGCCTGTATGTCGGTTTCTGTGGTCGCGGGATCCGCCAAGCAATTGGAGTGCATGCAAGCCTTCGAGGAGGAAGCAGCTCATGCCGTGTAATCTTCCTCTCAGAGCTTCTTCGTTCCGCTTAACCTGGGCTCCACCTACTTGGATTCCTTCCGAGACTTACGCCACTCTCTCCTGACTAAGAGTGAGAGTCCAGTGGGCATGCATTCCTATCAGTCCCGTAACCAGGAGAAGGACCCGGGATCATCTTCATCTCAACCGAGACGCTCTTGGGATCGGGAGAGATCTCGGTCCCAGGAACCGGCCATTTTGACCTCGGTCAAAATCGCCTCTTCGGCCACTGACTTCTCAGTCTTGCCATCTGGCCAGTCGACCGAAGTGTCGATCGATGATGTTGAGATAATTCTCGACCTGATCGACCCCTTTTCACCGACTCCGGTCAGTGACTCTCTTGCTAGAACTCCGGTCCTGGTTTTCCCTGACAAGGAGACCCAGCCTGCTGAGGAAGTGGTCCCTGACCCTGGGATATCACCAGTCCCACCACTGTCTCCTGAGCGACCAAGTCTGCCCTCTCAATCGAGGTCTTGGACCCTCTCGACCAATCGGCGGAGAAAGGGCCATAAACGCTCTAAAAAGAGGTGACGCCATCGGTCGTCCTCGTCCTGCTCGGATGAGGAGAGGCTCCATCGGCGCTACGAGGACCTCTTGTGGCAACAGCTGATTTTGACCGGGCACAAGCATTCCCCATCTCCTACCCCGGCCATTACTTGACTTTCACCTCCTCGGCCGAAGCCAACTCCTCTGGACCCAATTAAGTCGGTTCCTCCACCCGCAGAGCCAGCGAAATCTCTAGTTCGGCCTAAACCGGTCTCTCCACCGATTTTGGTGGAACCGCTGCCCAAGCAGCCTGTGGGCGGGGCTCCTTCTAAGGAAGCTAGACTGGACACCGGGCTTCCCCAGCATCTCTCGGTCACTGTCACCCTTGACCACCCTTGGTGGGTCGAGGGTGATGTGGACGGTCAACCGCTGTATCTGGATTACTTGGATTCGGATGAAACTGGGCTCCGTTTTCATCCAGGGGATGATGAATCGGCTGGTGGGATAGGGACAGAGAAAGGTCCTTCGTCCTTTCAGGGTATTCTTCGCCTCATCTCCGAGTCCACAGGGATGCCTCTGTAGCCTATCCAGAAAAAGGCGGAGTACCGTCTCACTGACATCCTCAAGAGAGGGGATACCCCAACGGAAGCCTTTCCTATGGCTGAGGCCATTGTTGGCCCGGCCTTAGAACTTTGGCAGCACCCTGCCTCCTGTCCAGCTCCATCTGCCTGTATGGATCACAAGTGTGCGGTGTCCATGGGGTCCCTTGTGGGGTTCACAGACCACCATTCGGCCGTGAGCTTTGTGACTGCCTCTGTGTTCAGGTGTACTGGTATTTCTACCGATACTGACAGACCTCCTGAGAAGAAATCCAAATATTTGGATCACTCTGCCCAGAAGGTCTATGCTGCTTCTCCTTTAAGCCTCCATGAGGCAAGCTCGTCCATCGTCATGGCACACTTCTCCCATGCCCTTTTGGAGTCCTTGGACGAAGTCCTCCCACATCTCCCTGTGGACTTGCAGACCACGGTCAAGCAGGTCCTGGAGCAAGGCTGGGCTGTTGCTAAACAACAGCTCCAGATGGCTCTGAATATCAGGGACTCATGTGCCCGCTCATTGGCAGCTGCATTTGTCTCTCGCTGCAGTGCTTGGCTGAAGCTCTCCTTCTTTCTGGTGGATACTCAGCACAAACTAGCTGATGTGCCATTCCTGGGCACCGATCTCTTTGGCCCAGGTTTGGCTGGTCACCTTCAGTGCATTGAGCAGTCCAGTGCCACCTTGGATGCCACTTCTGCTAAGGGTTCTTCTGGTCCTAAGCAGCAGCAGAAGAAGAAACCTTTTTGGCACTCTTCCCCTGTGGCCCAGTAGTCCTCCTTTCAAGGGGGGCAGCAACAGCAGGCCTAAGCTTGGCACCCCTAGCCCAAGCCCGGACCCTCCCAGGTCCTTAAGGGAGGCTGAGGTTCAGGCCCTGGATCCTCTGCCTCCAAGCCTGCTCAGTGATGGGGTGGGGGCTGCCACCCCTACTCTCATCAGACCAGCTCTGGGTCCTCCCACACCACTTTCTTTCCCCCTGGTCTGCTATTACCATGGACAGGCGGTCAGTCAGGGACTGCTTCTGGAATTCGAGCAGTACCCTCCAAGCTGAACCCACAACCCCAGGGGAGGAGAGGATTTCCGCCCACACTTAGTTGGCTCTCTGTGACGACATTGCTCAGCTCCTAAGGAGGCAGTAGCTCCAGTGGTGGATCCTTCAGCAGACCAAGGCTTCGTTTCCAAGTACTTCCTGGTTTCCAAGCAGACGGGGGGGCCTGGTGCCCCATTCTAGATCTGTACGACCTGAATCAGTATCTCGGGTCACGCACCTTCCAGATGGTCACTCTGTCTGAGATCATACCATCCCTGGAGTGAAACATGCGGTTCTGCTCACTGTATTTCCAGGACGCATTTTTTTACGCTCCAATCCATCCATCCCACCAGCGGTTCCTCCGCTTCAGAGCCGAGGGAACCCTATACGAGTTCCGAGCCGTGCCATTTGGCCTGTCATCAGCCCCATGGATCTTCACCAAATGCATTGCAGTGGTGGCAGCCCACCTCAGGCGTCGGGGGCAGGTTCAGAATTTACCCCTCCCTCGACAGCTGGCTTTTAGCAGGTTCCAGCCAGCAGGAGGTGGACAGGTCCAGGGACCTGGCCCTCCAGATCTGCTCCCAACTCGGCCTCCTGATCAATGAGGCCAAATCGGAGCTTGTGCCTTCTCAGGTGATGTGCTTCATTGGGGGCAGAGCTCGACTCTCATCAAGCCAGAGCTTGGCTCCCAGTGGACAGAGCGGAGGGTCTCCTTCTTTTCCCAGTCAGTTCTGGTTGGGCAATTGCACCCTGCCCGGGACTTTCTACAGTGGACTTAGTGCCACAGTCATTTCGACCAGCTGATCACTGTGACCCAGAAGATGTGGGACACTCTCCAATGGTGGACCGTCCCAGGCCAGTTGCAGGAAGGGACCTCATTTGTCCACCCCGAGGAGATGTCCGTCCTTACAACCAATGCCTCTCTCATGCTTTCACTCTTCAGCTCCAGGGTGAAGTGGCTCAAGTCCAGACGGACTATACCATGACCATGTACTACCTCTACAAACAGGGCGGCACGCATTCCCGTCTGCTATGCAAGGAAGTGCTCTGCATCTGGACACTCATGAGCCGTCTGGAGGCAGACCTCCTAGCCATCCATGTGGCAGGAGACTCAAGCCATCTGGCAGATGCTCTCAGTCGCATAGGCGAGACATCCCACGAATGGTCTCTCCATCCAGAGGTAGCGTACAGTCTGTTCTCCCACTAGGGCAAACCGTTGGTGAACCTGTTTGCCTCCAGGAAAAACACCAAGCTGAGGCTGTTTCATGCCCGCCCCCCTCAGCAGGGCTTATTGCAGGGGGATGCCTTCTTGAGGCCGTGGACCCAGGCCTCTTCTATGCCTACCCTCCATTTCCCTTGATCCACAAGGTGCTCCTCAAGGTGAGGAGGGACAAGGCAAAGGTGATTCTGGTAGCCCCAGACTGGCCACACCTGTTCTGGTACCCAGATCTCCTCAGCCTCAGATACAGGTCCCCGGAGCGGCTTCCAGCATGCCCAGACTGATCTCAGTCAACCAAGAGAAGGTATTCCATCCAGACCTTCAGTCCCTGCACCTCATAGCCTGGTACCTGAGCGGCTAGAGTTCCAGGCTTTGGGTCTTTGCGAGGATGTCCTCACAGTGGTAGAGGCATCCAGAAAGGAATCGACCAGGAAATGTTATGCCTTCAAATGGAAAAGGTTTTCCATTTGGTGTCAGGACAAGGGCCTGGATCCTCTGTCCTGTCCAGTGGCTGACATTCTCAACTACCTTTGGTCTCTGTCCAAAGGGGGTCTTCAGTCAACGACCCTTAGGGTGTACCGGGCAGCCATCTCTGCTTACCGGGCGCAGGCTGGTCAGCCGACATTGGTGCAGGAGACAGTGGTTGGGTGCTTTTTCAAAGGCCTGGATCACATATCCCTTCTGGTGCGTGAACCTCCACCTCTGTGGGATCTACTGCTGGTACTGGCAAAGCTCATGAGCAGGTCATTCGAACCGATGCACAAGTGTGAGCTGTCACACGTATCATGGAAGTCTGCCTTCCTGGTGGCTGTCACGTCTGCCCGAAGGACAGGGGAGCGCCCCTTATCTGGTCTTCCACAGGGACAGTGTTGTCCTGCGACCTCACCCGAAATTCCTTCCGAAGGTGGTGTCAGAATTTCACCTTAATCAGGTGTTGACTCTGCTGGTGTACTATCCCAATTACACCTCAGAGGCCGAGTATAGGCTCTATACTTTGGACCTGAGATGAGCTCTTTCCTATTATAAGGAGAGGACGGCGGAGATTGGGGGAGAGGTTCGCCAGCTGTTTGTCACCTACACTGAAGCTGCTTCTGGCAGACCTGCAGCAAAGCAGATGATTGCTCGATGGATAACAGCTTGCATTAGTCTGTGCTACGAGTTGGCTGGCAAGGAGCCTCCCAAAGGGACGAGAGCTCATTCTACCTGCCATACCACTACATCGGTGGCTGCTTCCAGGGACATCCCTATCCAGGAATTCTGTCGTGCTGCTACCTGGAAGACAGCAAACACTTTCATTACCCACTACCACATCGACCTTGAGTCACACTGGGATGCTGGTTTTGGGGCCTCAGTTCTCCAATCTCTCTTTCCTAAGTAGGGGGTGTGCACCTTGCCTCCCTCCTCCTGGAGAACTGCTAGGAGTCTGTCAGTAAGTGTGGATGAACAACATATCCATAATCCTAGAAAAACAGTTCTAGAAGTGGTATATGTTGTTCATCCACACAAACCCACCTAACCTCCCTGGCTGCGGACGCACAAACCTGGCTTCCAGCGGGCTATGATCTGGTGTCATGAGGCAGAGCTGAGGGTTATACCACCTGAGTGGGTGGGAGGAGCCAGCTTGAAGACTTTCCGGCTGATTTAAAGGGAAAGGGTCTTTGCCAAGAAGTGTGGATGAACAACATATACCACTCCTAGAACTACTGTTCTGTTATCCCCCTTTCAGCATAGATTTAGGAGGAATCACAGTACCCTTACTGCACTGATAAAAGTTACCTCTGACATTTACCAGGCTATGGACCATGGTTTCACCACTGGAGCCATCTTTGTGGACCTTACTAAAGCGTTTGACCTGGTGAATCATGGCCTTCTACTTCATCAGCTCCGTGCTCTTGGTTTCGACTTCAGTGCCTTAACCTGGATTGAAAAATACCTTTCCTGCCACTCACAAAGTGTCAAATGGTCTGTCTCTAATTGTAAACCAGTAATACATGGAGTCCCCCAAGGGTCCATCCTCGGTCCTATACTATTTTCATTATTTATCAATGACCTATTCAACTCCTGTGGAGGGGCATCAGTTCACTTATATGCAGATGATGCAATCATCTACCACTCCTCCCTCGACGCTGGCTGGACTAACAGTGCCTTGTCTTCCGACTTGTCCCTGGAGGGCTGGTTCCATGGTAAGCACCTTGTCCTGAATTCGAAAAACCAAAAGTACAGTATATGCTCTTCTCTCATCTCACACCAGCCAAGCACTCACACCTGCCCCTCACCATCACCTCCCTTAGTGGTGATATCTAGGAGTGCATCCACTCCTTTAAATACCTAGGCATCACTCTGGATCCTTCTCTCTCCCTTAAGTTGCATGCCTCCAATGTATCTTAAGCACTCAACCAGTGACTCGGTCTCCTCTATAGGATTCAGCCGTTCCTATCCTCGACCTCCTGCCGCAGCATTGCAGTCTCTTCCCTTGTACCTCTTCTAACTTATGGAGCTCCTTTGCTGGCCCCTGCAAACTCTTCGACCTTATCCAAACTCTCCCAGGTCTACCACAAAGTCGACAGGTTTGCTCTGGGGGTTGATTCCCAGCAACATCACTGCGATGTCCTCTCCTCCTTGGGATGGTTACCTTATTTGTCCAGATTGAGGTACTACTCCCTTAGCCTCTTGTTTAAACTGGTAAATATATCTACCCCCCCTTCCTTAGTTGGGCTAATCCATCTAAAACAAGCCCCACATTCTCTCCGTTCAGTGTCACTTTCCCTTCTTATTCAAGCCTAGCTTGCATCTTGCTTCTGCTTGTAAGTCCTTCTCCTACGCTAGTCCTTCTGATTGGAAGGAATCATTTGAGTATAGTGTGGTGGCTGGTGTAGGTTGCAGGTTAGCCCTCGTCTGCCGTCCACCCGGTGACGAGATGCGATTCCTGCAGGAAGTAGCGGATTTCATTACCGACATGGCATTGGAGTCCTCCAGGCTGATGGCGCTCAGAGACCTCAATGCCTGGGTCGACGACGATCTCTCTCAGTTTGGACAACACTTTCTCCAGCTTATGACATCTCTGGGCTTTACACAGGTTGTTACCTCTGCCACCCATAAATTTGGTCACTCTCTTGATCTGGTTTTCCTCCTGGGGATCGATGCCTCCGACTTGGAGATGGAACCAGTCGGCTGGTCTGATCATTACACCGTGAGGTTCAACTTTTGCGCCCCCCTTTAGAGGCCTGCCCCTGTAGAGATGGTCAGTTACCGCCCTTTATGGGACGTGAGTCCTGATGGCCTAGCAGCGGTGATTGACCTCTTGGAGTTTCCTGTGACCAGCTCAAGTCCAGAGGACTTCAGTGGTGGCCTATAATAAGGCCATCTTGTCAGCTCTGGACTTGATTGCTCCTGTCCGTGTTCGTCCTCTCCCACTTCGCCCTCGGGCCCCTTGGTTTGATGGGCCTTTAAGGGAGTTGCGGCGAGTAGAACGTAGGTTGGAGCGGTGTTGACGAAAATCCGCCCTGGCTGCTGACCGCCTTAGATTGGTTGAACACTATAAGATTTACTAATCAACGATCTCCCATAAGAAGGCAGAATTCCTGTCTGGGGAGATTGCTGCTGCCCAGAACCGACCAGCCCAGCTCTTCTGAACTGTTGACAGGTTGTGCAACCCAACCTGTCTGCAGCTCCAAAGACCTTTTTCACAAGTAGAGTGCGATGAGCTTGCTCGGTTCTGTGCGAATAAGGTGGCTGACATCAGGTTGGAAGTACGTTTAACTCACTCTATGGGGGTTACTGATGATCGGTGCTTGGCCACCTCACCTGAATTCATTCACATATCTGGTCCTGTATAGTACAGTATGGTACGCAAGCCCATTGGTCCACACTGTGGCCCAATAGGCATACAGAGCATACTGTACGCTGTGATTCGGCGGGTGGGTGGCTGAGCAGTACATGGGCAGGGTGCTGCCGCCCGCCAATGATGGAGGGGAGTGCTGGGTGGCCGGGGCCTGTGGGTGGGTGGGGAGGGGTACCACTGGACCACCAGGTTGAGTACATGCTGTGCTACAGCCCATGATCAGGCATAGATTTATGGTCTGTTGTACTACTGCCTGCAATCGGGCATCACGGGAGGGAGGGAGGGGTCCACTAGACCACTAGGTGTATAACTATCCTTACTATTGCCCGCGATCAGGCATAGGTACATGATTTCTCATACTACTGCCCGCGATCAAGCATTGGATCATGTGGATGTATACTACTGCCCATGATCGGGCATGCGGGGGGGGGGGTGGCTGCAGTAGCCCACCAGGGCGCCGTCAGCAGCTTGGCAGGGCGCATGGTGCAATTCGCCAGGATGACCAGTGCTTCACATGCAAATGGGGCCATAATGACATGCAAATGGCCCCATTTGTGCCTTACATGTATTATGGCCTCATTTGCATGCTACCAGTTGAATATCATGGATGATGCGCCTAGCGCAACTGCACTTGCGCTGGCGCATCCCTGTGCTCCCCTCTGTGGCTTGCGCTGGTGCAGTGCCACTGCTCCAAGCGTAGTATGTGCACCAACCTTACCATATTCAATGGTGCTGAACCATGGCGCATCACCGTTGAATATCGCCTGGTCCGGCCCACTATGCATATATACTTTCTGTCAACCTGGTTTTGTATAAGATGTGGTCACACTTTTTTTTTTTTGTATCTCTCTTATTTGTTACAATGTTTAATGCTCTCTCTAACTCTTGTTACCTGGGTCCACCCTGAAAAAGGGACTGTACTTGTCTCAGTGGACTTACCCGGTCACCAAAACTCCAATAAATAAATATATACTGGTACAGGTGAGTAACCTGTTTTTCTGGTCACCGACTGAGGCTCAGCTTCACATTTAACGCATTGTTCACCTAACACTGGTAGAGTTCACACTGATGTTCTATGCTTACAATGGCTTACCTGAACAAACCAGGTGGCATGCACTCCATTCCTCTGTTTCAGAAAGCACTGGATATGTTATGTTGCATGCTCCCTGCATGTGGACCCAGCAACAGTCCATGTCACAGGAGCAAAGAACAAAATAGTGAATGCTTTCAGTTGTGTGGGAGAGGTGTCCTGTGAGTGGTGGCTACACCTGCAGATGGTATTCCAGGTGTTCTTGGAAATGGGAACACCGTCACCGGATCTGTTTGCTCTATGAAAAATAGTTCCCCCTCAGCAGGGCACTCTACAGGTGGGGGGTGCTTTATCTCAGTCCTGAGCTCAGGACCTCCTGCATGCCTTCCCTCCAGTTCCTCTGGCCTACCAGGTGGTCCTCATGGTACAGAGGGACAGTGCTCCCTGATTCAGACTGCAATGGTCCTGTCATGCCCATTCTGGTATCAGAATCTCCTCAGTCTCAGCAGGAGACCACCATGAATGTTTTCACTTCTGCTGGACCTGTTGATAAGGTCTGATGGGACAATCGGGCATCTGGCCCTGTAGTACCTGCACCTAACCACCAGGTTCCTAAGAGGCTAGAGTTCTATACCTTGGGGCTTTCTGAATATGTTGCCAGGTGCTGAATATATCTTAGATGTAACCAACTCACAAGTGGACTCTTGCAAGTGGACGAGGTTGTCTGTTGATGCTAGGAGTGAGGATTGCTACCCTTTGTCTTTCTCATTTTCATACACGCTCAACAGCCTCTGATCCCTGCCTCAGGCAGGGTTGTGAGATTACATAGAAACATAGACTTTGACGGCAGATAAGGACCACTTGGCCCACCCACCCAGTCTGCCCATTTCCCTACCTACTGGATAAGCTGCAGATTCTAGTTAACCAACAGCCTACTTCCTGCCACCCCCCCACTACAATTGCCTTGTGTGTGTCCCATGCATGTTTGAATTCCCCCTCTGTTTTAGCCCCAGAAACCTCTCCAGGAAGGCAGTTCCACGCATCCACCACTCTCTCTGTGAAAAAAGATTTCCTCACATTACCCCAGAGCCCCCCCCATCTTTAAATTGTGTCCTCTTGTTCTTACACATCTCTTTTTCTGAAAGATGCTACCCTCCTGGACTTTGTTGATTCCCTTGAGGTACTTGAATGTTTCTGTCATGTCCCCCCTGTCCCTCCTTTCATCAAGGGTATACATATTAAGCTCTCTCAGTCTCTCTTCATATGATTTCTGATGCAGACCCTGCACCACTTTAGTTGCCCTCCTCTGGACTGCTTCCATCCTGTCTACGTCCTTGCATAGATGAGGTCTCCAAAACTGCACACAGTACTCCAGATGGGGTCTCACCAACTGTCTGTACAGATTAGTTCCTTAAGATGCACCTGGCTGCCATTTTGGCATACTGTGCCAAGGCAGGTATGTTGTTGGTTGCACAGGATAAAGTGGTTGCTGGTTTCCTCAAAGGGCTGCACTAAGTTCCTCTTCAGTGCATGAACCACCTCAACTGAGGGACATACTGCTGGTGCTACCACGGCAAATGAGTAAACTATTTGAGCCTATGGATAAGTGTGAACTCTTACACTTCTCATGGAAAACCAGCTGTTTTGTTGTCATCACCTTGGCTAGATGGGTGAGTCACCTTAACAGGTTTTCCATAATGACATGGTTGTCCTAAGTCCCCATGCAGAATTTCTGCTCAAGGTAGTATCTAAGTTTCACTTAAATCAGGCACTCATTGTACCCACATTCTTTCCAAAGCCTCACCCTTCTGGGGCTGAGCAAATGCTACACTCTTATGTTCACAGGGCCCTGCTATTCTACCAGGAGCAAACGGCAACATTTTGTGGTGAAGATTGTCATCGGTTCTTAACATATACTGAAGGGGACCTTGGCAGATTGGCAGCGAAACAGACGAATGGCTGATGGATCACCTCCTGCATCCTTTGTGTTGCAGGTTGTCTGGGGAAGAGCCACCCATGGGGTTGAAGGCTCACTCCACTAGACATATTGCTGTCTCTGCTGCTGCTGCCAGGTACATCCACATTTCTGAAATATGTAGGGCTTCTACCTGGCCTGTTGCATACACATTCATCTTCCATTGCACCATCGACTTGCTTAGTTGTGATGCTGCTTTTGGGACTTCAGTCCTCCAGTTTCTGTTCACCTGATTTGGGGTACATGCCTTGCCCTTTCCTCCTAAGGGCTGCAAGGAGTCTGCCTGTGGGGATAGTAAGCTGAATCTAGGTTGTTATTTTATTTTTATTTATTTCTTTTAACATCAGTTTAAAACCTTGAGCCAGAGGCTCATTTACAAAGGTACCTCGTCGTAAGGAAGACAGAACAACATACATACATGAGACTATCAGAAATACAGTACAGCAATAAGGCGCAGGCAAAGCGATACAGTCAGCAACACTGTTTAACAATAGGCACAGTTTTTTTTTTTGTTTTGTTTTACATCACGGAGGTGGGATAGGGGTCAGGGGCAGTGGCAGGAGTGAGAAGTGAGCAAGTGATTTGTTAGGCGTTATTTAGGCCCAGCTGGTGAGGGCATCAGTGATGCCAGCAGGAGGGAATTGTACCAGGAGGGGCTCTAGGGGAAAGCCCTTTGGCCTGGGTGGTCCACGCCCTTGGGATGACCAGAGCAGTTTTGCTGGAGGCGTGGGTGCGCACCGTGGGGTTGGATCGGTGAATAGAGTTAGCAAGGTGTGGCGGGGATAGCCCATGGAGGGCTTTGTAAGTAACTTGGCACGTTAGGAACAAGAGGCGCTCATCGAGGTTGAGTAGAGAGGACATGGAATAAAGATGACAGGTATGGGTCAGTCTATGGGCACTGGTAATAAGTCTACATGTTTTGTTAAGCGTTAGGCGTACCTTGTGAAGGGCTCTCTGGTCTGCTGTGCCATAAACAGGAAGGCCGTAGTCAACTAGTGAGAGCACCAAAGAGGTGACAGCCAAGCGAAGGGAGTTTGCGGGGAGACATTTTTTGTGCCGGTAGAGGATATCCAACCGTGCATTGGAGGCAGAGGTCAGAGCAGAGATGTGGTTATGAAAGGAGAGACCAGAATCGAAGATTATACCAAGGTATTTGTAGGAGTGCACAAGATCTAAAGGGTGATTCAGGGCAGAGTGAACAGAGAGAGGAAAGTTGCTGGACTTATTTTGGGGGTGAGTAAAAAGCATAGTCTTAGTTTTCTTAAGGTTGATGACCAGACGGTGATCAGCGAACCAGTTTTCAACTGAGGTGTAGGCACGCTGGAGGGAGTTTTGGAGTGAGGTGGGGTTACTATCAGAGGCAAAGAGAACTGCGTCATCTGCATAGAGAAGGATCTTTCCTGCGCATGCATTGGGCAGGGAATTGAGAAAGAGAGAGAAGAGTAAGGGCCCAAGTATGGAGCCCTGGGGAACTCCTGAGCGGATTAGGTAGGTACTGGAAAGAGTGCCACCAACCCGCACACGTTGGGAGCAGTTGGTCAGGTAGCTAGCACACCAGGAGACTGGACCAGCAGCAAAGCCCACACTGGCAAGGGTAGCTAATAGTAGAGGGTATGAGACTGTATCAGAGGCTTTTGATAGGTCTATAAATACCGCACCAGCGAGGGAGCCAGCAACAAAGTGAGTTATGAAGGAAATTAGCAAACTCCAGGAGAGCAGTATTGGTGCTATGACCAACTCTGAACCCATGCTGTTCAGGACAGAGGACCTCATATTTCGTGGTGGTGTGAGATTTGGCTGGCAACTATTTTCCAAGGCTTTAGAGAGGGGGAGAGGATGGAGATAGGCCGGTGGTTGCCTGCAGTATCCTATCACCACCTTTGTGAATAGGAGTATTAGTGGCGACCCTCCAGACAGTGGAGAATTGCCCCAGGCAGAGGGACTTATTAAAGAGGCAAGTAATGGGCGAGATGACCTGATCCAGGACCTGACGTAGGAGACAGGGATCAAGGGAGTCATTGCCGATGGAGTTGCATTTTAGGGCTTTTAATCTAGCTGGTACTGATTGGTACCAACTCTGAACCCATGCGGTTCAGGACAGAGGACCTCATATTTCGTGAGGTAGTGTGAGCACTGCACTAAGGTCAGTGAAGGGAGGGGCAGTCATGGCGGAAGGGGGATCGAAGAAGTTGCACGGGAGCACTGCACTAAGGTCAGTGAAGGAGTTGTTGAGGAGCGTTGTGTGTACGTGGCAAAGTGTGACGCTGTGTGTCACCAACAGGCCCAGCTGCATCCACAATGTTCAAGTGAACTGAAATGAACACAGGTGTTAGAAATAGAGGTTATTTATTTATAACCATAGTTCTACTACTACTGCTACTAGTATTCAGTTTACATCCACATGACCGACCTGACCTCGCATGGCAAAGCTTCAGAGTTCTGGTCCAGCGTGCATGTCTGAGTAGATCGGGGCTAAGCCGCATGAAGTTTCAGTGAATGAGCATGCTCAGTAAAATACTGCCCAAGTATCAATGTGAACTTCATACTAGTGGTGGAACTTTGCAATCTGCTGTCAGCCTTTCTCCAGTGCTGCATAGACTACAGACAGTGCAGTGGCGGCCAAGCTTCAGCTTAATTTCCGATTGACAATTTTTGTAAGTAGGTAGCCTGTGTGGCAATCTGCAAATGGAGATATTTAGCACCAAATTATGAAAGAATTTAAAACAACTTTTAAAATTGTCATTTTGGCTACTGAGAATGGTAATGTGGACAGATATGGTATTGCTGGCCAGGGTGGCGGAGTAGTGTGTCTCGTGCTGCTGTGTGGGTGGATTCATTTGTTCTGTGATTTATTTATGTACGGTATAGCTGGCCAGGGTGGCGGAGTAGTGTTTCGTGCTGCTGTGTAGGTGGATTCATTTGTTCTGTGATTTATTTATGTACGGTATAGCTGGCCAGGCTGGCGGAGTAGTGTGTTTCGTGCTGCTGTGTGGCGGAGTAGTGTTTCGTGCTGCTGTGTAGGTGGATTCATTTGTTCTGTGATTTATTTATGTATGGTATAGCTGGCCAGGCTGGCGGAGTAGTGTGTTTCGTGCTGCTGTGTGGGTGGATTCATTTGTTCTGTGATTTATTTATGTACAGTATAGCTGGCCAGGGTGGCGGAGTAGTGTGTCTCGTGCTGCTGTGTGGGTGGATTCATTTGTTCTGTGATTTATTTATGTACGGTATAGCTGGCCAGGCTGGCGGAGTAGTGTGTTTCGTGCTGCTGTGTGGGTGTATTCATTTGTCCTGTGATTTACTTATGTACGGTATAGCTGGCCAGGCTGGTGGAGTAGTGTGTTTCGTGCTGCTGTGTGGGTGTATTCATTTGTTCTGTGATTTACTTATGCAGGTATAGCTGGCCAGACTAGCAGGTATTGTGTTTAGATTGCTGCTGTCTGGGTGTTTTCATTTGTTCTGTGATTTATTTTATACCGCGGTTATAAGCTGGCCAGAGGCGTGAGGAGTAGTGTTCTGCTGCTGTCTGGGTGTTTTCATTTGTTCTGTGATTTATTTATGTACGGTATAGCTGGCCAGGGCGGCGGAGTAGTGTGTTTCGTGCTGCTGTGTGGGTGTTTTCATTTGTTCTGTGATTTATTTATGCACGTTATAGCTGGCCAGGGCGTCGGAGTAGTCTGTTTCGTGTGGCTGTGTGGGTGGATTCATTTGTTCTGTGATTTATTGATGCACGGTATAGCGGGCCAGGGCGGTGGAGTAGTGTGTTTCGTGTTGCTGTGTGGGTGTTTTCATTTGTTCTGTGATTTATTTATGCACGGTATAGCTGGCCAGGCTGGCAGAGTAGTGTGTTTCGTGCTGCTGTGTGGGTGTTTTCATTTGTTCTGTGATTTATTTATGTACAGTTTAACTGGCCAGGCTGGCGGAGTGGTGTGTTTCGTGCTGCTGTGTGGGTGTTTTCATTTGTTCTCTGATTTATTTATGTATAGTATAGCTGGCCAGGCTGGCAGAGTGGTGTGTTTCGTGCTGCTGTGTGGGTGTTTTCATTTGTTCTGTGATTTATTTATGCACGGTATAGCTGGCCAGGCTGGCGGAGTGGTGTGTTTCGTGCTGCTGTCTGGGTGTTTTCATTTGTTCTGTGATTTATTTATGCACGGTATAGCTGGCCAGGCTGGCGGAGTAGTGTATTTCGTGCTGCTGTGTGGGTGTATCCATTTGTTCTGTGATTTACTTTAGTTTAGTTTAGTTTATTAGTCTAGGAATTAATACCTTTGAGCCAGGGCTCTTTTACAAAGGTTCCACGTCACAAAGAACATTTAACAAAGCACGATACACATTACAGGTAAAACCAGACAGGAAAGTTACATCATAAATTTGCTATTAACAGTTTAAGGCAGTAACGTTTTTAAGTTTCATAGAAAAACAAGCTATAACAGGTTCAAGCGAGTAGACAATTTTGAGGTTAAGGAAACTTCCAGGAGAGGGTGATCATTAGGCAAAGGAGGCTAGAGAGGAGGGGAAGGTGGTGGCGGGAGAGTAAGTGAGAGGGACAGGAAAAAGGGGAGTGAGTTTGGGTGGAGACAGGAAGTAGTAGAAGTACCGGAGGGTTCATTAGTCAGGAGGAAGAGGCCTCAGATGTGAGGATGGACATGAGGAGTAGTAGTCTTTATCTAAGCGCATTCACAGTTGCTAGTGGTGGTGAGGTGGGCATAGAGCATGGATTTGAAAGCTTCAAGCGAGGTTGAGGATAGGTAGGTGGACTAAGCGCATTGAACCATGTCGAGGCCCTGTATGCGAAAGATCTTTGTCCCTGTGCAGTCCGGCATCTCGGAACCAGGAAAGGTTGGCGTTCAGATCGGTGGAGGGTCGTGAGCCAGGATTCAGTCGGAGTAGGTTTTGAATACATAATGGAGTCAGTCCCAAGATAGATTTTTTTGCCATTGTGCAGGTGAGATAAATAAGACGATTTGATAGGTTCAACCAGCCTGATTCATAGTACAGATCACACGTGTGAGTCAGTCTTTGAGCCCCCGTGAGGAGCCGGCAGGCCTTATTTAGAGTGATTGAGATACGCCTTAGAGCAGTGGAAGTAGCTGAGCCATAAATAGTAATGTACTTATGTACATTATAGCTGGCCAGGCTGTCGGAGTAGTGTGTTTCGTACTGTTGTGTGGGTGTATCCATTTGTTCTGTGATTTACTTATGTACGGTATAGCTGGCCAGGCTGTCGGAGTAGTGTGTTTCGTGCTGCTGTGTGGGTGTATCCATTTGTTCTGTGATTTACTTATGTACGGTATAGCTGGCCAGGCTGGTGGAGTAGTGTGTTTCGTGCTGCTGTGTGGATGTATTCATTTGTTCTGTGATTTATTTATGTACGGTATAGCTGGCCAGGCTGGCGGAGTAGTGTGTTTCGTGCTGCTGTGTGGGTGTATTCATTTGTTCTGTGATTTACTTATGTACAGTATAGCTGGCCAGGCTGGCGAAGTAGTGTGTTTCGTGCTGCTGTGTAGATGTATTCATTTATTCTGTGATTTATTTATAGTATAGTTGGCTAGGAGCACACTGAGCAAAACCAGATTGTTTCCAGTTGTATCCTGAGGGAAGGGAACAATACAGCAAAAGTACAACTGATTACATACCTACTGTAAATATAATGAGCTAATGACTGCAGTGGCTGTAGTCTGTGCAGCACTGGAGAAAGGATGAGAGCAAATATAATGAGCTAATGAATGGAAAAAAAAAGTATTGCAGTTTAGTGAACTCTTGACAACAGAAAATGGCCATCAGTAGGGTTATCACCTATAGGGCAGGGGCATCACCAAAGGGACCAGGAGTTGAGTGTACAGCGGGGGGTAGAGAAAGGTAAATAGGAGTGGGGAGGAGGCTAAATAGAAGGGGAAATTGAGTACAGTTAGTGCAGGAGAGCCTCAGGGGTTGGTTGCAGTTGCAGATAGAAACATAGAAATATAAAGTTGTTTAGAAACGGGTCCTGAGCTCCCTCAGGTCGGCCTAGCCCTACCTATCTAATGTTGATTATGAGCACCCTAGTGTCCCTTCACTCCTTCTTATCCTCTTCCCCTTTTGCCACCATCTTTACCAACCCCATGTGTCTGTCCCACCCATTGTTGAACCCTTCCCCACACACACACTGGTTTCACACAGGCTACCTCCAGTTGTAGTTTATTTCACCCTTCTACCACCCTCTCCATGTTTCTGACATCCTTCTTAAATCTCCCAACTGCCAGCTTCATGGAGTTCCCCCTGGTATTTGTGTTCCCACTCAGCTTGAACAACTCACTTCTGTCTGTTTTATTTATTCCGTGAAGGTACTTGTGCGTCTCTTATAGGGATACTTGCAATTGGCCAATTCCTATCCAGTTGTAGTTTTTAGGATTTTAGAAAATTCGGGTCTACTGCAGAATCCCGACATAAAAGATCCCAAAGTCGTTTTCCTGACAGGAAAGTGCTCACAAGGGTAAAATGCTGACATGGGACTGCCCGACAATGGAAGTGTGAGCGCCGTGGAGCTGATTATATTTTAGTTATGGCGCGCACCCCCTGTTATGGGGGGTTTTGCTCCCTTCCCCCATAACTGAAGTATAATCACCTCCACGGCAGTCCCATGTCGGGATTTTACCCTTGTCGGGCACTTGCCTGTCAGGAAAACGATGTCGGGATCTTGCATGTCAGGATTCTGTAGGGATACCAGAAAATTCCTATTCCTAATCCAGTTCCAATTCAAATCCTAAATTTCTATATAAAAATAGGTTTTAGGATTCTGTTTAGGAATTAGGACTTTTGGACTGCATTTCTGAAAATCCTACATTCAAAAATTGGATGAGAATTTGACAAATCTGATTCTGTCCAGTGGATTCCATGCAACCCTAGTCTCTTATCATTCCCCCCTCGTTCTTCTTGCCTCCAGTGTGTACATGCTGAGATCTTTCAATCATTCCATGTAAGTCTTTTCCTGCTGGCCCTGTATCATTATGGTTACCCTCCTCTGCACCCCCTCAACCATGCCTGTGTCTTTCTTCAAGTGCGAGTCCCAGAATTGCTCACGGTGCTCCAGGAGGTGAAAACGAACCAGGAACCTGTACAGTGGCAGAATGGCTTCACTCTCCCAGCTACTGACCCCACTTTCTCTACATCCCAGCATCGTATTCCCTCGTCCCACTACCCTGTTGCACTGTGCTGATGTTATTAACTTGTTCAATATTATATCCCCTAGGTCCCGCTCCTCCCTTGTACTTATGATGTTACCCCATTCTGTATTCTGTTTTCAGATTTTGTTTACCCCGTGTGCATTACCTTTCATCTCGTAGTATTGAATTTGAACTGCCAGACCTTTGACCACTTAATTATTCTTTCCAGGTCCTCACTCATATTTCTTACTCCTTCCTCACTATCCACTCTTTCGTAGATTTTTGTATCATTCACGAAGAGGCAGACCTTGTTCTGGATCCCTACTGCAGTGTCACACATAAAGATGTTTAAGAGGACTGGACTCGAGACTGATCTCTGAGGCTCACGACTGATGACTGCTTCGTCCTTTGAGTTTTTAGTATGAGTAGGCCATTGAGGACAACCCTCTGGGATCTGTCACTTTGCCAATTTCCCACCCATCTCATGATCTTTCCCCCACTCCTAGATCACCCAACATTTTGACTAACCATCCATGTGGAGCAGAGTTAAAGACTTTGCTGAAGTGGAGGTAGACTATGCCCACTACCTGACCTTTGTCCACCACCTTCATTACCCAATCAAAAAGTCAGTCAGGTTCATCTGATATTACCTTCTTCCTGTGAACCAATGCGGTCTGATATCTTGAAGTCCGTTTGCCTCCAGATAACCTACTCATCTCTCCTTATTTTTTTCTGTATAGGTTTTTCTCCCCATTCCCTGCCGTCGCCCAAGAATATAGCCTATTCCCAGGGATATACTCTGTTAAGGCATTTAGCTGCTGTTTGGAAGGCAGGAAAGTTTTCTCCTTCATTTTACTCCCTGTTCATCCCTCCTGCCCTTGGTGTGGGACATGTCCTACAACCTCAGCAACATAGCATGCCCTTAAAGAGGAAAAAGCTCCCTGACCTGCCTGAAGGGGTTACTACATACCAGAACCTGCAGCTAACCCTCCCTAGCTAAGATAAACGCCCCTCTGGCAACCTACCATGACCTGGCCTTGCCCCCATTGTAATGAACGGAGTCTGTTTCCGAGCCTCGGTAGTCTGCATGGCAACGCAATGTGCTGCCAGTGGGCCATTGGGGCAGCAATTCCTCGCCTTTATTAAGATCTCTAGTAACTACCCAACAACGATCATCAGACTAACATGTCTGTAGTCCTCTGGTTCATCCCTAGTTCCGTACTGCATCTGCTGTCTTCTGTCCCTAGGTACCACCCCATCTCCAGTGAGCTGTTGAAGAGCTCAGCAGGTGGTGTAATTAGGACCTGTCCTGTTTCATTTATTATATGGGGATGCAGCCTGTCTGGGCCAATTGACTTGTCCACCTTCAGTATGTTTAATCCCTTTAACACTCTTGCCTCCGAAATAGGATCCTCGTTGATACTGTCACCCCCTTCCCCCTTGCCTTGATGAATCAGTCAGGCAACCTCCCTTATCCTCTGCTGTGAAAACTGAACTGAAAAACTTTCAGTATGTCTGCCCTCCTTTGTCTCTCTCCTCCCACCCTTTCCCCTGCTTTAGTCATATTATTTCCTCTTTTGTTTTGCATTTCTCCTGTATGTAACAAAAGAATGTTTTACCCCTTCTTCATTCCCTCAGCTTTCCTCTACTCACTGCCGGACTTTGCCTTCTTTGTAGCCTTGTTGACCTCCCTTGTTCTGTTTAGAAACACTACCCTGTCCCTCTCCGCTGGGCTGGTTTTGTTTTTTTCTGAAGACCATTGTTTTTTTTTCTCCCTCACTTCCCTTGTGAACCACAGTGGTTGCCTACCCCGCCAGTTTTTCCCTGCTATCCCTACACAGAGACTTATGGCTTCCAATAAAATGGCTTCCTTCAAAGCGGAAGTCCGACAAGAACTTGTAGCATGTTGCATGTAGCTGGCTGTTTGTGTTTGTCTCTGTCAGTAGTTTAGTTTTTGTGGTTTTTCATGTGTTTCTACTTGGAGGAACTGGACCATTCTTGGACATAACATCTATGAACATTTCCTGGACTAAGAAACTACAGAACATCACCACCAGGTATAGGCATTCTCATCATAAATCAACTTTTTTGGAAGACATCAAAAAGCAAAAGTGAGGTCAGTAAATCTTATATACAAGTTTCTGGGTTGTGGAGTGCTGCACTGAATCCACATTTCCGTCTGACTTTGTTAAAGGATGTGTGCTTGTCTTTGAGGTCTATTCACAACTGTTTTGGAGAACAAAGGGAAGATTCTAACAAAGGATTTTTACATCCTGCATATGCCCTAGGCTAATGTTCATCACCTCCAGGAATTTAACACTTTCTGGGTCTTTGATCTACAGTAACAATCAGTTTTCTGGTCCACAGAAGCTCACCATGAGTCACTCAGGAACACTCACCCCCGCTACAGTAAACATTTGCAGTCTCCTCTATCTCTCACACTAACCATTCAAGCTCGATACCAGCAACCTGGCCCAATGGCAAATCCTCCCTACCCTCACTTGTGGCACCTTCCTACAAAGGACTGGGTGCAAATGACAGCTCACGCCGCTGGAAAGTTGACAAGTCGACACCTGCTCCTAGCCATTACCCTACGCTGGGACCCTAAATGACTACACTGTACTCAAACTAACAAGAACCAGAGGCGTTACATGTTATACTATGAGCTGCGGCAGATGTCCCTTAAACTCCTGCTCCTCCTCCTTCTGATGTCAGGAAGTGTCCATCCAAACCCTGGCCCTGTTTCTACCAGGGTAACAAATCTAGCAAAAATGGAGGGGGGTCTCACCATCGCCACTTTAAATATCTGTACCCTCCTTCCAAAACTGGCATCCCTTCAAGTCTTTGCCAGTCAACACAATCCTGACACACTAGCCATTGTTGAAACCTGGCTAACACCAAGCACTCAGACCATGCCATCTCACTACAAAAGCTACAATATTTTCCAGACTGGACAGGACTAATAAAAGGGGAGGTTGTGCTATTTACATAAGGACAACCTTTCTAGCCACCCTGTCTGCTTTTCCACCACTAACTCCTCTGTGCAGTTTCTCCCTGTCAAGCTACTACTTGGTGCCCAAAATAAAGTGCTTACTGTGGCCGCTGTCTATATCCCTCCTAAAGATCCAGAGTCCGGCCTCCATACTGTTCTTGAATTTGTAAGATCGCAACCACCTGACACCAAGCTCCTTCTCCTTGGTGACTTTAATATAAATTGGCTCGCATCAGACGTTGGGTCCCTCAAGGATGCTATCCTAGCAGCTGACCTAACGCAGATGGTGAGCTCCCCCACTAGAAAAAACTATAAAACTGGAACTTGCACTCTCATTGATTGGATCCTTGCTAGCCACCCAGCCCACATATAAAAAACACAGTTGTTCTCCTGGACTCTCTCAGTGACCACTCCCCTGTGATCTGTACCTGGACAAATAAGTTCCAAAAACCACCTCCAAAAACCATCTCAAGCAGAGTGCTACCCCATGGAAACCTTACTAAGCTCAAGACCTGTCTTTTACAGCAAGACTGGTCCCCAATATACAATACTCTAGATGTTGACGCAGCCCTAGGTTATTTTATCACAACTTTCAACACTGCCTGACACCTACGCACCAGTAAAAAGGCGTAAAATCAAAGCGCTGTCAAATCCCTGGCTCACGGCTAAACTACTGGCCCAACTCAAAGCTCGGGACCACCTCTGGGCCATAGCCAGAGCCACAGGCTCCTTGACGGATATCCAGAAGTATAAACAGGCACGAAACCAATGTACCAAACAAATCCGACTAATGAAGAGCTCCTGTTTCAAAAATGCCCTCGCAAACTCCTGGGGTGACGGGAGATCATTCTGGGACAACATCAGAAATATCACGGGTAAGCAGTCCAAATCCTCTCCCACTGTAATGACCATCGATGGAACCACTACCCTAGACCCAATGGTCATGGCAAAGGCCTTAAATAAAACTTTCACTGACCTCAGTGGGGTCCTCCCGGCGGACTTCTTCTCTGACACGGACTCGCCAAAACCAACATCTCCTACTGCCTCACCTGACCAACTACTTTGCCACTTCAAAATAGTTAAGACACATGAAGTCTACAAATATATAAAAAAGGCTATCTCTAAATCCAGAGCAAGCAGTGATACTATTGATCTTAAACTTCTGTCCCTTACCCTGGAAGAGGTGGTGCACCCACTCACCAAAATTTTCAATCTCTCCCTCTGCCTTAGTCAATTTCCCAGCTAATGGAAGTCTGCTGTAGTCACACCAGTGTTCAAAAGTGGCGCCAAGTCCCTACCAGGAAACTATCAGCCTATATCTAT
Organism: Neoceratodus forsteri; assembly: GCA_016271365.2. Classification (NCBI taxonomy): domain Eukaryota; kingdom Metazoa; phylum Chordata; order Ceratodontiformes; family Ceratodontidae; genus Neoceratodus; species Neoceratodus forsteri. The sequence goes on from CM028136.1 coordinate 739,041,631, forward strand.
ACTTCCACCCCTCTCCAAGGCCCACGAACGCATTGTGGCTGACCAACTCTCAGACTTCCTGCATAAGTATAACATACTCTGCTTGCAGCAACATGGATTTAGGAAAGGACACAGTACATCGACCGCCCTACTGGAATTCTCAGGAGAAATTCACACTGCCTTGGACAGAGGATATCAAACCGGAGCTGTTTTCATTGACCTAACAAAGGCGTTTGATACTGTTCGCCATGGCTTACTTATCGCACAACTACACAGTCTTGGGCTCTCAGAAGGACCAGGTGCCTGGGTTAAAGGTTACCTGGCCCAACGCTCTCAATCAATAAAAATCTCAGAAGTTCTCTCAGACTCAAAACCAGTCCTCTCAGGTGTTCCACAGGGGTCAATCCTAGGCCCCCTCCTTTTCAGCCTTTTCCTAAACTCTCTCCCCAAATCCTGCCCGGAACAAATAATCCTTTATGCTGACGATGCTGTGATTCTCTCCTCTCATAAGGACTCAAAACCCTTACTCTAGAGCCTGCAACTTGCTTTCTCCAATGTTGAAAAGTGGTTCCTAGATCACAAGCTAGTCCTAAATCACAAAAAAACAAAATCCATGCTTTTCTCCAGTCCACAAAACAGAAAAAGACAAATTCCACTTACTGTCAAAACATACCCAGGAAATACCCTTGAACAAGTGTCAACATTTAAATACCTTGGAATCACCTTTGATCAAGGACTTACCTTTGCAACCCACATTGATAACACAGCAAAAACGGTAAACCAGTGCATTGGTATCCTGTTCCGAAACCGTCAATTCCTTACCCAAGCTGCGCTGAGGATTGCTATCCAAAGCTCTGTCATCTCAATCATAGACTATGAAGCAGTATCTGTAACCTTACTTACTACCACTGCACTAGGCGCATCACAACCACCTAAACAAGGCCTGTCGGCTGCTCACTGGGGCGCAAGAGCGTACTCATACATGTGGCTCTACACTGAAACAGGATGGTTGCAACTCTCAAATCGCAGAAGGTACCTTACATGCTTGATGGCAAAAAAATCCATCTTGGGCCGCACTCCGCCGTGTATCCAAGACCTACTTTGCCCGAATACCAGCATCTGTCCCACCAGAAGATCGGAAAACCAGCCTCTCCAGGTCCCCAGATGCCGGACCACACAGGGCCAAAGATCTTTTGCCTATCGTGCCCCCAGCTGGTACAATGCCCTGAGCTTGCTCATTACATCCTCCACGTCACTAGGAGCTTTCAAATCTATGCTTTACTCTCACCTCTCCGCCTCTAGCTCCTGTGACTGCCTTGACTAATGATTCTTCCCTCATGGCTGTTTTTACTGTTTTTCATCATCCTCCTCCTCCTCCTCTGCTCCTTTCTTAACAAAGGCATCTGAGTACCTCTAACTACTCTAAGTCTGCTCCCTTCCCCATATCTCCTCCTACCCTTCCCACCATGACCATTCCTCCAATGTTTTGTTTTTTTCCTGTGATGTACTGTATTATACTGGCTTATTGAAACCTTTATAATTTGCTGACCATTCTATGTAGCATGTCTTGTTTGTACATTGATGACGTGGAACCTTTGTGAAAGAGCCCTTGGCTCAAAGGTTATAATTCCTAGAACAATAAACTAAACTAAACTAATATCCTGCTCTTAATTAATTACTTATGTGTAATGTGATCATTAAGGAGAATTTGTAGAGCAGTAGGGGGGAAGGGGGGGAGGAGGCTAGCCCAGAGACAAGGGAGCCTGTAGGAGAAGGAGACCTGCTTTGTTATGATCTTGGGACAGGAAAGAGAATAGAAGCGTGACTGAGAGATTCTCAGTGAGTAGGTAGGGAGGGGGCAGGTAAGGTGAGATTTAACATAGTGGGGGAGGGGGGACTAAACCAGAATTTAGAGGTAGGGATGTACAGCAAGAGAAGTGCCTGCCCTCAAGGAAGGGAAGAAAGAGTGAGGAATACAAAAACAATAGTGAGTGCAGGGAGGGCAGTCAAGAGCAAAACAACAGAATAAGTGAAAGAGAGGGTTATGTCTGATCACAAGGGCGTAGCTACCTATACGCCAGACACGCCATGGCGTGTTAAACATCAGCGGGTGGGTAGCAGAAGCCGGCTGGCGTGCCAGCATTCCTTTGTTTGGGTGGGTTTTATTTTTGCACGCTTTTAGTCCCTCAGTCGGTTTCAACTTTTTGGGGGATGGGGGTGGGGTCTAAACCTCTGACATGCCCCATCAGACCGGATTGAGATATAGTTTGCCCTGTCTCAATCAGGTCCGCTCGCAAACAAAGGAGGCGTGCCTCGCAAGGGGGAGGATCGCGCGGGCTCTTCAAATGCCCTGGAAACTAACATTTGGTCTGTTCTTTTCCTGGTGGTCCCTGGGTTGGAAGGAACTTTGTCCATAAGTCCATTTACGGTTTGGAGTTTCGGAAGTTAAACACATAGCCGGAGCCAGAAGGCGGAGGAGACTAACTGGTGGCAGCTTGGACTGACTATGCAGTGGCGCTTGAGTCTGGGCGGAGGACATTCACTCTGTTGTTGGTTGAACAGTTCGGTTCGTTGGTCGTTGTAGCAGGTAGGCGGCACAGCAGTCGGTAAACTTGGACCGGGACGACGAGACTCAAAAGGCTGAGGAAGTTGGGGAGAAAGCTGGTTCGGTCTGTGGGGAAGAGTAAAAGAGCTACCTGTAAATCACTCCTCAGTCCTCTGTGCCGGTTCTCCCATTCTGAGGCTGTGTAGAGGACGCTGACTTGAGAGCTGGCTGGGGTGCGAATTGTCTGTGCAGCTCACGGCTGCGGTTGGTGCAGTTTTTAGGAAGTTGAAGGTGGCGAGTGAAAGAACAGAATCTGTGCCACGGCCCACTGCTGAGTGCCACACTGCCAGACTAGTACCCGGACTGTCCGCAGTGCAGCTCAAGTCTGCTCGTTGCCAGTTAGCCGAGGGAACTTTGCTGCGCCTGCCCTGCACGCCAGTCACCAGCCCAAGTGGGAAACTAACTGTGGGTCTACAGAGTGGCGAGGAGACTAGCTGGTGAGGCGGGGTAGGCAGCAGTTGAGTGAGCACTGCAGCAGGTGAGGACTGACTGAGGCGGAAGTAAGCAGGTGGGACGCTGGGACTGGGATCTTGGCTGCAAACATGCAGTGTTTCTTTTATACTGTATAGTAGTCATGCTGTTTTTGGGGACCTTAAACTGTGCTTGTTGGTTTGACTGAGCTGTGGTAAAAACAAAATGTATGCTTGGTATCAGTTTATTTTAATGGGTGGCTTGGGTCGTTTGGCATTCTTTTTTTATTTACACATGTATTTTTTCTGCTCCAACTTCACAATATTTATGGTGTGTCTAATTCAGGTGAGATTCATATGAAATGCAATATTGACTTTTGGGGCAGTCAAAGTATTCTTTCAGTTTCTTCGCGTTTTGTTAATTGAGACAAAGGTGCCACCTTTTGAGGCATTCCAGGGTATTTCTGTGTTAAATACTTTGGATGTCATACTGCTACTGTGTGACTTGGCTGTGTGGGTGTGATCATTTCACTTGTGGATTCAAATGGGGATTCAGGCTTTCTGTATTTTTTGTTGTTGCTCTGTAGTGTGCAGTCTGTATATTTGGCCAGTTACTGTAGATTTTAAGCAGCACACTATCTTTGGGGGGTACAGTTTACTTTGCTGCCTTTTTTTTTTTTTTACCAAATTACTTAGTTGCTTTTACATGCTACTTTTCCTGTTCTAGGAACAGGATGAGGGCTGATATGTCTACAGTGATTGTGAGGAGGCAATGGTTTTATGTGGCTCAGTCAGAGGCAGTTAGCATGCAGGTGCAGCTTGTGGGAGTTGAACCCTTCTACTGTGGGTTCAAGTCCCAGCTGAACATTTCTCACTCCTCTGTTTGAATGAGTTACATAAATATGCACAACTACACTCCTGTGATTGTTGCAAGTGAATAGTTGTGTTGCCATTGGGTTGTTTCCTAGCAGTCTGTCTCCTTGCCCCTGACCTCATGAATTCCCTTGTCTATCCCATGCATTCCTAAATCCTGTGATTGTTTCAGCCCCCACTACTTCCTCTGGTAGGGTGTTCCACTTGTCCACCACTTCTTCTGTGAAGAAAATCTTCCTTGCATTTCCTTTGAATCGTCTTCCCTCCAGATTCATACCATGCCCTCTAGTCCTGGACCTGCTCTTGCGCTGTAAATAGTGTGTTCCTGCACCCTGCTCTCCCTGTAAGATACTTGTATGTCTCTATCATATCCCATCTGTCTCCCTCTTCTCCTCCAGAAGTGCATAAGTCCTACTACCTGTCCATCTATCTTTGTTCTCCTCTGAACCTTCTCTACCCTATGTCCTTACGTAGGTATGTTCTCCAGAATTGTACACTGTATTCCAGGTCTAACTAGTGTCTTCTGTAGTGGAATTATGACCTCCCTTTGCCAGCTGTTGCTGCCCTGCTTATGCATCCCAGCATCCTGTTTGCTTTACCTGCTGTCTTGTTCCACTGTTTCCCTACCTTGAGGTCATCCCTTTCCTGCTTCATGTATGCTGTATCCTCACCACCCCCAATATGTTCCTGGGTTTTTGTGCACCATATGCATTATCTTGCACTTTGCTTTGCATTAACTGCCAAACTCCTGACCATTCAAGTTTCTGCACTAGTCTACACCCTCTGGTGTGTCAACTCTGTTACACAGCTTTGTCATCAACAAACCAGTAAATTTGTCCTTCCAGGTCCTGTAGAATGGGACCAGTCCAGCACTGATCCTCCACGTGCCCCACTGCTCACTCTTTCTCAGTGGAGCAACTGCCATTTACCACCACCCTCTGTCCTGCCACCTTTCCAGTTACTTACCCACCACACAACTGTCCTGTCTACTCCCATATTCCCCAGTCCCACAGAGGTCTCTTCACACACTCTACACTATGCATGCCACCACACCAACAGATGGCAGACTCAGTCTGGCTTTTGTTACAGTATTGCATTGTGACAAGGCTCGATACCTCATCAAGGTAGCCAGTCCCACAGAGGTCCATTCACAGTTTGTTTAATGGCCTATGTGGCAGTGTTGAAGGCCTTGCTGAAGTCCAGATAGGCCCGTCCACTGCCATCCCTGAGTTACTTCCCTTTTCACCCAGTAGAAAAGTTCAAATGAGGATGGTTTGACATGACATCCCCTGGTGAAACTGTGCTGCCTTGGGTCCTGTAGTCAGTTGCCAACCAGATGTTGAACCAATCTCTCTGGTAGTGCTTCCATGATCTTCCCACTACTGAGGTGATGCTGGCTGATCTGTAGTTCCCCGCTAGTTCTTAGATAGAACCCTAGGGTGCATTTATCTAGCTGGCTGCATTGCTTTATGAACTTATTCCTTCCAGTTCCTTCGGACTCTCTCATTCAATGGGACTTGTCTATTTCGACCTGTTCCTGCCTTGTTCAGGCCAATTACCCTCTACTGAACATAGTGTGGGTGTGGGTGGGTGGGTGGGTGTGTGTGTGTGTGTGGGTGTGTGTGTGTGTGTGTGTGTGAATGGACCTCTGTGGGACTGGCCAACTTGATGAGGTGCAGAGACTTGTCACAATGCAATATGTAACCAAAAGCCAGTCTGTTAGTCTGACACCTGTTGGTGGTGGGATGGTGGTGTGCTGGCATAAAACAGAAAATGACTCTAGCATCTGAGATGGCATGGGCAGTGGGGAAGGGGTAACTCACCCTAATTGGGGGTGGGTGGGTAGCAGTATGTCCACTTGGTGTGCAGCTCAGAAATTCCTGGCTACACCCCTGTCTGATCATGGTGGATTTGGAGCTAGAACGATAAACCACACCCTAAAGTCAGATGCTGTGAGGATAATGTTTCCAACAATCTTACGAAAGGGCGCTATAAGCTTTATTCTGATACAGTGCCCAAAGCTGTGGGAGAACATTTTTATGTTTGCTTGCACACATGTGCAAAAAAACATAGTGCGATGATTCAAAATTCAGTGCCGTAGAGTTGAAAGGGAGAGCACCGCTTGAGTGAGCAGTGCTCCCCTCCCCCCACCACACGCACGCATATTGTATGCTCATCGCTCCCCCACACACAAACACACACACTGTATGGCCGTGGGGTGCCCAATCCCCAAGCCTATCCCCCCCCAAAAAAAAAACTTTCCAGTTGCCACGCCTGGGAGCTCACCCAACGCAGAATGTTATTGCCGACAGGGGTGCCCAACCCCCGTCTGCTCAGGCCCCCAAACAGCCTTCCCAGCTGCCACGCTGAGAGTCCACTCAACATGTAAGCGTCCCATGTCGTCTTCAAAAAATCCTGTAAACAAAAACGGTCCCTCGTAGTCTCCTGCCCCACCCGCACCACCCATGCACACTGCCTCCCCACCCCCTCACCCCATGCACTTACCTCGAGTCTGGCGTAAGATCTTTGGTGGACCGGGAACATGTCTGCACTCTTCAAAGCCGACTGCGAACTGAGGAAATGCCGGTAAGCTGTAGAATGTAATAAATACGTGTTTTTTTTTTTCAACTTTGATGCATATCTCAGGCATTTTTTTGAATTTTAGCACCAAATTTTCAACATGGGGTTTTTGGGACCCCTCCTCATGAATTCTTGAACTATCATGGCATTAATCGGGCCCGAAGGGTGATTTCGCGGTCACTGCGAAGTCACCTTCGGGACCGATTAAAAATACAGTGCCAGTGTTCATAAGGTGGGCTCAAAAAGTGTATGTTGCAAATTTGATGAAAATCTAAAATTACTGTTTCTTAGTGTCGTTGAGCAGTTCCTACTCACGCTCATAAGTTCGCGAATTTTTAATATTTGCACTCCGGATTTTCAGCATTGCCATTTTACCACACCTCTTTATGAGCAGTACAGCTGTCATTTTTCACATCTGGCCCAAAATCTGTTTCCGTGCATGTAGCGCACAATGGCGCAGTCAGTGTGCGAAATCAATGTATGGGACACATTAAGAAAGTCACATTGACACTGTTCATGAGCAGAGGTCTTAAATGGCTATGTTGAAAATTTGGTGAAAAAATTCCTAAAAATGACTGTTTTCGGAGCGCACGTTGCGCAGTTCATACGCACGCTCGCAAGTTTGCAAATTTTTAATATTTGCACGCCAGATTTTCAACATTGCCATTTTACCACACTTCCTTATGAGCAGTACAGCTGCCATTTTTCCCATCTCGCCCAAAATGTGTTTCCGCACATGTAGTGCACAATGATGCAGTCGGTGTGCGCAAGCAATGTTTGGGACAGATTAAGAAAATCACAGTGACACTGGACATGAGCAGAGGTCTTAAAATGGCTATGTTGAAAATTTGGTGACAAAAGTCCATAAAATGACTGTGTTACGAGTGAGCATTGCGCAGTTTCCAGGCACCCACATAAGTTCATGATTTTGTAATATTTTCAGTCCAGATTTTCACCAGTGGCATTTTTCCACACTTCCTCATGAACAGTACAGCTGTCATTTTCACAACATGGCCGAAATGTGTTTTCACACTTTCAGCACAGAAATGCGTGGTCGCTGTGGGAAATCATTGTTCGGGACAAACAGAGAAAATCACAGTGACACTGTTCATGACCGGAGGTCCCAAAATGCCTCTGTTGACAGTCTGTTGTAAAAAAAATCCCCAAACTAATTACATTACCAGTGCGCGTTGCACAGTTTCTAGGCACGCTCGTGACTTCACCAGTTTTTTTTAATATTTTCACTGCAGATTTTCAACACTGCCATTTTTTTACTCCTCTCCATGAATAGTACAGCTGTCATTTTTCACATCCTGTTTGGAATGTGTTTTTGCACCTGTGGTGACAAATGCCGTAGTCACTGTGCAAAAGCAGCTTCCGGCTAACAACCTGATATTGCCACTGTTCATGAGGTAGGGGTCACAAAAAAAACATGTTGAAAATTTGGAGTGAAAATACCAATGAATGCCTGAGGCGTTAAGGTTTCCGACCATAAGCCCCCACCCTGTAGAGAATGACAGGCATCAGGGCTGTGACTTGGGATTGTCACCTGCAATGCTCATACCATTCCACCCCAACCCACACCCTGCAGCCACTGAGAGGCATCGAGGTGTGCCTTGGACTCTTTGGCCCCAAAGTTCACCCCATTCTCCTATACCGCACCATCTCACCGTATTTCCTGATGGAATGGGGTACACATACGGGCCAAAGACCCCAAGGCACACTGTGACACTTGTCTGTGTCTGCACAGTAGGGTGTGGTGAAATGGTGTGGCCGTTATGCCTGACGATCCAAAGGCACACCCCAATGCCTGTCACTATCTGCAGGGTCGTGATTGGGTTGGCTTCAGTTCAGTACTTCACTGCCATTCCTATTATGCAGCTCTGTAACTCCTACACTACCAGTGCCAATGCCAGCAAGCAAGCATTCGGCATTGACAAATGCTTGTTAAGAATAGAAACATAGACTTTGTCGGCAGATAAGGACTGCTTGGTCCACCTAGTCTGCCCATTTCCCTACCTACAGGATAGGCCGCAGATCCTAGTTAACCAACAGCCTATTTCTTCCTACCCCCCACAAGAATTGCCTTATGTCTGTCCCATGCATTCTTGAATTCTCCCACAGTTTTAGACCCCACAACCTCCTCAGGAAGGCTGTTCCATGTATCCACTACCCTCTCTGTGAAATAATACTTCCTCACATTGCCCCTGACATCCCCCTCTATCTTTAAATTGTGTCCCCTTGTTCTTGCACGTCTGTTTTCTGAAAGATGCTACCCTCTTGGACTTTGTTGATTCCACTGAGGGTACTTAAAAGTTTCTATCATGTCCCCCTCTTCCTTCTTTCCTCAAGGGTATACATATTAAGCTCCTTTAGTCTCTCCTCATACGGCTTCTCTTGCAGACCCTGCACCATTTAGTTGCCCTCCTCTGGACTGCCTCTATCCTGTCTATGTCCTTGCGGAGATGGGGTCTCCAGAACTGGGCCAGTGATCCCAGTAGGTCTCACCAACTGTCTGTACAGAGGATAACAACTTCCTGTTTCTGCTGCTGATGCCTCTCCTATGCATCCCAGTATACCCCCAGCCCTCCCTACTGCCTTCTCCCATTGCTTGCTAACCTTAAGGTCATCTGCTATGATTACCCCCAGGTCCCTTTCCATTTTTGTTGTTGTTACTACCTCCCCCCCGTTGTGTATTCTTGCCCTGGGTTCTTGTTTCCCAGGTGCATTATTTAGCACTTCTTTGCATTGAATCCTAGCTGCCATACTTCTGACCATTCATCCAACCTTGCCAAGTCCTTCTCATCCTTTCCACGCCTCCTTGTGTATCAACCCTGTTGCAGATCTTTGTCTCATCTGCAAAGAGCGTACTTTTCTTTCAGTTCCTCTGCAATGTCACTTATGAAGACATTAAAAGGACTGGACCCAATACTGAACCCTGTGGTACCCTCTAGTAACCCCTCTTTCTTCAGAGTGGACTCCATTTACAATTACTTTCTGTGTCCTGTTGTCCAGCCAGTGTTTACCAGGCTACCACCTGGGACCCACTCCCAGGCTGGTTAATTTGACTATTAATCTTTTGTGTGGGACTGTGTCAAATGCCTTGCTAAAGTCTAGGTAGGCCATGTCCACAGCCCCTCCCTGGTCTACTACTTTGGTCACCCAGTCAAAGAAATCTATTAGATTTGTCTGACATGACCTTCCGCTGTGAACCCATGCTGCCTTGGGTCCTGTGCCCCACTGGCCTCTAGGTACTCAACTATTCTTTCCTTCAAGTGACTCCATCACTTTCCCTACCACAGAGGTCAGACTGACAGGTCTGTAGTTTCCTGCCTCTGTCTTGGTCCCACTTTGTGAAGGGAATCACATCGCCTTCCTCCAGTCCTCGGTACCACCATCCTCCCATGATTTATTAAAAGAGTACCCAGTGGTTTCACTAGTTCCCCCTTAATTCTTTTAGAATTCTGGGGTGAATTACATCAGGCCCCATTGCTTTGTCCACCTTCAGGTTTAGGAGTTCTTGCAGAACCCTTTCTTCTGTGAAAGGACTGGGATCGACCCCCTATCAAGAGTGCTTCTGTTAATTGGATTAGGCACTTCCCCCTCCTCTTTTGTGAATACTGAGCAGAAATATTCGTTCAGTATCCCTGCTTTTTCACTGTCCCCTCTGCCCACCCACCGTTCATTCTATTCAGCCTCGCTATCCCTCCTTTGTCTTTCTACGCTCACTGATGTACCTATAAAAGGTTTTATCCACCTTCTTAACCAAGTTGGCTATCTTTTCCTCAGTTTGGGCCTTTGCTATTCTGACTTCCCTCCCTGCTTCCTTCTGCCTTAACTGGTACAGCTCTCTGTCCTGCTCCTTCTGTGTTTCCTTATACTTCCGAATGCTATCTTTTTCTTCCTGACTTTTCACAGCCACCTCTTTTGAGAACCATAGTGGCTTTTTCTTTCGTTTTAATTTGTTTATTTGCTTCACACAAAGGCTTGTTGCCTCTGTGATGGCAGTTTTGATGATTCCCCATTGTTGCTCCACACCTCCTTCTAGCCTGTTTGCTAGTGCTTTTCTGAGGCACTCTCCCATCTTGCCAAAGTCAGCCCTCCTAAAGTCCAGTACCTTCACTTTTGTATGGCTTGACTGTAGCTGAGTTTAACGTGAACCACACTGTTTGATGGTCACTTGTTCCCAGATGCAACCCACTTCTAGATCTGAGATCCTCTCACTGCCCCCGTTTGAGAGTACGAAGTCTAAAATTGCTCCCTCACGACTGGGTTCCGAAACTGGCTGTCTGAGGCCTGCCACCTGTAGGGCATCAAGAATGGCCCTGCTCTTAGATGTGGCTTCAGCAAATGTGCTCCAGTTAACATCTGGCATATTCAGGTCTCCCATCAACAGTATCTCCCCTTTCTCTGCCATTCTAAGAATGCCTTCTATCATATCCTTGTCTATTCCTTCCCCCTGACATGGGGTCTGTACACAACCCAGTGCGGATTGTGGTGCCCTTTCCAGTCCCCAAGGTGACCCACAGTGCCTCCTCTCCTCCCTGTTTACTTTTTGTTCAGTTGCTTTTATCCCTTCCTTTCCATGAGAGCTACTCCTCTCCTCTTCTCCCCTGCCTGTCTCTCCTGTAGGTTATGTACCCTGGTATGTTAACATCCAGTTATGGTTCTCTGTGTACCATGTTTCTGTGACTGCTACAATATCCAGGCATCCCTCTTCCATCAAGGCCACCAGCTCAGGGAGCTTGTTGCCCAGACTACGAGCATTGGTACTCATTACCCTCCATTTCCTGATAGCCTTACTCCTTTTTGCCCCATCCCTGTCCTTCTTGCCTTTGTCACGTTCTCCATTTACGCCTGCCCTTCTCCCTATCGACACCTCTATGTTGGTGTTTACCGCACTTACTACCATGATTTTTTGGGGGGGCTAGGATTTCCCTGCTCCTTTCCAGTGCCTCTCCCATGGCTAGTTTAAATGCTTGCCAATGAAGCATTTAAACCCATCACCTAGGATCCTGGTTCCCCTCCTGGACAGATGCAGCCCATCATGCCAGTATAGGCTTGCATCACTCCAGGTGGACCCCCAGTCCCCAATGAAGCCAAATCCTTGAATCCACACCAGTTTTTCAACCACTGATTGAATCTCGTGGTGTGGAACACCCTAGCTTCTCCTACGCCATAGATGGACAGCACCTCTGAGAAGGTTACTGTGCGTGCTACTGGTCTAAGGCCTCTCCCCAATTCCACAAACTCTTCCTGCACTTCTTTAATCCCTTTCTTAGCCAGGTCATTTGTCCCTAGGTGGACAATGACATACAGCTCCCTCCCCTGTGCAGCTGCTCCTGCAATCCTGAGGATTCGCTCCCTGTCCCTCCAAGCCATGGCGCCAGGCAGGCACCTTACCTCCCTCTCCCCTTCCTCCCCCAGTTCTACCTTCCTAACAATGGAGTCCCCCACCAGGAGTTGTTTCCTTCCCCTGCGGGGTCCCCTGCCACCCTCCTGTGGGTCTCCTTTGTGGAGGTTCCCAGCATCTTCCTTGGTCTCCACTGTGGGTGCCTCCATAGAGGAACCACACTTTGCCAGAATGACATAGGAATTGTGGAGAGGTACAACTGGAGGGATGCGCCTCTGTTCCACCACCCTCACCCTCCCTGAGCCCACTGTGGTCCAACTGCTCCTCTTTCTTGGCAATAACATCTATGACAATAGCATCTATGTGGTAAGAAAGGTCAAGGTGATGATCCGGCCACCCACTTAGATATTTAAAGTTAGTCTTCTTCCAGAGGGGAACATTTAAACGTCCTGACCAGAGGTGGTCTGGATTTTGGTTAGTCGCTGTCATACCAAAGATCATTGGGACTGCTTTATTACATTGAAGTTAGGTTGGCTTGCAGCGTTGGACATTATGAAAGTCACTTTGGAGTTGTGCTGCCAGTTTGGGGCAGAGGGTGCTCAGGTATAAAGCAGTGTCATCTGGATACAGTACATGTGGATGTTCAAGGAGACCTAGGCCTTGAGGAGATCATTTAAAGGGACGCTGTCGACTGTTTTTGCATCATACTATTTCAAGTTGAAAACCCACCTTTTATGATTGCTTACCTTCTCTAGAATACACTGGTGTTGCTGGTGGTTTAATCTGCCGCCTTTCTTAGAACTGAAATGCATGGTGATTGTGTATTTACACCCATCTTTGTTTTGCTTCATTTCAAATCCTCTAGCCGTTCTTCTTGCTAACTTCCTGAACATTAGGAAAACCCCAGTGCAGTGCAGCCACTTAGGATGCAGTAATTTTCTCTGTATTCACTGCATCTTGAGTGGCTAGACTGTGTCGGGGATGTTCCCAAGTTCAGAAAAAGATAAAGTGGGAGTTGATTAAGGAATGTAAACAAACACATTTTGGTGTGGTTACACCAGTATGATGTGCAATCTGTTATCCACTTTTAAAAGGAAAAAAGGAGTAGCCAGCTCAGTGGCACTGAGGGTTGAGGCGCTAGACGCCACCCCTCATGCCACGCTGGCGACCTGGGTTTGGAAATGGACCTGGGTCGTCGGGGGTCGGCAGGAAAGGGTAGAGCATCCGGAGGACTGCTCTCCTTTCCTGGGGGAGGGTTGGGTCACTTACTGCAGTTTGAATGGCTCCTGGCGGTGGCTAGGAGTTGCCGCAACTTGCAGCACTCATACATGGGGTAGAGCAGCGGCAGACACCCTACGCACGGGGGCGGGAACGAACTGTCGCGTGCAGTGTGTCATTGCATGTCAGTGCACTAGGGAACATCAGAACAAGGGAAAAGCCCTGGAACCTTAGTAGGTGAAGGCGGGTCGAGGGGCAGACCACCACGCTCCCTGCACAGAGTCCTTGCCACCCACTAGATGTTCAGAAAGGCCGCCGGTAGGAATTGGCTGTCCCGTCCTGGGTGGGCTTAGATCCAGGGGGTCGGTGGACTGGGGACGAGTGGGGGAGCTGCCTGCCATCCGGTAGGTAGACTGGGGATTTCAGGTGGGCGGGATCAGGTCTGTCGGGTGCCCCACTGGAGAGAGTCAGGGGCTCCAGTGAAGGAGTATAAATAGAGTCTACAAAAAAAAAAAAAAAAAAAACAAATGAATCAGAATCAAACTACCAGCTACAGTACATCAGCATATTTTACAGAATGCTAACAATCATCAAATATATTTTTTAAACTAGGGACAGTTTGAGACCTATAGGGGTTGATGGTGTCCCTTTAAGAAAGTCAGTAACAAGATGGGATTTCCTGAAACTAGACAAAGGGGATGTCAAAGAAAAGAAGTTAAGGAACAAGACAAGTTGGAAGAGCACCAGTTTTTGTAAACTTTAACTAGCACAGGGGTAACGGAGATTAGATGGTAATTGTCAGGACCCAAAAGGTCAGCACTTATTTTGGTGTGGGGGGGGGGGGAATGTTTGCCTTCTTGCATGAACTGGGAACTGTTATCAGTGAGGGAGGAGGGGTCAAGTAGAGAAGAGGTAAAAAGGTACATTAGTAATATTTGAGGTAAAAAAAATTAGGGATCAGGCTCTTTACATTTTTTGCATTTGGAAGGGATATTAGCAGCAGCGGCTCTAGCCACAAATGATTACCAGGGCACAGCTGGGGCACAACAGATGGCAGCCAGGGCACTGATATATTGTTACTATGGGGGAAGCTGTGCACCATAAGGGGCACCAACTGGGGCACAGCATTTTTTTTTACCGGGGCACGTGCTCTGGTGGGCCCCGGTGTAGAGCCGCCACTGGATATTAGTCAACATAGCTAAGAGGGCAGTTGCAGGAGAGATAGTGGTGGAAAAGAAGGTGGGAGGGTGAAACTGAGAGAGTGGGAAATGATGAGAGAACAAATGGAGAAAAAAGCGATTGAAGGATGAAGCTAATATCAAGCCAGGTAAGCCCTAAGGGATGGACGGATACAAAGGATCATTCTTGAGCTAAAGGAACAAATGAGGGGGTCTGCTTTAGTAATCTTTCACGAGTTTGTCCAGACTGGTGTGGAGCCAAAGGACTGGAAAGTGGCCAGTGTGGTCCCCACCTTCAAGAATGGAGCAAAGTCGTACCAAGGCAACTACAAATCAGTCAGCATGACATCAGTGCTATTCATGGTCCTGGAAGCCATTGTCAATGAGAGAATAATGCAGTTCTTGGTTGAGGCCATGTTTTTTGGCCCCTCTCAGCATAACTGTATGACGCGTAGGTTGTGCCAAACCAATCTGATTATCTTCCTCGCAGGGGTAACCAGGGCAGTGAACTGGAGCAGGGCTATAAATTTGCCTGTAATCGCTGATGTCTTGACACTTGCCAAGGACTGCCGATTCATTTGACTGATCCCTCTTTATTACTGCACCTGTTAACCTAAATAATCTCTGTGATTCATTTACCCAATTTATGTCTCCGCACCTGTTGTAACTAATTATGCCTCTTTGTCTTAACTGTTCTACAAATGGCACTTTAAGCATTGCAATTTAAAAATTTGTCATTGTATTAAAACTTTCAGTGTTTCATCTGTAATTAATCCCGGGTCACCCTGAAAAAGGGACCTTATTGGTTCCAGTGGGCCCACCCGGTTATCAAAATTGAAATAAATAAAATAAATGTAATATATCTGGACTTCAGCAAGGCCTTTGACACAATGGCGCATGAGAAGTTTCTGGTCAAAGTATGCCAGTGTGGTTCAAGGCAGATTGCTTTTTTTTTTTTTTTTTAGCATAACCAGGTGAGGCACACTAAGCTGAAAGCTTTTTTACAGGTGCAGCCTGGGAGCACAGGGAAGTTAAGTGACTTACTCAGGGTCACACAGTATACAAGTGGAAGCAGTGGAATTCAGACCCAGGTCTGGTCTGCTGGACGTCACCAGATTTGCAGCTCAGAGCCTTAAACCACTACGCTATACTGCCTCCCAGTTTGGCTTGATAGTAGGCAGCAGTGTGTGTTGGCGTAGAATGGTACTTAATCATGCCCCTCCGGTATCTGCGCTAGGGCCACTGCTGTTTAACATTTTCATTAATGATCTGGATGCTGAGGGCCTCCAGCATACAGCTTCAGTTAGCTGATGACACTAAGCTGGCCTGGGTGGTGGACTTCCTTGAGGATGGGGACAATCTTCAGGAGGACCTGAACAAGCTGGGTGATTGGCCGGACTCCTGGAGCTTTAGATTCAATGTAACCAAATGCAAGGCAGGCAGGTGTAGAACCTACACACTGCATTGGGCTTCTCTGGCCATAGTTGAGGAAAAGGTACTGGGGAAACTAATATACATGAGGCTGAAGCAGCACAGGGCCACTGGCAAGAGGGCTGGCAGAATGCTAGGGTGCATCAAAAGGGTGGGTGACCAACAGAGCAGGAGCACTAATCCCTCCACTTTACGTGGCCCTGGTCTGGTCACACCTGGAGTACTGTGTGCAGTTCTGGCTCCTCAATAGGCAAGGAAAGGCAATTTTATTTTTAGGTGCCCTTAATAAAATAAATACATAACATAACTACATTAATGAATATGTATCGCCAGAAAACAGAATAGCCTTATAAGCAGCAAATTCGTAAACACAATATCAGTACCAAAAAAGACATTAAGGTAGTCGAGAGGATGCAGCAGAGGCCACCAACATGATCAGGGGTATGGAGGACAGAAGCTATGAAGAGTAGCTGAGGGTCCTAAACATATTCACCCTGAAGAAAAGGAAGCTAATAGGGGACATGAATGTAGTCTTCTCCATACTCATATAGACAAGCCTAGTCAGAGGTGTTTAATCTGGTGTCCTACAGCAAGGTACAAGGAGGCTGGCCTGCCAGCACAGCAGCTGTGCAACCGCTTGCGACACTGGTGACCCAGGTTCGGAAGCTGGAGGGCTGGGCAGGGGGAGGAGGATGAGCATCCAAGAGACTACTCTCCTCCTCCGGGGGTGGGGGGAGTGTTACTGTACTCTGTGCACACCTGACTCATAGCGGAGTGCTGAGGGAAGGGTCACCTGAGCCTACCAAGGTCTGGGTGGAGGACAAGCAGACACCGACGTTGGCTTGTGGATGCTTGGGGTGATGTCTTGAGATCATTGCATGCCGCATCCCTTCTGGGGAGACTACTTCTTAAAAAAAAAAAAAAAAAAAAACCCTGTGCCTAAGGGCCTCCTGGCTGAGCTACTGGTCAGTGAATTTCCTGCTGCGGTACCTTGGGCATTACCGTCCTGTGTGACTGCTCCACCATGAGGGGGTAAATTTGTGTGGTTGGAAGTCCTGTGGCAGTGCAGTGTTCGGGACCAGCGGGAGGTGAAGCATCTTTAAGGGTGCTAACAAAAAAAGAAAAAAGTAAAAACAGGGCATAGGGATACACCAAGAAGCTCAGAGGTGCTAAATTCAGGGGTAATATTAGGAGGCAGACAAATTTAGGATTACCCAGAGAATCACGTGATCTTCTTCAAGGATATATACGCCATTAGGGCATACCTTTGGAACTGTAAGCCAGCAACATCAGGACCTCTCAGAACTTTCTACTAGCCAGTGGCCACCTATAAAGACATAAAATTTCAACGCTTATATAACATGGGCAGCCCAGCACTCCTCAGTTCTTTCTCCTGCTGTCGATCATCCTTTTTGGACTTGCCGACAAACTTCAGAATAGCTGTTGCTGTTTGTTATCGTCTGATCTTTAAATATTTATTCATTGTCTCTGTGTGCCGCCAAGGACAAAGAGTCTTTGTTCTGATATTGTTCCTGTGGCTACATAATCTACAAGGACAACATTTACACAGTTTATATGTGTTGTTTGGGCATATTTCACAATGTCAGGGCCTGCAAGATTTGCCAGAATTTCAACCAGGTAACAAGGCGATGCTGATGGAAGGCCTTCGAGGCCTTCCTGGCCCAAAAGGCATTGAAAGTCATGGAAAAAGCTGCCAGTTCTGCTCTTGTTTTTCCCTTGCTATTGACTGAGAAAAGGTAATCGAAGTCAAAGGAAAAAGGACAGTCATTGTTATAGACCTCCTATTCTTCCAGCCACAGGTATAAGCACAAAGATAAGGCTGCTTCACCAGTGAGGTCCAGATTTGCTGTTGAAGTCCAGGAACGTCCTTGTCTGTGCCCTCTTCAGTGGCATTGTCTACAGCCCACCCAAGCACTGCTGAGACACCAAGGTTGGGGTTTGTCTCGGGCTCTGCCCTACCAACTGTGGACGGTACGTCGCCGCTGTC
The DNA here is from genome assembly GCA_016271365.2 of Neoceratodus forsteri. Lineage (NCBI taxonomy): Eukaryota > Metazoa > Chordata > Ceratodontiformes > Ceratodontidae > Neoceratodus > Neoceratodus forsteri. Next base: position 739,059,266 of record CM028136.1, read on the forward strand.
ATCAGGCTCCAGTCCTGGGATGCAGGTTGTCCCGGCACTTTTCAGGGTGCCATTGACTCGACTCCCAGGCTGTGCTGGCATTGTTTTCAGAAATGATACACTGCCTTCTACTGTCTGCCACCAGCAGTAGTTTTGCCGTCGACAAGGCCGCCTGTACCAGGGCTTTCATCAACTGAATCCAGGAGTATGCCAGCAATTCCTCCTTCTCAGCTGCTGCTAGCATCACTGGCTCCTTTTGTGGCTTCCAGCATTGTTTGCAATGACAGCGAGGTGGAATATAATCCTGACCTCATGGACGTTGAGGGAGATTTAGAAGAGGAATATGAGGGTGAAGGGCGGTTTGAAGAAGGGAATCTGCCTTGTAGCTCCACCCTTTCATCTGCAGTGAGGACAGTGTGTTCTACGCACTCAGGTCTCCCCCTGAGGATCCTTTTTTTTTTTTTTAAAGCTGTGCTTCAGCAAATGCGGTGTGCTATGGACTTTGCCATGGAGGAGGAATATTCCACTAAAAGGAATCTTACGAAATATTTGGAGGTCCCTTGCACATCTTCCATTATAATTCCTCCTGTATATCCTGCTGTAGAGGATGCTATCTTTTCTGCTTTCCATAGGCCCAGTACTCTGCCTGCAGTTCCAGGAAAGGCTGGTAAACAGTACCCTGCTCGATCTGCTAAGCCTTAATAACGCTGCACAAACTGAAACCGACTCTATAGTTATTATGCTCACGCTCGCTCTAAAACACGTAAGCACGAGTACTTTGCTTCCTGATGAAGAATCCACGAGGCTGCAGTAGATGTAATGGGCAACCGCACTTATGCCTCTGCATCCTTAAGCCTGAGGATTGCTAATTACCAGGCCCATATGATAAAATATCAAAATATCCTCTGGAAGCCGGCCCGCTGGCACAACAGAAAGATTTACCGCTGTCTCGCTGGCAACCTGGGTTCAGGAACGGACTCAGGATGCTCGAGGGCTGGCCAGGTGGGGGTGGATTGAGTGGCCATAGCATGCTATTCACCTCTGAGGGGGGTAGTGTGCCTCCAGTCCGGTGCTCCCGGGTGACAACGGGATGCACCATTACCAGAGCACCAGCTGGTGCAGCTCTGGAAAGGGTGTGTCGGATGCATGGCATGGTTATGCTCCAGCATCCACCGAACATGCCTCCCGGAAACACAACATGTGAAAAAATCTTTCTCCAGCATGCCCAATCCCACACACACACACAGCAGACCAGGTGCCCTCCACAACTGAGACCTAGATCCGATGTGGCCAGGCCAGGGGGCTCTAGAGGGTAATCAAGGGGGCAGTGTGAGCGGGGATCCTAGGGTCCACCTATGGTAGCAGGGGCCATGGGGCTTGCCGCAAGGAGACCCATAAAGCATAGTAAAAAAAAAATATATATATATATATATATATCCTCTGGAAAGCTACATGTCCTGCAGTTCAGACTTTACCCAATGCTCCTTCCAAGTATGACTTGTTTAAAACCATGTCAGCTGGTTCTGAAGTTGGCAGACGTCTACTTCATTCAGCATATGACGTATGTGTCAGATGTAATCTCTCGTCCAAGGCTGCAGCCTCTTGTATTTGCATTAGACATTATACCTGGCTCAGATTAGCTGGCTTTGCTACTGATGTACAGCAGGCTATTCTGAATGCTCCTTTTATGGGCTTCAAACTGTTTGGAAGAGATGTTGTAGATTAACTTAGTGTCCTTAACTTTAAGGTTTGTGAAATCCCTTTACTCTACAACAGCTAGAGAGCATGGTAAGGGGTCTTTCTGTAGGCCTGTTGTGAAAGGTAATTAACTGACTACCTCAGCAGGGCTGTGGCAGGGGTGGCGGTACCCTCCTGGGTCCCCTCCCCCAAGTGCCCATGCATGAATAGGTTCTAGTGGTCCTGCCACCCCAGTTCTACCTGACTCTTTCTTCTCCCCCCTACTTGCTATTGCCTCCAGGGGTAAGAGTGGGTAGAAGCATCTCCCTGAATTTAAAGCAGTGGAGGGGAGATCACTACCGATGAGTGGGTCCTGGAAATAATAGAACGGGGTCATGCTCTGGTATTGATAAAAACCCCTCCAGATCATCCTCTGCCCTATTCCTCTTACCTTCCAGGCCACTTGTCCCTTCTGAAAGAGAAAACCCAGACCCTGTTTCAAAAGTGTGTTCTAGAACCAATTCCGCTGCAAAACGAGAGGCAGTATAGCGCAGTGGTCTAAGGCTCTGAGCTGCAAATCTGTTGACATCCAGTAGACCAAACCTGGGTTTGAATCCCACAGCTTCCACTTGCATACTGTGTGACCCTGAACAAGTCACTTAACTTCTTTGTGCTCCCAGGTCGCTCCTGTAAAAAAGCTTTCAGCTTAGTGTGCTATTCCTGGTTAAACAACTAAAAAAAAAAAAAAAAAGAAAGAAAGACAGGAACACACGGTTCAAGTGTTGGATGGTGTCTCTGCAAGCTCCGATTCCCCTCTTACAAACAGGAGACTTGCTCTGTTCCCTGGACAAGAAGGATGCATGCCTACACATCAAAACCAGAAAGTGCCTCAGATAATACCGTTGCTTTATGCTGGAGGGCAGACACTTTTCAGTTCAGAGTGTTTCTTTAAGCATCCAAGGAGAAGAAGTCTTTGGGAAAGCACAAACATCGGGAGAAGCACACGGACAAACCCCAATCAGCTTCTCGCTCTAGGTCCCCACGCAAGCCGGGTACCGAACATAGGTTTTCCTTCCGTGGGAGGTCAGCCCTTTTCACTCGGGTAGCCCTCTCTTCCCTCTGGGCTCCCAGTGGTTAAACCAGCTGCTCTCCTTACTATCTCGGGCGGTGGTTCTTTGAGACTCGGGACCTCGTCCCCAGCCTCTCAGCCTCTGAAGCTCAGGCCCATTCAGCAGGCGGGACCTCAGCCTGGTGGCTCGACTGGGTCCTCGGGCATCACCCTCTTGGTCAAGGCGTCTGCTAAGTCAATTCCAATGACAGTGACCGATGCCACCAAGCAAAGCCAGGGGCATGCTCTCACCTCCCCCGTGAGAGTGGCGCCTCTGCCCCGCATGGGAGCTAGCTCCCTGGGACAGGCCTCCCCCTTCTAGGCCGGCTGCTTCACCAGACTGGCATCAGCCCATGCCTGTGCAGTCAATGCCGGCCACACTGATTTTGACCCCAGCGACACCTCAACTGACATCCCCTAACCCTCCACAGTCACCGACTGGCCCTGTCATCACACAGCCGACGTCCAAGGGTCTGGCGCCCAGACTTTCTACTCCGGTCAGATCGACGCCGGATGATTCCTTGCCAGTGGAACTGACGCCAGGGTTACCACAACCCAAGGAATGGACACCAGGGCCCTCTGAACCTACCCTACTAATGCTGTGCCCCCCCCCCCGATTCTGCCTCAGAACCCACCCACAGACCTTAACGCCCTCTTTTCCACCTGGTGGGCATACGTCAAAACTAAGGAGACACTGAAGGAGCCCCCAACCCTGACTCCTAGGAACCCTCCTCCCAATCCAGTTGAGGAGCAGGTTCCCCCCAGGAAAGGCCCAACTCCACCTCCTAAGGAGCCCACTCCACACCCAGAAGGAGCTGGCTCTGGTCATCCGAGGACCCACTGACGAAGGCATCGTCACTCACCCTCTCCTTTTCCGAACTCGGGTCGGGGGGGGGATATTCTTCCTCCTCCTCTTACGATGATTCCAGGGACTCTGACCTGCCATCAGTACCAGAGTAGCCCAAGGACACCCCGTGGTCTCCTCCAGATGACACGACTTTTATGGATGTGCTGAGTCACATCCACGCCCTAATGGGTTGGGACATGGAGGAAGCAGACCTTGAGTGACATCGGCTAGCCACTTTCCTGTGTAAAAGGGAGTCATTGTCCTTAGTCGCTTCTTCCCTTATTGACTCCTTCAAGGATGTCAATAGGGTTGCTTGGAAACATCCATCCACTACACTGGCAATGTCCAAGAAGGCAGATTGCCTGTATAATACCCCGAGGGATGAGCCTTTTTACAGGGAGCAGCAGAGGCTGATTCTGTCATAATTAATGTGGCCCATGACTGCTGTGAGCAGCCCTGGCACCTTAGCACTCAGCCTCTTGACAAGGACTCCAGGCAGATAGAAGATTTTTTTTTGTTGTTGTTGATTTTCTTTTACTCTTCCTTCCGACCAGCCCCTTTCACTGGCCCCAGCCTCGTCACCTCGGCATCTGGGACTCACCTCTGCTTCCCGAGGTGCCGGGTGTGGCACGTCTGCAGGAGGTTGGCATCATCTCGCCAGTCGCGGTTCCTTTTTCCTCCTTTTGCTTCCTGGCCTCAAGCGCAGAAAAGGCGTGCAGGGATGCCAATGGCGAGCCACACTCGCTTTTGTGCGTGGCATGCTGGGCGTCTGCCAGCATCTTCCCCTCGTTGTGGGTCCATTCGCCAGCCCCAGCCACTGCCGGAATGATCCTGCAGTGGACTTCATCCCCTCCTTCCTGGGAGAGGAGGCAGTCCTCCAGACGCTCAGTCCTTTCTCTCTCCGGTCGACCCCTGGCAGCTTGCTCGCACCGCGAACCTGGGTTGCCGGCATGGCAGGAGGTAAGGCACGGATGCTTCAGCCCTCCACGCCACTGGGCTGGCTAAATAGATTATTCTGGTAAGAAGGATTATTCCTCTGCCACCTGCACTGTTTGCAAACTTTCTGGCCCACATGGTCCAATATCAGAATGCCCTGTGGGAGAAAGCTTTTGAGGTGGCACAGGCTCAGCCTGATCTTCCTGGAAAGGTTGAACTGTTACACTTTCTAAAATTGGGCTCAGATGTCAGGACTTGCATTCTCCGAGCCTCTTATGACTCGGCAGACTACGCAGGCAGAGCTTCGGCTACGGGAGTTTGCCTTCGTCGCTACTTCTGGCTTAGAGTCTCCAGTTTTGCTCCAGATGTCCAGTCTAAGATCCTGGACGCCTCTTTCAGAGGCTCCATTTTGTTTGGCGAGGATTTCCAAAATATAATCACTCGCCTCCAAGAGTCGGGGAAGGCTCTACATTCAATTCAAACATTGTACCAATCTCATCCTAAATTGTCCCAGCAGCAGTCCTTTCATTGCTCCTCCAAGCAGCAACCCAGAGGCCAACAGCCCAGAAGTGCCTTTAAGAGAAAGGCTACTTCCCAAGCCATAAGAGGTTCTGCTCCCAGAGCCTCAATGGCTGTATTGCCAGTCCTCGGCTCCTCTACCTGACTCCTTACCCTCCCCCAGCTGAATCACTGGAGAAGGCGGTGGGGGGATTGTTTCTCTCTCTAAGGAGAGGGTTGGCTCAATATAACCTCGGATCAGTGGGTTCTGCAGTTAGTGGAACAGGGGCACACTCTAGAGTTTTTGGAGATTCCTCTGGACAATCCTCCAGTCCCCTCCTATTACCCTCAGGCCCATATCACCCTTATCCAAGAAGAGACCCAAGTGTTGCTGTGAAAACAGGTCATAGAACCTGTGCCACCGGCACAGCGAGGGAAGGGATTCTACTCACATTTCTTCCTGGTCTGAAAGAGAACCGGAGACTTGTGTCCCATCCTGGTCCTTAGCCCCCTGAACCAATTCATAGAATACAAACAGTTCAGGATGGTCCCTCTTCCCGGCCTTTTCCCCTTGCTTCATCAGGGGGATTGGCTCTGTTCTCTGGACATGCAGGATGCTTATCTTCACATCTTGGTGTTTCCACTCCACAGGAGCTTCCTTCACTTCTGCTTTCAAAAAATCCACTACCAGTTTCGAGCTCTGCCATTTGGCCTGTCCTTGGTCCCACGGGTTTTTAGAAAATGCCTCACAGTGTGAACGTACAAAATCACCAGCAGAACAGGCCTCATGGTCTTTCGAGTTTGTTCAAGTGTGCAGCTAGCACCTCATCTCGTGGCTGCCCCACCTGCCCTCCTCTTCCCAGTATCCCTTACCCTGTCCCAACCCCTCTTAAGACTGCCCAACATCTTACAGGACACTATCTTGTCTGTTATGGTGTTCCATTTGTCCACCACTCGTTCAGTGAAAAAAAGTCTCCTCATCTCCCTCCTGAATCTCCCCCCCATTTCAATCTCAGTCCATGCCCTCTCATGTCCCTCCCCCTTCTCATCTGGAAAATCCCTTCTGTGTTGGTCTTGTTAAGCTCCTTCAGATACTTAAAGGTCTCGATCATATCCCCCTTAGCCCTCCTCTCCTCCAGTGAATACATATTCAACTTTCCCAGCCTGTCCTTGTAGGGCTTGCTCTGTGATCCCTGGATCATCTTTGTGGCTCTTTGCTGCACCCTCTCCAGCAATCTGATGTCCTTCTTCAGGAATGGGTGCCAGTACTGCATGCAGTAGTGACAGCGGCCTTAAGGAGGGAGGGCCATTATGTCTTCCCTTACCTAGACGTCTGGCTTCTGACAGCTCCCACCAAGGAGCAGTTGCTCAGAACCATGGAGCCAACTTTCATTCTTGTTTCAGGATCTGGGGATAACTCTCAGCCTCCCCAGATCCTCTCCTTGGCCAAGTCAGAGACTTCAGTACATTAGGGCAATCTTGGACACCGCCCAGGCAAAACCTTTCTTCCCCCAGACAGGGCAGAACACCTTCAGGCACAGGCTCAACTGGTTTTATCGTCTCGCCAGGTCCCAGCCAGAGCTTTTCTAAGACTACTGGGACATTTGGCGGCAGCCATTGCAATGGTTCCCCTGGCTCGCCTGCACATGAGGGTAGCCCAGTGGAACCTTCAGCTCCAATGGGATCGGTGCACAGACTATTTGGATCTTCTGGTGTTGGTATCCAACTCAGTGCAACAGACTATGATGTGGTGACTGAACCTCTCCAATGGGGTCCACTTCAGGTAGGAGACACCTCGACAGATCCTGACCACGGACGTGTCGGGCCAGGGCTGGGGCATCCATCTGGCAGACTGCCAGACTCAGAGGCCTGGTCCCCACTGGAGCAGCATCTCCACATCAGTGTCCTGGAGATACAGATGATCCTATATGCACTTCAGGCTTTTCAGATGAACTTACTCCTGGGCCCTCTGTTGATCCAGATGGATAATATGTCAGTGGTCTTTTACAAGAAGCAGGGGAGGTACCCATTCTTACCCCCTCTCCAGAGAGGCCATGAGAGTTTGGAATTGAGCCATAGAGCATCACCTGGATCTGACAGCTGTGCATGTTCCAGGCATTCAGAACACCTTGGCCAACAGCCTAAGCCATTACTGGTCCAAGGCACACAAGTGGGAACTTCTTCCCTCAGTGGTCGATTATTTCTTTGACAGGTGGGGCTGCTCAGAGCTGGACCTATTGGCATCCCCATCCAATGCAAAACTGCCCAGTTTCTGCTCACTAGATCCAGGGCCCAGTTTCTGGCAAGACGCATTGTCCCTCTTTTGGACAGGGAGGTTTCCTTATGTCTCCCTCCCTCCCTTTCCTTTACTGCAGAGGGTACTTCTTAAGTTGCAGTCTGAGGGGGAGGAGATTATCCTAATAGCCCCTTACTGGCCAAGCCAGATATGGTTTCCACTCCTCCAGCAACTAGTAGTGGAACCTCCGATCCCCCTGCCAATGTGCTACAATCTACTTTCCGAGGAGCAGAGCACTCTGGTCCACCCAGACCTCAAGTCAGTGCAGCTTCATGCATGGGTCCTGCAGACTTAGCAGTTGCCCAATTTGGGCTATCTCCCTGGGTGGCCGATATTCTAGTGGCAGCCAGGAAACCTTCCACTAGAGTCACTTATGCCATGACGTGGAAGCGGTTCTGCATATGGGCCACCGCTCGTCTCCTAGATCCCTTTACCTGTCTGAAGAATCTCATTCTCGAGTACTTCCTTTCCCTATCAGAGTTTTTCGGTGAGATGTGTTGTCCCTGTCTTAGAAAGGGAAATTTGTGTATGCATTTCCCCCCATCCCTCTCATACAGAGGGTTCTGCTCAAGCTAAGAGTGGAGAGTGCCACTCTCATCTGCATTGCTCCTTTGTTGCCCCTCCAGGTATGATTTCCACTCCTACAACTCTGGCCATAGAGCATCCTGTTCCTTTGCCCCTGTGTCGGAGTCTGTTGTCACAGGACATGGGCTCTCTGGTCCATCTCTCCATGCTGCCATGCAGACGACCTGAGTTTGGGAGTGATCTCAGGTTGCCATGTTGGGAGGCAGATAGTGCCGAGTCAGCTGCAATGTGGTAGTGCCCCTCAGCCAGGGAGGGTCAGTGGTGAGCTCCAGTGCCACAGTGACCCATGTAGCTGGGCGAGGGAGCTTGCTCCCGACACAGGGTTTGCTGTGAGCATGCAAGGCCATAGGCTATGCTCACGTTGAGGGAGAAGGAAGTGACCAACAAAAGGGAAGAAAAAACAGGCTGGCCCAGTGGCGCTGAGGGTTTACGGGCTGGATGCTACGTCGGCGACCCGGGTTCGGAAATGGACTCAGGTTGCTCAGGGGTCGGCTGGGGGAGGAAAGGATTGAGCATCCTTAGACAACTCTCCTTCCTTGGGGGGGGGACTAGCATTATGCGCTGTAGACTGACACCCAGCGGTGGCTGGGTGTCTGCACAAATACACAGCCATGCACAGAGAGGGCCCACGTCGGGCAATAGGGTGCCTCCGTGGAGGTGGGGACAGCTGCCCGCCCATTGCACAGATGTGGGCTCGGGGGAATGGTGGAAAAAGCCAGGAGCTGAGCGGGACCCATTATGACCCAGTCATTCCCAGTGATGCCGCCCGATTCTGGATTGTGCTGGGCGGGGGGCCCAGTGCTCCTCACCCTGGCCTCATAATGGGGGAGTGCGGGGGCAGTAGAGTGGGTACGACCGGGGCCAGAGGAAGAGCGCTCTGAGGGAAAGGTCGGAGCCACCTGTCGGATCCGAAGGAACAGAAAGTATAAATGAAGAAAACAAAAAGAGGGGGGACACTTTCATCTATATGACCATCTGAGTCTCTGTCACTCACCTGGGTCCTACTGCCTGTCGTCACTGGATCCTAGTCTACATAGTTGACTGCCTCAGTGGGAGGATGGACCTCCCTCTGGAGCCCCTGCCACTGAGTGTAAGCTGTGGGGGTAACTGGTGGGTTACCAGGGTCTGGGAGTGCCAGGGGCTGGGGACTTGACAGGGTATATCCCTGGTAACTGGTGAGAACAAACGCTATAGGGAAAAAAATCCAGACATCAAAGCCATTTGGGTAGTTGGTGGGTTGCTGGGGTCTTGATGGGGTATATCCCTGGGATCAGGTGCATTCCTAGAAGACGCAGACAGCTGGGGAGAACAAATGCTATAAAAAAAAAAAACAGACATTATGACAAAGACTTTAATATAAAAGAAACAAAGCAGTGCAAGATGGACAGACATGTACATTGAGTGTCTTGAAAGATGCCTGTAATAGTGGGAGCGTATTTTCTGACTGTCATCCTGTATAGATCCTTAGCTGGACATAACATAATAGGGTAGTTAATAATGGTTCCATACATGCAAGTACAGTTGTGCTAGTAAACAGCCATGAAAAGGTTTTCGGGTGCTTCAGAAAAATGTGAATCTGAAACACTATGGAATGGCTTTAAAAGAAACCATCTACTCGGTGAACGGTGTCATATACAGTCTGCTATTATGTTGTCCAGGGAGCTGTGCTAGTGAGTCTATGTACTTCAAACTGTCTCTGAGAGAGACCGTTAATAGCAGCACTTTGATATCCAGATTTGGAATGTAGAGAACTGCCATTTTGCAGCGAGAGGCTGACTGGAAGTGATTACAAGCTGGATCAAGAAACTAAGGCACTTCCATACAGGAGGTAGATGGCAAGTTTTCCAGGATGGCTTGTTTTTAACTGCTTCTAAAAGCAATAAATAACGCCAGTACAAGTGCACTTCAGGTTTTCATTTGCTCTCTTCACCAATATTATTCATTGTTACCAGTGCAGTAGGATTTATTAAAGGTTGGGGGGTTTATACGTTCCTTCTTCAAATAACTCGACTGGAAATTTATGTTCCACAGACAGCAGCTGTAGCTCATCCAGGTCCCTTACTCACTGTATATCCTGAACCTCAGGCTAGATTTGAGACCCTCTTGAAATGTTTTCCATGCTTGATTCACAGGATGCGCAATGCTAAAGTCAGAAACCTGGAATCTAAGTTGAAAGATTACTAAATTGATGGATTCCTTTTACAAGGCCAGTGGAATTCTGCTGAAAATGTTAACATCTGCTGAAACCTTTGGGGAGGTTCCATAGTTCTTCGAATGAGTCTTATTACCAACATTTCCCTGTCCTAACTTGGTTTGTACAGAAATGAAGCAAGCTAAAGGTGATTAAAGAGCTAGTGTACTGCCTAAAACTAATATTATTTTTTTAAAAGCCATCAATTATCACCTTTTAAATTGGAGTTCTTTCTTTTCCCTTTGGTTGATTACAGGATTGTGTATCTGATGTTAGTAGAGGTGATGTGTGGAGCAGCACTCTGCCTGGCAGCTGACATTCCAGCTCCCTTCCTCCCATTACCATATCAGCATTGTGACCTCACTGACTGTGACAGCACAGCTGCTCAAGAAGAGTCACTCAGCAGCTGCCAGGTCAGTCACCTGTAATGTCACTGTTAGTGAGGTCACAGTGCTAATGACGTAGTGGGAGGAATAGAGCTAGTTATGTCAGCTGCCAGGCGGAGTGCTCTTCCACACATCTAACACAATAATATCACATAGGAAACTTTATAATGAGCAAAAAGAAAAAGCAAAATACTTCAGAAATAAAGTTATAATTGACTACTTAAAGGCCTGGATATTCAGACTGTGCCTGACAGGGGCGCAAGCCTGGGCACAGCGCAACTGGGATGCACTGGGGTCAGTGCCAGGGCCTAGTGATATTCAGCGGTGATGGTGCCATGGCGCAGCACCATTGAATATGGCATGGAAAGCGCACTGCGCCGGCGCGGGCCACAGATAGGGAACACGGGGATGCACCAGCACAAACGCTGTTGCGCTGAGTGCATCACCCGTGATATTCAGCAGAGAGCATGCAAATGAGACCATAATATATGCAAGGCATAACTGGGGCCATTTGCATGTCATTATGGCCCAATTTGCATGCCTTGTGCAGGGCAGCCCCGCGAATTGCGCCTGATGCGCTGCACAGAATGACCTGTGCACAGTGGGGGTCTTGGGGCATTCCCGGCCCCGTAGCCACGATCATGATAAAACGCAGTAAAACAATTCCCTGGTAGTCTAGTGGAACCCCCCCTCCCTCCTGTGTCCCCGATTGCTGGAATTTGACAAATTTTTAAATCCCTGGTAGTCTAGTGGAACCCCCTTCCCTCCCGTGTTCCCGATCACTGGTATATGACATTTATGTAAATCTCTGGTAGTCTGGTGGAATCCACCCCCCTGCCCGTTGCCGCGATCTCAGTACAGCGCCGTAACATAATTCCCTGGTGATCCAGCTGCACCACCCACCTCTCCTACCCACACAGATCCCCTTGCCCCTTCCCCCCCTTCATCGACGGGCGGCTGCAACCCGCCTGCATACTGCCTGGCCGCCCACCGAATGACAGGTACAGTATGGACTGTAAGCCCATTGGTCCATACATGTGGACCAGTGGCTTAGAGGCATACTGTATAGACAGTCCCAATATGTGAATGACTTCATTCACATTTGGGAACTTCAATATTGATATGCTTACAGAAGCCCATACTGTACCTGTCATTCGGCGAGCATATGGCGGGTTGCCAGCTCACCGCCAGTGACCTGGGGGGAGGAGCAGGGTGGGCAAGGAGATCTGTGTTGGGGGGGGGGTGCCACTCGATCACCAGGGAATTATGTTATAGCACTGTACCGGGATCGCGGCAATGGGAGGTCCATTAGACTACCAGGGATTTACATAAATGTCATATACTGGTGATCGAGGACATGGGAGGAGGGTTTCACTAGACCACCAGGGATTTAAATGAATGTCATATACCAGTGATCGGGGACACGAAAGGGAGGGTACCACTAGACCACCAGGGTGCTATTGTGCTTGTGGGCGGTGTTTTGGGTGGTGGTAGCCACCTGACTAGCCCAGCTGCTGTGTTGCGCCCTGCCACACAGCAGCCTGCCTGTGGATGGCATGGGAGTTGTTCCCACTTTGCACGGGCTCAACTTTGAGCCCCCTTATGCGGCGCAGTGCAGGGTTGCACCAGCATATGCACCGCACATCCCGGGCTGAATATCGGGATGTGCCGCATGTGCATGGGCACACCCCTGCATCTGCACCACATGCACTACTACATTGCCCTGGTGCATCGGGATTTCGGCGCTTGCTGACAGCCTTTCCATTATCCCACCAGGGTAATGCAGTGGTTGCCGCGCAACCCCTTTGAATATCCGGGCCAAAATTTGTAATATTTTCATGTTTACTATTTTTAGTTCTACAAGTTCTTTAATACACAATTGGTAGTTTGTTTTTGATATACTGTTGTCCGTTTATGAAGGGCCTGTATGTTTAGATTTCTGTTGCAAACAGGACAATAAATGTTTTCAGAGCAAGAGGTTTTTCACCCGGGCCCCGGTGTCCGATATCCTTCTCGAACGTTGGGCAATCACCCAGCCTCATCAGCCACTAGCCTGCCACCAGCACAGTTCTGCCGATGGCAGGATCCATGTCGTGGAGCCCAAGTGTACCCAGGCTGTCATTCATATAGCACCACGGGGTTTCTATCATTTTATTGTAGTTCCACCCCCTTACACACATACACACAGCTCACACAGCGACACTGCCAGACTGCTGAGTTGGCCTCAGATACAGCTAACCCTGGAAGGGGGTAGAGTGCACTCCCTTGTCCTCCACAGGGGATGGCGTGGCACCTGTTGCCACAACATCCCCTACCTGAACGCCAAAATGCTGCTAGCGTGAGCACTATTTCACAGCCCTGCCGTGCGCCCCGAGTCCACTCCTGAACCCAGGTCTCGGGCACAGATGTGCAGCGTGCTCAGCTGGGCCAACAGGCAGCACTTCAGAGCAAAGTTTGAAGTCTTGAATTCTACTCAAATCCCAGTTTCGTATTGTATAGTAGCTTTGTATGTATGTGTTAAACAGGGATATGTCGAAAATAGGACCTCGTACTCTAACGTGTTTACTGTGTGAAAATAAATGTTAGTGCCACTGCTACATTCATGAATCATTATCAGAATTATTCATAATCTGTTGCAGCTTTCTGAACATAGAGATGTCCGGAACGCATATGGACTTGGTTCTCTTTGTCATTGTCTATTGTATGAGGAAGCTATGCATTTGGTAGAAGAAGGGAAAGTTTACTGTCGAGTGTTAAGGTAAAATTTAACTGTTTGCTTAGCCTTGTCAAATTTAATAAATTTTCCAATTTCTTGTCATTTTGAACAATTTATTTAAAATGTGATGCTTAATTCTATATTTTCTCATCCTGTGGAATACTGTAAAGATTACAACTGTTTAGATTGAGAACTGTTTGCTATCGCCTGTTTTTAATAGTATACTGGTATTGTAAAGTAATGGTTAAAAAGGTAAAAGTGCCACTGTACCTTTCAGAATATGTAGATTATAACAACAAAACTGAGAAAGACTTAATATAATATAAAGTTTCATCTCATCCCAAAAAGGGACACTACATCAGGTAACGACACCTACTTTTTACTTTACAGATTATTCCAGAAGGCTTAATGAGGGAGATGTTGCATGTACCTTGATCTTCTGTTTACAGTGTACATTCAGAATCACTCATTTGTGCTGTAGTGATCTCATCCAGGCTTCTTTCATACCAGTTCATTTTTCTTGGGACACAGCTAATGATAAATATTGTTGTCTGTTTTTCATTTTTTACAGGACCGAGATGTTAGAGTGCCTGGGAGACAGTGACTTTCTTGCCAAGCTACACTGCATAAGACAGGCTTTTCAGGTAGCAAATCTCTTTTTGCCAGATGTACTGAATAACACTGAAAGTCATGAGAACATTACAACGTGACATTTCTGCAGCTCTAAATGCTGTTCTTAAAGAAGCAACTGTCAAATATCAGAAACACGTAAAACAGTTCTTAGGAGGGTATAATACTTCATTACAATAACTGTATATACCATTGTGGGAAGTATAAATAAACTCAATAAAACATGTTATTGGGTACTGGCCAACACTGTCACTCAGTGCCCCACTGGCACCACAGCCTCCTCTTTCCACAACTGCTATAATACTCTCCTGGGCGACAGGGGGGCCTCTTTCTCAAAGACCACAATCACAAGCCTCATAACACATGTGCCGACGTGATGCCCTGACATAGTCAAGTGTGGTAAAAACAGAAACCGCTCCAAAACACTCAGTTGTCCTGAAACACCACTCGCAAATGATTTTAAAAATAAAAAAGCAACAAACCAAAAACAGATACAGCAGCAAGAATTGAACAGGGCATTGCATAAATCAAATATGCCATGGCTGTACCAGAAATATCTCTGGTCTGTCTCCCTCGTGCACTTTGACATCACTTGTGGCTTCACCTCTCCTGGTGTCACAAGGTCAAACTGCACTCAGGAGAAATGTCAGAGATCTTTTTGCAAAGGCCGTGGCGTATCCCATCTTTGAATTGTAGCCGCGGCTTCTGTTAGATATACTTGTTTTCAGCTGTGGCTACAGTTCGAGGGCAGCTTCAGTTCGAGGCTGGCTTCTGTTAGGAAGCATTTGGCTGAGCAAGGCTGTCCATGTTAATTTAATCCTCATTGCTCTGCTGATTTCTTGCCAGCTGCATAGTTAGATTGCTCCTTCCTGCTGTCAGCTGCTGCTGCTAACACATTCAGTGTCAGTTACTGTGCTGATTGAGCACCTGCCTAAACTCCTCAGGCTTTCCATCATGCACAAACAGTAGTCAACTGTCAACTGTATTTCACTGAATTGTAGCTGTGGATTCAAAATGAATGTTGCTGCTGTTAGGATAACCGGATACAGGTGCGGCTTCAATTCAGTTGAATCTTCTATTCTAGCAATGTGAATATGATGTTCTAGCCATGCTTTCTGGCAGTACCCTTTCCCTTTAAGACTGTCTGGAACGTCTTCAAGCTGGCTTCTCCCACCCACCCAGGTGGTAGCTCCCTCGGCTCTGCCCCATGATGCCAGGTCTTTCTTTCCACTAGAAGAAGCAGATTCCCTCTTTATCGTTCTTGCGCTGAGTAGGCCCTTTGCTACAAAATCTTCAAATTTACTTCGCAGAGTGAGCTAGGTGTGTATTCCTTGGAGGAGAGGAGGGATGGGGGGGGCATGATTGAGACCTTTAAGTACTTGAAAGACAAGACTCGAACAGAGGGGATCTTCCAGTTAAGAAGAGGAAGGAACACGAAAGGGTACAGTCTCAGACTGGATGAGGGAAGATTCAGAAGGAAGGGAGGTAAGGAGACGGTTCTTCATGGAAAGAGTAGTGGGCAAGTGAAACACTCTTAACACAGGAGGTGGTGGCCTGTAAGATGGTGGGCAGTTTCAAGAGGGGATGGGAGAGGGTGAGGGTAACTTTTAAGGAGGGGAGGAGTGGGAGGGGCAGCTGCGAGATGAGGAGCTAGCTGCACAATAGAGCAGACTCTGCAGACCATGATGCCTATTTCTGCTGGCATTTTTGCATGTTTGTATGTTCCAAACATTCAAAAAGTTGTGTCTTCAGACTCGATCTTAGATCGTGACCATGATGGATGACGATAAGTCCTCTCAGGGGTTCCACTGATGCCTTGGCGAGTAGAAGATGTCCCAAACGGATCTGCACACTGTGTGTGTTTACTGCCTGGGCACGAGCACAATCGTCAGGCCTGCAACATTTGTTGGACTTTCCACCCTTCCGTTCTTGAGAATCGTCAAGCCCGACTTTCTCTCAGCTGTCTGAGTGAACGGAACCCTCCGGTCAAATCAAAAGATGCCCGTTGGGTGATCTCCATGGCTGCGGGGTCCACCGAACAGCTAGCGGTGTTTGAGGAGGCGGCGGCTCAGGCTGCAGCTCACACCTCCTTGGCTTCATCTTTCATTCTACTTTCGCTGGGCGCCTCTTTCAAGGGGTTATTCAAGGAATTGTGTCGGGCTTTACTGACTCTCTGTCAGAGCCCCTCTTCGGGGCACAAATCCAAACTGAAAAAAGAGACCAAAAAATGGTCTTGCTGTCGATCGTAGGATCGGGCATGCTCTTAGTCGAGGGTTTCGGATTCCCACGCTTCTTCTGATCCGACTTTGGTCGAATCTTCAGCCCAGCTCACCGGCTCCATGGTAACCCTGTCGGGCCAGTTGGAGAAGACGCTGGTCGATCTTCTGGCCGAGATTTTTCTCAAATTGGGTGACCAGTTGTCAACTGAGAAGGCCGGCACTTCACTTTCCAGTACTCCGGTCCTAACTCAGACCGTTGGAGGGACGGATCAGTCCACTGACCCACCGCCTCAGGTCTTCGACAAGACCCGGAGGTGCCTCGGCTTTTGCCAACACCCTCTGATGCCCGCCGCCAGTCCCCCCGGTGGTCGAGATCTCTGTCCTACTCCTGGGGGTCGAGCAGTTCCTGCCGACATTGGTGCCCCCGCTCTCAGTGCTCTGGGAAGTGGCGCTGCCGCTGTTCTTCATTCTCATCCTCCTCGGGTGAGGAAAGGTTTCGGCGCAAGTTGCGTCAATGGTACAAGGATCTTGTGTGGTGATAGCTGGTGTTCTGTGGTATAAAGCCGGTTCTGGCTCCTATACCGACCAACACTTGGCTTTTGCCTCAACGGCCAATGCGTTCTCTGCCTCAGGAGCTGACCAAGACTGTCCCGACTTGGCTGACCCTGTCGTCTCCACAAATTCCCATAGAGCCACCACCTAAACAGCCAAAAACCAGTGCTCTGACCAAGGAGGCTTGGCCATCCATGGGGATTCCCCATCGGCTGTCTGTCACCTTCACTCCCAGCTGTCCATGGAGTGTCAGAGGGGATTCTGGCGGTCAACTCCTCAGATTCAGAGGGTTCCTCCTTGCACTCCCATCCGGTCGATGTGGAGTAGGTAGGGGGTCTCTCGATGGACGAAAGCCTGACTTCCTTTATGGGCCTTCTCTGCCTGATCTCTGAGTCCACGGGCATGAAAATGGAGCCTGTCCAGAAACTGGCTCGATACCCATTAACTGAGATCCTGGACCAGGGAGACACCCCTGGGGAAACCTTCCCGGTGGCAGAAGCCATCCTTGGCCCTGTCTTGGAGCTTTGGCAGCGCCCTGCTTCCTGCCCAGCGCTGTCTGCTCGGATGGCCTGCACATTTGCAGTCCCTACCAGTTCCCTGTTGGGATTCACAGAACACCACTCTGCTGAGGGCTTGGTGGACGACTCTGTGTTCAGGCGCTCTGGCAACACGGGGGATGTCGGCAAGCCACCGGACATAGAGTCCAGGAAGCTGGACCATGGGGCTAAAAAAAAATCTGTGCTGCCTCTTCACTTGGCCTTTGCCAGGGGAGCTCTGCCCTTCTTATGGCCCACTTCTCCCATGCCCTGTTGGGCACCCTGGATGAGGCGCTTACTCATCTATTGGTGGACCTCCATACCATGGTCAAACAGGTCCGGAACCAGGGCCAGGCTATAGCAAAGCAACCGCTCCATACAGTCATGGACATTGGGAACTCCTGTACCCGCTCCATGGCAGCTGCAGTGGCCATGCACTGCAGGGCTTGGCTGCATATCTCTATCTTCATGGCAGACACCCAACACAAGCTAGCAGATGTCCCATTCCTGGGCACCGACCTGTTCAGGCCCATGGCCGAGGGCCACTTCACCCGCATTGAGAAGTCCAGTGCCACACTGGACTCAATGACATCCACTCAGAAGGACCCCAAGGGCTCTAAGCAACAGAAAAAGAAGCCCATTCGGTCCACCTCCACTCCTGTGGCCAAACCAGCCCAGTCCCAGGCTGGTCAGCAGGCCCCGGCCTGGTGACCTCGGCCGAAGCCTGTGGCCTCAGTCGTCCGTAAGCCTGGGGGGAGAGGCTATGGTGGCCTCTGTTGGACCCTCCTCCTCCTCTAAGTCTGCACAGTTACGGGATGAGGGGTGCCTCCCTCATGCCCATCACACCTTCCCTAGGTCCTCCCATGGGGGGCTGGCTCCGCCACTTCCTTTCCGCCTGGTCCACTGTCACCACAGACAGGTGGATTCTCAAGGTGATCAGTCAGGGTCTGCCTCTGGAATTCAAGCAGTACCCTCCTTGCCAATTCTGCGCCCCACGGGAGAACTTGGTATCCACAGACATTCTCTCGACTCTTCAGGACAGCATAGCCCAGCTCCTCCGCAAGGAGGTCGTGGTTCCTGTTGCGGATCCTCCGGAACACCCGGGATTTGTCTCCAGGAACTTCCTGGTGCCAAAACGGAAAGCGGCTAGTGCCACATTCTAGATCTGTATGACCTGAACAAGTTTCTTAAGTCACACACCTTCAGGATGGTAACTCTGTCACAGATCATACCATCTCTAGAGCAAAACATGTGGTTTTGCTCCCTGGATCTTCAGGATGTGTTCTTTCACATCCCGATTCGTCCATCTCACAGAAGGTTCCGCCACTTCTGAGCAGAGGGAGCCCTCTATGAGTTCCAGGCCATGCCATTTGGCCTGTCCTCTGCCCGCAGGGTCTTCACCAGATGCATTGCAGTGGTGGCAGCTTACCTGAGGCACCGAAGGGTCCAAGTTTACCCCTACCTGGACGACTGGCTGATCACAGGTCCCTCCAGGCAGGAGGTGGAGTGGTCCAGGGACCTGGCCCTCTAGACCTGTGTCTTTCTTGGCCTCTTGGTCAACGAGGCTAAGTCATAACACGTGCCTTCACTGGTGATCAACTTCATCAGGGTGGAGCTCGACTCTTGCAGAGCCAGAGCCCAGCTCCCAGCGGAGAGGGTGGAGGCTGTCTCCTCCTTTGCCTGATCATTTTGGGTTGAGCAGTTGTGTCCTGCGCAGGACTTCCTGCACCTGCTAGGTTACATGGTAGCCTGTACCAGCATGGTCCATTGGACCTGCTGGAGAATGTGCTCTCTGCACTGGGAGCTGGCCAGCCAGTAGTCTTAGTGCAGGAGTCACTTCGACCAGCTGGTCATTGTGACCCAGCAGATGCGGGACACTGTCCAGTGGTGGTTAGCCCCAGAAGATCTGCAGGGATCCCATTTGTCTGCCCAGAGCTGATGGTCATCCTTACGACCGATGCCTCTCTCTCATGGGCTGGGGTGCCCACCTGGGGGAACACAGTGTCCACGGTCTCTGGACCCCCGAGGAGTCCTGATGCCACATCAGCATGCCGGAGCTCCGAGCCGTTTGGCTGGCACTGACTGCCTTCACTCCTCAAATTCAGGGTCAGGTGGTCCAGGTCCAGACGGACAACACCACAACCATGTACTACCTCAACAAACAAAGGGCGGGATGCACTCCCTGCCTCTGTGCAAGGAAGCTCTCCATGTGTGAACCCTTGTGCGCAGCATGGGTGCTGATCTCTTAGCCATCCATATGGCAGGGTCCTCCAGCCAGCTGACTGACGTTCTCAGCCATGTGGGCAAGGTGTCTCACGAGTGGTCTCTCCACCCAAAGGTAGTACACGGTCTGTTCTCCTAGTGGGGCACCCCTCAGGTGGACTTGTTTGCCTCCAGGGAAAGCAGAGACTGTTTTGTGCCCATCCCCCTCAGCAGGGAATGCTGCAGGGGGATGCCCTCTCGAGACCCTGGACCCCAGGCCTCTTCTGTGCCTTCCCTCTACGTCTCTTGATTCACAAGGTGCTTTTCAAGGTCAGGAGGGACAAGGCACAGGTGATACTGGTGGCTCCAGACTGGTTGTGCCACTTTTGGTACCCCGATCTCCTCAGCCTCAGCAGCAGGCTCCCGAGGCATCTGCCTCTCCATCTGGGCCTGCTCTCCATCAGTCGGGGAAGGTACTCCATCCGGACCTTCAGTCCCTGTACCTGACAGCCTGGTTCCTGAGCGGATAGAGTTCCAGGCTTTGGGTCTCTCTGAAGATGTCCTCACTGTGATGGAGGCATCTCGGAAGGAGTCGACCTCGAAATGCTATGCCTTTAAATGGAAGAGGTTCTCCATTTGGTGCCAGGACAAGGGGTTGGACCCTCTGTCCTGTCCAGTGGCTAGCATTCTTGACTATCTGTGGTCCCTCTCTCAGCTGGGCCTTCAGTTGACAACCCTCAAGGTGCTCCTGGCAGCCATCTCTGCTTACCAGGCGCAGGCCGGTCAGCAGTCGGTGGCTCAGGAGAAGGTGGTCTGGTGTTTTTTCAAAGGCCTTGAGCACATTTCCCCTTCCAGCGCGTGAACCACCACCACCTTGGGATCTGTTGCTGCTGGTTTTGACAAAGCTCATGGGCAAGCCATTCGAACTGATGCACAAGTGTGAGGTGTCACACCAGTCATGGAAGACTGCCTTCCTAGTGGCTGTCACATCAACCAGAAGGATCAATGAGCTCCAGGTGCTCTCTGAGTCTCCATACCTGGTCTTCCACAAGGACAAGGTTGTCCTGTGCCCCAACCTGAAGTTCCTTCCAAAGGTTTTGTCAGATTTCCACCTTAGCCAGGTGATTAATCTTCCAGTGTATTTTACCAGTCACACCTCAGAGGCTAGGCACAAGGTCCATACTGTGGACCTGCGGCGAGCGTTCGCCTACTACAAGGAGCGCATGGCTGGAGTTCAGGGAGAGGTTCACCAGCTATTTGTCACCTACGCTGAAGCTGCACGTGGCAGACTGGCAGCAAAGCAGATGATTAGCAGGTGGATTGTATCCTGCATTGATCTCTGCTATAGGTTGGCAGGTAGGGAGCCTCCTGTAGGGCTTAGGGCTCATTCCACCCATCATACAGCTGCCTTGGTGGCTGCATCCGGGATGTCCCTATCCAGGAAATCTGCAGAGCTGCTACCTGAAGGTCAGCACACACCTTCATTTCCCATTACCACATCAATCTTGATTCATGCCAGGATGCTGGTTTTGGAGCCTCTGTTCCCTAAGTAGAGGGTGTGCGCTTTGCCTGTCTCCTCCCGGAGAACTGCTAGGAGTCTGCCAGAAAGTGTGGCTAGAACATCATATCCACATCCCTAGGAAAAACAGGTTACTAACCTGTAACAGTAGTTCTAGGAGTGGTATATAATGTTCATCCACATGGACCCACCCGACCTCCCCTGGTTTTGGCGCACACAGCTGCTTCCAGCGGGCAAGATCTGGCATCATGGGGTGGAGCCGAGAGAGTTAGCACCTCAGTGGGTTGGAGGAGCCAGCTTGTCAACGTTCCAGCCAGTCTTAAAGGGAAAGGCGACTGCCAGAAAGTGTGGATGAACATCATATACCACTCCTAGAATACTGTTACAGGTGATCAACCTATTTTTTGAGGGTGGCTACAGTTCAGTGAAATACAATATACAGGTTATTAATTTTGATGCAACTGTAGGTACACTGTATGTGATTTATTAGACTAATTACTTCTATAGCAATATCTGTTTGAAAACTGCAGTTGTCTTGTATATTAAGAGAGGTACATTATGCAGTATTCAACTACTGAGCTATAGGTCGACTGTCACAATGGTCTTCAGTGGCCTGCTTCTGTCTTCCACTACTATGCTCCTATGTACGTACTGTACGAAGTGCAGTGTCTTCTGTTCAGACATATCAAT
Source organism: Neoceratodus forsteri (assembly GCA_016271365.2). Lineage (NCBI taxonomy): Eukaryota > Metazoa > Chordata > Ceratodontiformes > Ceratodontidae > Neoceratodus > Neoceratodus forsteri. The sequence continues at coordinate 739,080,833 of CM028136.1, forward strand.
GACTGTTAGTTATTTAATCAGTGATCCTAAAGAGAGAGACTCATCATCTACTAATGACGGCGGTGACTTTCAGTGTACGAGCAAAGTGAGGCTAGCCAAATAAAAATGCTAAAGGAGTATCATAGGGCTCCTCTGATGTGCCACAACTGCTCTTAAGTGCCTTTATCCACTTATTCTGCTGTGGCTAACCTGTGTTTTCAACTGGACATTTCCCGCATTTGTTACAAGGCTATATATTATACAAAAATGACACAGTTTTGTTCTGCTTCAGTGTTCCCTGTATATAGATATATACACACACACACACCCATGCACACACATGTTGTATGGCCTCATTATATTTGAATTATCAGTTTGTCTATTGTAAATTTTTAAGATGCAGTGGATTGTAAATGAATTACCCAGGAGGTCTTCCTTGATTGCTGCCATGTAATTCCCCAGCCCACATCATAACTGGAAACAAGCCCTTTTTGGACTCTGTTTTCCAACCTGATGAAATATGTTTCAAATAACAAATAAAACAATGAAAAAACAAAACAAAAACGATCTTTGGATCCCAACATTTCTTTTGACTGTGTTTCTGCCACCATACCATGATGGGAAAGGGTAAGAGGTCTCCTACAAGATGAACACCAAAAGAACTAGATACAGAATGGTGCCGTTTACAGATGTGCTTCAAAGCCCTCTCCTCAGATGACAGATGCAGCACTTCTACAATGTGTTCACTGTCTGCAAGTCTAATGGGAGAGAAAATTGAGGTGACTCGCAGGCCTCTCGCCATACCACAGTCCAGTGCAATACCACCAGGATAATTACTGCTTTCGAATCCATACAGTCACAGATGTAAATACTTTTTTCTCCATGTGCCGTGCTCTGAGTTCTAGATTTTGTGAGATGGTGACTGCTAGATTGGTCTTTTTGTTGATGAAGACCATGCTTTGTATCATCAAAGTGTTTCCATTGCTTTTAAAGGATGCCTTAGTTTTTGTATGTTTTATATGTCTCTTAGTCCTAGCTTTTAGTGATGCTGTAGCTTTTATATGCATGGTATTATATCTTGAAACTTTGTTGAGCCATGCTACCTTAATGGCCCAGGGGTAGTGCATCATAGTGCTGACCCAGGTATGGGAGCGGATTTGGGTCACTGTGTGTCGGGCACAGGATAGGCTGTAGGCAGCTGCTGAGAGGCAATGAATCTTGGCAAAGAAATTTTTTTGGGGGGCATTGGCAGTGGGTTCTAGTGCAGTGCTCCTGCGAGTGAGCCGGGGAGTTTGCTCCTAACATAAGGGCATGCTGTGTGTGCCAGTGCTGATGAAGGCATTGCTTATGCCAAAGGGAGGAGACTGGATGTAGACGAAAGAGGAGGGAAAACAATTATGGTACTGTATAAATGACAGCTTTGGCCAGAGCAGGTTATATCCTTTCTCAGAGGGTATATACTGTAGATTAAGTTTATGCCATTTGATTTGGTGTTAATGCATTTTTAATATGTTGCTTATTGCAGTATGCTCCAAAGCCTTTAGAAGGATGTGCTATAAAAATGCATTGCCTTGCTAAGGCTGACAGCACAAAATAGGGGCAACCGTCACCCTGCTATACGCCAGCCACCCTTCAGAGCTGTACACAAAATAAGGTCTTAGTCAAGCTTTGGAGTTTCCCATTACAGTTAAGACGCAATGTATGATGAAGCATACCTGCTTTCTTGCACAGTTGCAGTATGTTTAGCCACCCTGTGGGGTTAGCCTGCAGCCCCCAGTTATGTATGGCACATCAGGATACAGAGCTGTGACTGATATTAACTGGTCATTGCGTTCACTTAGCGACAGTCTCTTGACTGAGTATTGCGCTGCTGATTTCTTTTACATTCTGTTTTTCTTGTATATAACTGCTTAAGCATTGCTATGTTCCATTTTTGCAGGTTATTCTTTCAGAAGAAGCAAACAGAAGATTTATGGCCGAGACTGGGAAAAAATTTTTGTCTGCTTTAATTGTAAAAGCACGAAAGGTACAGTATATGTCAGCAATCAGAATATATTGTATACCATTTCTTAATACACTAATGGAAAATATTTACACTTCTAACTTTTGGGGAGCCGTTTACAGTAAATTAAAGGGGGCAGAAAATCTGTGTTAATTGGCAGTCCTTTGTAATATTCTTATTTACAAAAATAAAATCCATACCTCGAAATGATCATAGGATCATAGAAGAATACAAGTCAGGGTAAGCCATTGTGACTTGATGATTTAAACATATCCCGACAAACCCTGACTGATTAAGAATGTGTCCAAGGAAGTCCTAAAATGTTTGATATTTTGGCTGGTTACAACTTCCCTTGGTAATCGATTCCAAGTTGAGACAACTCTCTAGTTCACCCATGCCCCTCTTGCATTTCTTTTACAGTGTACTTCCTTCAGACTCCATTCATGTGTCCCAGATGCTCTATACTGCTCTCTTTCTTCTAGACCAATGCATTCCCACACATCACAATTTTTATACACTTTATATACTAGGCAGAGAATAGCTTGGCAGAAGACACCAGGAGAAAGGACTGCTGTGTGACTGAACTTCTCTGCTGGGACTATATTACGCTCCTTCCCTCCCCTCCACCCAAAGCTAGTTCTATTTTTATAGGCACAGAATTTGACTGACAACAGGAACTTCCTGTTTAGGGGCAGGAAGTGAGTGATCACAGAACCACCAAGGACACACCATCCTAGAAGGGCAAGAATAGCTCTCGGCCCCTCTAGCAGCTGGAGGTCTGCCTCTGAGCAAGTAAGTGGTCTACTACAGAAATATAGGATATTCTTGTCTCAGAACAGGACAATCAGGAGCTTAAAGGCACACAGGCAGAAAGTAAGGAGAGAGAAAAAAACAGAGGAAAGAGTAAGGATTGCAAACAGTTAAGGGGCCAGAAATAAGACATGATTGGAGTGGAGCAGTGCAGTGGCTGTGGAGCAGCAGTCTTCAGGGAGATGTTCTGGAGGATGCGGTGTTGTCCCATCTGCAGGCACTCTCTGGGCTGAAGGAGGAGGTTGCTCATCTCCAGGCTGAGTTGGCCAGGATTTGTGGGACCTCCTCTTCCATCCAGGGACCACCAGTGCCACTGCCGTTGCCTCAGAGGTTGCCAAAAAGAGGAGCGGTTGGACCACAGTGGGCTCAGGGAGGGTGAGGGTGGTGGAACAGAGGCGCATCCCTCCCATTGTACCTCTCCACAATTCCTATGCCATTCTGGCAAAGTGTGGTTCCTCTATGGAGGCACCCACAGTGGAGACCAAGGAGGATGCTGGGAACCTCCACAAAGGAGACCCACAGGAGGGTGGCAGGGGACCCTGCAGGGAAGGAAACAACTCCTAGTGGGGGACTCCATTGTTAGGAAGGTAGAACTGGGGGAGGAAGGGGAGAGGGAGGTAAGGTGCCTGCCTGGCGCCATGGCTTGCAGGGACAGGAAGCGAATCCTCAGGATTGCCGGAGCAGCTGCACAGGGGAGGGAGCTGGATGTCATTGTTCACCTGGGGACAAATGACCCGGCTAAGAAAGGGATTAGAGAAGTGCAGGAAGAGTTTGTGGAATTGGGAAGGGGCCTTAGTCAAGTAGCACGCACGGTAACCTTCTCGGAGGTTCTACCCATCTATGGCATGGGAGGCTAGGGTGTTCCGCACCATGGGATTCAACAGTGGTTGAAAAACTGGTGTGGCGCTCAGGATTTGGCTTCATTGGGGACTGGGGTCCACCTGGAGTGATGCAAGCCTATACTGGCATGATGGGTTGCATCTGTCTGGGAGGGAACCAGGATCCTAGGTGATAGGTTTAAATGCTTCATTAGCAAGCTTTTAAACTAGCCAAGGGGTAGGCACTGAAAGGAGCAGGAAAATCAGCCGCCCCAAATAATCACGGAAGGCAAACACCAACATAGAGGTGTCGATAGGAAGAAGGGCAGGGGTAAATGAAGAAAGTGACAAAGGCAAGAAGGACAGGACGGGGCAAAAGGAGTAAGGCCATCAGGAAATGGAGGGTATGAGTACCAATGCCCGTAGTCTGGGCAACAAGCTCCTGAGCTGATGGCCTTAATGGAAGAGGGATGCCTGGATGTCGTAGCAGTCACAGAAACATGGTACAGAGAACCATGACTGGGATGTTAACATACCAGGGTACATAACCTACAGGAGAGACAGGCAGGGGAGAGAGGAGAGGAGTAGCTCTCTGTAAGGAAGGGATAAAGTAACTGAACAAAAGAGTAAACAGGGAGGAGAGGAGGCACTGTGGGTCACCTTGGAGACTGAGGGCACCACAATCCGCACAGGGTTGTGTATAGACCCCATGTCAGGGGAAGGAATGGACAAGGATATGATGGAAGGCATTCTTAGAATGGCAGAGAAAGGGAGATACTGTTGATGGGAGACCTGAATATGCCAGATGTTAACTGGAGCACATTTGCTGCAGCCACATCCAAGAGCAGGGCCATTCTTGATGCCCTACAGGTGGCAGGCATTAGACAGCTAGTTTGGAACCCACTCATGAGGGAGCAATCTTGAACCTCGTACTCTCAAGCGGGGGCAGTGAGAGGATCTCAGACCTAGAAGTGGGTTGCCATCTGGGACAAGTGACCATCAAACAGTGTGGTTCATGTTAAACTCAGCTACAGAGTCAAGCCATACAAAAGTGAGGGTACTGGACTTTAGGGGCTGACTTTGGCAAGATGGGAGAGTGCCTCAGAAAGCACTAGCTAACAGGCTAGAAGGAGGTGTGGAGCAACAATGGGGAATTATCAAAACTGCCATCACAGAGGCAACAAGCCTTGTGTGAAGCAAATGAACAAATCAAACGAAAGAAAAAGCCACTATGGTTCTCAAAAGAGTGGCTGTGAAAGTCAGGAAGAAAAGATAGCATTCCGGAAGTATAGAAACACAGAAGAGCAGGACAGAGAGCTGTACCAGTTAAGGCAGAAGGAAGCAGGAGGGAAGTCAGAATAGCAAAGGCCCAAACTGAGGAAAAGATAGCCAACCCAGTTAAGAAGGGATAAAACCTTTATAGGTACATCAGCGAGCTAGAAAGACAAAGGGAGGGATTGTGAGGCTGAATAGAATGAACAGTAGGTGGGCAGAGGGGACAGTGAAAGCAGGAATACTGAACAATATTTCTGCTCAGTATTCAAAAAGAGGAGGGGAAGTGCCTAATCCAATTAACAGAAGCACTCTTGACAGCGGGTCGATCCCAGTCCTTTCACAGAAGAAGGGTTCTGCAAGAACTCCTAAAACTGAAGGTGGACAAAGCAATGGGTCCTGATGGAATTCACCCAGAATTCTAAAAGAATTAAGGGAGGAACTAGTGAAACCACTGGCTACTCTTTTAATAAATCATGGGAGGAAGGTGTGGTACCGAGGACTGGAGGAAGGCGGATGTGATTCTCCTTCACAAAAGTGGGTCCAAGACAGAGGCAGGAAACTACAGACCTGTCAGTCTGACCTCTGTGGTAGGGAAAGTGATGGAGTCACTTCTGAAGGAAAGAATAGTCGAGTACCTAGAGGCCAGTGGGGCACAGGACCCAAGGCAGCATGGGTTCAGAGCGGGAAGGTCATGTCAGACGAATCTAATAGATTTCTTTGACTGGGTGACCAAAGTAGTAGACCAGGGAGGGACTAGGGACATGGCCTACCTAGACTTTAGCAAGGCATTTGACACAGTCCCACACAAAAGATTAATAGTCAGATTAACCAGCCTGGGAGTGGGACCCAGGGTGGTAGCCTGGGTAAAACATTGGCTGGACAGCAGGACACAGAAGGTAATTGCAAATGGAGTCCATTCTGAAGAAAGGGGGGTTACTAGTGGGGTACCGCAGGGTTCAGTATTAGGTCCAGTCCTTTTTAATGTCTTCATCAGTGACATTGCAGAGGGACTGGAAGGAAAAGTATGCCTTTTTGCAGATGACACAAAAATCTGCAACAGGGTTGATGCACAAGGAGGCGTGGAAAGGATGAAAAGGGACTTGGCAAGATTGGAGGAATGGTCAGAAGTATGGCAGCTAGATTCAATGCAAAGAAGTGCAAATAATGCACCTGGGAAACAAGAACCCAGGGGAAGAATACACAATGGGTGGGAGGTAGTAACAACAACAAAAAGGAAAGGGACCTGGGGTAATCATATCAGATGACCTTAAGATTATGAGCAATGTGAGAAGGCAGTAGGGAGGGCTGGGGTATACTGGGATGTATAGGGGAGGCATCAGCAGCAGAAAACAGGAAGTTGTTATCCTCTGTACAGACAGTTGGTGAGACCCCATCTGGAGTATTGTGTCCAGTTCTGGAGACCCCATCTCAGCAAGGACATAGACAGATAGAGGCAGTCCAGAGGAGGGCAACTAAAATGGTGCAGGGTCTGCAAGAGAAGTCATATGAGGAGAGACTAAAGGAGCTTAATATGTATACCCTTGAGGAAAGAAGGGAGAGGGGGGACATGATAGAAACTTTTAAGTACCTCAGTGGAATCAACAATGTCCAAGAGGGTAGCATTTTTCAGAAAAGGAGACTTGCAAGAACAAGGGGACACAATTTAAAGATAGAAGGAGGCGGTTCAGGGGCAATGTGAGGAAGTATTATTTCACAGAGAGGGTAGTGGATGCATGGAACAGCCTTCCTGAGGAGGTTGTGGGGCCTAAAACTGTGGGAGAATTCAAGAATGCATGGGACAGACATAAGGCAATTCTTGTGGGGGTAGGAAGAAATAGGCTGTTGGTTAACTAGGATCTGCGGCCTATCCTGTAGGTAGGGAAATGGGCAGACTAGATGGGCCTAGCGGTCCTTATCTGCCGTCAAAGTCTGTGTTTCTATGTATTATTTCTTCCTTAGTAAACCGATAATTTCCTTTATTGTTTTATAATATCATCTTTAGTGGTGTATGAGGTTTTTTCTGAGTAAACTGAACAAAAGTAATTATTAAATACATTTGCAGTTTTAACCGGGTCTGTGATAGATTGGTTATTATTGTCCTCCCTTGCTCCCATAACTGACGGTATTCCGCACCGGGTCATAATGTGATACGCTTAATAGCGTATGGCATTATGGCGAAACCCGGACCTGTACGCACTCCTAGTTGGACCCTCCCCCGGAGTTGGAATCTTTAGTGGGGGGGGGGTCCGGGGGCGTAGCCACGGAGTCTTCCACAGAACAAAAAACATCAGGACACCGCGATTATGCCATGTGGCATTCTGCTGTGCAGCATATTGACTCCATGCCACGGTGTTCCACAGGGCTTCATATTAGGATCACTCCTATTCTCCATTTTCATCAGTGAACTCCCACACAACTGTGGGGCTGCAGCAGTTCAATAATATACTGATGACGCCGTTCTGTATAGGCCTGCTAAAGATATCAATGTCATAAATGCCAATCTCGAGAGTGATTTTCAGGCTTTGGAGGCCTGGTTCAAAACCAGCCTGTTAGTATTTAACATTAAAAAAACTCAAAGCATATTATTCCACCACACCTCCTATAAACTTGATAACCAACCGCCTTTGGGTCTTATAACATCAGCGGAGGTGACGCTGGAATGTGTCAAAAGCTTTAAATACCTGGGTGTCACCTTAGACTAGAGCCTATCCTTCGAGATCCATACCAATAAAATTATAAAATTAACTCACCGGAAACTAGGGTTACTGTACTGTACTGCCCCCTACCTCACTTGCCAATCCAGAAAGACCATCTCTACTGCAACCCTACTCCCAGGTCTCTTCTATGATGCATCCTTGCTTTCCACAGTGAAGCCATCTATTCTGAACAGACTTAGGTTAGCATATCACCGTATTGCCAGATTTACTGCTTTAGCCCTGGCCCAAACTCACCACTGTGCTGTGCTCAGAACCTTAAATTGACCATATTTTGAGGTGAAGTTGGACTACCCCTTGCTGTGTACCACCTTCAAATTAATTTACCTCCCTTCCAAGCCTGTCTAACCTACTGACCCGGCACCCATTCATCAGGCCTCTTAGAACATCTCACCAATCATTGCTAAGTATACTGTACGTAAAACTCGTTTAGCAGTTGGAAAAAGATCTTTCTCGTATGCAGCTGCCCATAAATGGAACAATCTTCCAATAGAACTTCTATCCTGCATATCTCTCTTGCAGTTAGAAACATTACAAGGACCTATTCCTTGCCACTGGTACGTGTTACTGTATATGTCCCCCCCCTGCCTAGCAGGCAGGGGTTAAATCCTATAACATGCTGTCTGTCTCTGAACCCTGTGTAACCAATGAGTCTGAAAGTTGCTTGTGCCCTAAAGTGTATGATGTTTTTCTATCTTATGTACTTACTGCATCAAATTGTTGAATATTTCGACTTGTTTATGTTACTACTGTTTGTACCACTGTTGGTACTGTGTTTAATGTCCATCTACTGTGTTTAATGTTTATCATTTGTGGAATGCTTAGATTCCCCAGGTCACCACTGAAAAAGGGTCTGTCCTGTCTCAGTGGACCTACCCGGTCATCAGAATTCAAATAAATAAAATTATCTGTGATAGTGGATAATTCTCCATTGCCCCTTTTTAGTGAATTAATGTAACTGAAAAATTGTTTACTGTTAGTTTTAGTTGCAGTTTTGGCTAAGTAAAGTTCATAATTTTTTTTTTTTTGCCCTATTTATTTATTTATTTATTTATTTATTACATGTCTTCTGTATCATTTTAAAACGGGATCAGTTTGCATCAATTTTATTTTTAATATATTGACCATTAACCTTATTTTTCATTTTTATTAACTTACTAATACCGTTGTTTAACTATTTAGGTTTCGTCCTTTATTGTTAATTTTTTTTTTTACTTTTTTAACATGTATGTTCATGATATTATGAATTGTTTATATCTTATATAAGCCCAAGATTCATGTATGGTCTTACCTTCCAGTTCTTTTGCCTCATCAGTTTTATCTAAGTCATTGTTAATTCCCTCCACATTTGCTATTTTATACAGAAACATTTCAGTACAACCCCCTTAATGGTCGTTTTTCATATTCTAAAGTAAATAATAACAAAGAATGATCACTGGTGCCAATAGGAGGCCTAATCATGCATTTGGTTATATTGACAATGTCAGTTGTAATTACTAAATCTAGTATTTTATTTAACCTGGTGGGGTCCGTTACATGTTGAGACAAGTTATTTTCTTTACAGAAGTCTAGAACTTCTCTACTATGGTTATTAATGGCATTCTCACCTGCCCAATCAATATCAGGAAAATTAAAATCACCTGCCAAGACTACCATACCTAGATCAAGAGCTTTAGTAATTTCCTCCGTTATTTTCTTAGTACATGCTAGAGTTGAGCTCGAGTGTCTGTAACATAGACCCATTATGTATTCTTGTGTTCCTTTTAAGATTTTAATCCATATTGTTTCTGTATCATTGTTGTCACCTTTGATTTTATCAGTTATATCGACTACTTTAACTTAGTTGATAGATAAACTGCAGGTTCTCTGCGGTTTTTACCCTCTCTGTCTCTCCTAATGATATTATAATCCTGGGTAGAATTACCCCAAGTATCATTTTTCTCGAGCCAGGTTTCAGTAATTAAGGCTACATCAGTACTTTCTAAGTGCAGTACAGCTTGTAGTTCATTAAATTTATTCTGAAGGCTTCTCACATTGCTAAGAAGACACTTAATTTTGTGGTTTCCTAAATAATTTCTTGCCGGTGCTGGTGTTGCAGTAGTATTAGTTTGGTTCCAGCTCCTCCTGACAGCTAGTTTAAATTTACTGCCTCAATTTTGTTTGTAATAAGGGAGCCCAAAAGGTTTGTGCCATCGATGTTTAAATGAAGGCCGTCTTTACTGAACAAGTTTCTTTTTCCTAAGAAGCTATGCCACGAGTTAACAAAGCCTGTGCCTTCTGGTCTACACCAGTTTTCAAGTCTGGTATTTATTCTGTCTATGGTTTTGTTTTTTTTTTTTCATTTGAGGCCCTGGGTACTGGCAAAAGACCCGATATTATAACACTAGCCCTCAAAGTTTGAACGTTTTTTGCAGTATCCACTAACTCAATACAAAAATCTTTCTCGTGGCTGTGCCCCACATCGTTGATTCCTACATGAACCGTTACAGTTTTTTAGGTGTTTGATCTTTTTATTACCTTGGGAATTTCTTTCTGAATATCCTTTATCTTTGCGCCTGGATAAGAAAGCACCCTTCTGTGCTGTTTATCTGGCTGGCAGATTTTGGTGTCACATTTCCTGATAATAGAATCACCAGTTACAATCAGCTCTGCGTCATTTGTATGGTCTGTGGGTTGTTCACCCTTAATGGGGAAACATTAGTTAAACAACTAAACCTATTATGCATAGCAATATGGTTTGTTGCTATTGCTTAATGCCCCTTTTTCATCCCTTTCCCCCTTTGTACCAAACACTAGTTTTTGTTTTGATTAAAATCATTATATCTGTGCTGTTTATGAACTGCTGTCTTTGAAGGATCATTTTCCTTTTGTTCTAATTGATTTTCTTCCTTATACCTTTTTCTTGGTGTACTGGGATCATGTGGTGAACTCACAATGCCACTATAACTGTTTTTAGATAATAAAACATGATTTGCTGAGGTGCTTGGTCATGGAATTGCTCCTTCAGCACAAGACAAGGTATGAACAGGTGATGCACTTAGAGTTCCAGCTTTATTTTGATGTAATTTCAGATGGGGGTTGTTGAGGTCAGGGATTGGGGGAGGTGCTTTCAATTCCACACTCTTGTTCAGAGTTCATTATTTCCTTTGATACACTTAGGATACCAACTTTGTTTTGATCGAATTTAGGATGGTAGTTTGATGATGAGTTACTGGTACCAGGGTCAGTACTCATAATACCACACTGCTGCTCCAAGCTTATTATTTCCTTTAACTTCTGCAGTTCCAACACAGTATTATTAAACTTGTGCAGTGCAACCTCATATTGAAAACATTTCTCACACTCCTGCCTTAATATGGTTTCGCTATTTATACAGTAAAACATAAGTGCAGTTTTAAATGAGTATTTTTGCTCAGTATTCATAGTACAGGTGTTTCCTCAGCTGTGGAAGGAAGACTGCAGGAGGGGGTTGGAGGGAACTGAACTTGGGACTGGTATTAGGAAATCTGGTACTTGGGGACTAGAATCTGGTACTTAGGGACTAAGGGAATTAATTTTATTTTTAATTTTTTATTAATCTCTTGGATTACAAGTACCTTTGAGTAGGAGCTACTCATTTACAAAGGTTCCACATCAAAGGAAGGGGGAAACATACAAACAAAGGTTGGTAATGGTAAACAGGCATAGTACAGACATGACTGACATTTTTATGCGGCTGTAAAACAATTTATAGATAAAGGATAACATTAGAAAGCAACGTAAGAACAGGCAGATAGATGATGAAGTAGACTGAGGGGATAAAGAAGGAAGGTGACTATTAGACTTAAATTGAGAAGTAGTGTGCTAGAGAGAAGTAGTCAGGCTGAGGGGCCTTTGTCGACAGGTGGGAGAGGGACGGAGGGAGGGAATCGGTACAGGGGAAAAGAAAATGAAGTTTGAAGAGTGGAGGAACGAGGGGGGAGGAGGGTGGAGAGAGGGGAATGAAAAGGGTCACAAGGAAAGACAGAAGCCAGAGAGAGTAAAGCTAGGAGGGATGAAGGGCACAGGTCACGAACGACTAGGCGGAGAAATGGAGCAGTCCTTTAGTAGAAGCAGTCACATTTGGAGGTAGCAGTGAAATAAAGTTGGAGATTCTGTTTAAAGGGTCCAAGTGTTGGGGAGGAAAGTGCTTAATTGTTGAGGGTATTATACCAAAGAGGAGCCCTATAGGTGAAGGACCGCTGACCCAAGGAGGTACAACATCTAGGAACCTGGAGGGTTTGGGATTGGGCACTATGCATTTGCTGAGTACCACAGAAGGCAGAGAGGAGCTTAAAAACACCAGGGGGCATGAGACCAAGGAGAATCGTTTTGGTAAGCAGGCAGGTCTGATATTGAATTCTGTTGAGGAGTGGTAGCATGGGATTGCTGAGCAGGAAATTTCATTGGTCAGAAACCACCAGCTGACCAGTGATTAAATGCCCATACTGGCACAGTTAGGGTAATGCTTCCCAGTGTGGTATCCCTCAACTTGGCTGAACTCGTTATATGTCCAGCAAGGCAACCCTCAGTAGTGGCTATTTAAAATCTTGTGTAAGTGAGCGAGAGCTGTAGCAGTGTCTTTAAGTCCCCTGCTGCTGTTTTTGACAGAAGAAAACTTTGGTTTCAGAGCAAGACAGCAGTCTAGAACTACAGATTTTTTACTGATAAATCACTTCTATCTCAGCAGAAGTTAGTACCTGTTTGGATTACGCAAATAGATACTCTGTTAGAAGAAGGTGGTCTCATTTGAGTAAAAAAAAAAAAAGAAAGTCACTGTATGTTTCTCTGAGGAAGGGAGCTGTATCAGCTTAATTTACATAGTCAGAGCAGAGGGTGAATCTAATTGGGGGTGTAGCTTAGCAGTACAAAAGCAGCTGTCTCCAGTTACAGCTTCCTGCCGTTTTTGACAGAAGAAAACTTTGGTTTCAGAGCAAGACAGCAGTCTAGAACTACAGATTTTTTACTAATTGCCCTCCTTCCCACCCAAAGCCAGTTCTAGTTTTATAGCCACTGAATTTGACTGACAACAGGAACTTCCTGTTTGGCAGTAGGAAGGGAAGGATCACTGAGACACATTAGTTTCAGCAACCTTGAAGGAACCTAAAAAAAATAACTCTTTCTAGGGATGTGGATGATATGTTCAGTCCACACTTACTGGCAGGTTCCTTGCCACTTTAAATCTTGCCGGAAGGTCTTCAAGCTGGCTCCTCCCACCCATCTGGGTGGTAAAACTCTCGGCTCCGCCCCAAGACGCCAGATCTTCCTTACCTCTTGGTTCCGTCCTTAGCGCTCTGCGTTTTAGGCCTGGATCCACACTCTTCGGTTAACCGAAACTTATTCTAAAGTTCAAAAGACTTCGGTCTTCTTTTTCCCTCGCGGCTGCGATGGACAAATAGACTCCCGGATTTTGTCGGTGCCCCTGTGGGCAGAAGATGTCCTGGACTGACCCGCACTCCACGTGCGTTTACTGCGTAGGACTCGGACATGACTCGCAGGCTTGCGAGTTATGCAAATCCTTTCCGGCTTCGGTCTTGGAGGACCGCGCTGCTCGATTGCTTTTGGGGCGCTCTAAGAAACGTTATCCTCCAGTTAAGTCGAAGGAGGCCCATTGGGTGGTGTCCGTGGTGGCGGGCTCGGCAGACCAGCTGGAGCAGATGATCTCTCTTGAGGAGGAAGCGGCCCAGCCCGTATCTTCATCTTTCTCGGTCACGGCATTTATCCCGCTCTCCTTGGGCTCTTCTTGTACAGCTTCTTTTAAGGAGCTTTGCCAGTCCCTCTCCACCAAGGGAGAAGGGCCATTGGGACATTCCTCTCAGTCCAAAAAGAAGGACTCCAAAGGTAAGTCCCACCGTCGACATTCGTGGGAGCGGGAGAGGTCCCCTTCCTCAGATAGTCAACAGCCGACTTCGGTCAAGGTTGCGGCTAAGGCCGCTGGCTTCATGGTGTCCCGGTCAGGTCAGCTAGCTGAGACAACCGTCGATGCAGTCGAGATTTTTTGTCGACTGGAGAAGCCGACAACCCTTCTTCACCAGTTCCCCCGGAGGAAACCAAGGACTTGCCTGTGCCTCCTGTTAAGGTCCCTGAACCGAGGGAGGAGCAGGTTTCCCCCGCCCCCTCTCTCTGACCCACCCTTGGAATCCCCAAAGGTCTCGGTCTCGGACCTCTTCCAGGTCCAGCCGGTTCCACCGTCGACAGTCTGTCTTGGCACCATGGAAAGCAGCGGCGCCTCTCATCCTCGTTGTCCTCTTCGGAGGATAGGCTCCGGCGCTATGAGGATTTAATGTGGCAGCAGCTCTTATTGTCTGGGAATAAGTCGACTCCGTCGCCTTCTCCAGCCATTAAGTGTGGCTGTCACCGGAGTAGCCGAAGCAACTCCTCGTAGTGGTCGAGGAGCTGAAGCCGGCACCGATTGTTCAGCCAAAACCGGCTGCGCTGCCCATTGTGGTGAAACCTCCGCCTCCACAACCGAAGACTGGGGCCCCGACCAAGGATTCTCGGTCGGGTCAGGGTTTGCCCCATAGGTTGTCGGTCACCCTCACTCCCGATCAAACTCGGCATGTGGAGGGTGGCTCAGGCACTCGGCAGCTGTCCGCAGACTCCTCGGAGCCTGACAACAATGACTCCTTGTTCTCCAGGCCGCTTGACCTGGAGTCCACTAGGGGTCAGTCGGTGGATGAGAGCCCATCCTCGTTCCTAGGTATGCTTCAACTCATCTCAGAGTCCACTGGGATGAAGCTCGAACCCGTTTCAAAACGGGCCAAGTATCCCCTCACGGAGTTACTGGACCAAGGGGACTCCCCTACGGAGGCCTTCCTGGTGGCTGATGCCATTGTTGGCCCAGCCCTGGAGCTGTGGCAGCAGCCAGCTTCTTGTCCAGCACCTTCAGCCAGAATGGCTCGGAAGTACGGTGTCCCTACAGGTTCACTCTCCGGTATCTTGGAGCACCCCTCTGCGGAGTGGTTAGTGACCAACAGCGTTTTCCAGCGTTCTGGGAACGCTTGGGATGTGGACAAGCCACCTGATAAGGAGTCCAAGAAATTGGACTACTCAGGGTGGAAAGTATATGCTGCTTCCTCCCTAGGCCTTCGTCAGGCTAGCTCGGCCATCTTGATGGCACACTTTTCACTCGCCCTTTCGGACTCCCTGGATGAGGTGATTCCTCATCTCCCGGCTGACCTTCAGATGATGGTCAAGCAGGTGCGGGACCAGGGAAGGGCGGTGGCCAAACAGCAGCTTCAAACTTCTTTGGACATCGCTGACTCATGTGCCCGGTCAGTAGCGGCTGCAGTGGCCATACGCAGCAGAGCTTGCCTACGGATCTCCACCTTTACGGCAGATACCCAGCACAAGCTGGCAGATGTTCCCTTCCTGGGTACCGACTTGTTCGGTCCCGGGGTGGAGGGTTATCTCCAACAGATCGAGAAGTCCAGCGCCACCTTGGACTCGGTCACGTCTGCCCAGAAGGACAAAGGCCACCAGCACAGCGTAAGCCCTTTTGTCCTTCAGCCCCTGCGGCACGTCCGGCCCAGCAACACCAGCATCAGGGCCAGCAGGCTCACACTTGGCACCCCAAAGCCAATCCTGCTGCTTCCTCCAGCAGGAAGTCGGGAGGAAAAGGCCCAGGCAGCTCCTCGGCCGGCCCTTCCTCCAAGCCTGCCCAGTGACGGATTGAGGGGTGTCACCCCCAACCTCATCACTCCTCCCCGGGTTCCCCCTCCGTGGGGGGGAACGGCTCCACCACTTCCTTTCCACCTGGCCCGATATCACCACGGACCACTGGGTGTCGGAAGTGGTAGGTAGGGGTCTGCCTCTGGAATTCGAGCAGTCCCTACCCTATCGAGCCATCGCCCCACTGGGGGCTACGGGTTCTGAAGCCTCTCTGTCGGCTCATTGAGCCGACATTGCCCTGCTCCTCCATCAGGAAGTGATCAGGGAGGTTCGGATCCTCCTCCAGACCCAGGGTTTGTGTCCAGATACTTCCTGGTCCCATAACGGATGGGGGGCTGGCGCCCCATTCTCGACCTACATGACCTGAACAAGTTCCTAAGGTCTCGCACCTTCAGAATGGTCACTCTGGCTCAGATCATTCCATCCTTGGAACGAGGTGTGTGGTTCTGTTCTCTGGACCTTCAGGATGCGTTCTTTCACGTCCCAATCCATCTGTCTCACCAGCGATTCCTCCACTTCAGGGCAGAGGGATCCCTTTACGAGTTCCAGGCCATGCCCTTCGGCCTCTCTCCAGCTCCCAGGGTCTTCACCAAATGCATGGCAGTGGTGACAGCATCCCTGCAGTGCCGAGGGGTCCGGGTGTACCCTTACCTGGACGACTGGCTGATTTCAGCCCCCTCCAGGTTGGAGGTGGGGCGGTCCAGGGATCTGGCCCTCTGGGTCTGCTCTCAGATTGGCCTCCTCATCAACCAGGCCAAATCGGAACTCGTGCCATCGCAGGTGATTCGGTTCATCGGGGCAGAGCTCGACTCTCTTCGAGCCAGAGCCTGGCTCCTGGCGAACAGGGCCGAGGTCCTTTCCTCCTTTGCCCAATCATTTCTGGTTGGGCAATTGCGCCCTGCCCAGGACTTCCTGTGCCTCCTGGGCCTCATGGTGGCCTGCAACAGCGTGGTTCGTTGGGCCTGCTGGCGCATGCATCCCCTGCAATGGGGGCTGACCCGCCAATGGTCACAGCGCTCCGGTCCTCCGGACCAGCCAGTGACCGTGACCCAGGAGATGTGGAACTGCCTCCAGTGGTGGCTGGTTCCTGCTCATCCGCAGGGGGGTATCCTGTTTGTCCGCCTCGAGCCGACGGTCACTCTCATGACCGATGCCTCTCTGATGGGTTGGGGTGCCCATCTGGGGGAGCTCAGAGCCCATGGCGTCTCTTCCCTTCAGGAGTCTCGATGCCACATTAACCTGCTGGAGCTTCGAGCGGTCCAACTAGCCCTCACCACCTTCGCTCCATTTGTACGGGGTCAAGTGGTCCAGGTCCAGATGGACAACACCACGACCATGTACTACGTCAACTGGCAGGGCGGGACGCGCTCCTTGACTCTGTGCAAGGAGGCTCTCTGCACTTGGTCTCTCGTGATCAGCCTGGAGGTGGATCTCCTAGCCATCCATGTGGCCGGAGCCTCCAACAGTCTGGCCAATGCCCTAAGCTGGATAGGCACTGCATCTCACGAGTGGTCTGTCCTGCCGGAGGTAGTACAAGATCTGTTCTCCACTGGGACACCCCTCAGGTGGACCTGTTTGCCTCAAGGGAGAATGCGAAGCTGAGGCTGTTCCATGCCCTCCCCCCTCAGCAGGGCTCGCTGCAGGGGAATGCCTTCTCGAGGCCATGGACCCCGGGCCTCTTCTACACCTTCCCTCCATTTCCCTTGATCCACAAGGTGCTTCTCAAGTCAAAGAGGGACAAGGCGCAGGTGATTCTGGTAGCCCCAGACTGGCCCTGCCAGTTCTGGTATCCAGATCTCCTCAGCCTCAGCTCCAGGCTCCCGAGGCGGCTTCCAGCCCGCCTGGACCTGATCTCAGTCAACAAGGGGAAGGTACTCCACCCGGACCTTCAATCCCTGCACTTGACGGCCTGATTCCTGGGCGGCTAGAGTTCCAGGCCTTGGGTCTTTCCGACAAGGTCCTCAACGTCGTTGAGGCATCCCGTAAGGAGTCGACCAGAAAATGCTGTGCCTTCAAATGGAAGAGATTCTCCATTTGGTGTCAGGGCAAGGGGTTGGACCCTTCCTCCTGTTCTCTGTCTAGCATTCTGGACTACCTGTGGTCCCTTTCTCAGCTAGGGCTTCAATCGACGACCCTTAAGGTGCACCTGGCAGCCATCTCTGCTTACCAGGCATGGGACGGAAAGCAGTCAGTGGCACAGAAGAAGGTGGTCAGGTGCTTTTTCAAAGGCCTTGATCACATATCCCCTCCGGTGCAAGAACCTCCATCTCCGTGGGATCTACTGCTGATATTGGCTAAGCTAATGGGCAAGCCATTCGAACCGATGCACAAGTGTGACATCTCTCACCTGTCATGGAAAACCGTCTTCTTGGTGGCTATCACGTCAGCCAGAAGGATGGGAGAGCTCCAGGCACTTTCCATCGAGTCTTCTTATCTGGTCTTCCACAGGGACAAGGTTGTCCTGCACCCCCACCTGAAATTCCTTCCGAAGGTGGTGTCGGAGTTTCACCTTAACCAGGTGTTGACTCTGCCAGTGTTCTACCCCAATCACCCTTCGGAGGCCGAATATAGGCTCCATACTCTGGACCCTAGAAGAGCGCTCTTATTATAAGGAGCAGACGGCTGAAGTTCTGGGAGAGGTTCGCCAGCTGTTTGTCACCTACGCTGAAGCCGCACCTGGCAGACCTGCAGCCAAGCGGACGATAAGCAGGTGGGTCGACTCCTGCATAGATCTCTGCTATAGGTTGGCGGGCATGGAGCCTCCCAAAGGGATAAGAGCTCATTCTCCCCTCATGCCACTGCTTCAGTGGCTGCTTCCAGGGATGTCCCTATGCAGGAAATCTGCAGGGCTGCTACCTGGAAGTCAGCACACACCTTCATTACCCACTACCACATCGACCTTGAGTCACGCCGGTGCTGGTTTTGGGACCTCTGTTCTCCAGTCCTTATTTCCTAAGTAGGGGGTGCGCGCCTTGCCTCCCTCCTCTCGGAGAACTGCTAGGAGTTTGCCAGTAAGTGTGGATTGAACAACATATCCACATCCCTAGAAATACAGGTTACTCACCTGTAACAGGAGTTCTAGGAGTGGTATATGTTGTTCATCCACACAACCCACCCGACCTCCCCAGCTTCGACGCTCAACCTGGCTTCCAGCGGGCTAGATCTAGTGTCATGGGGTGGAGCCAAGAGTTTTACCACCCAGATGGGTGGGAGGAGCCAGCTTGAAGACCTTCCGGCAAGATTTAAAGCAGCAAGGAACCTGCCAGTACGTGGATGAACAACATATACCACTCCTAGAACTGCTGTTTCAGGTGAGTAACCTGTATTATTCCTCGGCTGCTAGAGGTCTGAATCCAAGCACGGAAGAAGGAGACTACTAAAGACTACAGGAAGTTCCTGTCCCAGAACAGGAAGGGCGAGAGTTGTAAGAGCACATAGGCAGTAGGAAAGTAAGTGTAAAAATACATAGAGGGAGGAGACAGTAAGCATACAAAGCAACAGGAGAGGGGACACAAAATAAGTCAAGATGGGAGTGGTGCAGTGCAGTGGCTGTGGGGCAGCAGTGTTCCGGGAGACATTCTGGAGGCTGCGATGCTGCCCTGTTTGCAGGCACCTCTCTGGTCTGAGGGAGGAGGTTTCCCGTCTCCAGGCTGACCTGGCTAGGATTTGTGAAACCTCTTCCCCCACCCAGGGACCACCAGGGCCACCACTGTTACCTCAGAGGTTGCCAAAAAAGAGGAGCGGTTGGACCAAGGTGGGCTCAGGGAGGGAGAGGGTGGTGGAACAGAGGTGCATCCCTCCAGTTCTACCTCTCCACAATTCATATGCTGTTCTGGCAAAGAGTGGTTCCTCTACGGAGGCACCTGCAGTGGAGACCAAGGAGGATGCAGGAACCTCCTCAAAGGAGACCCACAGGAGGGTGGCATGAGACCCCACAGGGGAAGGAAACAACTCCTGGTGGGGGACTCAATCATTAGGAGGGTAGAAGTCTGGGAGGAAGGGGATAGGGAGGTAAGGTGCCTGCCTGGCGCCACGGCTCGGAGGGACAGGAAGCGAATCCTCAGGATCAAGGGAGCTGGATGTCATTGTCCAACTAGGGACAAATGACCTGGCTGTGAATGGGATCAGAGCGGTGCAAGAGGAGTTTGTGGAGTTGGGAAGGGGTCACAGACAAGTAGCATGTACGGTAACCTCGGAGGTGCTGCCTGTCTATGGCAAGGATGATGCTAGGGTATTCCGCACCATGGGATTCAATGAATGGTTGAAAAACTGATGTGAAGCTCAAGGTTTTGGCTTCATTGTGGACTGGGGAGTCACCTGGAGGGATGCAGGTTTATACTGACGTGACGGTCTGCATCTGTCCGGGGGGGAACCAGGATCCTAGGTGACAGGTTTAAATGCTTCATTGGCAAGCATTTAAACTAGCCAAGGGGGGAGGCACTGAAAAGGAGCAGGGAAATCCCAGCCTCCTCCCACAAAACGCAGTAGTTAGAGAGGTAAACACTAAGGTAGAGAAGTCAGTAGGGAGCAGGACAGGGATAAATGCAGAAAAAGGTGTTAAGGACAGGGATGGGGCTAAAAGGGGTAAGGCCATAAAAAATAAATGGAAGATGATGAGTACCAATGCCTGCAGTCTGTGCAATAAGCTCCCTGAACCAGTGGCTGTGATGGAAGAGGGATGCCTGGATATTGTGGCAGTCACTGAAACATGGTACACAGAGAACCATGACTGGGATGTCAACATACCAGGATACACAGTCTACAGGAGGGACAGGGTAGGTGAAAGAGGAGGAGGAGGAGCTCTCTGTATAAGGCAAGGGATTAAAGCAATAGAACTAAAGAGTAAACAGGAAGTTGATGAGTCACCCTGGAAACAGGAAATGGCACCACAATCTGCATGGGGGTTGTGTACAGACCCCCATCTTAAGGGGAGGAAATGGACAAGGAAATGATAGAAGGCATCCTTAAAATGGCAGAAAAAGGGGAGATACTGTTGATGTGGGACCTGAATATGCCAGATGTTAACTGGAGTACCTTTGCTGCAGGTACATCCAAGAGCAGGGTCATTCTTGATGCCCTACAGTGGGCATGCCTCAGACAGCTAGTGTTGGAACCCATTCAGGAGGGAGCAATCTTAGACCTGGTACTCTCAAATGGGGAAGGAGTAAGGATCTCAGATTTAGAAGTGGGTAGCCATCTGGGAACAAGTGACCACCAAACAGTGTGGTTCACAATAAACACAGCCATAGAGTCAAGCCATACAAAAACAAGAGTATTGGACTTCAGGAAGGCAGACTTTGGGAAAATGAGAGAGTGCCTCAGAAAAGCACTAGCAAATGGGCAAGAAGGAGGGGTGCAGGAACAATGGGGAATAATCAAAACAGCCATTGCAGAGGCAGCAAGCCTTTGTGTGAAGCAAATCAATAAAACAAAACGAAGGAAAAAAACACTATGGTTCTCAAAAGAGATGGCAGGGACGGTTAAGGAGAAAAGGATCGCATTAAGGAAATATAAGGAAACACAGAAGGAGCAGGACAGAGAACTTTATCAGTTAAAGCAGAAGGAGGCAGGGAAGGCAGTCAGAATAGCAAAGGCACAAACTGAGGAAAAGATAGCCAACTCTGTTAAGAAGGGGGATAAAACCTTTTATAGGTACATTAGGGAGCGAATAAAGACCAAGGGAGGGATACAGAGACTTAATAAAGGGGAGGGAATGTGGGCAGAGGGTGACAGTGAAAAAGCAGGGATACTGAACAAATATTTCTGCTCAGTATTCACAACTGATAAGGAGGGGGAGGTACCTAAACCAAACAAGGGAGAAACTCTGATTAGGGGGGTCGATACCAGTCCATTCACAGAAGAAAGGGTTTTGAAAGAACTCTAGAAACTGAGGGTGGACAAAGCAATGGGGCCTGATGGGATTCACCCAAGAATACTAAAAGAACTAAGGGTAGAATTAGTAACACCACTGATTACTCTCTTTAACAAATCATGGGAGGATGGAGTGGTACCTGAGGACTGGAGGAGAGCAAATGTGATTCCACTTAACAAAAGTGGGAGCAGGACAGAGGCAGAAAACTACAGACCAGTTAGTTTGACTTCAGTAGTAGGGAAAATGATGGAATCCCTTCTGAAGGAAAGAGTTGTTGAGTACCTATAGGCCAGTGGGGCACAGGACCCAAGGCAGCATGGTTTCACAGCAGGAAGGTCATGTCAGATGAACCTAATAGATTTCTTTGACTGGGTGACCAAAGTAGTGGACCAGGGAGGGGCTATGGATATGGCCTACCTAGATTTTAGCAAGGCATTTGACATAGTCACACACAAAAGATTAATATACAAGTTAGCCAGCCTTGGAGTGGATCCCAAGGTGGTAGCCTGGATAAAAAACTGGCTGGACAACAGGATGCAAAGGGTAATAGTAAACGGAGTCCACAGTGAAGAAAGGAGGGTAACTAGCGGGCTACCGCAGGGTTCTGTACTGGGACCGGTCATCTTTAATATCTTTATAAGTGACATTGGAGAGCACCTGGAAGGAAAGGTATGTCTCTTTGCAGATGACACAAAGATCTGCAACAGGGTTGATACACAAGGTGGGGTGGAAAGAATGAAAAAAGACTTGGCAAGGTTGGAGGAATGGTCAACTATGTGGCAGCTCAGATTCAATGCAAAGAAGTGCAAGGTGATGCATCTGGGAAACAAAAACCCAGGGGAAGAGTACACAATGGGGGGTGAGTTAATAACAACAACACAAATCGTAAGAGACCTAGGAATAATTATATCAGATGACCTAACGGTGGGCAAGCAATGTGAGAAGGCAGTAAGGAGGGCTGGGGGATACTGGGATGCACAGGGAGAAGCATCAACTGTAGAAAACAGGAAATTGTTATCCCTCTGTACAGACAGTGAGACCCCATCTGGAGTACTGCGTGCAATTCTGGAGACCCCATCTCCCCAAAGACATAGACAGAGTGGAGGTTATTCAGAGGAGGGCAACCAAAATGGTGCAAGGTCTGCACCAGAAGACATGCGAGGAGAGACTAAAGCAGCTTCATATGTATACCCTTGAGGAAAGGAGGGAGAGGGGGGACATGATAGAAACTTTCAAGTATCTCAAGGGAATTAACAAAGTACAAGAGGGTAGTATCTTTCAGAAGAAGAGATGTGCAAGAACAAGGGGACACAATTTGAAGATATAGGGTGGACAGCTCAGAGGTAATGTTAGAAAGTATTTTTTCACACAGAGGGTTGTGGATGCATGGAACAGCCTTCCTAAGGAGGTTGTAGAGTCAGGAACAGTGGAAGAATTCAAGAATGTATGGGACAGGCATAAGGCAGTTCTAGTGGGGGGGTAGGAGGAAGTAAGCTGTTGATTAACTAGAATCTGCAGCTTATCCATCAGGTAGGAAAATGGGCAGACTGGGTGGGCCAAGCGGTCCTTATCTGCCGTCAAATTCTATGTTTCGATGTTGTCCTGTAACTTAAGTGATGTGATGAAGCAGCACTTTCAGCTGTACCCCCATCCCATGTGGAGTACAGGACATTGCCAGTTTCTGTATGCTGCTGTTCCCCACCACCACAGAGAGTGACAGTCAGACACACTGATAGCGCGGTCCTGCTGACCGCAGCAGTGCGTTTCCGTGCTGCTTCTGAGAATAAATCCTGTAGTCTCCTCTCTCTCTCTCTCTCTCTGTCTTCCATCTGTTGACTCAGTGTAGGTGGTGAGAGAGAGAGAGACGGAAGGTGATAATGGGTCAGTGTTCTGAGCGGGAGCAGTGACAGTGTAGCCAGAGGTGTCAAAGTGGCATGTTCATGTGGCAGATAGTGAGCGTGTAGCGCAGGACTCAGGAGAGAGAGAGAGTGCGGAGCAGTCCCGAGCAGTGTTTGTGAGCAGGAAAGAGAGAGAGACCCCCATGCCCCGATGATATCCGTCCCCCGTCCTCCACTCACCAAGAGCAGGACATGTAAAAGTGTTAGTGACAGCAAGGGACGTGCGCGTGCGAGAGAGAGCAACAGTGAGCAAAACCTAGGCAGTGAGTTGTGTCCCTGTCCGTGTGGGTGGTGAGTGATGGTGGGCAGCTGGCAGGTACAGGTAGTCACCAAACTGTGCGGGCCACACTCCGATGGACCACTGAGCAGGCTCCATGACAGCTTTCCCTCTATGTGGCTGTCACAGGATGACGATGCCCTGTTTGCGCACTTTCTCTCTCCCGTACTTTGGGGTGCATACGGAGTGCAGCACTGCTGACAGGAGCAGGAGTCTCACTCTCTCTCATGTGTCTCTCTGTGTGGTGTGCAAGCAGACCTCTCCTGCTCACAGAATATTCTGCATCATCGGGTGGAGTCGCAGGTGACAAGGGAATCTGGATGCACTCCTGGTGCCTGGGGCAGTTCAGTTCTACTGCCATTTCAGAGCGGGAGAGATGGACTGCCACATGGGGACACACATGCTAGAGAGAGTGAGTGAGAGAGAGAGAGAGAGAGAGAGAGTGGCAGCGAGCAACGAACCCCTGGTTTCGGCTCTTGTGAAAGTGTTGATTTACAGACGCAGTGACAGTAACCTGCTAAAGCAGGAAGTGACATGGAGTAAAAGTAATGTAAAGTCCCTCTGTTGTTCCCCGACTTCTGTGTTCAGCCCTCACAAGTTGCGTTCTCTCCTGTCTCTGTATTAATTAAAAAACAAACAAACATAGAAACAGATGTGTGTGGGGGGGCTAGCAAACTAAGGGGCATTTGAACTGTAATAGTGCATATTACGCACAACAAATGTCACAAATTCTGTCAGTACTGTGTGACATTTGTATGTGCTTAACAGAACTCAGATATGCATTCTTTCTTTGGGACTATTTTGCAAGGTGGCAGGATACAGTGCCTTTTTTGCTGTTAAAACAGGGGGGAAAGCCCTTTATGTGATTCTTCCTGTTGTTTAAACGTAACCCATGTTATAAGTGCAATAACCCACTCCAGGATGTGGGGTTATAGGCATTTAATCCATGCCTGAGGCGCTGTGAGGACACTCGGTTTGCGACCTTGTGCCTCACAATGCACCCAAGGCGTGGATTAAATGCCTATAACTCCACACCTTGTTGTGGGTTATTGCTTACATATGGTGCGTAAATGTCCAGGACCAGATAGATTACATCCCAGAGTGTTGAAGGAAGTCAGGCAGGAACTTGCATGGCCCTTGACAGTCTTGTTCAAGCACTCCCTGTAGACTGGGTAGTCCATTTGGATTGGAGGAGTGCGGACGTGTTCCCCCTCTACAAGACTGGAAGCAGGGAGGACCTGGGAAACTAAAGATTAGTTAGTTTTGCATTTATAGTTAGAAAACTAGAGACTTATCATTCAGGACCATCTGGTGGAATTTCCTGAAGCAAATGGGCTCCTAGACGGCTTTGTGAATTGAAGGCCATGCCAGACTAACCTGAATTATTTTTTTGACTCTGTAGCAGGTGCAGTGGACTAGAACCAGGCAGTCAATGTGCTGTATCTGGATTTTAGAAAGGCTTTTGACTCGGTTCCCTGTAGATGGCTTATCACAAAGCTGGGGGATCTAGTTGGTGGGGCAAAGTAACAAGGTGGGTAGCAAATTGGCTAGGTGGAAGGACCTAGAGAGTGATTGTAAATGGTGACCATTCAGAGGTCAGGAATGTCACAAGTGGGGTACCACAAGGATCGGTGCTGGGGAAAATACTGTTTAATATGTTGGTGTGTGACATAAGGGAAGGGATCAAAGAAAGATTTTGCCTCTTTGCAGATTACGCTGAACTCTGTGGCATTGTTGACTCCAAGGAGGGGATCAGGGATATAAAGAGGTACCTAGAATACTTGGAGGGGTGGTTCAAGGTATGGCAGTTGAAATTTATTTTGAAGAAATGTGAAGTTA
The DNA here is from genome assembly GCA_016271365.2 of Neoceratodus forsteri. Classification (NCBI taxonomy): domain Eukaryota; kingdom Metazoa; phylum Chordata; order Ceratodontiformes; family Ceratodontidae; genus Neoceratodus; species Neoceratodus forsteri. The sequence continues at coordinate 739,106,006 of CM028136.1, forward strand.
TGCACCTAGGTAAGGGTAACATGAAGATGGATTATTGGCAAGGGGGTGCAAAAATCAGTCTGATCACTGAGAAAAGGGATTTGATGACAACTGTTAGGTTTAGCCTTCAGTCTGTAATCCAGTGCAACAGACCACATGGTAAAGCAAACAGGATGTTTGAATGTATTGGGGAGAGGGTTCTCCAGTAGGGAAGAAAGGTACTATTGGCCGTCTGTGGATCACTGTCAGGGCCACAGCTGGAGTACTGTGTCCAGTTCTGGAGCCTACACATGAAAAAGGATAACTAATGAAAAACAGCGCACACACCAGTTTCGAGAAAATAACAGATATACATTTTTTGTCAGGGGATCCCCTTCCTCAAATAAGCACCACATACAAACCTTATTGAGTGCTCAGTTGGCATGTTTTATTCATATATCCATACCCATTTTATTTACATCACCAAAATTCTTTTATCCATATATACATTATATACATCAAGTGATCATCCATCCAATTAACAGCACTCTGAACTCTGTTGCATACCCGAAGTCCCCCTTCGGCCCTCTGGGATGCAAACCCCATGCTCAGTTGGCCATATTTTATTCAAAAATCCATCACCGTCTCCTCTTTGATTTACATCACCAAATTCCTTTTATCCATATATACATTGAGTGATCCTTCGACACCCACCTTCAGCCCTCTGGAGTGCAGACCCCAAAAGGGGCAAACATAGCTGGGTGCACACCCAGCCCATGTTCTGGTTTCCCAGCCCAGTATCCCCTGGGGGCCCCTATATCCTTCTCTTGTGTCTCGTATTCCCCCCTTTTACCCTCTTTCCTCCCTTCCTTCCATTAGCCCATCTCCAGCTATTGCGCTGGATGATGGGCTTCCCCCTTCTCCTGCCACTTGTCCGGCCATCTCTCTGAAATCCAATCTCCCCCAAAGTACACCCATATCCCCAACGCCCCTGCCACATCCATATACCACTCCAGGTTCGTATTGAATAATCCATCTTCCTGTCAAAAAATGACCCTGTTGTCCCAGTCCAAGAACTGTTCCCAAACTTCCAGGTCTTGCCTCACCCCTCTTGAAATATCCACTCAGTGATGGGACCGCCTAGCCTCTTGTTGCCCTCGCCAACCTGCGAGTGAAAGCCTTGCCCGGGGTCACTGCCCTATTTGTAAAGTTTAGGTGCCCCAACAACTATTGTACCACCACCAGGGGCAACCTGTGCTTGTCCTTAACCATTGTTATCAATTCCCTCAGCCGCTGAACCTTTTCTCCTGGTAACTTGAAAGCCCCTTCCTCTATGTCCACCTCTACTTTTACAAAATTGTTCCATTTGGAAGCATAGGAAGGTGTCAGAAGAAAGACTCGTAGTCCATCTGGTCTGACCATTTTCTACCCCTACTCAATACTTTCCCCAGCCGTGAGGATCCGGTGCACAAGAATGGAATCTCCCAAGGCCCCCAGGTGTCACTCACCACCTCACCCTCCCTGCCCCGCAATCCTTGCTGTTCTCCTCCTGGGACTGGTGTCTATCCATAACGCAACTGCCCCTGGCATGTGTGGTGACCGTTCATGGTCCCCCCCCCCTTGATGTGAGGGACTACACCTTCTCAAACTACATGGCTGACGTGGCGAGTTCCCACTACCCCACAGGCGGCCTGGCACCAGGAATCATACTGTATCAAAACAGAATCAGGTGGCAGCTAGCCCGTAAGTCTCTGACCTGGTGTTTCTCCCCCAGAGGGCACCTCCTATGGCTTTTCCTACTGGTGCTAGCCCTGGCCGAGACATTGAACCCAACCCCGGCCCCACCCCCTGGTCCCAAATCCTCAGGAATGCGGCTGGGCAAGGGTTGAAGGTGGCTCATCTTAATATTCGAGCCTACTTCCAACCTGGATGAGCTCGTTGCCTGGGTCTCTCTATAAGCCTGACATACTTGGCATAACAGAGACCTGGCTCAAACCTCTATTCCTGACTCAGCCTGTGGGCTGCATGGTTATGAGTTCCTACGGCTGGACAGGGGTGGGAATAAAAGGGGTGGAGGCATCCTGATATACTACAGGAGCCACCTTAAAGTGTCACTGGTGAATCACCAACAATCATTGCTGTCTCCCTGTGAGCTGCTTCACTCGGTATTCCTACTCGGCAGTGCAAAGAAACTGCACGTTGTGTGCACCTATAACCCCCCAAAGAGAGGGCTCCAGGGACTCACCCACCTCCTGGACACTGTTAGTTTCAGGACTGGTGACAACGAACTCCTAATCCTGGGAGACATGAACCTAAACTGGGTCGGAGGCAACGTTAAACAGTTCGAGTCCCTGCTTGTCACCCACACCCTGACACAACTCGTGCAGGAGCCTACCCGACGGTCGGCAAATGGATCCTCCAGCTCCCTACTGGACTGGATCTTGTCCAGTCGCCCTGACAGGATCTCTTCTGTAGAGATACTATCTGACTCCATCTCAGACCACTCTCCGGTCTTCTGTGTGTGGAAAATCCCCTCCCTAAAGGTTCCTCACAAAGTCATCCACATCCGAAACTTCATCAGGTTCGATCCGGATGCATTCATGGAGGACCTATAGCTCACGGATTGGTCAGGAGTGTATGGAGCCCCTGATCCCTCCACTGCCATAACCCTGTTTAACAACTCCTTCGGGGAGCTGCAAGACAAGCATGCCCCTCTCATTAGAAGGAGGGTCGGGGGTCAGCCACAATGTGGCTGCATAGGAGCCTTCTTGCTCTTATGAGAGCGAGGGATAAGTGCTGGGCCCATTACAAACGCTCCCCCGACCAGTCCCTACGACAACAATACAGAACACTCAGGAGCGAGTGTAAAAAAGCCACTAGGGTGGCCAAAAGTGATTTCTGTAAGGCTCAGAACAGCTAATGACCCTAGAAAGTTCTGGGGTAATCCCTGGTCGGTGGTCAGTCCAACTCTGGGGTCACTGACATGATTATCGGGGGAGCTTCCTGCAACAATCCACACACGATTGCTAACGCTCTCAACTCCCACTTCACCGACCTATCAGCCGTCGCCCCACAGATTCACTCGGCCAGGGGCGACAACTGCCATGCATCCATGGACTGGCAGGTGCCCGACCTTCCCAGACCTCCCTTTCTCCTTAAGGCAGTGTCGGATAATGAGGTGTTGACACTTCTCCCTGGCCTCTCCCAGCACGCCAGTACTGGACTTGACAACCTGGAGCCCAGGCTTCTCAAACTTGGTGCCCCTTATATTGCATCCCCAGTGGCCCACATCTTTAACTTGTCCTTTGCCATGGGGGAGATTCCTGATATCTGGAAGGTGGCCAGGGTTGTCCCCGTGCTCAAGCAGGGAAACCCCAAAGTCCCCGACAATTACTGGCCTATTGCCATCCTTTCGGCCATCAGCAAGTTCCTGGAAAAGGTGGTAGCCAATCAACTCTCAGAGTATATCCAATCTCACGTACTGCTGTCTCCCGCCCAGCATGGCTTTTGCAAAGGGCACAGCACCACCACGGCTCTGATCTCTGTCGTCTCTAGTGTCAGAACTGCCATGGAACAGGGTAAGCTCTCTGGAGCTGTGTTCATTGACTTATCAAAGGCCTTTGACCTTGTTGACCATGACTTGCTCTGCGCTCAGTTGAGATCCCTCGGCCTGGCTGCCCCGGCCCTGAAATGGATAACTGACTACCTACATGGCAGAAAACAGCTAACCAAATTTAACAAAGTCCTTTTCAATCCCCTGCCGGTGACCTCGGGGGTCCCCCAGGGCTCTGTACTGGGACCCCTCCTCTTCTCTCTGTTTATCAACAATCTCCCAGATGCTATTACCAGATGTAGGGTCACCCTGTACGCGGATGACCTGGTCCTCCTTGCTCACTTCTGAGACGCAGCCACCCTAAACCTTCATCTATCTGAGGACTTCAGGAATATCCAGGCCTGGCTCACCAACCAGAAGTTGGTCCTCAACCAGAAAAAAAACGCAGGCCATGCTCTTCGGCTCCTCAGCTAAAATTCATGCCTCTCCAGTCCCTCTGCTAATCAGCTGCGCAGACGGTACTTCCCTCCACAATGTGACCTCCATCAAATATCTCGGGGTGACGCTCGACCCCCAACTGGACCTTGGGAGTCACATCCTCAACGTCTGCAAAGGAGTAAACGGCAAGCTGGGGCTGACCTATAGGGCCAAACACAACCTCACCCCTGCCGCACGCCTGGCTCTTGCCAGGGGATGTTACTCCCTTCCCTAAGCTATGGACCCCACCTATTTACGTGCACCTCAAAAGCCCTCCTTACTAGATGGAATACGACGTATAACAGCATTTGCTGTTTTGCTCTGGCTGCCCCCCGCCTCACTCATCACTGCGATCTTTATGAGAAGTTAGGCTGGCTTTCCCCGACCAATCACCTAAACTTTGGTATAGGGTGCCACGTGAGCAAGGTGATCAGCACTGGCTCACCCCCAGGGTTGGCCCAGCTCCTCTCCCCAGCTGACCGCTCATGCTACCCGCTAAGGTCCCAGGGTCCTGGGATACTAAAAGTACCCTCAACCTGCACTGTTATGGGTGAGAGGGACTATGCCACACATGCCCCTAAGCTCTGGAACTCCTTCCCTGAGCAGATACGCACCGCCCCTTCCCACAGAAGCCATCGGACCTCCTTGTGGGAGCATCTTAAGCTGGCCTCACGCTGTGAATGCCTAAAGCCTCCCTAGCTATAAGCCCTGGACACTGGACACTGTAGTCCCTCTGGCACTCTGCTCCAGGAGCTATATTTATTTAAACCATATCGGATGCCGGTTTCCCTGACCAGCTCCTCCTCTGTTCCACTTTATGCTACAGATAGTCAATGTTGTTCAATGTCAACTCACTATGTAGTCTATCCTCACTGTCTTACTCTGTATATAGCCTGCAGCTTATCGACTTACTGTACCTAACCTCCAAGTGTATATGTAATCATTTCAACTAGTGTGAGACGTAGCCGTTCACTTAACTTTTGCTGTATTGTTGTACTCTCTATTACCTGTATTACCTGTTTGTACTCTCCCGGGTTGTTCCTGAAAATAGGCATACTACTTGTCTAGTGTACTTACCCGGTTAACAAAAGCTAAATAAATAAGTCATACCAACCTCCCTTGTTATGGCTTGGGTTGAATGCCTATTGGTAGTTTTTCCTCTTTCCTTGGCTCTCGACCCACTTCACTATCTTACTTTTCACCAACCCCTTGTGACTTTCCCGTACCTTCTTGAAACCTGTCACCGTGTTGGTGTTTATCACTTCCCTTGGCAAACCAAACTATCTATCCACAACCCTTTCTGACCTAGCTACCTGAACCCCTCCCCATTTTGTTCCACCCTCCCTTCTTCCCATGATCCCCGTTCCTCTCTTGTCCTTTCTCCCATAATTCCTCCTTTCTCTTCTTCACATGTACCCTCCCTCCTTTTCACTTCCCCTCCCCCCTTAGCTATGCTACCTAGTATGCCTGAACACCCTCACCTGCCATTTTGGTCCAGAAACCTCTGACAATAAGGGCTGCCTTTGAGCTGGCAACCTACCATGGTGCAGCACTGGGTGGCAGTACGTAGTGACTGTATTGTTCACATTTCTGTGCTGCACCAGTACATTTATATTTGTTATTTTCTTAACCCTGGTATGTGCGCAGTTTTTCGTTGTTTTTAATTTTCTGTAATTGGTTGTACAGTAGCACCTTAGGGAGACAGGTGTATATGCTCTCTTTTCTGTGCACCACTTGAAAAAGGATAAAGATTGCACAGAATCTGTCCAGAAGTAGGCTGCAACGATGATACAGGGTCAGAATGGAAAATCATATGAGGAGCATTTAGCCAGCCTGAACATATACTCACATGAAGTCAGAAGGTGTGTGTTGGCTAGCAGGTTGGTAAGGATAGAAATCTTTAAGCATCTGAAAAGTATAACCAGGGTAGTGTCATGGCCTGTTTTAAGCATAGCATGGGATCAACAACTAGGAGACATGAATATAAACTGGTGGGGGGTAGACTGAAAAACTATTGACTCTACCGTGTCTTTCACCCAGCACATTGACCGAACAGCCAAAGTTATTAACCAGTGTTTAGGAGTTTCTATACAGGAACAAACATAAACTCACTCCAGAAGCACTGAACATGGCCATCCACAGTTCTGTGGTCTCTCTCATGGACTATAGTATTGTCATTTACGGTGCGGCTACAGACATTGCCCTCTGACATATCAAAACAGCCTTAAATAAAGCATGCCGCCTTCTTATTGGTGCCGCACACTTGACACACACCTGTGATCTTTATGCCCAGGTTAGCTGGTTACAGTTTGACAGCAGGCTCAAATACCAATCATGGCACCTTGGGACTGCTACCCCTTGGTGTGATGGCCCTTCATTCCCCTGCACATAACCCACGCAGTACCAGAAGCTCTGGCAAACAGGCTTTCAGAATCCCATGGTGCCGCACTGTCTTTGGACAATGTGCATTTGTATACAGAACTCCGCAGTGGTACAACTCCCTGCCTCCTGACATAACCAATGCTACTTTGCTGGGCTCCTTTAAGAAAACATTTTGTCAGCATCTAATCTCACTGGCAACCTGTGACTGCTTAATTTGCCTTTACCTTGCTCCCACCATTTGCAGTCTCTGTGATCTCTATTGATTAGTAAAATGTTACACTTCATGTCCATATTTTCGGCTCCCGGTCAAGTTAACACTTTCATGGGCTTTCTACCCCTGCCTAAATTATTTATTTTCCCTCCTACCTCCCTCCACCTCCTCTTCCCTTTTTGGCCCCTCTGTCATTCCGTACCTCTTTCCTCCCTGCCACCTTAATACATCTTCTTCATCACTACACTACCTACACTACCTCTTCCTCCTTCCCCCCACCCTCTTCCCCCTTTATTCCACTTTCACTATATAGCTGTTCTTCCCTTTCCCTCCTATCTATCCCCACTTACCCCCCACCTCTGCTTGCCTTCTCCCTCCCCGCACTTTCCTCCTCCCACCCGTTCCTTTCTACTGGTACGAGACCTTCCTTCTTTCTTTCACTCAGGCACAATCCAGTTATCTGCCTATGTTAGTTGTACAATTCTTCTTTTTAAACAAGCATCCTCATGTTATGTTACCATTACCTAGTGAAACGTTGGCCTTTGTTTTGACACTGCACCCTGTACGTGCTTAGATTGTGTAATTATTGTTAGAATTTATGCCTGGAGACAGTTTTCAGTTGTTTCTTGCTGTATCTGTATCTGTGGAACATATCTGTATTCTTGTTTGTGTCATACTTGACATGGAACCTACAAAAGAGCTTCCTGCTCAAAGGTGTTAATCCAAGATCTCAGTAAACAACAAATAAATAAAGGCCTTAAGACAGGACTTCTTTGCAGAAAGGGTTGTGGATAGATAGTTTGGTTTGCCAAGGGAGGTGGTAAATGCCAAGATTGTGACAGGTGTCAAGAGGGTACGGGAAGGCTACTAGGGGTTGGTGAAAACAAAGACAGTGAAGGGAGTCAAGAGCAGAGGAAAGAGGGAAAAACTATCAATGGGCATTCAGCCCAAGCCATAACGAGGGAGGTTGGTATGGCTTGCGTAGGAAAATGGTCAGACCAGATGGACTATGAGTCTTTCTTCTGACACCGTTCTGTGTTTCTAAATGGAACCGTTTTATAAAACTAGGATCCCCCCCCCCCCCATTTTTTCACTTTGTCCTCCTCCACCCTGACTCTTGAGGCTGTTTTATCTGCACCATTCCTTGAGTCAAGAGGGGGTGGACAAGTGACTACCTTCACAGTCGACACTAATGGCATCTTGGTTGGCTAGCAGGGTTACATATTGCTCGCACATTCCCTCCCCTGGAAGTCAATTGACTGACTTCCTCAATGCACTTGGCATGAGCTGGCTTCAGTATGTGATTCTGGCATTTGCCAAGGTAACCCTGTTGTCCCAGATGCAGCACTGTATCTACCCTAAACTAATTGAGTTTATAGCTTTGAGGAAGCTCAAAATTAATTGTAATGTAAAAATCTGCCTAGTAAGGACACTGCGTATTGAAGACGTCACAATATTAAGGCAATTTATTGTGGCTCTGATTGCAGTCTTGTCAGTGCTGTACAACCTGCATATTGAGAATTTCATGAGATTCAGAATAGATTCTTTGGTCTCAAGGGTTTCCTTAACAGAAAACTCACACTGCACTTAAATAAATTTGTACAGATATCTGTAGGACATTACAGTGAACACAGAAACGCATGAAATGCTCCGATGGAAGGACACAGACAGTCCCAGTAGTCATGTAACAGTGGTAATTGTTACAAACGCACTCAGCAGGTCAGACCCTCTTCTCCCACAGTGCCAACCTCCGAGCGCAGTATTGTGAACAGGTAACAGAACAGGGTAACCCTCCTGTCTGCTTGTGGGTCCGAATACCTTTTGTCTCAAGTTCTGGGAGGATTCAAACTGTGAACCTTTTGCTAGCATGCACAAATGTACAGGCTCAGATAATCTGCTCTTCGGCGGGGGGATGCCAGATATCTTTCGCCTAAGGGCACCTAACCAGGTATCCAAAATGAACCCTTAAAACTCTATAAAAGACCTTGGGTATAATCTTACCTTTTCCCAGTTTGGTAACACCATCAAGCTTATGAACAGTTTTGTCAGTCTTAACCTTCCATATGTCACATGCAAAAGAAAGAACTTGGAGGACCCAGGCAGTAGCTTTCAAATGAAACGTTTACTTAAAAATGGATAAAAATATGTAAAATGTAAACACAGAACACTATATCACAAAGCATACAATCACTTAAAAGTAAACAAGGAAAAGTATCAACTAAAACTCCTAGCACAATACATTTCTATCTAATGTATTACCTCCATAAGTGCGTTAGTTAGGTCTTGTTTCTTAAGACTCCAAAAAAGAAATGTTTCAGTTGAAACACAGAATATTGTTTAAAACTCTGTGTTTCCACCACTTTGATGATGTAATTAAGCTCCTCCTTTTAGAATATAAAAATTATACAAACAATGATCTTCCTGTCAGGAGATATTTTAAATACTGTGACTTCAGCAAAAACTAATTTCCCAATATGACTCCTTAATTAACATCTCCTGTTTGATCTCAAGTAGTTCCTCTTCCCAGAACACATCAAAGGAGTTTTATAGCTTTTTAACACCAGTTGATATTAAATGTTCTTCCTCTTAAGACGTCATAAAAGTTTATGATCTCCATCCTCTGATAGACTCACAAAGTCCCATTTCATTTCCACTTCAAAGAAGCAACAGGCCAAAAAATGCAATGTCTCAAGGAAGTTAACTACATTACAGAAATCTGCTGGTTTAATATATATCCTGTCATTTTAACTGAAACCAAGGGGTGGAGCACCCATAGCACAGGATGTCTCTTGGGAGACACTCGCATACCACATTCTGTATTACAGATATCATAGAACAATCATAACCAGCTGGCCAAGAAATACTCCGATGGAAGGACACAGACAATGCCATTAGTCACGTAACAGTGGTAATAACCATGAATCTTACTTCGAGTGGGTTCCTGCAGTAGGTCTTCACATATAGGACTGCACCCCCTGGCGTCAGGTCTGAACGGCAAACTTGTAGATGGCAATCATCAGCAGGGACCACCTCTGTTGTCGGGCATCGTGACGACAGCCCGGGTTATAAAAGAGGCGGTCCCATGCCCGCTCACCAGTTCTTTCTCGCTGACACCTCAGTATGTTCGGCACGCGATAGAACAGCGATCAGACGTCTGCCATTTTGTCGAAGTTTTCTTCGCCTCATAACATATTTTTTCTCAAATTGTTTCGCTCTATTTGATGTCTTCGAGACAGAAGAAGAAGTGCTCGAAGTGCGGCACTCAAATCCCGCATGGGGACGACCATTCCCGCTGCCTCCTCTGCCTTGATTCCAAGCACAACTCCCAGGAGTGTTCCATCTGCCAGGCCTTCAACCAGGCGACCTGAACCAGGCGTATGCAGACCCTCATTGCCCATCTCCTGACCCGACGACTGGCGTTGATGGAAAAGGAGCTCCAAGAACTGCGGGATAGGTCATCGTCGCCAGGCCTGAAAAAGAAGAAAAGCAAGGAGAAGCGCCGGGAACAGAGTCCGTCGCCACATGGGAGGCCCTCCGAAACTGTGAGTACTTCTGCTGGTGTCCCGTCTGCTTCTTTAGGCTGGGCAGCTTCTCCCCCTCCTACCGAGGTGAGTGGGCAGCCAGGGGTAGCCTCTCTAGAGGTTTCTATCAAGTCTACCTGCCTTGTCGATAAGACACCCCTCAATCCGTCAAAGGGTGCACGGCTCCTGCCGATCAGACTAGCGGAGGTCTCCGGACTTCCACTAGCCCGGCTTGGTCCGATCAGCTGGACGAAGGCTCCTCCATCACCCGCCCGGATCCTTCCACTCTCCCGTCAGGCTCCAGTTTGGCCCCTGATATTGGACAGAGTGACCCTTCGTCCTATAGGGTTTTACACCCTGGGGACTCGCCACCTGATCCGCTGATTTTTCTGCCAGTGAGATCACCTTCAGACCTTTCATCAGGGCACCATCCAGACCTCTCCCCCCGCCTCACCAGGCCTTCCGCCATCCCCAGACATTAGTCCGCTGCCAGCTAGGGATCTATTCATGGAGCCTTCTCCCTCTGGACCTTCGGGGGCCCTCCCAGATCCCGCGCCTCCCCGAGGTGCCTTGGCACTTCCCCCGGCAAGACCAGATCCTCCAGGCAGGTTTCCGGGGCTCAGATCCCATTGTTCTGCCTCCGGGTGGCCCGCCGTCGACTCCACAATATCCGACGCCAGGATATGTGCCTCCGACACCGGGATACCCTGGGTAGTCATACTTGCCACAAATGAGTTATCACTACCCTTCTTGGCCTCAATTCCCAGGTTATCCTACCTTCTAGTCTCCTTCTCCACCAACACCGGTGCCGGAGACAGCACCCCAATGGTGGCAGGAGGCCAGAACCCAGCTGCTGTCGGGGCTCAGGCAGTCGATGGGGGAACCTTCCCAGCCTAGGTTCCCCACCTCCACCACCTCCTTTGGGCAGAGCCTCGGGTTCTCTTGCTACGGGTACTGCTGGTATGGAACCCTTCATTCCCAGCGGCTCTGAGCCATCTGACACCTATCCTTTGGATCCCAGATCTCCGGTTGAGGTTCCTCCAAAGGAGTCACCTAAGTCTCCTCTAGAGGACCCATGTTTTGGAGACCTCTTGCACTCCATACAGGCAGCCAGAGGCTGGCCCACAAAAGAGGTGGATCCGCAATGCAAAAGGCTAGTGGAACACCTGGATCTTGCTACATCAGATCCCATCCCCATACCCCCATGGATGGGACCCCATGAGGACTTGGTCACCACAATATGGCAACAACCGTCCTCCATCCCAGCGGTCTCCAGGAAGGCAGACCAGACCTATTATCCCCCGGAAGGGATTCAACACCTTAACTCCAATCCTAAGGCTGACTCCATGGTAATTACTGCCGCTCAAGACCGGTCAGCCCAACCGAAACACCCGAGTTCCTCACCACCAGATAAGGACTCTCGTCAGTTAGACCAGTCCGGGCGAAAAAACTATTCTTCTTCCTCCTGTGGCATTAGATCTCTCAACTATGTCTCGCACATGGTTGCTTTTCAAAAAGCTACTCTTTTGGAACTGGAAAGGGATCTACTTGAGGTTCAGGATGAAAACCTTAGGAAGAAGCTCCTGGACAAGGTCAGGATGGGAAAGTCCTCATGTCATCACGTGCTCTGAGTGACATATGACTCGGTGGATTCTGTGGCTAGAGCGGCAGCCACTGGGGTCTGTCTACACCGGCTCTCCTGGCTTCGGATAGCCGGTTTGGCACAGGATGTACAGACTTCCCTCTTGGACGTCCCTTTTAGGGGTTCCATCCTCTTTGGCGGTGATGCCAAAGATGTCATCACAGGACTGCAGGAGAGTGGACGCGCTTTAAGAGATGTATGCTCTATGTACAAGACATGTCAGAAAAAGCCCTTTCGCCACCAAAGAAGGTGGAACAAGAACCAGGCAAAGCGTCCGGGAAAAAGACGTGCCCCTGGCTCATGAGCCCAAACCCCACAGGCTAAGTTCTCCAAACCAGCCTCGGGGGCTGAAGCTCCCCTCCCCTCGGCATCCTGACTCCTTTCCCCTCCCTCCGCTCCCTCTCTTACTTCAGGTGGAACTGGTCGGAGGGAGGTTCAGCCTCCACCTGGAAGGTTAGAGGTTTGTCACCGCAGAGTCTTGGGTGCTTCAGGTCATCCAGCAGAGTCACTCGATCGAGTTCCTTGAGATCCCAGCCCCTCTACCTCCAGGACGGTCTTTCTATCTTTGGGATCAGGTCCCCCTCGTCTCGCAAGAGATTCAGGCTCTTCTTCTAAAGGAGGCCATAGAACCTGTCCCTCAAAACCAGATAGGAAGGGGATTTTACTCCCACTTCTTCCTAGTCCCAAAGAAAACGGGCGACCTGAGACCAATCTTGGACCTCAACACACTAAACATCTTCGTCGAGTACAAGAAGTTTCGTATGTTGAACTTTCAGGGGCTCCTACCTCTGCTCCATCCCAACTCCTGGCTGTGCTCCCTGGATATGCAGGATGCCTACCTGCACATTCCTATCCTCCCGGGCCACCGCCGCTTCCTCCATTTTGCATTTATGGAGGATCACTTCCAGTTTCGGGCACTCCTTTTGGCCTTTCCTTGGCCCCCGGTGTTCACAAAGTGTCTAGCGGTGGTGGTGGCGTTCTTATGCTGCCAGGGCATTTATGTGTTTCCCTTACCCAGACAACTGGCTCCTCGCAGCACCCTCTCCAATCAGCCTGAAAGAGTCTCTTTCACTCTGAACTTGTTCTCCCTTCTGGGGATCACGGTCAACTTCCCCAAGTCCCAGCTAATACTATCTCAACAACTCCAGTTTATTGGAGCCGTACTAGATACAGTTCAGAACAAGGCTTTTCTGCCATCAGATCAAGCCAAGACTTTGGTTGCTCAGGCCACTTTTGTGGCCCAGGCTGGATGGATCCCAGCACATGCTGTGCTCCGTCTTATGGGACTGATGGCAGCGGCCATTTCCACAGTTCCCCCTGGCCAGACTTCACATGAGGGTCACCCAGTGGTCTCTCCGAGTCCAATGGGATCAGAGGACGGATGACATGAGCCAAAAAAGTCATGATCTCCAGCAACCTTCAGAGAGATCTTCGCTGGTGGCAGGATCTCTCCAATCTATCGAGGGGAACCCCTTTCCATTCCCCTGTTCCTTCACAAATCCTCACCATGGACACCTCAGACTTCGGCTGGGGAGCCCATCTGGGGGTACACAAGATGCAGGGGTCTTGGTCTGATCTGGAGCTTATGCTGCACATCAACGTTCTGGAGACCAGGGTGGTTCTTTATGCTCTCCAGGTGTTTCAGTCCCTTCTGGTACCGGGATCACTTCTGGTCCAGATGGACAATATGTCCAAAGTCTGGTACATCAACAAACAGGGAGGAACTCGGTCGTACCCTCTCTGCAGAGAAGCAGTGAGGGCCTGGTACTGGGTGAGTCAGCACAGCCTTTACTTGACAGCAGTCCATGTACCAGGAGAAAGCAACGTCCTGGCGGACAGTCTCAGTTGATCGGTGGCCAGGGCCCATGAGTGGGAGCTAAAGTCAGGGGTGGTCGAAGAACTCTTTCTTCGATGGGGTCATCCAGACTTAGATCTGTTCGCCTCCCCATCAATGCAAAACTACCCAACTTTTGCTGACCCGTTCCCTGGTATGGTGCTTTTTGGCAAGACGCACTGTCTCTCTCTTGGACAGGGAAGTTTCTTTACGCATTTCCTCCCTTTCCTCTTATTCAGAAGGTTCTGGTGAATCTTCAGCAGGAGGGAGCTGATATGATTCTTATCACTCCTCTCTGGCCACGCCAGATTTGGCATCCTCTTTTGCAGCAACTGGCACTGGAATCTACGGTCCCTCTGCCATTTTCCCACAACCTTCTGACACAGGAGCAGGGCACCCTGGTGCACCCGAGCCTTCAGTCTCTCCACCTTCATGCGTGGCACCTGTGGACATAGCGGTTTCATGTTACGGAGTCTCCTCGCAGGTTGCACACATCTTAGTAGAGGCCAGAAAACCCTCTACTAGATCCATTTATGCCATGAAGTGAAAAAGATGTTCGATCTGGGCCCTAGCAACTGGCTGGGATCCCTTTTTGTGCTCAATGGCCCAGGTGTTAGAGTACCTCACACATTTATCTGAGATGGGTCTTAGCTACTCCTTCATTAAGGTCCATCTCTCTGTGGTGTCAGCCTACCACCTCCCGGTGGAGGGCAAAACCTTGGCTCAGTTGGAGGTTGCCAGAACCTTTCTGAAAGGCATTCTTCACTTGAAACCTCCTATCCGGAATCCCTTCCCCCCGGGACCTGAATTTCATGCTCGAGAAGCTGACTTTATCCCCGTTTGAACCAGCTTCTACTTGCGACTTACGCTTCCTTTCCTGGAAGACTTTATGGAAGACTATATTTTTAGTCGCAGTCACTTCCGCCAGAAGGGTCTCTGAGCTTCAAGCTTTTGTTTATAAAGAACCCTATTTAATTTTTCATAGAGACAGAGTAGTCCTGCAGACTAACCCTTCTTTTCTTCCCAAAATGGTATCTGAAACCACTTTGAATCGGAATGTGTAATTACCAGTTTAGTATCCACAGCCTTCCAACAGGGGGGAATACCTTCTGCACACCCTAGATGTGCACCTGATTCTGAGGTACTACACGAACCGGACTAAAGAGGTTCATAAACCTAACCAACTTTTTGTAGCATTTGCTCCCTAGTGCCAGGGCAAGACTGTTTCCAAATAAACCATCTCTAGATAGTTAGCCAACTGCATCCATTTTTTTTACACGAAATATGGGAAGTCCTTTCCGGGGGCAGTCAAAGGCCATTCAGCCCGCAGTGTGGCTACCTCTACTACCTTCTTTAGGAATGTGTCCACCGCAGAGATTTGTGCAGCGGCCTCGTGGTCGTCTGTTCACACTTTCACCAAGCATTACAGTCTGGACGTTGCCTCTAGGCGCAGAACAGGTTTTGGTCTCGCAGATCTGTAAGGCCTCCTGTCATGATTTCCTATGGCAACTTCTCCTTCTCCTGGATGCACCTCTGCATAAGTTATTTTGGGGACTGCTTGGTATTCAGTCCTATATGTGAAGACTTACTGCAGGAACCCTCTCGAAGTAAGATATTGCAGTTACATAAGAACTTACCGTAACAGTAGATCTTCGAGAGAAGTTCCTGCAGTAGGTCTAGTTTTCCGCCCTCCTTCCCCAGTTCCTGGATGTTTTTTTCCTTTATTTTCCATCCTACCTAGCCTTTGGGTCTAGAGAGGAAGCGGGGTCCTAGGAGTTTTTCTACTCCTAGCTCTTATTTACCTTTTTTAGGTCTCCGGTGGAAAAGAACTGGAGAGTGGGCGTGGGACCTCCTCTCTTATAGCCGGGCTGACGTCACGACGCCCGACATCGGGGGTGGTCCCCGCTGATGATTGCTATCTACAAGTTTGCCGTTCGGACCCGACGCCAGGGTGTGAAGACCTACTACAGGAACCTCTCTTGAAGATCTACTGTTACGGTAAGTTCTTACGTAACTGCAATTTTCCAAGGTACCATTTGTGTGCATCTATCTTTTTACAGTATTTATGATTAAGTAAAGCTAAAAACTGCCATTTCTTCACAGAATCCGAAAAGGTTTGAAGAGGCCTTTGATCAAATGATGCACTTTTTAGAGGAGACAGACCACTGGGAAAATACCCAGAAGGAACTTGCTTCTAGAGGGGTGAGCTCAACAACACACACATAATTAGTAAAAAAAAAAAAAAAAATGTAATCGGAAATTTAAATAGCCTGATTAAAAATGATAAATGGATTTTGAAAGCTGTATTTTTATACTTACTGTAAGAACATGTGCCCAATGTAAGACTGCAGAGTCCTAGATTACAGTACAGCAGTTGGCCTTGTCCTGAGCCGCATAATAGCCATAATATGGAATTTAATAAAGTGTAACACATTCTTTAGCTGATTTGGGTGGTAATGTTATGCAGCGTCTTATTGTAAGTGATCTAAACTGATTATCCTGTTGCTGTGTCATTCCAACAGGTGAAACATCTGAATTTTTATGACATTGTCCTGGACTTCATACTAATGGATTCCTTTGAGGATCTAGAAAATCCACCTATCTCTATACAAAATATAGTCAGCAACCGTTGGCTGAACAGCTCTTTTAAAGAAACAGTAAGTTGTTTACAAGAAAAATTATTTAAAGCATGTAGTGGTCTAACAGTATGCATGCAGTAACAGGGTTCAACTACGGTAACTGGCTATATCAGGCAAATGGACCCAAGTTAATACTTACAGTATCTGTGTTTTCCTACCTGAATACGGTGTTATGTCCAGGTAGTGTTTCATAAATGATACTGCGACCCAGGTCTCTAGTGAGTACCTCATCATTGTCCTGTTATTATCTTGTTAGTTGGCACATGACAGTTGCCATCAGTCATCCATCACCTCATATTCTTGTGGCCTACAGAGTGGTTTCAGGCCAAACTGAACTTCAGCAGTGATAGGCCCCATGCCTTTTTCTTTCTGTTTATTTATTCAAAACATATTTTACCAATTATGCAAACAGAGCCCATGGAAGCTCGTTTCCAGTGGCTACCTGAGGAGTGTCTGTGAGCATAAAATTGAGGCTCAGTAAAGACTTCCTGATGAGGCATGGATATGATTCACATCCCAGATGACCGAGCAGTTGTAATTGTTGATTCCTGGGCAATAAATGACTTGGTACAGTTCATACAGTAATTTGACATAGGAAATACACTCTTTGTGTTTCTGTTGTAAGATAAGTAATATTGCTTAGAAACGTAGAAATATAGATATATATACATTAGTGGCAGAAAAGGGTAGTTTATTCACACTACCTAACTGCTGTGCTATCGCCCTAGTGGCCATCCCATTCCTGAACTTCACCCCCCAACCTTTCTGACTAAGTCCATATGCCTGTCCCATCCCTGCTTAAAATTACTTACCAGTTTGGCCTCCACCAAATTTTCCACCAGCAGGTTCCACTTGTCCTCTACTCTTTCCCTGAAAAAAATGCTTCAGGATATCTTTCTTGAATCTCCCACCTGCAAGTTTAAGTGAGTTCCCTCTCGTCCCTTTATTTACGCTCAAGGAGAATGGTTCCTTGGCTTCCACCCTGTTTATCCCATGTAGGTACTTGTATGTTCTGTCATGTGACCCCTTTCCCTTCTCTTCTCAAGGGTGTACATTTCCAAGTCCCGAAGCCTCTCCTGATATGACTTGCTCTCAAGCCCTGGCCTTCTTGGTTGGCCTGCGCTGTACTGCTTCTACGTTGTCATTGTCTTTCCTCAGGTGTGGACTGCAATACCTTGCCCAGTACTGCAGATGTGGTTTCACCAAAGACCTGTACAATGGGAGGATCTCCTTCCACCTTGTGCTGCTTGTCTCCCCCCCCCCCCCCAAAATACGTCCCAACATCCTGTTTGCCTTTCCTACAGCTTTAGTACAGCGTGCTGTGGATTTCAGGCTCTGGACTGTGATATCATGACCCCTAGGTCCTTTTCTTCCATGGTGTTTTTCAGCACCACCATTTCATGCTGCACTGTTGGGTTCCTTTTTTCAATGCGCATCACCTTATATTTGTTTACATCGAAGCTCAGCTGCCAGATCTTTGACCATCTCTTCAACCTGCCCTTCCTCCATGTCAGCCCTTGCGCAGATCTTTGTGTCATCTGCAAGGAAGTGCACATTGTCTTTTATGCCTTCCCCCTATGCCTCAAATGGACATATTGAAAAAGGCAGAGCCCAGCACTAGTCTCTGCAGTACACTACTCATAACTTCCCTTGCTTCTGAGAACTCTTCATTTACAATGACGCTTTGTGTCCTTCCCTTCAGCCAGCTTTCCATACAACCTACCAATTTTTCCTCCACTTCAAGACTCTTAGCTTCTTTTTTTATCATCCTTTTGGCCCCTGGCTGCCACCATGTGCCTCTTCAGTTCTTGTTCTAGTAACCTCAGCCCTGTCTGCCATTCCCCCCGGTGTCACACCAGCTAAGATTTACATGGGGTGGGATCCCAGAGTACCAGCACCATCATTAATGGCAGCGGGTGCTTATTCATTTGCTTTCTGTTCCTCACTTTCACCACCCACTGTCCACCCCAGTGCTAAGCCTTGACCCTGCAGACCTCGCATCTACATAACATGTCCCTGTGGAGGAGCACGCTCCCTGGCCCATCACAGGGGTCCCTAGTGCAGCAGAACCTGGTGGCTGTTCCTCCCCAGCCTCCCCCAGGCCAACTGGCTGACTCTTGAATCTGCTCCCAAACTCAGGTCACAAGATTGGGAGTGCATCATGCTAACCACTGAGCCATCAGGCAGCCTGAGTCCCTTAGCTTTGAGAACAGTCTCCTGTGGACAGAACTGAGTCAGAGGCCTTGCTCAAATCTACAAACACTGTTTTGACTGCTTTACCCTTACTGGCTGCCATGATCACCCAGTCGAACAAGTCAATTAGGTTCATATGGCAGCACTCCCCCCATGAACCCATGCTGCCTGGGGCCTGTAGCCCATTTCCCTCTTGGAAGTCCACTAATTTCAAGCTCATTATGGGCTGCATTACCTTCCTTTCTATAGTGTGTACTTGTTAAGATCCCTTAATCGTTCCTTGTATGATTTCTCCAACCCCTGGATCATTTTGGTTGCACTTCTCTGCACAGCCTTCAACATATCACAGTCCTTGGTCAGGTGTGGACTCCAGAACCTCACACAGTACTCCAGGTGGGAATGAACAGGGGTACCTACAGTTGAAGGATCACCTCCCCGTTTGTACGGTTCCATGTCATTTCAGCTACTGAAAGAACAGCGAGTGCAATTTCAGCGATGCAATCATAGCGATGCACATTTCAGTGACTGGCAACTTCAGCGAGGGACATTTCAGCAAATATAGTCAGATCTTATGTTTGCTGCTAGTTATTGCAGCAGGGCTACACCCTCCTGCATCCCTGAACCGCCTCTCCATTTCTAAATTAACATCCTCCGAGTTGCTCATTGACATCGGAGGATCGCTGAAATGTCGCAGTTGCTGTAATGCTGCAGTCGCTGTAATTGTAGTCGCAGATTTTGCGTCGCTATAATTGACTCACTGTAATTGAGTAGCTGAATTGACGTGCTACCATTTGTACTACCGATTCCCTTCCTGTGCTCCTTAGCATCCTGTTTTCCCGCTTCTCTGTTATATTGGCAGTACTTTTCAGGCTTCCCGATATTATCACTCCCAGGTCCCTTTCCTCAACTGTGCTCCCTCTGTTACCACCTCTCCCATCAGGTGTTGTGTTTTCAGGTTTTTGTTCCCTTTAGAGGTAAATCATCATTATTACTTTTCTTACTTGAGCCCTTTTCTGGGTGAAATCACTCAGCTGTACCAGTAATTATCCTAAATTTGCTACTTCAAGTTAACAATTCCTACCCAGCCTAGGCCCCTGGTCTGTGTGGCTTGAAACTGTTCCTATTCAGTGTTTTCACATCTGGCAGTGTTTTGCTCTGGTACCTACTTTACTGCACTGGCATTGATAACTCTCACACCTATGGGTGGTATTAATCTGCTCCATTTCTGTCGTTTGCTCCCAGTACTGCTTTACTTAGATCTTTATTTTGTGTTGCTCTGTCTGTCTGCCTGTACATCAAGACAGCTCAACTGTAATGTATTTTACCTTTATTTTCATTGTGCTGAATTTTTATTCTAATATATTTTATTTTTTATCACTACTGCACCTTACAGTATGTTAATCTTCACTAGCACATCTTGATCTTCTTCAAGGATATCTCTTTCATCAGGCAACACCTATGGAACTTATAGTCTCCAGGCGCTAGGACCACATGGAAACTTTAGCCAGCAGTCAGCCAGAGGCTGCCCACGATGATGTAGGATGTCAGCATGTTGGGTGGCCCCTCCTTTTCTCAGTTATTTTCCTACCATCGATCAGACTCGTTGGACCGCTGTTGAAATGGTGTTGTAATAGTTGCAATTTTTATTTTCCCTCTAAGAAAGTATTCTTAATCACTTTTACAGTGATTTTTGACAACCTGCATATCATCGAAAGAGCCGTCAAAACTCTTTCAATACTGTGAGTGTGGAGACAAGATGTACACCGTTGACTCCCACAACATCTGTGTCTGCTGCCTACGCCCAGACCATAACATGAAAGCCTATGAAATTTGCTAGGGATTCAATTCTGTGACCAGGCAATACCATAAAGGGGCTCTGGAAAAACATCTCCTCAAACAGAAGGTAGCCAGAATGGAGAAGGAGCTCCAACAAAAGGGTGCAGCGTTGCTGGCCCGTTTAACTGAGTCGCAATCGTCTAAATCCTGGGACAAGGATCAGGGAATCACAAACACAGGCACCTGGATAAGGACAAGGAGAGGGCCTCCCCGGAGCATTACAGGTTGCCCCTTTGTTCTACAGATACAACCTCCTCGGCGTCTTCATCCGCTTCAGCGGTGATGCTGCCCGCCCTCGACCATCAAACCAACACCAAGGTCAGGGCTTGGCTCAGGCAGTACTGAACCTAGTGTGGCTGGTATGTCGCCATCAATGTTGGGGACTCAGCCTCCCCTGTCGACTCCTGCAGGCATACCTGTCGACCATGTGAGCACCAACGCTCAGGTGATTCTCTCATCATTTTCGGACATAATAAGATGCCTGTTGCTTGACCTCCTTGTTCCAGGGGGTCCGTCGACAGGGCCAGTCACTAACCCCCCATCGACACCACAAGGTACACCCTTGCCACAGCCACCTTCTGTGTCACTACCAATGTTGCCGGCATGCTTTCTTCTCGTCATCGACTTGCTCGACAACAAGCATGAATATAACCCTGACTTTTTTCCCATCATAAATTTTATTGAAAGGGTTTCAATACATGCAGTCATTAATACAATAAACATTAAGTATCTATTTCTAATATTAAAGTATCTAAACATCTTACAGATAAAATCATCGTCAAACAACATTCCATATTAAGAATTTCTTTTTCTATAAATCTGTTATGTGAATAAGGAAACAAATAGTATGAAGCAGTTTACAACTTAGATTCTCACATTAACTGTTGACTAAAGCTTCTCTAGTTCAACTAACACCTTTTAATTTGCTATGAATCTGTACTATTATGCCTGTATCTTTTACTATAAGGATACTCCTAATTTCTCATTTCTATAAAGGGAGACCGTATACTAAGGTAAATATCAATTTTATCCTGTAGAAGGTAATATATTCTCTCATTGTTGGAAGCAAACTCCATTTAATTATACTATTCCCCTATTGTAGGAGTTTTATCTCCTTTCCACAACCTGAGAATAGCACACTTTACACTCATGGATGCATTCCCAATTAGTATTTTCTGATGCAGTGATAAACTAGTATTTTCTGGGAAGATCCCAAGAATAAAGATTTCTAGAGAAAGTGGGATTATTTCACCTAACACTTCTGAGCAAAGTTTGCTTACTTCCGCCCATAATCCAGCTACTTTCTGGCAGAACCACAACCTGTGGGCTAAGTTGGCATTATCAGCCTCACGTTTCCAGCATCTCGCACTCTGTATGTAACCCATTGCTTCTAACTTGCTGGGACTTAAATAATACCTGTGTAAAATTTTGAATATAACCCTGACTTAATAATGCAGAAGGAGTAGGATGAGGCTGAGGATTACGCTGCAAGCCACTATGACCATGGCATCAGCTCCACTGTCTAAACAAGCAGTGAGGATTCTATGGTGAATACACCACGGTCCCCTTCAGAGGATCCCACTTTCCTCACCATGATGCAGCAGTTGCAAGCTGCCATGGGTTTTGATCTGGAAGAACAGAACACTACCAAAAATAATTAGTTCCTGTAACTACCAGGATCTTCTGCAATTGTGGTGCCTCCTCTGCTTCCTGCCTTAGAGAATGCCACCTGTGCTGCCTGGTACAGACCAAACAACATTCCAACTGTCCCCAGGAAGGCACACAAAATGTATATAGCACCTTCTGGGGAGCCTGTCTATGCAGCACAACCTGAAACCGACTCAGTGGTGATTAATGCTGCCCATGATACTAAGGCACTTAAGCACCTCGGTTCCCTCCTTCCCTTCTGATAAAGAGTCCAGGAAGGTGGATGTTGTATGCAAAAGTACATATGCCTGAGCATACTTGGGCCTTCATATTGCCAATTACCAGGCCCACATGATGAAGTATCAGAACACCCTCTGGTGGAAGGCCAAAGCAGCTGCACAGGCCTTGCCTGAGGGTACCCCAAAACAGGAGCTCCAAAAGCTCTGACTGCTGGGGCTGACTTGGGCAAGCATTTACTCTGCACGGCCTGTAATGTCTCAGATGCTTCTGCCAGGGCTGCAGCCTCAGGCATCTGTCTCGGGAGATTCTCTTGGCTTAGAGTGACGGGCTTTGCGAATGATGTGCAACGGAACATTCTTAATGTCCCATTTTGAGGGCAAAAGTTGTTTGGTCCTGATGTCCAAGAGACTCTGACAGTTCTTTAGGCCTCAGGTGTAGGACTCTGAAGTCTGTGCATTACTGCTGAAGTTGCAAATGGAGGGGGCAACTCTGATACTCATTGCTCCCCTATGGCCTCAACAGATCTGGTTCTCCCCTGCTGCAGTAGCTGGCAGTGGAACCCCCAGTACCTCTGCCCCTATGCAGGGATTTACTGTCACAGGAACAGGGAATCCCTGATCCATCCAGGCCTGAAGTCTCTTCTTCTGCATGCATGGCTCCTGAAGACATAGCTATAGCCCATTTTGGGGTTTCCCAAAAAGTGGCGGATGTTCTGGTGACTGCTAGAAAGCCATCCACCTGATCCACTTACTCCATGAAATGGAAGTGGTTTGTTTTATGTGCTGCTTCTCCCTACCTGGAACCATTCACCTGTCCAGTTAATCAGGTTCTAGAGTACCTGCTGTCCTTATATTCAGGCTTGCAGTATACATCTATCAAAGTGCACTTGGCTGCCATATCAGCTTTCCATGTGCCTATAGATGGCTGTACAGTAGCTCAGCTGGAGGTAACCCATACATTCTTGTGGGGCATTCTATATCTAAAGCCCCCAATTCATAATCCATTTCTGGATTGGGACCTGAATTTTACTTTCAAAAAACTTACTTTGGCTCCTTTTGAGCCCGCTGCAAATTGTGACTTATGCTTTCTCTCTTGGAAAGCGTTATTTTTAGCTGCAGTCACTTCTGCTCTAAGGATTTCAGAGCTACAGGCTCTAATGCATGAGCTTCATTTGATTTTCCACAAAGACAGGGTGTCTTTGCATACTAATCCTAAGTTTCTTCCAAAGGTGGTGTCTGAGTTTACTTTAAATCAAACCATCCATCTGCCAGTGTATTATCTGGAGCATGCCAGTCCTGGGGAAGCATTGTGCTATACTCTAGAATACTCAGGTACTATATACACTGTACAAAGGACTGCAGGAATTCATACCCTCCAATTGTACTGATTTGGCTGGTACAATACTGGCTTTCTTACAGTGGTACTGGATCCTGAGAAGTTCTCAGTGTGTACTGAATTTGACAGCCGCCAGAAAATACTTTAAATTTCCCCAGTCTTCTCTGCAGTGAGTGCACGACCATGATGGGTGGTCCCGCGGCGGGACCACATGCGGGTCTGAGCAGAAAGCGTCCATCTGTCCCCATGATAACCACCATGGACATGTGCTGGCTCACCTATGACCCCGGAAGCAGCTGCTGCAGCCTGGAATTATGTTTCCCCTGACACTTGGTGGGAGTGTCTGTCACAGTCTGAGTCAGTCAGCTGAGCTGAGCAGTTACCATGTTGTGTGTCTGTGTGTCCATGATGACCGCATCTCGATCCCACAGTGAAACGTGGCTTCGCTTTGCAGTGCTAGTTAAATCACAGGCTTAGCTGTGTCTTTGTTTTTGTTGCATGCCACAATTGAGTCTCCGGACGGTCGGGTCGGGTCTATCGATCATCGATCCCCTCTCAGAGCCCGGCTAACAGCGCCAGCTGCATACTGTACATTATCTACTATAAAAATAACTCACTGGTTTTGTGAGTCGTGTTTAGATGTTTAATTTGTTGTACTTGTTTTGCAGCAGGCCAGTCTCATGACCCAAATGTAAAGCAATAAGTAATCAGCTGGGGCAGTGCCTAGGTTAATGATTTGCAAGGATTTTTTTGGGGGGAGTGTTTTTTTAATGGAGTTGAGGGAGCTGTTATCATATACAAAGTAGCAAAAAATTTACATTAAGACAAGAGGTACTATTCTAATATGAACTTCATTCAAGAAATCTGTTGCTTGTGGGAAAACTTAAAAGTGATACTAGTAACTGAATTCAGGTTTGTCACTGTTGCAGGGGCAAAAAGAGAAGAGGTGACAGAATTGAGAAGAAAACATTAAAGCTTCAGATAGGAGACAGTGACAGGAGAGGAAAGGAGAAGAGGAGGCAGATAGAGTAGAAATTACAAACAGGTGAGAAATAAGAAGCATTAGAGGAAACCGACCACAGAGGTTACAGAAAAGGGAGGAGGAGGAGTAGAGTCAAGAGTTACAAGTAACAAGCAAAAGCAGTAGAGTTCAGGATAGGATAGAAAAGAAAAAGCGTAGCATTTTTTGGCCCATTCCAAATCATGTCTGGACCACAGTCTAAATAACCCCGCCGCGACAATACTTTTTATAGTTTTTTAAACCCCCGTTTTTGCCTGCCCCCCCCCATCTCTGGTACACGTGGAGGCACGCATGCTGTGCTTTTCCGAGATGCCCCTTCCTATGAGCCACCCCTCCCATCTATGCTGCCACTGGACCTCTACCCAGTGGCAGCAGAACTATGGGGGGAGGCAGCAACCTCCCTGGGAGAGAAGAGCTGCTGTTAGGCTGCTCAATCCTGCTCCCTTCTCCCCTCCCCCATGCCGGCTCTCTAACGACACAACCCGAACCCAGGTCGCAGGCGTGACGCGAGGTAAGGCAGAATGCCTCAACCCTCTGCGCCACTGGGCCAGCGGATAATACTTTTAATGTCTCTTACTCAGCAGAAGGCAGGAACTTCATGAAACCCTCACATAAAGGGAACAAGCATGCATTTTGTGAGCATTGTGCTTGTGATGTCTCCATTTCCCATGGTGGTGTTCACAATGCAAAGGTCCATCTAAAGACAGCCAAGCACCGGCGGATGCTGAACTAAAAAAAAAGTTGAAGATCATCAAGAGGTCTGATGAATACCTGGGCTAATCCACACAACCCAGCGAATGATGGAGCAACAGAAACTGAAATTCTTTTTCAAGGATTTGTATTGCAGCATAACCTTCCATTTGCTATGAATGACAACTTCAAAAAATTGGTTGCCAGGATGTTTCCAGACAGTGATATAGCCAAACGATATGCATGTGGTCACACAAAGGCAAGTCATCTTATTCATTGTATTGGGAAAGAAAGTATTGATGAGGTCAGAAAACAACTGTTCAGATTCTGGAGAAGAGAAGAAATGGTATTCCCTGATCACTGATGGAAGTTCTGATATGATATACTTCCCCATACTGGTTAACTGTGAAGACTCAGAAGGGTTAATTAGGACTTAGTTCCTGGACATACCCACAGTCAATTATGCTGATGCCAAAAACATTGCAGAAACTATGGAAAAATGTCTTTCCACTTCAGGGCTTAGTCTCAGCAACTGTGCAGCTTTTGTCTCTGATAGTGCGTCAGTTATGATTGGCAAGCAGAGGGGAGTCCTCAGACTGCTCCAGGAAAAAGTAGTGGTGGAGAAATGTATGAAGTAGGCTGTGCTTATCATCTTAGCACACCTTGCTACAAAACAGGGGGCTAAAGCTCTGTCATTTGATCCTCAAGACTTTCTAGTGGATATATTCTGTCATTTTGACAAGAGTGCAAAACAGAAGGAGTTGCTGAGAGAAGACATTTCTTTCTGTAATTAAACCATTAGGAAAGTACTAAAGCATGTATCAGCTGGATGGCTAAGTATGTCACGTACACTGTAGAGAGTCCTTGAGATCTGAGATGGGCTTTGCTGCTATTTTCTAACACCTTATGATGATGATGAACCTGGTCCATCAAAACACCAGAAGACGAGGGGAGGTGATTTGTCTGGAGCCAGTGAGAGAAGATTGGTGGACATTTTCAAGGAACCCATCTACAAATTGTATGTGCTGTTTTTACATGCCATTATTCCTAGATTTGACACATTTAACATGCTGCTTCAGCATAAAGATCCCATGATCCACAGACTGCAACCATGATGAAGCTATATCAGGAGCTGCTAGGATGCATGATGAAACCTTCTGTGATCACGGAGAATAAGGATGACCTCCTTGCTATAGATTTCACTGTAAAAGATTTACGAAAATCTAATGCAGATTTGTTTATTGGGTTTTCTGCATCTCACATGATTAGGAGACAGGATCTTGAAGTATCCTGTGAAGTTGGCAAGTTCCATGCTGAGGTGAGAGGCTTTTATCAGAATGCTCCGATGTACATGAAACAGAAATTCCCCTTCAAGGACCCTGTACTCAAGGCCGTTGTTGTGTTTGACCCAGAAAATAAAGTGACATCCAACTTCTCCATGATAGAACATCTGCTGGAGAAATTCCATGATGTCATTCTGCATAACAGAGCTAATGAACTGTTCGTGGAGTTCATGTTATACCAGACCTCCACTGATCTACCTGATGTCTCTCTTCAAGAGGACAGGATTGATAAATTCTGGCACCGGGTGTCACAGCTAACAGGACCAGCCACTGGGCAACCACAGTTTAGAGTGTTGTTACAGTTAGCTAAGTATGCTCTACTTCTCCCACACAGCAATGCTTTCTCTGAAAACAAATTTAGCATGGCCTGGAAAAACACAACAGAGGTTCGAAACTCATTAGGAAAATCAGCAGAAGGACATGCAGCAACCAGAGCATATGTTGAGCATACAGGCATCAGAAACAACCTCTGTGCAGTGATGGCCTCCAAAACCAGTGTGTTCAAGAACGTACCATGCAAAGAGTGGTCACCACTCAGTGATCTGCTCCAGAAGACTAAGTCTGCAACATATAAGAGTTTGATGGCAAGAAAAGAAGCACAGAATTAGAAAGCTGGCATTGGGCGTGTTGCATCTATGTAGAGATACTTTACAATTTGTTCCTGAATATTGCAATGTAGGCTTTAACAATAGTCACTACTTTTAATGGAAAGTTTTGCCCTAGTCTCAAACCATTTTATATTTCATCTGTTTAAAATGGTTATTTTGTTATATCAACTACTTTTATCAATCATCTCGCCAGTTATTGTAAACAGTTTTTGTGTTCAAGTATCAGGAATTATATTACTGTGTCAAATGACTGACGTCTCTCCTGTTATGTTTCACATTGGAATTGACTTCTGATTGCTTAAACAGTTTACACAATACTTTAGAAAGTTGAAAATTAAGACCTAGAGGTCCATTAAGATTAACACACTTGATGATTACTAACTGTTTAATCCCAGTTCATTCCTGCACCCTATGACTGGACAGCCAGTGCTAATGTGGAGCTTATCAAATAAAATTCTCCATTAATGCATTTAGAAGCACAGGAATTTTCAATTCATGGCACGCATAATGCTTTAAAGCAGCAGTCCAAAGAATAAACAAACCGATAGTTGACTGTTTATTCGTAACATGGCATGTTAGGACTAAACAACAGTCACCTATCCATTTGTTTTTTCGTGACAAGTCCTCCATGGGATAGGGGTGCCTGCTGTGCCACCAGACCCCCTTGGAAGCAGCTTACTCATTTCGCTTGCTCACCACTGCACTCTGAGCCACTCGCTCAGTTAACACCCCGCCATGAGCCGCTCGCTCACTCAATGCAACGCATGTACATATTTTCATCTGTCAAATGATGGAGGGTCTGGGAATTCCTTGCAGCTTTTTGTTTCGTTCGCCCCTAGGAAAGAGGGCACCCCAGTTTCTAAACGGGGCTTGTCCAAACGGCTAGCAAACTATTACTTTCTAGGGATGTGGATATGTTGTTCTATCCACACTTGTTGGCATGTCCCTTTCCCCTTTAAATCTTGCCGGAAGGTCTTCAAGCTGGCTTCTCTCACCCACCCGGGTGATATAACCCTTGGCTGCGCCCCATGATGCCAGATCTTCCTTTCCGCTGGAAGATTCAGGTTGCCTCCTCTTTGCTCACACTTTTTGTTTGCCCTGGCTTCAAAACATTTGGTTCTTCCGAAAATTCTGCTCATTTGAGCTAGCGACTGTGCTTATTGTTATAAATCTTCCCCCGGATTTCACTGGTGTCCGTGCAGCCAAAACATATCATGCTGTGATCCGCATACCGTGTGCATCTACTGCCTGGGTGTTGGCTGTGACACCCAGACTTGCCACATGTGCCTCTCTTTTCACCCGAACGTCCTCAACGATCGTCTCACATGCCTTAAGTTGGGCAAGCTCGAGAAATGGAATCCTCTGGTGAAATCAAAAGAGGCCCGCCGGGCAGTCTCCGTGGCTGCGGGTTCCGCCGAGTGCAGGCCTTCGAAGAAGCTGTTGCTAACCTTGCTTGTAGAGCAGAAAGCAGCTAACTAAAAGAAGCTACATTTTCTTATTAATTTAACACTTATATCTCAGCAGGAGTCAGTGTCTGTTGAGATTAAGCAAACATATACTTTATTAGAAGTAGAAGGGGTCTTATTTAGGGTTAATAAAAAAAAGAAAAGAAAGTCAGTGTGTTCTGTGCTGGGAAGGGTACTGTATCAGTTTACTTTGCTAAACCAGTATGAGGTGAGAGAGCTTAATTGGGGGTGTGGCTTAGACACTATAAAAGCAGGTGACTCAAATTACAACTTCCTGTTGCTAGCCCTTTTTCTTACTAATTGGCCTTCATTCCACCCACCCTAAGCCAGTTCTACTTTTATAGCCACTGGATTTGACTGTCAACAGGAACTTCTTGTTTGGCAGTAGGAAGGGAAGGATCATAGAGAGACACTGGTTTTGTCAACCGTAAGGAAAAAGTAGCTCACTCCCCCCAGCTGCTGGTGGTCTGACACTGAGCAGGAAAGAAGGAGGCTACTGAAAATATAGGAAGTTGCTGTCCCAGAACAGGAAGGGTGAGAGTTGTAAGGAGAGAGAGAGTAAGCATACAGAGAAACAGGAGAGGGGGAAATAAGACATGATAGGAGTGGTGCAGTGCAATGGCTGTGGGGGGCGTCAGTGTTCCGGGAGACATTCTGGAGGCTGCGATGCTGCCCTATTTGCAGGCACCTCTCTGGTCTGAGGGAAGAGGTTGCCCATCTCCAGGCTGACCTGGCTAGGATTCGTGAAACCTCCTCCCCCCACCCAGGGACCACCAGGGCCAATGCCACTACCTCAGAGGTTGCCAAGAAAGAGGAGAGGCTGGACCAGGGTGGGCTAAGGGAGAGAGAGGGTGGTGGAACAGAGTTGCATCCCTCCAGCTGTACCTCTCCACAGTTCATTCGGTCTTCTGGTGGATAGTGGTTCCTCTACGGAGGCACCTGCAGTGGAGACCAAGGAGGATGCTGGGAACCTTCACAAAGGAGACCCACAGGAGGATGGCATGAGACCCCACAGGGGAAGGAAACCACTCCTGGTGGGGGACTCAATCATTGGGGGGGAAGGGGAGAGGGAGGTAAGGTGCCTGCCTGGTGCCACGGCTTGGAGGGACAGGAAGCGAATCCTCAGGATCATGGGAGCAGCTGCACGAGGGAGGGAGCTGGATGTCATTGTCCACCTAGGGACAAATGACCTGGCTAGGAATGGGATCAGAGCAGTGCAAGAGGAGTTTGTAGAGTTGGGGAGGGGCCTTAGACAAGTAGCGCATACAGTAACCTTCTCGGAGGTGCTGCCTGTCTATGGCAAGGGTGATGCTAGGGTACTCCTCACCAGGGAATTCAATGAATGGTTGAAAAACTGGTGTGGAGCTCAGGGTTTTGGCTTCATTGGGGACTGGGGAGCCACCTGGAGGGATGCAGACCTATACTGGTGCAATGGTCTGCATCTATCCAGGGAGGGAACCAGGATCCTAGGTGAGAGGTTTAAATGCTTCATTGACAAGCATTTAAACTAGCCAAGGGGGGAGGCACTGAAAAGGAGCAGGGAAATCCCAGCCTCCCCCCAACAAAACACGGGTTATTAGTGAGGTAAACACCAAGGTAGAGAAGTCATTAGGGAGCAGGATAGAGGTAACTGTAAAAAAAAAAAAAAAAAAAGGCAAAGGCAGTAAGAACAGGAATGGGGCTAAAAGGGGTAAGGCCATCAAAAAGTGGAGGGTGATGAGTACCAATGCCCGTAGTCTGTGTAACAAGCTCCCTGAACTAGTGGCCTTGATGGAAGAGGGTTACCTGGATATTGTGGCAGTCACAGAAACATGGTACACAGAGTACCATGACTGGATGTCAACATACCAGGATACACAATCTACAGGAGGGACAGGAGGGTAAAGAGGAGGAGTAGCTGTCTATGTAAAGGAAGGATCAAAGCAACAGAACTAAAGAGTAAACAGGGAGCAGATGAGACACTCTAGGTCACCCTGGAGACAGGAATGGCACTACAATCCGCATGGGGGTTGTATACAGACCCCCATCTCGGGGAGGGAATGGACAAGGAAATGATAGAAGGCTTCCTTAGAATGGCAGAAAAAGGGGAGATATTGTTGATGGGGGACCTGAATATGCCAGATGTTAACTGGAGCACCTTTGCTGGAGGCACATCCAAGAGCAGGGTCATTCTTGATGCCCTACAGGGGGCATGCCTCAGACAGCTAGTATTGGATCCCACTTGGGAGGAAGCATTCTTAGACCTGGTGCTCTCAAATGGGGAACGAGAAAGAATCTCAGATTTAGAAGTGGGTAGCTATCTGGGAACAAGTGATCACCAAACAGTGTGGTTCACGATAAACACAGCCATACAGTCAAGCCATACAAAAGCAAGAGTATTGGACTTTAGGAGGGCTGACTTTGGGAAAATGAGAGAGTGCCTCAGTAAAACACTAGCAAACAGGCAAGAAGGAGGGGTAGAGGAACAATGGGGAGTAATTAAAACAGCCATCACAGAGGCAACAAGCCTTTGTGTAAAGCAAATCAACAAAACACAACGAAGAAAATAAAACGCTATGGTTCTCAAAAGAGGTGGCAGGGAAGGTTAAGGAGAAAAGGATAGCATTCAGGAAATATAAGGAAACACAGAATGAGCAGGACAGAGAACTTAATCAGTTAAAGCAGAAAAAGGCTGGGAAGGCAGTCAGAATAGCAAAGGCCCAAACCGAGGAAAGGATAGCCAACTGTGTTAAGAAGGGGGATAAGACCTTTTATAGGTACATTAGGGAGCAAAGAAAGACCAAAGGAGGGATACTGAGGCTTAATAAAGGGGAGGGAATGTGGGTAGAGGATGACAGTGAAAAAGCAGGAATACTGAACGAATATTTCTGCCAGT
This sequence comes from Neoceratodus forsteri, assembly GCA_016271365.2. Lineage (NCBI taxonomy): Eukaryota > Metazoa > Chordata > Ceratodontiformes > Ceratodontidae > Neoceratodus > Neoceratodus forsteri. The sequence continues at coordinate 739,137,477 of CM028136.1, forward strand.
ATTCACAAAGGAAGAGAAGGGGAAGGTACCTAAACCAAACAAGAGAAACACTCTGAAGAGGGGGGTCGATACCAGTCCATTTACAGAAGAAAGGGTTCTGAAAGAGCTAATAAAATTGAAGGTGGACAGAGCAATGGGGCCTGATGGGATTCACCCAAGAATTCTAAAAGAGCTAAGGGTAGAACTAGTGACACCGCTGACTACTCTCTTTAACAAATCATGGGAGGATGAGGTGGTACCTGAGGGCAGATGTGATTCCTCTTCACAAAAGTGGGAGCAGGACAGAGGCAGGAAACTACAGGCCAGTTCGTTTGACCTCAGTGGTAGGGAAAATTATGTAATCACTTCTGAAGGAAAGAATTGTTGAGTACCTAGAGGCCAGTGGGGCACAGGACCCAAGGCAGCATGGATTCACAATGGGAAGGTCGTGTCAGACGAATCTAATAGACTTCTTTGAGTGGGTGACCAAAGTAGTAGACCAGGGAGGGGCTGTGGACATGGCTTACTTAGATTTTAGCAAGGCATTTGATACAGTCCCACACAAAAGATTAATACACAAGTTAGCCAGCCTTGGAGTGGGTCCCAAGGTGGTAGCCTGGATGAAAAAATTGGCTAGACAAGAGGACGCAAAGGGTAGTAGTAAATGGAGTCCACAGTGAAGAAAGGAGGGTTACTAGCGGGGTACCGCATGGTTCAGTACTGGGACCGGTCCTTTTTAATGTCTTTATAAGTGACATAGCAGAGCAACTGGAAGGAAAAGTATGTCTCTTTGCAGATGACACAAAGATCTGCAACAGGGTTGATACACCAGATGGAGTGTAAAGGATGAGGAGGGACTTGGCAAGGTTGGAGGAATGGTCAAATGTATGGCAGCTCAGATTCAATGCAAAGAAGTGCAGGTAATGCACCTGGGAAACAAAACCCAGGGAAGAGTACACAATGGGGGTGAGATACTGACAACAGTAAAATGGAAAGGACCTGGGGTAATTATATCAGATGACCTAAAGGTGGGAAAGCAATGTGAGAAGGCAGTAAGGAAGGCTGGGGGCATACTGGGATGCATAGGGAGAGGCATCAGTAGTAGAAAACAGGAAGTTGTTATCCCTCTGTACAGACAGTTGGTGAGACCCCATCTGGAGTACTGTGTGCAGTTCTGGAGACCCCATCTGCACAAAGACATAGACAGAGTGGAGGCTGTCCAGAGGAGGGCAACCAAAATGGTGCAGGGTCTGCACCAGAAGACATACGAAGAAAGATTAAAGGAGCTTAATATGTATACCCTTGAGGAAAGGAGGGAGAAAGGGGACATGATAGAAACTTTCAAGTACCTCAAGGGAATCAACAAAGTCCAAGAGGATGGCATCTTTCAGAAAAAGAGATGTGCAAGAACAAGGAGGCACAATTTGAAGATAGAGGGGGGACAGCTCAGAGGTAATGTGAGAAAGTATTTTTACACAGAGAGGGTTGTGGATGCATGGAACAGCCTCCCTGAGGAGGTCGTGGAGTCAAGAACAGTGGGGGAATTCAAGAATGCATGGGACAGACATAAGGCAGTCCTAGTGGGGTGTAGGAGGATGTAAGCTGTTGGTTAACTAGGATCTGCAGCTTATCTGTTAGGTAGGAAAATGGGTAGACTAGGTGGGCCAAACGGTCCTTATCTGCCGTCAAATTCTATGTTTCTAAGCAGCAGCAGCACGGACCACAGAATCCTCTTCTCAGTCGATTTTTGTTCCCCTCAACCTGGGCTCCACGTTTGTCAGGTTCCTTCCAGGAGCTGTGCCATTCCTTCCCCATTAAGGGCAAGGGACCTGCAGGCTTGCATTCCTTCCGGTCCCTTAAGAAGGAAAAGGATCTGAAAAATGTTTCGTCTTGGTGGAGACGCTCTTGGGATCGTGAGTGATCCTGGTCCCAGAAGCCGGCAGTTTAGACTTTGGTCGAAATTGCTTCCTTGGCTGCTGGCTTATCGGCCTTGCCATCTGACCAGTCGACCGAGGTCTTGATCGACGAGGTTGAGATCATTCTTGATCCCATCAACCTGTTGTCGCCCTACGAGGCTGACAGCTCTCTGACTAGGACTCTGGTCCTGCCTCTTCCTGATGATGAAACCCAGCTAGCTGGGGATTTCATCGAGGAACCGGTCCCTGATCCGGGTAAATCAGCGGTTTCCCCGGTGTCTCCCAATCGACCGGATTGGCCAGTCCAATCGAAATCTCGGACCCCCTTAACCGACAGGCCGAGGAAGGCACATAAGCACTCCAGAAAGAGGTGACGCCACCGGTCATCCTCATCCTCCTCGGATGAGGAGAGGCTTCGGTGGAAACTCCGTCGACATTCCAAGGATTTAATGTGGCAGCAGCTGATTCTGTCTGGACAGAAGCCGACCACGGTTTCTACACTGGCCATTACTTGGCTTTCGCCTCCCAGGCCAAAGCTGACTCCCTGGAACCAGTCAAATCGGTTCCACCACTCATGGCGCTGGCTAAACCAGTCCCAGTTCGGCCCAAATTGGTCTCTCCACTGATTCTGGTGGAGCTGCCACCTAAACAGCCTTCGGGAGGGGCTCCTGCGAAGGATTCTCAGACAGTTCCAGGACACCCATGTAGGATTTCAGTCACCCTTATGCCTGATCGCCCCAGGTGTGTGTTGAAGGGGACCTTGGTGGCCGACTGATCTGTCTGGATTCTTCGTATTCGGATGACACTGACCTACACTCTCACCCTGAGGATGATGAGTCTATCGGTAGTCTGTCGACGGAGGAGGGCTCTTTGTCATTTCAGGGGATTCTCCGCCTTATCTCCAAATCCACAGGGATGCCCCTGGAGCCTCTCCAGAAAAGAGAGTAGTACCCTCTTACAGATAGCCTTAAAAGAGAGGATACACCCATGGAAGCCTTTCCTGCAGCAGAAGCCATAGTTGGCCCAGTCTTGAAGCTCTGGCAGCATCCTGCCTCTTGCCCAGCGGCATCTGCCTGCATAGCCCGCAAGTATGCGATGCCCATTGGGTCCCTCTCGGGGGTTCACGGAACATCCCTTGGCGGAGGGGTTAGTGACCGCTTCTGTGTTCAGATGCACAGGCAGCTCTGCTGACACTGATAGACCTCCAGACAAGGAGTCCAAAAAACTGGACCACTCTGCCAGGAAAGTCTGTGCAGCCTCCTCTCTAGGCCTCCGTCAGGCAAGCTCATCCGTCATCATGGCGCACTTCTCCCGTGTACTCCTGGGCTCCTTGGATGAAGTTCTCCTGCACCTCCCCGCAGACCTTCAGACTATGGTCAAGCAGGTCCAGGACCAGGGCTGAGCCGATGCCAAGCAGCAACTTCAGACAGCCTTGGACCTCAGGGACTCTTGCGCCCGTTCGGTGGCAGCTGCAGTTGCCATGTGTCGCAGGGCTTGGCTGAGTCTTTCCACCTTTACAACAGATACCCAGCACAAACTCACTGATGTTCCTTTCCTGGGTACCGATCTCTTCGGCGGACAGGTGGCTGGCACCCCAATCTACATCTGCATGACCTGAATCAGTATCTCAGGCCACGCACCTTCAGGAAGGTAACTGTCCCAAATCATACCATCCCTGGAGCAAAACATGTGGTTCTGCTCACTGGATTTCCCAGACACGTTCTTTCACGTCCCAATACGTCCGTCCCATCAGAGGTTCCTCTGCTTCAGGGTAGAGGACACCGTATACAAGTTCCGAGCTATGCCATTCTGCCTGTCATCAGCCCCATGGATCTTCACCAAATGCATGGCATTGGTGGCAGCCAATTTCAGGCGTCGAGGGGTCAGGGTGTACCCTTACCTTGATGAGTGGCTCTTGGCAGGTTCCACCCAACAAGAGGTGGAGAAGGTCCAGGGACCTGGCCCTCCAGACCTGCTCTCAGCTTGACTTCCTGATCAACGAGGCCAAGTTGGAGTTCGTGCCTTCTCAGGTGGTATGCTTCATTGGGGCAGAGCTCATCTCTTGCCGAGCCAGAGCATGGCTCCTGGCAGACAGGGCGGAGGTTCTCTCCTCCTTGCCCAATCATTTCTGGTTGGGCACTTGCACCCTGCCCGGGACTTTCTGCACCTTCTGGGTTACATGGTAGCTTGCACCACCGTGGTCTGATGGGCCCGGTGGCATATGCGTCCCCTTCAATGGGAGCTGGCTGCCCAGTGGACTCAGCACCTAGGTCATTTCGACAAGCTGATTACTGTGACCCAGAAGATGTGGGACACCCTCCAGTGGTGGACCATCCTAGACCGGTTGCAGGTAGGGATCCCATTTGTCCTCCCCGAGCTGACCGTCATCCTCACGACCGATGCCTCTCTCACAGGCTGGAGAGCCCACATGGGGAACAACAGGGCCCCCACGGGTTCTGGACCGCCGAGGAATCCCAATACCATATCAACCTGTTGGGAGCTCAGAACGGTCAGACTGGCGTTGTCAGCATTTGCTCAGTAGCTTTGGGGTCAAGTGGTTCAAGTCCAGATGGACAACACCACAACCATGTACTACCTCAACAAGCAGGGCGGTACGCACTCCCAGCTGTAGTGTAGGGAAGCGTTCCGCATCTGGACACTCGTGTGTCAACTGGAGGTGGACCTCCTAGCCACCGATGTGGCAGGAGCCTCAAATCAACTGGTGGATGCTCTTAGCTGCATAGGCGAGACATCCCACGAGTGCTCTCTCCATCCAGAGTTAACTCACAGCCTGTTCTCCCACTGGGGCAAACCGATGATGGCCCTGTTTCCCTCCAGGGAAAACACCAAGCTGAGGCTGTTTCATGCCCGCCCCACTCAGTGGGGATCGCTGCAAGGGGATGCCTTCTCGAGGCCGTGGACCCCAGGCCTCTTCTACGCCTTCCCTCCATTTCCCTTGATCTACAGGGTGCTTCTCAAGGTGAGGAGGGGCAAGGCGCAGGTGATCCTGGCAGTCCCAGACTGGCCCAACCAGTTCTGGTATCCAGATCTCCTCAGCCTCAGCAACAAGCTTCCAAGGCATCTTTCAGCACACCCGGACCTGATCTCAGTCAATCAGGGGAAGGTATTGCATCCGGACCTTCAATCCCTGCACCTGACAGGCTGGTACCTGAGCTGCTAGAGTTCCAGGCTTTGGGTCTCTCTGAGGATGTACTCACAGTAGTGGAAGCATCCAGGAAGGAGTCGACCAGAAAATGCTATGCCTTCAAATGGAAGAAGTTTTCCATTTGGTGCCAGGGCAAGGTCCTGAACCCTCTGTCCTGTCCTGTGGCGAGCAATCTAGACTACCTTTGGTCTCTCTCTCTCTCTCCAAAGGAGGTCTTTGGTCTTTGACCCTTAAGGTGCACCTGGCAGCCATCTCTACTTACCGGGCGGAGGCCGGTCAGCAGACGGTAACACAGGAGAAGGTGGTCTGGCACTTTTTCAAAGGTCTTGATCACATATTCCCTCTGGTGCGTGAACCTCCACCTCTGTGGGATCTACTGCTGGTTTTGGCGAAGCTCATGGACAAGCCATTTGAACCGATGCACAAGTGTGAGATGTCACATTTGTTGTGGAAGATGGCTTTCCTGGTGGCTATCATGTCTGCCAGAAGGACTGGGAGCTCCAGGTGTTCTCGGTGGAGTCTCCTTATCTGGTCTTCCACAGGGACAAGGTTGTCCTGCTCCCTCACCTGAAATTCCTCCCAAAGGTGGTGTCAGAGTACCACCTTAATCAGGTATTGACTCTTCCTGTGTTCTACCTGAACTACACCTCGAATGCAGAGTACAGGCTCCATACTTTGGACCTGAGACAAGCTCTCTCTTATTACAAGGAGAGAACAGCGCAAATTCGGAGAGAGGTTTGCCAGCAGTTTGTCACCTACACTGAAGCCACTTCTGGGAGACCTGCAGCAAAGCAGACGACTGGAAGATGGATTACATCTTGCATTGATCTGTGCTATAGCTTGGCGGGTAGGGAGCCTCCCGTAGGGCTAAGGGTTCATTGCACCCGCCATACCGCTGCGTCGGTGGCTGCTTCCAGGGATATCCCTATCCAGGAAAGCTGCCGGGCTGCTACCTGGAAGACAGCAAACACCTTCATTGCCCACTACCGCATCAACCTCAAGTCACGCTGGGATGCTGGTTTTGGGGCCTCAGTTCTCCAGTCTCAGTTCCCTAAGTAGGGGGTGTCCGCCTTGCCTCCCTCCTCCCAGAGAACTGCTAGGACTCTGTCAAGAAGTGTGGATTAATAACATATCCACGTCCCTAGAAAAACAGGTTACTCACCTGTAACAGTAGTTTTAGGAGTGTTATATATTATTCATCCACACTGACCCACCCGACCTCCTCAGCTGCGATGCAGAAACCTTCTTCTAATTGTTTAACCAGGAGTAGCACACTAAGCTGAAAGCTTGTTTACAGGTGCGACCTGGGAGCACAGGGAAGTTAAGTGACTTGCTCAGGATCACACAGTATGCGAGTGGGGGCTGTGGGATTCAAACCCATGTCTCTAGATTTGCAGCTCAGAGCCTTAAACCACTGCGCTATACTGCTTCCCCTGGCCTCCAGTGGGCTAAGATATGGTTTCATGGGGCAGAGCCGAGTGTTATACCACCTGGGTGGGTGGGAGGAGCCAGCTTGAAGGCCTTCTGGCAAGAATTAAAGGGGAAAGGGACATGTCAAGAAGTGTGGATGAACAACATATACCACTTCTAGAACTACTGTTACAGGCGAGTAACCTATTTTTCTACTCCCATTACTTAATGGTCCCAAAGAAAACGGGGGGCATGCGCCCCATTCTTGACCTCAGGATGCTGAACAAGTTCTTGTACTGGGAGAAGTTCAGGATGATTTCCTTGGGGACGCTCCTGCCATTTCTCCAACAACACAACTGGCTGGCATCCTTGGACATGCAAGATGCCTACTTGCATATTATAGTACACTCAAACTACCACAGATTCCTTCGCTTTTTGGGCTTGGGTCAGCACTACCAATTCAAAGTCCTGCCCTTTGGGCTGTCCTCGACACCTCAGGTCTTTACAGAGTGATTTGCAGTCCTCACTGTGCACCTTCAGAAGCTTGGCATTCATGTCTTCCCCTACCTAGACAACTGGCTCTTGGCAAGCCTATCAAGGCAGGAGACAGAGAATGCGGTATCCACAGCATCTCACTTCCTCACATCCATGGGGGTCCTGCTGAACCTGGAGAAGACACAGCTTCAACCCTCTCAGCAGCTCGTCTTCATAGGGGCCCCCTTAGACACTACAAAAGAGAGGGCATTCCTCATGGAGGACATTAGGATTGACATTCTCCTGATGGCTCACTTCATCAGGGAGAACAACCCTATATGAGCTTACTCCATGCAATGGATGTTAGACCTCATGGCTTCTTCTGTTTTTATAGTGGCTCTGACTCGACTGCACATGAGGACCACTCAGTGGATGCTCAGCACATAGTTGTTCCCAACTACACATTCTCTGTCTTACCCCATCAAAGTGACAAAGCCCCTGTATCAGTCACTTGCATGATGGACACAAGAGGACAACCTTCTGCAAAGTCTGCCCTTTGCCCCACCGGAATCTCAGATCACCATCACTACAGGTGCATCTGTCCTTGGCTTGGGTGGGGCTCACTGCCAGGGCCATCACACTTTGGGAGTCTGGACCCAGGCATAGTCTCTTTTTCACATCAGTGTTCTGGAGATGAGGGCCATCCTGTACGCCCTCTGAGTCCTAGAAGAGGTTGTCATTCGCCAAGTAATCCTTCTTCAGATTAACAACAAGGCTGTGATGTATTACATCAACAAGCAAGGTGGGGCACACTCCTACCCTGTCTGCAGAGAAGCCATGAGGGTATAGGAGTGGTGCCTTGACCACGATGTTCTGATTCAAGCAGTTTACCTGCCAGGGATTCAGAACAATCTGGCGAACCACCTCAGCAAGACAGAAGCAGATCCTCACGAATGATCATTAGCACCAAATGTTGTGCAGTCGCTCTTTGACGAGTGGGGCAATCCAGACCTGGACCTTTTTCTGTTCCCACTCAACGCAAAATTGCCTCTATTCTGCTCCAAAAATCGAGAACCTGGCATTTTCTCTCAGGATGCATTCAGGCTGTGGTGAACAAGACACTTTCTGTATGCATTTGCTCCTCTTCCATTAATTCAGAGTGTGCTGCTCAGAATGGAGGCACACAGGGGTAAAATGATTCTCTCTGCACCATACTGGCCTTGACAGATTTGGTTTCCTTTGATCAACAAGTTGTCAGAGGATCCTCTGAGGTAGCTTCCTCTGCGAACAGACCTTCTGATGCAGGGACCCCTGGTCCATCCCAGTCTGCGTTCCCTTCATCTTCATGCCTGGCTCCTGAAGAGACAGAAGCGAGCAGGTTCAAAGTTTCTCAGAGAATCTCAAAGATTCTCCTGGCCACTCGTAAGCCTTCCACCAGGAAGACTCATACAGCTAAATGGAAGCGTTTCTCAGAATGGTGTGCTAAGGTCTACTTAGACCCATTTCAGTGTCCTCCAGACAAAGTGTTGCAATACCTACCAGACCTTTCAGATGCAGGACTCACTGTAAAGGTACACTTCAGTGCACTTTCTGCCTACCATGATCCAGTTCAGAACATGTCCTTGGCTCAGATATCTTTGTTCAAAAGATTCCTCAAAGGCATTCTACACACAAGGCCCCCAGTTAAGAAGCCAGTTGACACCTGGAATACTAACCTTGTGCTGGACGTGCTCACTTGTAAGTCCTTTGAGCCTCTAGCCATGTGTGATCTAAAGTTTCTGACTTGGAAGGCCACCTTTTTGGTTGCCATCATTTCTGTTTGTAGGGTCTCTGAAATACATGCTTTCGTGACAGACCCTCCATATACCATCTTTCATAAAGACAAGGTGGTTCTCTGTAGTCACCCTAAATTCCTTCCCAGAATGGTTTCTGAGTTCCACCTTAACCAGCCTTTGGTTCTGCCCACTTGTTTCTCCAACGTCCAGAATGAAGGGGAGCACACCGTTCATTCCCTGGATGTTAAAAGAGCCCTTTGGTTCTACATCAGTAGAACCAGGGACATACGGCAGGCCATGCAGTTTTTTGTCTCCTTCAGTGCTCCCCAGCTGGGTCAACCAGTATCCATTAAATGCATCTGTGCTTGGATAGTGGCATGTCTTCTCCACTGTTACTCTGTGGCACAATGTGAAGGTGTGGGACAACAGATGGACACAACAATGGGATTGCAAGTTAACGCACTTGTGCTTGTGTGATGTTTATATATACAAAACAAAAGAAAGCAAAAACTTGCAATACTTGCAAAGAAAAGAAAAATCAAGCATAAAGCAAATCGGTGAACTGTGGCAAACTTTTCCTTAGTTTCCACTGATGTACAGCAACAGACTCTCCTAGTCCTACGCCCTCACCGGTCAGCAGCTACTGATCCTCCTCTTTCAGAACTGAGGTAGGGCTTTGTATAAGTTCACTAGAAGTTGGAGAAATTTTCCACTGCCCTTCTGATTAACAGCAGACATAACATAAAACTAGCCGCTAGGGGCTATTGTTACTTCATAGAGAACAGTTATTTGGCAGCCACCTGGAGTACACTACATAACTTGTTTACAGCATTGTTAAAGGTCAGAGCTGAGGTCAGAACATTCTGTGCTCTCTTAAAGTCTACTGCAGGGTCCTATGGGGTACATGCTAACTACTGCAAAATATATCTTAGAAGGGGCCTTTTTACATCTAGAAAAAGCAGACTCACGGTTTTGTTATTCTTATCTTAAAACTGCCCTCTTTTTTTTTTTTTTTATTTATGACCAAAGACCTGAGAAGAAAATATAAAAGGTCAATATTCTTTGAGGGTTTTAGATGGTTTCTAGGTAGTTTTTAGGTAAATATGCACAGAAAACCACTGTACTTGTACTGGACCTGATGGCTGCATCTCTCTTCAGCCGGGGTTCTGCCTAATATCTCAGCAATTTTATACACAGTACTATGGAGCACCAGGGAAACTACAGGGATACAGAAACCTAAAAAGGGGACCACTCCATCAATGAAGCATCAGGGCCGTTTGCTCTGTCAAATAACAGGTTATACTTTCCTGTCCTGAGTGTACTGTTGCTCAGGGCATTTCATTATTGGTACCAGTACTTTTCTTCATAATCTCCATATAGGGAGCCACAGGGAAAACAGGTATAGAAAACAAAAGGGGACTTTGGGGTTCTCGGCTTCATAGCTCACAGAGCTCCATCAATACTCTCTCTCTATATATAAAATATATATTCTTATTCATTTTTAAGGCAGATGGCCATCTATGGGTACATAACATATATATATATATATATATATATATATGTATATATGTATATATATATATATATGTATATATATATATATATATTGCATTTACTCACGCTACACATGTTATGGAGGTCATCATACATTAGCCTCCCTGTATCTGGACCTTTAAGAAGCTGTATGAAATTTAACAGGGGATAGAAAAAGGAGAGGAAGGGGGATTCGCCAGAAAGTAGCCAACCTTCCAGACTGGAAATGTAAAAGGGATAGTGCAAAGAACAGATAAGAACTGTTGCAACAGAAGTCAGAAAGCAGTTTATTTCCGTGGCAGGGAAATCCCCTGTCACACACAGGTCAAGTTGCGGGGCCAGGTGCATGCCCACTTTACCAGAGTGGTTGCTGCATCTCTGGTGGAGAGCCACTGTGTTCCCATTGATGACATTTGTAAAGTGGATACTTGGAGCTCAGTGCATACTTTCATGAAGCACTGTGCTCTGGATGTCCATGCCTGACAGCATGCTTCCTTTGGCAGGACAGTCCTTAATGGACTTCTCTCCTGAAATGAGCTCAGTCTCCTACCGCCCTGCTCAGGGGATTGCATTTCAGCTTGGTACTGTAACCAAGCAGTATGAATAAATGGCGAAGACAAGTCCAGGAAGATATGGAAATTACGTACGCACTGTAATTTTTGATCTTCTTCGGCAAGTCTTCACCATTTATTCATATGCCCACCCACCATTCCTCGAGCTCACTCAATCTGTTCGAGGTCTTCACTCCCTTGTTTGGTTTGGGCTGTGAAGACATTGTTTTAATTGACCCTTCTTATATGGCTCAAAAGGGCTATCTTATGCCCTTGTTAGGTTAGGTGTTTCTTGGGTCAAAATACGCTGCACCTCCTTGGTTTAAAAAAAAAAAAAGGTACTGAGGCATTGGTGGGTCGATGCTGAGATAGCCTACACGGGTGCAGGCCAGCCCTTGGTGCTGACCCTCCTGAAGATTTTTGGCTCCTGCAGGGTTCCAGCATCTTTGGCTTGTAACCCAGCAGTATTAATAAATGGTGAAGACTTGTCCAAGAAGATCAAGAATTATGGTGAGTACGTAATTTCCATATCTTCGAGAGGAGCTCTTGCAGCAGGCCAACACCGGTAGGACTAAGCCCTTAGGTGCCAGGCCACATGGAAGACCTTCTAGCTAGCAGTCTACCACGGGGGACCACTCACTGCCGACATCATCCTCCGACATCGGCCTAACCTATAAGGGCGGGCAGTCCCCCACACCCTCCTCAGTTCTCCTGCCGGAGACGCAGAGCAGGCAGCAAAAGAAGAACTGAGGAGGTTCCTGAGAGCCAAGAAGGAAAAAGGAAGCCGAAAACCCTTGTGAATGGAAGAGGAATACAACAGATAAAAAAGGGGGAAGGAAGGAAGGAGAATTAGGGCCTTTTGCAAAAGCTCCTTTCAAAGATCTGCTGTTACAGTAAGTTCTTACATAAGTGTACTATCTTACTTCGAGGGAGGCTCTTGCAGCAGGCCACCATCAGTAGAACTGAGTCACAAGCAGTTCCAGTAGTGTAAAGGAAGCAGCACTGGGAGGAGGAGGATAAACAGCAGCCAGTGGCCTAAGAAAGAATATTTATTATGTTGAGTGTTGACCTGTATTTTGTATTTTTGTAAAGATTACCATTGTGAATGAGTTTTTACTCAATTGTTTTTTTACCTTGAATAAACAAACAAAGAAGGCCTTGCAGAATGGGGAGGCCAAAGTTGGCCCTGCACCTAGAAGCAATGTCTAGACTATAATGCCGGTGAAGGCGTGGACAGAACTCGAAGTGGCGGCTGCACAAATGTCCGCAGCAGAAGCATTTCTGAAACAAACGGTGGAGGCAGCCATACCCCTGGTGGAATCGCCCTTAACCACTCCCGGAAGATCCTTGTTGTACGGTAGCAATAAATAATGCAATTGACTAACAACTTAGACAAACACTGTTTGGAAACTGGAGCGCCCTCTATCTTGGGGGCGAATGATACAAACAACTGATCAGACTTCCTAGAAGTCTTGGTCTGGTGTGTATAGTACCCCAAGATTCTATGTGCATCCAAAGTATAGAGCAAAGCCTCCCCCTGATTAGAATACTCAGTATAATAAACCAGAAGGTGAATGGATTGGTTCAAAGTAAACTCTGACACCACCTTGGGAAGAAACTTAGGATTAGTATGCAAAGACACCCAGTCATTGTGGAAAAACAAATAAGACTCCATACACATGAGAGCCTGCAGCTCGTAAATCCTTCGAGCAGAAGTAACAGCAACTAAAAAGAGCGCTTCCCAGAGCAGAAAGTGCATCTCGCAACTCACAGCCAGTTCAAAGGGAGGCAACGTGGGTTTCGCCAACATAAAAATTGAGATCCCACGGAGGGACCGGGTCCCGAATAGGAGGTTTCAGATGCAAGATGCCCCACAGAAAGGTGCGAGACACTTCAAGTTGGGCCTTGGCCTTGCTCTCAATAGGTGCATGATATGCAGAGATGGCAGAAAGATGCACCTTAAGGGAGGAGTGCCCCAAGCCTGAGTCTGAGAGGGAGAGAAGGTGCTCCAGCTTTTGTATCACAGGACAGGTGAGGGGGTCTAGCTGGCATGAAACAGTCCAAAGGCTAAGTCTTCAGGAGCCATGCATAGAGGTGCAGAGATTTTAGGGCTGGATGGACCAAGGTGACCCTGTCCTGGAGAGCAAGCCGGTGCACAGGGGCAGGGGCACCAGGAGTTCCACTGCCAACTGTTACAGTAAGAGGAACCAGATCTGATGTGGCCAGAAGGGGGCTATGAGAATCATCTCAGCCCCCTCCAACCGAAGCTTGAGGAGCACTCTCTAGAGGAGCGGGATGGGAGGGAAGGCATACAGGAACCTCCTCTTCCAGGAGAGGGACAATGCATCTCACCAGAAAACTCCAGACCAGGATTGAGCGCGCAAAAAAGCAGCACTTTTGCATTGATTGGGGACGCAAAATTGTCCAACTCTGGCCGACCCCACCAGGCAAAGAGATCTTTGACCACTGGAGTCAGAAGCTCCCACTTGTGAGCTCTGGACCGGAAGCAGCTGAGACTGTCTGCCAGAATATTTTGGACACCTGGAACATGGACAGCCGAGAGCTCCTGACCATGCTCGTTGGCCCAATACCAAACGTTCATGTCCTTCCGACATGGGGTAAGAGTGAGTTGCCCCCTGTTTGTTTATGTAATACACCACACATGTGTCTGTCTGTACCAACAGCGGACCAGGGAGGAGATGAGTCTGGAAGGCCTGCAGAGCGTACAGAACTGCTCGCATCTCCAGAACATCTGTCCAAGTGTCGTGAGTCTGGTGAACACCTAAATGAGCTCCCCAGCCTAGACTCGAGGTGTCCATCCAGAGAATCTGACGAGGGGCCAGGATTTGAAAGGAACCCCCCCGAAAGCAAGTTGGCCTGCTCGAGCCACCATAACAAAACTCTCTTGACCAGTTCGGAGACCATGACCATCTGGTCCAGGTCATCCATGAGTTGATCCCCCCGAACCCTCAGTGTCCATTGAGGAACCTGCTTGTGAAGGCGGGCAAGGGGAACTGTGGCAGTGACCATGTGACCCAGCAGTCACAGGAAGACCTGGCTGGGACCTGGCGAATATGGAGGAGACCAGGTGAGCCTGGGCCATCAGGCATTCTGCCCTGTCCATGGGCAAGAAGACCATGCCCTGGGCGGCATCCAGAACTGCTCCTATGTATTGGAGGTGCTGACAAGGAGACAGGTAGGACTTCAGCTGATTGATAGTGATACCCAAGGCCTGTAAGAGGCAAAAGGTATATTCTAGAGTCTAGACCAGCCAGTCCCCCGGATGGGTCTGCTAACAGTCAATCGTCCAGGTAGGGGAATATGTAGAAACTCCTTCTCCGCAATGCAGCTGCTGCCACCACCAGGCACTTGGTAAAGACCCTGGGGACTGAAGAAAGGCCAAATGTGAGGGCCTTGAATTGGAAATGGGCTCCCTGGAAATGGAAGTAATGGAACCGCCGATGGGAAGGAAAAATTTTGATATGCAGATACACATCCTGCATGTCCAGAGAGCAGAACCAATCTCCCCATTGTAGGAGGAGCAACAACCCCTGAAGGGTGACCATCCTGAAGCATTTGTACTCTGTGTACAAGTTCAGATGACTCAGATCCAGGATGGATCAAAGATCCCTGGAGTAGAATCCCCTGTCCCACTGGGCCCGGAGGGATGGGCTCTATAGCTCCTTTTTGGAGAAGTGCCTGAATTTCCTCACAGATGACAGATACATGATCTGGGGAATAGGACAAGTTTCCTGGAGGATTTTTCGGGGGCCACTCAAGAAGCTCAAGCATGTAGCCATGTTCTGTGATCTGCAGAACCCAGTTGTCTGAGGTAATGTGCCACCACCCGTCGAGGTGAAGGGAGAAGCAACTCCCGACAGCCTCCCCCAGATCATTTTCTGCGGGGGGGGGGTCGGCCAAGGAGTCAGAAGGTAGGGGCAGGTACCAGGAGGGCGGCTGCAGTTGCTTGGGCTCTGGTGTCAGCTGCGGAGGGGACTGGCACTGCCTTGTATTTGCCCTGACCTTTGGTGGGTGGGTGGACCTGCCTGCGAGAGGAGTGGTGAAAAGGAGGCCGCTGATCAGACTTAGGCTGGGTATAGTGCAGTGACTGAGTGGACCGGAGGGCATGGCCCAACTCCTCGAGGGAAGAAATGAGATCCTGAACACCCCTACCAACAGGACGGCTCCATGAAAGGGGGTGTCCAAAATGCTGGACTGCACATCTGAGGTAAAGCTGGACACCCTGAGCTAGGAGTGGCGCCAGAGGCAAATGCATGCGGCCACTCCCCTGCCCGAGGTGTCCACAGCATCATAGACGGCCTGAAAGACGTGGCTGCCCACGGTAAAGCCTGCCTTGAGAAGCTGAGCGAGCTATGTTTTGAAGGGGTCATCGGGCAAAGCCTGAGCTTGGTCCCAGAGGACATTCTGATATTGGACCACATGGGCCAAGTAGTTAATAGTCTGGATAGCCAGGGTGGAGGATGCAAAGACTCGCTTGCCCAGGTGGTCCAGCTGCTTGGATTCCGTGTCAGGGGGAAGGACACTAAGGTGCTTGGGCTTCTTGGTGCGTTCATGTGCCGCGTTGATGGCCACAGAGTCAGCCTTGGGTTGACCTCCCCAAAAAGGGTTTGCCAGCTGGAGTGTGGTAGAGCCTATCAGCTTTCTTGGGCGCTACTGGAGTGTTAGAGAGGTGATTCCAAGCTGCTCTTGTGACATCTTCATAAGAGTCAATAAAGTGGGGGTACAACCAAGGGGAGGAAATCTGGCTTCCACAAGTAAATGGTCAGGTGACACTGCTCCAGGTCCTGTTCCTCCGTTTCCCAACAGATGGTGACCTGGATGTGCCTCATGACATCCATGAAAGATGGATTATCGGAAGGGGACTTAGGAACTACCTTAGTGGACTCTTCCCCTTCGGAAGAATCCCCCGGGGTGGAGGAAGACTCTGAATAATCCGAGTAATCTCCATCCGGCTCCTCTGGCTCACTTTCAGCTGGTGGACACTCATCCTGGCGAGTGCCAGAGCTGATGTTGAGTCTGGATTCAGTGTACCCCAGCTTACGGGGGGCACTGGTACCTGGTGGCCCCTGGTCTGGGGTAAAAGGTCCCTGGTGGGCTGCCCAGGGAACGCCAGAGGAGGGCCATGAGGAGTGGGGGTCTGCTTCTGCAAGGAAAACCACCACGCAGAAAATATGGCACTGTAGTCCACTGGGGAAGGGTAGTTGTATACTGGCGGATAAGGGCAGGGATGCATCGGTGCCAGCATAGGATATGCCAGTGGAGGACCAGCAGGCCCCGGCTGGGGAGCTGGCATTGGACCCACAGGCTGCGGTAAAGGCAGCACTGGCTCTAGGTGTGCAGGCTGTGGAAGGGGAGATACTGCTGCTCGGTCCACAGGCTGTGGCAGTAGCAGTACAGCGGGTACCAGGTGAGGAAGCCTGGGAGGAGAATCCGCCAGTGCCGGTAGAGGAGAAACGGGTGCCTGGGGGCAAAGGAGACCTTCCTGGTGAAGGCAGCAGTGACGCCGAACTGGATGAAACGCTGGTAGCCTGTTGTGTGCGCTGCTGAGAAGGATTGGCATTGGACCCTGTATAGGTGACCGACGTAGGCAGCATCTTGGCCGGGGGGTGGCGGCAGAGGAACTGACGTTGGTTGCACCCACTCCAGCTAAGGGGTTGTGGAGTAGAAGAAAAATTAATTTCAATTCAGTTTTTATTTAACCAGGCAAAAACATCGTTGAGCAAGCTCATTTGCAAGATGGTCCTGGGAGGAACGAATACACATTGAGTAGGGAATACAATTGAGCATACATTTGTAATGAATACACATTAAGTAGGGAGTACAATTGAACAAACATTTGTAACTCGAGGAAATAAATAGTAGGGTAGTGTATGTACAGCACAAAGAGATGCACATGTTTGTTTGTTTATTGGTTTAATGAGTAAACACACTGGAACAAAGGTTTCATTTGCAGTTGCGACACAACATATACAAAACATACACTACATTCAATATACAGTATAACAGATCAAGACAGCATACATTCACATTTAAATAAGCCAGTAATAGAAGAAAACATTTTTCTATTAAAAGTGGTGACAGTGGTTTGAACCTTTAAGTCAAGAGGAAGGCTATTCCATATACTTGGCCCAGTGTATGCAAAAGACCTCTGGCCATTTACACTTCTCATAAAAGGCACTTTTAGGGCTCTGTTATCTACTCTATTGCTAAAAAAAAAAATCCTGAATCATATTGGAAATAACTATATAATCATAATGGAATACTCGTATTTATAATCCTAAAGGAAAACTTAGCCACTGCTAGCCTAAAATGCATGGGAAATGGTAACCAACCCATTTGCTGTAAAATCTCACAATGATGTGTAGTACGTGGTAAGGATAAGGCAAATTTACCGATGAGTTGCAGCAAAGCCACCTTCATCGCTAGTACCCTTGAAGATGCGTTATCAGTAACTAAGGTAACATAAAACAAGCACAGTAATTATTGTCACAACCCCACTCAGCAGGTCAGGCCCTCTGCTCCCACAGTGCCAACCTCCGAGTGCAGTATTGTGAACAGGTAACAGAACAGGGTAACCCTCGTGTCTGCTTGTGGGTCCGAATGACCTGTAGTCTCAAGTTCTGGGGGGATTCAAACTGTGAACCTTATGCTAGTGTACCCAAATGTACAGGCTCAGATCATCTGCTCTTCGGGGGATGCCAGATATCTTTCACCTAAGGGTACCTAACCAGGTATTCAAAATGAACCCTTAAAACTCTATAAAAGACCTTAGGTGTATTCTTACCTCTTCCCAGTTTGGCAACACCATTAAGCTTATGAACAGTTTTGTCAATCTTAACCCTCCATACATCACATGCAAAAGAAAGAACTTGGAAGACCCAGGCAGTATTTGGAATAAAAGGTTTACTTAAATGGATAAAAATATGTAAAATGTAAACACAGAACACTATATCACAGAGCATGCAATCACTTAAAAGAAAACAAGGAAAAGTACAAACTTAAACTCCTACCACAATACAGTTAGAATTTTTCTATCTAATGTATTACCTTCTTACAGTGCTTATAGTTAGTTCTTGTTTCTAAGAGCCCACAGAGAAATATGTGCCAGTGGAAATACAGAATACAGTTTAAACTCTGTCTCCACCCCTTCTATGATGCCGTCTAGCTCCTTCTTTTAGAATATAAAAATGATAAAAATCAGGATGTCCTATCAGGAGGTATATTAAATAACGTGACATCAGCAAAACTAATTTCCCAAATTATAAGTCTGTCTTTAAATCAAGCCTTTCCTTTGATCTTCTGTGGTTTCCTTCTCCCAAGACATCAAAGGTTTTTTTTACAAGTCTGCTATATCTCACTTAGGTGCAATATAGCTTTTTAACACCCGTTGATATTAAGTGTTCTTCCTCTTGAGACGTCATCAAAGTTTATGATCCCTGTATCCTGGCAGCTGGTCATCTCCAATTAAGTCAAATAAATAGGAGACCCTTAATTATGTCTCTCTAGTCTCTTTAATTACCTCCTGGATTCAGGTTAATATTCTTGTTATTTCTACTAAAACCTGACCCATGACACAGCTGCCTTATGGAGCCAAATCACACTCTACATTTTTATATTACAAATATTAAAGAACAATCATAACCAGCTGGCCAAGTGTCATTTTTTTTAAGTTGCAGAAATGGATTTTTTTTTTTTTTTACATAGAAAGTAGATTAGGGAATTGCGTGAGTGCGAGGTAGGATAGAGATTAAGAACCAGGAAGGGGAGCTGGGGGCTAGTCTAGGGGTAGGAGGGAGGAGGAGGGGATTAAAGGTTGACACGATAGATAGCAAAGCTGGAGGGGTAGGAAGTAAAACAAAGAGAGGCAGGGGTGTGTGGGGGAAGAGAGCTGGGATAGGACAGGAACAACGATGGTACAAGGAATACCATAGTCAAAGTGGCAAACGGTAGCAGAAGCATGTTTCCTTCGACACAGTTGTCAAGGTTCACTGTCCTGAAGAGCCACCGCCTGTGACAGAAATGAGGGCGGGGCCACTGGCAGCCGTGTGGGAGTAAGGGTAAATGGGGCCATAGGGGCTGACCCCACCCCCGCGTGAGGCCCACCCCAGTGTGGTTGAAGGTTTATGTGGAGATCACAAGTGGGAAGCAAACTGGGCCCGGTCCTGGTGTTTGTGTTTCCTGGCACTGAGAAGAGGAGGAAGCAGCAGAAGACTGGGCTGGAGAAGCCAAAGAGCTCCTGGCCTGCAGCTCCTTTTCCCTTGTGACAAGCTTCTGCTTGATAAGATGGCTTGTTTTCTCCACCACCCCCAGACACATCAGATACATCTGTAAATGAGCTGCTGTCAGCTCAGCAGGTCTTTCCTGATAAAACATTTGAAATAAACAAACTTCTGATAACTCTGTTTTGTGGACTCATATCCCTTTCTGTTTGTAACAAAAAGAACGTGGAATGCATGTGTTAGTAAATTCAATATGGCAGTCATTGTTGACATTTGTCAGCTCTGATTTGTCCATCTACTGTATTGAAGTATAGAAATGTCCCCCTGGCATGTGACAAAACAGTAACATTTTTTTTTTCAGTTTTAACGGTTTAAGTGACGGAATAAAATGTTCTGATTTGATAACCAGTAACTTTCAGACTAGTTCTGCATTTATTTATTTTTCTGTTTTCTTTTTACGCCACTAGCCGTCAGGAGCCCATGACGTCAGCTCACACACGCTTCAACCCCCCCCCCCACATTGACCACGGCCCCTTCTGATACCCCGTGGCTTCACGTGTGGCCACGGCACTGGGGACACATGCCGCCGGACGGCCGGACTAGGTCAGAGGGCTGGTCTGAGGGGGCTAATTGAAGCTGTGCTGGGCTTTATTAATGGCTCCCATGCATTCTCCTTTTCCCTTTTTTCTGGGAGGCGGGCGGCGGCACGACGCCAAGCGGCCCTGCCCGCCTCCAGTACGCATCGTTATGTCGGCAGCCGCGGTGACCTTGGTCTCCACCAGGGTCGCACAGACTCGCAAGACATCCCATCCTTCCCCCGAGAAGGAGAGCAGTCCGTGGACGCCTATCCTTCTCCCCGCCGGCCCTCCAGCGACCCAAGTCCGTTCCCGAACCCAGGTCGCCGGCGTCGCAAGCGGAAATCCCACCACTGCGCCAGTGGGCCGGCTTTAGTTCTGCATTTAGATCCAGTTAACTCTTCCTAAGGGTTAAATGTTAGGCTGCAGATACTACTAGTATAAAGTTTGCCAGATAAATTAGTATTTTGTCAAAGCTATCATTACTGGCATTGAAACTGGATACTTGCTGCAAGGAGATGGCTAAAAAAATAATCTTAAGGTTTTCTGTGTTTAGGCTGTTGCATCAAGCTGTTGGTCAGTTCTGAAGCATAAGAGACAGCAAATAAAGGTAAGTCGGAAAAGGATGATGTCAGATAATGTAAGTGTGGTATTACTGTAGGAACATAATGCATAACACCATTTGTATGAATTCCGATGTTAAAAACAGTACACTGGCATGTATTCCATGCATTAAAAACAGTACATCATTTATTGTTGCTATGTCAGTTTGTCCATCTTCAGTTTTGTCGGTATGTTTTATATCTATGTTATAGATTGAGAGAGTACTCCTGACTATGACAGGGTTGAATAAGGCCCTGTCCCATTTGCTATGTGGGAAGAGTTAAATGCAAGGATCTGTTCTATCCTCTCCTTTTCTGTCTCTTGTCTGTGTTTAACTCTTCCCACATAGCAAATGGGACAGGGCCTTATTCAACCCTGTCACACCAACCAATCAGCGCAGTCTTTCCTTTTGCATGTGAGACACTCTTTATTTTGTGAGGAGTGTCTCATGTGCAGCTGCCCTGGAAACCAGCACATTTGGGGCAGGTTATTTAAAATTTTAAAATATAATTGATTGATCTCGATCAATAATATAGTACAACTGCCACCAAGTTCATGCTTACAGTTGCAAGAGTGGCCTCACTTACATCCTTAGGGTACTGGAAATGCTCACCTTCAGTTCACCATCCTCATAGTTTAAGCATGCACAAGACCACTCTTACAACCCTAGGAGTGGTTTCAACAGGGAGGGATATGGTCAGTGACTTTCATATCTGTTGAACTTTTTTTTTTCTTTTTGTACTGCATTGGTTACATTGAAGCTGCAACAAGAATTTGACATTTATTGTGGGGTTTAGGTCTGGAATTTTCTGACATTGTTGGAAACTTGTAATAATATGTACTGTATTCATGTTTCTGAAAATGTTCTCTGAAATATCAAGTACCACTTTAAATGTACACTCTCAACCCCAACCCCCCCGCCTCATCTTTTAGGGCAGGTCTGCATAGCAGACCAGTTCCTGTTGGGATCAAAGTCGAGAAGTGTTTTGGAGGTGTCCCATTGAAACTGAGATATGCCTTTTTGTGGCTGTCAGTGAGTAAGTGGTGTGCCTTACTCTTTCTCCTTGCAGCTGTCTGTAACACTTTCCTAACTTTCGTTGATTGCAAGGAGGATAGTGTATGAGAACCTGTTGAGCAAGTGGGGCTACTCTCGTGAACTTGCAGCTGACCTAGTAGATACACTGAAGAAGTCTTCAGTTTGTTTAGCCTACCCCCTCCACCACCACTGTAATGACAAGAATGACAGTGAATTAGCTCAGAGAGGAAGTACTAATAAACTCTGTCTGCACAACTTTGTGAAGGAAAGCTAACTTTTATTTTTGGAAAAAAATGAAACACCTATATAAAACTGAGAGATGGCGACAGACGATGGAGGGAAAGAAGCCAGGGTTTAAGTACTCAGTGTAGGTAGGTGTTTGCCACAGATCCGCAGGACATGTGCATCTACTGTCTGGGAAATCAGCACAATGTTTTGAGTTGCAGTAAATTCCAAGCTGTACTGCCAGCATCCATTGATGAGCGGAAGGCCAGGCTGGCGTTAGGACTGCAAATTGACCACAGCAGCTGCCAGATCGACTGCTCAGCTTGTGGTTATGGGAGAGGATGTGGCAGAAGCTGCAGTGAGTTCCTTGTCAGTCTCAATGCTGTTCCCTTCTGGAGCCAGCGTTGGGAGGGTCATTCTTCAATGATTTCAGGGAGATGTGTATGGCCTGCCAGACGTTCTGGGAGAGACCTTCTCACTGCAGCATGAAGCACAAGCAGTAGCATCATTGCAGGTCATAGGACCATGAAAGATTACACTATTCCCATTCCATCGACTTGCCGACACGCTGATTTTGGTTGTTTCTCTTCAGGTCCAGGGTTTGTTTGAGGGCTCCATGGTAGCTCCATCGGGCCTGTCGGTCTCGACTCTGGTTGAGCAAGCAGCCAAGATTTTTCTCGAACCAGTAAACCATTTGTTGGAATAGACTGATGAGAAGTCAGTCTCCCAGAACCCAGTGCTACCTGTCCTCATCCAGAAAGACAAGGCCCAGTCGGAACCTTTGCCTGAGTTGCTTTGGGAACTACCTTCAGTGGTGGTTGTTCCTGTGAGACCCATCGTGGTCCCTTTGCCAAAGCAAGTGGTCTACTCTGACCCTCTGGCGGACTCCTGCCGATGTTAGCCCGTGAGTCTATGATCAAGGCCAAGGCACCACTATCGATCTCACTCGACCAGGAGGCAGCATCATTGGTGCTTCTCAACCTCATTGTCCTCTGGTGAGGAGAGGCATCAACACTATATGTGCTGATGCTACAAGGAGCTCCTCTGGCAGATATGGACCATGGCCGGAAGGGATAGGTCTCTGTCCCATGGCTTTCACTGGATGTTCCCATGTTGGTCCATCCTTCTCAGCAGACCCCAGTATCTGCATCACTTCCACTTTGAGTGGAATTGCCTCCACCACAACCATTGTTTGGGGCTTTGACCAAGAAGTCTTGCCCAGCTGCCAGCTTGTCAGGCTGGTTATCGATGGAGATTATCCAGGGTAAGTACAGTATGCCAGGGTGATCAATGGTGGAAAGCGTTTGAGGGCTGTCTTTGAAAAATCTTTGAACTCGGAAGCCGAGTCATTGATGGCCTTGACCAGGACTCACTTTCGACCAGGAATCCCTTAAAGAACTTACTACAGCTTACAGGCCAACATCTTTCGGAGCTCTGCTCTGATTAATATTGGAGTCCATGAAAGTGCCCTTAGAACAAGTCCAGAAATTAGCTAAATACCCATTTACTGATATTCTGAATAGGGACTAATCCCCAGGGGTTGCCTTTCCTGTGGCTGAAGCTATTTTGGTACCAACCCTTTAACTCTGGCAACATCCAGCATCCTGCTCGGCACCCTTTACCTGTATTGTCCACAAGTATGCAGTCTCCATAGGCACTCTTCCAGGGTTCGCTGGCACCCCTCTGCAGAGGGTCTGATGATTGACTTGGCCTTCTGCAGTCAAAAGGCCAAGGGGATGTTTACAGACTTCCTGACAAACCCAAAAAGCTTGACCACGCAGATAAAAAGGCGTACGCAGCCGCTTCTCTCGGTCTCCATCAAGCCAGTTAGGATGGAGAATTTTGGCCATTTCCTTTTTGGGATTGTGGGAAAACTCCTCCCCCTACTGCCAACTGACAGGCAGGTTCCAGAACACTGTTTCAGAGACCAGGGTCAAGTGCTAGCTAATGGCTTTGTACATGGTTGTCTTCTGTGCCTGTGCCTTGGCTGTAACCATCACCATGTTTCATAAGGCTTGACTGAGGCAATCCACCTTCTCCTCAGACAGCCAGCATAAGTTGGCTAATGTCCTTCTTGGGCACCGACCTATTGGTCCTGGGGTGGAAGGATATCTCATGCGTATTGAGAAGTACAGTGCCACCCCGGATTCCATGGCTTCATCCCAGAAGGACTCGAAGACCCCAAAACCTAAGAAAAAAAGCTTTTCGGTTTCGGTCTTTTCAGCCACAGTAACCTTAGAGCAGCCCTGGTAGAGGCAGTTTCATTGCTGACATCCAAAACTGCAGTTCAGCGGCCAGGGTCAAACAGTAGAGGGGTGCAGAAGTGGTGGTGCCCCTGGGTCCCCTGCAGCAGGAGCTCCCCTCCAAAGCTGCTTAGTAATGGGTTGCAGGGTGTCATCTCCCCTCCTGTCCCAGCTCCAGTCTAGGGCTGATTACACTACTTCTTACCACGGTGGTCTGTCATTACCTCAGACAGGTGGGTTCTAGAAGTGGTGGACAGGAGTCACTGGATTTCAAGTCTCTCCTGTCATACCATCTCAGAGCTTCTCTGGAGCCCAGGGTGCCAAAGGACTTTGTAGTCTGTGCTGCAAGCTGACATTTCTTAGCTCCTAGAGTGCAGGGTGATAGCCTGTGTCCCAGATGCATTGGCCAGTCAGAGATGTGTCCAGGCACCTTCTGATTCTGAAAAAGGGGGGGGGGGGGCTTGCATCCATACTGGACTTGCAGGACCTGAAGAAGTTCATGCGGACGTGCAGATTCCAGACGGTCACACTGAATCAGATCATAACATCCTTGGAGCAGAGAATGTGGTTCTGCTCCCAGGACCTCCAGGCACATTCTTCCATGTCCCAGTCCATCCATCCCATCACCGGTGCCTTCTGTTCCATGCAAAGGAGGTACTGTACCAGTTACTGGTCATGCCTTTTGGCCTTCTGTCTGTGCCCAGGGTCTTCAACAAGTGCATGGCAGTGGTGGTATCAGATCTCTCCTCTTTTACCTGATTGTGTCAGGATGGGCAGACGCACCATGCCTGGGACTTCCAGAGGCTATTGGCATTGGTGGCAGCTTTTACCAATGTTGTCCGATGGGCACGCTGGAGAATGCACCCCCTATAGTAGAAGTTGGACTGGCAGTGGTCCCAATGCCTACATCCCATAGACCAGCCAGTTGTGGTAACCCAACCAATGTGGGATGCCATTCTGTGGTGGCTGCCCCACAGAACCTGGGGGAGGGAATTTTGTTTGTTCAAAACAAAGTGCACAGGAACTATTACCGGGGTATTAAATATTTGAGTGTTTTATTATAAATCACATGCCGAATCACACCAAAACCCATCAGTGTTTTGGGGTATAAATAAGCTACCCCTTCCTCAGGGTGGAAATATGGCACTAAAAATAAAAACATAAAATATTAACATTATTTCTCAAATGGCAGTACCTCAATCCCCCAAAACCAGTGCTCCTAACCAGGTCAGTTACACTCATACCTGATAGGCTGTGAGTACAGGCAATGCTCCTGTGATAAAACATGAATTTAAAGTGTCCCTTAATAAATATTTCCTTATCCATGGCCAATAAACAGTTAAGCCATGTGTCCCAGCGGTTACTTACTATTTATACTTAAATATTCAATGTCTATAAAACATGCAAGTTCAACACAAAATATAGTACATCCTCACAATGTTTAAAGTCACCCCTAGTGCATACACATTTCTGTATATTTTTCTTTCATTTTACTACTCCCTTTCACGGTTTTGGAAATTCAAAACTTCATTAGCTGGTGGTAGGAAAAATATATGTATGTTAACCACCAGTTAGCCAGTTCAGATTACCTTATTCCTTTCATTTACCAAAAAAACCCCCCAAAAAACCACTTTGATGCACTGCGAGTTCTCCGATATTCAATCAGCACATTTACAGATCCAGAAAGGCTCATGCTAACTAATAATCATTCTGATCTTACAAATCCATTGCAAACACTTCAAAACATGGAGTGAGGTTTGTTTTTTTCCTCCCATGTTTCATTTTCTCTGATCTGATCTGTGGCTACACGTTATAATTTCTCAAATATTCTGCCAAGACTGCAGTTTAAGGTTCTTACCAGAAGTCGTAACTCTGCTTGTGTGGCTCCTCCTGACCTTTTCAGAGAGACCACTGAACAAGGAACTCTAGAGTGTCTCTATTGACTCCCATCGGGGGGAGGCGTCCACAGTGTGATGATGTTAGATGCTGGCTGCGTCATGACGTTACTCGCCTGCTGCCATGCCCCTGACCTGACCACAGTCAGCATTTCTTAGGTAAACTTACCACATGCAGGGAATCATTTCTTGTGCCAATATAAACAATTTAATAAACTCTGTCCGTGACTATAAATCATAAGGATAGCCCTTGTCACATGTCCCAAACTCTGGAAATCCTCCCTATGCCCAGAGTCACTAGTTCTACACCACATAATATGAGGGATCACCGATGGTCAAAGATGCATATTATTACCAATCCTTTTAAAATATTTTTTAATGGTAATAAATCACCCAGTGTGCTATTGATGTTGCTAAATTGACTTATTCAGTTAAAATCATCGTGGGGGTTACCCTAGGATACCCAAATCACATATTTTCTTTTTTATTCCGTGTATGATGTTACTAAAAGCCACATGAAGCAAGATGCTAGTAACTAGTGGAGGCGAAATATCAGTAAAGGACTAGGTAAAGAAAAGGACATTCCCAGTCTTCACTAAACAAAAAGTGCTGGGGGGGGGGTAGTACACTTTAGTAAGAAAGGTGAGGGTGAAAACATAAAATTCATGGTTCTGTGTTCTGTCAGTGCAAGACATTACCTGTGGTGAGGGAATCAGTATGTAGACAGAAACCTGAGTATATGACCATTCATTCTCCAGGGCGGTTGAAGAAGATAGAATATTTACCTCTGAAAGTGAAGGGAAAAAAAGCCAGTTTAGATGATAGGAAACATATCTGTACTCTTGTTTAGGCTGTATTTTTTTATCAGTAGACTTAGGTCTATATGAATTGCTTCTCTGGTCAATAATTTCTGGTCCGGGTTACCTCCCCAGCGATTCAGGGTGACCTTTTCCAAGTCCCAAGAAACACAGACTGGGTATGGTGTGTCTCATACTGTAGTTATGAAGTGCCTTGCTACCCAGGAGTTGATATTTTCTGTGTGTCTACCACTCTTGTTCCCCAGTTCTTTTTCTTAAGTCCCTCCCTATTTTCCTAGTGTAAACAAGGTCACAGGGACATTTCAAACCATTGATAACACCCGTAGTCTAGCAATTAATAAAATCTCTAATAGGTATAATGGTGTCTGTTGCTGCACTGTGGACCTCCTTAAGGCAGTGGGTATTCGAACAATGCACACACCTCCCACAAGGGTAGTTGCCTATTATATTCAAGCCTGCTAAGAAATTTATAGTGCTTTCTTTAGGTATTTAGTTGTCAGTATGGCCCACTCTGTTCTTCAGATTCCTAGCTGACTTCGTTGCAGTCAGTGGTTGTTCCTTGTAAGCCACCTGTCCCTTTCGGATTGATTGCAGCACCTCTCAGTGTCTCCTCGTACAATGTTGTATACTTCTGAAACTGTCAGAGTATGGTGTAGAAGATACAGTTCTTTTCTTTAACTTTATTTGTATTAATTTAGCTGTATGTAGTACACTTTACACTACCCTCATAGGTAGGCTTACAGAAGCAATATAGGCATTCCGTTTAATGCATTACAACATTTTACAGTAAGGAGTGGAAAAGCCCTATATACTGATACCATACCGGGGATTGCTAACATAAAATGACATATCCCAACATCAGTTTTATAATAGGCCTTTGCTGCCATGAGCAGGGATTACCAACAAATCATTTTTTGTTTAATGTTATTGTGCACCCCTATATATTGGGTATAACATCTTTCATGCAACATCATTGGTTACATAAGTCTGTAATCCAGCATTGCTCCCCCAAACACCCAATAAACTTTCTCAACCTTTAACTTTAGAACAGTTATTCTAAGCATTGTAACAATTTAATCTAAGCGAACGGTCACTGAACAGCCCATAATTTGCCCATGCTTTAATTATCCTGAAACTTTAGCTCTTCATTACGCATGACCAAATGATCAGTGGCACCAAAAACAGTCCACAGGGTGAAGAAGAGAGATCCTTTGCTTGTGGGACCTATACGATCACTAGGGTTGCCATTTTAGACAGCTGCAACCCAGTCTACCCAACCCCTTAGCCACTTCCCCAAAACATACATTTTAGAACTTAGCACACAATGCGTTGCTCAAAACAAATTTCCATTGGCTAGGGAAATTGGTAGCCAGTATTTAAAACTCTTGTCTTGCTTTAACTCACTACAAAAAACAGTGTCCCGTGAGCTCTACTCACTGTCCACAGAGTCGCTCTCAGAATTGTCTCCTTTTCCTTGGAATTCCCTTTCAATACAGTCTACCAGTTTATTAGCTTCCCCCTGGCTCGGCAAAGTGATATGACCTTTCTCTTTAGCCAAGTCCGGATGCTATCAAAACTTTTCTGCCGCTGTCTGGTAGCATTGCTGAAGTCCGGGAAAATGTGAATTCTGGTACCTTCCTATTGCATAGGACCCCATCTCTTTGCCTGGCTAATTACTAAATCTTTATCCTGAATTGTCCTTAACACCACCAGAAGAGTTCTGGGTGGAAGTTGATTAGTGACTGTGCAGCTTCTCTCACCTCGAGGGGTGATTCTGTAAACTTCTACCACCATAAGTTCTTCTTGTACCTGCACAATTTCTTTAAAGAATCTGGTTAGAAAGCTCATATGGTCTTCTCCCTCGGCTCCTTCAGGTATCTCCAAGGTCCTCACATGGGTCACTCTGGATACGTTGTGTAAATTCTCTTAAGCCAGGGGTGTAGCTTGATATGTCTATTTTGTACACACACTCTCCAGCTGCTGCCCTCCTTTAAAGAAATTGTACACAGCATCTCAAAATGCTGCCCCATTACAAACAAAGCAGATATTTGTCGTATGATAACTCAACTCTCTAAACTGGCTGTATACATATCAATCTCCTAGACTATCATAGAATCATAGAAGGATTATGAGTTCTGAGGCAAAGTCTATTGAGAACTCGCCACCATATTACTGGTAAAAGGAAAATTTATGACAATCCATGTATTTATCCAGCCTATTTTTACATTTGGTCATAGTTTCACTCTCACTGATTTCAGCTGGCAGGCTATTCCAGACACTAACTACAGTTACCCAAATACACACATTAGAATGATGGGAGCAAAAGAGGGATATGGATGGGACAAGCACTCAACTAATTGTACACAAATGTGTACAGTGAGTATGCCTGCCCTCACCCTTGCTCTAAGCGCCTCCGAAGTACCATGTTTTCCTTTATCAGGCCCATTGTAATAGTCATCACTGTTGCCGCAGATTTTGTTATGGTTTTAGTTTCTTCCTCAAGCATGCCCACTTTGGTATCCAGGACCTTGAATTGTGCTGTAAAGTTCTCCATTTTTTGGTCCAACTTCTGAATTGCTTAAAGAAGCACTGTGTTTGATTGGGGAGATGAGTCATCACTTACCCCCACATTTGAGCCCTTGCTGGTGCCCGGCTTTGAATCTTTTGCTCGGGCTCCCTCTCCTCTAGCTGCCGCTTTATTGATCCTACCCATGTCTTAGAGATTCTAGCTGTTATCGATGTCAAACTTAATTTGTTAAGCTCAGCAAAAGTTCTACTTTCAAATTATGTAGATTGCTTTGTCCATTCCAACTGTTATTTTTGATTAATTTGTAGATTAGGCTGTTGTCAGCGGAGCTCTGCTAGATTGCTGCTGTAAGCTCATCTGCTAGCCACGACCCCCGAAAATACTATTCTTCTGGTACTAGTGCCTGTTTTCAGTGTCCTTGTCTGTACCAAAAGATCAATCCTATTTGTGTTGCTGGCTCTCTCTCTCTCTCTTGCTGCTTGCACTGTGTCCCATTTATAGGCCCTTTCCAGAAAGTGTTTCAACATTTCCCCTGCTGCTTGCTGAAACTCCTCCTCTTCCTCCATTGATTTGGGGTCAGCTCATCCAGTTTCAGACAAAGAACATGGCCACTGTGTTCTACCTGAACAGGCAAGGCAAGACTCACACCTTTCCCTTGTGTCAGGAGGCTCTCCGCACCTGGACCCTCATGCGCAGCCTAGCAGCAGATCTCTTGGTGAGTCATGTCATGGGAGAAAATAACCAGCTGGCAGACACTCTGTCGGTTCAGAGAGATGTAGCATGAGTGGGCTCTGAATCAGGTAGTGGTAGACCACATGTTCTCCCAGTGGGGTACCCCTTTGGTGGATCTGTTTGCCTCTCAGGAGAACAAAACCTGAATCTGTTCTGTGCTCGCCCCACCCCAGTCCTGAACACATTGCAGGGGGATTAATTCTCCAGGCCCTGAACCCCATGCCTTTTGTACACATTCCCTTCCTTCCTTCCCCTTGGTTCATAAGGTTGTGATCAGGTCCCAGAAGGACAAGGTGTAGATGATCTTGATTGTTCTAGACTGGCCAGGCAGATCTTCCTGGACATAAAATCTCCACTACTCATTCAAAGCAAAAACAGAGATGCAAACTACAGTAAACAACAATTGTTGTACTTTATTGTCTCACTATTTGGTGACAAGAAAGTACAACAATTGTGGTTTACTCCAGTTTGCATCTCCAT
Source organism: Neoceratodus forsteri (assembly GCA_016271365.2). Lineage (NCBI taxonomy): Eukaryota > Metazoa > Chordata > Ceratodontiformes > Ceratodontidae > Neoceratodus > Neoceratodus forsteri. The sequence goes on from CM028136.1 coordinate 739,167,655, forward strand.
TTTTGCTTTGGAAGGGCACTACTGCTTTGGAGACATTTGGAGACTATTAGGTTTATTACCTTGGTGGCGAACTCCTCCTGACCGTGAGCGCAGTAATTTTGCTATTTTGGATATTGGTCCACTACTCATTCACACTGATGGGACTACGCTGGAGGAGCTAGGACTGGGTTGGAGCCAAAAATCTTCAGGAGGGTCGGTGCCGAGGTAGGACCACGCATGCACGGTGCCAGAGACAGGCTCTTGCTGTATGGGCTATCTCGCCATCGACCTTCCAACTGCCTCCATTCCTTTTTTCCCCACCGTCGAGTGCGCGTCAGTGACGACATCGCTCACCCTCCGGGAGTCAAATCTTCACGTATGTACGACAGCAGCTATAGTCGTTCAGAATTAATTTGTTTTTATTATTTTAGTAATTCAGTGCTTAAAAAAAAAAAAAAAGTTATTTTAGTCAACGAAGATTTCTCTTCAGCCCGCCTTTGATGGAGTCGGCCATGAATGGGGCCAGTGATGGTAGGGAGACTTCGCATGAAAGCTGTGTTTTCAGCAGGGCTGGGTCTGGTACACCGCCCTCTACGGGGTGGGGGGGGGTCTGACTACAGGCAGTCCAGTGCTTGGGGAATGGGTGGTCTTCCCAAAAGCACAAAAAGAAGCAGTCCCATTCTCGATTTTCGTCGAGGACTCTGCACTGCCTGGCCTAGAGTTCTTCTTCGGTCTCCCGGTCAAAAAAGAAATGGTACAGCTCGAGGTCACCCTCTGGCATGTCTGCATGTCGATCATCGGTGGCGAGGGACAGGGGTATGACTCCGACTCCTTCGGGGTCTCCTTCGGCCTCTCTTCCTAGTGACCGAGATCCTCGACTCTGTAGTCCATCCCTGCCTCCTGGGGGGGGGGTCTTCCAGTGAGTAGTTTCATCATTGGACCGCTCTTATGGAGCAGTGAGATTGGCAGTTGTCCCGACTGTCTGAGCCTGCGGGACTGTCTCTGGGGCCTTCGGACTGAGGGGTTTCAAGCCTGCGAACTGGGCAGTTGGGGCTTCCTAGTCATGCGGCACCTTCTCCAGTGCCGTCGACACTGTGCTCTGGTGCTTTTCCCCCTCATATTGCTGTGGCGCGGGGCTCCTACTACTTTTGTCAGATCTTCCTCCCTGACTCCGAGAGTTGGGTTGAGATCCTCTAGTGTTGATACGACGTCTAGGGTGGTGCCGCCTTCGACTCCTGTCTTAGTAGTGCCGTGCCTGACGCTGCTCCCTGGGCCAGCGCTGTCTTCTCTTTCCGCACTGCACTCTGTGCTGGTACCATCTGCGCATTCGGCTCTGCCTAGGGCATCGGATTTCCGACTGATTCGTGGAGCGCCTTCTCCTCTTTTTCCTTCTTTTCCTATATATACTGTCCCTCCGGTGCTAATAGAAGACTATATGGGCAGACTAAGTGGGCCAAGAGATACTTATCTCCTGTCAAATTCTGTGTTTCTATGATAGACCCTGATCTTCGATTAGGAGATCACTTTAATGATGATTCCTCTCTCAGAGTGGCAAACAAACCTCCTCCTTCAGCTGAGCCTCTGGTCAAGAACCTTTCCTTTAAGCCTCTGTTGAAGAATATGAATTCCTCTTTCTCTCTCTCTCTCTCTCTCTCTCTCTCTCTCTCTAGACTTCAGAGATTGATCTGGGGAAATTGCTGTGTCTGCAGTATCTGCACATTCCGGATATTCCAGTGGAATAAGTCCTCCGGTGCGACCCTCCTTTGAGACTCTCACAAATGATGTGGGATAATCCGACGCTTATTCCTTCCATGGCTAAATCCATAGACAGGAAGTACCCCTCCCCTAAGGATCGACCAATCTTAGCCTCTCAAGTTTTTGCTGATGCCATAGTTGTCTTGGCAGAGAATGACAAAGCCGTCCTCCCTCAGGAATTTATGGCCGTCCAGTAAACAAGGAATCTCACAAGACTGAAACTTTGGGGAAGTGAGTTTTTGCTGCCTCTACCCAGGGTGTGTGCATTGCTAGCTATCAGGGTTATTTATCTCAGTATGAGTATACCCTCTGGCATTCGCTCAAAGCCACTGTGGAAGCTCTTCCAGAGTTGGAAGTTACTACAGAGCTTCTCCAGATCCATTACTAAAGGCATTGTGTCCAACAATCAGCAACTTGAGGCTGCTAAGGACGCCTTTGACACCGCTTCTAGAGCAACAGCGGTTGGTGTATGCATCTGATGCCACTCGTGGTTACGTACATCGGCTTTCACAAATGATGCCCAACAAAGAGTTATGAGTTTACCATTTGATGGAACTTATCTGTTTGGCCCTCATGTCAAGCAGGCACTCAAGGCCACACACAGAAAACTAGAGTGGCTATCAAAATGGCCAGGCCGCCCTCTGCTCCCCCTCAATGGGGCAGGAACTGGCTGCAGTTTCATAACCGTCAGTCCTTTCGTGGCAAAGGCAGAGGGGGCTTTAGCAAAAATCAAGCCCCCCAGCCACAAAAGAAAATGCAGCAGAAGGTACAGGGCCGAAAGCACCTAGTGCCACCCTTTGATATTCCGGCCCAAGTCCCACCTCAGCTGGCCAAGGGGGACTCTTCCTCTGCAGTAGGAGGGCGTCTGAATCAGTGTTACAGCCAGTGGAAGTCAGTCACATCAGACGAATGGATACTCAGAATAATCCAAGAGGGTTACTCACTAAATCTTTTGGAAACTCCTCTGGATCATCCACCCAAATGACAGCCCAAGCTGTCTGTCTTTCAGTCAGACCTTCTTGCTTCCGAGATTCAAGACCTTCTAAACAACAGGACAATAGAAGTAGTTCCATTGAATGAACGAAACAGGTTTCTACTCCTATTACTTCCTAGTTCCAAAGAAAAAAGACGGCATGTGCCCTATTCTCGATCTAAGGAAGTTAAACAAACTCCTTTACAAGGAGAAATTCAAGATGATATCACTTGGCACTCTTTTACCTCTGATTCATCAAAACAATTGGCTGACCTCCCTGGACATGCAGGACACTAAGTGCATGTTCCCATACACCCAAACCACCACAAGTATCTCCAATTTGCGGCGTTGGGTCAGCACTACCAATTCAGGGTCCTGCTCTTTGGGCTATCCTCAGTGCCTCAAGTCTTTACAAAGTGCTTTGCAGTTCTCGCAGCGCACCTCAGGAAACTCTGAATCCAAGTGCTCCCATATCTGGACTGGCTACTAGCAAGCCCCTCCAGACAAGAGACACAGGAAGCCGTAGCTATGGCTTCCAAGTTCTCCACATCCATGGAAGTTCTGTTGAATCTAGCAAAATTGCAGCTACAGCCCTCCCAACAGCTCCTCTTCATAGGAGCCCTTCTGGATATCTCCAATGCAAGAGCTTTTCTTCCAGAGGACAGGAGGGAATGACATCCTTCAGGTGGCTCACTTCATCGGAGAGAATGACTCAGTCCAGGCTCTCTCAATGCAGTGAATGCTGGGTCTCATGGCGTCATCAGTGTTCACTGTGCCCCGGCTCGTCTTCACGTGAGGACTACTCAGTGGATGCTCAGTACTCGGTGGTCCCCGACCACACACCCCCCCCAGTCCTTTCACATCAAGGTGACGGAACCTCTAAGATGGTTACTCACCTGGTGAACTCAAGAGGACAACCTTCTGAAAGGTTTTCCGTTTGCCCCACAGAAATCTCAGATCTCCTTCACCATGGATGCATCCCTGCTTGGATGGGGAACTCACTGTCAGAATCTCCACCCCAAGGTCGATAGAATGAGGACGAGTCTCAACTCCACATAAATATCCTAGAAATGAGAGCTGTCCTGTACGCAGTCTGAGCTCTAAAGGACATTCTCTATCACAAGATCATTCTCCTTCAAACGGAAAACAAAGTAGTGGTGTACTACATCAACAAACAGGGTGGAGCACACTCTTACCCCTTGTGCAGGGAAGTGATGAGAGTGTGGGAATGGTGCCTGGAGCACAAATCCCTGATCCAAGTGGTTTATTTTCTGGGAGTGCAGAACGATCTAGCAGATAATCTCAGCAGAACGGAAATGGATCCACATGAGTGGTCTCTCGACACAAGCGTCGTGCAATCGCTCTTCAAAGAGTGGGGAACACTGGACCTGGATCTTTTAGCGTTCCCCACTCAATGCAAAACTGCCTCTGTTCTGCTCCAGAAATCCAGAACCTGGCGCATTCTCTCAGGATGCATTCAGACTGCAGTGGACAAGACACTTTCTGTACACTTTTCTTCCTCTTCCCTTAGTTCAGAGGGTACTGCTCAAGTTGGAGGCACAAGGGGGCAGAGTGATCCTCATCACCCCATTCTGGCCTTGTCAGATTTGGTTTCCATTAATCAATGGAATATCGGAAACTTCACCGAGACAGCTTCCACTTCAAATGGACCTGCTGGCCCATCCCAACCTGAGATCCCTTCACCTCCATGCGTGGCTCCTGAGGAGATAGAAGTGAGTAGGTTTGATGTTTCTCATAGGGTCTCGGACATTCTTCTAGCAGCACACAAGCCGAATATTAGGAAAACTTATGCAACAAAGTGGAAACTGTTCTCCATCTGATGTGCAAAATCCTCCCTGGACCCCTTCTCCTACCCACCTAACAAAGTCTTGGAGTATCTTCGGGACCTGTCAAATACAGGACTGCAATACCCAACCATGAAGGTTCACCTCTGCACGATCTCAGCATACCACAAGCCTGTGCACTCTGTCTCTGGCTCAGCTACCTTTGGTTAAGAGGTTCCCTAAAGGTATACTTCACACTAGGCCACCAGTCGGAAGACCGGTAGCCACCTGGGACATTAACTTTGTGCTAGACATGCTCACTTGTAAACCTTTCAAGCCCCTAGCAACTTGTGAGCTGAAGTTTCTGACCTGGAAGACCACCTTCCTTGTGGCCATTACCTCTGCTCACGGAGTGTCTGAAACACATGCACTGGTCACTGACCCCCGGTATACTGTATTTCAGAAAGACAAGGTGGTTCTTAGAACTCACCCTAAGTTTCCCCCTAAAGTTTATTTATTTATTGATTAGAATTTCATATAAATACCTTTGAGCCAATGGCTCTTTTACAAAGGTTCCACATCAGTATACAAAGAATAGAAGTACAGTTTGTGTGAGATTAGCAGGCAAGCAGTTTAAATACAAAATTCAGAACAGGGTATACATGGTCTAAAAGGTACAGGTAATATAAATAACAGTTAGAACAACACAATCAAGCATACATTTAAGAAAGTTGTGTCGGAATTCCATTTGAACCAGCCCTTGGTTCTTCCGACCTACTTTGCAAACTTTCCGAATGAGGGAGAGCGTACCCTACATCCTCTGTATGTTAAAAGGGTTTTGCGGTTCTACATAGACCAAGATAGAGATTCACAAGTCTAAATAACTGTTTGTCTCTTTCGAGCATGGCCTGGCTGGGTCAGCCTGTTGCTGTCAGATGTATTTTGGTGTGACTAGTGGCATGTGTTCGCCAATGCTACTCCATGGCTCAGGTCAAACTGGAAGGCAGAGTATACACTCATTCTACCAGAGCAGTCACGGCATCTCTGGCAGAAATTCGAAACGTACCCATTGCAGACATCTACAATGCAGCTACTTGGAGCTTAGTGTACACCTTTGTGAAGCACTACGCTTTGGATATCCATGCCAGGCAGCATCCAGCTTTTGGCAGAACAATCCTGAATGGACTTCTGTCCCAAGTGAGCTCCTCTTTCTCCTGCCACCCTTCTCTGGGGATTATTTTAGTTCGGTACTCTCCCATCAGTGTGAATGAGTGGTGGAGACTTTATGTCCAGGAAGATATGAAAATTACGTACCTTCCATAATTCTTGATCTTCTTGGACGAAGTCTCCACCACTCATTCACATGCCCACCCACCATCCCCCAATCTCACTTATCTTGTTTTTGGTCTTCACTCCCTCGTTGGCTGGGCTGTGAAGACACTATTGTATTGACCCTTTTTTCATGGGTCATATGGATTATCTTATGTCCTACATAGGTTAATTTTACTAGGTTAGTTTACGCTGCACCTCCTCTGTAAAAAAGGTACTGAGGCGGTTGGAGGGTCGATGCCGTGATAGCCTATACAGTGCAAGCCTGTCTCGCAGCACCGTGCATGCATGGTCCTACCTCGGCGCCGGCCCTCCTGAAATTTTTTGTCTCCCACCCAGTCGTAGCACCTCCGGCATAGTCCCATCAGTGTGAATGACTGGTGGAGACTTCGTCCAAGAAGATCAAGAATTACAGTAGGTAAGTAATTTTCATTTCTAGTATTCGGATCTCCTCAGCATCAGCAGTAGGCCTCTGTGGAGGTTGCCTCTCCACCCCAACCTGCTGACCAGACAGCAAGGAAAGGTACTGCACCAGAACTTCAATCCCTGCACCTCTCAACCTGGTTCCTGAGCAGCTAAAGTTCCAGGCTTTGGGCCTTTCAGAAGACTACCTCCATGTCAAGGAGGCATCCCACAGTGGGTCGACTGGTAAATGCTGTGCATTTAAGTGGAGGAGTTTCCTCAGTCTGGTGCCAGGATAATGAGCTTGTTCCCCTACTTACTTGCCCTATGGTGAGCATCTTCGACTACCTCTGGTCTCTGTCTCAGTTGAGACTGCCGGCAACAGCTCTGAAGATGCACCTGGCAGCCATCTCTTCATACTGAGCACAGACTGGCATTCCGACAGTGGTCCAGGAGAGGGTGGCTAAGTGCTTTTTTCAAAGGCCAGGATCATCTGTCCCCTCTGGGGTGCGAACCACCACTTCCGTGGGACCTACTGCTGCTGTTGGTAATGCTCATGGGCAAGCTGTTTGACCCTCTGCACAAATGTAAGATTCACCGCTGTCATGGAAGACTGCCTTTCTGGTGGCTATAACGTCAGCCAGAAGGATCAGCAAGCTCCAGGTGCTCTCAGTGGAGTCTCCCAGTGAGATTTCCATAAGGACAAGGTGGTCCTTCTCCCCAACCTAAAATTCCTTCTGAAAGTTGTGTCAGAGTTTCACCTTAGCTAGCAGACATGGCCAACTGCCGATGGCAGTAGACATGTTTCTCCAGGGCACTGTCTCGGCTTCTGACTTTAACAATATAGTAAATAAATTTCTAGGGATGTGGATATGTTCTTATCCACACTTTTTGGCATGTGCCTTTCCCTTTAAATCTTGCTGGAAGGTCTAAAAGCGGGCTCCTCCCACCCAATCAAGTGGTATATGCCTAGGCTCCTACCCATGACACCAGATCTTCCTTTCCACTTGGAAGATGCAGGTTCCCTCCTTAACGCTCCGCGTTTAGTAGGCCCTGGCATTCAAAACGTTGTCTAAAATACCAAAATTACAACTCGTTCGGGTATCTCCTTGACAGTTCGTGATCATGACCGCGATGGAGGAAACGTCCTCGCTCGGGTTACGCCGGTGTCCCTACGGACAGAAAATGTCCCGGACTGATCCACATTCCATGTGTGTCTACTGCCTTGGCCATGTACATGACCCTCAGGCCTGTGATCTCTGCCGTGCCTTTCATCCTCAGGTGCTCAACGATCACCTCGCATGTCTACAACTGGGATGACCAGAAAAACGGCACCCACTGGTCAAATCTAAGGATGCCCGTCGTGTGGTTTCTGCTGACCAATTGGAGCAGATGAAATCCTTCAAGGAGTAAACAGCTCGTGCCACCAAACAATCCTCTTATTGTTGGTTTTGTTCCGCTCAGACTGGGCACCTCATTCTCCGGTTCCTTCAAAGAAATGTGCCAGTCTCTCCCTACTAGAGAGGAGGGCCCATTGGGTTCACACACCTCCTGGTCACGTAGAAAGGACAAAGAGCCGAGAGAAGAATCTTTACGTCGTCGCTCTTGGGGCAGAGAGATATCTCAGTCTCAGGAGTCTTCTATCTCGACCCGGTCCGGTGTGACCTTGGCAGCTGGCTTCCACAGTACTTCCGTCAGGCCAGACAGCTCAGGCGTGGGGCGACAACCAGGTCGAAATTATCACTGACCCGTTGACCCGATGTGTCGACTGATGAGGCTGACAATTCCTTGTTTAGGACTCTGGTTCTTCCGATGACCGAGAAGGAGACCCAACTAGCTGGTGCTCCACCCTTGATCATGGTCCCCATTTGGAAGAGTCACAGTTCCCCCGGCTCCTTCCGAGAAGCCCCGCCAGTCGCTCCCCAACAGTTGTCTTCTAGATCTTGGTCCCCTCTACTGATAGGCCAAGAAATCTCACAAGTGGCGCTCAAGAAGTGGTACCACCGCCATACATCCTTCTCGGGTGAGGAGATGCTTCGACGCAAGTTGCTTCATCACTACGAGGATCTCAGGTGGCAACAGCTAATGATCACTGGTCCGAAGTCAACCCTGGCTTCCACTCTGGCCATCACCTGGCTATCGCCTCTAGGCCAACGCCGACTCCTCCGGAGCCGGTCGATACCGTTCCTCCACCCGCCGAGCCGGTGAAGACCCTTCCAGCTTGGCTGAAGCTGTCTTGTCCACCTATCCTGGTGGAGCTGCCACCTAAGCAGCCTTCCCCAGGGGCTCCTGCTAAGGGGTCTCGACCCAATCAAGGTCTCCGGCGCAGATTGTCAGTCACCCTCACTCCCGACCATCCACGGCGCGTCGAGAGTAACTCAGGTGGTCTGACACTTTACCAGGACTCAGGGTCCAAGGATTTGGACCTTCATTCTCGTCCCTGTGATGACGACTTGATGAATCTATCTACGGACGAGGGTCCCACATCCTTCATGGGCGTCCTACATCTCGCCTCTAAATCAGTGGGGATGCTGTTAGAGCCAGTCAAAAAACAGGCCGATTAACCCCTTGACTGACATCCTCAGAAAAGGGGATTTTGCTCTGGGTCACTGCCGATCTCATAGAGCATCTCCGAGCCAGGGACTGGGCCTAAAAAACTTACAAGGCAGCCGGCGCCCATGTGGCACTCCAACATTACCGCTCACTTCGGAATGCCTGCACTAGGCTTACGCAACAAGCCAAAGCGAACTACTTAAAAGCCTCATTCCACGCCAACATAAACCACCCTGCAAAGTTTTGGAAGACAGTCAAATCACTCATCGCCCCTCCTGCCCAACCCCCTAATCCAGACCTGGATGTAAAGGGCTCTATCGTCACAGAACCAAGCGCAGTGGCCTCAGTTTTCAACACCTTTTTTACAAGCTACTCATCCTCCCTCTTGTCCTCTCTCCCACTCCCCCAACGCGCTCACTCCCTTCCACCCCACCCACACCCTCCTGCTTTTCCTTTCACCCTGTTACCCTATCCGAAGTACTAAAAGCCCTGTGATCACTCAATCCTGCCAAAGGTAAGTGCCCCTCAGGACTGGATAGCAAAATGCTCCACCTATCTGCACTTGCCATCGCCAGCCCTCTGGCTGCTCTATTTAACCTCTCTTTCTCGCTCGCATCAATCCCCTCTGACTGGACACATGATACAGTCATCCCCCTTCCTAAAGGTGGAGATCCCTCCTCCCCGGGCAACTATTGCCCCATCTCACTTCTCCCCATTCTAGCCAAAATCCAGGAGTGCCTTGTTCTCTGTCAACTCTCCTCCTTCCTCGACTCCTCCTTCTCACCGTACCAGTCTGGATTTAGGAAATCACACTCCACCATCATCTCCCTTCCTCAGCTCACCGACGCCATCCTCTCAGGCATGGGTAATGGTCACACCACCTCAGCCATCTTTGTTGACTTTGCAAAAGTCTTCGACACTGTCTCACATGCCCTTTTACTATCCAAGCTCTCCCTTGCTGGACTCTCAGGAGCTTCCACCAGCTGGTTCCTCTCCTACCTGGTGGGCAGGTCACAATCAGTAAGAATTGTCTATCACACTTCGGTCCCCCTCCAGTTCACCACAGGGGTCCCCCAAGGCTCTGTCTTTGGCCCGATACCGTTTTCCATTTTCCTAAATGGCCTGCCCTCATACCTTCATTCACATGTACGCAGACAACACAGTACTGTGTGCATCAGGTCCCAACTCCTCTGAAGTGACTTTCAGACTCCAGCAGAACTTCAATAATGTCCAGCTCTGGTTTCGCTCAAATCAACTTTTTCTTAATCCCAAGAAAACAGTCTCCCTCACCTTTGGCACGAAGCACAGACTCTTCCATCTCCCCTCCATAACCACCTTCCACACCATTGATGGGACTCCCCTGGAGGCTTGTACCTCATTCTGGTACCTTGGGGTCTGGCACAACCAGCACCTCAACTTTTCTGCACATATAGACGCAATCCACAAGAAACTGCACCCCAAGCTGGGCATCTTATATCGCAACAGGGACTACATCCCTCTGCCAACTCGCAAGGCAATTGTACAGAAAATGATCCTCCCAATATATGATTATGAAGACGCATTCTACAATGCTGCTCCCAAGTCCTCCCTGGCCAGACTGGATCCTCTCTTCTACTCCTTCTGTTGCTTTGCCCTGGACTGCCCCCCCTCAACTCATCACTGTAGCCTCTACAGATCCTTGGACCTCCCATCATTTCATGACCGGAGACAGGCCCACTGTGCTAGGACGACAGGAAAATTCTGGACCCAGTCCCTTCCCCCTTACCTTGTGGAAGCCCTAACAACTCAACCTCCACCTGCATACTCACTCAGGAACGCTGACTCCCGGCTTCTCTATGTCCCACATATGTCCACCACTACAGGCCAGACTGCCTTCAAATACCGCATGCCTAAACTATGGAACTCCTTGCCAGTAGACATTCAACACACCACCAACATTCAGCACCTCAACTCTCTCCTCAAGGTGCATTTCTCCACCACTTACACATGCACCTAGCACCACTGGGGGCCAAGTGTCTTGCTCTTCTACAAAATCCTGACCACTTAATTGAGTTGTACACTGGCTCCATACTAAGCATTCACTGACCTCTACCCCCAGTTGATTAATGTGTAAGTAAATATCCTCTGTTGGCTGCGCGTAGCTGCTATACCTGTATGTGTTCTCTATTTGATTTCTATTGTATACTTCTCTTCTACCCCCTTCCCCCAGGACGCATCTGGAATCGAGCGTTATCCTGCTCAGTATGCCTTCCTGGTAAAACTTTTAAATAAATAAATAAATTCAGGAGACACAGATAAACCTCCTGATAAAGAGTCCAAAAAATTGCACCATACAGCCAGAAAGGTCTATGCTGCTTCCTCGCTCGGTCTCCGACAGGCGAGTTCAGCAGTTATTATGGCACACTTTTCCCACTCCCTCTTGAGCTCCCTGGATGAGGTGCTTCCTCATCTCCCCGTGGACCTTCAGATCACGGTCAAGCAGGTCTGTGATCAGGGCTGGGCTGTTGCTAAACAGCAACTCCAGATGGCCTTGGATATCTGAGATTCTTGTGCCCGAGCAGTAGCAGCTGCAGTCACCATGCACCGCAGGGCCTGGCTGAGGGTCTCGACCTTTACGACAGACACCCAGCACAAACTGACAGACATTCCCTTCTTGTGTACCGACTTGTTCGGTCCAGAAGTCGACAGTCACCTTCAGCATATGGAGAAGTCCAACATCACATTGGACTCCATTACTTCTGCCCAAAAAGAACCTCAGGTTCTAAAATATCACAGAAGAAGAAGCCCTTTCGACCTTCTGCCCCTGCGGCCAAGCAGCCCCAGTATCAAACTGGGCAGCAGCAGGCTAGGTCTTGACACCCTCGGCCCAAGTCCGGGGCTTCGGTGAACCGTAAGCCCGGAGATAGAGGTTCCGGCGGCTCCGCTGCTGACTCTTCATCCTCCAAGCCCACGCTGTGACGGGATGGGGGCAGCCAACCCCATACCCGCCACAATCACTCTGGGTCCTCCCATGGGGGGTCGGCTCCGCCACTTCCTTTCCTCCTGGTCCGCTGTCACAACAGATAGGTGGGTTCTGGAGGTGGTCGGCCAGGGTCTGCCTCTGGAATTCAAGCAGTACCCTCTAAGCCGAGCCCGCGCCCCATGGGAGGAAAAGAGATCCACCCATACTCTGTCGGGTCTCAGAGACAACATTGCCCAACTCCTCTGCAAGGAGGTAATGGTCAGAGTCGCAGACCCACCGGTCAACCCAGGGTTTGTTTTCAGGTACTTCCTGGTCCCAAAATGGATGGGAGGCTGGTGCCCCACTCTAGATCTGCACGACTTGAATCAGTTTCTCATGTCATGCATCATTCGAATGGTAACTCTGTCCCAGATCATACCATCCCTCGAGCAGAACATGTGGTTCTGCTCACTGGATCTTCAGGATGCATTCTTTTACATCCCGATCCGTCCATCCCACCGAAGGTTTCTCTACTTTAGGGTGGAGGGAACCCTCTACGAGTTCCAAGCCATGCTGTTCAGCCTGTCATCGGCCTCCAGGTTCTTCACCAAATGCAAAGCAGTGGTGGTGGCCCATCCTCGGTGTCGAGGGGTCAGAGTGTACCCTTATCTCAATGATTGGCTTATAGCTGGTCCCTCCAGACTGGAGGCAGAGAGGTCCAGAGATCTGGCCCTCCAAACCTGCCTGAGCCTTGGCCTCCTGTTCAATGAGGCCAAGTCAGAACTCGTGCCCTTGCAGGTGATTTGCTTCACTGGAACAGAGCTCGACTCTTGCCGAGCCATAGCCAGGCTCCCGGCGGATAGGGCAGAAGTTCTCTTCTTCTTTGCCCAGTAATTTCTAGTTGGGCAATTGTGCCCTTCCCAGGACTTCCTGCGATTTCTGGATTACATAGCAGCCTGCACCACTGTGGTCCGATGGGCCCACTGGCATATGCGACCCCTTCAATGGGAGCTGGCCAGCCAGTGGTCCCAGTGACACTGTCTTTTTGACCAGCTGGTCACTGTGACCCATAAGATGTCAGATGCCCTCCAGTGACGGACCGTCCAGAAATATCTGCAGGAAGGGATCCCATTTGTCTTCCCCAAGCCGACGGTTGTCCTCATGACCAACGCTTCTCTCGCAGGCTGGGGTGCTCACATGGGGAATCAGAGTCCATGGGCTGTGGATCCCCAAGGAATCCCGATGCCGTATCAACCTGCTGGAGCTCTGAGCAGCTCGGCTGGTGCTGGCTGCTTTGCTCTTTTCCTTCGGGGTCAAGTGGTTTAAGTCCAGACGGACAACACCATGACCATGTACTACCTCAACAAACAGGGTAGCATGCACTCCCGGCCTCTGTGCAAGGAAGCACTCCACATCTGGACCCTCGTGAACTGACTGAAGGCAGATCTCCTAGCCATCCATGTGGCAGGAGCCTTGAATCAGCTGGTGGACACCCTCAGCTGTGTGGACGAGGTGTCCCACGAGTGGTCTCTCCATACAGAGGTAGCTCACAACCTGTTCTCCCAGTGGAGCACCCCTCAGGTGAACCTGTTCGCCTCCAGGAAGACCACCATGCTGAGGCTGTTTCATGCCCACCCCCCTCAACGGGGCTCACTGCAGGGGGATGCCTTCTTGAGACCATGGACCCCAGGCCTCTTCTATGCCTTCCTTCCACTTCCCTCCTCAAGGTCAGAAGGGACAAGGCAAGGATGATCCTGATAGCCCCAGACTGGCCCCGCCAGTTCTGGTATCCAGATCTTCTCAGCCTCCGCACCAGGCTCCCAAATCGTCTTCCAGTACACCCGGACCTGATCTCTGTCAATCAGGGGAAGGCATTCCATCTGGACCTTCAATCCCTGCACCTGGCAGCCTGGTTCCTGAGCGGTTAGAGTTCCAGGCTTTTTGTCTCTTCGATGATGTACTCACTGTAGTTGAGGCATCTAGGAAGGAGTCGACCAAGAGGTGCTATGCCTTCAAATGGAAGAGATTCTCCATTTGGTGTCAGGGCAAGGGCCTGGAACCTTCATCCTGTCAAGTGGCTAGCATCCTCGACTACCTTTGGTCTCTCTCCAAAGGAGCTCTTTGGTCTACGACCCTTAAGGTGCACCTGGCAGCCATCTCCACTTACCGGATGTGGGACGGTCAGCAGACGGTGGCACAGGAAAAGGTGGTATGGATTTTCTTTAAAGGCCTCAACTACATATCCCCTCCGGTGCGTGAACCTCCACCTCTGTGGGATTTATTGCTGGTTCTGGCAAAGCTCATAGGCAAGCCATTCAAACCGATGCACAGGTGTGAGATGTCACAGCTGTCGTGGAAGACCACCTTCTTGGTGGCTATCATGTCAGCCAGAAGGACTGGGGAACTACAGGCACTCTCTGTTGAGTCTTCCTATCTGGTCTTCCGCAGGGACAAGGTTATCCTGCACCCCCACCTGAAATTCCTTTCGAAGGTGGTGTCAGACTTTTACCTTAATCAGGTGTTGACTCTGCCGGTGTACTACCTCGGAAGGCTAGTACAGGCTCCATACTGTTGGCCTGAGATGAGCGCTCTCTTACTATAAGGAGCGAATGGCTGAAGTTCGGGGAGAGGTTTGCTAGCTGTTTGTAACCTACTGAAGCCGCACCTGGCAGACCTGCAGCAAAGCGGACGATTGGCAGATGGATTACATCCTGCATTGTCTCTGCTATAGGGTGGCAGGCAAGGAGCCTCCCAGAGGGATAAGCGCTCATTCTACCCACCATACTGCTGCGTCGGTGGCTGCTTCTAGGGACGTCCCTATCCAGGATATCTGCAGGGCTGCTACCTGGAAGTCAGAAAACACCTTCATTACCCATTACCACATCGACCTAGAGTCACGCCGGGATGCTGGTTTTGGGGCCTCAGTTGTCCAAGCTCTGTTCCTTAAGTAGGGGGTGTGCGCTGTGCCTCCCTCCTCCTGAAGAACTTACATAGAAACATAGAAGTTGATGGCAGGTAAGGACCGCAAGGCCCATCCAGTCAACCCATTTCTTTTTCTACCTTATGAATGTGCCTTAGGCCTTTGCTCTGTCAATGGCCTTTCTATTCATAATCATCTGTATTGCTTCCTTATGCCTATCCCATGCCTGTTTGAAGCCATGCACTGTATTCATATCCACCACTTCCTGAGGTAGGCCATTCCATGCACCCACCACCCTTTCTGTGAAAAAGAACTTCCTCACATTACCCCTTAATCGACCTCCCTCTAATTTCGTGCTGTGTCCTCTTGTCCTGCTATTTTTCATATTTTGAAACATGTTTAGACTCTTTCACCTTGTTAATGCCCTTAAGGTGTTTGAATGTTTCAATCGTATCACCTCTCTCCCTCCTTTGCTCTAGGGTATACGTATTGAGCTCCGGTAATCTGTCCTCATATGTTTTCTGATGCAGTCCCTGCACCATTTTGGTTGCCCTTCTCTGGACTGCCTCAATTTGGTTAATGTCCTTGTGAAGATGTGGCCTCCAGTACTGCGCACAGTACTCCAGATGGGGCATAACCAGTGTCTTGTAAAGAGGGATTATTACCTCCCTCTTCTGACTTATGACACCCCTACTAATACACCCCAACATCCCTCTAGCCTTACCTACTGCTTTAGAGGTCTGCTTGGATGATTTCAAGTCATCGGTGATGATGACGCCCAAGTCTCTCTCTTCCCTTGTGACTGCCAGCAACTCCCCTCCCAGCCTAAAGAACTGCTAGGAGTCTGCCAACAAGTGTGGCTAAGAACAACATATCCACGTCCCTAGAAACACAGGTTACTCACCTGTAACAGTAGATCTTCTACGGAATGGTCTCTTGCAATAACTCATTACTTCTGGGAGTTCCCAGCAGGTGGCGCTGTCACAAGGCAGCTTCTTCCAGCAGTTTCCACACCAGGAGCCACCCACATGACCTCACTTCCTGGGCTGTGCCTATAAAAGTGGGTGGTTCCTGGCACTCATCATTCATTTTCCCACCGGCTTCAGCTCATACAACAGCTAGAACAATCTTCTGCAAGCAAGTCTCTGAAGACAATTGAACTTTCATCTTCTGGCTTGGGGTGCCTGGGCTTAAAAAACACGGCACCATATGTATATGATTAGGCCAAGAGCCTTACTTGATGACCTGAAAACAAAAGGTTACATATATGATGGAAGAAAACACTTCTATGTTGCAAACTCAGGGGACTCGTGTTTATGGCCCCAGCACCACTGAGTTATCTTCAAAAGAAAAGAGAAGGAATTACCTTCATTACAAGTCCTGCCTGGCCGTGATCCAACAGTCCTGTCTACTAACAAGACCTCTTCAAAGGGGCACTTTTCGTCGACTGGAGGCAAATACCCCATCGTCGACAGGCATTACTACATCTTCTTCATCAAAGGAACATAGAACAGAGCCTTACGTTATACTCCCATCGATGGATGCACATTCCCCGTCAACGGAGGCCCCCAACATACACCATAAAGGCTTACACTGTGCTCCTGTCGACGGATGCACATTCCCCATCGACTGAGGCCTCCTGCATACTTGTCATAGACAGGTAATCCATTCCCCGTCATCGGAGGCCTTATATGACTGACTTGTCAACAGGATGTTCATTCCCCATTGATGGAAGATTCCTACATATCTCTTGTCGTCGACAGAGGCCTCCTGCATGATTCTCAGCAACGGGAAGTCTATTCCCCGTCGACGGGGGCCTTACACATTTTTCTTTTGACGCCAGCCTCTCCCATTGACGGGCTTACCCCCGTCGACGGTGCATACTGCTTTTACATTCTCATCGTTGGGGTACATTCCCCGTCAACAACAATTCATCATAGATGGTACCACCTAAAACCACCATCAATGAAACATACAAGGTATACCTCCCCGTCGTCGAGACACACTCCACCGTCGATGGAGCATACTCTCCATGCATCGAGAGCCATTCCCCGTCGACGGGGCATGCTCGCCATCATCAATCGTCGACAGAGCATACTCTCCATCATCCATCGTTGACGGAAGAGGTTCCACTGTCGATGGAGCATGCCCTCCATCATCCACCATCAATGGGGCACACTCCACCGTCAACAGGGCATGCTCTGCCTCTTCCATCGTTGACGACAGATGTTCCACCATCGATGGAGCATGCCTTGTATTTCTCATCATCGACGGAGCACATTCCACTGTCAACGGAGCATGCTCTACCTCTTTCACTGTCGACAAGAGCAACATTTCACCGTCGTCGGAGCATGCTCTTCAATATATATTGTCAATGGGTTATATTACACCATCGATAGCACTTCAGTATTTCATATATTCTCATCGACTGGACAACTCCCCATTGACGGCAGCCCTTACACTGCCTCCCTGTTGACAAGGCACTGGGTCTTTCACATTTATCAATGGGGCAAAAACCCCTCCCGTCAGTGGCACCCATGTACTCCACTATGGGACTACTTTATTCATCTACAGGACCTGCGTCTTACCCCTACTGTTACTAAGGGGTATTTACATCGTCAATGATATCACAACATTTATACCTCCACGATCGACTACGCAGGTTCTTCTCATGAATTCAATAAATTATTCCTCCAGCAACGGAGATTAATTCTTTGGCATCCACTATTCGGGGACCCAGAACTGGCTAATACCAATGCCTTAATTTTACTCCATATACCATGAGGACAACCTTTATATATCATAGGGGCACATCTCATATATATATATATATATATATATATATATATATATGTGTTTTTATACACTTCCATGCCTTCAGAGTATATGGTCACATTACTACCAGACATACATCTATACTGCCCACTATTCTCATTAATAATTATGCTGGGCCTGTATGTTGATCTACGATTCTAAGGATACCTACTATTGGACAGGTTTTTCATAACATGTCGTGATATCTGGGCTCAAACATACATCAAAGCCACATAAGACAAGACAACTCACTTTTACAGGGATGCCTAATACCCATCTGTTCTAGAATTTATGAAAAAAACTACCCAGATTCTCCAAATACTTGGTTGCTGACTTATATGGAACATATGCTACATACCAGAATAATGTGGGCATTCCAGACCTAACTCTTACAGAACCTATACCAATGAGGTGTATATCCCTAATAAGGGGCAATTTTAAGTGGAGACCAAGCACAGGTCATTGCGACCATCACATCTGGATCCCGCATCCATCATACAAAGCCTTCTCATGGTGGACTTTGTCTCCAACCTCAACCGGGGCTGATGCAAACTATTACTTACAAAAGGTGCGTGGCACAATCCTCGCTGCACTATCTCATGTTAAATATTTACTTTGGATGAGGCCATACGGCTCATATCTACCAACCATCCGGGCCACTGTTTGGATATCTGTTTACCCAACAGAATAAATAAAGGGCTCATCCTACTAACGTTTCATGTTAGTACCTGAGAAGGCTGCATTCCCTCACATACTTCTTGGGACTCCCTTGTAAATAAGATTACTGCTACAGGATGAAATAACAAAGCTCTGTCTTTCGGATTTCACAATTTTTACCCTAAACTGGGTATACTATTTAACTACACAGCACACATCCTCTACTGACTCTATTAAGAGCCATTAAGTTATATTACGAAATAGATACATTGTCTCATTTGTACTGGCTCTGCTAAGAGCCACTAGGTTACGTTACGACATGGATATATTGTCTCCTTTGTGAAATTGTAACACGCACCTTCTGAATATTACTTATGTAACCTATGCATTCCAAAATGGATACATTTACACCATCTACAATGATTTGGCAGACACAACTAAAGACTGCAGTGACCGGCTACACAGTAGCACTCCTAAATGGAAACATTTGTCATTTGGATGCTTGCTCAACTATCTGAGCCCCATATAATTCTAACTACTTCTATAACTGCATACTGCAGAACTTTGTTCATTTATAACAAAAACTGGATAACTGAAATATACTCCAGAGATATATCGTAAGTATAACCTCTTATTCAGTATCTTTATTACCATAAGTTCTGTCTTTTCAGATGCAAGCCACTGGAACATACCCGTCACTCCATTATAAGGCTGACTTTATCAAATGACTTATTACTCTGATCGGGTTTACATCAGCCTAACTTATCAAGAAACAACTACTACCAGCCAACCTGGCTTGCTTCAACAATGATTTTATAACTGATAATATCATGCAGTTGCCTACGCACAGAGTACGACTCTTTACTAGGCAATATACTGGGATACTGCCTTTAGCATGCACCGGTCATCCGACCGCACCGCTCTATATGGCACAAGGCCGTTGCTGGCCACCCCACTGGCATATAACTGCTTGGGAACTTCCCAGAAGTAATGACTTACTGCAAGAGACCATTCCGTGGAAGACAGATCAGTTACGCAAGACCTTACCATAACAGTAGATCTTCTAGGAATGTCTCTTGCAGTAAGTAGCTTCCCTCCCTCCGACCCCCTACCTTCAATTATAGGGAAAAAACTGATAGGGTTGAGATGCTCTGGTACCTCGTTCCCCTCGGACCCTTGCCAGTACGAGCTGAAACCGGTGGGGAACAATGAGTGCCAGGAACCACCCATTTTTGTAGGCACAGCCCAGGAAGTGAGATCATGTGGATGATTCCTGGTGTGGAGACTGCTGGAAGAAGCTACCGTGTGATAGCGCCACCTGCTGGGAACTCCCAGAAGTAATGACTTACTGCAGGAAACATTCCTAGAAGATCTACTGTTACGGTAAGGTCTTGCGTAACTGCTCTGTCTAGGAGTGGTATATGTTGTTCATCCACACTGACCCACCCGACCTCCCAGCCTCGATGTACAACCTCTGCTTCCAGCGGGCAAGATCTGGCATCATGGGGTGGAGCTGAGACATTTACCACCCGGGTGGGTGGGAGGAGCCAGCTTTTAGACCTTCCTGCAAGATTTAAAGGGAAAGGGACATGCCAACAAGTGTGGATGTGCAACATATACCATTCCTAGAACTACTGTTACAGGTAAGTAACCTGTGTTTCCCTGCAATCTAACTGCATGAAACGCCAGCAGTGAGCTGCTATTCAACTTTTTTCCCAGTGGCATTAAATTCACAGCTTTCAGTTATGGAGAACCCATGTAAAACGAATCCTGGTGACTCTGGGAAGGGTAAGCGGGCTAAGCAACCAGAGGGAGCAGCAGGAACTGAAGATCCAACCCTTCTCTCACTTATGTATTACAGGCCGTGAAAGATCTTACACAAAGTGCCAAAGACATTGATAAGGTTAGCAACCTCAACCGCGAGTTAGTACTTTTAATCAGCAGGTCACTTTGGTGGAGTCGAAAATGGATCTCGTCACCATGGAGGTTAAGGAAATGAACGACTCGGCAAACGTGGTAACAGCAGTGACTGGGGTGATAAGAAAAAACGTTTTCTCCACTTATGCTTAGAACAACTGGAAAATGGGTCTCGGGCCTCCATTGTGCATTTACTGGAGATGCCTAAAGAGGCAGAAGAAGGTGGAGACTATTCAGTATGAGGTGGACCTGATTAAAAACTTGTTGGCTTTGGACACGGTAGGCAACATACAGTACTTAAGGTATATCAGCAACCCCAGACAGAGACCCACTAACTTGGGACTCTCCACATACTTTGCTTATTTTCTGCGGGGGGGGCGGGCATCTCAAAGACTCTGTCTTGACTGCCTCTTGGGAGAAAGGACATCTAACCTTGTTGGATGAAACTCAGATTTTGTTTCTTCCCTGACCTGAGCTATGCTACACACCAGAGGAGGTAGGCCTTTGATCCTGTAAGAGCAGACTATAGGGAACTTGATATTACTCATAGTATCCAGCTTCCTGCACATCTTAAATTGGTGTATGCAGGTAAGACTTTCCTGTATAATGGTCCCACAGATGCAAGTAAAAAACTTAAAATAAACCCAGATTTTGTCAGCCACCACACTGAAACTGACGCTGCAGTAGAGGCTTGATCTTTGTAAACAGCTTCTTAGATGTTTGGACATTATCGGTTTTGTAACCGTGCTCCCAGTTTGCTGACTGATCAGTGCAAATACTTTGTACTGTCACTGTTGGGTTTTCGGCTTTGTAGTGTGGCTCACTTACCATTTCACTGGAGAGTGGATTGCTCTGATGCTTACATCTTGGCTGGCACGTTGTGTGCCTTCTCATTATTGTACTTTCTCAAGGACTAGTTAACTTAAGTCAGCGAAGGTGGATTTGGTCAAACCAGTCACGGCCACATTGCTGGGGGAAGGATGGCACTATATGTGATGTCACCAAGTAGTGTGGCACATAGCAACAGTTAGAATGTAGATCTACAACTGCCCTTTCAAATTGTTGGAATTATAGCTTTATTCTGAGGGAATACTTCTAGAACTTTCTGAGGGAATACATGTAGTACTTTCTGATTTAAAAAGTGCTGCAACATAATACTGATCTTTGTGCTAGTTCTGTGATGGGTTACTATGTACTTCTTGTTCTGAATGGTTAGGGTGAGAGGGATGACCCTTTGGGATACTTGTCTCTAATTATTGTTTTTTTCCCTGCCGAACTTTTATACATAAACAACAGAGTCACTGGTTGGCTCAATGAGTGATCTCACTCTGGGACAATTAATGTTTTAATTCTTCTCAGTTAGTATCCATGGCCATGCCGCAACTGGCCAGATATGTTGCGATTTCCAACTACTGTTTTAGGTGTTTCGTATTAGACTGGGTTTCATCCCTAAATGTGGTAACACAGTAAACTAAGAGTATTTCTCCTGAGTATATCTGTAAGGTGTCTTTTGATTGCTATGCCTTGCTTCCACGGAATGTATATTTCAGTATGGAATTTTGTCACATGGAATAAAAACTAAGTTAAAAAAAGAGCTTCACATTAACCAGATGATTAACCTCCCAGTGTACGTCACAGATTCTTCTTCGAAGGACAATCACAGGCTCCACACATTGGACCTGCGGAGGTCACTCTCTTATTACAAGGAGTGCACAGCTGGAGTTCGGGGAGAGGCTCGCTAGGTGTTTCTCACAGTGAAATAGCAAAACCGCACCTGGCAAACTGGCAGCAAATCTGACATTTGCCAGGTGAATAACATCCTGCATCAACCTCTGTTATAGGTTGCCTGGTAGGGAGTCACCCACGGTTCTGAGGGCTTATTCCAGCAGACATGCTGCTGTCTCAGTGGCTGCTTCCAGGGATATTCCCATTTTGGAGATATGCAGGGCTGCAACCTGGACAGTAGTGCACACCTTCACTAAATCATTGTGATGCTGCTTTTGGGTCCTCTGTCCTTCAGTCTCTGTTCACCAAATTGGGGTGTGCACCTTGACCCTTCCTCCCTTAGGACTGCTGGGAGTCTGCCAGAGCGTGGATAGAGAACTATAAAAGTAATAACATATGATTATGAAAACAAATAGCTTTCCTGTTACTGTAGTTCTAGGAGTGGTATACAGTTCACAGCCACACCACCCACCCAGCCACCCCTGCCAGTGTAGCACTCAGATCTCTTCTTCCAGCATGCAAAATCTGATATCACGGGGTAGAGCAGGAGGATATACCACTCGGGTGGTGGGAGGAGCCTAGCTTGAAGAGATTATGATGACTCAGCTATCTCTGGGAAGACTGCCATTGTGTGGATAAAAACTATGGACCACTCCTAGAACTACGGTTACAGGTAAGTAACATGTATATCTGCCCCTCCCTCAACAACCCGACTGATTCAGTGCCCAACGTGACCCATCAGGGAATAAAATCAAATCTTGCCCCCAACTACCTGACTGGTCCAATACCTAATCCAACCCATCAGAGAATTAAACAAAAAAAATGTCCCTCTCTCCCAAACTACTGGATTGGTCTGGTATATATAACCCAGCCTGTCAAGTAATAAAACAAATGCCCTCCTCCCACCAATAGCATGACAGAACCAGTGCCCAGTGTGGCCTATCATGGAATAAAACATCTGTCCCTTCCCCCAAACTGTCTTAACAGGTCCAGTGTCCAACCCATGCCATCAGGGAATTAAAAAAACAACCCTGTCCTCCTCCCTCAACATCCTGAGAGGTCTGATGCCCAACCTGGCCTGACAGGAATAAAAAAGATATAACCTCCCCCCTATAACCTGACTGGTCCAGTGTTCAACCAGGCTCATCAGGGAATAGAAAAATATATGACATCCTCCCCCAGCAACCAGGAGATCCTGTGCCCAACCCTCCCTGGCAAGGAATAAAAATCTGGTGTATCCCCCAAACATCTTACGAGTCCGGAGCCCAACTTCGCCCATCAAGGAATAAAAAATCTGCCCCTCCAGCTGCCTGATGGGTCCCTTGCCCAGCCTGGTCCATGTGGTAAGCCAGGTGGAGATAAGGAGGCGTAGCAAAGCAGTGTGTGGAAGGTGGAATGCAGGATTGTGAAATACTGCTTTCCCCATGCCAGTCCACTCCAGTCACAGTGAGAGGCTCAGACACTGCACAGGAGGCTTGGGGCTGCTGCCAAGCTACTACTGCTGCCAACCTTTTTTTCCCCAGTTGTTTAACCAGGAGTGGCACACTAAGCTGAAAGCTTTTTTACAGGTGTAGCCTGGGAGCACAGGGAAGTTAAGTGACTTGCTCAGGGTCACACAGTATATGCAAGTGGGGGCTGTGGGATTCAAACCCAGGTCTCCAGATTTGCAGCTCAGAGCCTTAAACCACTGTGCTATACTGCCTCCCTTTTCAGGCGTTTCCACCTCCTCTTGCCTGCAGCACAATAACATGGAGGCTGGACCCAGAGGAATCAATGGTGCACACTTCCAAGCCTGTAACCCCAAGTGCCAGTGATTCTGGCTGCACTGCCCAACTCTCCCTCTCTCGCTCTTTCCTTCTATTACCCATTAATCCCAGCTCTGTACTCTTCCCAGTATACACATAGGGATCACACTGCCATGCATGCTCCAATCCAGCCTGCTGAACAGCAGAATGGTCTGGTGCTCAACCTGGCCCTTCAGGAAATGAGACAAAATCTGTCCCCCTCCCGCAAACTACCTGATGGGTTCACTGCAAAGCCCAGTGGGAATAAAACAAATCTGGCCCCCTCTCCCAACCACATCCTCTTGGAGAACAAAAAAAAATCCGTCTTCTCCTTCACCCAGCTACTTGAAGAGTCTAGGGCCGAACCAGGACTGTCAGTGAATAAAAAAAAAAATCATTTCTCTCTACTGTCAACCACCTGATGAATCCCAAGCCTGACCCAGCCTGTTAGGGAATTAAAAAAAAAAATCTGTCTCCCTCCCCTAAACTACCTGATGGGTCCGATGCCCAACCTGGCCCATCAGGGAACATATCTGGCCATCTCCCCCCAACTACCTGACAAATTCCGGGACCCAACCTGGCCTGTCAGGGAATATAAAACATCTGGCCATCTCCCCCAACTACCTGACAAGTCCAGTACCCAACCTGGCCTGTCCGGGAATATAAAACATCTGACCATCTCCCCCCAACTACCTGACAAGTCCGGTACCCAACCTGGCCTGTCAGAAAATATAAAACATCTGGCCATCTCCCCCCAACTACCTGACAAGTCCAGTACCCAACCTGGCCTGTCCGGGAATATAAAACATCTGGCCATCTCCCCCTCAACTACCTGAAAAGTCCAGTACTCAACTTGGTCCATCAGGGAATAAAAGAAAAAAAACTAGCCCTCTCCCTCAGCTACCTGATGGGTCCAGTGTCCAACCCGACCATCAGAGAATAAAAGAACGGTGATGTGGGGGTGGGGGTTGGGGGCTATAATTGAGTTAGGTGCTAGGTTGATGAAATGAATTGCCTGGTGTTGGGTGGACTTGAACCACCATGTACGATGTAGTGAGCATTACTGGAAAGCAGTGCCACTGCATCAAAGCCCTCCCTGTGGGCACTATATACAAAAATCAGTAAAAATGACAGCGGACATGACCCTCATGTAACTACAGTTATACCAGTGAAGACAGCAAGATCTGTTGTAAAAATAAAGATGACACAGTAGAGTTAACGAATGTCTATGAAACGTGTCCTGCTCTCTGTCCTTGGTACACTTGTACTGGTAATAATTCATGTTGTTTATGTACTGTATTTCTGCATACATGAGGAAATAAATAATAAAAATTATGATTTAAAAAAAAGTAAAGCTGACAAAATAAAAAAAGACCAGCCTTGTTGACATCAGCCAAATCATGTTTTTTTTTTTTTTTTTTTTTTTTGTTAAATTCACACCAGAACTGCATTGTGCTTACCCACTAATAATTTCTGTGGGTACCACCCCTTCAGTTGTTTTTTTATAAATAGAAGAAAAATTGCTTTTTACTGTTAAATAAAAATACTCATTTCTGGTTACTGATGTTATGCAGAATTCCTCAGTTTACTGTGATGATTGCTATGGTTTACGCACAGCTAGATTATGTTCGTATCTCTAGGGAGCACTTTCAGCTTATCAAGATCTGCACTATTTTTCCCATGGTATCTCTCTCATCATTATCCTATCAGTACCACACTAGAGCTTGGAGTTCCAAAGAGACTTTCCCTCTGGCACCTTAATGCATCTTTACTTAACTACCAAGATTTTAAGGGCCATATTGAGGAATTGATCCCGGAAAAAGTGGAGAATCAAACTGCCTCAGACCCTTTGCCTGCAGTATTGTGGAACACACTGAAAGTGGTTCTCAGTGGCCACGTTATCTCCTTTTCAGTGTGATTAAAGAAACAGAGAAGCCCACCTGGCTACTATACTTAAGGATCTAGCAGCTAAGCAACTACTACACCAGCAAGAGGATGCAGCGGTTCAGGTGGATATCTTTAAACTGTAAATTCAGGCACAAGAGATATACACATGTATGACAAAAATGGTGCTATGATACCTTCGTTAGATAAATGTTGCTACTGTACCTTCGTTAGAGGTATTGTAACGGTGGTCCTAGGGTCAGCTGCTTTCTAGCTCATTGACAGCGACAACAGGTAGCCACTACAGTAACTTCCATTAAACATTCAATGACAGATTGATCCCACTCAGAGAGAGACCAAATCCTGCAGGCCTTCAGCTCCTTCTACCATTAGCTTTATGGTGAAGATATCACTCCTGAATCATAGAAGATTTCTGCCTCCATTAATCCCCTGGGCATCCCAAAAGTGACCCAGGAGCAGTGTGTGTAGCTCCACAGGCCTCTATCACAGGAGGAACTTGTGGCAGTGATTCTTTTTTAAAGGCTGGGAAAAGTCCAGGCCTGGATGGTTTCCCACATGAGTTTTTCATATCTTTCCGAGATGTTTTGCTCCCACACTTGCACCATTTAATAAGTGCCGCCTGGTCGGGGGGCTAGGATAATGCCATCATTTTAGCCATCCCTAGGCCAGGAAGGGATAAGCAGCACTGTGCCTCATCATCCAGTCTCAGTTCTGAATGTAGATTTGAAAATCTTAACGGCGTGTTTGGCCAAGAGGTTAGAACCCCTTCTGCCTCATCTCATACACCTGGACAAGACAGACTTGTGCACTGTGAGGATATTGGTTGAACCTCTCTAAAACGGACATGCTCTGTTTCCAGTTCTCTCCATCACCTCACCTACAAAGCAGTCTTCCCATTTTATTGGAATAACACTTCAATAAAATATTTAGGGATCCACTTAACATCAGTCGTAACATAACAGATCTCCTCCCTGCCAACAACACACCAGTCATGCACTCCCTAACTCAGGATCTTGATCACTGGAACATTCTCCTGCTCTCTTTGGTACAAAAGGTAGAGGCCATTGCAGGGTTTTAAATAATTGATTAGCAGTTTTTTTCTTGGGACTATACTAACTGTACAGAAAGTATTTATATAGATTTTCTAGACGTGCTGTGTTTGTTAAACACAGTGAGGCAAGAGCTATGCATTTTCACAAAGATTTAATACTTTTATGGGCAAAACGCTAATCAATTTTTAGAGTTATATAAATCCCTGCATTGTGACAGGGAGAGCCTGCCACTCTTGACCAACCTTTTCTTAAATCTTTTGCAACAGTTCTTCTCTTTCTTAGCCTAATCTGTCCTTTACAATTTCTAGTCCATAAGATTAGCCACCTATGGGTGTTGACTATGCTATAGTGTCCTCTTTAATTTTCCTTTTCCCTCTCAGGTCCTCGTACAGGGAGGTTATTGTGGTGACCGAACTGATGTAAAACAATAGGCTGTGTTCCTGGTTGTTGGATTTAGTATTTAATAGCACTATGTCATAAAATACCGTGATGTATATGCCTTATGTGTATGAAATATGTAAATGTTGAAAATACCATGGCACTAGGTGTTTTTGATAAAGGTAAAAAGTACTAGGTGACTGTATTATAACAATTAAGTTACCAGGGTAGAGATATCAGAAAACTCCTGTTGTGTTGTTTAAATGGATGTAAATTACAGATTGTTTAAGAGGCCCTTTGGCACCATGCATTGTGCTTTAAGCTGAACCATCCTAAAATGTCATGGTGATTTGCATTTATATCCCATGATGCTTTGCATTATGGGGGTATGTGTGATGTTGTGTTTCTTTGAAACTTGGCTTTCTAGGGACATGGATATGTTGTTCATCCACACTCATTGGCAGTATCCTTGCCGCTTTAAATCTTGCCGGAAGGTCTTCAAGCTTGCTCCTCCCACCCACCCGGGTGGTATAACTCCTGCCCGCCCATGACGCCAGATCTTCCTTACCGCTTGGAAGCTCAGGTTCCTCCTTAACGCTTCGCGCTATGCGACTGGTTCTATTTCTCCTGCTATGGATTTAAAATAAAATTTTGCAAAAGACTTCAGTCTTCTATTCCTCCGCCGCGGCGGACAAATCGACCTCGGATTTCGGAGATGCCCATGCGGGCAGAAGATGTCTCGGACGGATCCACACCCACGTGTGTTCACTGCTTAGGCCTTGAGCACACCCGCAGGCTTTGAGACCTGTGCTCATCTTTCTCGCCTACGCCCTCGAAGACCGTGGCTGCCCGATTGCAACTGGGGCCGCCCCGAGAAGCGCTTTCCTCCGTGAAGTCCAAGGAGGCCCGTTGGCGGTGTCAAGGGCGGGCGGGCTCAAGGATCAGCTCGAGCGTATGGTCACTCGCGAGGAGGCGGCGCGGCTGTGATTTTCCTCGGCCGCTGCATTTATCCCGCCTCTCTGGGTTCTTCCTACACGGCTTCTTTAAGGAGCTTTGTCTGTCCCTGTCCACTAAAGGAGAAGGGCCTGCGTCTTGGGACCTTATTCTCGTCCAAAAAGAGGGACAGGGGTAAGTCCCTCCGTCGACGCTCTTGGGAGCGGGAAAGGTCCTCTCCCCGGCCTGCCGACCGTCGGCTTCGGTCGATCTCGCTTCGCCACTGGCTCACGGTGTCCCCGTCAGGTCAGTTGACCGAGACCTGACCGATGAAGTCGAGATTTTTCTACCCCATTGGACGGGCTGTCGCCTTTAGCAGCCGAGATTCCCTCTCCGGTTCCCCGGGAGGAGTTGAGGATCCTGGCTCGCCTGTGCCTCCGGGTTCCGGAGCCCTCGGATGGACCTTCCGAGCCAAGGGAGTGCCGGTTCCGCCGACACCTCCGCACCGACCCGGAAATTCCGGGACTCGGTCTCGGTCTCGGACCTCTTCGCGTCCAGCCGCTCCCACCGTGCATAGGCGGTCTCGGTCTCGGCATCATGTAAGCCGGCAAGCCGCTGGC
The DNA here is from genome assembly GCA_016271365.2 of Neoceratodus forsteri. Taxonomy (NCBI): domain Eukaryota; kingdom Metazoa; phylum Chordata; order Ceratodontiformes; family Ceratodontidae; genus Neoceratodus; species Neoceratodus forsteri. The sequence continues at coordinate 739,196,076 of CM028136.1, forward strand.
CGTCTCGCCCTCCTCCTCGGATGAGGGGAGGCTTCGCGTAAATTACGCCGACGGTACGAGACCTTTATGTTGCAACAGCCTCCTGGCCGGGAATAAGCCGACTCCGCGCCTTCCCCGCCATTATGGTTGTCACCGAACGGCCGACACAACCCTCGACTTGTCCGAGGAGCTCATACCCAGGCCGGTTGTTCGGCCAAACCAGCTGCTCCACCGATTCCGTGGAACCTCCGCCCACAGCCACCACTGGGGCTCCGACCAAGGATTCTCGGTCGGCTAAGGGTTTACCCCATCGGCTGTCAGTTACCCTCACTCCCGACCGACCTCGGCAGGTGAAGGGTGGCTCAGGCCAGAGGCAGCTCTTCGAGGACTCTTCCGAGTCCGAAGATGATTCCTTCTTCTCCAAGCGACTGGACTTGGAGTCTTCAGGAGGTCAGTCAATGGACGATAGCCCGTCGTCCTTCCTAGGACTGCTTCGGCTCATCTCGGAGTCTACCGGGATGGAGCTCGAACCCGTTTCCAAACGGGCCAGGTATCCCCTCACGGAGATTCTGGACCGAGGGGATTCTCCGACGGAGGCCTTTCCGGTGGCCGAGGCCATAGTGGGTCCGGCACTGGAACTTTGGCAGCGCCCTGCTTCCTGCCCTGCGCCTTCGGCCAGGATGGCCAGGAAGTATGCGGTCCCTACCGGTTCCTTGTCCGGTTTTTCGGAACACCCTCTGCTGAGGGGTTGGTTACCGACAGCTGCCGGCGCACCGCAACGCCAGGATGTGGACAAACCTCCTGACAAGGAGTCCAAGAAATTGGACTCATGTCGGGCGAAAAGTCTACGCTAGCCCTCTCGGCCTTCGCAGGCCAGTTCGGCTCGCCCTCATGGCACATTTTCTCATGCCCTTTGGGCTCCCTGGATGAGGTCATCCCTCATCTTCCCGCCGATCTGCAGACTACGGTTAAGCAGGTGCGGGACCAGGGCAGGGCAGTGGCCAAACAGCAGCTCCAGACTGCTTTGGATATAGGGGACTCATGTGCCAGATCGGTGGCGGCCGCAGTGGCTATGCGTCGGCGGGCTTGGCTGAGGATATCCACCTTTACTTCGGATACCCAGCACAAGTTGGCGGATGTTCCCTTTTTGGGGACTGACCTCTTCGGCCCTGGGGTGGAAGGTCACCTGCAGAGGATCGAGAAGTCCAATGCCACCTTGGACTCGGTCTCTTCCGCTCAGAAGGACAAAGGCCGCAAACCACAGCCTAAGCCCTTTCGTCCTTCTGTGCCCCGGCGCCCGCCCAGCAACGCTCAGGGCCAGCAGGCTCGGCCTTGGCATCCCAAACCCAAGCCGCCGGCTTCTCTAACAGGAGGCAGGGAGGAAGGGCCCAGGAGGTCCCTCGCCGTCCCTCCTCCAAGCCTGCCCAGTGACGGGCTGAGGGGTGTCGCCCCATCCCCGCCACTCACTCCTGGGTCCCCTGGGGGACGGCCCGCACTTCCGCCGCCTGGTCCGCTGTTACCACGGACAGGTGGGTCTTGAGGTGGGAAGAGGCCTGCCTCTGGAATTCGAGCAGGCACCACCTTCAGAGCGCCGCCTCGGGGCTTCGGGATCCCAGCTCACTGGCGGCTCGTCGAGCCGATATCGCCTCCTCCTCCAGAAGGAGGTGGTAGAGAGGTGGTGGACCCTCCTTCAGACCCAGGGTTTGTGTCCAGGTACTTCCTGGTTCGAACGGACGGGGCTGGCGCCCATTCTACCTACACGACTCCAAACAAGTTCCTAAGGTCTCAACCTTCAGGATGGTCACTCTGGCTCAGATAATACCATCCTTGGAAGCGCGTAGTGGTTCTGCTCTCTGGACTTGCAGGACGCTTTCCACGTCCCTATCCGTCCGCCTCACCAGAGATTCCTTCGCCTCGAGCGGAGGGATCCCTCTTCGAGTTCCAAGCCATGCCCTTCGGCTTGTCTCCAGCTCCCAGGGTCTTCACCAAATGCATGGCAGTGGTGACAGCATTCCTGCGGCGCCGAGGGGTCCGGGTGTACCCTTACCTGGACGACTGGTTGATAGCAGCTCCTCCAGGGAGGAGGCGGAGGGTCCAGAGATCTGGCCCTCCAGGTCTGCTCTCAACTGGGCCTCCTTATCAACGAGGCCAAGTCGGAACTCGAGCCGAAGCAGGTGATTCTATTCATCGGGGCGCAGCTCGACTCTCTTCGAGCCACAGCGCGGCTCCCGGCGGACAGGGCCGAGGTTCTTTCCTCCTTTGCCCGATCATTTCTGGTTGGGCAATTGCGCCCTGCCCGGGACTTCCTGCGCCTCCTGGGTCTCATGGCGGCCTGCACCAGCGTGGTCCGTTGGGCCCGCTGGAACATGCGTCCCCTTCAGTGGGGACTGGCCAGCCAGTGGTCACAACGCTGCGATCCCTTGGACCAGCTTGTGTCGGTGACACAGGGATGTGGGAACGCCTCCAGTGGTGGACCGCTCCAGATCATTTGCAGGAGGGCATCCCTCAGTCCGCCCGAGCCGGACGGTCTCTATCGACCGATGCCTCTCTGATGGGTTGGGGTGCCCATCTGGGGAACACGGGCTCATGGCCCTGGTCCTCAAGGGAGTCCCGATGCCACATCAACCTGCTGGAGCTCTGAGCGGTCCGCCTAGCTCTCACCGCCTTTGCTCCGCTCCTCCGGGTCAAGTGGTCCGAGTCCAGACGGACAATACCACGACCATGTACTATCTGAACCGCCAGGCGGACGCGCCCATGCTTCTATGCAAGGAAGCTCTCCGCATTTGGTCACTCGTGCGCAGCCTGGAGGCGGATCTCCTAGCCATTCACGTGGCAGGAGCCTCCAACACCCTGGCCGATGCCCTGAGCCGGATAGGGGCTGCATCCCACGAGTGGTCTCTCCTGCCGGAGGTAGTACAGCATCTGTTCTCCCTTTGGGGCACACCCCAGGTGGACCTGTTTGCCTCCATGGAGAACGCCAGCTGAGTCTGTTCCATGCCCGCCCTCAGCAGGGCTCGCTGCAGGGGATGCCTCTCGAGGCAATGGACCCCGGCCTCTTTACGCCTTTCCCCATTTCCCTGATCCACAAGGTGCTTCAAGGCAGGAGGACAAGGCGAGGTGATTCTGATAGCCCCAGACTGGCTCGCCAGTTCTGGTACCCAGATCTCCTCAGTCTCAGCTCCAGGACTCGCTGCAGCTTCCAGCTCGCCCTGACCTGCTCTCAGTCAATCAGGGAAGGTGTTCCATCCGGACCTTCAATCCCTGCACCTGACGGCCTGGTTCCTGAGCGCCAGAGTTCCAGGCCTGGGTCTTTCCGACGGGTCCTCAATGTAGTTGAGGCGTCCTGAGGAGTCGACCAGAAAATGCTATGCCTTCAAATGGAAAAGGTTTTCCATTTGGTGTCAGGGCAAGGGCTTGGACCCTTCCTCCTGTTCCTTGGCAAGCATCTTGGACTATTTATGGTCCCTTTCTAGTCAAGGGCTTAGGTCGACGACCCTAAGGGTACACCTGGCAGCCATCTCTGCTTACCGGGCGCGGGCCGGGAAGCAGTCGGTGGCGCAGGAGAAGGTGGTCTGGCGCTTTTTCAAAGGCCTTGATCACATTTCCCCTCCAGTGCGGGAACCCCCACCTCCGTGGGATCTACTGCTGGTACTGGCAAAGCTCATGGGCAAGCCATTCAACCTATGCACAGGTGTGCTCTCTCTCACCTGTCGTGGAAGACCGCCTTTTGGTGGCTATCACGCCAGCCAGAAGGATGGGAGAGCTCCAGCGCTTTCCATCGAGTCTCCTTACCTGGTCTTCCACAGGGACAGCAGTTGTCCTGCGCCCACCCCGAAATTCCTTCCAAGGTGGTGTCGAGTTTCACCTTAACCAGGTGTTGACTCTGCCGTGTTCTACCCCAATCACACCGAGGTCGAATACAGGCTCCATACTTTGACCCTAGAAGGGCGCCCTTATTATAAGGAGCGATGGCTGAAATTCGGGAGAGGTTCGCCAGCTGTTTGTCACCACGCTGAAGCCGCATCTGGCAGACCTGCAGCCAAGCGGACGATAAGCAGGTGGGTAACCTCCTGCATAGATCTCTGCTATAAGTTGGCGGGCATGGAGCCTCCCAGAGGGATAAGAGCTCATTCTACCCGCCATACTGTTGCAACGGTGGCTGCTTCCAGGGACGTCCCTATCCAGGAAATCTGCAGGGCTGCTACCTGGAAGTCAGCAAACACCTTCATTACCCACTACCACATCGACCTTGAGTCACGCCGGGATGCTGGTTTTGGGGCCTCGGTTCTCCAGTCTCTTTCCCAAGTAAGTATGTGGGGTGTGCGTCTTGCCTCCTCCTCCCGGAGAACTGCTAGGAGTCTGCCAATGAGTGTGGATGAACAACATATCCATGTCCCTAGAAATACAGGTTACTCACCTGTAACAGGAGTTCTAGGAATGGTATATGTTGTTCATCCCACGACCCACCCGACCTCCCCGGCTTCGACGCGACAACCTGAGCTTCCAGCGGGCCAGATCTGACGTCATGGGGCGGAGCCGAGAGTTATACCACCCGGGTGGGTGGGAGGAGCAAGCTTGAAGACCTTCCGGCAAGATTTAAAGCGGCAAGGATACTGCCAATGAGTGTGGATGAACAACATATACCATTCCTAGAACTCCTGTTACAGGTGAGTAACCTGTATTTATTGCCAATGCCCTTTGGGGTAACCCTTGCTTCCGTGCTTCTGCACTGAGATTCTTTGTCTTTAGCTTTTTTTTTTTTTTTTAAATTTGGGCTCCCCATCACCCAAACACACAAGACCAACATAGGGGAATAGTTCATTTCCGCAGGAAAGATAGATCAGTAGAACAGTGGGTAGTAGGTGCTGACCAAGTACAGAGGAAGGCTATGCATAGTCTGTTGCTGCAAACTGATGTATTGAAGATGGGATATGCTATTGCTTAAGGATATCCCCCATGGTCACTAAGGAAAGTGAACTATTTGCAGTTCTGTAAAGAATTTTGTTTAATTGATTTTGGAGTTTATTATTTTATCCTGACTTTTAAAGAAAATAAAGCCACACTGCAGTGTGTTGCACCAATCTGCTGTTGTCTGTGCTATTCTTCACCTACACCTGGCCACATCCATGCATATGGTGACATTGCCTAGGCTACTATATCTGTTCCAGACAGTACCTGTAGCCCCTCCTCCCTTGGCATTTGTTTCCTGGTAGAAAGCTATGTTTAGATTCCTTTGGGGGGGGGGGCTTTCATCCTAGAATTAAGTACTGTATTCTTCAACTCTTGAAGACGTAAGGAGGTCTGGTGCTTCCTAAACTTCAAAGCACAGTTGCCCATGACATTCTGTTGGATGGCAGACACTTACAAGGCCTGGTGGAAAACACTGGAACTTTATTCTCAAGATGTACTTCCTTTTACTTATAGCCGCTTCGCTATCCCTGTATCTCAACCAAGCAACCTCTTGGATAACCCATTCACTCAGACTACATTGAGGGTGTGGCAGTGTATTGTTACCCATAAAAAAACTCCAAGTGAGCTTAGCCCTCTTTACCTGCTTATCTCACACTACCCCCTCCACCCCAGCCACAATAGATTACACCTTTCGGTAATGGGAGACAGAAGGCCTCAGTTTCGTCTTTTGATTTCTGGACAGGGACACTATTCGCCCATCCCCAGACATAGTGCAGAAATATCACCTTCAGACACAGAACAGATATTTTCACTTACGTGCATCCCTTGCTCCAAAGCTGGAGGCCTCCTTGGGGGCCACCCAGTATCCTTTTTTCTCACTTCTATGCCAAACACTTCAGTATGTCCCTTTATCTTTCTTATACAGGGCTGTACAACAACTAAAAAAACACAATGATAGAGCGTACTAAGACAACTTGGGAGAAAGACCTGCAAATCCCAGTACCACAGGAACAATAGGATTTAATCCTTCATATCCCATTCATGGTGGCATCTTCCCCACTGTGGTGGGAATTTGTGTGGAAAAATATTTCTCGGTACTTCCATACACTTCAGATTACGGCAACATTCCAAGGCTCAGATAGGGCTAGTTCTTGCAGACAGCGTGGGACCACCCCAGCTTTACATGCACATATATTTTGGATGTGTACAAAACTTTGATTGTTCTGGAATTTATCACAGCAGGAGTTCCAGGATCTTTCTAATCCAGATATCACTCTCTCCTCAAAGACCATCCTCTTCTATATCCTCCCTAGGGGATTCCAGAAGCCCCCAACCAGCAAACTGGTGCACATCTGTATCCTAGCAGCGAAGGAAGCCATTACCAGGCATTGACTGACAATCCCATTCCTACTGCACAACAATGGCAGGATATAGTTCTAGAGCTTTATAGAATGGAAAACATTTCTTATTCCCTGAGGCAGCAACTCCCAGCCTTTAATAATATTTGGAACAGATCTGTCATATATGTGATACCACTTTGCACCAGTTTCGTCCCATGGGAGGGAGGAGACACCATTGCTAAACCTAGTTACTATGGAGGCCATTGGCATTCAGTTTGACTGATTGGGTCCGACCCTATTGGGGAAGGCATGGTCTCCTTCTCTTCTGTATTTTGAGGCTGCGCCCCGCCCTTCACACGCAGACCAGACTTGAATCTGTCTTGATAGCATCAGTAGCAACCTGACCTAGGAGACATTTTGTGTAATAATGGAGAGGTATATACCCTCCCAACGAAGGTAATATGGGCACATACATTTACCAATTAAAAGTACATTATGTTTATATAAAAAAAAAAAAAAAAAAAAAGCTCTTACCACAGCGCTCGTTTACCATACAGGCAGCCATTCTTCGTTTACTTTCAGCAGTCTTCTCCCAGTGGACACGGACAGTTTCGCAGTTTGAGCTCGCTTACATTACACGTTGGCCCCTGATAACTGTAGTGTAACACAGGGGCAGAAAAGAGGTGATTTGGGCAATATAAAAATACTAACTGCAGGCTGCTGTTGAAGATCGGAGGTCATGAGACTGACTACATGCCTGAATTTTATAATTGAGAAACTGAAAAATCCTAACTTCGTACTCTAGCAGGCTGCTCAAGGTGAGGGGAAGGGGGTGCAGGGCTCCTCAGACTTGAAATCCCTACACATTCCAATTCACATTTGTAAGCAAAAATGTGTATTCATTTAATGCTGACTCAAAGTTAGACCTCCGGGTAAGAGGGTGGGGTAAGGGTGGTGTAGAGTGTGTACCTTCAAAAAAGCTAGACACCTTGAGAAGAACTTTGAAAAACACAATATTTGGACACACATCAGCTTAAATTTCTCATTAGCTGTGTATTTCTTACCCTCATTATTTATCACTTAGGTCACATGCATGAAAATAGAATAGTTATTACTTGAGGGTGCATCAGATCCTGTTGCTTCTTCCCAAACAGATGTCATAATACTCAGCTTGTGACATCACAGTTCTTCCCATGCCAACAGACTGTAATGTCACAAAAGAGCATTATAATTTCAAGTAGGGAATAAGCTGTAAAAACAGATGAACTCTAAGGGATGATGACCTTGTTTTAGTGGGGATTGTTTCGATAATAAATAATAACTAATTTATATTATGTAAAATACAGATGTTTTCTCATTTATTGTTCTAATATAGGTACCTGATGGTTTTATTGCACACTTCTACACAATTTGTGAACCTATCAGTCCTGTTTTGGCATGGGGGTTTTTAGGACCCAAAAACCCTCTCCAGGATTTATGTTGCTTCTTGAAGGTAAGTAAACTCATCTTTCCAGTGCTGGTTTCTCCTGCTTGAGTTATGGTATGATTAGGTGTTTAAGGGTTTAAAAAGAAATGACATATTTTAACTACATGTATTTTATAGTTGCCAGCCATGGTTTTTGATAGCTTCATAGTATGGTAGTTTTTCATGAAGCTTAGAGTGCAAAAAAATATTTTGCCCACATTTGAATTTAGCTTTTTATTTATAATTGCACTAATCTGTGAGCATTATGTATTTCATTTCGTTTAATTTTACTAAGATAAAGCCATTGAGCTGAGCTAATTTATAATGGTGTCCCAAAATTATGCTGTATGAAAAATTCCAGCATTGCAAAATAGCTATATACAATAAATAACACATTAAACAACAATAACGATGATAGTGAATACACAGTATAGCTAAAAAAAGTGCAGTCTCTATCACAGGCGACCAAAGCACACTATACTGGTGCCAGAAGCAAAAAATTCAGAACGTACAGACAGGGAATGCTAGCTACTCAGTCCCAGACAGCAAACTGGTTACTAAGATCTTACTTCGAGAGGGTTCCTGTAGTAGGTCATAACATATAGGACTGCACCCCCTGACATCTGGACCACATGGCAAACTTTTGCTAGCAGTGTCTGGTGGGGGACCGTCTACTCGATGTCATGTGTCGGACATCAGCGTGACGCTATATAGTGGGCGGTCCCCATGCCTGCCTTCCAGTTCTTTGCCGCTGTCGACCTGTGCACGTCGGGTCTCGCAGTAAACGTAGCTCCAGTCGATCGCCATTTTGAAATAAGTATCCTTATTTTTTCTTATACTAAAGTTCGCTTTATTTTTCTTGTATGTCTTCTCAAACACTGAAGCACAAGAAGAAGTATGAGAAGTGCGGCATGCAGATCCCTCACAAGGATGGCCACAAACACTGCCTCATCTGTCTAGGCCCGGACCATGACACCGGGGCCCGCCTGAACTGCCAGCCCTTCAGTCAGGCTACTCGCAAGCACAGGCAGCAGGCCCTAGAAGCCCACCTCTTGAAATCTAGGATGGCCTCCTTTGAACAAGAACTGCAAAAGCTGAGGGATTCTGCTTCTTCACCCTCTTTGGACTTCAAAAAGAAGCAGCACTGGAAGTGGGAACGGTCGGATGACCGAGATAGGCCCTCCTCCAGTAGGGTCCCGATGGACAAGGCCGCTACTCCACCACCACCTTTGGTCACAGTTCAGGCCTCCTCATCTGGCTTCTCCGGATCCACATCTACCTTCAAGCCCTTCCTTATGGGCTCAAAGTCTGTTCTTTAGCTGATAAAGTCGCCGCCCGGCTCCTCCATGAATGCTCAATCATGTCGGTAAGTCAGGCTCCAGCTCCTCCAGAGTCCGCGCGGCTGCTGATAAGTTGGACTCTCATCCAGAGGGAGCCGCATGACACCCGCCGATAAGTCGGCTGGGGGTTTGTCCTCCACCCACACGGCCCCATCGACCAATAAGTAAGACGTCAGGTCTTCCAATGTCCGCCTAGTTGAAGCTCGCCCATCGGAGGCTACTGAAGAACCACCCGACGCCCGGCTGAGGTCACTGTCCTACCCTGGCCAGCCCTCCCACCCAGGTTCTACAGGGCGGGAGCCTTCCCAGCTGCCACCCATGGTGGCTCCTCTGTTTTCCAACCCTCTGCCCAGATCGGAGGGGGAAGAGGGTCCCCTAGACGTGACAACTCTTTCCCCCACTCCAGCACTGGTTCCCACGCAGTCCCCTACGGGTCCCCCCTCCCCCGGCGAGCCTGACGTCTGAGCCTGCCCCTGTGTTGGATGCCCCTTTTCCATTGGACCTTTCACCAGTTCCGATGTTGGAAGTTCCTCCGCTGGACCCGTGCCTTCCAGCCCGATGCGGGTATGCAAATTAAGACACCATGGGCAATCTCCCATGGTGCGCCGCTAGGGCCTTTACCTCCGGCCCCTGACATCCATCGGCTAGACAACAGTCCTGTCATCAGAGACTGTAACGTCTCAGGACACACAGTTTTTGCCTGTGGGCAGGGGAAGTTCCCTGTTGGTGTCGCCGCCAGGGCCCCTACCTCTGTCCTTTACGTCCGCTGGCCAGACAACAGCCCTGTCGTCAGAGACTTTGACATCAGACAAGCAGATGCATGTCACTTTGGTTTTGCCTGCGGGCATGGGAAGTTCCCTGTCGGTGCCACCGCCAGGGCCTCTACCACCGTCCCTGACGTCAATCGGACCGACACTAGCCCCGACATCAGATTTGCTAATGTCAAATACACAGACGCCTGGTCCTTCATTTTTTGCCCACAGGCCCCCTGGCTGGTCCTTGGATTACCCTGCCTAATCCTCAGACACCCATCCGGCAGGTTCATCTATAGCTGAGCTACCTGACACCAGGTTGCCCGGCATCGGACCGGGCGACAGCCTTCTTAGCACCTGGCCCTAACATGGGTTGTCTTTGTCCAGGACATAAGGGACCGGGCTGCACCCTGCCCTTTTCCCTAGCTCAAGGGGCACCCCTCTTACTATGGAGGCGTACCTTTCTTCTTTTCAGTTACCTCGGTCACCCCAGCTTCAGCCCCCACAGGACTTCCGTGCTATCTTGTAGTCCTGGTGGCAAGAGGCCAGATCTCAGCTGGACCCTGCTCAGGCACAACAGGTGGCAGTGTCCTCCTCCATCTCATGTCCCAGGTCCCCTGGGAACTCAACCACGGTGCATATTACTGGGGAGTCTCCACAGGAGGTCACCCTCACAGGAGCCAGTACCCTGGATAGGGTAGATTCCTCGATTTCAGAAGCAGAATCGTCCTCTTCCTCTTCCAGGGATCTCTTCGGGACCACAGAGGCTAGGAGAAAGGTATTTCCCAGATCACCTCCCGATGATCCCTCCTTTACTGAGATCCTCCATATCCTCCAGACTACCTACGAATGGAATACGGAAGGACAGGACTGTAAGCGTTAACACCTTGTCGAACATTTGGACTTGGCTGAGGCTTTGCCTACCGCGATTCCTCCTTGGGTTCCTCCACATGAGGATCCCACTTCGACCATCTGGCAGTTGCCCTTTTTGGTGCCAGCCATATGCAAGACGGCAGACCGGACTTATCTCGCTCCGGAGGGCACTCCTTTTTTTGGTTTCCATCTGACGGCAGACCGTAGCGCTTTAGCAGTAGCTCAAGATCCCACTCTACAGCCTACGTACTCTGGATCCTATCCTGCTGATAGGGAGTCTAGACTGCTAGATCACTTGGGGCGCAAAGTCTGTGCCTCCTCTGCATGTGCCTTGTGCTCTTTGAATTACATAGCGCACATGGTCTCCCATCAAAAAGTCACCCTGGCCCAACTGGAAGCTTACCTCGGGTCCATCGAGGACTTGGACCTAAGAACTGAGCTAAGACCATACAGCTTTCTTAAGTTTTCCTGTAGGCACACTCTGCGAGCAGCTTACAACTCTGTTGACGCCCTTGCTTGCACCTCTGCCTCGGTGGTCTGCATCAGACGCAATGCTTGGCTGTGTATATCCGAGCTGACCCCAGACATACAGGCAGCTGTACAAGATGCCCCCTTCCATACTGTTCAAGTGTGGCACCAAGGACATCCTTATGGGTCTGCTTGACAGTGGCAAGGCTGTTAAGTTCTTCTAGCCCTATGCATAAGGTAGACTTCAGGTCTAAGTCTCCCTCTATCCCATCAGAATAGGCTTGTTAAACAGTCTTTTGCTAGATGAAGTAATGCACGGAGAATGTCGGGCTCTACCATCTTCTCTCCCTCTGCTTCCAGGAACCAGCAAGAGGCTGAGGGGACCTTCCCCTGCCAGGTCTCTTGGGCTTAATTCTTGCAACCCGCTCAGTGTCCACTCCTTTTCTATAAGGGGGACCCATTGGGGAAGGGGTCGTTAGTATTTTGGAGTTTTTTCCTCCAAGAATAGAATACTCTCCAGTAAGTACCTGTATCTAGAGGGACCCATTGCTTTCCCTCTGCACTGTTCCTTTTCGTTTCTTGATTCTCATCTCTCCACGAGGAGGTGAGATCTTGGTTATTTCCAAGAACGCTACCATGATCTCAGCGTTTAGGTACAGATGGAAAATGACTTACTCTTTGTTTTTAGTTATGTTTTATTTTATAGCCTGTGGAGTGACCGACTGATTGTTGCCCCGTCCTCCAGTTTCCTTTTTTGGGTCACCTATGCTCCATACAGAAGGTGCCACAGGCTGCCTATCCCAGATTCACTGTTGAACAGCAGAAGGACAATCTATCCTGCTTACAAGATGCGCAGGTCCCCTCTTACCAAGTAATGGCTAAGGGTTTTTTCTGACTTCCCTTACCTGGATGTTTGTCTCAAGGGGCTCCCTGGAGGACATTCCTCCTGTCTTCAGGCTCCTCAATGTGAGAAGGCAGTAAGGAAGGCTGGGGGGTACTGGGATGCATAGGAAGAGGCATCAATAGTAGAAAACAGGAAGTTGTTATCCCTCTGTACAGACAGCTGGTGAGACCCCATCTGGAGTACTGTGTGCAGTTCTGGAGACCCCATCTCTGCAAAGACATAGACAGAGTGGAGGCTGTCCAGAGGAGGGCATCCGGAATGGTGCAGGGTCTGCACCAGAAGACATATGAAGAAAGACTAAATGAGCTTAATATGTATAGCCTTGAGGAAAGAAGGGAGAGAGGGGACATGATAGAAATTTTCAAGTACCTCAAGGGAATCAACAAAGTCCAAGAGGGTAGCATCTTCCAGAAAAAGAGATGTTCAAGAACAAGGGGGCATAATTTGCAGATAGAGGGGGGATAGCTCAGAGGTAATGTGAGGAAGTATTTTTTCACAGAGAGGGTTGTGGATGCATGGAACAGCCTCCCTGAGGAGGTCGTGGAGTCAAGAACAGTGGGGGAATTCAAGAATGCATGGGACAGGTATAAGGCAGTCCTAGTGGGGGGTAGGAGGAAGTAAGCTGTTGGTTAACTAGCATCTGCAGCTTATCTGTTAGGTAGGAAAATGGTCAGACTAGGTTGGCCTAGCAGTCCTTATCTGCCGTCAAATTCTATGTTTCTATGTTTCCTTTCCCCTTGATGGGTTACCTAGTCTCTTCCCCCTTGTTTTTCCGTACCCTCTCCCGATTTTTCCTCCATCGGGGCGGTGCTCAGCATTATATAGGGTATAACCTCCCGCAGGTCAGGGTGGATACCTTATAGGAGCAGGCTGGGAGTGGTAGCTTTTCCCTGGCCGTGTCTCTACTAGAGCGTCTCTCTGCCTGTTTGGCAGGAGTGCCACGATCCATCCTATCCATCCCTGGGACTGAGTCGTTCTAATGGGTCTCCTTTAGGAGGTTGTGAACTCAAGAAGGTTTGTGAATGCTAACGCCAGAACTCCTGGTTCTGTAGTTGGATGCCCCAAAGAGAGAGCAATCTCCTGTGTCAGCATGTCTCTTTTTCATTTTTAACACAACTGTGTTTTTACTGCCTGCTGCGGTGTGTACCGGCTTGGGGCATCCAGCCGCCGGCCCTGCCCTCCCGGGGAGCTAAGTGGCTCAAACAGGAGGATCCGGAACTGCCATCTTACCATCCTGCTGGAGGGCTCCCCCATGCCTCTCCTAGCTAGGACAGTCCTGAACCTTCCCCGACAGGACTCCCCAAGAGTCCTCCAGGCAGCACAGGACGTGGCCATCAAACTGCATGGTCACGCCCAGCCTTTTTCCTTCATAGCTCCCACTTGGAGCGCGGACATGCAGTGACGTCTGGGCACAACGTGCTGATGTCTGCCGTGCTCCCTCCTTGCTAACACCGACACTGGTAGTACCTCCAGGCATCCCCAGAGGTCGCTACAGTGCAGTGAATTTTTCCCCAACCCACCCCAGGACTAAGAGACCAGTCTGCGGACGCTCAATCCTAGTCCTCCCCTGCCAACCCCCCCACGGCTCGCCGGCATAGCACGAGGTGTGGTGTCCAGCACCTCAACCCTCAGAGCCACCGGGCCGGCTATGTCAGCATGTCTGTTAACATGGAGAGGGAAGTATATCTCGATGCCTTTTAGACTTTCCCGGTCCAGACCTTCTGCGAGTATACAATCAGGTACCGGACTGAGCGGTGAGGTACCCATCCGTATTACCCATGCAGGGACAAGTTACGGGCCAGTTTATCGGTCGGCCTGCTCTTCCATAACCATGCTCGCCCTAGGCGCCTACTTTGCCTAGGCAGATTTCATTTCTGATCCCGCTCTCTTGATCTACTAGTGGGGAGCTTTCTTTCCTTTGAGGTTCCAGGCAAGGGGAATGGCTTTTGGCTCTCTTTGTTCCTCTCTGCCCTAGACAGATCGATGCCTTCCGCTTTGACGGAAGACTTGGGCCTTTTTCAGTTACTCTGTATTCTTCTTCACCTCTATAGAAGAGGAAACAGACTGGAGTGCCACATTTAGACCCTTAGGTCTTTCTCTTTGATGCATGCCACTTCCAGAAGTCTTGCTCTGGTTGTGGGGAGATCTCTGATCGAGTTAACCAGACTCTGGGCGAGACCAGAGAATCTTTCCCTAGGTCTGTTTATGCAAGAAAGAGCAACAGTTTTTCTTCCACTTGGGCAATCCTTAAAGTCTAGGACGTTTCCCTTACCCGCTACTCTAGGTACTGAGATTCATCTCACACCCATAGGAGTCATACCCGGGTGGTCCTCATCTTTCGATCATTATCTTTTTGTCCGCTTTATCTACTATGTTATCTTGATAGGTGGAGGAACACTGGCCTATTGGGGGATACTCCCGTCAACTTTCTTGACAGAAACCCTCCAGTGACTCTCCCTTTCTTCCACACTCCCTCCCTCTGTGAGTTTATGCTTCACTACCTCCTTTGAACAGACAGCTAGCTGGGGTTCATGCTGCCTGTCCTGGGAAGGAGGAAGCAACCACCCCCCACACAGTATGGCTCCGGCCTGAAGGTTGTTCATTGCTGGGGTTATTTCACAAAAAAATTTCTAGTAGGGCGGGGTTCTCCTGCGCACTAGGGAAGTGCACAGTTTCCAGTGTTTTTACACTAACAGGACAAAGGGAAGTCCATACCTACGGTCAGTATTTCTATTTCCTTCGCCCCTAAGGGTTATGGGGTGGTACACTTCTCACAGTGTCTGTCTGAATGGTGGGACAACTGCACTTTGTTATTCTATCATTTAGGGAATGTACCAAACCTCTTCCGTGGGAAGTTAGAGGTCTTCCCATGAGGGTCATGACTGCTTTCGCGGACTTTTCCAAATCAGGTTTCCCGCAGCCGATTTTCGTGCTGCGGCAACTTGGAGTTCATCCTTTTTTCTTTCTCCAGATGTCCCCATCTGGACTGAGCCATCTTGGCTTGGAGTGAGTTCCTACTTAGCAATCCTGTAGGATCTTTTCTGGATTAGGTCAGCTCGAGGTTCTCTCTCGTCAGACTTTCCTTCCTCCTGGGCTCCAGTTTTATCCAACTGAGATTGACTGCTTGGGATTCAGTCCTATATGTTATGACCTACTGTAGGAACTCTCTCGAAGTAAGATAGTACAGTTACATAAGAACTTACCGTAACAGTAGGTCATCTTTTTCCCTCCCCCAGGTTTTTCTGCATGCTCTTGCAGGCCATTCTGGATTGGGTTCTAGGAAGGCTATCCGCTCCTCCTGTCGAAACCACTAGGGGTCTCCAGCAGGAGAACTGGAAGGCGGGTGTGGGGCCTGCCCACTATATAGGGTCACACTGACATCTGTCACGTGACGTCAGGTGGGCGGTCCCCCGCCAGACACTGCTAGCAAAAGTTTGCTGTGCAATCCTGACGCCAGAGGGCACAGTCCTATATTTTATGACCTACTGCAGGAGCCTCTCTCAAAGATCTGCTGTTACAGTAAGTTCTTACGTAACTGTACTTTGTGTTTGCAGGATAAGAACTTTTATTAGTAAAAATAGCATTTGGCTGGTGACGCTCCCCCACAGGCAGTCAAATATTGTTGCACCTCATGCACTTTGTCAAGGCTCAAGATAAGCTACAAAAGTGATGGTGAAGCAAGTTCAAACAGTCAGGGAATGCCTTCAGAATCTGAGCAGGAAATGGTCAGCACTCAGTGAGCTTATGAACCAGTTTTTTAACATCCTATCAGAAGGAAGCTTGCCATGCAGGGGCCTAAATTTAGATGGCAACAACTGCTATACTGCTGGACTGTAATAATTGAAGGCACACATAAACTTGAAAGTCCTAGCTTTGGTTGCACTCAATTCTAATAAACTGGAATTCTTCAAGGATAAGCAATGATTCTTAGCGGGAAGGTCATGTCAAACAAATCTGATAGATTTCTTTGACTGGGTGACCAGGGAAGTGGCTCGGGGGAGCGGTGGATGTGCCCTACCTGGACTTCAGCAAGGCCTTCAACACCGTTCCACATAAGAGGCTTGTAAACAAGCTAGGCAGCCTGGGAATGGGTCCCAATGTGGTAAACTGGGTTAGAAATTGGTTGTGGGATAGAACTCAGAGGGTGGTGGTAAATGGAGCTCAATCTGAGGAAAGGAAGGTGACCAGTGGGGTGCCACAGGGATCAGTTTTGGGGCCAGTCCTATTTAATGTCTTCATAAGTGACATTGCGAAGGGGCTGGAAGGAAAGGTATGCCTCTTTGTAGATGACACCAAGATCTGCAACAGAGTAAACACTCCGAGAGGGGTGGACAAAATGAGGAGGGGCCTAGGTAAACTAGAGGAATGGTCAAGAGTGTGGCAGCTAAGATTCAGTGCAAAGAAGTGCAAAATAATGCATTTGGGGAACAGGAACCTTGGGGGGGGGGGCTTACATGATGGGGTGGAGATACTGCTGGCCACCAAACAGGAAAGGGGTCTGGGGTTAATCATATCAGATGACCTAAAGGTGACCAAACAGTGCAAAAGCTGTGGGGAGAGCCACTGGGGTACTGGGGTGCATCAGGAGAGGTAAGCAGAAGAAAGGAGGTGGTGATGCCACTGTACAAATCATTGGTGAGACCCGATCTGAAGTACTGTGTCCAGTTTTGGAGGCCGCACCTCCGTAAGGACATATAGACAGGGTAGAGGCAGTTCAGAGAAGGGCAACAAAATGGTGCAGAGCCTGCACCAAAAGTCATATGAGGAGAGACTGGAGGACCTCAATATGTATACCCTGGAGGAGAGATAGGAAGTAATATGGTAGAGACCTTCAAATACAGTATCTCAAGGGCATAAATAAGGTATAGGAGGGTAGCATCTTTCAGAAAAAGAGATGTTCTAGAACAAGGGGTCATTGACATGAGGCTGGAAGGGGGTAGACTAAGGGGTAATGTGAGGAAGTATTTTGTCACGGAAAGGGTGGTGGATGCACAGAACAGCCTTCCAGCAGAGGTAGTGGGGGTTAACTTCGTAGGGGAATTCAAAAACGCATAGGATAGGCATAGGGGAACCCTAACGGTGGAAAAGAGAATAAAGCCGGAGATCAAATAGGGTCTGTGGTTTTTGCAGCAGATGGGGAAAATGGGCAGACTGTGTGGGCCTAGCCATCCTTATCTGCCATCAGTTTCTGTGTTTCTATGATAATTTGACTGATATTACAACTATTCACTTTTTAAAATATCCTGGGATAGACCCCGGTACACATCTCAAAGAAGAAATCGGTTCACATAATTTTCTATGGTTTATCAAAGAAGAGTTTAAATTCTTGTACATTACGCAGTGATGGGTATCTTTCGGACACTCCAGCACTAGTCTGGCTAGTCGATTGTATAGTATATCCATAGATGCACGCAGGGCAGGGGCTTGGGGTGCCAGCCCTACCCCACCCTGAATTTTGGAAAACTTTTAAAAATAAATTTGGGGAAATGAATTCTAGTGGGGAAGTTGGCAATAAAAGGTTCTTTTTTTCCATCTCAGCCCCCCTCACCCCCCAAAAAAATTCATCTGAAGTGTGCCTCCGAAGGTATCCATTTACTGGAGTTTGTCACAAGTAGAATTGCTTCTCAAAACAGCCTACAAATTATTTTAAAGTTTTTCTATTTTTTAAGTTCATCAAGCACGCAAGTGCGAATAAACTTGTTGATATGAGAGTTGCTAAACAGGGGTGTGAAGGGTGTCAGCCCAGTGACCAGCGGTGCTGCAGGGGCCGGTCTGTGGCCAGCAAATCAGCAGGCAGTGTCCTCATGACATTGGTTTGCTGAGGGGGCTGGTCTCGGCAAACATTTCAAAGGACAGAGCCGACGCTGCACGTGACTCTGTCCTTTGAAATGCGAGCCCTTCAGCTGCAGCTCAATGTGTCTTTCCTGGTTAAACAATTTCCCCATTCCCTGCAGCCCCTTAGTGTGTCTTTCCTGGTTAAACAGTTTCCCCATTCCCTGCAGCCCCTTAGTGTGTCTTTTTCTGGTTAAACAATTTCCCCATTCCCTGCAGCCCCTTAAGAGTGTTTTTCCTGGTTAAACAAGTTCCCCTTTCCGACATCGGGATACCCACTCCTGATGTCGGATGCGCCCCCTCAACTCGTCTATATTGTTAGCCGACAGCAAGGTGCCCAATCCCCGTGTCAGCAGTGGCATGCCACACACACACACACACACACACACGCACACACTATGGTGGCACACTGGGAGCCCACCCCAGTGTGCCTAAATGTTTAAAAAAAAATCCTGTAAAAAATAGAAAAACTGTCCACCAATTTTTTTTTTTTTAATTTACCTGTAAAAAGAAAACCTTCAATCGTCTCCCCCAGTCCCCTTTTACCCGCACCCAACCTTCCCTTCACAACACCCCAACCATATTTCACCTCCAGAGGTCGTGGAGCTGCAGTCTTCACTGGCCCAGGATACGTCTGCACTCTTCAAAGCCGAACTAGGAACTGAGGAATCGGGTAAGCCTGTATAATGGGACTCAATGGGGTGGGTTTCAACTTAGGTTGATATCTCAGCCATTTTTAGGAATTTTAGCCCCAAATTTTCAACATGGGGTTCTTGGGTCCCCACCTCGTGAACATGTGTCATTTCGTTTCTCAGTACCGAAAGGTGATTTCACGGTCACTGTGCAGAATCGCCTTTCAGGATCGATTACCGAAATGACAGTGCCACCGTTCATGAGGTGGGGTCCCAAAAAGCATATGTTGCAAATTTGGTGGAAAATTCCAAAAATGTGTCATGCTACAGTGTGCTTTGTGCAGTTTTCGCACGCTAACTTCGATAATTTTTATATTTTCAGCATTGCCATTTTTTCACATCACCTTATAAACAGTACAGCTGTCATTTTTCACATCCTGCCCAAAATGTGTTTTCGTACCTGTGGCCCAGAATGGCGCAGTCAGTGTGCGAAATCAACTTCCGGGAGGGATTAACAAAATCACAGTGCTACTGTTCAAGAGGGGAGGTCCCAAAAAGGCCATGTTTAAAATTTGGTGAAAAAATCCCACAAAATGCTTGCATTATGAGCATGCATTGCACAGTTTCTACGCATACTCGTATCTTTTCCAGTTTTTATTATTTTCAGTCCAGATTTTCAACACTGTCATTTTTTCACACTTCCTTATGAACAGTACAGCTGTAAATTTTTTTGCTTTCTGCCTGAAATGTGTTTTCGCACCTGTGGCGCAGAATGGCGCGGTTGGTCTGCGAAATCACCTTTTGGCACGAGTGAACACAATGATAGTGACACTCTTTATGAGGTGGGGTACCAGAAAGGCCACATTGAAAATGTGGTGACACAACTCCAAAAAACAGCCGAGTTACATCCGGCCATTCACAATTTTCTACGCACTTGTGTAACTTTGGTAATTTTCAATATTTTCACTCCAAATTTTCAATATAGCCTTTTTATCACATCACCCCATGAACAGTACAGCTGTCATATAATTTTCTTTTGCTAATTATCAATGAAACTCTTCCTGCACTACTATACTCTCACACACTTCCTTATCTCTACGCACAACAAACTTTCGGCATTGAAAATTGCTTGTTTTTTTATTCCCTTTTGCTTTATTGCATGATTTTAAAAGGAATTCTTGGTTTCATCAATCAGCTGAGATGTAATTCTGCCAGGCCTTGCACTGAATACTTGTTTGTTTGCTATGACTTTAATTTGCTATGTCGTTAATTACTAAATGATCAGGTTAGATATATCCATCTCCTATTTAGCATGCTCCCCACTGGCCACCTATGAGTCCCTTATGGGCCAGCAGTCTGTTCAAAAAAGAAGTCAGAGACTGGCAAGGCAAGTTTTATTTCTGTGGCGCCCATTCCCGAAGGCTCTGGGCGCCTAACAATAAAAAAAGCACAAATAAAAATACAAAGCATTAACATAGATAAAAATATATACAATTCATAATCACAGCTTATAAGTGTCAAAAGTTATTCAGATGGCTGGGCAGGGAGCTTTTATTCTGGGTAGGCCAGGCGGAATAGGTGGGTTTTAGCCTCTGTTTGAACACCTCAGTCGAAGGGGCCTCCCGGACTGCAGGTGGTAGCGAGTTCCATAGGGTCAGTCCAGCGACACTAAAGGCGCAATGTCCCGACGTCTTGAAATGAACCCTGGGAACGTCGAGGAGGCCCCTTGTCAAGGAGCAGAGGGAGTGGACAGAGGTTGCAGATGTCAGTAGCTCCAACAGGTAGCCAGGGCCCAGTCCATATAGGGCCTTAAAGTCGAGCGAGCCCACCTTGAAGAGGACTCTCCACCTGACAGGCAGCCAGTGCAGCGCATGCAGGACCTGGGTCACATGAATGGACCTGGGCAAGCCTGTCGGTAACTGAGCCGCTGAATTCTGCACCTGCTGCAGTCTGTGGAGGGTCCCTCCCATGACCTCGAAGTACAGAGAGTTACAGTAGTCGAGCCTAGAGGTAACAAATGCATGTACCATTATCGACAGATCCTCTGGCGCTTGATCCTGGTAATGTTCCTCAAGTGGTAAAAAACACTTCCGACAACAGAAGACACCTGATCTTCGAGTGTCAATCTGCTGTTGAAGATCATGCTTAGATCACGCACCTTTGGGGAGGAAACCAATGGAGCAGACCCCAGGAAGAGACCTGTGTCAGCTCCAGGTGCCATCCCATCATGCCCTCGACCCGGTTCGATCACTAGCACCTCAGTCTTGTCAGGGTTCAGGCACAACCAGCTGGAATACATGCAGTCATTGATTTATGCCAAACAGATATTCATCACTTCCACAGCATTGGATGATCTTACTTCGAGAGGGCTCTTACAGTAGGTAATTGCTGCTGAGGCTGCCATCTGGCAGAGGTGGGGCAGCAGTGCAGAGGGACTGTATGCAAAGAGGAAGAGCTACAGTGTGACTTGCTGGCACACTGTCCTTGTGCACTGGCTCAGGGGAAGAAAATGTGGGATGAAAATGCCAGGCTGCTACATACCAGCAACCATACACACACACAGGCTTTCGCATGACCAACACAGCTGGTTACCCACCAAGAAAAGGTCCTGTACAAGTGGTGGATAACCACTAAGTCCATGAGAAGGTCAGTGACAGGCCATGGGGGGGGGGGTTGCCTTTGGGCAGACCTGGGTGACGGGGAGCAAAAGATACTGATTAAAAAAAAAAAAAAGGTATTATCCTGTACACGATGCTAATGATGCTGTTTTGTATTAGATACAAGTAGTTGCACTGGTGCTGTAACTAGCAAATCAAAAGCACTAACGATACAAAATAGCTATACTGTTCGGAGACGGGATTTAGTAAAATGCAAAGATCATGGTAACGAATGTTTCTACCTACTTACCATTATTTTCCTTTCAGAGAGTTCTGAGGCATCCGTACGAATTCTCATTCATGACAGTGCATAGTCTACAGTCTCTGAAGGAGAACAGCAATAAAACGTTTGCATTACATCATCACTCAAGCCAACACACTTTGGTACAGCCTTCAGTTCATAGAAACATAGAAGCTGACGGTAGATAAGGACTGCTAGGCCCGTCCAGTCTGCCTGTAATACCTTGCCTGTATCATCGGCCGCTCACCCTACTTGGTCATCAGCTTTAGCTTCTCCTTCCCACCTCTAGGGTTCCCTTATGCCTATCCCATGCATGTCTGAATCCCGCCACTGTGCTCACTCCTACCACCTCCTGGGGCAGGCTATTCCATGCATCCACCACCCTTTCTGTGAAAAAGAACTTCCTCACATTACCCCTTATTCTGCCTCCTCCAATCTCATATCATGCCCCTTTGTTCTTGTACCTCTCCTGTACCAAACGGTGTCTTCCACTTGCTCCTTGTTTATGCCCTTAAGATACTTAAATGTTTCCTTTGTTTTGTTTTTTTCTTGCTACCTGCTGCCATTACCTCAGCCTCGGTCACGGCCCCTCGACCCACTCCCACATTAGCCGCAGCTCCGCAGTACTGACTTTCTAGGGGTAGGGTTGTGGCACCGGCCTCCTTAGTGCCACAATCGACGGATAGGTCAGGGAGTCGGCCTGGGAGCTCATCAGAGCGGAGGTTAGGCTTCATCTGGGCAACAGGCAGCAGTGTTTTTCCCCTGTATGGGTGGGAACATGCATGATGGACCAAGGCTCTGCCCTGTCAGATACGCTCTTGTGCCTGTCACTGTGGGTACCCTTGGCCTCCGCTAGGGTCCAGCAAGCACCGTCACACTCCCTCCCTCCTCCCCTGGAGAAGGAGACCAGTCCTTGGGACGCTCCATCCTTCTCCCCTCGGCTGGCCCTCCGACATCCTGGGTCCATTCCCGAACCTGGGTCGCCGGCATCACAAGCAGACATCCAACCACTGCGCCGACGTGCTAGCTTGCAAGATACTTGAAACTTGAAGATTTCTGTCATGTCTCCCCATTCCCTCGTCTCTTCCAGCATATACATATTGAGGTCTTTTAATCTTTCCTCATAAGTCTTCTGTTGCAAGCCCTGCACCATCTTAGTCACCCTTCTCTGAACCGCCTCCACCCTGTCATATGTCCTTATGAAGATGTCTTTTCAGGCAGTTCAAGTGAAGCAATTGAAGGTGGTGTAGCAAAAAGCCACATAATATTTATAAAGAATAACATTTTATTCTTACTCATAATCTCTTCTGCAAAAGGTAACACATCTGGAAAAATCCCATTAGGAAAAGGATCACAGGAATGGAGGGCAAACCCTGTGGGGAGAGACTGAGGGAGCTCAAATTGTACTCCCTGGGGGATAGGAGGGATTGAGGGGATATGATCGAAACCTTCAAATATATGAAGGGCATAAATAGGGTTAGTACAGAGGAGATTTTTAGATTAAAGGGAGGGAGAGACACTGGGGGCACAGTCTGAAATTGGGGGGGGGTTAAGAGGGAAATGAGAAGGCACTATTTCACGGAAAGGGTGATGACTTGGTGGAACACCCTACCAGAGGAGGTGGTAACTGTAAAGATGGTGGGCAGTTGTAAGAGGGGGTGGGACAGGGTTGGGGGAAGGTCACCACTGTATGGTGGGGCAGCTGCAGAGTAATTAACTGATAGCTGCACACTCAAATAGACTCAATAGACCTTATGGCCTATATCTGCTGGCATTTTTCATATGTTCGTGTGAAACAACATAGAAAATGTCAAGTGGAAAAATGATCAATTTATCCAAAATGTGTGGGAAAGAATAAAAAAGTCCATTTGATTCAGAAAATCTAACTGTGCCTTCGATGGGAATCCACTTGTGTATATATACTGTAGTGCACTTAACAGAAAGGAAAATACCATTAAGCATTTGGGACCTTTCCTTTTCTGCTTAGTCTGACGTATCCCTGTAAATTCTGATTTAAGAAAGTGGGTTGTCATAAGCAACAGTACAGCAACAATAACAAAACGTTGGAATGAAGTGGGGAAAATGCTATAAAGGTGTTTGGAGAGGGTTATCAGTTTCGGTAATCTGACTGAAAGCTGTGCTGGCAGACCTGGAGACATCATTCAATAGTGTTCAGTAGAAGAAAACATAGAAGACCAGACATCAGCCTTGCACAGAAACGCTGCAGATGTCTATGCCTTTTTTGCCCAAGAAATAGCAGGCATTCTTTTTGAATTAGCCTTGTATTCAGAATTTGGCAGGCCCGTAGCTTTTCTCACTCACAACATTAAGGCCAATACCTCCACTTCTCTTCTTCTGGCCTGCTGCATCACCCAGCTGCCACTCTAGCGCAGCTACACACCAACCATCATCTCTGATCCAGATCCTCTGCAGCATCCAAGCAAGCATGCCTTTCTGGCCCACAAGGGAGACACACCTTGTAGCGTATATGCTGAGGAGTGACTTTTGGGTTTTTAATGGCCCTGAGGTGGTTGGAGTGACACCAAGCATCATTCATGGTGGGGGTGAGATGTTCACATTTTAGTAGCCTTCCTTCCTCCCAGTCGTGGCCTCTTGCTGCGACTCCATCCTATGGCTGCAGGTGGTTGATATTGTGTGTTCACCAATGATATCAGCACTGCATCCAGTCTCACCGTAGGGGGCACTGTTGGAGTAGGCAGAACAGCCCCCAACCCCCCCAAGCCAGAGTATGATGCCTCTACTTTGCACGCTGTGCTGTACTGCACAGGTGTGGGAGTATCGATTTCAAGCTGCATGCCTAGTTGTCAGATGCACCAGTGGCACCAAGCTGATTGCCTATCTGCTTAATACAGTTAAAAATTAATGGTAACTTCCATCGAATTTTGAAAAGCTTGCAGACCCCACAATAGAATGTATTCCTAAGAGACTGCATAATAAACCTTCGATAAAATTTGTCAAAACATACAGGTTGGGCAGCCTGATGGCTGAATGGGAGTGTGCAAGTTTCCATGACAGCAGTCCCAGTTCGAGAGCAAATTCAGGAGCCGGCGCTTAGGCAGCCAGGCTGGGAGAAGCATGCTGTCAATGGCAGCATGCTGCAGCGGCCCTTGCTGATGGGCCATAGAGCTCATTTAAGGCACTCCCCATACACGTTGTGCCTGGTGATGGGGACAGAAATATAGCAGAAAACCCCCAACCGACATAGGGTGATAGTCTGACACCACCTCCCAGCTGGCCCTACACCACCAAGCATGGTACCCACTTCCACCAGATCTGAAACTCCAAGGGGGATCACAGGAAGGGTTTGGGAACCCTGAAGGTTCCGCCATGGGGGGCAAGCCACTGGGGACAGAGGACCAGGTAAGTACCTGAAAAAGGTGGGCGACAAGGCTGGTGGGGCAGACCAGTATGGGTTAGTCAGAGAAGGAGCATAAACACTTCATTTTTTTAAAAAAATTGGTTACTGGGAGAGGCACACTGAGCCAGAGCTCATTTCCTGGTGCAACCCAGGGGAAGGGGAGAACACAATAACATGATTACAGCAAGTCAGATGATGCAGTTACAATGACAGTGACAGTAATCAGTGCAAAAGTAGAGTGCAACAAACAAGATAGCAAAAAATCATTGCACATAGCAGAGGGCAAATAAAATTACAGTAGCATACAAATCAGCAGTACATTTGGACTTGAGCCAAAAGTGCTTAGTAATTGGATGAATGGAGGCTGAACAGGTAGTGTGAGGAGGAGTCAAACAGGCTCTGAAACTACCCACAAAATAGCCAGTACCATCCAGGCTGGGGGAAGAGAAAGATAAGGGGAGGGAGGAACTGCATACGAACATATGAAGAAGCCAGCAGAAGACCATTTGGTCTGTCAAGTCTGCTCGTGTTGCAGGGTCCACAGCTTGAGCTACTGTCCCTGCCCCCTCTCGCCACTCCTCCCATCCTCCCTACCCATGACCCTTACCCTACCCCTATACCTGTCACAGTCTCTCTTAAAGCTTCCCACTGTTTTCAACGAGATTACCTCTTCTGGCAATGCATTCCAAGTGTCCACCACCCTCTCTGTGAAGAAGTGCTTCCTGACCTCCCTCCTAAACCTCCTACCCTCCAGCTTAAGACTGTGCCCCCTTGTGTTATGTTTGCCACTCAGCTTAAAGAGACTGTCCTTATCAACCTTATTTGTCCTTTTCAAGTACTTGAAGGTCCCAGTCATGTCCCCCCTCTCTGTCTCTCTCTCCTGTCTTCCAGGAAGTACATGTTCAGTGCCCGCAACCTCTCCTCGTATGCCTTACCCTGCTGACCAGCTGTCAGCTTTGTAGCCCTCCTCTAGACCTTCTCCATCAGGTTAATGTCCTTTTTGAGGTGTGGGCATCAGTACTGAACTCCATACTCTAGATGTGGCCTTACCAGTGACCTGCACAAGGGCAGTATAACCTCCTCTCTCCTACTACTGATCCCCCTAGATATGCATTTCAGCATCTTGTTTGCCTTTGCTGCTGTTTTCTTGCACTGCATGGAGTGCTTCAGGTCACTAGTGATCGTCACTCCCAGGTCATTCTCCTCCTCTGATGCAGATACTCAGACTCAACCCAGGTAATACTCTGTCCTAGGATTCTTGGCTCCAATATGCATAACTTTGCATTTCTTAGCATTGAAGCCAAGCTGCCAGATCCTGGACTACCTCCCTAGCTTTTCCAGATCCTCCTGTGTCCACTCTCCCACAGAGCTTGGTGTCATCCGTGAATAGGCACATTTTGCCCTTAATGCCATCTCCAATGTCATTGATGAAGACATTGAACAACACCGGCCCCAGCACCGAGTCCACTAGTTACCTGTCTTGTGCCAGATAACTCTCCCCCAACAACCACCCTCTGGGTTCTGTCCTTTAGCCAGTTTTCCACCCATCTGGCCATCTTTTCCCCAACCCCGAGATCCACCAACTTCATGATCAACCTTTTGTGGGGCACAGAGTCAAGGGCCTTGCTGAAATCAAGATAGAGGATGTCTACCACTTGGCCCCTGTCTACTGTCTTAGTGACACAGTCAAAGAAGTCAATCAGATTTGTTTGACATGATCTCCCCCACATGAACCCATGCTGCCTCGCATCCTGGAGATCATGCTCCTCTAGATATTCCACCAACCTTTCCTTTAGTATGGTCTCCATTAGCTTGCCCACAATGGAGACCAGACTAACTGGAGGGGAAGAGATGAGAAGGGTTCAGGTAGAGGGTTGGCAGGAACGAGGGGTAAAAGTTTTAGCTGGCATCTAATGGAGGGAAGGGAGGAGGAGGAGGAGGAGAGATGGATGGAGGTGGGTAGCTGGTTCCAGAGGGAGGGGAGACGATAAGAGAATGCAGATTTCCCAGCAGAGGAGTGTAGATGGAGAGAGAGAGAAGGTGTGCGGGTCTCTTGAGCACATGGAGTAGTAGGAGGAAGGGATGGGGGAGAGGAGTGAGGATAGGTATGAGGGAAGGGACCCAGACCAGTAATTAGAGAGGGTGGAAGCACAGTGCAGCTGGCAATGTGAGAGGATTGATGGAGAGGAGTAGAGGGTACAGTGGTGGATATGAAAGGGTAAGTTGATGGCAAAGCAGCAGAAGGCATTGCAGAGGGTGTCCAGTCTGGCAAGGAAAGTGGAGGGGGGGTGGCGGTGCCATAGACCACATCTGCATAGTTGAAAACTGGGAGAACTATTTTGGTGACCAGCTCCCAGCATACCTGGGGAGGAAGGCAGTCCTTCTAGGAGCGTGGATATGTTATTCATCCACACTTCTTGGCATATCCCTTTCCCCTTTAAATCTGGCCGGAAGTCTTCAAGCTAGCTCCTCCCACCCAGCTGGGTGGTAAATACCTCGGCACCGCCCCATGATGCCAGATCTTCCTTTCTGCTGGAAGATTCGGGTTCCCTCGTGCTACTTTAGCAGTTCGTAAGCCCTGGATTCGCAAAGTCGGTTTTCACCGCAGATTACTTTGAAATTCGTGAGAGTTCACGTCTCCGATTACAGCGCATCGGACATGGAGGACAAATCGTCCCGTGGATTTCGCTGGTGTCCCTGCAGCCAGAAAATGTTGTGCACCGATCCCCACCTCTCATGTGTCTGTTGCCTAGGTGTCGGACATGACACCACGTCTTGTACTTTCTGTTTGGCCTTCCATCCCAATGTTGTGGACAACCGCAAAGCACACCTAAAACTAGGGAGATCAGAGCTTAGAAACCCGCCAGTGAAATCTAAGGAGGCAAGGTGGGCAGTTTCCGCAGCTGCGGGATCTGCCGAGCAGCTTGAGCAGATGGCTGCTTTCGAGGAGGCAGCGGCTCAGGCTTCAGTCAGTCGCAGTTTTTTCGTTCCCCTCAACCTTGGCTCTACTCTTTCAGACTCCTTTAGGGAGTTGTGCCAGTCTTTCCCCACCAGGGGTGAGGCACCCTCGGGCTCGCACTCCTCCCGCCCTCGGAAGAGGGACAAGGACCCCAAGTCGTTGTCTTCTTCCAGAAGGAGACGCTCCTGGGACCAAGAGAGATCAGAGTCCCAGGAACATGCGGTCTCGATTTCGGTCGATCGCTTCCTCGGCCGCTGGCTTTTCGGACCTTCTGTCTGGCCAAGGCACCGAGACCGAGGAAACGGCTGAACCAGCTGAAATTATTCTCGACCTAGTCGAGCCTTTGTCGCTGACTCTGGTTGATGACTCTTTAGAAAGGACGCCTGTCCTTTCCTTTCCTGATGAGGCAACACTGCCCTCAGGTGTCCCCATCGAGGATAAGGTGCCGGAACCTCAGTTTTTACTGACTCTGGTGTCCCCCAATCGAACTAGCCGACCCCGTCGGTCTCGATCAAGGACCAGGACCCCTTTGGTCGATTAGCGGAAAAAGGGTCACAAACATTCAAAAAGGACGTGCCGCCACCGGTCCTCATCCTCCTTGGACGAGGAGAGGCTTCGACAGATACTCGGTCGATGCTATGAGGATTTGATGTGGCAACAGCTGATTCTGACCAGGCAGAAGCCGGCCACCCGGCCATTACTTGGCTTCCGCCTCCTAAGCCAATGCCTACCCCTCCGGAACCAAAGGCCTTGGTTCCACCTCCCGTGGGTCTGACGCGTATACCGGCTCGGCCTATTCCGCTTTCTCCACCGATTTTGGTGGAGCCATCGCCTAAGCAACCTTAGGGAGGAGCTCCCTTGAAAGAGGACTGTACAGACACCGGGCTTCACCGACGTCTGTCCATTACGGTCACCCCCGACCACCCTCTGCGCATCGAAGGGGACGTAGGTGGTAGGCCACTATACCCCAATACTTCAGACTCCGAAGACACAGGGTTACACTCTCATCCCGGGGATGATGAGTCATCCGTAGCCGGACTGCAGGAAGGCCCTTCCTCCTTTCAGGGCATTCTCTGCCTGATCTCCAAGTCCACCAGAATGCCCCTGGAGCCAATCCAGAAAAAGGCGGAGTACCCCCTTACAGATATCCTCAAAAGGGGGATACCCCGACGGAGGCCTTTCCAGTGGCCGAAGCCATCGCTATCCCAGCCCTTGAGCTTTGGCAGCGTCCTGCTTCCTGTCCAGCCCTGTCTGCCCGTAAGTATACGGTGCCCATGGGGTCCCTGGCGGGGTTCACAGAGCATCCTTCGGCCGAAAGCCTAGTGACTGCTTCTGTGTTCAGATGTACTGGTAGCTCAGCCGACACTGACCAACCCCCAGACAAGGAGTCCAAGAATATGGACCACTCTGCCCGTAAGGTCTATGCGGCCTCCTCCTTGGGCCTTCGTCAGGCCTGCTCGTCTGTCATCATGGCACACTTCTCTCATGCCCTCTTTGGGTCATTGGATGAAGTCCTCCCTCATCCCCCGACGGACATGCAGACCACAGTGAAGCAGGTCCGTGATCAGGGCCGTGCTGTTGCAAAACAGCAGCTTCAGACGGCCCTGGACATTGGAGATTCCTGTGCCTGCTCTTTGGCAGCCGCAGTGGCCAATTGCCACAGGGTTTGGCTGAGGCTGTCCTCCTTCCCGGCGGATACCCAGCACAAGTTAGCTGACGTGCCCTTCCTAGGCACCGACCTTTTCGGTCCAGGAGTGGCTGGTCACCACCAGCGCATAGAGCAGTCCAGTGCCACCTTGGATGCTACCTCTGTGAAGGGTTTTTCGGGCAAGAACCAGTAGAAGCGCAAGAAGAAGCCTTTTCGGCCCTCTTCCCCTGCGGTTAGACAGCC
Organism: Neoceratodus forsteri; assembly: GCA_016271365.2. Taxonomy (NCBI): domain Eukaryota; kingdom Metazoa; phylum Chordata; order Ceratodontiformes; family Ceratodontidae; genus Neoceratodus; species Neoceratodus forsteri. The sequence continues at coordinate 739,225,699 of CM028136.1, forward strand.
CTCCTATCAAGGAGGCCAGCAGCAACAGCAGGCTCAAACTTGGCACCCCAGGCCCAAGCAGGGTCCTTAACAACCCCGTAAAGGAGGCTGAGGTGCCGGTCCAGGAGCCTCCTCCTCCTCCTCCTCCTCCTCCTCTAAGCCTGTCCAGTGATGGGTCGGGGGTTGCCACCCCTGCACCTGTCACGCCAGCTCTGGGTCCTCCCGTGGGAGGCCGGCTCCGCCACTTTTTTCTGCCTGGTCTGATGTCACCTCGGACAGGTGGGTCCTAGAAGTGGTCGGCCAGGGACTGCCTTTGGAATTCGAGCAGTACCCTCCCAGCCAAACCCGCGCCCCTCGGGAGGAAAGGATCTCAGCTTGCACTCAGTCGGCTCTTCGAGACGACATTGCTCAGCTCCTCTGCAGAAAGGTGGTAGCTTCAGTGCCGGATCCTCCTACAGACCCAGGCTTCATGCCCAGGTACTTCCTGGTGCCAAGCGGATGGGAGGTTGGCGCCCCATCCTAGATCTCCACGACCTGCATCGATATCTCAGGACTTGCACCTTCCGGATGGTAACTCTGAACTAGATCATACCATCCCTGGAGTGAAACATGTGGTTCTGTTCACTGGATCTGGAGGACGCGTTCTTCCACGTCTCAATCCGTCCATCCCATCAGCGGTTCCTCCGCTTCAGGGTCGAAGGGACCCTGTATGAGTTCCGAGCCATGCCATTCAGTCTGTCATCGGCCCCAAGGGTCTTCACCAAGTGCATCGCAGTGGTGGCAGCCCATCCCCTGCATCAAGGAGTTCGCATTTACCCTTATCTCGACGACTGGCTCTTGGCAGGTTCCTCCCTCCAAGAGGTGGAGAGATCCAGGGATCTGGCTCTTCGGACCTGCTCCCAACTAGGCCTCCTGATCAATGAGGCCAAGTCGGAACTCATGCCTTCTCAGGTGATGGGCTTTATCGGGGCAGAGCTCGACACTCGTCAAGCCAGAGCTCGGCTCCTGGCGGAAAGGGTGGAGGTTCTTTCCTCCTTTGCCCAATCATTTCTGGTTGGGCACTTGTGCCCTGCCCAGGACTTCCTGCGCCTTCTGGGTTACATGGCGGCATGCACCTCAGTGGTCCGTTGGGCCACATTGGCACATGCGCCCCTTCCAATGGGAGCTGGCCGCTCAGTGGACTCAGCGGCACGGTCACTTCAACCAGCTGATCACTATGACCCAGAAGATGTGGGACGCTCTCCAATGGTGGACTGCCTCATACCAGTTGCAGGAAGAGATCCCGTTTGTCCTCCCCAAGCCGACGGTCGTTCTCACGACCGATGCCTCTCTCATGGGCTGGGGAGCCCACAAGGGGGACAACAAAGCCCACGGGTTCTAGACCCCCGAGGAGTCCTGATGCCACTTCAACCTGTTGGAGCGCAGGGCAGTCAAACTGGCACTGTCAGCTTTCGCTCCTCAGCTCCGGGGTCAAGCGGTTCAAGTCCAGACAGACAATACCATGACCATGTACTACCTCAACAAACAGGATGGCACGCACTCCCGTCTGCTGTGCAAGGAGGCGCTCCGCATTTGGACCCTCGTAAGCTGGTTGGAGGCGGATCTCCTAGCCATTCATGTGGCAGGAGTCTCGAACCAGCTGGCTGATGCTCTCAGCCGCTTAGGCCAGACATCCCATGAGTGGTCTCTCCATCCAGAGGTAGCTTACAGTCTGTTCTCCCATTGGGGAAAACTATTGGTGGACCTGTTTGCCTCCAAGGAAAACACCAAGCTGAGGCTGTACTATGCCCGCCCCCCTCAGCAGAGCTCTCTGCAGGGGGATGCCTTCTCGAGGTCGTGGACCCCAGGCTTCCTCTACGCCTTCCCTCCATTTCCCTTGATCCACAAGGTGTTACTCAAGGTGAGGAGGGACAAGGCGAAGGTGTTCAAACGACATGAAGTCTTGCTGTATTCTGACTAAATGCAGTTAGCCCCAGCACTTGAACTGCCCCAGAGAGTAAAGAGTTAACTCTATGCAGAAGCATAGAACGTTGAGCTCGAGCTTAGTTTTCAAACCTCTGTCTCTAGCACTCTGAAGTGTAACTGTCAGATTTGTTACTCCGCCTAACTGTGAAGTCGCTCCGGAGGTTCCTCCTGTACTTAGGTTCGGTATCTGTTTAAATCGGTCGGTTTTAACCATTTCTTTATTTTGGTCTTCATACTTCTGTCTTGTTTCTAAATATTACTGTGGTTTCCGGTACTCATCAGTTCCTAAAAAAATTCCTATTTCTGGGGTTTTTTTAACTGACCCGTGACACGGTTGGAACCGATCAGTTTTTAGTTGTCTGGCATAATAGCTGGTAAGGGTAACTTTTCAGTATTCCAGCATGTCTAAGAAACCCAAAAAGAAAATTGGTCCCACTGGGGTTTCAGCACTGTACCGAGTGTAAGGAGGCCTTTGCTAAGGTCGACCCTCACCTCGTCTGTGTTTACTGTCTGGGCTTTGACAGATTTAAGGTACCTCAACAAACACTTAAAACCAAAGTTCAAGATGGTGACTGTGGGAGTAATTCTTCCCTCTCTGAGACCAGGAGACTGGCTAGTCTCCCTGGATCTCAAGGATGCCTATTTCCACATAGCCATCAGACATTCCCACAGAAAGTACCTCAGGTTCGGATTGCCCTCAGGCCATTATCAGTTCAGAGCCATGCCTTTTGGCCTAACATCGGCTGCAAGGGTGTTTACCAAGTGCCTGGCAGTAGTGGTAGCATTCCTCAGGAGACAAGGTATCCTTCTGTTCCCATACCTGGATGACTGGCTCCTAGTAGGTCAGTCCCCAGGCCAAGTCAAGTCAGCCTTAGAGGTCACCCAAAGGCTTCTGGAGTCCTTGGGCTTCATTCTAAACCTAGAAATGTTGGTTCTGGAACCAGCTCACCTTCATAGGGATGGACATAGACACGACCCAAGCAAGAGCATTCCTTCCTCTTTCAAGAGTTCAGTCTCTAGTCACTGGTTTCCTCTTTTCAACCTCTAGTTTCTCGTCCAGCCAGACATTTTCTTCAGTTACTGGGCCACATGACAGCCTCCACAGCTGTGGTCCAGAGAGCAAGGTTTCAGATGAGAGCTATTCAGTTTAATCTCAGATCTTACTGGTCTCAGAAAAAGTACCCTCTCTCCAAATTGGTTCCAGTGTCCCAGACTCTAGTTCAGGCACTCCAGTGGTGGCTGGAGGAGGACAACCTTCGGCAAGGTGTCCCATTCATCAGTCAGGCTCATTCAGTGATTCTCACCATGGATGCCTCTCTCCTAGGCTGGGGGACCCATCTGAACCAGCTTACAGCTCAGGGAACCTGGTCTCACCAGGAGTCCCTCCTTCACATAAACCTTCTGGAGTTGAGGGCTGTCTTTCTAGCTCTGCAGACATTCTCAACTGTGGTTCAGGGGAAAGTAGTACAAATCAGGACAGACAATACCACAACCCTGTGGTACATCAACAAGCAGGGAGGCACTTGGTCCTCGGCCTTGTGCACGGAGGCCATGAAGGCATGGTCTCTGGCTTATTCCCTTCACACTTCCCTGGTGGCTGTACACCTGCCAGGAAAGGACAACATCTTAGCAGATGCTCTCAGCAGAATTTCTCAGGGTCATCACAAATGGACTCTGAATCCCCTGGTCCTTCAGGTTATCTTCAACAGGTGGGGGACTCCAGAGATGGATCTCTTTGCAGCCCCGGACAATCATCAACTTCCTCTCTTTTGTTGCAGGCCTCCTGTATTGGGCTCTGTACACCAGGAGGCTCTACTGTTGGATTGGACAAGCAGGTTCCTGTATGCATTTCCTCCTTTCCCTTTGATTTTCAGGGTTCTGATCAAGACCAGATCTCAGCCTTACAGGGTGATCCTAGTGGCACCAGACTGGGCCAGACAGCCGTGGTATCCTTTACTAAAGTCATTGTCGGTGACAAGGCCTCTGTGTCTTCCCAGACACTTCAATCTGCTGACATCCTCTCAGAGGAGGATCCTCTATCCCAATCTTCAGGCTCCCAGGCTCAAGTCCTGGCTCTTGAAGAGTTAGAATATGCACATCTAAACCTTTCTCAATCAGTTTTGGATATTCTAAAGGTTAGCAGGAAAACTGCTACCAGAAAAACTTACAATTCCAAGTGGAAAAGATTTGTTTTTTTGTGTTCCCAGATACCTGTTCAGCCAAAATTAGCTGGCATTGGTACTGTATTGGACTATTTGGTACATCTTAATAGTTTAGGCCTTCAGCCCACTACGTTTAAGGTGCATTTGGCAGCTGTGTCTGCCTTCCTTTCAGCTGGGAAGGACTCTTCCTTAGCCTCTCATCCAGTTTTCCAGAAATTCTTCAAAGGTCTGATGCATGTTAATCCTCCCTTTCGAGCCCCTACTCCTTCTTGGGATCTGAACATCTGTATAGCACAGCTTATGCAGCCCCCTTTTGAGCCTCTATCTTCAGCAGAGCTGAAATACTTGACATGGAAAACTGTATTCCTGGTAGCCATTACCTCTGCCAGGAGGATCAGTGAGTTACAGGCTTTATCAGTGGAACTTGATTTAATTTCTTTTCACAGGGATAATGTGGTCCTTCGAACTAACAGAAAGTTTCTTCCCAAAGTGGTCTCAGACTTTCATCTGAACCAATCTATGACATTGCCTGTGTTTTTTTTTTACTGACCATTCTTCCTCTGGGGAAAGAAGATTACACAGTCTCGATGTGAAAAGGGCCCTTAGTTACTATGTGGAGCATACTAAGGCCTATAGGAATGGATGTTCTCAGTTATTTCTCACCTGTGGTGAGATGGGAAAGGATAAACCAGCCACCAAGAGAACTATTGCCAGGTGGATTGTCTCCTTTATCCAATTCTGCTATTCAAAACTTGGGAAGAAACCTTCCTCAGGCCTGAGGACTCATTCTACCAGGGGTACAGCTGCTTCGCTTGCAGCAGCTAGGGATATACCTTTAGTGGAAATTTGTAAAGCAGCCACCTGGAAAACTGTTCACACATTTACCAAGTATTATTCTCTGGACATTCAGTCTAGAAGTGATGCTAGGTTTGGCACAGCTGTGCTGCAGAGCTTGTTCCCAAAATAGGTTCTGTGACTCCCTCCTTCAAGGGGGTACTGCTTGGTAGTCTGCATTTAGTCAGAATACAGCAAGACTTCATGTTGTTTGAAGAAAAAATTACTTACCATAGTAATGTTGTTTCTTCTAATGGAGTCTTGCTGTATTCTGACCTCCCTGCCTCCCCTCCTAGAACCCAGTAGTTTTGAGATGTGGGTGGGCAGGCACAGTGCTGCACCCCAGAGGTGTACTTGGCTTGCCCTATCTTATGGGTTTTAGTTATGTTTTAGCTCTCTACCTACTTTGGTTTTATATTTAGCTTTTTCTTTTTGGGGTTCTCGACTCGAGTCTTTTGACCATAAAAACAGTTTGTGCAGCCATTTGGCTTGCAAGAGTTGAAATAATTTCCACCTATTACTTTTATTAGTTAGTGCTCATAATAATCTGATGGTTACACTTCAGAGTGCTAGAGACAGAGGTTTGAAAACCGAGCTCGAGCTCAACGTTCTATGCTTCTCCATAGAGTTAACTATTTACTCTCCAGGGACCTGATATCTCTGAACCAGGGGAAGGTATTCCATCCCGGATCTTCATTCCCTGCACCTCACAGCCTGGTACTTGAGCGGCTAGAGTTCCAGGCTCTGGGTCTTTCCGAGGATGTCTTCACCCTGGTGGAGGCATCTCGTAAGGAATCGACCAGGAAATGTTACACCTTCAAATGGAAGAGATTTTCCATTTGGTACCAGGGTAAGAGTGTGGACCCCTTATCGTGCTCTGTGGCTAACATTCTTGACTACCTTTGGTCTCTCTCCAAAGGAAGGTCTACGGTCATCAACCCTTAGGGTGCACCTGGCAGCCATTTCTGCTTACCGGGCGTGGGCCAGTCAGCTGACATTGGCACAGGAGACAGTGGTCGGGCACTTCTTCAAAGGCCTGGATCACATATCCCCTCCGGTGCGTGAACCTCTGTTGCTGGTTTTGGCAAAGCTTATGAGCAAGCCATTCGAACCCATGCACAAGTGTGAGCTCTCACACTTGTGAAAGATGGCCTTCCTGGTGGCTATCACGTCTGCCAGAAGGACAGGGGAGCTCCAGGCGCTCTCGGTGGACTCCCCTTATCTGGTCTTTCACAGGGACAAAGTTTTCCTGCGCCCCCACCCAAAATTCCTTCCGAAGGTGGTGTCAGAGTTTCACCTTAACCAGGTGTTGACTCTGCCGGTATACTACCCTAATTACACCTCGTACACCAAGTACAGGCTCCATACCTTGGACCTGAGACGTGCTCTTTCCTATTATAAGGACAGAACAGCGGAAATTCGGGGAGTGGTTCGCCAGCTGTTTGTCACCTACGCTGAAGCTGCTTCTGACAGACCAGCAGCCAAACGGACCATTGCAAAGTGGATTACATCATGCATAGGCCTGTGCTATGAGTTGGCGGGCAAGGAGTCTCCCAGAGGGATAAGAGCTAATTCTGCCTGCCATACTGCTGCATCGGTGGCTGCTTCCAGGGACATCCCTATCCAGGAAATCTATCGGGCTGCTACCTGGAAGTCAGCAAACACCTTTATTACCCACTACCACACTGACCTTGAGTCACGCTGGGATGCTGGTTTTGGGGCCTCGGTTCTTCAGTCTCTATTTCCCAAGTAGGGGGTGTGCGCCTTGCCTTCCTCCTCCCAGAGAACTGCTTGGAGTCTGCCAGGAAGTGTGGATGAACAACATATCCACACTCCTAGAAGAACAGATTACTCACCTGTAACAATAGTTCTAGGGTGGTATGTTGTTCATCCCTCACTTACCCACCCGGCTTTAGGCGTACAACCTTGCTTCCAGCAGGCTAAGATCTGGCATCATGGGGCGGAGCCGAGGTATTTACCACCTGGGTGGGTGGGAGGAGCTAGCTTGAAGACTTCCGGCCAGATTTAAAGGGGAAAGGGACATGCCAAGAAGTGTGGATGAACAACATATACCACTCCTAGAACTACTGTTACAGGTGAGTAACCTGTTCTTATTGCAGCACAGGGCACCTAGGTTGGGGTGGAGTTTGGCATGGATGGTGTCCATTTGAGCAGAGAAGTCAAGCCTGTTCTCTAACGACACACAAGCGACTTGAAGGTTGGGACTACTTCAAGTTGGGTGCCATTCAATGTAGCAAAAATGGTGAGGGGGAGAGCCTGGCCAGCTTCTGCCTGTGGTGCCAAAGGTCATTGACACTGTGTTTTGTTTTTTTTTGTTGACCTGACATTGGTTGGACTGAAACTAGCGCAGGACATTGTAAAAGTTTTGCTGGAGCGAGATTTCCATAGATGCATTTGAGGGACTGGAAGTGTAAAGAACTGTGTCCTCTGCATACATGTGAATATATATGTGAGTTGGCACAGGCAGAGTGGAAGGTCATTCAGGAAGGATTAGACCCAGAATGCAGCCCTGTGGCACCCCGGCCTGGGTGGGGAGAGGTGGATACAGGGTACTGCTTACCATTAGCGACTGTTGATGGCCCGAGAAATGGGAACAGAACCAGTCGATGGGGGGCTGGGCTGGGCTGAGAGGCCAGCAGAGCTCAGCTTGTTCAGGAATTGTGAGTGGGACACTGAATTAAAGGCTTTGTCCAAATCAATGAAAATGGCTGCCGTGATGTGCCCTTGATCCATAGAAAAATAGAATTTGCTGGCAGTTAAGGACCCAAATAGGAAAGAGGCGGTGGAAGGATGCTTCCTAAAACCAGACTGGAAGGGGGAGAGGAAGTTGGAGAAGTGGAGGAAGCCGGCAAGAAATGAGCAAACTGGATCTTTTGAGAATATCTCCTCCATTAGGCCACACCTTTGGAATTATAGCCGTCAGGCACTAAGACGACACAGAAACTTTTGCTAGCTGGGGCTGCCCACGACAACGTCCTCCATCAGCATCTATATAAATTTGGACGGATTATCACTCCTCAGTTCTTTTCCCGCCGTTAATCGTCCTTGTTGGACCTACTGATGGAAATGTTGTGAATTAGCCATTGCCATGTATTATAGTTTAATTAACAGTTTATTTTGTTGTCTCTGCATGCCGCAGAAATTGAAAGAGCCTTTATGTAATACCCTGCGTTAGTAGATGTTACTTTGCTGAATGGTACAGGCCAAAGTCCTGCCTGCAGTTCCCAGAAAAGCTGATGAGCAATATCCTGCTCCATCTGCTAAACCTGATTATTCCAGGCAGACAGAAATGGACTCTGTAGTAATCATGGCTGCTCATGGTGGGTCTAGAGCACCTAAACATGAGTACTTTGCACTCTGATAAAGAATCTAGGAGGCTAGATGCTGTGGGCCAGCGTATATATGCCTCTGCCTCTCTGGGCAGAGGACTGCAAACTACCAGGCACATATAATAAAATACTAGAACAGCCTGTGGAAAGCTGCAAAAACTGCAACCCAGGTTTTGCTGGATGGTTCTTCTAAGAATGAGATACTTAAAACCTTCACTTCTGGGGCTGAGGTTGGCGAGCATTTGCTACACTCGGAATATGATGTCTCTGATGCTTCTGTCATGGCTGCTGCTTCTAATATTTGTATGAGAAGATATTCTTAGCTCAAAGGTACTCGTTTTGCCAATGATATAGAACAAGCAGTTTTGAATGCCCCTTTTAGAGGAGCACAACTGTTTGGCTATGATGCTGAAGATGCTTTAAGACCTCAAAAATTGACTAACATTGATAAAATCCCTGTATCCCACTCCTGCCAGGAGTCGTGGGAGGGGATCCTTTCATCAGCCTGCTGCCAGAGGTGGCTGTTCCTGCTGTCAGCAATGCCATGGCAGAGGAGGTGGCTCTTGCTGGGACCCCTTCCCACAGGTCGCCATACTAAAGCAGTCAGTGCCAATGGCACTGCTACCACGGTTCCACATAACTCTCTTCTGGAGACATCCCCACCTCCATTGTTACCTCCAGGGGTGGTTCTGGAGAGCAGACTCTCAGATTACTATGGATGAGTGGGCCCTGGAGATAATTGCAAGAGGGAATGCTCTGGAGCTGCTGGAAACCCCTCTAGATTATCCTCCACCTCCTTCCTGTTATCTTCTGTGCCATTTGTTCCTTCTGAAGGAAGAAGTTCAGTAATCCCAAAAACGTAGTATAGAACAAGTTTCTCCTCAACAGAAAAATAAAGGACTCTAGGGACATGGATATGGTGCACTATTCACACTTAGGCAGTCTTCCTTTCCCTTAAATTCCAGCCAGAGCATCTTCAAGCTAAGTTTGTCCCGCCCACCCAGGTGATATCCTCCTCTGCTCAGCCCCCTTATGTCAAATCTTCCTTTCCCCTGGAAGAGTCCGGTCTCCTCCTTTGCAGCTCCCTGCATGCTGTGTAGGCCAATTTTTCTCATCCATTTTCAAGTGATTCTTCGCATTATTAAACACCTTTTTGTCTCCATGATGGAGCACGACGAGCCTAGAACTGGACCCAGTTTTAAAAGCTGCATCGTGTGCAATCCGAAAATGTTGCATACCGACCTGCATGCCTCTCAGATTTACTGCCTTGGGGCAGAGCACAGTCCTCAGGCCTGTAGGCTTTGCAAGTCACTGCTTCCTTCCTCTATCAAGGACCAGAATGCTCAGCTCCTCCTAGGCTGCCCAGATGAACAGGATCCCCGGTCCATTCCAAAGATGCCTGCAAAGCAGTTTCAGTGGCAGCAGGTTCGACCTCCCATCTTGCAGCTCTCGAGGAGGTGGCTGCTTAGGCCGCAGTGATCTCGTCCTTGACAACCGCATTGCTCCCTGTGGGTGCTAGTGTCAGGACTTTGTTCACGGGCTCATTCAGGGACATGTGGCAGTCTCTGCAGACACTCGGGGAATGCCCTTCCCATGGAGATAGTGTGTATAAAAAATCAAAATGAGGGTGTCTGCCTTAGCTCCCCATGGGGGGTCGGGTTTACCATTTCTGGCATGCCTGGTCCGTCATCAGTACAGACAAATGGGTGTTAGACATGGTTGGCCAAGGACTGCATCTCTGCTTCGAGGCTCTCCCGCCCTACCGAGCCTATGCCCCACAGGAGCCATGGTGTCTCAGGACATGCCGTTCACCCTTAAGGAGGACATCGCTCAGCTTCTGGAGAAAGGCGCTGTAGCCTGTGTCCCAGATGCCATGGCCGATCAGGGCTTTGTGTCTGGATATTTCCTGGTCCCCAAACGGGGGTTGGCACCCCATACTGGATCTTTATGATCTGAAACAGTTCCTGAGGAGGTGCAAGTTCCGGATGCTCACTCTGAATCAGATAATTCCACCTCTGGAGCAGGGCATGTGTTTCTGCTTTCTGGACCTCCAGGACACCTTCTTTCACATCCCAGTCAGTCTGTCCCACTGGCAGTACCTTCGGATCTCACTTTGAGGTAGAGCTCTTGCAGCAGGTAATAACCGTTAGGACAATGCTGCTAGGCACTAGGGACCCCATGGAAAGATTTTAGGTAGCAATCCAAGATGGGGGGACCACCCCCGATGTCCTCAGTATATAGGAGGCGGTCCCCCGGTGCCACCCGTTCTTTTCGCACTGTCAACCCTGCATTTCAGCTCCACAGACGACTCCTACTCCCGTTGACAACCATTTTTTCTCAATGCTCTGCACAGTTCAGTTCTTCAAGTTTATCAATCGCCTCTTTATGTCTACTGAGTCTACCACTTCTACACCATGGCGTAAGGCAAAGTGTGCCTGCAGCAAACAGATTTCAGCCAAAGATGGCCATTCAGCTTGCCTACTGTGCCTGGGACCACAGCACAAGTCGGACAACTGCCCGTACTGCCTCAGCTTTAAGAAGCGCACCCGCATTCGCCACTTGAAGACACTCAAGGCTCACCTGCTGGGACAATAAGTGGCTGCAATGCAAAAATTGCACTCTGGGTACAGCTCTTCTTCATTCTCCACCCACGACGCCTCCCCCCAAGGAGAAGAAGCACTCGAGGAAGCATCACAGGACAGGCCCAGGTCAGACTTGCTGTCCCATTCCCCGCACAAGAGCTCCAAGACTTCTGGCTGGAGGTTGGACTCTGCCACCCCAGAGTTGCTAGCCCTTCCAGGGATTTCAACCACTAAACCCTCCGCCCCCACCCAGCCGACAGGCGGAGGTTCGGGGCAAGGGCCTTCCCAGGCTCTCTCTTCAGTGTCTCTGGCCATCAGACCCGACAAACAACAGCTAGGGTCTAGGCCTGAGGACTTGGCATGTTCTGCTTCCACTTCGACAGGCATCCATACATGCCCTGCTGTCGTTAAGGCCTCGTCCTCTGGTTCGTCAGCCAAGACTGACAACAGGTGCCAGGGTCGTGAGCACATCAAAGAAGCACTCTCTGCGCTTAAATGGTCATCTGCTGTCCCTTCGGACCAATGACAGCCTGCCAGCATCGTGTGCCTCCACCCCTCTGGAGTCGGACCAGACATCAGTTCCAAGCAGTCGTCAGCCCTGCTAGGGTGCAGTGGGCCTCTGCCAGAGGATCTGACGACCGCTGATCTGATGCCGGGCCCTACCAAACCTATGCCCACAGGGCCTGACACCCAGTCATCAGCCAAATCTAACGCGGCTGACGCTCAGACATCAGGTAATTTGCCCGTTGGTGGCCTGACACTGGAAGCCCTTCAGATGCCAGGCCTGATACCAGCTCCCTCGGGGCCAGTCAAATCGCCGTCAGACCAGTTGTCAAGCTCAGTGGTTCCTTTAGCGGAAGCAGGAACACTCTTTTCCATTTGGTGGAACACCATTAAGAGTGACCTACTACCCAAGCCTGAACCCTCGGGAGTGGCAACAGTCGTTTTGCAGCCACAGCCTCCCTGTAGGACTCCATCGCCATGCCAGACCGCCCGACTCCAGGTGGCTCAGACTAGGGCTTCGACGGATGTCTGAGAGACAGACATCACCCATCCTCAAGGTCTTCCTCCCGCAGGCGTAGTAGGTCTAGCAACCATTGCTCCCGATGACTGAGCGGGTCAAGCGGACATCACTCCTGACATCGGAGTAGGTCCACTGACAATCACTCCGAACCATTGGGTGACTACAGTGGTTCCTCCTTGCCTTATGACTCCTCCGAGGACGATCTCCCTCTGCCTTCACCAGATCCGAGAAAGGATTCAGCTATGTCGCCACCTGGTGTTTCCACCTTCCTCGAGGTTATGAGGCATATCCAGTTCCTCAACCAGTGGGAAACAGAAGAACTGGACCCGGAAAGGAGACGCTTGGCTAAGTTTTGGGGGGCTACTGACACAAAGCTGCTAGTTATTCCCCCGTTGGTGGAGCCATTCATGGATGTAACAAAACTGGCATGGAAGCATCTTTCAGCTACTTCTGCGGTGCCCAGAAAGACTGACCACCTATACAGGACCCCCAGAAACTAGCCCCACCTCGGTGAACAGCCCAAGGCAGACTCCATAGTCCTTACAGCGGCTCATGGCAGGTCACAGCTGCCAGCCACCAGATAAGGAATTGAAAAAGATTGACCAGTTTGGGCAGAAGGTGTACACATCCTCCACCTGTACTATCAGGTCTTTGAATTTCTTAGCACATATGGTCATGTACCAGAAGTGCCTGTGGCAGAGGGCTATGGACCTAACCCAGACCCAGCCAGATTCTCCCAACAAGTCCAAGCTCTTGACAGTCCTGCAGTCTGGAGCAGATGTAGGCAAACATGTCCTCAGATGCTCGTATGCTATGGCAGATACAGCAGCCAGAGCCACAGCCTCAGGAGTATGTCTCAGGCGACACTCGTAGCCTCGAGTGTCCGGGTTCTGGCATGACCAGCAGGACACTGTCTTGGATATGCCCTTACTAGGCCCTGTGCTCTTTGGCCAAGAGGCTGAGAAGATTATCATTGCCTACAGGACTCTGGGAAAGCTGTCTCCGAAGTAAACAAGATGTACAAGTTGGAACCTTATACCCCTAGGCGCCAGCCCTTTCGGAGGCACCAGGGACAGCAACAACGAGGAAGGTTCAAGAGAAAAAGTACCCTGTCATACACCAGGAACTCGGGGACCGTGAACAGCTAAGCAGTCCAGAGCTCCTCTTCCCCACCCTATCAGCCTCTGCCTGACTTCTTGCCAGCTCCCCCCAAGCAGAATCGATAAGGGAGGCAGTGGGAGGGTGGTTCTCCCTTTACCTCACAGGATGGGAGAACATCACAACCGATCAATGGGCACTGCAACTTACAGAGAAGGGCTACGCCCTGAAGTTTTCCTGACTACCCCCAAACAATCCACCGGCCCACATATTCAGTTCTCCATCCCATGCAGGTCTCATTCGGGTGGAGATACAGGCCCTCTTGTCAAAGCGAGTGATTCAAGTAGTACTGGAATCCCAGACGGGCAAAGGTTACTACTCTCGCTTCTTCTTGGTTCCGAAGAAAACGGGAGACCTTCGTCCCATCTTAGACTTAAGTAAACTGAACTTCTTTATAGAGTACAAAAGGTTTAGGATTGTGACACTGCAGGGGTTGCTTCCCATGCTACGTCAAGGAGATTCTCTGCTCCCCGGACATGCAGTATGTGTACATGTACATAAAGATCCTGCCATCCCACAGGAAGTATCTCCGGTTCACATTTGAAAGAAAGCAGTACCATTTCAGGACCCTTCCTTTCGGTCTGTCCTCGGTAACTCCGGTTCACATTCGAAGGAGAGCAGTACCATTTCAGGACCTTTCCTTTCGGTCTGTCCTCGGTAACTCTGGTTCACATTCGAAGGAGAGCAGTACCATTTCAGGACCCTTCCTTTCGGCCTGTCCTCAGCACCTTGGGTATTAACCAAGTGCCTGGTGGTAATAGTGGCATCTCTCAGGAGGCAGGATCATTACATCTACCCCTACCTTGACGACTGGCTACTAGCGGCCCCATCCAGGGAACAGTTATGTCAGACCTTGGAGTGCACCTTCAAGATGTTCAAGGACCTGGGGATAACTCTAAATCTCCCAAAGTCAGCTCCTTGGTCATCCCAGAGACTCCAATTCATAGGAGCCATCTTGGGTACAGTTCAGGGGAGCGCCTTTCTCCATTCAGACAGGGCAGATCACTTTCAGGGGCTGGCTTGGAGATTAGTCTCCGTAGACCAGGTTCCAGCCAAAACAGTACTACAACTCCTGGGTCATATGGCCGCTGCCATGGTGACCATGCCTCTCACTCGCTTGCATATGAGAATTCTACAGTGGAACTTCAGGGTGCAGTGGGACCAGTGAAGCGACAATCTCGACCAAAAGGTCAGACTCTCCAAGGCAGTATACCGAACCTTACTATGGTGGCTGAATCCCTCCTGCTTGACGATAGGGGCCCCCTTCAAGAACTCCTCTCCTCAACAAGTTATCACCACGGATGGGTCGGGCACGGAATGGGGAGCCCACTTCAGGAACAATCAGACCAGGGTGTCTTGGACTCAGACAGAACACTCTTTGCATATAAACATTCTGGAGATGAGGGCTGTGCTGTATGCCTTACAGGCATTCCGGGATGACCTCCGTCCAGGTCCAGTTCTAGTCCAGACTGGCAACATGCCCATGATTTTGTATCTCAACAAGCAGGGGGGAACATGTTCACACTCCCTATGCAGAGAAGCCATGCGTGTCAGGTACTGGGCAGTAGATCACAGCCTTGAATTGATTGCGATACATGTCTTAGGTCTTCAAAACACCTTAGCAGACAGCCTCAGTCACTCGCAGTCCCAAGCTCATGAATGGCAACTACTTCAAGAGGTAGTAGATGACCTGTTCAAAAGATGGGGGACTCCAGAGCTAAACCTCTTTGCATCCCCACTCAACGCCAAACTGCCCAATTTCTGCTTGCTAGAGCCAGGGCATGGTATTTTTTGGTGAGACGCGTTGTCCCTCTCTTGGACCGGTAGGTTTCTCTATACCTTCCTGCCCTTCCCCCTTCTGCAGCGAGTCCTCCTCAAGCTACAGTGGGAACCAGCCACCATGATTCTAGTAGCGCCGTTCTGGCCCAGACAGATTTGGTTCCCGCTTCTACAACAGCTGGCAGCATAACCTCCAGCTCCACCTCCTCTGACCTCTCGGTTGCTATCCCAAAAGCAGGGCTCTTTAATTCACCCCAACCTCAAGTCTCTGCACCTACATGCATGACTCCTGCAGACTTAGGAGCAGGTCCGGGGTGTCCAAGAGGGTAGCCGAGGTGTTAGTGGCCACAAGAAAACCATCTACTAGGGCCATATACGCCATGAAGTGGAAGCAGTTCAGCCTATGGGCTGCTGCCCATGATATAGACTCATTCTCATGCAAGGTGAACTGGGTTCTGGAGTATCTCTCATCCCTGTCTGATTCAGGTCTCAGCTACTCATCCATAAAGGTACATCTCTTGGCTATCTCAGCCTGTCATGTACTGTTGGATGACAGGACCTTGGCACAGCTGGATCTGTCACGTACCTTCCTGCGAGTCATCCTGCACATCAAGCCTCCCATTCAGGACCCAGTTCCCCCATGGGATCTGTTGTTTATGCTGGAGAAGGTAACGTTGCCCCCCTTTGAACCAGCCGTGAGTTGCGAGCTTCATTTTCTCTCTTGGAAAGCATTATTTTTAGTTGCTATTACCTCAGCCCAGAGGATTTCCAAGCTCCAGGCTCTCATGTGCAAGGAGCCATATCTGGTTTTTCATGGGGACAGGGTGTCCCTTCGCACAAACCCTAAGTTTCTCCTGAAGGTGGTGCTGGAGTTTACTCTCAACCAGGACATTAACCTGCCTGTCTACTACCCCGAATACTCTAACAAAGGGGAGACATTGTAACACTCTAGATGTATATAGAATTCTTGGGTATTGTGTTGACTGTAAATGGTCCATAAGGAAGTCAGACCAATTGTTTGTGTCTTATGCCCAACAGATGATAGGGGCACCAGTTACCAAACAGACTATGTCTAAGTGGCTAGTCAATTGCATTGTGTTCTGCCATGAAAAGCATGGCAAACCCCTTCCAGACCCAATTAGAGGTCATTCGACTAGAGGGATAGCGACGTCTTTCACATCTCTCAAAAATGTGTCAGCAGCAGATCTCTGTGCTGCAGTCACCTGGAGTTTGATACACACCTTTATCTGGCACTACAGTTTGGACATTGCTTCCAGAAGGAGGGCAGGCTTCGGCTTGGCATCCTCCAGGGGTTGCTCTCATACGCCTGTTTGACCTGGTGTCATCCCGGTACTGCTTGGTACTCAGTCCTAACAGTTATTACCTGCTGCAAGAGCTCTATCTTGAAGTGAGAGTGCAGTTATGCAAGAACATACCATAACAGTAGATCTTTGAGAAGAGCTCTTGCAGCAGGTATGCTTTGCCTCCCTCCTTCCCCCAGTGCTTCTTCCTTTCTGTCCCTATCGGAATGACAAAGCCCCCTCGGTTTGTCCTATCCTTCATGCCAGCCGGGTCTCCGGCAGTTGAATTGGGGTGGCACCGGGGACCACCTTCTGTATACTGAGGATGATGTCAGGGGCGAAGCCAACGTCGGGGGCGGTCACCCTTCTTGGACTGCTAGCTAGAATTTTTCCATGGGGCACTAGTGCCTGGCAGCATAGTCCTAACAGTTATTACCTGCTGCAAGAGCTTTCTCGAAGATCTACTGTTACAGTAAGGTCTTACATAACTGTACTTTCCACACAGAAGGGGTTCTTATATGAGTTCCAGGTCATGCCTTTTTCCTTAGCCTCCAGGGTCTTCACCAAGTGGATTGCAGTGGTGGCAGCATTCCTGAGGCACCAAGGGTCTGGGTATATCTGTACCTGGATGACTGACTGATTGCTGGTCCATCCCAAGAGGTGGTGGTGCATTCCAGGGACCTGGCCTCCAGACTTGCTCGTCCGCTTTTTTTTTTTTTTTTTTTTTTGTGAACTCGGCCAAGTTGAAACTCAACCCCTCGCAGGTCATCTGCTTCATCAGGGCAGAGCTCAACTCCCTCACAGCTATGGCCCAGTGCCCAGCAGACCGGGCAGTGGGTCTTATCTCCTTCACCCAATAATTTCAGGTTGGACACTCGTGCCCTGCCCAGGACTTCCTTCGGCTGCTGAGGTACGTGGCATCCTGCACCGCGTGGTTTGGTGAGCCTGCTGGTGGATGCACCCCCCTGCAGTGGAGTCTCAGCACCTAGGTCACCTGGACCAGCCATTCATGGTGATGCAGCCGATGTTGGATGCCATCCAGTGGTGGCTTGTCCTGGAACACCTACAGGAAGGAGTCCAATTTGTCTGCCCAGAGCCGACGGTCACTCTGACAACTGATGCACCTCTAATAGGAGAGGGACCCCAGGGCCCACGAGCTCTGGACTCCCAAGGAGTCCCAGTACCACATCAACTGCTGGAGCTATGTGCAGTGCGTCTATCTCTGACAGTATTTGCTCCATCAGTTCAAGGTCAGGTCATGCCGATCCAGACAGACAATACCATGACCATGTACTGTCTCAACAGGCAGGGTGGAAAGCATTCCCTCTGGCTATGTTGGGAAGCCCTCCATACTTGGACCCTCATGCACAGCTTGGGTGCTGACCTCCTGGCGATTCACATGGCCAGAGCCTCCAACCAGCTGTCGGACACCCTCTGCAGACTGGATGTCTCACGATTGGTCCTTCATCAGGAGGTATGGACCACCTGTTCTCCCAATGGGGCACTCCCTTGGTCAACCTTGGAGAACGCAAAGCTGAGGCTGTTCTGTGCTGGCCTCCCACAGTGCAGGAAACTTTTAGGGTATGCCTTCACAAGGCCCTGGAATCCAGGCCTCCTTCTTTCCCTTTCCCCTGATCCACAGAGTGCTGGTCAAGGTGCAGAGGGACAAGCTGCGGATGATCCTGGTAGCCCCGGACTAACCACCAGTTCTGGTATGCAGATCTCCTCAGCCTCAGCAGTAGCAGTCCTCCATGATGCTTGCCTCTACACCCAGATCTACTGTCTTGTCACAAGGGGAAGGTCTTACACTCAGATCTTCAGTCCCTGCACCTGACAGCCTGGTTCCTGAGCAGCTAGAGTTCCAGGCTTTTAGTCTCTCTCTGAAGAGGTTATCTAGGTCGTGAAAGCCTCCTGGAAGGGGTGGACCCACTGTTGCTAAACCTTCAAATGGAAGCGCTTTTCCATTTGGTGCCAGGGAGGGGAGCTAGACCCCCTGGCCTGCCCCTTGGCTAGCATTCTGGATTACCTGTGGTCCCTCTGCCAGTTGGGCCTGAGGTCGATGACCCTTAAGGTGCACCTGGCAGCCGTCTCTGCATACCAGGCGCGGGCTGGTGTGCCAGTGGCGGTGCAGGAGCAGTGGTCAGGCACTTCTTTAAAGGCCTTGACCACCTGTCCCCACCAGTGTGTGAACCACCACCTTTGAACTTGTTGCTGGTATTAGCAGTCCTTACAGGCAAGCTACTCAAACCAGTGCACTGGTGTGGTATCTCTCACCTGTCATGGAAGACCCCCTTCTTGGTGGCCATCACCTCCATCAGAAGGATCAGTGAGCTCCAGTTGCTGTCAGTGTATCTCTGTATTTGGTGTTGCACAGGGACAAGATCCACCGCCCCAACCCTAAGTTCCTTCTGTAGGTTGTTTCGGAGTTTCACCTTAACTAGGGGATCAGTCTCCCGGTATACTTCACCAGTCCATCCTCAGAGGCCGAAACAGGCTGCATACGTTGGACCTGAGGCGAGTGCTGGCTTATTATACAGAGTGCATGGCTAGAGTTCGAGGAGAGGTTTGGCAGCTGTTTGTCACATACACTGAAGCTGCACCTGGCAGACTGGCAGGTGAGCGGACGATTGGCTGGTGGATTGTCTCCTGCATCGACCTCTACTATAGGTTGACTGGTAAGGAGCCTCCTGTAGAGCTTAGGGCTCATTCCACCAGACATACCGATGCCTTGGTGACTGCTTCCTGGGATGTCCCTGTCCAGGAAATCTGCAGGACTTCTACCTGGAAATCAGCACACAGCTTCATTTCCCATTACTACATCGACCTTGAGTCATGCCGGGATGCTGGTTTTGAGGCCTCAGTTCTCCGCTCCCAGTTTCCAAAGTAGGGGTGTGCACCTTAACTCCTCCTTCCAGAGAACTGCTAGGGTGTTGATAGTGCACCATATCCATGTCCCTAGAAATGAGGGTTACTCATGTATAATCATAGATCTTACTTCGAGAGGGCTCTTGCAATAGGTATTCACACATAGGACTGACCCGGCAGGCGTCAGGACCACACAGAAAAATGTCTAGCTAGCGGTCTCTGGCGGGGGACCGCCCCCACATCAGGTGACCGATGTCATGCGACATCAGTATAAAGGGCGGTCCCCCACGCCCGCCTTCCAGTTCTTTCCCGCCGTCGACTTGTGAAAGTTCCTCGCAGTAGAGTTCAACGCTCATCAGTCATTCATTGGTATAGTTTTTGAACTTTTTGACCCTGTTTTTCACTTCTGTCTACTATTTTTTGATACGCTGTGTATGTCGTCCCCGACGCCTTCCAAATCGCATAAGCACAAGTACGAATTGTGCGGCTCCCAGCTGCTGCATAAGGACGGCCATTCCCTGTGCCCCTTTTGCCTCGGCCCAGATCATCCTGTGGAGAAGTGCCAGCAGTTTAATTCTGCTACCCGAAAACGAAGGCAGTAGTCCCTGGAGGCCCATACTTTAAAGAAAAAAATGGCGTCCATGGAGAAAGAGCTAAAAAAGTTGAGGCAGGTGTCCACTTCCCCCGAAGGCCATAAAAAGAAGAAGCAGCACCGGGAGTGGGATTCAGCTTCCATGGACACCACAACTCCGTCCGGAGATGCGGTTCTAAAGGTAACATCCCCTCTGGGACCAGTCCACGACCACCATCTTGGCAGTGTCCAAGAAGGTGTTACCCCTCCCGTCGGGGCTTGCGCTCGAGCCCCTCGGATACCTTCAGGGTAAAGGAGGCCTCTGCTCCTAGGAAGGCCGCTGCCATTCGGCCCTTAGGTTCGAGCAGGTCCACTAAGTCAGACGCCGGTGCCACTGACATCTGCCCCGGACAACGATGGTAAGCTGCTCACTCCTTCGGGAAGGCACACAGTCACTCTGTCGCCTGACAAGGCCGCATCTCCAGCGCGGCCTTCATCGAGCAAGGGATCCGATAAGTCGGATGTCGGCTCCTCTGACACTCGCCCGGATCCGGCTGATAAGCCGGACATCAGCCTTTCCGACGCCCGCCCGGCAAAGGAGCCTGTGCGGACCCCTTTGACCAGTCCAATGCCCCAGGTTCCCAGAAGTGCTTGGTGTTGCCCTCTGAGGTCCCCGCATCTCCTCTACTGACCCCTGGGGATTCCAGCCCTCCTCCCCAGTCGTCACAGAGGATTTGGACACACTGCCGTCAGGGCCCCCTCCTTCGGGACCAGACACCCTGATGCCAGACCCTCAGACGCCGGCCCTGATGCTGGCCGACGTCCCCTTACCGGACGGTGTTCCCACGTCGGGCCCGACGTCCACGGGGCCAGCTTTTCCTTTCCCTGGTCCACCAACTGGGCCTCTGCCAGGTCCCTTTATTCCACCAGAGCCCCTGGCCCTTGGGTATCCGACACCTCAATACCCGGTGCCGTCTTACCGGGCGCCACAGTATCTGACATCACAGTACCCGACTCCGTTTTACCCAACACCACAGTACCCAGCACCTCAATACCCAATGCTGGGCTTTCTGCTGTCAAGTTATGGATACTTTATGTACAGATATCCTCAGTATCGGTATCCCCCTCCTCTGCCGCCCACACCCCAGCTGCCAGTGGATTTGAAGGAGACACTAGCCTCCTGGTGGGCTGAGGCCAAAGCTCAACTCACCAGAGAGGTAGAGAGTCATCTACCGACTCTGAACCCTTCACAGGATCCCCGGTGTCGGAGACGGGAGACTCCTTCCCCCTTACCCAACACCAGAGGTGAACACGTGGGCGCCGGGGTGGGGAGGATATGCGTCTCAGAGAACTTCCTAAAGGGACCATCCCTCCCCCGCTTAGGGAGGAGTCTTCCTCTTCTTCATCGGAAACCTCTGACTCGGACTCAGAGGGACACTCTGACCCAGATGACGAGCCCTGTACTCCAGACTGACCTAGGCCAAGGACCCCTCTGAAGTCTATTCTGGAGGATCCTTCTTTTCTGGAGCTACTGAGAAAAATCCAGGAAGTTCATCAGTGGCAATCTCTGGAGCCAGATCCACAGCGTAAGAAACTTGCTGCCCACTTGGATCTGCCCGAGACTGCTCCTACATTGATTCCACCCTGGATAGAGCCTCATGCGGATCTTGTTTCCACTATTTGGAAACAACCTTCCGCATTAGCCCCCCTTCCAAGGAAGGCAGATCGGCTATATCAGGCTCCCAAGGGAGTAGATTTCTTGAACCTACACCCCAAGGCAGACTCAGTCGTGATTAGCGCTGCTCATGGCCACTCTGCTAATCCTAAACACCTCAGCTCATCTCCACCTGACAAGGAATCAAGGCTTTTGGACTAATATGATCTATTCATCTTCTACCCTGGGTATTAGGGCCCTGAATTATGTAGCACATAAGGGGGATTACCAGAAGACCATCCTTAGTCAATTGGAATCAAAGTTAGACTCCCTTCCTGAGTCCCAGACAAAACAGGAAGTGGCAGATCTTGTCAGTTCTGCTCATTCAGCCAGTCGGCACATGCTTTGTGCCACTTATGATGCAGTGGACACAGCGGGACAGAGCTCGGCTCTCGCTGTAGGCCTTCGGCATCATGCCTGGCTGCATGTGTCAGGTTTGGTCCCTCAAGTGCAATCCGCTATTCAGGATGCCCCCTTGAGGGGTTTGATGCTGTTCAGAGGTGATGTTAAGTACATCATTACCGACCTGCAAGAGAAAGGCACTGCACTCAAGACTGTTGACTCTATGTACAGGCCCCTTCGGGGGCAGCATTGCCCTTTTTGTAGACGGAACCGACAGAAACCCAAACCACAGGGCAAACGGGCCAACAAGCGTCGAGCCCCTCCAGCAACCAAGACTCCCCCTACTAAAAGAGCCGCGGGAGCCTCGGCTGCTGCGCTGCCCCAGACCTCCTGACTCCTTGCCTCTCTCACTACCTCTGGAGGTCCCAGAGGAACCAGTATGAGGGAGATTCTTCTTCCATTTGCCGGGTTGGGAGAGGATAATGTCGGATGCTTGGGTGCTCCAGTTGATTGCAGCAGGACACTCAATAGAGTTTCTACAGAAACCACCCCCCAAGTCATCTTACTCCCTGGAACATCTTCCTCTGGTTCTAGAAGAAATCACCTCCCTTCTCTGGAAGGCGGCGATAGAACCAGTCCCCAACCACCTTTGGGGGACGGGTTACTATTCCCATTTCTTCCTAGTTCCAAAGAAGACAGGAGACGTGAGGCCTATTTTAAACCTCAGTTCCCTGAACATGTTTGTGGAGTACAAACGCTGCAGAATGCTCTCCCTGCAGACCCTTCTGCCGGGACTGTGGCTGTGCGCTTTGAACATTCAGAATGCCTACCTGCATATAGAAACATAGAAACATAGACTTTGACGGCAGATAAGGACCACTTGGTCCACTGAGTCTCGGGCATATCCCCATATGCCCTTCCCACCTCATATTCCTCCAGTTTTGCTTTCAGGGGGACCACTACCAATTCAAGTCTCTCCCATTTGGCCCCAGTATTTATCAAATGCCTGTCTGTGGTGGTGGCCCACCTGCGTACCCAGGGGGTTCAGGTAATCTTCCTGGACATAAGTCTCCACCACTCATTCACACTATTGGGGATCTGTGCCGGAGGCAGCAGGACCCATCGGGAGCAAACTTTTTGCTGGAGGGTCGGCGCCAGAGATGGAGCCGCGAGGACGGCACCGTGAGCCTCAGCTCATGCGGTAATGACTGTCTCGGCGTCGACCCTCCAACCACCTCAGTTCCTTTTTTCCCTGCATTCCAGTGCGCTTGAGCGACGAGGTCGCTCGCCCACCGGAAGTCAGACCTCAAACTAGCAGCATAGTTTTCAGTTTTTGTTATTTTGTAGTATTATCTCGATAAAGTATCACTTAGTTTATTCTTATTTTAACAATAAAGAAGTCTCAGCCTACTTTGACGGAGTCGACCACGAGCAGGTCAGGTGACGGTAAGGAGACTTCGTATGAAAGCTGTTCAGTCAGTCGGGCTGGGTCCGGTCCACCGCCTTCTCCGGAAGGGGTCTGACAATGGTCAGTCCAATGCCGGGGGATGGGTGGTCCCCGCGGAAGCATAAAAATAAATGGTCGCATTCTCGGCACTGTTCGGCCTCGAGCTCTTCTTGACCCACAGGTCTAAAGAAGGCATCACTGAAATTAAGCCCTCTGATATGTCTGCAGCGTGAGGCGTTCGGTTATTAGGGCTAGTTGCGGTCTCCTCCCTGATCGCCAGCCTCTGCTTCTGGTAGCCAACGGCTTCTACATGGAGCCCTACCCCACCCGCAGGTAGGTCTTCAGATGAGCAGTTTCATCAGTGGGCCGCTCTTATGGAGCAATGGGCTCAGAGGTTGGTTCAGCTACCTGGCTCGGTCACTCGTGGGCCTTCGGGCTTATTGAAAGACCAGGTAGGACGGTTGGACTTTCCTGTCGCGCGGCACCTTCTTCGGTGCCATCGACTCGCGCTAGGTGCTCCCCACATGGCTGCGGCGCGAGGGCACACCGATGCCCTTATCTCCTGCTCTTCTTCCTTCAAAACCTGTTTTCGGGTCTGGGGTGTTTTGGTCGCCCTCGGCGTTGATGTACGCTGGCGCCATAGTAGCCGGCACCGCCGCGCCCACATGGTCCTCGGCCATTCTCGGTGCCGCAGCGCGCCTTGGCGCCTGGGCTCGGGGTTCCTCTGCTTTTCAGGACCTCCTTTCACTCTTCTCCTTCTTCCCTCTCTTCTGATTTTCATTCCTTTCCTGTCCATACAGTCCCTCCTGGACTGTCAGGAGATGACATTGAGCCTGACTTGGACCTTCGGTTGGGTGATGAAGTGGACGAAGCAGGCTCTATTACTGCTACAGAGCTTGTGGTTGAGGACCTGTCCTCTAAGTCTCTGCTAAAAAATCTGAGTTCCACTCTTTCTCTCCAGACTACAGACATCGATCCTGGGAAATTGTTAAGACTCCAATACCTTCATGCCCCGGAGATCCCTACGGATTTGACTCTTCCGGTTCAGCCTTCCTTCAAGACGCTGTCTCAAATGGTATGGAATAATCCTGCTCTCACCCCTTCGGTGGCTAAATCCATAGATAGGAAATATTCAGCCTCCAAGGATCATCCCATTTTGGCATCTTAAGCCTTTGCGGATCCTATTGTAGTCCTGGCAGAGAATGATAAGGTCGTTCTTCCTCAAACTACTACAGCTTGACCTATTAACAAAGAATCTTGTAAGATAGACACCTTAGGTAAGAGAGTCTTTACTGCTTCTACCCTAAGTATGCGGATTGCCAGTTACCAGGGCTATTTCTCCCAGTATGAATATATCCTGTGGCATTCTATCAAGCAAATGGTTGAAGCTCTGCCAGAATCGGATACAAAGCCAGAGCTTCTTCAAACCATTACCAGAGGTATCGAATCTAACAACCAGCAGGTTAAAGCAGCCATGGATGCTTTCGACACTGCTTCCCATTCAGCGGATGCTGGTATTTGCACCCGTAGTCATTCCTGGCTGCGCACTTCGGGCTTCACGAATGACATGCAGCAGCAGGTAATGGCGTTGCCCTTTGATGGTGCATATCATTTTGGTCCTCAGGTAGAGCAAGCTCTAGAAGCTACACAAAAGACTAGGTCAGCCATTAAGTTGGCTCAACCCCTTCCTGACCCCTCTCGAGGGAATGTCAATAAATGTCAGTTTCATAATCGTCAAGTCCTTTCGAGGCAGAGGTGGAGGAGGTTTCCATAAAAACCAACCTGCCCAACCTCAAAAGACGACGCAACAGAAAGCGCAAGGGCCCAAAGCGCCCAGCGCTACCTTATGAATTGCTGGCCCAAGTCCCATCTCAGCTGCCTGAGGTGGACTTTTTCTCTCCGGTGGGAGGTCGTCTGATGCACTTCTACAACCAGTGAAGTCCATAACCTCAGACAAATGGGTCCTTCGGATAATTCTCGAGGGGTATTCACTCAATCTTGTGGAGACCCCTCTGGATTGTCCTCCCAAACGGCAGCCCAGGCTGTCAACCCTTCAGTCAGACCTTCTCGCCGCCGAGATTCAGGGCCTTCTGAACAACAGGGCAGTAGAAGTGGTGCCGCTGCATCAACGAAACACGGGGTTCTACTCCCATTACTTTATGGTTCCAAAGAAGTCCAGGGGAATGCACCTCATTCTAGATCTCAGAAAGCTAACCAAATTTCTCCCCAAGGAGAAATTCAGAATGATTTCTCTGGGAACTCTGTTACCTTTGCTTCATCAACACGACTGGCTAGCCTCCCTGGACATGCAGGATGCTTGCCAGCACATTCCTATTCACCCGAGGCATCACAAGTTCCTGAGATTTGTGGCTCTGGGACAACATTATCAGTTCAGAGTCCTGCCCTTTGGGCTATCCTCGGCGCCTCGAGTTTTTGCAAAGTGTTGTACAGTTCTCGCAGTGCACGTCAGAAAGGTCGGAATACAGGTGTTCCCTTATCTGGACGATTGGCTTCTAGCAAGCCCTTCCAAGCAAGGGACTCTGGACGCCGTAGAGACGGCCTCTCGCCTCCTTACGTCTATGGGAGTTCTGCTGAACCTCAAGAAATCGCAACTGCAGCCCTCCCAGAGGCTCCTTTTTATAGGGACTCTTCTGGACACCTTCTGTGCGAAGGCTTTTCTTCCAGAAGACAGAAGGAATGATATCCTTCAAATGGCCCGTCACATCGGGGAGAACAGCTCAGTTCTCAATGCAATGGATGCTAGGCCTCATGGCATCCTCAGTGTTCACTGTACCCCTAGCACGTCTGCACATGAGAACCACTCAGTGGATGCTCAGTACTCAGTGGTCCCCAACCACTCACCCACAGTCCTATCTCATCAAGGTGACAGAACCTTTAAAGAGGTCACTCACCTGGTGGTCTCAAGAGAGCAATCTCCTGGAAGGATATCCCTTTGCTCCTCTGGACCATCAAATCTCTATTACCACGGACGCATCCCTAATGGGGTGGGGAGCTCACTGTCAGGCTCTCCACACTCAAGGTGTGTGGACTCAACTCAAGTCCCAGCTTCACATAAACATCCTAGAAATGAGAGCCGTCCTTTATGTGGTCCAAGCATTGAAGGACATTCTCTGTCACAAGAACATTCTCCTTCAAACGGACAACAAAGCAGTGATGTATTACATCAACAAGCAGGGTGGTGGTCATTCTTACCCCTTATGCAGGGAAGCAATGAGGGTATGGGAATGGTGCTTGGAGCACAAGGCTCTAATTCAAGCGGTCTACCTGCCAGGTGTACAGAATGACTTGGCAGACCGTCTCAGCAGAACAGAGACAGATCCTCATGAGTGGTCTCTCGACTCAACCATAGTTCAGTCACTATTCGAAGTGTGGGGAACTCCAGACCTGGACCTTTTTGCATCCCCACTCAACGCAAAACTGCCTCTCTTCTGCTCCAGAAATCCAGGGCCTGGCATTTTCTGTCAGGATGCGTTCAGGCTGCGGTGGACAAAATGCTTTCTTTACGCCTTTCTGCCTCTTCCTCTAATTCAGAGGGTACTCCTCAAGTTCGAATCCCAGGGGGACAAGATGATTCTCATTGCTCCCTTTTGGCCTCGGCAGCTGTGGTTTCCACTACTCAACAATATGTTGGCAGTTCCTCTGAGACCACTTCCCCTGCAGATGAACCTTTTGACTCGGGGACCGGTGGTCCATCCCAACCTGAGATCGCTTTACCTTCACGCTTGGCTCCTGAAGAGGTAGAAGTAAACCGGTTCAATGTCTCTCAAAGGGTTTCAGATATTCTTCTGGCTGCACGGAAGCCAGCCACTCGGAAAACTTACACAGCCAAGTGGAAGCGTTTTTCGCTCTGGTGTGCAAAGTCCTCTTTGAATCCCTTTTCCTGCCCACCAGATAAGGTTTTGGAGTACCTCTTGGACCTCTCAAATTCAGGTCTGCAGTACTCTACAGTCAAAGTTCACCTTAGTGCCATTTCAGCGTATCATGAGCCATTTTTTTCCTTAACACTGGCTCAGTTACCTGTGGTTAAGAGATTTCTTAAAGGAATTCTCAATACCAGACCTCCTACAAGACATCCAGTTGCAGCCTGGGACATTAATCTTGTGCTAGACATGCTCACTCGGGAAACCTTTCGAACTTCTGGCTACCTGTGAGCTAAAATTTCTCACCTGGAAGACTGCCTTCCTAGTGGCCATTACCTCAGCCCGCAGGGTCTCTGAGATTCATGCTCTGGTCACAGACCCTCCGTATACTGTGTTCCATAAGGACAAAGTAGTTCTTCGTACTCATCCTAAATTTCTTCCTAAGGTTGTGTCAGAATTTCATCTAAACCAACCTTTGGTCCTTCCCCCTTATTTTGCGGACTTCCAAAATGAAGGAGAACGTTCTCTTCATTCTTTGGATGTTAAGAGGGCCTTGCATTTCTATCTAGATAGAACCAAGGATTTTTGCAAAGCCCAGCAACTGTTCGTTTCCTTCAGCGAGACCCAGCTTGGTCAACCTGTCGCTATCAGATGTATCTCAGCATTGCTAGTGGCATGCCTTCGCGCCACTGCTATTCCATGACACAGGTTAAGTTGGAGGGTAGAGTTTACGCTCACTCTACTAGAGTGGTCACGGCATCCCTAGCGGAAATTCGCAACGTGCCCATTGCAGATATTTGCAAGGCGGCCACCTGGAGCTCAGTGCATACTTTTGTTAAACATTATGCACTGGATGTCCATGCCAGACGACATTCTTCCTTTGGCAGAGCCATCCTTAATGGACTTCTGTCCTAGAAACGTGAGCTCTTGATCTCTCCTGCCGCCCTCTCAGGGGATTATTAGCTCGGTACTCTCCCAATAGTGTGAATGAGTGGTGGAGACTTCTGTCCAGGAAGATATGAAAATTACGTACCTACCGTAATTCTTGATCTTCTTGGACGAGTCTCCACCACTCATTCACATGCCCACCCTCCGTCCCCCGAGCTCACCTCTGTTGTTGGTCTTCACTCCCTCAAATCTTTAGGCTGTGAAGACTTCTTTGTTGACCCTTCTTATACGGGTCACCCGGACTATCTTGTGTCCGTTTTTAGGTTAGGCTACCCTTCTAGGTTAGTTACGCTGCACCTCCTTGGTAAAAGGGTACTGAGGCGGTTGGAGGGTCGACGCCGAGATAGTCATTACCGCGCGAGCTGAGGCTCGCGGTGCCGTTCCTCGCGGCTCCATCTCTGGCGCCGACCCTCCAGCAAAAAGTTTGCTCGCGATGGGTCCTGGTGCCTCCGGCGCAGATCCCCAATAGTGTGAATGAGTGGTGGATACTCGTCCAAGAAGATCAAGAATTATGGTAGGTACGTAATTTTCATTTCCCGTGCGTGGACGATTGGCTCCTGGCAGCCTTGTCCGGGGAGGAACTCCTATGCTCTCTGTCCTTCACCCTGCAGGTTTTTACCAGCCTGGGTATTACCATCAAACAGACAAAGTCCCATTTGGTCTCTTGTCAATGCCTCCAATTTATAGGGGCAATTCTGGACACGACCACCGGGAAAGCTTTTTTACCTCAGAACAGGGCAGACT
This sequence comes from Neoceratodus forsteri, assembly GCA_016271365.2. Taxonomy (NCBI): domain Eukaryota; kingdom Metazoa; phylum Chordata; order Ceratodontiformes; family Ceratodontidae; genus Neoceratodus; species Neoceratodus forsteri. The sequence goes on from CM028136.1 coordinate 739,254,345, forward strand.
CCCTTCAGACTCAAGCCTGCCTCCTGTCCAGTCGCAGAAGGGTTGGAGCCAGGTCAGTCCTCTGTCTCCTCGGGTTAATGGTGGCTGCCATTCCGACAGTCCCATGCGCTCGGCTCCATATGAGGATTTCTCAAAGGACGCTTTGGTCTCAGTGGGACCCAACACTGGACGATCTAAACCAAGAGGTACTAGTTTCTGATCCCATGATCAGGGACTTGCAGTGGTGGATGGTACAAGAGAACCTTTGCCGAGGAGTTCACTTCAACATCGAACTCCTCACCCAGACATTGACGACAGATGCCTCAGGCGAGGGCTGGGGAACTCCTCTCGGGTCTCACAGGATTCAGGGCAGCTGGTCCTGGTTCGAACAAAATCTGCTCATAAATGTACTCGAACTAAGAACAGTCCTTTATGCCCCTCAGGTCCTGCACTCCTTCATCCTTCCCAGTCATCTCCTCATACAGACAGACAATGTGTGTAGTCTCGTATGTCAACAAGCAGGGAGCAACATGTTCCTACCCTCGGTGCAGGGAAGCGATGAGCATGTGGGTCTGGGCTACCCAGCACCACCTTCACTTGACGGCCATTCACGTTCCGGGAGTGGAAAACACACTGGCAGACCACCTCAGTCGGTCCTCAGCCAGGGCCCACGAATGGGAACTGGATCAAGAGGTCGTAGACAACATCTTTCTGCAATAGGGAACACCTCAGATAGACCTTTTTCGCATCTCCTCAAAACTCAAAACTTCCCACCTTCTGCTCGCTCGCTCGCTCCAGGGTTAGGCATTTTATGGCGGGACACTCTGTCTCTCAATTGGACAGACAGATTCGTCTATGCCTTCCCTTCTATTCCCTTAATTCCGAAGGTCCTGAACAAGCTCAGATCAAAGGGGGCACGAATGATCCCCATCGCTCCATTCTGGCCCAGGCAAGTTTTGTTCTCTCTTCTGCCACAGTTTTCGGAGGATCCTCTGCTTCCTCTGTTGCAACATTTGTTGACCCAGGATCAGGGGACCCTTGTTCATCCAGGTCTCAGATCCCTTCATTTGCATGCGTGGCTCCTGCAGACATAGCTAAAGCCCGCTTCGGGGTTTCCCTGGTCGTAGCAGACATATTGGTAGGGGCCATAAAGCCTTCCACCAGGGCCACCTACGCCATGAAGTGGAAACAGTTTTCTATTTGGGCCACTTCAAAAGACTTAAAACCTTTCTCTTGACCAGCCAGTGGAGTCCTGGACTACATGTGCCATCTCTTCGATCTGGGTCTCAGCCATTCCTCTTTAAAGGTCCACATGGCAGCGATTTCAGCCTACCATGTTCCCTTCGGAGACAGGACTTTTGCTCAGTTGGAAGTCTCTAAGACTTTCCTCAGAGGGGTCCTCCATTTGAGACCCCCGTCCGCATTCCCGCTCCTCCATGGGACTTGAATTTTATTCTTGAGAAACTTACTCTGCCTCCCTTCGAGCCGGCAGCCTCAGCAGATTTAAAGTTCCTCTCTTGGAAGACTTTCTTCCTAGTGGCCATTATTTCACCTCGGCGAATTACAGAGCTTCAGGCCTTGATGTGAAAAATCCAGTATTTGATTTTTCACAAGGAACGTGTGGCTCTACGCACCAACCCTAAGTTTCTCCCTGAGGTGGTGGCTGAATCTACACTGAATCAATCCATTGAGCTACCCGCTTTCTTTACGCAGCACTCCAGTCAAGGGAAGTACCTCTTGCATACTTTGGTTGTTCACAGAATACTGAGATATTACACCACTCAGACTAAGGATCTCAGGAAATCTGATCAGCTTTTTGTCTCTTTTGCTTACAAAAGAGAAGGCAATGATGTTACGACAAGTATAAGACCCTGCCAGGTCAGGTCAGATGTCACTCCACCAGAGGAGTAGCTGCCTCTGCAGCTTGTTTCAAGAATGTGTCAGCGGCAGACATCTGCGCAGCCACAACTTGGACTTCTGTCCATACCTTTATGAAACACTACAGTTTGGACATTGCCTCTCGCCATAGAGCAGGCTTCGGGCTGGCTGTGCTTCAAGATCTTCTTTCATAAGACCTGTTCAGCTGGAGGTTCCATGCTGTGGATAGTTTTCTTCCTCCCGAGTGCTTTTCCTTGTTCCAGACTGCTTGGAACTCAGTCCTATATGTGAATACCTACTGCAAGAGCCCTCTCGAAGGAAGATAGTACAGTTCCATAAGAACTTACCATAACAGTAGATCTTCGAGAGAGGCTCTTGCAGTGGGTATTGCCTTCCCGCCCTCTGTCCCCCTAAGCTTCTTTAGCTCCATTTCCATGTGGAGAAATATCCTCTTCTCTCTCGTCTTGCCTCTTTTGGCCCGTGGCGGGAAAGAACTGGAAGGCGGGCATGGGGGACCACCCTTTATACTGACGTTGCATGACGTCAGTCACCTGACGTGGGGGCGGTCCCCCGCCAGAGACTGCTAGCTAGAAATATTTCCGTGGGGTCCTGATACCTGGCAGGTCAGGGTCCTGACGCCTGGTGGGTCAGTCCTGTATGTGAATACCTACTGCAAGAGCCTCTCTCGAAGATCTACTGTTACGGTAAGTTCTTGCGCAAATGTACTTTTTAGGAATGGTACATGGTGCACATCCACACGACCTACCCGACCTCCACTGGCAAGTGGCACACAGATCCCTGCTTCCAACATGCAAGATCTGACATCATGGGGGCAGAGCCAAGGAGGATATCACCCGGATGGGTGGGAGGAGCTTACCTTGAAGACAGTCCGGCTGGAATTAAAGGGAAAGGAAGACTGCCTAACTCTGGATGTGCACCATATACCACTCCTTGAACTACGATTACAGGTGAGTAACCCTCATTTCTATTCCAGATACTGCCTGGTCTTGAAATGGACAAGGGATCTGTGTCCTGTGTTGTATCTTGGTGATCTCAATGTCTGCGTCGAATTCAAGAAGCTTCGAATGGTATCCCTGCAAGCTCTGATTCCCCTTCTGCAAACAGAGGACTGAATTTGTTCTCTGGACATGAAGGATGCATACTTTCAAGTCAAGATCACAAAATCACACAGGCAGTAAAATACCTCCACTCTGTGCTGCAGGGGAAACATTACCATTTCAGAGTATTGCATTTTGGCTTGTCTTCTGTGCCATATGTGTTTACCAAAAGCTTGGCAGTAATGGCAGCAGCCCTTCACAGGGAAGGCCTGTATGTGTTCCCCTATTTGGAGGACTGGCTGTTGATGGTCAGCTTCAGGGAAGCTCTGCTGCATACCTTGTCTTGACAAGGCAGTTATTTGAGGACTTGGGGGTCACAATGAATGTGCCAAAATTTATAGACTGCAGTACATGGGGCAGTCTTGGACACAGAGAAGGGTTTTGCTGTCCTGCAACAGGACAGAGCTGAAAATCTGCCCAATCACAGTTTGTATACAGAAGTCACTGTGTCTCTATGTGAACAATGTTATGTCCTCTGGGTCTCATGTCTGCGACTATTGTGATGGTGCTGCTGGCCTGCTACGTATGAGAAACTCTCACTGGACACCGGGTCCAGTGGGATCAGCTGATGGACGAGATGGACCAAATGGTTCTCATCACTTCCTTGCTTCGCAGAGCATTGCTATGGTGGATGGATCATGAAAACCTATTAAAGGGTGTTCCATTCCTTGAACCAGCTCCTGTACAGATCCACAGCACAGATACCCCAGGCACCGGATTGGGTGCATATCTTGGCCTTTACCAGGCAGGAGGGGTCATGGACCAAGGTGGAGGCCAGATTAAACATAGATGTCCTAGAGGTGAGAGCTGTCCTGTATAGCCTCTAGGCATTTCAGGAACATCTGTGTCCTGGCCCCCTCTTTAATACGGATGAACAATACCAGTGTGATGTATTACATCAGCAAAAATGAAGGCACTCAGCCTTGTCCCCTGTGCAGGGAAGTAGTGAGAGTATGGTACTGGGCTCTGTCCCACAGCCTACAGTTGTCAGCCATGCATCTCCCAGTTCTCCAAAATGTCTTAGCAGACCAGCTAAGCAGGTCACAGTCCAGGATTCACAAGTGAGAACTGCTGCCCTTTGTGGTAGGCAAGATTCACTCATCCAGAGTTGGACTTTTTTGGCATCCCCCCACACAACACAAAATTAATGCATTTTTGCTTGCTGTCTCCAAGGGCTGGAGTTTTCTAGCGACACCTGTTGTTCCTCTCTTGGAAAAGGAAATTCCTATTTGCATTTCCCCAGGTTCCACTAATAGGGTGGGTGCTACTCAAGCTGCGGATGGAGAGTGCCACTCTCATCCTCATTGCTCCGTTATGGCCTTGCCATATATGATTTCCACTTCTACACCAGATGGCAGTGGAACCTCCTGTCTCCCTACCTCTGTGTCGGGGCCTGTTGTCACAGGACAAGGGACCCTGCTGCATCTGCACCTGAAATCCTTACATCTGCACACATGGCTCATGAAGACATAGCTATTGCATGTTTTGGGGTATCCCCTAAAGTTGCTGATGTACTGATTGTGGCTAGAAAACCTTCTACCAGACATTCATACTCCTTGAAATGGAAGCAGTTCACTTTGTGGGTTGCTTCTAGAAATCTAGACCATTTACATGTCCTGTAAATGCTGTGCTGCAGCACTTGCTGTCCCTGTCAGACTCTTGTCTTTAGCATTCCCCACTTACGGTGCATTTAGCTGCTGCATCAGCTTTCCATGCCCCTACTGAGGGTTGTATGGCAGCCCAATTAGAGGTGCCCTGTTCGTTTCTGAGAGGCATTGTGCATATGAAACCTCCTATCTATAATCCAGTCCCACCTTGGGACTTAAATTTTGTGCCTGAGATACTAACGTTGGCTCCATTTCAGCTGGCCACGAGTTGTGACTTTTGTTTTTTATTATGGAAAATGTTATTTTTCATTGCCGTCACTTCTGCTTGAAGGATTTCAGAGCTTCAGGCTCTGTGTGAATGTGTGATCCTTCTTATTTGATTTTCCACAAAGACAGTGTTTCTTTGCATACAAATCCTAAGATCTTACTTCGAGTTGGACCTCTTGCAGTAGGTTACACCATAAGGACTATGCCGTCAGGCAGTAGGACCCCACGGAAAAATGTTAGTTAGCAGTACCCAGCGGAGACCGCCCCCTCATGTCGGACCGCCTCTGATGTCCCAACAGTGGTATAAAGGAGGAGGTCCTCGGCCACACCTCAGTTCTTTTTCTGCCATCGACCCGTTCACATCAGCAACACAGACGCCTCCTGCTAACCAGTCAACCGCCATTTTCTCATCACAGTGCGACTACTTTTCTAATCCTTTTTTCACCATTATTACTGCTTAGTCGGTGTATGTCTTCTCATTCTTCCTCTAGGTGACGGAAATCCAAGTGCGCATGCGGGAAGCAGATCCTGGCCAGGGACGGTCACTTGGCCTGCCTCATCTGCCTGGGGCCGACCACGATGCCGACTCCTGCCCCCACTGCCTAGGATTCAACCGCTGTACCCGCATCTGTCGACTGAAGACCTATTTACTTGAACAGCAGCTGGCCGCCATGCAGAAGACCCCGTCAGGCCTAGGAACCCCCACTTCTTCAGGGTCGGGGACTTCTCATAAGACGAAGGAGAAAAAGTCCAGCAGGAAGCACCACCACCACCACCGTGAGAAGGACAGGACCTGTTCAGACTCCCGCTCCAGGTCTCCACACAGGAAAATGACCAGTGCCAGCCCTACCTCCCATGGGAGGTCGGTTTCTGCAGCCCCCTGACAACCCAATCTTCCTCCTGTTGCCGGCCTTGAAACCTCTGGCCTTGGAGCAGACGTCAGGTGGAGGCTGCTCGTGGAAAGAGCCTTCTAGGAGCGTGGATATGTTGTTCATCCACACTGTCTGGCATTGTCCCTTTCCCCTTTAAATCTTGCCGGAAGTCTTCAAGCTGGTTCCTCCCACCTACCCGGGTGGTAAATACCTCGGCTCCGCCCCATGACGCCAGATCTTCCTTTCCGCTGGAAGATTCAGGTTCCCTCGTGCTTTCTTCAGTGTTGAGGCCCTGGATTCGTTTCGACGGTTTTCACCGCATCTTCTCGCTCTAAAACTCGTTAGAGTTTACGACTCTGATTCGGACATGGATGACAAGTCATCCCCCGGGTTTCGCCGGTGTCCTTGCGGACAGAAAATGTCGCGCACCGATCCCCACCTCTCGTGCGTTTACTGCCTCGGTTCGATTCACGATACCTCGCAGTGCTCCATTTGTGCTTCCTTCCAACCCAGCGTCCTGGAAGATCGTCAGGCGCGCCTGAAGCTGGGTAGACCGGAGCTCCGCAACCCACCGGTAAAATCCAAGGAGGCCAGGTGGGCGGTTTCCGCGGCTGCGGGATCCGCCGAGCAGCTCGAGCGCATGGCGGCCTTCAAGGAAGAAGCCGCTCAAGCCTCGGCCAGCCGAGGTTTCTTCGTGCCGCTCAGCCTGGGCTCCTCCTTCTCAGGATCCTTTCGGGATTTGTGCCAGTCTCTCCCTACCAAGGGTGAGGCGCCCTCGGGCTCGCACTCTTCCCGTTCGAAGAAAAAGGATCCTAAATCTTCTTCGAGTGAAGAAGACGCTCCTAGGATCAGGCAGCGGTCCAAGTTTCAACTGGCCGAAATTGCCTCCTCGGCGCTGGGTTTTCAGACCCTTCCGTCTGTGAGAGAGAACGCCGATCGTCTCCTTCCCGCGAGGGAGACCTGCTCAACTGGCCTCCCGATTGAGGGAAGAACCGAGCCTCGGTTTCACTGAGCCCAGTTCTCCCTGACGACAAAGCTCGACATCGTCGGTCTCGATCAGGGAGTAAGTCCTCTTCGGTCGATCGACCTAAAAAAGGACACAAGCACTCCTGCAAGAGGTGCCGCCACCTCATTCCTCTTCCTCCTCGGACGAGGAGAGGCTTCGACGAAAAATTCGTCGACGCTGCGAGGATCTCATGTGGCAGCAATTCCTGCTAGCAGGTCAGAAGCCGGCCCCCTCGGGGGTCCTGGCTATTTCCTGGCCTCAGCCTCTTCGGCCGCCTCAGACACCGATTGCTCCGGTGCCGGTCTCTTCGGGGGCTCCGGTGCGTCTTCCGCCGCAGCCGGTTTCAGGTTCCCCATCTATTTTGGTGGAACCTCCACCTAAGTTGCCCCTCGGAGGGATTCCCTCCAAAGAGGCACGACAGTCTTCGGGTCTTCCCCACAGACTGTCAATTGCGGTCACCCTGATCGCCCTAGGCGTCGAGAGGGACTTAGGTGGCAGCCTTTATAGGGACTCCTCAATTCCGATAACACTGGCCTTCACTCTTTCGATGAGCTTGGCGTCAGGCTCGGAAGAAGGCCTCCTCCTTCCAGGGCATCCTCCGCTCATTTCCGAATCGACGGGATGGCCCTACAGCCTATCCAGAAAAAGGCAGAATATCCTCACGGATATCCTTAAGAGGGGGATACCTCACGGAGGCTTTTCCAGTCACGAAGCTATTATGGGTCCGCCTTGGAACTCTGGCAGCGCCCAGCCTCCTGCCCAGCTCCATCTGCCCGCATGGCACGCAAGTATGCGGTGCCCACGGGGTCTTTGGCAGGGTTTACTGAGCACCCCTCGGCGGAAAGCCTTGTGACTGCCTCAGTATTCAGGCGGACGGGCAGCTCAGCCGATACTGACCGCCCTCCAGACAAAGAGTCCAAACTTATGGACCACTCAGCCCAAAAGGTCTATGCTGCATCATCTTTGGGCCTTCGTCAGACAAGCTCAGCAGTAATTATGGCACACTTCTCTCATGCCCTCTTGGGGTCACTGGACGAAGTTCTTCCCCACCTCCCAGCTGACATGCAGACCACGGTCAAGCAGGTCAGGGACCAGTGCAGAGCTGTTGCTAAACAACAACTCCAGACTGCTCTGGACATGGGTGATTCCTGTGCCCGTTCACTAGCTGCAGCGGTATCCACTCGCCGCAGGGCTTGGCTGAGGTTATCCTCCTTTCCCGTGGATACTCAGCACAAGCTGGCTGATGTGCCCTTCCTTGGCACCGACCTCTTCGGGCCAGGAGTGGCAGGTCACCTGCAGCGTATCGAGCAATCTAATGCCACCTTAGATGCTACATCTGCTAAGGGTTCTTCAAGTAAGAACCAGCAGAAGCGCAGGAAGAAGCCTTGTCGTCAGTCTTCCCCTGCGGTCAGACAACCACCCTTCCAGGGGGGTCAACAACAGCAGCAGGCTCCAGCTTGGTGCCCTAGGCCCAAGCAAGGTCCCCAGCAGCCACCCAAAGGAGGCCGAGGCGCTGGTCCAGGTGCCTCCTCCTCCTCTAAGCCTGCCCAGTGATGGGCCGGGGTGTCCTCCCGTACCCGTCCGCGTCGCTCTGGGTCCTCCGTGGGGGCGGCTCTCCCGCCGCTTCCGCCTGGTCGGTATCACCATGGACAGATGGGTCCTAGAGTGGTCGGGCAGGTCTGCCCTTAGAATTGAGCAGTACCCGCAGAAGCCCGTGCCCCACGAGGAAGCGGATCTCAGTCGCCCAGTCTGTCCTCCGAGACGACATTGCGCTACTCCTCCTCAAAGAGGTGGTGGCCCGAGTGACGGATCCTCCTTCAGACCCAGGCTTCGTCTCCAGGTATTTCCTGGTGCCCAAACGGACGGGGGGTTGGCGGCCCATTCTAGATCTGCACGACCTGAATTGGTATCTCAGGTCTCGCACCTTTCGGATGGTAACTCTAAATCAGATCATACCATCCCTGGAGCGAAACATGTGGTTCTGCACACTGGATCTTCAGGACACTTTTTTCCATGTCCCTATCCGTCCGTCTCATCAGCGGTTCCTCCTCTTCAGGGTCGAAGGGACCCTGTACAAGTTCAGAGCCATGCCGTTCGGCCTGTCATCAGCCCCAAGGGTTTTCGCCAAATGCGTTGCAGTGGTGGCAGCCCATCTTCGGCGTCAGGGGGTTCGTGTTACCCCTACCTGGACGATTGGCTCTAGGGAGCCTCCCTTCAGGAGGTGGAGAGGTCCAGGACCTGATCCTCCCAACCTGCTCACACTTAGGCCTTCTGATCAATGAGGCCAAATCAGACCGTACCTTCTCCAGGTGATGGGCTTCATCGGGGCAGAGCTCGAGCTCGTCAAGCCAGAGCTCGGCTCGGCTGATTTCAAGGCGAGGTTCTCTCCTCCTTTGCCCAATCATTTTGGTTGGGCACTCCGCCTGCCAGGGACTCCTCGCCTCCTGGGCTACATGGCGGGCGTGCGTCGGTGGTCCACTGGGCCAGACTGCACATCGCCCCCTCAGTGGGAGCTTGCCGCCCAGTGGTCTCAGCGTCCAGAGTCTTTTCGACCAGCTGGTCACGGTCACCCAGAGGATGTGGGACGCCTCCGATGGTGGACCGCCCAGTCATCTGCAGGAAGGGATCCTGTTCATCCGGCGAGCCCACGGTCGCCCCACGACCGATGCCTCTCATGGGCTGGGGAGCCCATGGGGGACCACAGAGCTCATGGGCTGTGGACCCCAGAGGTCGATGCCACATCAACCTGTTGGAGCTCAGGGCAGTCAGACTGAAAATGTCAGCTTTAAGCTCCTCAGCTCGAGGGTCAAGTGGTTCAAGTCCAGGCGGACAATACCACGACCATGTACTACCTCAACAAACAGGGCGGCACGCACTCCCGTCTGCTATGCAAGGAGGCGCTCCGGATCGGGACCCTCGTCAGCCGACTGGAGGCGGATCTCCTAGTCATCCATGTGGCAGGAGTCACGAACCAACTGGCGGATGCTCTCAGCCGCTTAGGCCAGACATCCCACGAGTGGTCTCTCCATCCAGAGGTAGCTTACTATCTGTTCTCTCGTTGGGGCAAACCGTTGGTGGACCTGTTTGCCTCCAGGGAGAACACCAAGCTGAGGCTGTTCCATGCCCGCCCCCCTCAGCAGGGCTCGCTGCAGGGGGATGCCTTCTCGAGGCCGTGGACCCCAGGCCTCTTTTACGCCTTTCCTCCATTTCCCTTGATCCACAAGGTGTTACTCAAGGTGAGGAAGGACAAGGCGAAGGTGATCCTGGTAGCCCCAGATTGGCCACACCAGTTCTGGTATCCAGATCTCCTCAGCCTCAGCTGCAGGAACCCGGAGCGGCTCAGTACATGCCCGGACCTGATTTTTCTGAACCAGGGGAAGGTCCTTCATCCGGACCTTCAATCCCTGCACCTCACAGCCTGGTTCCTGAGCGGCTAGAGTTCCAGGCTTTGGGTCTTTCTGAGGATGTCTACACCGTGGTGGAGGCATCTCGAAAAGAATCGACCAGGAAATATTATGCCTTCAAATGGAAGAGATTTTCCATTTGGTGTCAGGGTAAAGGTCTGGACCCCTTATCCTGCTCGGTGGCTAACATTCTGGACTACTTTTGGTCTCTCTCCAAAGGAGGTCTTCGGTCATCGACCCTTAGGGTGCACCTTACAGCCATCTCTGCCTACCGGGCGCGGGCTGGTCAGCCGACGTTGGCTCAGGAGACGGTGATCGGGCGCTTTTTCAAAGGCCTGGATCACATATCCCTTCCGGTGCGTGAACCTCCACCTCCGTGGGATCTTTTGCTGGTTTTGGCAAAGCTCATGGGCAAGCCATTCGAACCCATGCACAAGTGTGAACTCTCGCACTTGTCGTGGAAGACTGCCTTCCTGGTGTCTATCACGTCAGCCAGAAGGACAGGGGAACTCCAGGCGCTTTCGGTGGACTCCCCTTATCTGGTCTTTCACAGGGACAAAGTTGTCCTGCGCCCCCACCCGAAATTCCTTCCAAAGGTGGTGTCAGAGTTTCACCTTAACCAGGTGTCGACCCTGCCAGTATATTACCCTAATTACACCTCGGACGCCGAGTATAGGCTCCATACTCTGGACCTCAGACGTGCTCTCTCCTATTATAAGGAGAGGACGGCGGAAATTCGGGGAGAGGTTCGCCAGCTGTTTGTCACCTACGCTGAAGCCGCTTCTGGCAGACCTGCAGCCAAGCGGACTATTGCAAGATGGATCACATCATGCATAGGTCTGTGCTACGATTTGGCGGGTAAGGAGCCTCTCAAAAGGCTAAGGGCTCATTCTACCCGTCATACGGCTACTTCGGTGGCTGCTTCCAGGGACATCCCTATCCAGGAAATCTGTCGGGCCGCTACCTGGAAGTCAGAGAGCACCTTTATTACCCATTACCACATTGACCTAGAGTCACGTCGGGATGCTGGTTTTGGGGCCTCGGTTCTCCAATCTCTATTCCCTAAGTAGGGGGTGTGCGCCTTGCCTCCCTCCTCCCAGAGAACTGCTAGGAGTCTGCCAGACAGTGTGGATGAACAACATATCCACGCTCCTAGAAGAACAGGTTACTCACCTGTAACAGTAGTTCTAGGAGTGGTATATGTTGTTCATCAACACGCACCCACCCGACCTCCCCGGCTTTAGGCGCACAACCTGGCTTCCAGCGGGCTAGATCTGGCGTCATGGGGCGGAGCCGAGGTATTTACCACCTGGGTGAGTGGGACGAGCCAGCTTGAAGACTTCCGGCAAGATTTAAAGGGGAAAGGGACAATGCCAGACAGTGTGGATGAACAACATATACCACTCCTAGAACTACTGTTACAGGTGAGTAACCTGTTCTTAGGCCCCCTCCCTAAGTCTTAGACCCTACAGCCATACCTTCGGGTCTAAGCCGAGAGATATAACCAGTCAAGGAGCAGGCGACAGCCTCAGCACTACCCCACACCAGGCTAAGACTTCCTCCACTTCATCAGATCGTCCGGCCAGACCCGACAACAGGAAGCAGTGTATGGAGCCGAAATAAACAAAACAAAACGATGTAAGAAACCACTGTGGTTCTCAAAGGAGGTGGCAGTGAAGGTTCAAGAGAAAAAGAAAGCATTCAGAAAGGACAAGGAATCACAGAAGGAGCAGGACAGAGAATTGTATCAGTTAAAGCAAAAGGAAGCTGGGTAGGCAGTCAGAACAGCAAAGGCCCGAACTGAGGACAAGATAGCCAACTCAGTTAAGAAGGGGGATAAAACCTTTTTTAGGTACATCAGGGAGCAAAGGAAGACTGAGGGAGGGATAGTGAGGCTTAATAAAGGGGAGGAGGGGTGTGCAGAGGGTGACTGTGAAAAGGCAGAGATACTAAACAAATATTTTTGCTCAGTATTTACAAACGAAGAAGGGGAGGTACCTAAAACAAACAATAGAAAAACTCTGGATACAGAAGTTGATACCAGCCTATTTACAGAAGAAAGGGTTCTGAAAGAACTCTTAAAACTAAGGTGGACAAAGCAATGGGGCCTGATGGAGTTCATCCCAGAATTCTAAAAGAACTAAGGGTAGAACTAGTGAAACCACTGACTACCTTCTTTAACAAATCATGGGAGGATGGGGTGGTACCTGAGGACTGGAGGAGGGCAGATGTGATTCCCTTCACAAAAGTGGGAGCAGGGCAGAAGCAGGAAACTACAGACCTGTTAGTTTAACCTCAGTCATAGGAAAATGATGGAATCACTTCTGAAGGAAAGAATTGTCGAGTACCTAGAGGCCAGAGGGGCACAGGACCCAAGGCAGCATGGATTCACAGCGGGAAGGTCATGCCAGATGAATCTAATAGATTTCTTTGACTGGGTGACCAAAGTAGTAGACCAGGGAGGGGCTGTAGATATGGCCTACTTAGACTTTAGCAAGGCATTTGACACAGTACCACAAAAAGATTAATAAACAAGTTAGCCAGCCTGGGAGTGGGTCCCAGGGTGGTAACCTGGGTAACAAAGTGGCTGGACAACAGGATGCAAAGGGTAATAGTAAATGGAGTACCCTCTGAATAAAGGAGGGTTACTAGTGGGGTGCCGCAGGGTTCAGTATTAGGACCGGTCCTCTTCAATGCCTTTGTAAGTGACATTGCAGAGGGACTAGAAGGAAAAGTATGTCTCTTTGCAGATGACACAAAGATCTGCAACATAGTTGATGCACAAGATGGGGTGGAAAGGATGAGATGGGACTTGGAAAGGTTAGAGGAATGGTCAAATGTATGGCAGCTTAGATTTAATGCTAAGAAGTGCAAGGTAATGCACCTGGGAAACAAAAACCCAGGGGAAGAGTACACAATGGGGGGTGAGATACTAACAACAACAAAAATGGAAAGGGACCTGGAGGTAGTCATATCAGATGACTTAAAGGTGGGCAAGCAATGTGAGAGGGCAGTAAGGAGGGCTGGGGGGATACTGGGATGCATAGGGAGAGGCATCACCAGTAGAAAACAGGAAGTTATTATCCCTCTGTACAGACAGCTGGCGAGACCCAATCTGGAGTACTGGGTGCAGTGCTGGAGACCCAATCTCCGCAAGAACATAGACAAGTTGGAAGCTGTCCAGAGGAGGGCAACTAAAATGGTGCAGGGTCTGCACTGGAAGACATATGAAGAGAGACTAAAGGAGCTTAATATGTATAGCCTCAAGGAAAGGAGGGAGAGGGGGGACATGATAGAAACTTTCAAGTACCTCAAGGGAATCAACAAAGTCCAAGAGGGTAGCATCTTTCAAAAAGAGATGTGCAAGAACAAGGGGCACAATTTGAAGATGGGGCGGCTCAGAGGTAATGTGAGGAAGTATTTTTCACAGAGAGGTTGTGGATGCATGGAGCGGCCTTCCGGAGGAGGTTGTGGAGTCAAAACAGTGGTTGAATTCAAGCATGCATGGGACAGCCATAAGGCAATTCTAGGGGGTGGGGGTAGAAAGAAGTAGGCTGCTGGTTAACTAGGGTCTGCAGCTTATCCATTAGGTAGGGAAATGGGCAGACTGGGTGGGCCAAGCGGTCCTTATCTGCCGTCAAATTCTATGTATGTTTCTATGTTTCACACTTCTTCTGCTCTCCTAAACACTTGGCGTCAGACTCCCGTCGCTCGACCCCTTCATCCTCGGCGTCCTTGCCCTCGGGGTCCCGGAACTTCATGCCTCTGCAACCTGCACCCCCAAAGCTACCTTCAGGAGGGGTTCAGCCGCTGGCCAAGGAGTTGCCTCCCCTGACGCCAGACTCTCTGGTGTCAAGCAGTCAAATGCCAAGTCAGCCAGCCGACCTGCTGTTGGCCCCACCACAGCCCCAGGACCAGACGCCAGCAAAGCCTGAGGAGCCTAACGACACGTTGGAGATGCCAGGCTCATGGGCTCTAGCCATGGTCTCTCTGGCAGACATTAAGGACCTATTCTGTTCCTAATGGGATATGGTCAAGAAGGACATTATCCCCAAGGAACCCCTGGTTCCCACGCCTCAGCCTCTCCCAGTGGGCTCCCCGCAGTGGCCACTGTGGTCGCCACCTTCCCCAAGGGAAACATCTCCTGCTCCAACGAGTGCTTGGCACCCATTGGACGACAGGTCTTCCAGATGACACAGATGTCAGTCTAGGTCATCCTCCAGGCATCATAGGATGCGACACCGGCGTTTGAGCTCAAGATCCTCCTCGAGGTCGTCCTACTCAGACTCCTCTATCTCCTCCAGATCCTCAGGAGGGTTTTCCTCTCCTCTCCCCTACCCAGATCCTCAGGGAGATTCGCCCTGCTCTCCCCTGGACGATCCCACATGTTTCGATGTGATGCGTCACATCCAGTTTATAAATCAATGGGAAACTAAAGATCTAGACCCGGAGAGAAAAAGGCAACTGAAGATCTAGACCCGGAGAGAAAAAGGCTAGCTCATTTTCTGGGCATGAATGAGCCTAAGCCCTTAGTTGTACTACCACCCTTGGCGACACCATTTCAGGATGCCACTAGACTAGCCTGGAGACACCCTTCAACAGCCTCTGCCATTCTGAAGAAAGCAGAAAGGTTGTATCGCACTCTGACGAACGAGACATTCTTAGGTGAATAGTCTAAGGCAGACTCGGTCGTGCTGACGGCTGCCCATGGCAGGACCAAACAGACCTGGCATATGAGCTCCCAGCCGCCAGACAAGCAATCCAAACGTTTGGACCAGTTCAGACGGAAGGTATATTCCTTGGCCACCTGCACCATTTGGTCACTGAACTTCTTGGCGCATATGGTGCAGTATCAGAAGGCCCTCTGGAACAAGCCCATCAAGCTGGCAAAAAGACAGCCCGATTCAGACCAAAGATGAAGCTCCTGGACATGCTCCAGTCTGGTTTGGACATGGGGAGACACGTCTTAAGGTCCTCTTACGATTGCATGGACACGGCAGCCAGGGCAGCCGCCACAGAGGTCTGTATGAGGAGGTACTCATGGCTCCGAGTCTCTGGATTTAGGCAGGACCTTCAAGATGCTATCTTGGATGCCCATTCCATGGGCCCGTGCTCTTCGGTAGAGACATTGGGAAAAATTATCTCGGACCTCCAGGACTCGGATAAGGCCATTCAGTCTGTGGATCAGTTGTACAGATCTGATCAGACCCCGAGTAGTAGTCGGCAGTTTTGTCGCCAATGGAGGGGGGGCAGAAGCCCAAAGGACAGCAACAGAGAGGCAACTTGCACCGTAAAGCTCCCTCTCAATCTGGTGGCACACAGGGACCTCGAAATACCAAGCCCTCCCAGCCTTCTCTGCCCACCTCAGGCTCCAATGCCTGACTCTTTGCCTAACCCCCCACCTCCAGCCAAGTCCAGGGGAGAGGTAGTAGGAGGTCGGTTCTTGCTTTAACTTGACAGGTGGGCCACCATCACTACCAATGCGTGGGTCCTTCAGTTGATAAAGCAGGGTCACGCACTGGAATTCCTGCAGATTCCCCCGCACAGTCCCCCAGTCCAGTTAACTTACTGCCCCTCCCACGCCGAGCTCATTTGGGAGGAGGTACAGTCCTTGCTAGACAAGAAGGCCATAGAACCCGTTCCAGCCCCACAGTGGGGAAAGGGTTCTACTCCCATTTCTTCTTGGTTCCCAAGAAGACAGGGGGACCTATGCCCGATTCTAGACCTGAGCCTCCTGAACAACTACATAGTGTACAGGAGGTTCAGAATGGTTACCCTGCTGGGCATTCTTCTTATGTTGCATCAAGGGGACTGGCTTTGTTTCCTAGACATGCAAGATGCCTATCTCCACATCTTGGTGCTTCCAGCCCACAGGAGGTTCCTGAGGTTCACCATTCAGGGGAGGCATTTTCAGTTTCGGGCCTTGCCCTTCGGTCTTTCCTCGGCTCTACAAGTGTTCCTGAAGTGCCAAACAGTAGTGGCAGCGGCTCTCAGGAGGCAGGGACACTTCGTTCATCCCTACCACGATGATTGGCTACTGACCACTGCTACAAAGGATCGGCTTCTGACTACCCTGGAGGAAACCTTCCATTTGTTCAGCTCCGTAGGGATTACCCTGAACATAGCCAAGTCATCCCCGAGGCCATGTCAAAGGCTACAATTCATAGGGGCAATCTTGGACACAGAGCAAGGGTAGGCTTTCCTCTTGCCAGACAGGGCAGTATGCCTTCGCTGTTCAGCCCACAAAGTTTCAGCTGCTCACCAGGTCCCAGGTTGGACCATGCTGCAGCTCTTAGGCCATGCGGCTGCGGCCATAGTGACTGTTCCCTCAGCACGCCTATTTATGAAAGTCTGTGATGGCTGAATAGGACTCTGTCCCGGTTGTTGTGGAGAATTTGTATGCAGAGATCTGTTCTGTCCTTTCCTTTCCTGTCTCTTTGTTTGGTTGCGCAACCATATTTTCACCCTGACAGTCTCGCAATTCTCTGCCTCTCACTGTCCCTCAGTCTCCCTTGTTGCCTGTCTTTTTCTCCCTTGCATATCTGCTGATATAAAAATATATGGAAATCATTGTATGGAAATGTAACTGATATTGGGATCCCTTTTGGTTAGAAATTATATAGTGTTAATTTTAGAAATGTATATAATTGTGGTTTGAGATGATTGCAAAAAGCTATTGGAAATTCAAGAGGTTAACCTGAAATGCAATTTTTAAGCCATTTACAGAAGCTGTGGAGAAAGGGGCCTCAGTTCTGGGACATTGTGTTCTAGCTGCACATGCCTGATATTTACAAGAACATAAAAAAAAAAAAAGAAACAGGATGCTTGTTAAGAAGGGGGTGCAAGGTCTTAGAGAGCAGAGCTGCAATTGCTTGCAAAAAGGGACATACAGAGATTGAAGGAAAACTCTGATGGATCTTCACTATTTTATTCTGCCTTTGTAAACAGTTGTACAGAACAAGTTTTTTTTTTGTTACTTCTAGTACAAATTAAATACTTTCTGTGAATTCTACAACTGCTCCTGGTTTTTCCTATGCTTTCTGACCTGTGCCTCAACGACAGATGGTGTCAGCCTAAGTGAGATGTATGCCGTGCATACTCTAAGCCAGGAGTTTTGTGCTTGGGTACTGGACCTAGTACCAGGGAAGCATAGAGAAAGGTATGGATACTGCAGCAACAAGTCCAGGAGTGGTTACCAGGAAAATGGCAGCCAAACTAGCAGAGACAGATGTCCAAGATGAGATTGTACAGCCAGCACAAGTTATGGAAAAAGAACAAGCAGTGACAGAACCTGAAAGCCTGATGGACTTTTTCAAATGGTGGGCTATACAACAAAAAGAGACGGAGAAGCAGAGAGAAAAAGAGATTCAACGTTTAGAAGCACAGAGGAGAGAAGAGATGCATTGACAGGAGCAGCAGATGATAGAAGAGATGCAGCGACAGGAGCAGCAGATGAGAGAAGAGATGCAGCGACAGGCACATCAATGGCTGGATGCCTTGCAAGCTATCAAAGCAGAGGATTCGGCACAGATCCAGATGAGCAACAAAACACAAGCAACTTAAAAGCCAATAAACTTACAAAGTTGTGTCTCTCGGATGATATCGAGGCATGCCTGACAACTTTTGAAAGAGTTGCCACAGCCTGCCAATGGCAAAAGCAGCAATGGACAATCGGGCTGGTACCCTACCTAACAAGGAATGCCCAACTTGCCTACAGCAATATGGACACTGCACAGTCAGAAAGCTATGACGTGTTGAAAAACGAAATCCTGAAAAGGTACGACATCTCAGGAGAGACCTACAGGCAAAGATTTTGATCTCTGAAGTACAACTCAAGTCGACAATCCTTGAGAAGCCTTCACCCGACTCAGCGAACTCCTGATAAAATGGCTCCAACCAGAGGGCAATACAGTCTCACAGATCGACACATTTGCAATGGAGCAATTCATCAACATCCTGCCTATAGATGTGCAGCTTTGGGTAAAGGAACATCGACCAGAATGTGAGGGTAGTACCTAAGTTACCTGTACCTGTGATTATTGGAAATGACTTTCCAGGATTTAATGAGTTAATCTCAGGGGAACTGAAC
Source organism: Neoceratodus forsteri (assembly GCA_016271365.2). Lineage (NCBI taxonomy): Eukaryota > Metazoa > Chordata > Ceratodontiformes > Ceratodontidae > Neoceratodus > Neoceratodus forsteri. The sequence continues at coordinate 739,272,565 of CM028136.1, forward strand.
CCAGCTGTTTCAGCAGCAGTGGTAATAAGAGCTCAGGCAAAGAAAATCTCAAATGGTGGGGACATTTTTTCTTTCAGTGATTTTGATTCTGACTTGTTTGAGCACAGCTCCAAGATCTGGAAATCCAGGAAAGAAAGACGATGCCTGAAGAAACTGTGGCAACAAATGACTGATGGACATAAGGGGTTAACATATGAAAATGCTGAAACTAAATTGATAACTGATTGTGATTTTCGTTCAGAACAAGCTAACAGTGTTTCTCTCCAGGGTTATTTTAAGCAGCTGGGTGTGAAATCAAAACAGGGTGGACCAATGTTTAAAAAAATGTAATGGGTTACTGTACAGAGTTTGGGTTAAACCTCAGACACAGGAACAGACAGAACAATTGCTCGCTCAGTCAAGGGCCTGGTGTTTTCTGGTAAGACGCATTGTCCCGCTGCTGGACAGGGAGGTTTCTGTATGCCTTCTCTCCCTTTCCTCTTGTGCAAAGAGCTCTGCTCAAACTCCAAGCGGAAGGCATGGAGATGATACTCATAGCTCTGCTTTGGCCTTGCCAGATACAGTTCCCACTACTGCAGCGGCTTATGATGGAACCTCCAATTCCCCTGCCCTTGCCTTCCTGCTTACTGTCGCAAGAGCAGGGCAGGCTGATTCACCCGGACCTACAATCCCTACATCTGCATCCATGGTACCTGCAGACGTAGCCATTTCCCATTTTGGAATCTCTTCCAGAATGGCCGAGGTCCTGGTGGCAGCCAGAAAACCGTCCACTCAGGCTACTTATGCCATGAAGTGGAAGCGCTTTAGCTTGTGGGCCGCCAACTGGGGTCTGACCCTCTTCTGTGCCCTCTGAATGCTGTCCTCGACTTGAGTACCTCCTCTCCTTGTCAGATGCAGGCCTCTGCTATTCTTCCATTAAGGTGCACCTTTCTGCAGTCTCTTCCTACCATGCACCAGTGGATGGCAAATATTTTGCCCAGTTGGATTTGGCCAGAACAGTTTTGAGAGGAATGTTTCATCTTAAGCCTCCCATTCGGAATCATATCCCTCCGCCTTTGGGATCTTTTATTTTTGTTAGAGAAACTTACGTTGCCTCCCTTCGAGCCAGCCGTGGATTTCGAGCTACGCTTTCTGTTGTGGAAATCATTGTTTTTAGTTGCCGTAACTTCTGCCTGGAGGATTTCTGAACTTCAGGCACTGATGGCTAAAGAGCCGTATTTAATTTCCCACAAGGACAGGGTGTCCTTGAGGACTAATCCTACATTCCTGCCTAAGGTAGTGTCCCAGTTTACCCTTAATCAGGACATTAACCTTCTGGTTTATTACCCAGAGTATTCTAATTGAGGGGAGGCCCTTCTTCACACTCTGGATATACATAGAGTGCTTAGGTACTATATTAACTGCACTCGAATCCTTAAAAAGTCTGACCAGCTTTTAGTTTCTTTTGCCCAGAGAACTCTGGAAGCACCAGTGGTAAAGCAGACTCTATGCAGATGGCTAGTCCATTGCATCACTTTCTGCTACAAGAAGTACAACAAACCCTTGCTGTGCTCGGTTAAGGGTCACTTCACCAGGGGTGTTTCCGCCTCCTTTGCAGCACTTAGGAACATTTCTGCAGCAGAGATCTGCGCAGCAGCTATTTTGGGCTCAGTGCACACTTCTGTGAGCACTACAGCCTGGACGTTGCTTCCCGTCGGAGCCCTGGGTTTGGTCCAGCAGTGCTTCAGGGCCTTTTATCCTGAAGATTCCCACTACCTTTGTTACCACTTCCCTGTCTGATTGGGATCCAGTTAGTACTGCTTGGTACTCAGTCCTTATGATGTAGCCTGCTGCAAGAGCTCCAACTTGAAGTAAGATGGTACAGTAAGAACTTACCGTAACAGTAGATCTTTGAGAGGAGCTCTTGCAGCAAGCGTTATTTTCCCTCCCTCCTTCTCCCTGGTCCTTTTCTCCTTTTTTCCTTACCGTTGGCGGGGTTATCCTCTTTGCCTTGGTTCTCTATTTCTTTGTTTAGCCGGATCTCCAGCGGGAGAACTGAGGTGTGGCTGGGGACCTCCCCCTTTATACCATTGGTGAATGTCGGAGGCAGTCTGACATCAGGGAGCATTCCCCGCTGGGTACTGCTAGCTAAGATTTTTCCGTGGGGTCCTAGTGCCTGGTGGCATAGTCTTTATGGTGTAGCCTGCTGCAAGAGCTCCTCTCGAAGATCTGCTGCTATGGTAAGTTCTTACATAACTGTACTTTTCTACTGAAGGTGGTATCTGAATTTATATTGAATGAAATGATGCACCTTCCTGTTTACTACCCCGAGGATGCCAGTCAGGGTGAGGCGTTGCTCCATACTTCAGATGTACGTAGAATACTCAGATACAATATGAATCACATCCAGGGCTGCAGAAAGTCCTCTCAGCTTTTTGTTTCATTCGTCCCTGGAAAGAGGGCACTCCTGTGTCTAAACAATGCCTATCCAGCTGGCTGGCACATTTTATTATGTTCTGTGATAGGAAGTATGGTAAGGAACTTTCTGGTGTGGTTTGTGGTCACTTCACCAGGGGAATGACCACATCTGTTGCTTGTTTCAGAAATGTTTCTGCTACTGTCATTTGAGCTGCAGCCGCATGGAGCACTGCCGACACCTTCTCCAAACATTATAGTCTGGACATAGTCTTGTGGAAGTGCTGGCCTTGGGCCTGCTGCACTGCAAGGCCTGCTATCCTGAATATGTATCCAGCTTTATCCATCTCCCAGTTGTTATTTGAGGCTGCTTCGGAATTGTTCCAAAGGTATGGCCTAATAGAGAAGATATCCTGGAAGAAGATAGAACAGTTACGTACATATCATAACATTTGATCTTCGAGAGAATCTCCTCCATTAGGCTGTGCCATCCTCCCTCCATTCCCCTTCTGCTTCAGTGAAGGTTATATCAGAGATTGTGCCCTAACCTAATCTGTGCATCATATAGACAGCTCCATGCCTCTCTTTATAAGCCTGGTGCTGGTCTTATCTCATGATTCCACATGGTTGGAAGTCCTTCAAGTCTAATCTCTGGTGGAGAACTGAGGAGTGATGTGGCCACCCATGTTTATTAGACACTGACACAAGACGATGATGATGTGGGTGGCTTTCCATGTAGTCCTAGTGCCTGATGGCCGTAGTTCCAAAGGTGTGGCCTAATGGAGGGATTCTCCTGAATATCTACTGCTACAGTTAGTACCTAACTGCTCTTTTCTCTTGCTGCTTTCTGAGGGAGGCAGTCTTTGTGGCAGTAGAGGAGTCCAATCTGAGTGTTTATGGCAGTGGACAGGGAGTTGATATGAGAGTGGAAAGAGAGAGCCGAGTCGAAGGAGCAAGATAAGGTAGAAGTTGCCAAGTGTGGATGGATCACCCTCTTTGTGGAGGGGAGGACCTTGGAAAACTTCCAAGACTGAGGGACAGCATAAAGAGTGAAGGAGAGGTTTAGGAGGTGAGTAAGAGGGAAGGCAATGACAGGAGCTGACAGATGGGGAAGTTTGGGATCTTATCCATCCTGGCTGGATTTGGACAGGTTGAGTGAGGAAAAGGCAAGCAGGGTTTTCTGGGGAGAGATAGGAGGAAAAATCAAACCCCACAGGGAAATGAGATAAGTGGGAGGCAGGGAGGAGATGGGAGAAGCGGAGAAGGAGGCAAGAAGTTGGGGGAGGGAAGGAGTAGCGCAAGTGGTGAAAAATGCATGGAAGTGAGCAGCATCAGAAGGAGGGTCAGATACTGGTGAGACATTAGACGTGAGGACAGGGGGAGAAAAAAGGGCTGGGGATTCAAAAAGGGAGTGAATCTCCTTCCAAGATTTGGCTGGGGAATTAAGATTATTCAGGAAGTTGGCCTTAAAATAGACGGACTTGGTGGTACAAATGGCCTTTGTGAGTTCCTAAGCACTCTGTAAGAGAAGACGTCTGACAGGCAGCAGGATAATTTATACCTGGCCCAGGCTTGAGCATGGGTCTTGCTTTTGTCTTTGAGATTGTAAGTGATACGGTCTGGTGAGATGAATTAACCCTGAATTTCCTAATGGGGATGTCCTTGACCCATACAGAAATAAATTTATAGTGGAAGAGGGAGAGGGTCATACCTAAACAGGGAGGGGGCTACTAAAGAGATACATGGAGGAGAACCTTCATTTAAACTGAAGAGGGGAAGGATGAGGCTAGGGAAGACCAGGCGGTTAGCAAGGAAGACGCAAACCTAACTGGCACTCCCTCACGAATGGTGGCAGGGGTTAGGTAAGAGGATCAGAGAAGGGAACAGAGGGCAGGTGGAGGGTCATGTGCATGAACACTCGGAGTCTGAGCAAAAAGATTACTGACCTGGAGGTCACCATGGTGGGAGGGGACTTGGACATAGCAGCCATAGTGGAGACGTGGTGTATGGAAAACCAGGGATGGGATAAGGTCATTACGGGTTTCAATCTGTTCAGAAGGGATAGAGTAGGAAAGAAAGGGGAAGGGGTAGCGCTTTACATACAGAACCACATAAAGGCAATTGAGATTCAGGGGGAGCGGGGAAGCGAAGTACTGTGGGTCACCCTTGAGAAGAGGAAAGGGGCAGTTATAAGAACAGGGGTGGTATACAGACCTCCGACGCAGGGAGAGGAAATGGATATGGAGTTGCTGAAAGAGGTCCAAAGGATGGCACAAAAGGAGGAGCTGCTGCTGATAGGAACTTCAGTCTTCTGGATGTGGATTGGAGTCTCCTGGCTGTGGCATTGTCTATGAGCAGGGACTTCCTGGACTCCCTGCAAGGGGCGTTACTCTAACAACTGGTAAGGAAACCCACTCGGGAGGGGGCAATGCCGGACCTTGTTCTGACTAATGGGGCAGTGTGACTGACATAACTGTGGAGTACCACCTGGGACCAGGGACCAGTGGGAGGTGTGGTTTAGTATATGGACTGGGATAGAGTCTAGCCGCACAAGAACGCGGGTTCTAGACTTCAGGAGGGTCGATTTAGAAAAAATGGCAATATACCTGAAAGAAGCCCTGGCTGGGTTACGAGAACTAGAAGGCATAGAACAGTGGGAGGTGATTTTGGGTGGGGGGGGTTGAGAAGACTATGAGTCTTTGTGCCAGAAAAGTCAGCAAAAGCAAGAGAAGGAGGAGATCACTTTGGTTCACTTGGGGGTGGCAGAAAGTGTGAGAGCAAAGAAAGTGGCCTTTAGGCAGTACAAAAACACAAATGGAGAGGATAGGAGAACTTACCTGGAGAGGCAAAGGGAGGTGGGGAGGGAAGTAAGGAGGGCAAAGGTGGCAGCAGAGAAAAGGACAGCTAAGTCGGTGAAGGGGGGGATAAAACATTTTTCAGATATATTGGGGAAAGGAGCAAGACCAGGGCAGGGATTGTCAGGCTACAGTTGGAAGGAGGAGGACAGCCAAAAGGCTGACACATAGAACAACTGCTTCCTTTCTGTCTTCACGGAGGAGGAGGTAGGAAATGGGCCTGAATTCCACAACAGTGGCATGGAGGGTAGGGAAGTAGGCACTAGACCCTTCACTGCAGACAGAGTCCTGAGGGCATTTTCCAAGCTAAGAATGGACAGGGCAGTGGGCCGTAATACAGTGCACCCAAGGCTGCTGAGGGAACTCAGAGAGGTTCTGGTTGAGCCCCTGTTAACCCTGTTCAACCAGTCTCTGGCAAATGGACTGGTGCTGAGGGACTGGAGGAGGGCTGACATTGTTCCGCTCCACAAAGGGGGGGGGTGGTGGTAGGGAGGAGCCCAGGAAATTACAGGCCGGTCAGCTTGACGTCAGTAGTTGGCAAGGTAATGGAATCGCTCATAAAGGAAAAATTGAAGATTACCTTGAGATCAGCGGGCTGGGGGTCCAGAGACCGCATGGATTCACGGGGGGGTCCCTGCCAGACCAACCTGATAGAGTTCTTTGATGGAGTGTCCAGGGTAGTGGGCCAGGGTGGGCGTTGGACGTGGCTTAGCTAGATTTCAGCAAGACCTTTGACACCGTCCTACATACCACCTAAAAGGTTGATAATGAAGTGCAGCAGCCTAGGGGTGGGGCCTAGAATCATAAAATGGGTGGAAAACAGGCTTAGGAACAGGAGCCAAAGAGTGGTGGTAACGGGGAGCACTCCATGGAGAGGGAGGGAGACTAGTGGGTACCACAGGGGTCAGGTTGGACCCTGAACTCTTCAACATCTATGTTAATGACAGCAGTGGGACTGGGGGTGGGTTTGCCTGTTTGTGGATGACACAAAGATCTGCAATAGGGTGAACACATGGGGGAGAGGTGTTGAAAGGATATGGGAGGACCTAAAACTGATAGAGGAGTGGTCAAGATGGTGGCAGCTAAGATTCAATGTAAAGAAGTGCAGAGTTATGCACTTGGGACACGGGAACCCAGGGTGGGATACACACTTAGGGAAGAGATACTAGAGGTCACAAGGCAAGAGAGAGACCTGGGAATTTTCATTACTAGTAAACTGAAGGTGGCAAAGCAATGTGGGAAGGCAGTGGGAAAGTTTAACCAAATGCTTGGTTGCATCGGGAGGAACACCATCAGAAGAAGGAGGGAGGTAATACTTTCCCTGTACAATTCATTGGTAAGGCCTAACCTTGAGTATTGTGTGCAGTTCTGGACACCCCATCTGTGAAAGGACAGGGTTAGACTGGAGAAGGTGCAGAGGAGAGACTAAAATGGTGCAGGGCCTGTATCAGAAGACCTCTGAGGAGAGGCTTAAGGAACAAAACTTGTACTCCCTGGAGGACAGGAGGAGGTGGGGGGATATGATTGAGACATTCAGATTTCTCAAGGGAATTAACAAAGTGCAGGAGGAGAGTATCTTCCAGAGAAAAAGATGCTCTAGGACAAGAGGTCACAATTTGAAGCTGGAGGAGGGTAAGCTCAGGGGTGATGTGAGAAAGTTATTCACGGAAAGGGTGGTGGACGACTGGAGCAGCCTCCCGACATAGGTTGTAGGGGCAAGTACAGTCACAGGTTTTAAGTGTGCATAGGATAAACACATGGGTATCTTGGATAACAGAGGGGGGTGGATGGTGGCCCCCCCAGTAGTGGCTTGGGTAGCACTATTTGGGGGGGGGGGATTTTACGGCCAGACTAGGTGGGCCAGGAGGTCCTTATCTGCCGACAGAATCTGAGTCTGTATCAGTTTCGGGGATGGATAGCATGGGGGACCAATCCGTTGTAGCCAGGTCACTCACTAGAGCTTCTTTGTTCAGCGATCAGAGTGACCTGGACCAAATGTACTTGGAGGAGGGAGGGAGACAGACTTTCCTGACACAGAATTTCATGCAGCAATCACTGAAGGCATCTTCCAGAATACCTGCTGCAGTGATGTGGTGGGGATGTGAGGCGAGAACCCAGTCCAGAAGAGTACGGTTTGATAAATGGAGACTTGAGTTGGGTGGATTCAGTCATGAGTTGTGAGAGGTGTAGGGGCTCAATCCTGTGGGAGACTGGCCTTGAGGCTGGGGGAAGCCAATTAATGTTAAAGTCGCCCCGGAGGGTGAGCTCACCAGTGGAGGACTGTGAGGTGAGGGTGGAGATTGAATCCACCAGAGAGGAGGAGTTGATTCTGAGAGAGGCACAGAAAGCACTAGTAAAAATGGGTAATAAGGAAGGAGAGGGAAGTATAGCGAGAAGAAACTCATGGGAGGAAGGTGCAACCTCCCTGAGAGTCATGTTGCAGGAGAGGCTCTGGTGGACATATGGTACAGTGCCACCTCCTCGTTTACCCCTGTCCTGTCAAAATAGGTGGTAGTCAGGAATGGCCAAGCTAGAATCAAGAATCCTGAGAGAGACCCAGAATTCTGTGCTGCAGAGGAGATCTGGAGAGTATTGAGAAACTCCTACAGTGAGGAGATCCAGTTTAGGGAGGAGGCTGCTAGCATTAATATTTGAATAAAAAAAATATATAGATTGAGATGTTCAGTTCAGTGTATGATAGAGTAGAAAAACATTCAGCTGCAGCATGTTGCTCTGGTGCACTTGCAGCCACCTGCTGGCCTGATGGGGACCCCCCCCCCGACAGATGGACGTCCTGTGACTAAGCCACCAATCTCCGACCCATTAAAATTAATATTTGTCAGTTTTGTTATTGTTGTTAAGTCTTTAGGAAGCTGATGTTTTGTTTGTCCTTGTTCTGTCCCAGATTATCCTTAAATTGACTCATTTCCAAAGAATATAGAGGAAATCGCATTGCGTTTGGGTACATTTAAGTATAGTTAATGCTACGGATTTCACCATATAGGAGTTCTAGTGGTACCAGTAGAAATGTTCTCAGTTTGAACTTCATTGTTTATTTCTTTGGGTTTGGGGTACTTTTTGAGGATATGTTTGAGGTTTCTGCCAAAATCAGCAAATTAATACTGTACCTTTCTTTTTGGTTCTGGGGAGTTAATCAGAATGTTTCTTTCTGTTTTCAGGATCAAGTCCTTTTCTTCCTGAAGGATATTTTTGATTTTGAGAAGGTACGATACACAACTGTAGACTGTCTGGCAGAGGACATCATGCAGCTGCTACATCGCCGCACAGAACTAATGTTTTACCATGGAGTAGATTCACTGAGACATGTCAATGGCTGTGTCTCTGGTCACGGACATGTCATGCCCAATGGACATTTGGAAGCAAGTGTTCAGTAAATCTTTTTTTTTTTTTTTAAATCAAGTTATTGGACTGATTTGCACAAAGATGTATACTTTGGCATTTAAGGAATCACAACTTCACTATTTTGAACCAAGCATCTCAAAATATGGTATATTAATGGACATTGTGTCAAGGAAGCTTCCAAAAGAAAGTACCTGGGTACTCTACAGAACATACCTTTCCAAGATGGCGCCTGGGATTCCATATGTGATTGTGATTACTCATGCATCCTTTTTTTTTCCCCCAGTGTTTTTGGTTTTGGGTACTTCTTGGATTTACTTTTCAAAAAGGGAAGGGGTGTGAGTGGGGGAAAAGCTATCCGATCAATTTTATTATATATACTGAACTTGTAAACCTCGGGTGCCATCTTAGATAGGCATGTTATATAGTTGGTCCAAGTATCCATGATGTAGTAAGGCTGAGTATCTTAAACATATTGCAAAAAAGGGCCTGGTACATATCTATACGGAATTTATATTTGCTATGTTACTGCAGTACATGTGAGGTATTTATTTTTGAAGCACTGTAAATCTGCCAAAATGTATTGCATGTGCTTGTAGCTAATAAGCAGTAAGGAATTATTAAATAGAACAGCACTGTACACATTGTGTAAGACAGCCCTGTAAAAGAAACGGTCTGTATGGCGTGTTACTATACGAATGACATGTGATCTTAATGGCTGCACCATGTGTCTGCATGAAAAGCCATCAATTACAACTTCTGAGACAATTTACACACTACAGCTGCTAATTTAAATGTTAGATGAAAGGCAGAAACAAATAAACAGATCGATTGTGGGCATTTTGTGGGCATTTTCCTGGACTAAGGAGCAACAGTTTTTCTTTTAGGGTGCCTCCCCCAGCCTGACTTACATTTCTTAGTTACAACAAGAGAATCTACCTATACCTGGAAATAGTTGAGGAGGGATTAGGGTCAAAAACTCCACTGCTGGACTTGTGCGCCACAGTAATCTTCAAAGTGCTCCTTCACGTTATGTTCAGAGTATAAATACTGTGTATGTATTTATGTATGTTCTTTATTTTTTTTTTTTTTTGTTAACTGAGAAGTATTAAGTCCTGAGGATCAATATTTTTGACATGGCCTAATGAGACCGTGAATCCAGAACTGATATGTAAAACTATATTTGACTTCATAAAAGAGCTGTTACACAAGTGTTTCTTTGCTAAAACTACTGTACTACAAAGCCTTTTAAAATGTCAGAAAATGTTTTTGCTGTTAGTCATTTAAATGGAGACTGGCTTCTCTGAATTACAAACTGTATCCTGAAGTTGCTTCATTCCTTTAGACAGGGTAGGCTGACAGATCTTTAGAGGGATAACTGAAATTGCTAATACTTGCACCACCTTCAGAAGTCTGTCGGGAAGATGTATTGTATAATGCTTGGAATATACTGTAGGCTTCTTCAGATAAACACAAACCATGTGAATTTTGAATGTACACTACTAGTTTATGTAAGTCTATTCTAAGTAAATAAATTTGACTTTCATATGACCTTGTGCCTTTTTATCAGTTAATTTAGAGCCAGCAGAAAAGATTGGAGGGGGGGCGGTGCATAAAAAAATTGGTGTTTTCCATACATGGAATCATTGGAACAGAAAATGTAGCAAACACAGAATACACATTTTTTATACTGGACTGCTAATTAGTTGTGATATTTTTAAGTAACAAGTTTCACACTCTGCGAAATCACCTTTTGGGCGGGATTTGAAAAATCTCATTTACCAGGTTCATGAAGTGGGATCATAAGAAGACTATGTTGGAAATTTGGTGAAAATGCATGTTAAAATGACTAAGAAGAGTGTGAATATTGAAATTTTTCAATGTTCACTCATAACTTTTGATAATTTTCAATATTTTGAACCCAGTATTCAACATATCCATTTTTCATACAACCTAATAAACATAACAGGTGTAATTCTTCAAATCCTAGCCAAAACATTGTATCGCACTTGTGGCGTGAAAAGATGTTGCAGCCAGTAGTTATAAATGACACCTGTCATTTTTCAGAAGGAGGGGGTCATAAAAACACTATGCCATATGGTCAAAAGGTTAAAAAAAAAAGTTATGAAGAAACGTGTTCAGGGCCGGCCATTGACCCAGTAGGTTGCACATTGCAATCCCATTCTGGTTAGCTGAGTTGGGGCAAACTCAGTGAACCATCTGGATGGGCTGAGGCTGGGGGGAAGACACTGCTATGCAGCACCACTCCCAGCCTGAGAAGGAAGGATGCAGTGTTGGCCGCACAGGTAACTATACAGTGAAGAGAACTCTTCTCTTGGCATACTGCTGGAAGTCCCTGTGTCTCTGCAGCCAGACGTCTATCCTTGTGCATCTGCATCTGTAGCCACACAGCACAGGGCGCAAAGAGCTTGTGCTTCCACAGCCCCCCCAGACAGCCTCATGGATTCTTGGCATCCCTAGCTGCACGGTAGTCAACGGGAAGATGGACTCTTCCTTTGGCGCAAGGCCCAGAGGGCCCTGTGTATCTGCATCTGTTTATGCAGGTCCTGAAGGAATCGGTGTGTATGTGGATTCGATTCCACTATCACAAAAAGAAAGGCAATGCATTGCAAAAAAAAAAAAAACTACCTTAATGCAGACATTAGGGTTAAAGAACACAAAGCAGACAAAGTAAGAAAATGAAATACTTTAGGGTTTGGAGTCTCTGGAGTCTTGGCATAACGGTGGTGTGAGGTTATTTGAGATTGTCACCCCTAATGTCCATTCCTTCCCCTCCCCTGAGTAAACAAACATGATCTCTTACTTCACGCAGGGCCCACAGGCTATGACTGATTCTTTTGGTCACGTGTCAAAACATACAGTACTTCTCTGCCTCCAAACAGTATATGCCTATGAGGCATTAGCTTTGAGCTGTACCTTGTGCTTCGGATAGGAGGCTGTGGGTTGGACATGGGGGGGGGGGGTGTTATGCTTGACAACCCCAAGGAACCCCACACCACCAATTCACCAAAACTCCCAAGATGACAAACCTTAATGGTTTTCATTTCTTTACTTTGTCCGCTTTGCATTCTTCAACCCTAACGTCTGCATTAATTTTTTTTTTTGCAATTAATATATGTACATATATGTAACAGATAATCCACTACAGGCATGCAGTCATGCTCTGATATATGCACACCTTGGTGTGTGTGTTGTGAGGCACGAGGCTGCAGGCTGAGTGCGTTCAACCTCCTAAGGCGTCCGAATATCAGAGCACGACTGCACACCCTGTAGTAGATTATCTGTCTTATAAAATGATGAAAATTGTTTTGGAGGGGGGTGAAAAAGAGAAGTGCAGGCTTGCTGCCATTGTGGGATAATGCAAGGTCATGTAGTATATTTCACCCAGTTAGGAGACAGCATTTTTACTGATTTTTCACACCCATTTTTTAAACCAAGTATAGCTATATACATCTAGAGAGAGAGTAAATGCTAGAAAAGGATTGCATATGAGGAAACAATACTGTTGGCAGTATAGCATAGAGGTTAGAGTAACAAGCTGTGAATGAGCTTGGAACATCCAGGAGACCTGGGTTTGATTCCCACAACCTCCCCATGCATGCTGTGTGACTCTGAACAAGTCATTTAACGACCCCTGTGCTCCCAGGTCGCCCCTGAAAACAGGCACTTGTGCCTAGTGGGCCTTACCCAGTTACCAAAGACTAAACGGGGGGAAAAACATATATATATATATATATATATATCTCATCGAGGGGGCTGATGAGCTCAAAAAGTCACAAGCCCAAAGGGCGAGTGGTCTTTATGAAGCTCGTTAGTCCTTCAGATGGTATTTTTTTTTTGTTTGTTTGTTTTTTACAAGTACACAAGCCTTTTTTGCTTTTGTTTTGTATAATGCATTAGGTTGGACACTGTTTGCTGTGTGCATCATTTTTGCCTGTAGTATAGTGTGGGTATTTTCTGTAGTGAGGGACTCTGCCTGTTTTGTCCCTTTAGTGTTTCCATAGTGCAGGGGCTTCCTATGAAAGGAAGCATGGCTCTGGAGCTCTCTCTCTTCGATATGGATGGCGGCGTGTGTGTGGCAGTCTCGGCGGTCTCAGTCATGTGTGAAGTTGGCAGTGGGCTGGAGCAGTGCTTTGTGCTTAGGAATGGGCTTTAGCAGCTACAAGTAGTGGAGTGCCATTCAGGATTGGTGCACAGCACACACTGGGAGCAGACCAACAGCAGCAGCATGTAGGGCTTTGAAGCTGGAAATTACTGTGGTGAGTGATATGGGAGGGAGGATGTTGGACGGGCGTTTCTGTAGTGCAGGTTAGTTTTTTGCAGGTAGGGTTTGGGGAGGTTAGGGAGGCTGTAACATGTGATCTTACTTTGAGGAAGGCTGTTGCAGCAGGCCAACACTGGTAGGACTAAGCCACCATTGCCAGGACCACAGGAAAACTTTCTAGCTAACAGTCTACAACGGGGACCGCCCACCGCCGACGTCAGCCTCTAATGTCAGCCTATCCTATAAAGGCGAGTGATCCCCTGCCTTTATAGGATAGGTCAAGGCACAATCTAGGCATTACCAACCCTATAGCATGGTACATCATCGACATCTTCGGGCTTTTCTCCTCCCTGACGTCAACTGATGCAATCACGACCCCTCGTAGTACAGTGGCGTCGACACCTTAGGCAGTGCTTGCCCATTGTCGCCATGGTACTCCCCATCTTTGACTTTGGCCCTCTGACCATTGTCAGACCTGAGGGTCAGGGCTCATCCTCAGTGCTACAAGGCCTCTTTAGGGCGATATGTCGCCGGCATCCTTGGGTTTTTTTTTTCCCCTCAGACATCAACTGACATGGTCATGACCACTCTCCTACAGTGGTGTCAACGCCTTAAGCAATGCTCTTCCTTTCAAGCCTGCCTTACTCCTCTTTTTTTTTTTTTTTTTTTTAACATTGTTTTTCTCCTGCTGCTTCCTCCGGTGGCCCCCTTCTGACCGACCCCCCACCCCACCCCAGCCCGTCACCTGGCTCCCCCGGGACTTACCTTCATCGTGGTCCTCTGCAACAGGACCCATGGCTGTGCCTAGTCATCGGTGCGGCACCCGCAAAGGATCAGTCTGCCATCCTGCCGCTCGGAGGGATTTTTCCTCCAATTTTCTCCCCAGGCCCATGGATGTACAATTGGCACAACGTCCAAGCTCCGTCTCCACGGAGACTGCTCTAGCGCCCTGTCCATGGGATCCTCCTGCATTGTAGCGTGCAAGTGCTACCACCCAGCCACCGCTGGGTTGCAGGCATGCAGCACGCCACAGCATCCCCCCTCCCCAAGGAAGGAGAGCTAAGCTATCCTGGGATGCTCCATCCTTCCTCTTCCCACTGTCCCCAGAGCAACCCAAGTCTATTCCCAACCCTTGGTCGCTGGCATAGCGCAAGGTGTGGCATCGAGCGCCTCAACCCTTAGTGCCACCGGGCCGGTCTGCCTTACTCATTCTCACCAAAGGGACCTTCTTCTACTTCTCCCAGTTGATGCTGCACATCATCATATTGTGGAAAGGACTTATGCAGCCGCCACTGATGTCGCTGGCCAGGCCCTCCTTCCCCGTTATCGGCATAGACAATGTTGGGAGGGCTTACCATTCTGATTTCACAATGAAGAAGGTTGCCACCTTGAAAGGAGCTCATGATCATGGGTGACCACTCTGGGTAGGGCACCAGTATATTTGCCCCCTCCTATAACCAGGAGGTCCCCTCCGTACTGCGATGAAGCAGCAAATGTTGGCTGTCATAAGCTTTGGTTTGAGGGTACAGGATTCCATCACAAGGAACCTTTCCCTTTTCTGGAGTGGATAAACATACCTCCTCCAGTAATTCCATCTGTAAATTGACAGCCACATATTAACTATGCCCAGCCAAGCTGTTTAGATACTCTCTGTACAGTCTCTATTACGTTAATCAGAGTATATGGGGGTGCCCACAGAAGCCCCGTAACAAACCTAGTGCACCTAGACACCTCAGTTCCCTCCCTTCTGAAAAGGGATTGAGGAGCTGGGATACACTGGGCATATGCCCTTACAGCCTGGCACCTTTCATTCATCTCCTGTGATAATCGTCCAGGAGTGGAGTTGCACTGGACCCTGCTAGAAGTTACCTATACATAACAAGGGCTGCAGGCCATAAATTGTCAGGAAGAACAGGTAAAGTGGCGCGCTTACAGAGGAGGGAGTCGGTGCAGAGTATGGCAGCAAGCCTAAACAACACAAAAAAGCAGACTCTGTACTTGTGAACAAAGAGACAAAATTCAAATATAGCAGGTGCAAAGTGATTTAATGATGATATCGATTCACTCTTTACTTATAAAGTACTAAGATTGTTCTTTCTTTTTTATATCTAATTTTCAATCTGATACAGGAATACACTGTGGAGGAAACCCTTGGACCCCCCTATTATCTGAACATTTGCATAGAGGGCTGCTATTTTGTATCTCACTTAGTACAGATTCAGCCCAGTATTAAGCTGGGCTGGGGACAGAGTTATCTTTGCTTATGTGATTCCCCTCCTTTTTCTGCGTCTTCATTATCTTTACTTTTTATTTTTGTACCCTTACCATTTTTGTTTTCTATTCTGCATCCTGCTTGATTTACCTGCCCCCCGACCCACATAATTTTGGGGCTTTTTACTGGTTTTCCTGACTATGAACTCTGAATTCTGTTCCTCCCCTTTTCCTTTTGTCTGTGGCTCTGTGTCCTGACTTTTCCCTCTGTTTCCTTTGATCCCCCCCCCTTTGAGTAAGTAGTAAGATCCCATCACCCTCCAATCTATGTTATATTTTCCTTGCTGCTCTTCACTCCTTAAATCCTTTTTTGTTGTCACTCCTTTGTGACCTCTTTCTTCCTAGTTTGATATAATTGTTAAATCTTCTATGATTGGCCTTTACTACCTGGCAGTATACTTAATAACAAAACAGTTTGTTTCTTACTTGGCAGTTGTTTACTTAAAAAGTTTTAAGGGCTTTTGTTATATGAAGTTTTCAGCACCTTTATCAAACCTATACCTCGACATTTTGATAGTATTTGATTGTTTGTATTTTATTGGTGTATATGTCACTTTAATTATGTCACTTAAAAATGGGGTATGTTTGTTGATCTGTAGACCCACTCCCTAATGAATACCCCATTTTAGGTAGAAGCACTGGGGCTGTAGGGTGTTTATCTGGGCTCTTAAATCACTTTGCACCTGCTTATATTTATTTATTAGCTTTTGGTGACCAGGTAAGCGCGTTAGGCAGTTTGACCTGCCTATTTTCAAGCACGACCCAGGAGAGTACAGAATACAGAGATACAAAATAAACAGTAGAAAATGGTACAGTATTCCAAGGCAGGACCTCACACAGTAAGGTCAAAATACAAATCAACATCATTAACATAGGTCACCCCCGCAGGGGTGAGACAAACAAAACAAAGTCAAGTAAACCTGTGCTGGACCCAACCCAGGAAAGTCTGACAGTGAGGAATTACATTCAGATAAATAGAGAGAGAGAAGCAAAACATAACACTGTGTAGGGGGAGTTTAACACAATGCAGATATCAGACAAGACAAACAAAAGAAGGTTAAGAGCAGTTTCGGATACCATGTGTCCTTAGGTAAGAGGAGAGTGCTGTCTTGAATGAGTCATGAGATGCAGAGACCCTGATAGGAGGTAGGGAGTTCCAGAATTTGGGGGCAAAGTGGGAGAAAGCTTGTTCACCCATTCTTGTTGAGCAAAGGGGAACAAAGAATAGGGAGGCAGAGGACCTCAGGGAGTGATCATGAGTAACAGCGATTAACATAGCTCCAAGAGAGTCAGGTCTGGGGATATGGGTAAGAGAGTCGATAAAACAACCAAGGGTGTAGGAGCGCAAGTCATTAGGAGCAAGCCAACTTAGACTAGTAGAGGAGACAGTGGTGGGTGAACCTAGGGGTAGACAGGGCAAATCTACAAATATTATATGTAACGTCCCACTTGTGGAGAGCAGTAACATTAGCCTAGGACAGGACTGGTAGAGCATATTTAAGCTCTGGAAGGAGGATACCCTGGGCTATGGAAATCCTTGCAGAAGGAGTAAGTGAATGGCGAACTTTGTAGGCGACTCCAGTCTTTATGTTGATGCACTTACAGATCTCATTTATAGGAGAGGAGAAGTTCAGAGATGGGTTAAGTGTCATACCCAAATATTTAAAGGAGTCCGTATTGGATATAGCAGAACCATCAAGGCAACAGACCTGCAGACAGGGGGTAGCTGTCTGGACTTTTTTGGTGGATCCGAAGAGCATGGCATGTGTTTTGGGTAGGTTAAGGATGAGCTGATTCGACAAGAGCCAAGACTGGATGCTTTGGAAGGAGGAGGATAGTCGATTACTTATGTCAGTGACAGAATTAGAGGCAGTGAAGAGGACCAGGTCATCAGCATACATTATAGCACGGGAGTGAGAGGGAAAAGAATGAATTTCCTTGATGAAGAGAGAAAAGAGCAAAGGGCCTAGTATGGAACCCTGGGGGACACCACATGGGAGGATCTCTGAGGAAGAGAGGACCTTATTAAAAGTGGCTACTTGTGTGCGATTGCTACAGTAGCTGTTAAACCAGGACAAGGTGGAGCTGGCCACACCAAGCAAACGGGAGTTTCTTTAGGAGAAGGGGGTGGTTGACCAGGTTGAAAGCCTTCGTGAGGTCAACAAAAACAGCCCCAGTAAGGAGACCCTTGTCCATGTTCATCTTGACCTCACTAGTAAACAGGGTCAGGGCTGTGGTGGTGCTATGTCCAGGCCTAAAGTCATGTTGGACAGGTGTCTGAATCTTGAACTTTTGGAGATGAGAAGAGACCTGAGAGTGGATAAGCTTCTTGAGTAGTTTGCAAAGAGTAGGTAGAATAGCAATAGGTCGGTAGTTTGATAAGATCATGGGGTCACCTTTTTTGAACACGGGGGTAGTCCTCACAGTTTTCCAGACCTGTGGTACAGTGGAGGAGGAGATGGAAAGGTTAAAAAGTCTTGTAACAGGTGTGGCTAGGATGGGAGCTGCCAGTCTAAGAATCCTAGGTTCAATGCCATCAGGGCCTGCACTTCCATGAGTAGGAATAGCTCTCAGAAGTTTCAGAACTTCAAGACAGGAGACAGGAGCAAGATTCAGTGGATGGACAATGTCATTTTGGTCAGGCTCACCAAAAAGATGGCGTTGGGCTAGGGAGGGAGATGTCAAGGGAAGCTTAGTGAAGAGGGAGTTATAGGCATTCGCTATAGTGGAGGGGTTATTACAGTTGATATCATTTATGATCATCTCTTTGGGTGTCTCAGACCTGTGACTCCCAAGGATCTCATTTATTTGGGACCAGTATCTCTTAGAGTTGGTTGAGGTGGAGCGAAGGCGCTCACAGTAGTAGTTGCTTTTTGCTAAGCGAATCTCTTTCTTGCAGACATTACTCAAAGCACGGTACTTCTCGTAATCGGAGGGAAGAGAGGAGGATTTCCATGTGTTCCATAGTTTATCCCTCAGTTTCAGCTGTTGTAATAGAGGGCGCTTAAGCCACTTTGTCGTTTTTCCCCAACCCTACGCATTGTGATTGGGATATGCCTCTTCTGCATAGAGAGTAAGGTACTGTTGAAGTATTCAGCCGTGCTGTTGCTATCATTTGTGATAAAGACAGGAGACCAGTCAACTAGTTGCAAGTCCTGAATTAGGGAAGCTGAATCAAGTAGAGCAAAGTTAGAGAATGTTAGCACTTTGGGTGGCTATGAGGAGGGAGAAGCATCCCATATACAGTATACAGGGCTGTGGTCACTGAAAGAGTCTGGGAGAACACCAACTGAGGCAGGGTGGTCTTTTCTGTTAGTACCCAGTCAATAAGAGTTCTACTGGTTCCATTGGCAGCGAGCCTTGTGGGTGATTGGATGAGCTGAGCAAGGTTTGCTTTGCTGATGGTTGATGCCAGTTGAGAGGCATTGGAACCCAGCCAGTCAAGGTTAAAATCCCCCAGACATATGATTTCATTTTTTGATGTTATAGTGGGTATAAAGTCAATGAGTTCCTCAAGACCGAGTTTACTAGCACGAGGGGGTAAGTATACATTAAATATGTGTAGTTTCTTAGAGCCTCCCAAGAGTAGGAGAGAGAGTGGAGTACTTCACAGTTATTCACATTTTGTGTGGGTAAGAGGGTCACATTTAAATGAGCCTTATGGTACAGTGCTAGACCACCTCCTGGGACTTTTTACTGGTTTTCCTGACTATGAACTCTGAATTCTGGAGGATGGATGGTCAACCTGGAGTGAGTTATAACCTTGCGTAGAACAAAAGGAGCTGGGGATTCAGGGCTTGAGCCAGGTTTCTGATAGAGCTAGTATGTCGGGGTTGTTAATTTGAACCCAGCTTTGTAATTCAGTGAGATTAGCAGTAAGACTCCTGAAATTGAGGTGAGCTATGCTAACTCCTGGAGACTGAGGTAGCATATGGGTGAAAATGGGTGCAGCAAATTGAAGCCCGGGGCCCAGGTTAGTTTCAATATCACCAGACAAGGATAGGGATAGGGTTGTGAGCCATGCAGAGGCGAAAGCAAACAAGCAAGAATTTCGCCCAGGGTAGTTGAACTTCATTCGTATAAAGTTATTAGGAAACCAGTAAATTTATAACTGAGGAGGGTTCAGCCCCTGTTGTTTTAAGCACTAACATGTTTGAGTAGGTAAAGTTTTTTGTGGAAGCAGGGGGGTACACAGATGTGGACGCAAGGATTTGTCCCAGGAAGTCAAAGGTTGGAAGAGCTAAAAAGGGGATACAAAACCAAAGCGTGTGCATTTTAGATCTAGGGTAGGTATAACTATTAAAATGAAAGAAATTAGGAGGGCAGGCTTTTGGTGAAAGCAACACAGCAGATTAAACAATTGGATCTACTGCTGGAATAGGGAAGAGCAGAGTGAAATAGCACACTCTAGTGGCCATAGGAGATATCCTGCAGATGAAGAAGTAAGGAGATAGGTTGTTTCGTCAGACAGTACATGTGGAGAGAGCTACCTATAAATTCAGAGACAGCTAAAGGTGAGAGGGTATTGGGGGCGGGCAGGGAGCAGCCGTAAAGTGGCTTCGGGGATTCTGTGTAAGCAGAAGCAGTAGCTGCTAAGCCTGAGTCCTCCCTAAGAGGCTCCGCCTTACTCCGGAGTGCCCTCAGCAAAGCAAACAGTGCACAGGGAACATCCAATTTGGTTTTAATTTGTGTTTTCTCCAACTCGGAGCCCAGATTAGCTACAGTACGCCTGGGAGCCTTCTGACCAGAAAATTCAGCAGAAGCCGTGGATCCGATAGCTACATCAAACAAGTAAGTGGCTCTGCAATAATAATAGAGCAGTGCACAGGAATTAACAAGTGGTTTCTTACTGAGGGCACCTTACAAAAATAGCTGAAAGAACATTTTGTCAAAGGAAGCCAATTTGGATAGTAAAAATGTTCAGCAGAATTCAGTGGCAGAATAAAAGAAAAGGCGCCAAATTTGAAAATTTTGAACGAAGCTGCCGGCGCCACAAGGGCAATCCTGACTCCTGTCGTGTCCTTTGCATACCTGTGGTGACCTCGACGGGGAACTGCTCCAAGGGCACCAAGCTCTGCTGTGACCAGGGGCTACAGAGAGAGACAAAATGGGAGGGCAGACACTTAAAACCAGTCGGGGAGGAGAGAGAGCGAGTGCATAACAGATGGGCAGAGATCAGAAAGTGGGTGGAGGGAGCAGGGGGAAGGGGGGGGGAGATAGAGAGGGAAGGCTGTAAAGCGTGGTGTAGAGAGATAAGAAATATAAGGTAGAAACAGGCTAGATGTAAAGTGCCAGACACAAACCAATTGGGCAGATAAAATAACTTTCGTACTGTACACTACCAGGTTAAAAATACATTATCAATGCTCACTTCTAATACTGGCATAAGCCAGGAGTACAACAAAATGAGTTTACAGAGCTCAATTGGGCTTGAAATATACACTAGTTTTCATACTATGTAGGCAGTTAAGACTATTTTGCAGTCAAATAAATTATTCAGCATTAGGACAATTTAAGAGGCCCGTGTAAGTAGAAGTAGTAGCCGCTAAGCCTGAGCCCTCCCTAAGCGGCTCCGCCTCAGCAAAACAAACAGTTCACCGGGAACATCCAATTCGGTTTGAATCTGTGTTTTCTCCAAGTCGGAGCCCAGATTAACTACAGTATGCCCGGGAGCCTTCTGACTAGAAAATTCAGCACGAGCCCTGGATCCGATAGGTACATCAAACAAGAAAGTGGCTCTGCAGTAATAGTAGAGCAGTGCACAGGAATTAACAACTGGTTTCTTACTAAGGGCACCTTACAAAAGTAGCTGAAAGAATATTTTGTCAAAGGAAACCAATTCGGATAGTAAAAATGTTCAGCAGAATTCAGCGACAGAGTAAAAGAAAAGGGGCCAAATTTGAAAATTTCTAACAAAGCTGCGGGCGCCACGAGGGAAACGTTAACTCCTGTAGTGTCCTTTGCATACCTGTGGTGACTCTGAATTTTGTCTCTTTGTCCACGAGTGCTGAGTCTCTGCTTTTTATAAATTGCAGGCTGTGTGTCAGGTCCCTCAGTCAGGTGGCCCAAATCTTGCTTTCTACACACTAGGCTGGAACAGTATCTTCCTTACTCAGTTTCTGCTGTTTTAATGTACTTCCAGGCCACTGGGCTACTGACAACAGTATGCACTCCATTATCCTTGCCTGCAAGGCAACTGGTTTTCAATCTGCACCACAACCAAAGGGAATTGTGACCTGTTAGGCTGGCAGACCTTCAGAGGCCTACCACATATAGGTTACTTCTACTCTCTGTCCTTTTCCTTTACCCACAGTGTAGGAATAAGGATTTTACTATAGGTTTTTTCCTGGTCCCAGAGTGGTCA
Organism: Neoceratodus forsteri; assembly: GCA_016271365.2. Taxonomy (NCBI): domain Eukaryota; kingdom Metazoa; phylum Chordata; order Ceratodontiformes; family Ceratodontidae; genus Neoceratodus; species Neoceratodus forsteri. The sequence goes on from CM028136.1 coordinate 739,294,094, forward strand.
AGAATCCTAAGGCCCATTCTGGATTTCAGGGCCCCCAACTTCTTCAGTGCATAAGAAGTTTGGGATGGTCACCAGGCCAGGCCTCTTTCTCTCTGCTGTAACAGGGGGTTAGATGTGCCGTCTCAACAGGAAGGATGCATACCCCACCTCCAAATCAGAAGGGCTTACAGATATCAAGGTTTCCTTTGTAAGGAGAACACTACCAATTCAGAGTGTTGCCCCATGGCTTGTCCCCTGTGCCAAGGGTCTCTACCAAGTGTGTGGCAGTGGTGGCGCTGGTTCTTTGCAGTGCAGGCTTGCCTGTGTTTTAATACCTGGTCGATGGGCTATTGCAACCACCTTCAGGGTTTAACTCCTAAGGTCTCTAGCTCCAACGTGATAGTTATTCAGTGTTGTCTGAGAAACAGTCAACATACCACAAACAGGGGTTGCCACCCTGCCAAACTCTGCAGTACATGGGGGCAATTCTAGATATGGCCTAAGACTTTCCCTTCTCCTCATTGGACATGGCAGACCATCTGGAGGCCCAGGCACCACTAGTACACAACAGCCATTATGTCCCAGCAAGGATGTTCCTGTGCCTGCTGGGTTTTAAGCAGCACACAGATGCTCTAGAGCAGATAGTTCTAGCTATGTCCCATGTACTCAAAGGGCTCAAGTGATGGAGGGAACCCTTTCAACTGTTAGAGGGTTCCTTTCCTAATCTCCTCCCCTCGACAGATTCTCTCTCTGCAGAGGCTTCAGGAATGGGATGGGGAGCAAGCGTGGTACCCCATCAGACACAGAGCAATGGACTTCAGTGGAGAGCACCTTGCCCATAAATATTCTGGAACTGCATACTGCTCTTTATGGATTACAGGCTTTCCAGACCCATCTGTCCCCTTAACTCCCTGCTAATACAGAAAGTCAATGTCACTGTGATGCATCACATCGATGAGCATGAGGGGGACTTATTCCTCCCCAATCTAATGGGAAGCCATGGGGGTCTGGTACTGTGCTCTGGAACATGGTCTAGAACTATCAGCAGCACGTTCCAGGTGTCCAAAATGTCTTGGCAGACAGGCTCAGCAGGTCACATTCCAAGATGCATGAGTGGACCCTGTTGACCACAGTAGTCAGCGACTTGTTTGAAAGAGGAGGTCATCCAGAGTTGGACCATTTTGTGTCCCCCACACAATGCAAACAACTGCCGCTTTTCTGCTCACTCGTTGCAGGGCCTGGAGTTTTTCTGGCAAGACACATTGCCCCTCTCTTTGAAAGGGAGGTTTCAGTATGCCTTCTTTCCCTTCCCACTGATTCAGAGTGTTACTCCACTTACAGATGGCTAGGGCAACTATAATACTCATTGTCCCCTGTGGCTTTGACATACCTGGTTCTCCATACTGCAGCAGCTAGCAGGGGGATCTACAAATCTTACTTCAAGAGGGTTCCTTCAGTAGGTCATTACATATGTGACTGGCGCCACCTGGCCAAGGCGCGGCAGACTTTTCTAACTTAATTCTGATGAGGGACATCACCCGTCAAATCACGTGACCCGACATCAAGCGTAGCCGTATATAATGGACGGTCCCAACCACCTCCAGTTCTTTCCCGCCATCGCCTCGTGTCAGTCACATAGCAGACTTCCAGTCGCAATTGTGTTAATTCTTGTGTCGTATTTTTTCCTTCGCCATTTCTTTCAAAATTCTTTGCTTATGTCTTCACCCAAGAAGAAGTGCTCGTCCTGCGGCACACAAATTCCTCATAAGGATGGTCATCTGAAGTGCATGATCTGTCTGGGTCCAGACCACCCTGTCTCATCCTGCTTGGCATGCCAAGCATTCACTCAGGCCACCAAAAAGTGGAGAGAGCAGGCTTTGGAGGACCACCTTTTAAAAGTCCGACTTGCTTCTCTTGAAAAGCAAATGGACCGGATCCACGAGTCCTCTTCAGAAAAGTCTCCAAGACACACCACAAGGAGAAATCTCGGAAGCAGGAATGCTCTGCGGAGGCCCAGCCTCAGGCCTCAATGCCCTCGACAAGCAAGGCCACCTTGCAGCCGCCTAAGACGACTTCGGACAGTAAGTCTGATAAAACTTCCGTGGGTCAGACGTCTGTCGGCGACTCCAACGGCCACACTGCCACGGCCAGTAAGTCAGCCCCCGACTCCTCCGGGGACTGCCCAGCCACCGCTAAGTCGGCTCCCCAGGCCTCGGGGACCCACCCAGTTACAGCCAATAAGTTGGCCGGGGGCTCCTCCCCCGCCCAGCTCTGTCTGGTAAGATGCCCATTTCTGATGGCCGCTCAGGCATGGTTCTCCCATTGGGGCCTAATGGCACCACCCCTGACACCTGCCAGAACCAGGGGAAGACTGCCCTTCCCCTTTCCTCCTCGCCAGTACTCTCCCCTTCTCAGGCAGGTACCTCAGGCAAGGACAGTGTGGGACCCCTTGACGTCGAAGACCATTCCTCGGGGTCTGTCCTGCACTCCCCCAATGGGGTCACGGGGAAAGATGCTCCTCCTCAGCCATCTGGCCTTATGGTGGAGGCTCCTCCTCCCCCATCGGGTGGGATCCCTTCAGATCCGGCGAGTATGCCAGTCCCGATCCCACCATCGGATTCGGCGACTCCCAACCCGACGCTGGAACCTCCGACAACTATTCCTCAGCCTGGGCCAAGTGGTCTGCCCCAGCCTTTGGCTCTGGCACCAGACTTGGTCCCTCCATCGGGTCCCCTTCGTCCAGCCCCGGATCCCCTTCTGGCGCCGGATCGGGTGGTGCCAGTCCCAACATCGGTGCCCCTGACGTTGGCTATCCCAATGCCAGACCCATCACCGATTTATACAACGGCGGGTCCGACATGGGTCCCCCCTCCGTCAGACCCCCTGACGACAGGGATTTTTTCCAGACCCTGAACTGTTCCTCATTACCCACCGGGGTATCCTGGGGACCACTACCCGGCTGGTCCTCCTCCTGATTGGAGTTCCATGGGACAGTATTACCCTGGGTACAATCCTGGCCGGGGTTACCACTTCCAGGGCTATCAGTGGTATCATTACTCCCCTCCACCGGTAATTCCACCTCCCCCTCCACTGCCTCCAGACATTAATCCAGTCTTGTTGGCAGAGATGCGCTCAGAGTTGGTGTCAGATCTGGAGAGTAGGCTCCCACTCCCACGCTCTCCCAGATCGCCATTCCTGAGGAGCTCCTCTCCTTCCACGGTCCGTGTCTTGGGGACGACACGTCAAACCATCGTTCTTCCGGACATTCATTTTCTCCCGGACGATGGGGCAGATGATGATGATGGTGACGAGGATACTGACGAGTTGGCAGAGGATGTTTTGGAGGAACCCGTGGGTCCAAAGGGCAAGGTTTCCCCCAAGTCCCCCCCAAGAGGACCCTGCCTTTTCAGACCTGTTGAGGTCCATGAAAGATTTTTTCGACTGGGAGTCAGAGGATCAGAACCCCATGAGACAGAGACTAGCCAAACATCTGGACTTAGAGTCTCTGTCCCCGGTCCCAATTCCTCCTTGGATTGGACCTCACCAGGACCTCACCTCTACGGTCTGGCAGATGCCTCATTCTCTCCTGGCTGTCCCCAAGAGGGCGGATATAGTGTACTGGGCGCCGAAGGAAGCTTCCTTTCTCAAGACGCATCCCAAGGTGGACTCTGTCGTTATTTCAGCTGCTCATGATCGCTCATCTACACCCAAGCACATGAGCATCCCTCCACCAGACAAAGAGTCAAGGCAGATGGACCAGTTTGGCAGGAAGGTTTATGCTTCGGCCACATGTGCACTCCGGTCCTTTAACTGTGGGGCCCACATGGTGTCACACCAAAAAGCTACCTTGGCCAGGTTAGAGGCCTGAGTCAAAGCGATGGACCCCTCGAGCCTCAAGGAGGAACTTGCCAAGGATCTTCACCTCTCTAGCTTCTCCTGTAGGCATGCTTTGCATGCCACATATGACTCTGTTGATTCCGTAGCTTGCACCTCGGTGACTACCGTCGCCTTAAGATGGCATTCCTGGCTTCACATCTCTGGCCTCGCCAACAAGGTACAGTCTGCGATTCAGGATGCCCCCTTCCGGGACTCTGTGCTTTTTGGTGGGGACACCAAGGATATTATTACTGATCTCCAGGACAGAGGCCTCACCCTCAGATCAGTGAGGTCCATGTACCAATCGGGCACTCAACAGCAGCAGCAGCAACCCTTTTGGAAAAGGACCTGGAGGCAGAGGAAGCAGGCCCTGGCTCAACACCAGGGCAAACGCAAGGCCACGGGTTCCGTGACTCCTCCTTCCTCCAAAAACCAGAGAAGTTCAGAAGGCCCTCCCCCTGAATGTCCTGCCACTTCCTGACTCCCTATCCCCACTACCTCCTCCGTCTCACAACGAGGAGCAGGTGGGGGGAGGTTCGCCCGCCATGTGCAGGAATGGCAGGCAATAACCTCAGATGCATAGGTCCTGCAACTGGTGTCCGTCGGACACACCATAGAGTTTCTGGAAATTCCTCCAGAATCTCCACCAAAAAGGTCTTCCTACTCCAGGGATCAGGCTCTTCTCATTCAGGAAGAAATTCAAAGCCTTTTGCTCAAGGAAGCAATAGAGCGCATTCCCCTCCGGCAAAGGGGCAGGGGGTTTTACTCCCATTTTTTCCTGGTTCCAAAAAAGACAGGAGACTTGAGACCCATTCTCGACTTAAGCAGGCTCAATCTGTTCGTCGAGTACAAAAAGTTCTGGATGCTAACGCTCCAGAGCCTTCTTCCACTCCTTTTGGAGAATCATTGGTTCTGCGCTCTGGACATGCAGGATGCTTACCTGCACATCCCGATCTTCCCCAGCCACCGCCGATTCCTGCAGGTCCTTTTCCAAGGGGAGCACTTCCAATTTCGGGCCCTCCCCTTTGGTCTATCCTCCGCACCTCAGGCGTTTACCAAGTGCCTGGCAGTGGTGGCGGCCTTTTTGCGCCACCAGGGTATTGCGGTTTTCCCTTACCTGGACAATTGGCTGATCTCAGCCCCTTCCAGGGATTCCTTACTGGAGGCTCTGTCCTTTACTCTGGACCTCTTTAGCAAACTGGGAATTACTGTCAATATTCCAAGTCATCCATGACCTCGTCCCAGAGACTACAATTCATCGGGGCGGTTTTGGATATGGTCCAATGCAGAGCCTTCCTTCCTCCAGACAAGATGGAGACCCTGGTCCATCAGGCTTCTTTGGTGGCTTCATCCAGGACCATCCCAGCCTGGGAGGTCCTCCGCCTTCTTGGCCTGATGGCGGCCTCCATCACTACCGTTTCCCTGGTGAGGCTTCACATGAGAGTCATTCAGTGGTCCTTGCAGATGCAGTGGGACCAACTCTTGGATGACCTAGACCATCCGATCCTAGTCTCCTCAGCAGTTCAGAAACAATTGCTGTGGTTGAGGGACCCCTGGAACCTTACCTTGGGTCCAGGAGCCCAGCTCCCTCGGCATTCCTAACTACAGCTGCATCAAACATGGGATGGGGAGCACATCTAGGGGAGCACCAAGCTCAAGGACTGTGGTCCAGCTTGGAAGCATCATTACACATCAACGTTCTGGAGATGGGGGCAGTCTTGTATGCCTTACAGGCCTTCCAGACCCTCCTTTCCAAGGTATCACTGCTGGTCCAAACGAACAATATGTCTGTAGTTTGGTACCTCAACAAACAAGAAGGAACTCGCTCATACCCCCCGTACAGGGAGGTGATGCGGGTGTGGAACTGGGCGGTCCAGCACGATCTGGCTCTAGTGGCCGTGCATGTTCCATGCATTCAAAATGTCCTGTCGGACAGTCTCAGCAAGTCTCGGACCCTAACTCACGAATGGGAATTAAATCAGGAAGTGGCAGAATCTCTCTTCCTAAGATGGGGGCATCTGGAAATTGACCATTTTGCCTCCCAATACAACACAAAACTTCCCAGTTTTTGCTTGCTCGTTCCAGGGCATGGTGCTTTCTGGCACAATGCACTGTCTCTCTCTCTCTCCTGGACAGGGACATTTTTATACACCTTCCCTCCATTTCCCATTCTCCAGAGGGTCCTTCTCAAGCTTCAGGCAGAGAAGGTGAGGATAATCCTCATCTCCCCTCTCTGGCCGAGACAAATTTGGTTCCCGCTGGTACAACAGCTAATGAGGGAACCAACGGTTCCACCTCCACTGACTCACGACCTCTTGACTCAGGATCAAGGTCGTCTTGTCCATCCAGGGCTCAGGACTCTGCATCTTCATGCGTGGCTCCTGCAGACATAGTGATTTCTCACTTTGGGGTCTCCTCTCGAGTAGTCAGCTCCTTTTAGAGGCTAGAAAACCCTCTACTCATTTCACTTATGCCATGAAGTGGAAATGTTTTTCCATCTGGGCGACTTCCAAGAATTGGAACCCCTTTTCTTGTTCTGCCCCACAAGTCATGGAATACCTCCTTCATCTGTCAGACTCGGGTCTGTCATATTCTTCCTTGAAGGTCCACCTTTCGGCAATTTCGGCGTACCATGAGCTGGTGGATGGTAAACCTGTGGCTCAGCTGGAGGTCTCAAAAAACTTTCTGAAAGGGATCCTCCATCTGAAACCCCCCCATCCGCAGCCCAACCACACTTTGGGATCTGAACTTTATGTTGGGGAAACTCACTCCCCCTTTTGAACCAACATTGAGCTGTGATTTACGTTTCCTTTCCTGGAAAACGTTATTTTTAGTTGCCAATATGTCAGCTCGAAGGATTTCAGAGCTTCACGCTCTGGTTTGTAAAGAACCTTGTCTTATTTTCCACAAGGACCGGGCGGTCCTCAGGACAAAACTTAAGTTTTTGCCCAAGGTGGTGTCAGAAGTCGCACTGAACCAATCAGTAGAGCTTCCAGTTCACTTTCTGTCTCCTACAAACAGAGGTGAGGCACTCCTGCACACCATGGACGTCCATCGGATCCTTCGGTACTACACACGCTGAACAAAGGATTTCGGTAGCTGTGATCAGCTTTTTCTTTCCTTTGCCCCCAGGTCAAAGGGCAAAGCGGCTTTGAAGCAATGCCTTTCCAATTGGTTAGGCAACTGTATTCGGTATTGTTACCAAAAGTACGACAAACCTACGCCGGGTTCCATCAGTGGTCATTCTACTAGGGGCATGGCCACTTCTGCTGCTTTTTAGCGGAACATCTCTGCAGCTGACATCTGTGCCGCAGCCACTTGGAGTTCTGTCCACACCTTTACTAAACACTACAGTCTGGACATTGCTTCTAGGCAGAGGGCAGGCTTCAGCCTAGCTGTCCTGTAGGGTCTTCTGTCCTAGGCTGGGTCCATTCTTGTTCCCAGTTTTGTTGGAGTTATTTTCTCCTCCTCCCTTGTTTCTCTCGGTCTCTTTTTGGAGGGACTGCTTGGGACTCAGTCCTGTATGTAATGACCTACTGAAGGAACCATCTCGAAGTAAGATAGTACAGTTACATAGGAACTTACCGTAACAGTAGATCTTCGAAAGAGGTTCCTTCAGTAGGTCATATTTCCCCCCCTCCTTCCCCTCATTTTATTTCTTACACAGGGACTCCAAATCCTGTTTACTCCTGCTGTCAGGCCTCTTCCTGACTCTGGCACGAGAACTGGATGGCGGGCATGGGGACCACCCACTATATAGGGCCACGCTGATGTCAGTCACGTGATGTTGGGTGGGCGGTGCCCCGTCAGGGATTGCTAGAAAAGTCTGCTCTGCAGCCCGACGCCAGGTGGCACCAGTCCCATATGTAATGACCTACTGAAGGAACCTCTCTCGAAGATCTACTGTTACGGTAAGTTCCTACGTAACTGTACTTTTCTTTGGCCCTGTGCAAGGATTTGCTGTCAAAGGATCAGGGAGCCTGGTCCATCTGGACCTGAAATCTCTCCATCTGCCTGCATGACTCCTGAAGACATAGCCATTGCTCATTTTGGAGTATCGCAAAAATTGACTGATGTTCTGGTGGTTGCTAGAAAGCATTCCACCAGGCCCACTTACTCCATGAAGTGGATGCGGTTTGCCTTATGGCAACCTTTAAGCACTTAGATCCCTTTCTGTTATCCCTATCAGACTCAGGGCTACAGTATGCTTCTATCAAGGTGTACCTGGCTGCTATATCAAGTTTCTATGTGCCTATAGATGGCCATATAGTTGTCCAGCGGGACTGACCCATACGTTCTCTGAGGGGCACTCTGCACCTGAAGTCCCCCATCCATAATCCAGTCCCGGCTTATGACTTGAATTTCATTTTGGGAACACTTACTTTGGCTCCTCTTGAGCCAGCTGCAACTTGCGCCTTCCGCTTTCTTTCTTGGAAAGTGTTTTTAGTTGCAATTGCTTCTCCTCGAAAGATTTCAGACCCACCAGCTTTAATGTGTGAGCCTCCTTATTTGATTCTCCACAAAGGCAAGGTATCTGTGTCCTGATCCTAAGTTTCTTCCTCAGGGGTCTGAGTTTACTTCAGACTATCCACCTGCCAGTTTCTTTTCCGGAGCATGCCAGTCTAGGGGAAGCATTCCTGCATCCTTTGGGTGTACATAGCCTGCTCAGATACTGTACACACCGTACTAAAGACTGCAGAAAATTCTTGCAGTTTTGTTTTGTTCACCCCAGGAAAGAGGACACTCCAGTTTCTAAAAAGAGCCTATCCAAATGGCTAGCATACTGTATGACTTCAGTTACAGGCAGTCCAGTAAGGAACTTCCTCGTGTGGTTTGTGGTCATTCAACTAGACATATGGCCACTTCTATCACTTGTTTCAAAAATGTATCTGCTGCAGGGATCTGAGCAGCTACTACCTGGTAAACTGTTGACACCTTTAGTAAGCATTATAGTCTGGACACTGTGTCATAGACAAGCTGCGTTCATTAACAAACAGTGCTTCTTTGATAGATTATGTCTTGACCAATGTTAACTCGGATAAAGTCTTGGACTTAGAAATAGAGGGACATTCAAAATTACCTCATCTTCGCATAAAAGTTAAGTTGGCATATTTAGTGACTGATCCTTTAATAGCAGATAATATTCCTTCACAAATGGAAATACTGAATTTAAAAAGAATAATGTGGACTTAGTCTAATGTTAAGACCCTAGAGGATATCATGCATTTTTCGAGAGCAAATAATCTAGAAGACAGAATAGTTAACTTAGGCACGTTGGACAGTAATACTTGCAATACTCCATTGATGTCATTTGGACAGTCAATCCAGTATATAACACCTTTATTATAGAAGGAAAACAAGAAACAATAAAAAGAACATGTTAATGTTACATATAAGAGGGAGAAAATGAACTTGAATAAAATATTAGGAGAGCGACAAGAAAAGATAAGACTAAACACAATTTAAGTAAACTAAATCAACAAAGGAAAATATGTAATCAAACTTTAGAAGAGGAAAAATAGAAATTTCAAAATATTTTAGGGACCAGGTTAAGGGTGGCAGTAGTGGAGAAGAATGTGAAGTATTTTTGGACCCTGGTTGTTAGAGGTACGTCTTCTTTTTCAAGTTCAGTAGATTTATGCATGCATCCAGCTCAATGGGAAAATAATTTCACTAATGTATATCATGCACCTGAAGAGAAATTAAGAAATGGCTTCATGTTAAATTTACAGCGTTATCTAAACTTAGAATATAGACATATTCTATATATATATATATATATATATATATATATATATATATATATATATATACATCTAAAATGGAATATTATAAGTTATAAGCCAGACTAATTTAAATAAGGCACCTGGACATGATAGGTTAGTGGCTGGTGCATTTAAATTCCATCAGGAGTGGTGGATCCCCATGTTATATCACATAAATTGTATGGCTCCATCATCAGTATTTCCCTCATCAAATATTATATACCCTGTTCATAAAATGGACTATTAAATGATCCTTCCATGTATCAACACATTACTCTGATTGATGGTATTCAAAAATTATTCCTGCGTATTTTGTTAGGAAGATTACAAAAATGGGTAGATGAAAATCAGATATTGGAGGAATTACAGAATGGGTTCTGGAGTTCTCCGTCAACTACTCAGCATTGTATTATTCTATCACATTTAATACATAAATATGTTAGAATTAAAAGAGGTAAATTATTCTGTTGTTTTGTCAGTTTAAAGATGGCATTTGACCGAGTACATCATAGGACATTATAAAATTTGTTATATAAGATAGGAATAAGTAGATAGATATTTGATGGATACAGTAAGTCTACACAAGTCCACCGAGTCTAAAGTTCAGTACAGTAGAAAAGGTGGATTAACTAGACAAATTAAATAAATGAAAGAAATATTGGTGTATGCTAGGAGTGTATAATGGCACCCTTACTTTTCAGCCTATATCTTAATGACAATCATTAAACAATTTTATGGACCAGATCTCCATTCCTCAAAAGTACTTAATAAATCTGTACCTCTTCTCGCTTATGCGGATACTTATTGCTATATCTCAACTTGGTTTACAATGTAAATTGCATATATTTTCCTTTTTATGCAGTAAGTTCTTAGTTACCATTTCCTCTTTATGTGATAAGTTCTAAGTTATTATATCAGGCTAAAACTCAGCTTTGGTATTTGGAAATTCAAATATAGACAAATACAAAATTTATGTTAAGGGATCTAAACTCCAGTCCAGTTTTATGACTATTTGGGTTTAAGATTTTCAAGCAATTTAAGTTAGAAATCGCAGTTGGATTGCTTTAACTAAAACTTGTAAAATCTTGTAGTCTGATAGTCAGATTTCTGAGAAATTATGGTAGACAATCAGTGAAGGGATCTTTTGGTGTCATTAATGCTAAAATTAAGACAGCAATATTATATGCAGGAGAAATTAGGGGTATATTCCATAATCATATACTTGAGATAGTATTGAGCAAACTGTATATATATTTACTGTGTGTTGCAATGTATGTATCAGGCCATATACCAGTTGTGAACTTGGACAATATTCAATTGAAACAATCTTTAATTGAGAAAATAAGTGTCTTCATCATGGATCTTCGACTTATGCTGGACAGTAGACTTCCAAGGATATGTTTTAAGTAACAGGTACAATATTCAGATAGACTCTTCATCTTTCCATACCTAGAATTCATGAAACAGAAACTATCCTCCTTAAAACTAGGATACATAATGGCTGGTGCTTATCAAACTCACAGGATTGAATTGGTAGAACAAATTAAGCAAAGATGTGGAAAGATGGCAATGAATCAGGATCTGCAAAAATATTAGCTTCAGAATAACACATATTTTACAAAAATAATAAAATATTCTCTGGAAGACAATTATATCTATTTGCAATTACTGATAAAATCTAGTCATCACTTTATTAAATTTAGATGGTAAATCTTCAAAGGTAACTTTCTTCATTATAAACAGCATAGAAAAGGAATCATTATCACCATTTTGCAGATGTGGTTCAAGAGACCTTGATGATATCGAACATGTGATATTCTTTTATTAGTACTACATAAAGCAAAGGGAAGAGTGCATAGGGGATATCTTGGAAAATGTTTATGGTCCTCCTTCAATGTTACTTGCTGCCCTGTTTTTCTCCGAGGATGTGGTCATGATGCATAGGGTTTCACCCTGCCAACTTACTTTAAATTTTGTGTGCCAGGTTGTGCCTGAAAGTTTGTGGCCTGGGTCGTGCCTGAAAATGGTCCTTGGATCAGTGCAATTACCTGGTAAACAAAGACTTAAATAAATAAATAACATTTCTATTAGATAAATAGGTGGTCTTATTGATATGGGCGAAATCAAATAGTTTTGGAATATTAGTATATAGGAAATTTAGAGCTTACATTAGAATCACTATAGGTATTTTGCAATGGTGTTTGGACTTTAAAGGGATAATACTTAGGATCAACTATCTTACAAAAATATATTTCCTAAAGAAGTAGGGTAATATTTGAGGCATCAGTAATTAAAACTGTTTAGAGTTTTATGTCTATAATAATTTTCTGTTAATCGCTTATAAAAGTTGGGATTGAATCATCTTCCTGAAAAAATACAATATTAAATGTATTTTATAATTTTTGCATCAATATAAATGCTATGTATGATTTTAATAATTCTGTTGCAATTTATAACTGTCGTAAGATCTTGAAAGCTGACAATAATACTTGGGAGACATAAAGCAGAAGATGTTTCCTTCTCTATCTGTGCTTCAAATCCCTGCACTTCTCCAATTGCACCTTTTTATGGTGCATGTTCAAAATTGGATTGTAAACCTGGTCTGATCTTTCAGAGATTTGCATGACTGATAACTGCATCTCTGCATGATCTTTCTGAATCACATCCACACTAGAATGGAGGGTTTGAATTGTGTCCGTGATGTCCCAGCAAAATGCCCTCAGCTTTGCAATCAATTGATCATTGGAAACATCAGTGGAGCCAGGGCCGGTAGCGGAGCCTGGTAATGATGCCATGCAGATGAGCAGTAAAGAGATGACAGTCTTAGCAGTGTGATGGGATCCCGGCATGTCTGGTTCTGAAGTAGTGCTGTTTTTGTTTTCTCCCATTATGTATTAGGCACTTCAAGGTCAATAACAGTAGCCACAAATCCAATAGTTCTGCAACTTCTAAGGCCCTAAATTTAGCCCAGGTGATGAAACCCTAATTCAGTGTTGCTTGGGCATCTGTCACATCACCCAGAAGTCCTGGCTGTTCTTTTTCCAGCTTCAGCCACAGATGATTCTCACAGCATATGCCTCCATCTCAGGCTGGGGCGCCTGTGTAGGTTCTCAGCAGTCCCAGGGATCCTGGTCACTGCTGGTATAAGGCCTTCACACAAGTATACTGAACATATGGTCCAATCTGTATGGACTCCAGGCCCTACTTGACCTGTCATCCATCTCTGCAAATCAACCTTTTCACACATGTGAATTGGCTCCTGCCAATGGCAGTGCCAGTTGGAATGAAAGTGCCTACCAGGAACATAAACAAGACCTATTGTGTCAGGAAGGATGGAAGGAAGGAAGGAAGGAAAATGCTAATGCAAAGAAATACAATGCACAGTATATTTTATCTTGCATATTAATTGTTCGATTAAAATCAGTTGTATATCTTTAAAAAAAAAAAAACATAACATGATCAAGTCAGTTTATATAATCTACAGACAGCATGACTTGTTGCTTTGTTTACACCATGTTTCCTTATCACTGAAGAATCTCAGCACGTTTTCTTTTCTCCACTCCTGTTGCAGACTCTGTTACTGTAAATTACCTTGTAATTAACTTACGGCCTATTCCAGGCTTTATGTCTTTCCCCTTCAGGTTCCTTGGTTCGGGTCTTGGCTGTGGTCTTGACTGATCCTGCTTGCTGCTGGGAAACTTTCCAGTGGACTGCTGCCTGAAGTGGAAGCATTTCCACTACTAACTGCTAACATTTACTGTTACTGGTACGTTGCAAAGTTATCTTCTTTGAGGGTATCTCCATAGAGCATTAATACACTGGATTATTGCCAAGCAGTTCTAACCCCATCCAGGCAGCCAGTAAAACACAAGTCCTACTCCTCAAGAGAGTAGACATTGCAAGTCAGCCAGGCCAAACCCAGCTCTCCTCTGTGAGATCAGATGCAGGCTGTAATGCTTACTAAAAGTATGGATCTAGTGCCATGTAGCAGCTCTGCAAATGCCAGCGGCTGAAACCAACCTAAAACAGACCACAGAGGCTGCCATACCCCTTAACATTACCAGATTGGTCCTGTACTGCCTGTCTGTAGCAAATCAGGATACAGGAGAAGTTCCATTTGGAGTGGCACCTTTTGGAAAAAGGCTTACCCCTGGTGCCAGTACCACAAATACACAGAAGGTGACAGCATCTAAGGACCATGTGGCCCACCTAGTCTGCCCCTTTTCCCTACCTAATGCATTATCTCAGACCCTAGTTGATCTGCGGCTTACCCTCTCTTCCCTGTTGCTAGAGTACTCATGTCTATCCCATGCATTCTTGAATTCCCCTACTGTTTTTGTCCCCACCACCTCCGCAGGGAGGCTGTTCCAAGCATTCACTACTCTTTCTGTGAAAAAGTACTTACTCACATTGCCCCTGAGCCTACCCCCCTCCAGCCTCATATCGTGCTCCCTTGTTCTTGTACACCTTCTTTTCTGGAAGATGCTACCCTGCTGTACCTTATTTATACCCCTGATGTACTTGAATGTCTCTGTCATAGCCCCCCCCCCCTTCTCTCCGCCAGGGAATATATGCTGAGTTCCTCTAGTCTTTCCTCATATGACTTCTGGTGCAGTCCTTGCACCATTTTTGTTGCCCTTCTCTGGACTGCCTCTATTTTGTCTGTCCTTCTGGAGATGCAGCCTTCAGAACTGGAAACAGTACTCCAGATGAGGTCTTACCAGTGATCCGTACAGTGGCATAACCACATCCTTTTTTCTGCTGGTGATACCTCTCCCTATGCACCCTAGCATCCCACTGGCTCTCCCCACAGCCTTCTCACATTGTTTGGTTACCTTTAGGTCATCAGATATGATTACTCCCAGGTCTCTTTCTTGACTGGTGGCTGTCAATCCCCCCCATCTTGTACTCCTCTCTTGGATTTCTGTGCCACAAGTGCAAGGATTTTACACTTCTTTGCACTGAATCTTAGCTGCCAAAAGAAACAAACTGCATTGAGGACTGTGCACAGTCTAGGTAGTACCGAAGGATTCTGTGGACATCCAGAGAGTATCCAGAGTGCAACAGCATTTTCCCCAGGTTCTAAGGAAGAGGAAAAAATATGGGAAAAGTAATAGACTGATTTAACATGAAATCAGAACCACCTTAGGCAAGAATTTAGGTGGGGTAAACAATGCCATCCTATCCCTGTGAAGCAACAGAAAAAGGGGTTCATGAACCAAGGCTTGCAGTTCAGACACCTGTATGGCCAAGATACTAGCTACTAGCCACAAGGAATAAAATCTTCCAGAACAGATACTTTATGCCATAGGAAGATGAAGGCTTGAAAGGTGGCTTTTATCAGCCATTCAAGCACATGGTTCCATTCAAGTATATGGTTCACATTTCAGAATGGAACAAACAGGCTTGTGAACCAGAGAGGCCACATTCAACAGGCCTTTCAAGAACCTGCCGACCACATCCTGCTGGGCCACAGTTTTGCCCTTGACAGGGACATGAAAAGCTGAAATGGCTGACATGTGAACCTTCACAAAGGAATACTAGAACCATTGCTGAGAAAGAGTCCTCCCACTTATGAGGCTGAACCCCAGACTGGCTTAGGCTAGCTCCCAGGATATTTAGTGAGCCTGGGACATGGAAAATAGTGAGTGATGCCTCCTGGGCCACTACCCATTCCCACCCCCTCACGGCACAGAGGGAAGGAGTGTGCCCCATTTGTTCAGGTAATACAAGTAGAAGAGATGTCCCCTGATCCTGAGTGGTCAGGGCCTGGAGTCCATAAAAAATCCCTCTCATTTCCAGCACTTTGATGTGAAGGCTTTGTTCCAGCAGAGACCAGTACCCCTGGGTTGGGTGAGGGCCCAAGAGGGCACCACGTCCTGGTTTGGAAGCATCTGTGGTGAGGATTAACTTCAGTTGAGGTTGTGGGAAGAGGTAACCCACAAACAGGTGATCCCTGTCCTGCCACAACAACAAGGCATCAGATGGTCATGCAGCTATAAGGCCGGAGACCAGTGGGCTTGCAGTAAGTATCAAAGAATCCTCCTATGCGGGCCATAAAAAACATAAATATGACAGCTGCCATGAGATCCAGGAGGTTGAGCATGGTGCAAAGCTGGTTGCTGCATTAGTGAAGGTTGCTTGGGCCACAAAGGTTGAGACCTTGTTCTTGGGGAGAAAAGGCCCTTACCTTGACTTTATCCAGCAATGTTCTATCTACTGGAATCTTTAACAAGAAACCAGAACAGACTTTTCCACATTCATTAGCACCACCAGACTGTCCAGCAGTTGCCTGGTATGGTGCAAAGTGTACTCCACCCTGGCTGCTAAGACATCCTTCAGTAGCTAGTTGTCTGGGTATGGGAAGACACAAAGATTATCTCAGTGCAGTGTCCCGGGCACCACAGCAAATTATTTCATAAAGATATGTGGCACCAATAATTTAAATTCTGGAGAAAGTAGAGACTTGGAAGGAAGGAATGGCTGATGTCATCCTTTCCCACGTCCTTTGGGGGATTTGAAGGGGATCCCCATGAACTACTGTTGCTATTGCTGCTGCTAGGGTGTATAACTACATCCCTGTAGTTACGATTGTTCCCTCGAAAGCAGCTTCTGCCATGGCCATGTTAGGAGTCATTCAGTGTTGATGACTGTATAACCTGTAGAGACTTTTTTTCCCCCATTATCTGTTTATGCTCCTTATCCTGGCTGGTCCCCTTCTGACTGACCACCCAGCCCCATCACCCAGCTTCCCCGGGATTCACCTCCCTCTGTCGCCCTCTGCCACAGGACTATGGAGGGTGCCTGGTCATCAGTGCAGGGTCTGCGAGGAGTCAGTCTTTATTGTGCAACGGGGGCATGTTCTACCCTAGGTTTTCACCCTGGGCCCCATGGACATGCAGTGGGCATGGTAGGTGAGCTCTGCCTCTGCAGAGACACCCCAGTTGTCCAGAATGTGGGTTCCCTTTCCAACATGTGGCATTGCATGTGCTGCCTGACAGCCAACCAGACACCGCTGGGTGACAGCCCAGTGGCAAATCATCCAATCTCCTCTCCTTGATGGAGGAGAGCAGTCCTACAGATGCCCAATCCTCCCTTCCCTGGCCAGTCGCCGAACTACCCAAGTCCTTTTCTGAACTCAGGTCACTGGTGTGGCAGGAGGTAAGGCACAAGGTGCCTCAGCCCTCCGCACCACTAGGCCATCACCTGTACAGACTTGAAGGTCTCAAGCTTATTGAGAATCATTTCCACTTCTGTACCAAAGAGCTTGTTGCCTTTGAAGGGGGCATTCAGGACTGACTGTTGCTCATCCTGGGGAAAATTCTGCAACTCAGAGTCAGGAGTTTTGTCTAAAGCAAATACCAGAGGTAAAGTTCTGGCCACAGCTTTGGAGGCATCACAGACTGATCTCAGGAGGTGCTTACCATTGTCAGACCTATCTAGCATACTCCTGACAATAAATCCCATCTCTTTCAACATGCAGTTCTGATACTTTGTCAGATATGCCTGGATATATGCAATACACAAGACAAGGGAGGTTGAGGTAAAGGTCTGCTAGCCCATAATGTCCAATTTACTGGACCCCTTATCGGGGAGTTTGGTGCTCATCCTCTGGGGGTCTTGAGGCCTGTTATGTGCAGCCATGATCACAACTGAATCAGTATCAAGCTGTGTAAAGTAATACTTTTTTATGTTTGCTTGCACATACGCACAAGACACATATTGTGACAGCTTGCTGGAGTAGCAGGTTGTAGAGGTGCAGCAGTGTTGTGGCAAATGGCAGCAAACCATTTTTATTTTTTTAACCAATTATTTTACCAGGTGAGACACACTAAGCTGAAAGCTTGTTTGCAGGTGCATGGGGCTGGTCTGTACCGCGCCAATAGAGGAGCATGTTGTCAATGACAGCAGTTAATCAGTGTGCCACTATGCTCAAAGAAATTGACCGCTGCAATCAGGGAACGCCCCGTCACTGAACAATCAGCTGTGTTTCTCAACAGTCTGACGCCGGGGCATTCCTGATTGCAGCGGTGAATGTAGGGTAATTGTGACAAACTACGTGTTCAAGGGAGCTCCGAATATGTGCAGGGCAATGGCTAGTGCTAGTTGTATCTTCGCTTTGCAGTGAGAAAGCAGGTTTTGTTCACATCTGGCCCCCATCTAATTTTCTGGTCTCTGCTCTGTACTGAAAAAATCAGTTTTTGTTCAAATCTGGCCCCCGTCTAATTTTCCAGTCTGAAAGCAGTTTTTGTTCAAATCTGGCCCCTGTCTACTTTTCCATTCCCTGTGTAATTTTCTGGTCTGAAAGCAGGTTTTGCTGAGTCAGGCTTTGTTCAAATTTGGCCTTTCAATAAACATGGCGATGGCTTCTCCGTCGGCCTTTCACAGTCCCCACGAAACCAACAGACAGCTGCCGCCTGTTTCTCCTAGTCCCTGTTAAAGCCAATGGGAGTGCCCAATCCCCCTGTCATCATGCCCCTTCCCCAGTTCATTTGCCGACGGGGTAGACCAATCCCCGTCGGCCTGATGCACCCCCCCCATTTGTTGTGTGCTGAGGGAGTGCCCAATCCCCCTCAGCTCATGCACACTCCCCCCCAGCACACTGTATGGCCGACGGGGGCACCCAATCTCGGTCGGCTCTTCAGTTCCCCCCACCCCCATCCAGAAAACACTCAGGTAACACGTTGGGAGCCCACCCCAGCATGCTCATGTGCACCCCACCAGCACACTGTATGGCTGACGGGGGTGCCCAGTCCTTGTTGGATCCACTCTCTCCCCAACAAACATCCAGGTGGTATGCTGGGAGCCCACCCCAGCGTGCCAAAGGCTCCAGCGTCTTCTTTTGGTTTTAAAATCCTGTAAAAAAAGCGGTCCCTCGCTGTTTCTCGTCCCCTCCCCAACCCGCAGCCACCTCTGCGCACCACCCTCCCACACCCCCTCACCCCATACTAGCCTCCGAGCCTGGTGCGATGATCTTCGTGGACTGGAACACGCCTGCCTTTTCAAAGCCAACCGCTTAATCATTGAAGAAATGCCTGTAAGCTGTATAAGGGCAAAAATGTTTTTTTTTTTCAACTTATGTGGATATCTCGGCCATTTTTTCAACTTTTGGCACCAAATTTTCAACATGGAGTTCTTGGGTCCTTTCCTCATGAATTCAGTCACTGTCATAGCATTATTCGGTCCTGAAAGGTGATTTCACGGTCACTGCACGGTATCATCTTTCAGGACCAATTAACAAAATGACAGTGTTACTGTTCATGAGGTGGGCTCTCAAAAAGCCTATGTTGCAAATTTGGTGAAAAAAATGCCAAAAAATTACTGTTACAAGCATGCATTGCACAGTTTCCACGCAGACTAGTAAGTTTGCAAATTTGTAATATTTTCATTCCAGATTTTCAACATTGGCATTTTTTCACACCTCCTTGTGAACAGTACAGCTGTCATTTTTCACATCCTGTCTGAAATGAGTTTTCACACCTCCAGCACAGAATAGCGCAGTCGCTGTTGGAAATCAGTGTTAAGGACAGATTATGAAAATCACAGTGATACTGTTCATGAGCAGGGGTCCTAAAATGCCTGTGATGAAAATTTGGTGACAAAAGTCCCTAAAATGACTGTGTTACGAGCGTGCATTGCATCGTTTCCACGTACACTCGTAACTTTACAAATTTGTAATATTTCCACTCAAAATTTTCAACACTGCCCATTTTGCACACCTCCTTATGAACAGTACAACTGTTATTTTTTTATATCCTGACCAAAAAGTGTTTTTGCAACTGTGGCGCAGAATGGTGCAGTCGCTGTGCGAATTCAAGCTTTGGAACACATTAATGAAATCTCAGTGCCACTGTTCATAAGGGAGGTCCCAAAAAGACTATGTTGAAAATTTTGAATGAAAATACCAGCAGATGCCCGGGGCATTAGGGTTTCCAACTGTTAACGTCCCACCCTGTACAGACTGACAGGCATCATGGGTGTGGCTTGGGGTTCTTGTCCGTAATGCTCACGCCATTCCGCCCCACACTGCAGCCACTGACCGTCATTGAGGTGTGCCTTGGGGTCTTTGGCCCTAACATTCACCCCATTCTCCTATACTGCACCCATCTCACCTTATTTCCTTATGGAATGGGGTGAGAGTAAGAGCTGAAGACCCCAAGACACACCGTGACACCTGTCACTGTCTGCAGGGTGGCATGAGGTGGAATGGAGTGAGTGTTATAGCCGACCCAAAGGCACATTCCAATGACTGTCACTCTCTGCAGGGTAGGGGTGGGGGTTGGTGTTAGTTCAGTACTTCACTGCCATTCCTATTATGCATCTCTCTAACTCCTGCAGTAAAAATGCCAATACCAACAAGCAAACATTTGGCACTGGCAAATGCTTGTTATCCCTACCAGCTAGCTACTGCTTGTCTGCCTTCTTAGGGGCAACTGGCAAGGTACTGGGCCTTTGCAAGGCAGTCTGGGTGGCATCCTTTAAAGCAGCATGGATAGGGGAGATGTGCACTGAGGAGGCACTTTCCACCCCAAAGAATCACGGATTCTTTTTGAATAACCGTCTTCTTCCAAAGAGCAGTTAAAATCTTCCTGGACCTGCAACATTAATGCATGGTAGGTAGGGTCCTCAGGAGGAGAACAGGGCATGTATAGGACGGTATCTTCACTCCCTGAGGACACAGTGAAACCAGCCTAATCTTTGTGCCCCAGTGGGTGGAAAAGATCAGGGTCCTCTTCTCCCCAGTCCTCCTCCTCATTCAGAAGGCCAGAACTGTATTCGTCATCATTTTCTTCTTCTAGAACAGGAGGCTGAGGAGTCTCATACATTAGTGAAGGGGCCTGAGGAGGTACAGCAGGGCCATCAAGCAATTCTGGAGGCTGTGGTTGAGGAGTGACATTTGTCATCAACAGCAGCAGAGTAGATAGTAATCTCCTTATCAAGTTAGAGAATTGTTCTAATACTACACCTGGAATGCTGACAACAGCTGAAGACATGAATAATGATGGGGTTGCCTCTGTCACCAGCATCAATAGGACCAATCCCATTAACATCCGCTGACAAGATAGTGCTTGACAACATAGTTACAGAGGTGCTAGTGGGAGGCTGCAGTTCCTTGGCTATTGGGTTCAAGCCTTTTGTAGGACTGGGTTCTTGCCTTGCAGAGGCTGAACCACCTGGGGAGCCAGTGTTCCAGACGAATCTTGGGACTTACCATCTCCTTTAGAAGGCAGGTGTCTCTATTGCCAATGGATGGGAAAGTGATATTCACTCACCGACAGGCAGTCTGATTCCCTTTGACTCTGGTGGCTCCCTGTCAACACTGGCAAAGTTTGTGGGTGACAAATCTCGTCAGCAACCATGGCATCAATTTATGTGGTGACTTCGAGTCCCACCCTTTTCCTTCATCAAGAATTTCTTTTTTTTATTTGCCTGTTGCGGCGACTGCCGGCGGGGGCATCCAGCCGCCGGCCCTGCCCGCTGGGAGAGCACCAGGCTCACTCACATGATGGGGGATCTGGCACGGCTGTCACCGATCCACTGGAGGGTCTCCCCAAACCCTATCCAGCCAGACCGGCTGTGAACCCCGCCCCCCCAGTGCGATTCCACACAAGTCCTCCTGGCAAGGCAGGGCTTGGCCATCAGGCTGCACGGTCGCGCCCAGCCATTTTCCACTTTTTCTCCCATTGGGAGTGCGGATGTGCAGTGATGTCTGCGCACATATGTGCCAATGTCTGCTGCTCTCCCCCCCCTCAAGTCACACCATCGCAAACGATACCTCTGGGCGTCCCCAGGGGTCACCGCGGCGTGATGTGGTTTCCCCAACCCACCCCAGGACTAGGAGAGCTGTCTCCTGATGCTCAATCCTAGTCCTCCCCTGCCGACCCCCAACAACCCGGGCTCATTCCCGAACCCGGGTCACCGGCATAGCGTGAGGTGTGGCGTCCAGTGCCTCAACCCTCAGCGCCACCTGGCCAGCCCAATAATTTATTTTTTGCTGGTGTGAGCCACTTGGCAGGTACTGCAGCAGTCTTGTCCATTAAAAAAAATACTCCAGAACTTTTTGCTTGTCTCTGTGTAGCCTGGTTGAAATCCTGGCAAGTGCCACTATTATTCACATCATTGGGTGGGCCCAGACAACACACATAACACACACACCTTGTGGGTGTCCTTATGATAAATCAGGTTTCCACAGGGATATTGGTGGAAATGTGCCTTACTTGGCAGTGACATACACTGGTGACTGAATTCCTGAAGGTGTGGCTTCCTGTGAAAAATAAATTTTGTTTGCAAAAATATGACTGCAGAAAAACAGCTTCCACTGGTCTTATGTTCACTCTCTTAATAGCAGGAGGAAAAAAACTGAAGCAGTTGGGACCTGTTCACATTATATAGGCAACACTGTGCGCTGATGACGTGCACATAGGCACATCAGTGTGGGTAGCCACATCAGGCAAAATTCAAGGCCGTGGGTAGCACCAGAGCGGTCAGCCCACCATTGCAGAGGAAGTGCTTTAGCAAACACTACTCGAGTTCATGCAGGCCATGGGCTTGGAAAAATTTAAACAATTCTTACCCGACTGGAGGAACATGACACTCAAATCAAGGAGCTTTGACTCTGGTAGCCAATGCTGATAAATTGTCCACCACAACTATGGCTTCAGTGGCAGCCCAAACACAAGAGAATTCACAGCTCTGGGACCACATGAAGGCCCTAGGAAATGAAGTGCAGTCTGTAAATCTCTGCCTTGTGGGGATACCTGAGGGCACCAAGGACTTCAATTTGATTCTGTTCCTCACCACTTGGATTACAGAATCCATAACCCTGCCTGAGACTTTTGACATTGGAGGGGTTTAAAAGGGCCTACCATGTAAATCCAAGGGTTGCAATGTGGTCAGCCAATCAACCTAGAACACTGTTACTCCATACAGCCAGAGTAGAGATTTGGGACTTGGTCCTAGCTGCTGCCCAGATGGCATACCTGCTGTCTATTGAGGGGGCAGACTTAAAAAAATATACCTCGACTTGTTTTTTTAAACTAGAGCTCACCAGAAAAAATGTGATGCTATTTGACAGGGTCTCTGGGTTTTGGGAATTGTCCATTCTTTTCTTTTGCTGGCCTACCTCCATATTGTATATGGAGGGAAAACATGGCAATATTCTGATCCAAGTGATGTAGGTCACCGGCTGACCAAAACAGAAGTGAAATATGCGGTGAGGCATACAGCAAAATCTAAACAACCAGATGACTGGTCAGAAGAAGACTGACCCTTTATGGACTTGATTTGTGAGTTTAAACTGTGTCTAGAACAATGACTTTTGTGGACTCCATAGCAATAAGCAATGTACTTTACTTTCTGAAAATGGCATGTTCTAATATTTTAAAGTTCTGGGTGAACGTTTTTTTAATTCAGACTATTTGCCTGTTTTTTTTTTTTTCCATTCTTTGTTTATGCCCCCTTCTGCACCACTGCCACAGCTTCCCTCAGGACCCCCTAGACACCTGACTCAGCTGAACCCTGTGCCCCTTCAGCCACCCACCTCCATGCTGCCATGGTTACAGTACACCCCGACAGGGAAGGGTTAAGGACCCCCCACCTGAGCATTATGCTGACAGACTGGCAGCTGAGGGTTCAGAGTCAGTCCTTCATTCTCATTTACCTGGCAATGGGGCCTTTCCTAGTTTTCTTCCCTGCCCAAGGATGCAAGCATATACAGGAGATCCTAGACACATGTGCACAACAAAGCATGCTGCTGACCCAGACCCCAGCCTCCATCCAGCCCTCCCTCGGCATCCTCAGCTGCATTACCACCTGTGGTCACAAAGGTGGCAATATTGCAGCAAGGGCAACAGCCCACTCATCCCTTGGGATGCTCAGTCCTTTTCCCTCTGGCCAGCCCCCAATGATCTGAGCTCAGGGTGGTTTTGAGGGAGGGGAGTGTGCTGATATTTCTGTTTGAAAAATGGTGGCAAGTGAGAGGTCAGTTAGTCGCTGATCTACTGGATTTAGTTCTTTCCTGCATCAGCTGCCTTTAGGGAATATACAGTATGCACACTGCTGCAAGGAGACTGGATTATTTTCAAGTTTAATCTTTTAATAGGATCTTTTTTATAGGGCCTTTTGAGGCAAGTTTTTTTGAGTGCTCCATGTTACAGGTTATTAAGTATGTTGTTTCAGAAGTTATGAGGGAAGGGTTCATGCTCTCTGGGTCTTTATATCCCTGCACCAAGTATATGTTTGATGGTTCAAATGAGCTGCGTATTACTCTCTACTTGTTCTCCCTAACTAGTTCCATCACAACTAGTGGAGAGGCTGCCAATGACTGAACCTTTTTTCCCCGCACTTTGTTATTGAACCCCCAATTTCTGATGTGGCAGAATTCAGGATGATGTCCCTCTTTATTTAACTATATTGGATACTTGTAAAGATTTTTTTGCCTGGAGTATATACTATCCTGTATGAGTATCTATTGTAATTTTGCAGTATGTAAAAATAATAAAATTTAAGTTTAAAAAATAAAATGAGAAATGGAGGGGTAAGGGTGCAAAATGAAGAGGAGGACCAAACACCCTAGCCGGTGGACTTTTCAAAGACTTTGTACATTCTCAGATATTGCACAAAATGGCTGCAGATGGAATACCAGGAGTGAAACAATAGTTATAGGTCATTAACTACCTTTGTTAAACTCAGGTTTATTTGAAGAAAAAAAAACATATCAGTGTCTCATTACATACAATTTTTTTACTCTCTGTTTTGTTTCATAATACATACGTAGCAAACAGTTGTATGTAAAACCAATAACTTGCACATGCACTGGATGTCCTGTACCTGGACTTTAGCAAGGGTTTTGAATCTGTGCCTCATGAAAGGCTAGTTAAGAAATTGGGGACTTTGGTGTTGGGGAAAAATCGCTAGATATGTGAACAGTTGGCATCGGGGAGAACCCTACGAGTGATACTGAATGATGCATATTCAGAGGTCAGGGGGTTACAAATGGAGTCCCACATGGGGCAGGCCTGGGGCTTTTCAGTGTGTTTATTTTAGAGTTATAAATATATAGATAAATAGACAATGATTGCAGAAAAAGGCCTGTCACCCCCTCCAGTCTGCCTACCGTATCTAATTTTCCTGCACTGGCCCTAGTGGCCATCCTTCCCATTTGTTTCTATCCCCTTTCTAACTAACCCCATATGTCTGTGCCACCCCTGCTTGAAGCTGCTCACTGATTTGTCCTGAACCACTTCCTCCGGCAGCTTGTTCTACTTGTCCACCTCTCTTTCTGGGCAAAGTTGCTTGTAGACATCCTTTGTGAATCTCCCCCCTGCAAGTTTAAGTGAGTTCCCCTCTTGTCTTTGTATTCAGCTCAAGGAGAAAAGCTCCTTGGGTTGCTTGGAATTCATACTTTGGAGATGGATACATTGTATTCTGGGCATTTTTTCGTAATCCAAATTTCGGTATTGAAGGCTAAAAATATCAATCTAACAAACCCCTTTTGAATACAGAGTTGGATTCTGATTCCTATTCTGTATCCGACTACAATAAGCCAAGGTACAACCTCCCACCCAGTAAAACCCACCCTTGCTTCCATCTCCTGAGATCAGTCTCGGTCCAGCCAGCCACTTATCTTTTCTTAGCTGGTCTTCTGATTGCTCTGGGAATTGGGATCCTTCTCCTCCATTAGTCCTTCCCCCACTGATGACCAGCAGACAGGCATCAGGTGATAGGGGACAGGTCCACTTCTGCTGCCAAATGTCTGTCACCCTTCCTCCCCTGCTGCCATCAAAGTTAACCTGTTGAGAAGGCCGCTGGCCACAGTGTTGATGAACAGCCCACAGCAATGCGCCATCCACCCTAAGCTCACAATGCTCTGTCCAGTATCAGTAAATGACTGCCACCCACCCCTGACACACACAGACACACACACACACACACACACACACACACACACACACACACACACACACACCTGACCCAAGGACTCCATTCTGCAAGAAAAAGGAAAGTTGGACTGGGAACACCAGCAACTAAACCCTGGATTTTTGTGGCAGTACAGAATAGATGCAGGAGGACTAGGAACTTAGAAAGGCACTCCTAGGTTACTCAGGGAGGGTTTGTTGCCAGTAGGCCAGACCAGGCCCTTTTTGTCGTCGGTAGGCCAGCCCAGACCTTTTTCCCATCAGACACAGAGGGGAACTCATTACTCATCGTAACTTCATTTTTGATCAGAAAGGATCAGTTTACTATTGGGAGAAAGTATGAGACTCTTGAGTCAGGGGCTACGGGTGTATTTGTGCTGGGCTGAGGGCTCTATGGTATGGGTTGGGTAAGGATTTGGTGATGGATTGGACAGACGTGGACTGACTCTGTCGAGGACAACATTTAGTAGAGCTGGGCTGGCTGGCTAATTTGAACCATCCTGGGAGGGACAATCATTGGCAGACTTGGGAGTTGGGATGGCAAGAATGGATTGCTGCTAGTTTGCTTGTCAGGGACACAGTTGATGCATTAGGCATCTGGGTGGCTAAGAATGACTGGCTGGACCCTGGCAGCATGAGGGCAAGTGCAATGAGCAGCAGGTAATGTGAAGTAAGGGGGGGGGGGCACAAGGGTGGGGAAAGGGAGGTCAAAAGCAACTGACAGTGTATTATTGTGAACTGAGTCCATTGTCGTGGGGGGTGGTTTTATCTTGCAGGTTGTTCAGATATGAGATCAGAACTTCTGATTCTGATGGCATAAGCAGACTTGGAAAGGAATCGGAATTTCTGAAAATCAGTTGAATGCACAACAGAGAGATTCCAGGGCATCCAAGCACCCATAGATTATTTGTGACATCGGAGAAGGGATTTGGGATAAGGTGTCTATTTGCAGATGACACCAAGATATGTGGAACAGTGGATAGTGAGGAGGTTAGAAGAGAACTTGAAAGAGATCAGGGGAGAATGGAAAGGTGGTGCAAGATTTGACAATTGAAATTCAATGCCAAAATATCCAAGATTATACACTTTGGGATGGGCAATAAAAGACATGAATATTGAATTGGGAAGGAATTCATTTGTAACAGACCTCAGAAAAGAAGGTTAAGGAGTTAGTGAGTACCTCACGATCACAGCCCAGTTGAACAAGGCATATGGGAAAGTTAGCAGGATGCTCAGAGGCATACAGTAGGTAGGGCTTTCTAGAGTGGATGGACAGAGATGATATAACCCCTGTACAGGTCCTTGGTGAGGCTGCACCTGGAATACTGTGCACAGTTTTGGAACTCATGCTTAAAAAGGACAAGCTCCACCCAGAGTTAGTCCTAAAGTGAACAACTAAAGTGATTCACTGCCAGCACAGGAAAACTTATGAGGAGATATTAACAGATCTCAGTTTGTATTCACTGGAGTCCAGGAGAGAGAAAGAGAGAGAGACAGGAATGGGTGAGAGAGGGAAAGATGTACCTGAAGGTTAGTAACAAGGTAAACAGCCAATATCTGTAGTGAGGGGGTCCATCACAAGAGGCCACAATTACAAGCTGGGGATAGTAAGGAAGGACATGAGGAAATACACTTTTATGGAGAGAGGTGTGAAAAAGTGGAATCACCTACCACAGGATCTAGTAAATGTTGCACCAGTGGCAAGTTTCAAAAGGAGGTGTGATAGATCTATACATGGGAGTGGCGAGGATGAATAGGGCGGGACAGGAGAAAATGGGGGAGGTGGTTTAGCCCAAGTGGTACTGAGAGATGATTAATCAACTGTAAGCCTAGGCAGTGCTAGACTGGTGAGGGCCTAGGTAGGAGTCAGGCAGACTAGATGGTCCTCAAGTCTTTTCCAGTAGGTAAACATCTATTTATGTTTGCATCTATATCGGTAAGAAACAGGTCTGTATGAGGCACTCCAAGCTGTGTCTTCCCTGATTGGGCAGAACTGAAATCTGTGCTGTTCTCTAGGTGTTGATGCCCCTCCTCCTACATAGAAACAGAATCTGATGGCAGATAAGGACCACTTGGCCCATCCAGTCTACCCAATTAATTTTTTCTACCTTCATTTTTACTGTAGACCCACTTGCTCTATGGCACTGTTTCCCCCCCTTACCCCCATGATTCCCCTGTGCCTATCCCAGGCATTTTTGACCCTACCACTGCTTTTGCCCCCACTACCTCAGCTGGAAGGCTGTTCCAAGAATCTACCACTCCTTCTGTGAAGAAATATTTCCTCACATCTCTCCTGAACCTACCCCTCTCCTCCTTCATACCATGTACCCTTGTTCTAGAGCACCTTTTGTTCTGAAAAATACTCCCTTCCTGTACCTTATTAACTCCCATGAGGTATTTACAGGTCTCTATCATATTCTCCTTTACTTTCTGTCCTCCAGGGTGTACATATTGAGCTCCTTTAGCCTCTCCTCATAGGGCTTTTGATGCAGACCCTGCATCATTTTGGTAGCCCTCCTCTGGACCACCACTCTGTCTACATCCTTTCTGAGATGTGGCATCCAGAACTGGACACTGTACTCATGGTGGGGTCTTACTAGTTATCTGTATAGGGGCAGCACTACTTCCCTTTTTCTACTGGTAGTACCCCTTCCTATGCACCCCAGCATCCCACTAGTCTTCCCAACTGCCGTGTCTTACTGCCTGGCTACCTTTAGGTCATCTGATACATTCGCTTAGGAAAAATTACTTTTGCAGAGGATTATTGATAGATGCGGCAGGTAACTCAAGGAAATTTTGGTCACACATAAAGACCTTCCTTGAAACCAAACACTCCCAAACCACTAATGATACGGTCCTAGATGGTGTGCACTGTAATAATCTGGTCACCATTGCTAACTTCTATAACCTCCATTTTTTGGATCTGACTTGGCACGTCTTCATTCCCTTCCACCCAGTCCCCCCCCCACCTTGAAACCGAATCCTTTAACACACATCCACCTTTCCGGTTTCATGCTATAACTAGGGTAGATGTCCCTAAACTATTATATACCATCTCTGATTGTACTAGCATTGGCTCAGATGGTCTTGAGCCCAGGCTCCTGAAACTTACTGCTCCCTTTATTGCCTCCCCCTGGCAAAAATCTTTAAACTGTCTCTCTGCCATAGCACAGTCCCTAGCATTTAGAAGATTGCTAGAATCACCCCTGTTTTTAAAAAGGGAGATCCTAAGTCCATCTCTAACTATCGACCAATCACCATCCTCTCAGTTCTTGGCAAAATTCTAGAGAAACTGGTGGCCAGACAAACTGTCTCCTTTCTCCTTGATCTTAACCTCCTCTCTGACTCCCAGCACAGTTTCCGTAAAGGCCACAGCACTCCTTAAATTCACAAACAATACCAGTCTTGCCATGGACAATGGACTTCTGACAGGTGCAGTCTTTATAGACCTCAAAAAGGTGTTTGACCTTGTTGACCACCCCTTTCTCTTTACCAAACTACTGTCCATTGGTTTTTCCCCAGATGTGTCCTGGTTTAATAGCTATCTGTCCAACTGTACCTCAGAGGTTGCCAAAAAAGAGGAGAGGCTGGACCAGGGTGGGCTCAGGGAGGGAGAGGGTGGTGGAACAGAGTTGCATCCCTCCAGCTGTACCTCTCCACAATTCATTCACTCTTCTGGTGGATAGTGGTTCCTCTATGGAGGCACCTGCAGTGGAGACAAAGGAGGATGCTGGGAACCTTCACAAAGGAGACCCACAGGAGGGTGGCATGGGACCCCACAGGGGAAGGAAACAACTCCTGGTGGGGGACTCAATCATTAGGGGTAGAAATGGGGAGGAAGGGAGAGGAGGTAAGGTGCCTTCCTGGTGCCATGGCTTGGAGGTACAGGAAGCGAATCCTCAGGATCGTGGGAGGAGCTGCACAAGGGAGGGAGCTGGATGTCATTGTCCATCTGAGGACAAATGACCTGGCTAGGAATGGGATCAGAGCAGTGCAAGAGGAGTTTGTAGAGTTGGGGAGGGGCCTTAGACAAGTAGCGCATACGGTAACCTTCTCGGAGGTGCTGCCTGTCTATGGCAAGGGTGATGCTAGGGCACTCCTCACCAGGGAATTCAATGAGTGGTTGAAGAACTGGTGTGGAGCTCAGGGTTTTGGCTTCATTGGGGACTGGGGAGCCACCTGGAGGGATGCAAACCTATACTGGTGCGATGGTCTGCATCTGCCTGGGGGGGGATCCAGGATCCTAGGTGAAAGGTTTCGATGCTTCATTGGCAAGCATTTAAACTAGCCAAGGGGGGAGGCACTGAAAAGGAGCAAGGAAATCCCAGCCTCCCCCCACAAAACATGGTAATTAGTGAGGTAAACACCAAGGTAGAGAAGTTATTAGGGAGCAGGACAGAGGTAAATGTAAAAAAAGGCAAAGGCAGTAAGGACAGGAATGGGGCTAAAAGGGGTAAAGCTATCAAAAAGTGGAGGGTGATGAGTACCAATGCCTGTAGTCTGTGTAACAAGCTCCCTGAACTAGTGGCCTTGATGGAAGAGGGTTGTCTGGATATTGTGGCAGTCACAGAAACATGGTACACAGAGAACCATGACTGGGATGTCAACATACCAGGATACACAATCTACAGGAGGGACAGGGAGGGTAAAGAGGAGGAGGAGGAGTAGCTCTCTATGTAAAGGAAGGATCAAAGCAACAGAACTAAAGAGTAAACAGGGAGCAGATGAGGCACTCTGGGTCACCCTAGAGACAGGAAATGGCACCACAATCCGCACGGGTTGTATACAGACCCCCATCTCAGGGGGAGGGAACGGACAAGGAAATGATAGAAGGCTTCCTTAGAATGGCAGAAAAAGGGGAGATATTGTTGATGGGGGACCTGAATATGCCAGATGTTAACTGGAGCACCTTTGCTGCAGGCACATCCAAGAGCAGGGTCATTCTTGATGCCCTACAGGGGGCATGCCTCAGACAGCTAGTATTGGAACCCACACGGGAGGGAGCAATCTTAGACCTGATACTCTCAAATGGGGATGGAGAAAGAATCTCAGATTTAGAGGTGGGTAGCCATCTGGGAACAAGCGACCACCAAACAGTGTGGTTCACGATAAACACAGCCATACAATCAAGCCATATAAAAGCAAGAGTATTGGACTTTAGGAGGGCTGACTTTGGGAAAATGAGAGAGTGCCTTAGAAAAGCACTAGCAAACAGGCAAGAAGGAGGGGTGGAGGAACAATGGGGAGTAATTAAAACAGCCATCACAGAGGCAACAAGCCTTTGTGTAAAGCAAATCAATAAAACACAATGAAGGAAAAAAACGCTATGGTTCTCAAAAGAGGTGGCAGGGTAGGTTAAGGAGAAAAGGATAGCATTCAGGAAATATAAGGAAACACAGAAGGAGCAGGACAGATAACTTTATCAGTTAAAGCAGAAAGAGGCTGGGAAGGCAGTCAGAATAGCAAAGGCCCAAACGGAGGAAAGGATAGCCAATTCTGTTAAGAAGGGGGATAAGACATTTTATAGGTACATTAGGGAGTGAAGAAAGACCAAAGGAGGGACACTGAGACTTAATAAAGGGAAGGGAATGTGGGTAGAGGGGGACAGTGAAAAAGCAGGGATACGGAATGAATATTTCTGCTCAGTATTCACAAAGGAAGAGGAGGGGGAGGTACTTAAACCAAACAAGAGAAATACTCTGAAGATGGGGGTCGATACCAGTCCATTTACAGAAGAAAGGATTCTGAAAGAACTAATGAAATTGAAGGTGGACAAAGCAATGGGGCCTGATGGGATTCACCCAAGAATTCTAAAAGAACTAAGGGTAGAACTAGTGACACCGCTGACTACTCTCTTTAACAAATCATGGGAGGATAGGGTGGTACCTGAGGACTGGAGGAGGGCAAATGTGATTCCTCTTCACAAAAGTGGGAGCAGGACACAGGCAGGAAACTACAGACCAGTTAGTTTGACCTCAGTGGTAGGGAAAATGATGGAATCACTTCTGAAGGAAAGAATTGTTGAGTACCTAGAGGCCAGTGGGGCACAGGACCCAAGGCAGCATGGATTCATGATGGGAAGGTTGTGTCAGATGAATCTAATAGATTTCTTTGACTGGGTGACCAAAGTAGTAGACCAGGGAGGGGCTGTGGACATGGCCTACCTAGATTTTAGCAAAGCATTTGATACAGTCCCACACAAAAGATTAATACACAAGTTAGCCAGCCTTGGAGTGGGCCCCAAGGTGGTAGCCTGGATAAAAAATTGGCTAGACAACAGGATGCAAAGGGTAGTAGTAAATGGAGTACACAGTGAAGAAAGGAGGATTACTAGCGGGGTACCGCAGGGTTCAGTACTGGGACCGGTCCTTTTTAATGTCTTTATAAATGACGTTGCAGAGGAACTGGAAGGAAAAGTATGTCTCTTTGCAGGCGACACAAAGATCTGCAACAGGGTTGATACACAGGATGGAGTGGAAAGGATGAGAAGGGACTTGGCAAGGTTGGAGGAATTGTCAAATGTATGGCAGCTCAGATTCAATGCAAAGAAGTGCAAGGTAATGCACTTGGGAAACAAAAACCTAGGGGAAGAGTATGCAATGGAGGGTGAGATACTGACAACAGTAAAAATGGAAAGGGACCTGGGGGTAATTATATCAGATGACCTAAAGGTGGGCAAGCAATGTGAGAAGGCAGTAAGTAAGGCTGGGGGGATACTGGGATGCATAGGAAGAGGCATCAACAGCAGAAAACAGGAAGTTATCCCTCTGTACAGACAGTTGGTGAGACCCCATCTGGAGTACTGTGTGCAGTTCTGGAGACCCCATCTCTGCAAAGACATAGACAGAGTGGAGGCTGTCCAGAGGAGGGCAACCAAAATGGTGCAGGGTCTGCACCAGAAGACATCTGAAGAAAGACTAAAGGAGCTTAATATGTATACCCTTGAGGAAAGGAGGGAGAGAGGGGACATGATAGAAACTTTCAAGTACCTCAAGGGAATCAACAAAGTCCAAGAGAGTAACATCTTTCAGAAAAAGAGATGTGCAAGAACAAGAGGGCACAATTTGAAGATAGAGAGGGGACAGCTCAGACGTAATGTGAGGAAGTATTTTTTCACTGAGAGGGTTGTGGATGCATGAAACAGCCTCCCTGAGGAGGTCGTGGAGTCAAGAACAGTGGGGGAATTCAAGAATTCATGGGACAGACATAAGGCAGTCCTAGTGGGGGGTAGGAGGAAGTAAGCTGTTGGTTAACTAGGATCTGCAGCTTATCTGTTAGGTAGGAAAATGGGCAGACTAGGTGGGCCAAGCGGTCCTTATCTGCCATCAAATTCTATGTTTCTAACATAAAGCAGGTCATGAAATTCAACTCTGCCATCTCTGATCTTACAACCATGTGCCATCTCTGATCTTACAACCATAAACACTGGACTGCCGCAGGGCTCCATTCTCTGCCCTCTCCTTTTCTCCATTTTCATTAACAATATCTCTTTGACCAAACCTACTTGCTTGTCCCTGCTATATGCAGATGACCTGGTTCTTTATTCCAGCTCCAGAAACATCTCTGACATCAATCACTCTCTGTCATCTGACTTCCTCCACATTCAGTCATGGCTTTCCAACAACAAACTTGTTCTCAATGTTGGAAAAACCCAGACCATGCTCTTTGGATCCACCACCAGAATTAGAGCAACCATGGCTGATTCAAAATCTCCTGTGTGGATGGCTTCCCTGTTGGACAGTGTTAGCTCCTTCAAGTGTCTGGGCATCTTGCGTGATGCATCCTTGGACTATGGTCAGCATATCTCTGCCACCTGTAGGTCTGTTAACGCCAAAATCGGGATTGCATACGAAACTAGCTATGCCCTAACCCCCTCAGCCAGGTTAGCCTTTGCACAAGGCATTCTGCTCTCAGCTCTTGCCTACCACTCAGTCACATATGTGGGGGTGTCGAAAGCCAGTCTTCAGAAGTGGGACACTACATACAAAAATGTTTGCCACTACGCCTCAGCATCCCCTTGCTGCAAGCACCACTGTCAGCTCTATGCTGACCTAAAATTGCCCTCCCCACCACCCAATGACTCCTATCCTTTGGATCACTAACAGATGGCATCATCAGATCAAGTACCCCCCCATCCCTAGCCTCCATGTTGCACACACAAAACTCTTCATGTGGCCTTAGATCTGAAGATCAAACTCCCCTCCATATTCCTAGATGTAAAACTTCCATGGGAGTCCTTGCTTTCTCCCACACTGCCCCACAATACTGGAACTCTCTTCCTTTAGCCATCTGACTGGCCCCAAGTCATGCCTGCTTTAAAAGGCTACACCGAAATCACCTAATTGAATCAGTCCCCTGTATTTGCTTTCATCTGCTTTAACCCCCCCCATACATATGACATCAGCCTAGGCTTCCTCACACTCTGCTCCCTCCTGCACTTCTCTGATCATCCCCGCCCTTACCCTTGCCTAACGCCTCCTTCCACTTCCTTTACCCCTGCCCTACTACTCTTTCTAGCCCTCCTTCTAGGCTTTACTACTACTTCTTCCCCTCCTCTACATGGACCTAAATGTTAAATACCTACCAACCTGTTGACTATTTCTGGTTATATTGTAAGTCCAGCCTTTTAATTATCAACCGATGCATTTCTTATTTGTTACTTAATCTTCTGCATTTCTGCCTTGAATGAATTATTGCATTGTATGTCTGTCGGTGTTTTTTCCATTTATGTATGTAATGCTATTTTCAACTGATTGCAACAAATGCACATGAGTAATTGCGCTTATTAATATCTTTCTTTGTACCACCTTGTATTACTGTCCACTGATGTATTGAATGTGACTTGTACCTGTGACGTGGACAGCCAGTTCTGAGTGCTGTATCATTTTTTTTAAATATAAAAATGTATTACTGATTTGTCTCTGCTGAGGAATCTGGTGCTCTTAGAGTGACCTCGCTAACCCCCCAGGTCTCTGCTAAAAAGATGAAAGCCATGAGCTAATTACAGACCAGGCCTTAATCAAGGCTCTCCTGTTTGACTGAGTTAATTATAGCTGTAGTTGCTAAGAGGGAAGATCATATCCATTTTATGACGCTTGGAGGAAAACCCAGGTTATTACACACGGGTGCGAAGTTGTAAATGCTCCTTGGAAGCCTGTGTGAGAGAGGATGCAGCATAAGATCAAAGAGAGTCATTTGAAGAACATGAGTTATGCTGAGGTTGCAGAATTTAATACTTGGAAAAGACATCCTGTTTTTGTATAGAAATTTTTTTTTATATATTCTGACAGAGGAGGAGCGAGGTGACCTCACACAAAGGGGCTGGCAAATACAGTTTGCTTTAAGGAATATTCTGTTTTCCTTCAGACACATTTTTATCTCAACTCTGACAAAGAAACATCTGTGAGCACCTTCAACAGGTATTTAGAAAGAGAGACAATCTAATTACTGTTGTAGGAATTGCACTGTTTAAAATCTTGTTCTTTTAAAATATTTGTATGTCTTGTGATATAATAGTTCTGTATTGTATGTTTTACACATTATTATCTAGTTTAGTGAAGCTCTTTTTAGAGCTTACTTGGTCTGTCTTTGATTTCCTTCCTTTACAAGTAGAGTATATATGGTTACAGCAGACACTGGGCATAAGCTTGAATGGTGATACCAAACTGGAAAAAGGTAAGAATAATCTGAGGTCTTTATTACAGTTTAAGGGTTCATTTTTGTACACTTGGCTAGGAGTGTGTATGCAAATATATCTGGCACCCGAAGACAGATATATCTGAGCCTGTGCATTGGGTATGCTAGCAAGAGGTTCACAGTTTGAATCCCTCCAAGACTTGAGGCCAAAGGTCGATTCGAACCCACAAAAACAGACAAGAGGGTTGCCTTTTTCTGTTAAACTGTTCACAAGACTGCACTCGGAGGTTGCACTTTGGGAATAGAGGGCTGACCTGCTGAGTGGGTTTGTGACAGTACCTACTGCCAGTTATTGTTGTATTGTATCCACCATTGCTGTTATGTATCCTACTTGTATCCTCCCGGGTTGTGTCTGAAAATAGGCATTTCTATGTCTAGTGCTCTTACCCGGTTACCAAAAACAAAATAAATAAATAAATATGATTATCCTTAGGTCTCTTTCCTGCTTGGTCATTGTTCGTATCACTCCCCCTATTTTGTATCCCCCCCCCCCCAGTTCTATGGCTTAAGTGCATTATTTTACACTTTTTTGCATTAAAACCCAGCTGTCATACCCTTGATCACTACTCCAGCTTTTTCAGATCTCTGCCCATCTTTTCCACCCACCCACCCCCTTTGCCGAATGTTCACCCTGTTGCAGATCTTGGTGTCAAATGCAAAGAGGCAGACCCTTCCTTCCAGCTCCTCTGCAATGTCACTAATAACGACATTAAAGAGGACTAGTCCCAGCATTGAACCCTGAGGTATGTTGCTGGTCACCCTCCCTTCCTTGGAGTGAACTCTGTTTATCACTTCCCTCTGTCTCGTATCGCCTGACAAGTTTCTTACCCAAATTACTACCTCGTTGTTTGTGTGGCAAACAATTCTATGTTTAATTTATGGTATAACGTATGTGTTTGTGCTTTTATACTATTCTGCAAATATTCTGTATTCTGAATTTACATGTATATATTCCCTGCTACCCTCTCCCCCAGGATGCATCTGGAAATGAGTTGTTTACAGCTAAGTATGTCTCACCTGGTGGAACTTTTGAAATAAATTGTTCCCCACCCCAAGCTACCTAGCTTGCTTACCAGTCTCCTATGTGGAACGGTGTCAAAAGCCGTGCTGAAATCCAGGTAGGCCACGTCCACCACTTCACCCTGATCTAACTCCTTGGTCACTCAGTCCAAGAAATCTATCAGATTTGTGTGGCATGACCTCCCCGCTGTGAATGCATGCTGCCTTGGTTCCTGTAACCTGTTGGAGTCCAGATATCCTACAATCCTTTCCTTTAGTAGTGTTTCCATAAACTTACCCACCACCAATGTCAGGCCGACAGGCCTATTATTGGCTGCCTATTCCCTGCTACCACTTTTGTGAAGCGAGAAGAGTGTCAAAATGATAGGGCTGTAAATATTTGCAGTAAGGGCCCATCCCCTCCATGAACCCTTGAAATGTCATGTTCAATTCTGGTACCAACAGTTCAGTGAAGTGCTTGGAAAACCTAGAGGGGAGTCCAGCAACACATGGGTCATTTCCAATTTATGAGTTTTTTATAGTCTCCATAATTTCCACAGTTGCTATCAGAGCACTGCATATGTCCTTGCCTTTTTTTAAAAAAACTTTAAACTGAATTTTCCGAAAGAAACCGTGGATATTTCCCAGTTGCTGTTCATTATTCAACCTCTCATGCAGTGTCATAATATGAAGCAAAGGTTTGGGCTATTCTCTCACGATTGCCGATGAACCTAGTATGGTCTTTCAAACCTGTAATTTTCAGGACCACACTACTAGCCATTTGTTTTCTTTTTTGTCATGCCAAGAGCTTTCTGGCTTTATTACCCAATTATTGAAATCATTGTCTAGTTTATCAGATGGTGCCCTCTATTTTTTCTTGCATCAGTTTCCACAGTTTATCCCTACAGTCATTTAATTTTCATTTAAGGCTCTTATCTAGAGTGATTTTGTGTTCAGCTTCCAGATCAGAGAGCTTGTTTTCCAGCTAAACCCTTTGTGCTATAGCATTCTTTTTTTCTTGAGGCACATGTTATAATTTTGCATGTGAGTGCATCCTTCATCCAGTCCCATCTACTGTAGCTGCCACTGTGATGTCTCATTCCCTGTTAAGGGTAAAGGATTTTTCAGTTTTTGATTCCACTATTAGCTTTTTCTGCGCTCCTCCTAGGCTCCTGCAGCCCCACTCCTTCAGGCTGATGCATGCTGGCTGTCCCTCAGCCTGTCGGACCTAACCCCCACTGCCATGCCTGTCTTAGCTTCCCCTTGAGATCTGCTGACATTCCCCATTGGTGGTCCAGCTTATCCCTGCCGGGGGGCGATGGGGGGAGTGCCTGTTACACCAGGGGAGTTGGTCGGGTGTCAGGCATGGTGCACTGGGCAGTTGGCAGCATGCAGGAGGCCTACTGCAGGCTGTCATCCCATGCTGCAGGGCAGCCATGTTTTCTGCTTTTCTGAGGGCACCAACCCACCTCCTGCAGTGTGTGCATCTGCAGTGGCGTCCTGGAGGTGGGGGCATTCGGCAGCATGTGGTCACCCACGCTGCCAAGAATGCCTCCATGAACCACCACCACCAGGAGCGGCTATGAGAGCGATGCATGCTGTCCTACCCCCCCCTTGGAGGGAATCATTCATTGGACACTTTTAACTCCCTCCATGCCAGCCTCCACTCCTGGCATCCAGGTTCAGGGTGCAAACCCAGGTCACCAGTGTGACAGAGCGATGCCCCATCACTCGGTGCCATGGAGCCAGCACCCATCATTACTTTAAAGGTGGATCATTTAGCAGGGAGATAGTAAGTCTCCACAGTGGGTTTCTGCAAAGTCTGATGTCATTAATTTCCAGAACCACAGTTGCATGATCAGAGGCAATGGTTGATTTGATCTTGCACTGTGTGTCGTTCTGTGAATAACGGAAAAAAAGTTATTCTTGTAAATTTATTCTTACAAGTATTGTGCAACTGGAAGTAATATGTAAAATCCTTCATAGTGGGGCCAACAAAGTTCCAGACATCATTAAAGGGGACAGGAAAGCTGTAACAGATGCAAATATATGTTCTAGGAGCGTGGATATGTTGTTCATCCACACTTCTTGGCATGTCCCTTTCCCCTTTAAATCTTGCCGGAAGTCTTCAAGCTGGCTCCTCTCACCCACCCGGGTGGTATAAACATCGGCTCCGCCCCATGATGCCAGATCGTCCTTTCCACTGGAAGATACAGGTTCCCTCGTGCTTCACAGCAATTCGTAGGCCCTGGATTCAAAGCGTCGGTTTTTACCGCAACTTACCTTGAAACTCGTTCGAGTTATCGATTCTGATAGCGCATCGGACATGGAGGATAAATCTTCTCCTGGATTTCACCAGTGCTCCTGCGGCCAGAAGATGTTGCGCACCACTCCCCACCTAACATGCGTCTACTGCCTAGGTGCCAGACATAACACCTCCACCTGCACATTCTGCCGGGCCTTGCATCCCGACGTCCTGGACGACTGTTTGGTGTGCCTAAAATTGGGGAGACCGGAGAAAAGGAACCCGCCAGTGAAATCGAAGGAGGCGAGGTGGGTGGTTTCCGTGGCTGCGGGATCCGCCGAGCAGTTGGAGCAAATGAAGGCTTTCGAGGAGGAAGCGGCCCAAGCTTCGGCCAATCGGAGCTTTTTTGTTCCTCTGAACCTCGGTTCCACCTTTTCAGGCTCCTTCAAGGAGTTGTGCCAGTCTCTCCCCAACAGGGGCGAGGCGCCCTCTGGCTTGCACTCCTCCTGCCCTCGGAAGAGGGATAAGGACCCGAAGTCTTCGTCCAAACGAAGACGTTCTTGGGACCGAGAAAGGTCCAAATCCCAGGAACACACGGTCTCGACCTCGGTAGAGATCGCATCCTCAGCTGCCGGCTTCACAGATCTTCCGTCTGGCCAAGAGATTGAGGAAGTGGCCGATGAGGTTGAGATTTCTCTCAACCTAATTGACCCTATTTTGCTGACTCCGGTCGATGATTCTTTGGAAAGGACTCCGGTCCTTGTCTTTCTCGATGAGGAGACCCAGTCCCATGGTGTCCCCATCGAGGAAAAGGTTCCGTACCCTCGGTTTTCACTCAACCAGGTGTCTCCCAATCGACCGAGTCTGCCAGATCGATCTCGATCAAGGTCCAGAACCTGCTCTGTCAAACGACCGAAAAAGAGTCATAAGCACTCTAAAAAGAGACATCACCGCAGATCCTTATCCTCCTCAGAAAAGGAGAGGCTTTGACGGAAACTCCGTCGATGCTATGAGGATCTTATGTGGCAACAGCTGATTTTGACTGGGCAGAAGCCAGCTCTGCCGTCTACCCTGGCCATCATTTGGCTACCACCTCCTGGGCTGATGCTGACCCCTCTGGAACTGAAGCCTTTGATTCCCCCGCCCGTGGGGCTGGCCCGTATCCCAGCTCGGCCCACCTCGTTCTCTCCATCGATTCTGGTGGAAACACGGCCTAAGCAGCCTCAGGGAGGGGCTCCCTCAAAAGAGGACCGTACAGACACTGGGCTTCCCCGACATCTGTCCATTACGGTTACCCCGACAGCCCCCAGTGGATCGAAGGAATCTAGGTGGGAGACCGCTGCACCATGACTCCTCGGACTCGGATGTCACAGGACTGCACTCCCATCCTGGGGAAGATGAGTCCTCTGTGGTGGGTTTAGAGGAGGGTCCTTCCTCCTTTCAGGGCATTCTCCACCTGATCTCCAAATCTACCAGAATGCCCCTGGAGTCTATCCAGAAAAAGGCAGAGTACCCCCTTACGGACATCCTAAAGGGGGATACTCCGACGGAGGCCTTTCCAGTGGCCAAAGCCATCACTGGCCCGGCCCTTGAGCTCTGGCAGTGCCCAGCTTCCTGCCCAGCACCGTCTGTCAGCATGGCCCGCA
Source organism: Neoceratodus forsteri (assembly GCA_016271365.2). Lineage (NCBI taxonomy): Eukaryota > Metazoa > Chordata > Ceratodontiformes > Ceratodontidae > Neoceratodus > Neoceratodus forsteri. The sequence continues at coordinate 739,334,217 of CM028136.1, forward strand.
AGTATGCGGTACCCATGGGGTCCCTGCCGGGATTCACAGAACACCCTTCGGTCAAGAGCCTAGTGACTGCTTCTGTGTTTAGACGTACTGGCAGCTCAGCCAACACAGACCGACCTCCGGACAAGGAGTCCAAATATATGGACCACTCTGCCCGCAAGATCTACGTGGCCTCTTCCTTAGGCCTTCATCAGGCCAGTTCGGCTGTCATTATGGCACACTTCTCTCATGCCCTCCATGGTTCATTAGATGAAGTCCTCCCTCATCTCCTGGCAGACATGCAGACCATGGTCATGCAAGTCCATGATCAGGGCTGTTCTGTTGCAAAACAGCAGCTCCAGATGGCCCTGGACCTCGGGGATTCCTGTGCCCACTCTTTAGCAGCTGCAGTGGCCACTCACCGCAGGGCCTGGCTGAGGCTATCCTCCTTCCCGGTGAATACCCAGCACAAGTTAACAGATGTTCCTTTCCTTGGCACCGACTTGTTCGGTCCAGGAGTGGCCAGTCACTTTCAGCGTATCGAGCAGTCCAATGCCACCTTGGATGCTACCTCTGCAAAAGGTTCTTCAGGCAAGAACCAGCAGAAAAGAAAGAAGAAGCCATTTTGGCATTCCTCTCCTGTGGTCAGGCAGCTCTCGTATCAAGGAGGCCAGCAGCAACAGCAGCAGGCTCAAGCTTGACACCCATGACCCAAGCAGGGTCCTCAACAGCCCCGCAAAGGAGGCTGAGGCGCAGGTCCAGGAGCCTCCTCCTCCTCCCCTAAGCCTGCTCAGTGACGGGTTGGGGGTTGCCACCCCTACACCCATCATGCCAGCTCTGGGTCCTCCCGTGGGGCCGGTTCTGCCACTTTCATTCCGCCTGGTTCAATATCACTTCGGACAGGTGGGTTCTCGAAGTGGTTGGTCAGGGACTGCCTCTAGAGTTTGAGCAGTACCCTCCCAGCCGAGCCCACGCCCCTCTGGAGGAAAGGATCTTAGCTTGCACTCAGTCGGCTTTGCAAGACGATATAGCTCAGCTCCTCCACAAGGAGGTGGTAGCTCCAGTGCCGGATCCTCCTACAGACCCAGGCTTCATGTCCAGGTACTTCCTGGTGCCCAAGCAGATGGGAGGTTGGCGCCCCATCCTAGAGCGCCATGATCTGAATCAATATCTCAGGTCCCACACCGGATGGTAACTCTGAACCAGATCATACCTTCCCTGGAGCGAAACATGTAGTTCTGTTCACTGGACCCTCTACAAGTTCCGAGCCATGCTGTTCAGCCTGTCATCGGCCCTGCAGGTCTTCACCAAGTGCATTGCAGTGGTGGCAGGCCATCTTCGGTGTCGAGGAGTACAAATCTACCCTTATCTCGATGACTGGCTCTTTGCAGGATCCTCCTTTCAGGACGTGGAGAGGTCCAGGGATCTGGCTCTCCAAACCTGCTCCCATCTCAGCCTCCTGATCAACGAGGCCATGTCGGAACTTGTGCCTGCTCAGGTGATGGGTTTAATTGGGGTAGAGCTTGACTCTTGTCAAGCCAGAGCTTGGCTCCCAGCGGACAGGGCAGAGGTTCTCTCCTTCTTTGCCTGATCATTTCTGGTTGGGCACTTGCGCCCTGCCCAGGACCTTCTGCGCCTTCTGGGATACATGGTGGCATACCTCAGTGGTCCATTGGGCCAGGTGGCACATGCGCCCCCTCCAATGGGAGCTGGCCACCCAGTGGACTCAATGCCTCGGTCATTTTGACCAGCTGATCACTGTAACCCAGAAGATGTGGGACGCTCTCCAATGGTGGACCACCCCAGAATGGTTGCAGGAAGGGATCCCGTTTGTCCACCCGAGCCAACAGTTGTTCTTACAACCGATGCCTCTCTCATGGGCTGGGGAGCCCACATAAGGGACAACAGGACCCATGGGTTCTGGATCCCCAAGGAGTCCCAATGCCACATCAACCTATTGGAGCTCAGAGCTGTCAGACTGGCACTGTCAGCTTTCACTCCTCAGCTCCGGGGTCAAGTGGTTCAAGTCCATACGGACAATACCATGACTATGTACTACCTCAACAAACAGGGAGGCATGCACTCCCATCTGCTGTGCAAAGAGGCTCTCCACATCTGGACCCTCATAAGTCAGCTGGAGGCAGATCTCCTAGCCATTCATGTGGCAGGAGTCTTGAACCAGCTGGCGGATGCTCTTAGCCGCATAAGCTAGACATCCCATGAGTGGTCTCTTCATCCAGAGGTAGCTTTACAGTCTGTTCTCCTGCTGGGGCAAACCGTTGGTGGACCTGTTTGCCTCCAGGGAAAACAACAAGCTGAGGCTGTACCATGCCCGCCCCCTTCAGCAGGGCTGGCTGCAGGGGGATGCCTTCTCGAGGACATGGACCCCAGGCCTCCTCTATGCCTTCCCTTCATTTCCCTTGATCCACAAGGTGCTACTCAAGGAGAGAAGGGACAAGGCGAAGGTGATCCTGGTAGCCCCAGATTGGTCATGCCAGTTCTGGTATCCAGATCTCCTCAGCCTCAGCTGCAGGCCCCCGGAGTGGCTTTGTACACGCCCAGACCTGATATCACTGAACCAGGGGAAGATATTCCATCCAGACCTTCAATCCCTGCACCTCACAGCCTGGTACCTGAGCGGCTAGAGTTCCAGGCTCTGGGTCTTTCCGAGGATGTCTACACCGTGGTGGAGGCATCTCATAAGGAATCGACCAGGAAATGATATGCCTTCAAATGGAAGAGATTTTCCATTTGGTGTCAGGGTAAGAGTCTGGACCCCTTATCCTGCTCTGTGGCTAACATTCTCGACTACCTTTGGTCTCTCCCTCTCTCTCCAAAGGGGTCCTGCGGCCTACTTGGTCATGCGATGGCAACCATTTCTGCTTACAGTGGGCCAGTCAGCCGACATTGGCGTGAGGAGACAGTGGTTGGGAGCTTCTTCAAAGGCCTGGATCACATATCCCCTCCGGTGCGTGAACCTCCACCTCTGTGGGATCTGTTGCTGGTTTTGGCAAAGCTCATGGGCAAACCATTCAAACCTATGCACAAGTGTGCACTCTCACACTTGTCATGGAAGACGGCCTTCCTTGTGGCTATCATGTCAGCCAGAAGGACAGGGGAGCTCCAGGCACTGTCGGTGGACTCCCCTTATCTGGTCTTTCACAGGGACAAAGTTATCCTGCACTCCCACCCGAAATTCCTTCTGAAGGTGGTATCAGAGTTTCACCTTAACCAGGTATTGACTCTGCTGGTATACTACCCTAACTACACCTCAGACGCCGAGTACAGACTCCATACTTTGGACCTGAGACGTGCTCTCTCCTATTATAAGGAGAGAACGGTGGAAATTCGGGGAGAGGTTCACCAGCTGTTTGTCACCTATGCTGAAGCCGCTTCTGGCAGACCTGCAGCCAAATGGACCATAGCAAGATGGATTACATCATGCATAGGTCTGTGCTGTGAGTTGGTGGGCAAGGAGCCTCCCAGAGGGATAAGAGCTCATTCTACCTGCCATACTGCTGCATTGGTGGCTGCTTCCAGGGACATCCCTATACAGGAAATCTATCGGGCTGCTACCTGGAAGTCAGCAAACACCTTCATTACCCACTGCCACATCGACCTTGAGTCACGCCGGGATGCTGGTTTTGGGGCCTCGGTTCTCCAATCTTTATTTCCCAAGTAGGGGGTGTGCGCCTTGCCTCCCTCCTCCCAGAGAACTGCTTGGAGTCTGCCAAGAAGTGTGGATGAACAACATATCCACACTCCTAGAAGAACAAGGTCCTCACCTGTAACAGTAGTTCTAGGGTGGTATATGTTGTTCATCATCCTACCTCTCTCCCGGCTTTAGGCACACAACCTGGCTTCCAGCTGGCTAAGATCTGGCATCATGGGGCAGAGCCGAGGATTATACCACCCGGGTGGGTGGGAGGAGCCAGCTTGAAGACTTCTGGCAAGATTTAAAGGGGAAAGGGACATGCCAAGAAGTGTGGATGAACAACATATACCACTCCTAGAACTACTGTTACAGGTGAGTAACCTGTTGTTTTTTTCTATGCTCCATATACCAATGACATATTTATTACCAATAAAATTGTGTCATGTCTTTATTTTTGTTCTTTTTTCTTTTAACTTGCTCATGCTGATTTGCCATTCCTCAGTGTTCTGTTTCATCTAGAGTTGTTGTTATGATGTGCCACCATCTGCTGACGTCCTCGTTTGAGCAGAATGTGTGCATACGCAGTTCTCAGTTTTGCCGATGGAGTCTCACAGCATCAGTTTTAGAGTGACAGAGCTTGATAGCAAATGAGAAACTACCTTTTATTAGTTGCAGACACAGTCTCTTCATCTGCTGCTCCACCATGGCCACAGTGTTTCTTCTGTCAGAGAGCTGCAATGAGAGAGAGAGAGAGAGAGTATAAGAGAGCTTCTACAAAAATGTTTACAGTTACTGTCTCACACATGCTGATCAAGGACATGCTGACATGGTGACAGACGAGAGGAGCATCAAACAAATATCAGCACTACAGTCAGTATAAAAGTCCATCATACGTGCAAAATGGTGCAATATGCTCAAATGCAGTCAGCTGGGAGAACTGGGTGAAAAGCTGAACCCTGACTGGTATTGTGTGACTACTGCCTCACCCCGTTAGGCTTCAGTTCACAACTCTTGGAATACCAGTGTGTGAAGTGAATAAATAAACTTTTGTGTACTGACTTTAGTGGTGCTGATATTTGTTCCTGTATTGTGATATTTGATGCTCCTCTCATTGGTTTGTTGAGAGCATACTAACTGGGGTGGAGCTGTTGTTTTGTTGCAGTCTATATGTCAGTGAATCACCGAGATGTGACAGCCATGCAGAAGGACACACTGAGGATAGCAGGAATGCAGGCACGCTGACCAGCTGACTGACATGCTGGAAAAGCGCAAACAGCAGCATTCCAAAGGAGATGAATGAAAATGACTTACACATACAAACGTTTACTGACGTTGAGTTTGTTTATTAGGGCCGAGAAAGCCACAACGCTAAACACTGTGGCTTTCTCAGACCTAATAAACGGACTTAATGGCAGTAAACCTTTGTATCTATAAGCCCTCAGCTCAGTGCCTCCAATTTTGTAACCACTACTAGGCTAGCCTAGGTTTGGGGAGAAAACATTTGCTCAGCATTTGGGCTAGGTTTGTACTTCTGGTCAGGGGTGCTCAAATAGCTCTGGACAGAGGAAGCAATAACTGAAAATGTCCAAACCAGGAATGGGATTCTAGAGTGTGTTTTTTTATTCACATCAACACAGGAATAACAAAGTGAAGATGGACACCCACAGGGCTACACTCACTGGCAATGCAGATTTACAGAGGACAGAGCACATCTTCTTCACTACACAAAAACCCTCAGGTTCTGAACACATCTGGGCTCACTAGCTCGAACTGGTACTCTTACTCTTGGATTCCCTGGCATGGCACCCCGGCCAGCACTAGAACACTTTTCCATATGGCATGGAGTTTGGTGGTGGCTCCCTAAACCACCCATGAGCACTTTCTAGCACTAAAGGGAAAACATCCTTAATCCCACATCTGGGTACTTTCTGCAGACACTGGCCAAGTGCCTGGAAGAAAGCTATAGGTGCCCAAAGTGAACCCAGAGAGGTAAACCTGGTTACTCCAGATGGGAATCTCCCACCTCTTGCTCCCAAATCCATACTCGGCCATTCATTTGGATCAACACCTTTCTTCAAACTCTCTGGTTGTAGATGCTATCTCGAAATGTATATCACATTTAACATTCTACTCTGTATTTAGCTGGTGTCCTGACTTGAAAAGTTCTGTAAGTGGCTATGTCCATCTCCTTAGACCCCCACTGTTTTAGATGCTTACAAGCTATACACAAAATCAAAAGTACTGTACTTGGCTAGTCTTCTCCTGACCCCACAGTGGGCAGTTACTTTTTCACAACTCTGTCTTGGTGAAACATGGGCTCTATTTCAGAGCAGACTCACCATGGTATGCAGGTGCCCCAGGGCTTCTTCTCACAAGACACAGATTCTCTGTTACCTCAGTACAAACTCTTCTGTCAGGCAGCTTTTTCCCTTTCCAAGCAGAGCCAGGGGATTGGCCCTGAAATGCTGGCCTTTCCCCCCATCCCTCCGAGGATAGGGCACTGGAACAACATGGGGAGCGGTCTCTACCACTTCTGCTGGTCTCTTCTGTGTTCTTCTCTAGGGTGAAAACACACTACCCACTTTCTGGTGTAGCTCTGAAGCAGAGCTAGGCTCTGAGGGGCTGCCAACTGCAGCACACTTCCTCCTTTGACTGCTGACTCCTTCAGACTGGCTTGAATTCCCCAACGTTCTACAGCTAACCCTCTGCTGCAGCATTCCAATGTGGCTTATGCTGCTGCAAGAATTCTATGATGATGATGTCATCCCTCCAACTCAGCTGAGACTGAGGACAGAGTGAGAGTGTGAAACCCATTTAACTTGTGTCTCATAGGCTGCCTTTCCTTGCCTGCCACTAGTTCTAAGTGGGATTCTAGTAACACTGGGTGACAGGGGGGTTACACCCACTCTCAGCCAGGAAAATGACTGTCTGCAGTCATTACTTACCCAGCCTAGGCCATCCTACCCTATGTGCTACCTACAGAGAGGGGTGATCAGGCCCTCTCCTACCATGTGCCAGGCACAGGCAGGTAACACTAAGGGCCCAGAGGCCATCGGCTGATGCATCAACCTCTACTCTATGATCTTTCTATGGTTAACTAGTGGCCCTGGGAGAATTGTCCGGAGCATAGCCATAATAGACCAGTACTGCAGCCCCTACTGCAGGTCAGGACCACAGCCTGTCTATCCCCCTAGCCCTCTAAGGAAAATCTATCTGACCAGAACCCAAATTACCCAAAACAGGGGAATCTCCCCCCAATCCCTGGACACCCGCAACCAAAACACAAGGAGATAACACTACACTCTAAGCATTACTCCCACACTCCCTCCACAACCATACCTATGGAAGGAAAGTTAACACAGTTAACAACAACACTGTACTTTAACACAACTACTTTAAAGCACATGAGGGACTCCGATGAGTCCCTCCTCCTCTTCTTGTCTCTTTTTCTTGTCTTCTTCAGGATCACCTGCAAGAGAAAAGACAAAACAACCCCTAATCTGCAAACACAGTAACTATCTAACCGCTACCATCAAAACACTGGAGAATCCCAAAAATATGTTTTTTAGAAAAGTAGAAAAACAGTAGAAACAGTAGAAAAATGACAACATTATTTACAATACACTTTTTGGGGATGGAAGGCCCTAAAAGTCCCATCTAGTGACAGCAGTGCCCGAAGGCAAGTTCAATAAAGAGTCTCTCCTGGGCCAGAGCCCGGTGAAGCACAGTTCTGGTGGAACTATAATCCCGAAAGGGAGAGTCTTTGAGGACAGTTCAAACAGTCTGAAGTCTGTTGGGTGTAGGGTGTGTACTGCAATATCATTAAGATAAAAAGTCTGGACTTACCAGTCCCTTGAAGAATGAAATCGATACGGCACCTGGATTTCCAGCCAAAGACTCTCCCTGGCAGCATTCTTCGGATACAGCTGGGCGGACATCTTCCGGCAAACAGCAGGATGGCACATCTGGAAACTGCTGAGATGATGTCATCTAGGAGATGGAACCTTGGAACAAGAAAGGAAACAGCTGGTCTGAAGTCATCCGAAATCCTAGGTGATGAATCAGGATACAGCTGGGATGGTGACCTCTCTGGATATGATGTCATCTGGAAGGCCAGGTGATGGAATCTGGAAAGCCAGTACACTGCAAGGCTGACAAATCTGGGGCACCTGGATCCTGGAAAGCCAGTCTGGCGGAACAACATGGGTACAACAATGGCTGGATGGCAGCACTGGCAACCACTGCTCTGCTTTACACTTGGTAGGCACGGGCACATTCTCAGGAAGTTGGTTGCATTGAGAAAAGTACCACAGTGGGTCAGGTGCAAGAATTATTATCCCATCTGGGCGCTCATAATTCACATTTTAGAAGGTTTCATGGCCTCTCCATCCACGATCCGAACAGTGTCTACGAACAGTGTCCTGCCCACTTTCCAATATTTGAATTTCTCTGAAATTACTCTCTGTCTGACAAATCAACTTGCAACAGGATGCACATATTTTGTTGCCTCTTCCACTATCCAGGATTTCCTGTTTCTTTCAATCTCTTCCCAGACTCTCTGAGGAAAGGTAGGAAAGGATATCCCATAGATCTCATTTGCCTTCCTATGAACCAGTCTTTCCTCTTTACTACACTTGGTCAACTTAAGACCTCTGGCCTGGCTTGGGGGCGGCCAGTCCTGGTTCTGCCAGCTACGCATACTCAATGCAATGTAAAATGGATCTTTGATTCCTCCTTGTGGGAACAGGGCTGTGGAGTCACCAATCTCTCCTTCTTGTTCCTCTGAGGCAAGATCCCGAGGCTGTGGACCAGCACCTTCATCATAAGGCCACATAGGTTCCCCTTCCTCCTCTTTCTCGCTGAGGATCTGAGCCCAGGAGTGAGCAGTTGTACTCACTCCTGAGACTGTACATTCTCTGCTGGGTGCAGAGGTTGACACCTCCCATTCAAGAGTGTCTCTCATCTCATCTTCTACTATGAGACTTTGGCTCAGCCCCTCTCTCCACGGATCTGCTGGTGCTCCCTCCACACTGTCTCTCTGTGACCCAGACCCAGATACATCAGCACTTTGCTCTGCCTGTAGATCTACACCCTCTTCCTTTGTGCCACACTCTGCTGGGTTTCCCTCAACAGGCTCCACCTGGTGCTGTGTGCTGCCAACTGCAGATTCTTGAAGCTTTGTCCACGTGGGAGCCAAATGAATTATGGGTGCTTCAGTTAGGCCATGTTTCTCTAGGCACCCAGAACAGTGAGGAACCATGAAGATGTCCCTTCCAGCCTTTAAGCACATTATGCACACTCTAACTGGATATCCAGGAATCACCACATGAGGAGGCAAATGTCCCCCATAGTAACATCTCTCAATGTCCTTCAACTTATTAACTTCTTCTACTATCGTAGCCCAGGCATGATCCGGGTAGCGGGCTGATCCTGAATCCATGACTGCAGAGAAAAAACAAAACTCACTGTTATCTCAAGTCTCACTTCGGTGGAAAACTTTTACAAAATGGCTCCACTGCTGCTGTGTTTACTTTACTACCCCACCCTGTCATGGCGGCAGCAGCACTCCTGGCGCATTAACATTCTGTTTCTGACTCAAGCCATTGTACATCCGATTTACACACTTTGCTGATAAAGTTCACTCAAACTGCTTAACTGCACTGTTTGCTCTCTCAGCACATTTATATGATTTTTTTTACAGGACTTTTCATTCACTTTAAATCACTGTTCTTGCTTAAAGTCCCTAAAGCCACAGTATTTCATTGCACAAGATTACCTGTTTTTTCGTTGCATCTATCATACAACCCACAATCTCTCACTTTGCTTTGAAATCATACTGTTGCTGAACCCATAATTTATGCTCACAGTCTAATGCTCAGAATTCTTGCTTAGCTGATTAACTTGACAGTCCTTCTTTGCAAAACAATCACACTGTTACACACAGATTTAGTTGGCTTTAGTTAAAATCACACACAGTTTGAGCTATTTCGCTGGATGTTACTCAATCAGTAGCTTGCTATTGTGATAAAAATTTGGCCTACAGCTGGTCTTGGAGGCCTCTGGAATGAAGAGGCCTGGCAGTCCTGCCGATTGTCCCTCCGAACACCACGCTTTCTTCCCAGACGTTTGAAATGCGGGTTGAGCCCGATTTTAAACAGAAAAGTCTGATTTTATTACTTTTACAACGTTTTCGGTCACCGCGACGCTCCTCCTGGCAAGCCAGTTCGCACACCACTCTCTCTCTCTCCCTCTTGAACACTGTGCAGTCACTCAAGAGCTGGCTTGGGGGCAAGACTGATTGCAGTCTCACCAATCACTCGACGCCATGCAAATGAGCCTCTCTCTTCTCGTACTCTTCTCCTCCTCCACGGCAATCATTGAGCAGGCAAAATTTAAACTGTAAACCACACTTTTGTTCAACTGTGACTCCTCAGCGGGAGCACCATTTCAACAATTTTTCATGGCATTTTCCTCAGTGACTCCTCCAGTCTACACAACAAGCACTTCAAACTTCTAGGGCACAACTCTCTCTTTGTCTCCCACAGTTTTCCATACTTTCTCTTGTCACACATAAACTTTAAAAGCTGGCAAACATTGTAACTTTGATGCAGGACAAGGGGCATACACAATCTGGCTTTACTGCTCCTTGGTAAACTGGTGGCACAATTACAGCAGCACATGAACAGCAACACGCAGCGGCACATTTAGGTGGCAATGCTTATGACTTTTTTGGGCTACCTACTGCCAGACAGCCAAAACGCTAGCCATAATCCGAGCAAACCGTTCTTGTTTTCTCCCTAAAATTCCAAACCAAATCCTCAGCGGTGCCTCCATTTTGTAAGCCCTAAGCTTGGTGCCTCCAATTTTGTAACTACTACTTGGGCTAGCCTAGATTCGAGGAGAAAACATTTGTTCAGCATTTTGACTAGGTTTGTACTTCTGGTCAGGGGTGCCCAAGTAACTCCAGACACAGGAAGCAATAACTTCAAATGTCCAAACCAGGAATGGGATTCTAGAGTGTGGCTTTTATTCACATCAACACAGGAATATCAAAGCAAAGATGGACCCCCACAGGGCTACACTCACTGGCAATGCAGATTTACAGAGGACAGAGCACATCTTCATTACATGAAAACCCTCTGGTTCTGAACACATCTGGGCTCACTAGCCCGACCTGGTACTCTTACTCTTGGATTCCCTGGCATGGCACCCCGGCTAGAACTAGGACACTTTTCCATATGACATGGAGATTGGTGGTGGCCCCCTAAACCACCCATGAGCACCTTCTAGCTCTAAAGGGAAAACATCCTTAATCCCACATCTGGGTACTTTCTACAGACACTGGCCAAGTGCCTGGGAGAAAGCTATAGATGCCCAAAGTGAACCCGGAGAGGTAAACCTGGTTACTCCAGATGGGGATCTCCCACCTCTTGCTACCAAATCTATACTCAGTCATTCATTTGGATCAACACCTTTCTTTGAACTCTCTGGTTGTAGATGCAATCTTGAAATGTATATCACATTTAACATTCTACTCTGTGTTTAGCTGGTGCCCTGACTTGAAAAGTTCTGCAAGTGGCTATGTCCATCTCCTTAGACCCCCACTGCTTTAGATGCTTACAAACCATACACAAAATCAAAAGTACTGTACTTGGCTAGTCTTCTCCTGACCCCACAGTAGGCAGTTACTTTTACACAACTCTGTCTTGGTGAAACATGGGCTCAATTTCAGAGCAGACTCACCATGGTATGCAGGTGCCCCAGGGCTTCTTCCCACAAGACACAGATTCTCTGGTACCTTAGTACAAACTCTTCTGTCAGGCAGCTTTTTCCCTTTCCAAGCAGGGCCAGGGGATTGCCCCTGAAATGCTGGATTTCCCCCCCCCCATCCCTTCGGGGATGGGGCACTGTAACAACACAGGGAGCAGTCTCTACCACTTCTGCTGGTCTCTTCTGTGTTCTTCTCTAGGGTGAGAACACACTACCCACTTTCTGGTGTAGCTCTGAAGGGCTGCCAACTGCAGCACATCTCCTCCTTTGACTGCTGACTCCTTCAGACTGGCTTGAATTCCCCAGCGTTCTACAGCTAACCCCCTGCTGCAGCATTCCAATGTGGCTTATGCTGCTGCAAGAATTCTGTGGTGCTGTCATCCCTCCAGCTCAGCTGAGACTGAGGACAGAATGTGACAGTGTAAAACCCAATTAACTGGTGTCTCACAGGCTGCCTTTCCCTGCCTGCCACTAGTTCTAAGTGGGATTCTAGTAACCCCGGGTGACAGGGGTGTTACATATGTATAAATCATTTATTTTCATTCATCTCCTTTGGAGTGCTGCTGTTTATGCTTTATTTGTTGTGGCTAGCACCCCATTTCGCACATCCGTGAGCACACAGTATTTTGAGTAACAACCAGCATGGCAACCGGAGAATAAGTTCAGGTCAGATCCTTTAGTTTACATGCTCTTTTAGGTAAGCTTTGTATTCTCTAATGGTTAAACTAAAACTGGCTCAGTGGGAAATTAGTAAGTGTTGTGCAGCTGAGTGATTCACAGGTGGACCGGCGCTCTCGTGGAAATGAGCAGGTGTTCGCCTGACATGAGCAGACAGGAAAAACACATTTAGACAGCACCCTAGAACCAGAAATAAAAGGTTCAAAAATAAAATACATGTCAAGCCATCCAAAGAGACTTGGGATTAAACATTCAGCTCATCACTCACTCGCCTCCAAGCCTGTTAGCTGAGAATGAGTGAATGAGTGCTCAGCACGTGGACCACCAACGAGCACATCATAAAACAAAACAGCATGCTCAGTTTACTGAGCTGAAAACCAGAAAGCTAGATTAATCAGCTCCAGTATCGACCATATTGAAAAAAAATCAGTTAAATCACCAATAAAGAAATATAAATCATTCAATGTTGTTTTTAACTGGTAACTGTACTCATTTTAATAATAATGAATTTAGTGGTTCAAACTTCGTGAGTTATTTCCTGTCCTCTTTACACAGTTCCTGTGCCAAGCACCTAATACATTGGCCTGCTCTGTTGACTCCATTGCCTTGTCTAGCCCTCTATACCTTGGGGTGTTGTAGGACACAGTTCAAGTCTTCTCCAATAAAGTATTGGCAGCCCTGCTCCGAGATCATTTCTATTATGACTTGCCTCACAAATCCTACCCTATTTGTCTTCTAATTTTGAACATACTTATTCAGAATTACATAGAGGATGTTCTGTATCTGCCCTATATTTATTTATTTAGTTTTTGTTGACCCGGGTGAGTACACTAGACATAGAGATGCCTATTTTCAGGTACGACACAGGAAGATTACAAGACAAGATTACAGGACAAGCAACAAAAATACAGTACAAAGTGGTTGAAAAGAAAAAAACAGGAAAACAATAATGGCAAATAGTTATACAATATTGAGATATGCCCCCAAACCTTTCCTCTTGATCTTTCTGTATATCCATAACTTGTATGGGAATGTCTTTTCAGATGAGCATTGCTGCCCCTCCTGTGTGAGTGTGTTTCAGAGGAAGAGACATATGCAGAACATCTCCTACCCAGTTACGTTTTAGTTTCCTGTTCCCCCCCCTGCATCGGGTGAGTCTACTGTAATAGTGCCATGGATGTTTTCCATTTGTTTAATTTTTCTATCTAGATTTTTATTCTCCTTGTGCACCTCAGGGGCTGGCTCCACCCTGTCCCTACCTCCCTCATCCATCTGCTGTCCTCCGGTCTTGCTGAGCCCCATGCCCCCTGTGGCGGGACCGAGAAGAGCAGAGCCATCCCCCCCCCCAGTGATCCTGCATCCAGTTTGGGGGGTCCAGTGGACCGGAGACCGAGTGGGATGAGGGCAAGCAAGCAGGGCTTCATTATCACAAAAAGCTTGGGCACTCACCACCACATTAAAAGTGCTGCACACCGTTATGGGGAATAAAAAACATTTATTTTGTAAAATGTATGTACATTTGCCTAACGTGTTTCTGGTCCATCACTTGACCCTTTCTCAAAGGCTAAATTCCTCAGAAAAAGAGGAAGATTTTAAAGGTCGCAACAGGCATGATGTCATAATTGCATTCATCAATTAAAACCCGTCAGTGCCAAAGCATTAAATTAAAGGTCAAATTGAAATTAATACATTGCATACCAGCCTGTTAAAAAATGGTATCAAATAGGAACATATATATTATCTCAGGAACACTACTTAAAATACATAGACAATTTATACCGTCATGCATAAATATCAAACAACAAAAATTTTAAAGGGGAGAAAGGAAAGGAAAAAAAGGGGGGGATAATTAAACAGTTCTGCAAATGGAATCTATACAATAGTTGGCCTTCAAAACAAGTTTTTTATAACATATATCCTATTATATAGAGAGAGACAAAACTAGAAAAAAGGTTTTATCTCTTTTCCATATATGGTTTTAATTCAAAACCAATGTTCAGACCCGAAGGTCTATTCACTTGTAATGTAATGATCCAAAAAGTTTCTCACTTCAGGACCAGATTATTGTAATTACTACCACGTGGATTTGCACTGACTCTGTCTATTGCCTTATAAGTAAAAGCATGTCTTGTTTCATTACAACTCTTGACATGTCATGCAGTGGTATAAGTCACATCACCTCTTTCTATTGCTCTCTGATGCTCCCCACCCTTATTTTAAAACAGTGAGTCATTTTGCCTATATAAAAAGATCCACAGGTGTGCAGCACTTTTATTGTGGTGGTGAGTGCCCACGCTTTTTGTGATACTATGGTTTTGTTTGCTTGAGAGCACCACGCTTTCCTTGTGCACACCCTATTTGTGTTTTTCTAAGCAGGGCTTCATGAAGCCCGAGACCACCATTTTTCCTCGGTAATTTCCACCTGCCATGGTGGCAGTAAGTGCATGCCAGTGGAGGTGCACACACCCTACGTAACTATGGCTCACTGCTCAGCTGTGGCACTGCCACTCGACTTCCACTGGATTTTTATTTAAAAACATTTTATTTACAATTTTTGTGGACCGGGTAAGAAGCACTGGGCCACATGGCCCTATTATGGCCCCAGATGGCAGCCATGGAGTGAGACAGTGGATCCCCCCCACCCCGGGAGTGGAGAGAACTCCATTGGATGCTCTGTCCTCTCCCTCCTTGGCAACCCATGCTCATTCTGGAACACAGATCACCGACGTGGCAGGAGGTAAAACACTAGCCAGCTTCCCTCTGTTTATTGCTTGCAAAATTCTTCTTTTCACTGGGCTCCCCTACCCCTTAACAGGTAGTTACCTGTCAATCACTCAAGCTACCCATTTTAAACTCTTACCCTCCTCTCCTCTCCTCCATGGTTTCACCCTGCACACAACCTGAGAAAGCCAAATATTTGTGAACATTTTAGCAAGATAAACCAACATTAAAAACCTTTGAAGTGTAAACATGAAACCCTCATTAAACAAAGCCCAGAACCACTTAATGGTGAGCAAACCAGTGTATGGCTGTCATCATTGTTAATGTCAGGTGACCCTGTACTTTTACTATGCCAGTCTTGTACCTCTGGGGTGCAAGTGCAGTGGAAACTTTGCCCAACTGTCTCCTCTGCTTTGTGCTGCAAAAAATACCTCCCCTTGGTGGAAAAAATAGTACACATCTCCAGTGCTAAAGAAAGATACTGTACTTTCTTTGTGTGAGCAAATCTCAGAATTCCTATTTGGCAAAAAATAAAACAAGAAAACAAAAAAGATGAAAAAAATGCAACCGATAACCTAGGGCACAGAAGAAATTGTACATTATGAAACACATGTGTTTAGGAGGTATATGGCTGTCTCTATTAGCTGGCTCTCCCCTAATCACCAGTACATTGTCTGGGAACTACACCTTATTTAAAGTGAGCCAATAAGGCAGTGCATCCATCATATTTTAAAAGGGACCCAACTCTGGCAGCTGCATTTTAGATCTGAGCCTCAGCCAATGGGAGGTCCATGTTGACGACTGCTGGCTGAGCTGACGTTTAACATTGTAGCTCTGAACTGAAAACTATGAGACCTCCTTTGGGATAAAATAAGTATCCATTTGAGTCAGAAAGCTCATTGTAATAATTTATTCTTTGGGTAAGGCCCATTAGGTAGAAGTACCTGTTTTCAGGAGTGACTTGGGAGCATTGGGGTGGTTAGAGTCGCACAACGTGCAAGTGGAGGTTGTGGGTATCAAACCCAGGTCTACTGGATGTACCAAGCTTATTCACTGCTTGTTACTCTGGACTATACTACTAGCCCAATGATTTGCCAGTTTGGTGTGTGTGTGTGTGTGTGTGCACTGGGTCTCTTCTTTTAATGGAAGGAGTTACCCTCCTGCCCCATGATAGGAGGCATCTGAAGTGGAAGCCCACAGTATTTAAGCCAGCCACTCTACAATGAGATAGGAGGCTTTTTTTTCCCCATATAGTTTTTTACCTCCAACGCCCCAGCTGCCCCCTTCTGGCCAATTCCTCCAGCCCCGTCACCCCAGCGTCATCGGGACTTACCTTCTGCCCGGTCGCTGGGTGCGGAGCCTGCGGAGGGTTGGTCGTCATCCACAGCTGGAGGATTTTTTCTCCCTTCCCCATTGCTGTGGTGCAAATGCCATACATGCATACGTGGAGGCACGTGCACATCCGCGGAAGTCCTGCAGCACCCTCCCTTGCTTGGCAGCCAGCAGATCCGCACTATCCTTGGGCCTCCACCTGGGGGCAGTCATTTGGGGGGAACGCCAATCCTCCCTTCCTCCCTCCCTCCTTGCCTGGGAGAGGAGAGCAGTCCTTCAGATGCTCAAGCCTCTCCCTCCCCAGCCAACCCTTAGCAGCCCACTCGCACCATGAACACAGGTCACCGGCATGGCAGGAGGTAGGGCACGGATGTCTCAGCCCTCCACACCACTGGGCTGGCTTGAGATAGGAGGTATTTGCAATGGATTCCCACAGTACTTTGGGCAGTCTACTCCCAACAATCTGCTCAGTCAAGTACCTGGGTCATGGCACGGAAAGCAGCTACCCCACTGTTTTGCTACTGAGCTGGTCCATTGTTTTATTATATTTGTTGATATTCCAAATCTTAGGAAATAAGCAGCCTCCCAAAAGATTTATACAGATGTTCACACACAGTAATCCATCAGTTTAGTAATCTTTCATGCTGACCTGTTGGCCCACCAGTAGCATTTCCACAGGCATTGCTGCTTGACTACCACCTGGGTGACCACAGGTGTTTGTTCCCATGTCAGTGGCCTGTGTAAGGTTAAGCAGGCATAGGGCACATGCCCCACTGGCAGTATGGTTGGTGTGCTTGTGTTCAGGGCACCAGATGCACATGACCATTGGGTGAAAACAAGATGGAAAAACCCTTAATGCCCAGCAAAATGATGCCAGGCACTCATGGGCTCTGCCAGAACTGACTACCTAGCTTTCCACCGCATCTGTGTTCCTTATGGGGAACCATGACTCCCAGAGACCTTGCAGTGGGGTGGGTGGTATTCCACAAAGGACAGAGAGGGCAAGTGACAGAGCTGGAACCGAATGGAGCTGGGATGTGGCTGAGTAGATCTGGGCAGCATATGACGCACAAGGGAGAAACAGCTTTCCCAGTTCAGTAAAAAACTAAATAAATAAAATAGAAAACATTTAGTAATCTTTCCAACTTTGATTCCAGGTTTCAGACTTTAATATATTGCTTCCTGTGAATTATGTGTGGAAAATATTCCAACAGGGTCTCCAGTCTAGCCTGTCTTGGGTTTGCCAACATTTTCAGAATTGAGGAATTTGAATGAGGAAAGCATAAAATCCATACTCTTTAAAAATCCCAACTGCACTGGTGACATTGAATGCCTAATACTGGTGAAAGAAGCAACACAAAACCCAAATCACTCCTGTGCCAGAGTTATTTATAGCCTTTTGGAGCACCCAGTTAAAAACAAGTCATCAATAAAAACTTTGCAATCTGCCATCAGCCTTTCTCTAGTACAATGGAGCTTTTAAGGTTTTCTGATCCAGTTTGTAATCACTTCCAGTCAGCCACTTATAGTTTTAAAATGGCAGTTATCTGCATTCCAAAACTGGTTATCATAGTATTGCTGTTAACAGTCTAAGTAATCTCTCAGAAAGAGTCACTCTGAAGTTCACAGACTCACTGGCAGAGCACTTTGGTCAGCAGAATAATGCTCACCCATTCACACAGCAGTTTTTTTTAAACCAGGAGAGACACACTAAGCTGAAAGCTTGTTTACAGGTGCAACCTGGGAGCACAAGGAATTTAAGTGACTTGCTCAGGGTCACACAGTATGCAAGTGGGGGCTGTGGGATTCAAACCCAGATGGTTTGTCTTAACACAAAGAACCACTTAGTAGATAACAGTGCTGTCACAGCACTATCAAATGTCTTCTTGTAGCAGCCACAAACAAAACAAACTGAGGAATTGTTCTTAGGGTTTCTCAGTCACTCATGAGAATGGAGTTTATTGTTGCTTTGGTTTGTACTCTGCTACCAGAGGTAATTTAACTAATTGAAACTCTAGTTTAACCCTAGATATTAGTGTAATCCTAAGGTCACATATCAGTAGTATACAGGTAAAAACAGACATTTGGAATATAACAGTATATCGTAATTACTTGTTACCTTGGAATCAGAAAATGGATAATAAAAACAAATTAATGACAATGGCGTTGAACATAACGTTGTTTGTTTTCCAGGTAAGTGTTCAGTTTAAAATGTTCAGGTATCCAAAATATTAGTTTTAAATGTGTTTTATAAATTTGTACTACATGTCTCCACTTTCAGAATAACACCTACAGAGATGGTCAAACTGAAATTCAACTGGAATTTATAATAATAATAATAATTTTTATTTATAAGGCACCTTTCAAGTGTCAAGGCGCTGTACATAATAACAATTAAAACAGGCATAATGAAAAATACAGACAAACCAATTAAAACATTCAGTATTCAGGGAATGCTATTTCCCATAAAATGGTCTTTAGACCTCTCTTAAAACCCTCCACAGAAGTGCACTCACGCAACCGACAGGGTAGAGAGTTCCAAAGGGTGGGGGCAACATACGAAAATGCCCGAGCACCAGAAGATTTCAAATTCACCCTTGGAACCTCTAGCAACCCCTCGTCGGCCAAGCGGAGAGATCGATCAGGGCGAAAGGGAACCAGAAATTCTTTCAGATAGGCTGGGTCCAGATCATGTAGGGCTTTAAAAGTCAGCAAGCCAACTTTAAAGGTGATCCGCAACCAGATTGGTAGCCAGTGCAGTTCGCGTAGCACCGGAGTGATATGACAGGATCTTCTAGAGCCTGTCAAAAGCTGGGCTGCAGCATTCTGCACTAGCTGCAGGCGATGGATTTCAACCCCAGAAAGCCCTAGATAAAGGAAGTTGCAATAATCCAGGTGTGAGGACACGAAGGCATGGACTAAGGTAGGCAGGTCGGCAGACGGAACAAGATGCCGAATCCTGGCGATATTCCTCAGATGATAAAAGGAAGTCTTGACGACTGTCGACACCTGTGAATGTAGTGTCAACCTATCATCAAGAACTACCCCCAGGTGTTGCACCCATTCAGAGGTCAGGAGAGAAACGTCACCCAGAAAAAGTCCGGATGACGCATCACTATCCGACTCCCCTATCTGTCGGCCTGGGTCCACAACCAATACCTCAGTCTTATCCGAGTTCAACCTCAGCCAACTGGAAGTCATCCACTCCTGGATTTCTTTTAGACAGCTGTTAAAAACCGAGAGAGCTCCCTCCTGGTCGAGAGCAAAAGAAAGATAGAGCTGGGTATCATCTGCGTAACAGTGAAACCTCAGCCCATACTTCCTTACAATGTCTCCGATGGGTAGCATATACACCGCAAATGACATGGGTGACAATACTGAACCCTGAGGCACCCCACACAACAAAGCAGTTGAATCCAAGGAAAAAAACCTGGACACAATCCTTTGTGATCTCCTAGTGAGGAATGAAGTGAACCATCTTAAGATGGTTCCAGATATTCCACAAAGCAGCCTCATGAGTTCTATCAACACCATGTGATCTACGGTGTCAAACGCTGAAGAAACCAAGGGCGAACCTTGAATCAAGGAGAACCAAGATGGAACAGCTCTTCCAATCTCTAGCCATCAAGAGATCATTGAGCACCCGAACCAGCACTGTCTCGGTGCTATGTCTTTTACGAAAACCGGACTGGAGGGGTTCGTAGATGTCATGGATGGTCAAATGGTCCTCCAATTGTGCAGCCACTACTTTCTCAATCACCTTCCCAATGAAGGGGAGGTTAGAGATAGGTCTGTAGTTTTCCAGACAGTCAGGGTCCAAGGTAGCTTTCTTCAAGAGGGGTGTCACCACTGCCTCTTTCAGGGAGCTAGGGAACTCACCAGATTCCAAGGAGCAGCTGACTATCTGTACAAGGACAGGACCAATGATATCAATACAACCCAAAATTAGGGAAGTCGGTCCAGGATCCAAACTACAGCACATAGGGCTCACAGACTGGATAATCCTCCTTTTTTAATCCATTTTGTGGCTATTTAGTTCATTGTTACTGTGCTATGAAAAGGCAACAATGCTTACAGGATTGGATAAATAGAAGTTGCATTTTTGGGAGATCCCATGAGAACAAGATTTGTCTTTATCCAGGCATTTAATTTCATAGCCCTTCAGTTTCATCCATTAAGCATATTCTTAAAAAAAAAACCTGTAGCTGATTTCAAAGGTACATGTAGCAATAAACTGTATACTTCGTGTTGCCATTGGATTGTGCATTTGAGAAAGAGTATTGTGCTCGGGGACGCCCAGGTTTCGGTTGTCTCAATGGTGCAGCTGGTTAGCACAATTGGAACAGTATTCTGAGTGGCCTGGGTTCAAGTCCCAGCTGAGGCACTTACTTCTTTCTCACTCTGTTTGTATGTGTTCCATAAATATGCACACTACACTCCTGTGTGATTGTTGCAAGTAAATATTTGTGTTACCATTGGGTTGTGCATTTGAGAAAGAGTAATGTGCTCGGGGACAGCCCAGGTTTCAGTTGTCTCAGTGGCACAACTGGTTAGCACAATCGGAACGGTATTCCGGGCAGCCTGGGTTCAAGTCCCAGCTGAGGCACTTACTTCTTTCTCACCTCTGTTTGTATGTGTTCCATAAATATGCACACTACACTCCTGTGTGATTGTTACAAGTAAATGTTTGTGTTGCCATTGGGTTGTGCATTTGAGAAAGAGTAATATGCTTGGGGACAGCCCAGGTACCAGTTGTCTCAGTGGTGCAGTTGGTTAGCACAATTGGAACGGTACTCCAGGCAGCCTGGGTTCAAGTCCCAGCTGAGGCACTTACTTATTTCTCGTCTCTGTTTGTAACTGTATACTTTCTTTACTTCAGTTTTTAAAATAATTTTTTCAGATCTTTTTCAAGTCTTTTTGGTAACTGCTTTGTACCATCAAGGTAATGGAGCATTGCACTTGTCTAATAACTAAATAACATTTGGCTTTTTATTTTCCATTGCATTTGAATACATGGCCTGTAAAAGCATGGAAGATTTGGGTTCACCATAGTGAAAGTTAAGATTTTATGTGATTTGGGGGCAGGATTGTAATACTTTTCAAATTAGTCATAATTATGAAAATTAATGGAATAGTATTTATTTGGTCTAAATGTGAATAAAAAATCTGAAGAAAGCGGGGGTCCATTCTGGTTAATGTGAACATGGGAGCAGTACCGTAAATGATGTTCCCATAGTAGAATATGGGGGAGAACCACCTTTAAGAGGATCTCTCTCTGCTGGCAGGAAGCGGGAGGCTCCTCTTATTCCTGTAACAAGCACCAAGTTTGGGGTGGAGCGTCGCAGATTTCATCCACATGAACAGAGAACTCAAGGTGATGGTTCAACCAGACCCTAAAGTACTTGAAGGAGAAGACACCTTCAATCACTGCACCACCAGGGGTATGGCAGGAGAAGAGAGGGGTGAGCCTAGCAAGCTTCTGCCTTGTGCCAAAGTCATAGAGACTGTTTTCCTGGCATTGAGGGACATCTGGTTTTCATGGGACATGCTGGATGTTGTTGAAATCCAGTTGCAGCTGGGCCATGAGGTCAGAGGCAGAGGATCCAGTGGTAGACAATTGTATCATCTGCTTACATGTAAATGGACACAGAAGAGCAGGCGATGGGAAGATCATTTAGAAAAATGGAGAAAAGAACTGGGCCAAGGACAGACCCTTGGAGGATGCCTGAGCAGATGGGAGGGGGAGGAAGTTACCAGTACAGATGGCTTGTCAACAGCCGTCATGGTAGGAGTGAAACCCCTTAACTGAGGAGGTGGTGAGTCCTTCTGTCTTACTCTTGTTCAGGAGAATAGGGTGGGCATCAGCGCTGAAAGCTTTGGCCAAGACAACAAAGATGTTGGAGGTGCCTAGGCACTGATCCATGCCAGAGAAGATAATATCACCTGGAAGAGAGAGGTGGAGATAGAAGTGGGGCTCCTGAAACCAGACTAGAAAGGAGTGAAGAAGGAGGTTGAGTCAAGAAAAGGGGAGAGTTGGGAGAGAACAAGGTGTTTCTGAAGTTTGGCCAAAGTGGGGGAGTAGAGAGATAGGACACTGGTTTTAAGGGGAAGAGGGATCACCACCTTTAGGATGAGGAATGACAGTAGCCAGCTTCCAAGAGTTGGGGACTCAGGATAGGGAGAAGGAGAGGTTGAAGAGGTAGAGGATAGGGTGTGCAATATCATGAGCAAAGAGATACAGGAGTTTGGGATCATGACCATTAGGGCTCCCACTCTTGTGTGGGTTTAGAAACAAGACTTTAAGAGATGCAGTAGGGGTGGTGGGAGAAAAGGAAAAAATGGGGGCAGGGATTGGTAGGGAGGGTAGAGAAGAAGAAGCTAGATAAGTAGAGTGGGAGGGAGGGCAACAGGAGAAAGAGAGGAAGGAGCAGGCACAGGAGATGAAAATGGAAGTGAAAGAGAAGAGGACTGCAGCAGGCCAGAGACAGGAGAGTCACCTGCCTTGAGAAAAGGGAGAGGGGACTGGGTCATAGGGGAGAAGTGGGAATGAATTACCCTCCAGAACTTAGAGGAGTGTTTATGGTTGTTGTGGAATGTGGATGGCAAGTGTTCAGATATCGCAAGCCTAGCAGCTCTAGTACAGCTATTATGAATGGCCCAGTAAATTGTAAGTTCAGAAAAGACTTGTAGGTCCTTGAGGCAAAGTCATGTGCATGGTTACAAGCCAGCAACTCCGATGTTATCCATGGGATGTGTGCACCTCTGATCTTGGTGCTTCTAAGGGGAGCACGATCATTCCAGACAGAAATTAATTAAGAGGTGAAGAATCTGAGTGCATTTTCAACATTGCCAGCTGTAGAGATGGGACCAGTCTGTGTCTACCAGCTCAGCAGGGAGGCTGGACAAGTTCAGTGACCAGAGGGACTGGATCTAAATGAATTAGGGGAGAGCTTTAGGACAATGACTCTTACACACACAGTAGATCATGTGGTGGTCACTGAGGGGGTCAGGGAGGGTACTAGCATCCACAATATAATGGGATGGGGGTGGGAAGAGAGGACCCAGTCCAAGAGGGAGGGATTTAGAGATTTGAAATTATGATTGGGGGACAGAGATGAGGTGGGAAAGTAGGAGGGACTTAACATTTAGGCAAAATTTATGGAAAGGGGGACAGCCAATTAAGGCTCACCACCTAGAATAAGTACTTCACCAGTGGAGGCATGGGAGGAAATGGTGGGTAGCTCAATGACTGATGGAGGGGATTTGCCAGGACAGCAGTAAACACTGGCAATAAATATGAGCACTGAGAAGGGGAGGAAGAGTTTAAGAAGAAGGAGCTCATAGGCAGAAGGGACAGAGGTGGAGAGCACAGGCTCAGACTTGATGTTTGAGGGGAGGTAGATGGCTACATCACTACCACCCCTCTTTGTGCAATCCTGACAATCATGAAACCAAGAATGGCAACAAAAGTATCACAGATCCTGGGGAGAGCAAAGATTATAAGATTGCAAACATGTCAGGTTTGAAGTTAACTATGAGTGATTGCAACTGGTCGATCTTACGGAGAAGGCTGTGGATGTTGACATGGGCCACTCTCAGACCTTTGGGAAAGAAGATAACAGAGCAGGGCAGGGGTTGAGCTCAATATTGCCTGCAACTGTTAGCAAAAAGGAGATGAGCTTAAGGGAGCCTATGAGATGCCTAAAGGAAGAGGAGTAGAAGGAGGAGAGGCAAAAGAAGAATAAGGGAGATAGGAGGGATCTGAGGACTTTGAGGTAAATAAAATGAATAATTTACAAACGTAATCTGCTCAAAGAGAATAAAGCAATTGGATAATCCTAGTGGTAGTCCATAAAGGGGAACCACACCCTTTTTCTAGTTTATATGTTAACCAGGTAAGCTCACTGGTTCTATTTTCAGGAATAACTTAGGCAAGAGGAAGCAGAACATTTACATTGTAAGGCATCTCAAATAAAACACTTTATTACAAAATCTATAACATTATGCAGTACACAGAGACATAATGCACTGTTTTTTTGTTTTGTATAGCTCAGTTCATAAACAATACTCTTTTTCTCATAGAACTTCACAAAGAAATAAGGTACACACTACAGTAGAAGTGCATGGGGCTGTATACAGTCATTTGGAGATATTAAGCTCTCGACATCAACATACAGAAATAAACAATGGCTTTCTTTTACTTTCATCTACAGAGCCCCTAGACATGGGCAGATTCTGGGACCAGGATTTAATGTCTCATAGAAAGGATGTCACCTTGTATAGGGCAGCACTCCCTAGCACTGCACTGCACTGTCAGTATAGGATATGAACCAAAGTCACATATGCACAGAGATCCAAATCAGCTCTCCCCCGACGCAGATAGGACATGATGAAGAGTTTAATATACAAACTGAATTGACAGAAGATAGTGGGATAAAAGACAGTTTAGGGTAGTGGAAATTTTTTTTAGCTTACATTTTCCTCATCTCCAACTTGCCATCCTGCCCTTATTTAGTATAATCACCTCTGCACTGCTCCCATCACCCCGCCTTCTTCTTAGGTTTACTTACTTCCTCAGTAGTCATCCCTTGTAACCATTCCCCATAGTAGAAGATGGCAGGGGTAGACAAGGTCCCTGTCATAAGTTTCAGGTCCACTTGGCAGCAGGGGTGGCCCCCTTTTGCCTGACACCCCGACGGTGAAACATGGAAAAAGACCACTACAACGACAGTTGCTGTAATGGTCCATTTCCGTATTTTGTTTTCCCCCAGTGTTCTGCCCCCTCCTCAGACCAACTCTGACCTGGAGTTGAGAATCCTAAAGTCCAGGGCGTGTGGAGGGCAGAACCCCCTGCATGGGGGGTGTGGGGGCACAGCCCCCCACAGAAAACACTGGGGAATTGAGTGGTACAACACCTGCATCGGTATTGTGCCGTCACTGTGTGGGAGGTCGGCAGTTTTACTGTCGACCTAACTTGGTGCTTTCTGCACCAGGAGGCTACCTAGGTTGGCAGGCGTGGGGTCTGCATGCAGCGTGGTTGTCTTCATAATGCACAGCAAGTGTTTTTTCACTTTTTTCCCACCATGACATTGGCTGAGAGTGGAGTGATACAAAGCATCAGCTTCCACCCCAGCCAATCGGCGTCACTTCCTGCGATGTCCTGGTTCCTGCCTGTGTTGCCACCGCATTCCACAGCTGGCAGACACTCGGTAGAACAGATCCCCTTCCCTCTCCAGAGGAGGAGAGCATCCTATAGGATGCTTGATTTTCCTCTTCCCAGCTGACCCTCGACGATCCAAGTTTGTTCCTGAACCAGCATGGCGGCAGGTAAGGCACAAAGCGCCTTCACACTCTGCACCACTATGCCAGCTGTAGGATAGTGGAAATTTTAAATAACCACTTTGTTCAACTGCTTGACTTAGAATTGAGTAACCTGAAGACTGCGGTTTCAAACTGTGCTACGAATTATGGAATTGATAATTCCAGTGCCAAGGGCAGTGGGGACAGCAATGCAATGGTTAGACCCCAATTTAGATTTAGGAAAATTGCCATACCACCTACTCTTGAGATCTCCCTACCCCTCCTCTATCCCTCTTCCCCCTTCCTGTAACAGTCCCTAGTTAATTGCCCCTCCCTCTACTCTTGCCTTCTTCACTCTTCTACCTACTTCTGGCCCCTCCCAACCCATACCCTCTCTCTCTCTCTCTCTCCCCCCCCCCCATACGCTTCCTCCAAACTCCTCCCTATGCCTTGGCCCAGTTAAACTATTATTATTAATCATCCTGTGTGAGCCTGATACTCCTGGAATCCAAACACTTTCGTGTCCTGCTAATTGCTGCTCCCTCAGGATATTGCAACTTATTTGTAACTGTTATATAATCAGTACTATCGCAAACACTGTGTAATCTACTGCCCAATTGTATCACTGTATTCTATCTAATTATATCATTTGTACTATTGTATATGCAATTTAATTTCTGCAATTAACTCTCTCCTCCAGGACGCATCTGGAAATGAGCTATTTTAAAGCTCAGTATGTCTTTCCTGGTAAAACTCTTTAAATAAATAAAGAAAGAAAGAAATAATAGCAGTTCTAAAAGAGCTAAATAAATTGAAGGTGCATAAGGTCCAAGGATTGGATCGGATTGAAACCAAATTTTTAAAACTGGGTACAGATGCTGTTGCACAGACTTTGACTTATTTCTAGGGCTGCAGTGGGCATAACCCTGCAACCGTCTTGCTATCAAAAAAGGACTCCGCACATTCCTTCCAATTGAACAAAATGTTGGAGTTGCAACACAGTTGCCTCTGTGTCTGTGAAGCACTCTGCTTGCTGTCTCCTTTAGCAATCTCACTGCACTATTTTTTACTCTGTCAGTGGTCACGGTGGAACAGGGCACACTCGGCCCTGTCCAAGATGGCTGCTGCACTTTACTGTGCATGTGCTACTAGTCATGCATGCGCAGTAGAGTATAGTAGCTATCTTGGACATGACAGAGTGTGCCGTGTTCTGCTGTGACTGCTGATTTTTTTAAAATTCTAGATATCCACCCACTTGGCCCTCCCTCTCAGCACCCACAACCCCCTCCCCCGAAACATAAGAGTGACACTGGAAGTGCCCAGTCTCCCAGTGTTGTGATCAGGATGCCGCTGATTTTTTTAAGTTATAGATATCCCTCACCCGACCCTCTCAGCACCCCCCAAACATGAGAGTGACACTGGGTTGCCCAGTCCCCAGTTTTGCAATCATGACTCCTGTTTTTCTTGCTATTCCCCACCCCACCCCCAAGAAACATAAGAGTGACACTGGGATGCCCAATCCCCCAGCATCATGATCCAGAATCCTTGTTTTTTTCCCTGTAAAAGGAAAAACACCCATCCATGTCTTTTGTGGCCATTCCTGTCCCCCCACCTGACTCTCCCACTCAGCACCCACCAGGGTGGGGTGCACCCTCCCAAGCCCTTACTTACCCATCAGGGGTCCAATGCAATAATCCTCTCTGGACCATAGACACATCTTCACTCTTCAAAGCAAGACCACAAACTGAAGAAACAGGTATGCGGTTCAATGTATTTCAATGGTGTTTTGAACTTAGTAGCATATCTTGGCCATTTGTGCATATTTTTGGCTCAGATTTTCAACATGCCTTCTTTGGGACCCCACTTCATAGAAACATAGAAAAATGATGGCAGAAGGGGACCACAGGATCCATCTAGTCTGCCCATTTCCCTACCCCCTTCCCTTAACTATTACTCAGTGTTATGATGCCCTTGTATTTATCCCAAGCATTCTTGAAAGCCACAACTGTCTTTGCTTCCACCACTCCCTGAGGGAGGCTGTTCCAAACATCGACCACCCTCTCTGTGAAGAAGAACTTGCTTGTGTTGCTCCTGAATGTGACCCCCCCAGTTTCATATCATGACCGCGAGTTCTTGTATAACTCTTGACTTGAAATAGGTCCTGAACCTGTACCCTATTTATACCCTTCATGTATTTGAAGGTTTCAGTCATGTCTCCCCTTTCCCTCTGCTGCTCCAAGGAACACATGTTGAGCCCCCTCAACATTTCATCATATGGTTTCTGATGTAGCCCTTGCACCATCTTTGTGGCTCTCCTTTGCACCATTTTCAATCTATGTCTTTTCTAAGATGTGGTCACCAGACCTGCACGCAATATTCCAGGTGTGGTCTTACCAGTGTCCTATACAGTGGCATTATGACTTCCCTTCTTCTACTGGTAATACCCCTTCCTATGCATCCCAGCATACCATTTGCCTTTGATTCAGCTTTCTCACACTGCCTGGACTTTTTTAGATCATCTGTTATGATCACCACTAGATCTCTCTCTTGCTTTGTGGCCTCTAGTTTAACACCCCCATGTAGTAGTCTTCTGCAGGGTTGCCCATCCCTAGGTACATGACTTTACATTTCTTTTCATTAAATTTCAGCTGCCATGTTTTTGACCACACTTCTAGTCTTCTGAGATCTGCCTTCATCCTATCCATCCCACTTGGAATGTTGACCCTATTCACAATCATTGTGTTGCTGGAGAACAGGCACACCTTACCCTCTAGGCCCTCAGATATGTCCCCCAATGAAGACATTGAACAATTGCACTGACATTAGGCAAATCTGCCCCGAAAGATGATTTTGTAGTCCCTGCCCTAAATCACCTTTCATGCAGGAGCTGAAAATTTTCTATGCCCTTGTCCATGAAGTGGGGTCATAAGAAGGCTATGCTGAACATTTGGTGTAAAAATATTAAAAAACAACAAAGTTATGAGCCTACATAGAATTTTGCAAACACAGGCTCGTAACTTTGGTAATAATATTTTTATTCCAAATTTACAACATAGCCATATCTTTACAGCACCTCATGAATGTGACAGCTGTTATTTTTCAAATCCTGGCCAAAATGTTTTTTTTTACATCCCGAAAGGTGATTTTGCAGTCCCTGCATGAAATCACATTTCGGGCAGGAGTTGAACATTTGCTCTGCCCTTCTTCATGGAGTAGAGTCAAGTAACAAGGCTTTTTTGAACATTTGGCATACTATTATTACAAAATAACAAATGTATGAGCATAGGTTACATTTTCCTAACATAGGCTCATAACTTTGGTAATTTTCAATATTTTTGCCCCAAATTATTCGCTGCAGCCCTTTTGACTCTGGCCAGAGTTTGTTTAATTGGAGTTTGAATTTTTCTGCTTTTCCTGATTTTAGAAGATTGGAAAAATGATTCCAATCTACAAACGGGGGATGCATTGTCACCCCTGAATTATAGACTCATTGTCTTGCTTCCTATACTATCCAAGGTGCTGGAAGAAACTTGAACATGGACAGTTATACCAGTATCTTAAAAAGCATGAACTATTGCCCAAGTATCAATATGGTTTCCAGACAGGGAGGTCCACGGACATAGCTCTAGTGGATTTTAACAACCTGGTATCCACATCTATGGATGACAATTGCACATGGGGGTTGTGTTCATGGACTTCAGTAAAGCATGAAACTTGGTGAACCATACTGTTTTACTGACTAGAATGCTAAATTTGGGAGTGAGAGAAGAACCCCCTAAGGGGACTTCAATCCTACCTGTTCAATAGAAAGCAGTGGGTTGCCCACGGAAATGTAACATCAGCACCCAAAGACATAAAAAGAGGGATCCACATGGTTCAGTTCTGGCACAGTGCTTTTTAACATATACGTATCTTCTGAATGCATTAAGCAATAGTGAGGTCTGATTGTATGCAGATGACACTGTGTTGGTGTCCTCTGCATGCAGCCATACTAAGCTGGAAAACAAACTTCAGTCCGAACATCGTGCAGTGGAGGGATGATATGAAAAATTGGGACTCTTGTTGAATGGCAAAAAAAAAAACCAACAATGTATCTACTTTTCCTTAGGGGCACACAAATCGCAAACTTGGGCTCTAGACTTGGAGTTTAAAAATGGGTAAATAGTAAGTAAAGTAAATAGCTATAAATATTTGGGTGTCCATGTTGATGAAAAACTGTCATTTGTTGAGCACATCAACACATGGGTAAAAAAATAAATCAAAAATTTGAGGCCCTTCATAGAATGTCCCCTTATTTGTCCATAGAAACTAGAACAAAAATTATTAGACAGTTAATTCCCATTCTGGAGTATGACATACAGAATTAGTTTAATTGCCATATTGGTCCTTGTAAGAACAGATCAATAAGCAAATGGTTTGATACTTTTTATTGGACCAACATAGATGTTACAAAAAGAAAACAGTGCCTAAGCTTTCGGACCAACCAGGTCCTTCCTCGGAGACTTATGCTAGTTGTTTAGAGAATCACATTCTATTAACACCCAGATCAGACATAAAAAAGCCAGAAAGAATTCTCATTGGTTTAAAATACCTATTTTAAAAAATCACAGATTTAAATGGAAGAAACCAGATTCTACTAGTTTGCTACTGCTTGAGAAACCTTCCAAGGTCAAATGTCAACAGAAGAGATAAGAGGAACACTTAAGCAGACAGTCCCACTAACTGAAATTATGAATTAATAAATGAGTGTGTTATGTGAATACATTCTTAATTAAAGCAAGACCTTTAGATTTAATAGCCACATAAGTACATGTTAAAATGTGATAGTATTGTATGATAAAAAGCTATACAACAGAAATGTTCTATATGTGGAAATATGGGGTTATAAACACAATGTCCCTAGTATGAACAACTGAGTCACACATTCATAGAGTATTAAACCTATCTGGAGACATTTACTAAACTATACTCTCAACCAGTTAACAAACTCCGTAGACATTAAGCCCTATAGTGCTGTAACAATATTTTTTTACAAGATAATATCAATTGTCAGTAATGGTGCCAAATTAAAAAAAAATTCTCTCAAGGACCCCCTAGAAAATGAGTTCAGGCATCTTAAAATGTTCAGAGTTCAATAATGTGTCAGTATATAATCAAATTACTATATGTACAGTATCAGTCTTAAGAATCTGAATAAAACCCAATGGAATTAAACCCTAGCCCCACCCCGGGAAAAGATAACTAGTAGAAAGAAGTATATATTCACTGTGCATGTAAATCATGAGTCCTAACACACTGTAGCATAATTATGACATGTACCTGAATATAAGCCTACCTCAATATAACCACAACCCCAACCCCCCACATTATTTCCCCCTCCCCACACACAAACTCCTCCCTACAAAAAACAACACACCATCCTCCTACCCCAACACACACACAGTTATTCTACCACACACACACACACACACTATGACCCAACATCCCCCTACCCCCCACACACAAGTTTATTTGGTGAGAAACCAACATGTTGATAACCAGTTAAAAAGGGCAATATGAAATTAAGAAAAACAGCAACACACTGAAGTCCTGTTCAATGTCCATCCTATGAAGCAAAGGCCTGTGTAAGTTTAAGTAGGGTAATGTGTCATAAAACCCAAATCAATGTTCATGCCATCTGCTACCATATTGAGAAGTAAAACAGGCCTGATCTCAAAAGTCCATCTCTGTCATCTATTTTTGCAATGTCCTTTTAAGACCATTACTGACATATCTGAGATGGAGTGATCAGACTGATTGAAGTGTTGTCCCACTGGTTTGTCAGTCATCTTCATAGTAATAGCACGTCTGTGTGAGTTCATTCTAGTGTGGAGAGGTTGGCTTGTTTCTTCAACATACCCTGTTTGTGGACATCTCTTGCATTGAATGAAATAAACATTACTTGATGCACATGTATAATTCCCCCGTATCCTGAAGTGGAAATTGTCACAAACCCACTCCTGGGGGCCAGGTCAACTGAACTCACAGTGCCCACCCCTAAGTGCAATCTGTGTCGGGGAGCAGGAATACCCTCCATGTGTCCATCTAGAGTGCTCGCTGAGTTCACAACTGAACACTTGCCATGAGGTCCTAGGACTTCTTCTTTAAAATCTGGATAAGGGTAAAATACAATCTCAAGTCTGTAGCCAGGTGAGGACCCTCCTTGGTTGCTGTACTGGGGGGAGGAGACCCAGACGTTATGACCTCTTCGGGACTGGCCTTTTGTAACCCTGATTGGTGTCTTCTCTCACCGGTGGTACCATGACCTGGTTCTCCCTTACAGACTCCTCCTGAGACCTGTGTATCTCCCCTACTTAAGGCTTCCATATTTTCACCTCCAGGATCCTATCTTTGGTAGTGATGGTGACACCTTGCATTTACCAGGTTGGTCTCAGATTTGGATAAACCTTCCACCTCAACACACACAAATCACTCACAGACAATTTTAAAAGCAAAGTGCTTTTACTAATTCTAAATAATCTTACAAAATTTACAAACAAAAGATTTCAGAAATCTGGTTACAGAATAACAAAACAAAATTGGGAAAATACAAAACACACTGTAAAATTTAACTGGCTAGTTTCTACCTTCTCTGTGGAAAATCCAAAGTGCAGAACATAAATGAAGTCTGCAGAGACCCAGTTCTCTTTTGCATTCACTGGTCCTTAGTCTTTTTTTGTGTTATGGCAGTCTT
The DNA here is from genome assembly GCA_016271365.2 of Neoceratodus forsteri. NCBI lineage: Eukaryota > Metazoa > Chordata > Ceratodontiformes > Ceratodontidae > Neoceratodus > Neoceratodus forsteri. The sequence goes on from CM028136.1 coordinate 739,366,382, forward strand.
GCTCAGTGAGTCGGGAAGTGTCCCATGAAAAAGTGTGCAATGCGCCCTGTTCTGAGGGCTTTATATACCTTGGTTTATGCTGTCAGTAACCTTTTGGTGGCCTTTTCTTTTTGGGCCAGCAGGGGTCTCTCTTGCGTTTTCCAAGATTTTTAAGGGACTCAGGATTATTAATTAAGTAGATGTCCTACAGTCCCAACAGCCTTTGATCTTCCCCATCCTTCCTGGCTTCTTCTAAATGGAGATGAATTATAACACTTGGAAGTGTAATCACACTAGATTTCCAGAGTAGATATTCCTCAGCCTCCTGTCACTTACTAAATATGTAAATAGACTGGTGGTAACCTTGCTGACACCTCCTGCCTAAAACCCATTTCTCTTTGAGTTTAAAGTTTTATGACAGGCTAGCTTCTCCCATCTCCTTGAGATTTTATTACCTCTGTTTCCTTTTAATAAGCTTACAAGGAACTTCCAATCCTCTTTGCAAAGGGGTTTTAGTTTCCTGGTTAAACCTTTGTCCCCAGATCACAGAGGGATGTCAGGCAATTATAATATACATTTTCTCTGTCCTGTGTGACCTTTTCAGTAACACTGGGCATTCTTTTGGCAACCCTTGGTTCTGGCCTGTTTGGAACTTTTAAACATAACCAGAATCACAGAAGGTTATAACAGCAATATGTCTGCAATATTACACAGCAGTGGCCAGATCGCTACATCCTTCCCTCCTTAGACTGAATTTATGGGAACACGCCCCTATCATATGGTAGCGTTTTCATAATTCTGTTTACCATTCAAACTGGTGAGATAGGCCATCTGCGTTTGCACTGGCTGACCCGCGTGATTGTCATGTCATAGGCCTGCAGGGCAATACTCCATATGAGGAGCCATCCATTTGTTTTGCCCATCTGATTTAATCAAACCAGGGGGTTGTGATTGGTCTGTACCTTGAAGTGCCTTTCATAGAGGTACGGCTCTAATTTCTTCAGGGCTCATACCAGCATAAGACATTCCTTTTCTACTGTTGAGTATGCCTGCTCCCGGGGAAGTAACTTCATAGTCAGGTACACTATTGGGTAATCTGTTCCCTGATTAGATATCTGACTTAGGACTGCTCTAATCCTCACATCTGAGGCATCAGTCTGTACTACAAACTACCTAGTGAAATCTGGACTGGCCAACACAGGAGCACTGCACACTGCCTCTTTTAGCTGTGCAAAGGCTCGTTCATAGGCTGGCTTCCCACTTTACCCTTTTGGGCTGTCTTTTTTTCAGCAAGCTAGATAGGGGAGCTGCCAGGGTACTGTAATTGGGTGCAAACTTTTGGTAGTACCCTGCTGTCCCTAGGAAGCTCCTAACCTTCTTCTGGCTTTCTGGCATGAGCCATGCTTCTATTGCCTCAATCTTTGCTTGATTAGGACAAAGCTGCCCCACCTCACTACATGGCCTAGGTATGCCACCTCCGCCATAGCCACCTGGCACTTCTCAGCCTTGTCAGTGAGCCCTGCCCTCTGTATCCTGCCCAATACTTCCTTCAGGTGGGACAGGTGTTTCTTCCAGCTGGCACTGAAGATAGCAGTGTCATCCAGATAAGCTAATGTGTACTCTTCAGTACCATATAACACCAGGTTGACTAACCTTTGGAAGGTGGCAGGGGCGTTCTTCATTCCAAAAGGCATTACCTGGAATTCAAATAATCCAGTGGAGTGATGAAGGCCGACCATTCTCTAACTCTGGCAGTTAACTCCACCTGACAGTACCCTTTCATCAAGTCAGTTGTGGTAAGGTACTGTATGTCGCCCCTCCCAACTTGTCTAATAGTTTGTCCATCCATGGCATTAGGTGGGCAGTAGACTTCTTGATTGCATTGAGTCCATGATAGTAAACACAAAAGCAAGTAGAGTCATCCAGCTTGGGAACGAGGACTACGGTTGAGGCCCAGGGACTGTGGGATTTCTGGATTACCCCTAAATCCAGCATTTCCACCACCTCCCTCCTAACATCCTTTAGGATGGCCTCGGACACCTGGTAGGCTGTCCTCCGTATGGGCGCTTGCATCCCCAAGTCTACATTATGTGTTGCAAAGGGGGTTCATCCAGGCTTGGCTGTAAACAAATGGGCAAAGTCCTCTAAAACCTCCTTCACTTCATGGGACTGTTTCAGGGTCAGTTGGGGTGACCGTTTGATTGCCTCCACAGATGACTCCCACTTGCTTTCCTCTAGCAAGTCTAGGAGGGAGTCTTCCTCATCCCGTCCCTCCTCAGGACTACACAGTGCAAATACCATGTCGGCTCTATTTGCATATGGCTTCATCATGTTGACATGGTACATTCTATGGGTATGTCTCCTGTCAGGCAGTTCCACAATATAATTTAGGTCATTGACTTGTTGGACTACCTTATATGGTCCCACCCGCTTGGTCTGCAGCTTGTCCTTCTGGACCAGAATTAGGATCATTACTTCCTGACCTGCACTGTACGAGCGAGCTCTGGCTTCACGATCATACCAGACTTTTTGCTTTGGTTGGGCAGCTGACACGTTGCTTTGGGCCACCTCCATAAGCTTCTTCAGCTTCTCCCTAAACTTAAGGACATACTCCATTATGGGAGTTCCCTGAGTGTCATGCTTGCCTTCCCAGTCTTTCTAGATCAAGTCTAGGGGCCCACGCACCCTAAGACCATATAAGAGTTTGAAGGGGGAAAACCCTGTTGACTCTTGGGGCACCTCCCTGTATGTGAACAACAGGTGGGGAAGGTATTTCTCCAAGTCCCTCCCATGCTGTTCAGCAAAAGCTTGGAGCATCAATTTTAGGGTACCATTAAACCTTTCCACAAGCCCATTGGCTTGTAGGTGATAAGGTGTTGTGCGTCTCTGCACCACCCCACACTTCTCCCACAAACACTTAATCAGGTCCAACATGAAGGTACCCCCTTGATCAGAGATAACCTGTTGCAGAAACCTGACATGGGAGAAAATCTCTTGCAAGGCGTCTGCCCTAAGTGAGGCGTGGTTAACCGCCGCTGGGTATCGGGTGGTGTAATTGACCACCATCAGGATAAGCTTTTTCCCAGAGGAGCTTGGGGTATTCAAGGGTCCCACATTATCCATTCCTACCCTCTAGGATGGGTCCTTCACAGTGGACAACGGAATGAGGGCAGCTTTGGTTTTACTACTTGCCTTCCCTATTTGTCGGCACCGGTAACAAGACCTGCAATATTATTTCACCTGCTGGGTGAAGTTGAGCCAATAGAAATTCTGGCAATCACTGTGTGGTACATGTGATGCCCAGATGTCCGGACATGGGGATATCATGAGCAACCTTGAGCACCTGCTCCCGATACCCCTGGGGAACGACAAGCTGCCTGCCCATCACCCTCCCTCTGCCCTTACATCTTGTGTATACAACAGTCCGTTGTCAAAAAATACTCTGTCTCATGTCACCTCCCTGTGTCCTGTCACATTCCGCACAAGTCCTCAGCCTCTCCAAACTCGGATCAGTCCTCTGAGCAGCAGCAAAGTCTTCACATTTTCCAAAAGCATGGGAGATGTCCCCCTCAGTTCCTAAACTGGGGTCATAGCTCTAGCATCCCGGCATTCAGGGTCACTGCCATCCCTAACCTTCTGACCAATTGTTACACCTCCCTACTCAGAGAAATCTTCTGTAGCAGTTCTGTGAATGGCTACTTTGGGAAGTCCTACCTCCGTTCCACTACTCTCCATGTCAGGAGACACAGGCTGGGGAACCAGACTCCTATTTTTTCCCACTGGGGCTTCTGTGGGGTTCAGGGAATCACAAGCGGCCTTAGCCATCTGACTGCGGATAACTGCACACACCAACCCCTGCTGTAGATTATTCCCTATAATCACATCCAGGGCAAGGTTGTCTGCTACTACCACTTTTTGCACCCTCTCTTCTGTCTCACCCGTCCAGGAGAACGCTAGCTAGTGGCAGAGTTTTCTCCTCCCTAGTGAATCCCCTCACCATTACAAACTGATTAGGTATAAGCTGTTCAGGCTCAATCAATTCCCCTTTTACAAGGGTAAGAGGCACCCCAGTGTCCCTTAACCCATGGATTTGTACCCCATTTACAGTAACAGATTGTATGTGCTCCCTCATGTTTACAGGCATGCTTTCAGGGATACACAGTGCACAGACATCTGTTCGAGGACCACTTTGTCCACTCTGTGCCTTTTTAGGACACTGTCTAGTGATATGTCCTGGCTGTTTACAAAACCAACAGTCATCATTTCTTTTGTCCAAGAAATTCCTTTTTGGTAACTTGGAGCTTCCCCCTTTCGGTGGAGGCAGTGAGGGGTTTTAGCTGTCTTGAAGGTGTGCTTTTCCCTTTCTGCCCTGCCACACCTGCTGTCCCACTTCCTTTCAGAGCAGACCTGCTCCTGACATAGCAATTTGAGAGCTCAGCAGCCTGCTGTGCTGTTTTTGGATCTCAGTCCTCTAGCCAGGTTTTCAGCTCTGCTGGGCAAGCCAGAAGAACTGCTCTACAACCTCCTCAATTTTCCCCACAGAGTTTGCTTCCACCCCCTCCCACCAGAGTTTCAAAAACTGACATTGCTTTGTGGTGAGTTCCTCAAAGCTCGTGTCAGGACTTTTTCAAAGTTTATGGAATTTAACCCTGTAGGCCTCAGGAGTCAGTTAATACTTTTTAAGTAAAGCAGTTTTACCTTTCTCATAGTCTTGGCCATCATCATTGTCCATTTGGCCTAGCACCTCACACTCTTTACCAGTAAGTAGCCAGACAGCTGAAAGCTCCAGGTCTTCCTAGGTATCTTGGCCTGGATACAGACCTTTTCAAATGAATTGAAAAACGCATCCATATCCTCCCCATCTTTAAATTCAGCTATTAATTTGGAATTTAACTTATACCCCAGCCCTAGAGTTTCAGGTTCACTCCTGACACTTATCTCCCCTGGCGCTGGTCATTGGAGTCTTAGCCTCTCCAGTTCAAACTTGCTCTGGTGCTGCTTTTTCTCAGCCTCTCTCTGAAGTTGCCTTTCTTGCATGGCAAGTTCCTTCTGATGCTGTCTTTCTTGCACCTCCAGTTTCCTCAGCTCCATCTGCAGCCTGATCTCTTCCAGCTCCAGCTCTGTGATGGCCTTCCCCTGGTGCTGTGGAGCTGGGTTCCCTCTGGTCTTGCTGTCCTCTTCCCTGGGACTGGACACTGCAACATCCCTTGGCACCCCCACACCCAAGGTCTGGTCCCTTTCAGTCACTTGCTGTGACTCAAGGTTCAGGGCAACCGCTTGCTCATTGACTGCCACGAGATCCTCCACAAGATTATTTTTGATTCACCCCTCATACTGGACCCCTCTTTCTTGACACAACTGCCTTTGGTGGTCTGCAGTGTATTTCTTGTAGTTGGAAGCCATCTTCTTCTTCCCTAACTACTGCTACACTTACACCGAAAAAAAAAAAAACAGGATAGGGAACTTTATACTGTAACCAAACAGTTTTTTTTTTCCAAATCTATGCCATGTTTGTGTGTGGATTGTTTTCAGTTTATCAATCTGATATACTGGCCTCGAATCCAACCTCTATGCTTCTGCCACCAGTATCTCTCAGATCCCACCACTATGCCATCAGATCTGTCATGAACCCACTCCTGGGGGCCAGGTCCACTGGGCTCACAGTGCCCACCCCTAAGTGCAATCCGTGATGGGGGAACAAGAATACCCTCCACCTGTCCATCTAGAGTGCTCACTGAGTCCACAACTGAACACTCGCTATGAGGTCAGAGGGCTTCCTCTTTAAAATCTGGACAAGGGTAAAATACAGTCTCAAGTCTGTAGCCAGGTGAGGATCCTCCTTGGTTGCTGTACTGGGGGGGCCTAGGTGTTATGACCACTTTGGGGCTGGCCTTTCATAACCCTGATTGGTGTCTTCTCCCACGGGTGGTACAGTGACCTGGTTCTTCCTTACAGACTCCTCCCAAGATCTGTGTATCTCCCCTACTTAAGGCACCCAGATTTTCACTTTCAGGATCCTATCTTTGGTAGCGATGGTGACACCTTGCATTTACCAGGTTGGTCTCAGATTTGAATAAACCTTCCACCTTTATACACACAAATCACTCACAGGCAGTTTTAAAAGCAAAGCACTTTTACTAATTCTAAATAATTATTTTACAAGATTGACAAACAAAACATTTCAGAAATCTGGTTACAGAATAACAAAACAAAATTGGGAAAATACAAATGCAAAACAAACTGTAAAATTTAACTGGCTAGTTTCTACTTTCTCTGTGGAAAATTCAAAAGCCCAGAACATAAATGAAGTCTGCAGAGACCCAGTTCTCTCTTGCATTTACTGGTCCTTAGTCTGTCTTTGTGTTGTCGCAGTCTTGCTCAGTGAGTCAGGAAGAGTATCCCATGAAAAAGTGTGTGACATGCTCTGTTCTGAGGGCTTTATATACCTTGGTCCATGCAGTCTGTTACTCTTTGGTGGCCTTTTCTTTTTAGGCCAGCTGGGGTCTCTCTTGCTCTTTTAAAGATTTTTAAGGGACTTAGGATTATTATTTAATTAGATGACATACAGTCCTGACAGTCTTTGATCTTTCCCCATCCTTCCTGACTTCTTCTAAATGGAGATTAATTATAACACTTGGAAGTGTAATCACAATAGACTTCCAGAGTAGATATTCTTCAGCTTCCTGTCACTTACTAAAAATGTAAATAGACTGGCGGTAACCTTGCTGACACCTCCTGCCTAAAACCCATTTCTCTTTGTGTTTAAAGTTTTATGACAGGGGCTAGCTTCTCCCATCTCCTTGAGATTTTATTACCTCTGTTTCCCTTTGATAAGCTTACAGGGAACTTCCAATCCTCTTTTCAATGATATTTTAGTTTCCTGGTTAAGCCTTTGTCCCCAGATCACAGAGGGAAGTCAGACAATTGTAATATACATTCTCTCTATCCTATGTGACATTTTCAGTAACACTGGGCATTCTTTTGGCAACCCTTAGTTCTGCCCTGTTTGGAACATTTAAACATAACCAAAATCACAGAACATCATAACAGCAATATGTCTGCAATATTACACAGCAGTGGCCAAACCGCCACAGAAATGAGCTCACAAGTCCTACATCTGGGTTGATTACTGGGTCGTGTACCATTTAGTGTCATGGTATTCTGTTCTGGTGAAAGTTTACTCCTAACAATCAGGTTGGCTAAATTAGGTGGTTGTTTAAAAGATAGTAGTGGTAGTTCTTGAAAAATACAATTTAGGGTCTCATCCTCACTAAGTATTGGGTGGACGTCCTTAATAATCTTATGTAGCAGTTCCAGGTCAGAATGATACTTGACTACTAAGGGTATTCTGTTGATATTGATCCTTTCCTTTTACTGAAGTAGTTGTTCTCTTGGTACCTGTGTTGCACATTTTACTGCTCTGTCAATTTCTCTAGAAGACTGTCCCTGCTCAATAAAGGTGTTTTTCAACATAGCCAAATGTGTATCTGTCTTTCTCATTTGAACAGATACAGTGATACTGAAGTGCTTTACTGTACATGACAGATTTTTTTGTGTAGCTCAGGTGATTACTATTCTTGTGTAAGTATCTCTGTCTGTCGGGTTCCTGTAAATACAAGTATGTAAGGTTCCATCCTTGATGGTGACAGTGGTGCCCAGCAAATTAACACTGGTGGCAGAATATTCCAGGGAAAGCTTTATGGTTGGGTGGAGATTATTAAGTTTCTGATGAAAATCCTTAAGTATGTCAGTGCCTTATGTCCAAATTGTAAACAAATCATCAGTGTAACGGACATAAGCAAGTGGTTTGTGTGTACAGTGCCTTAAAAAGTCCTCCTCCAAATTTTCCATAAAGAGATTAGCATACTGTGGAGCCATCCTGGTTCCCATTGCTGTTCCCATAGTTTGAACATAATGTTTACCATTGAAGCTAAAGTTATGTGTCAATGAATTCAATAAGTTTCCCCACCACTTCAAGGTTGATATTTTGGTCTAATCTTTTCTCATGTAGGTATTTAAGGCAGGCTGAAATGCCATCCATATGTGGAATAATAATGTAGAGGGATGTTACATCCATCGTAGCTAAAATGGTATTGGGTTGTAAGTCCTTATAACCAGAAAGTTTACACAGGAAGTGTGCAGTGTCCTGGATATACAGTAACTGTCCCTTTCTATAACCAGCAGTTTTAAAATGGTTTCTACAAATCCTGAGATTCCCCTCAGTCAGGGTACCATTGCCAGAGACTATGGGTCTCCCCTGATTGCCAGGTTTATGTATTTTAGGCAGCATGTAGAATATTCCTGGCTTGGGTTCAACAGGGATGAGGTCAGTCAGTCTATCTTGGATATGGTTTGGAAATAATCTAATTAAATCCCATAGTTCTCTTGTTTATTTTATAGTGGGGTCATTTTCCAATTCTTTGTAGTAGGTATGGTCAGATAGCTGTCTGCTGGCTTCATTAATGTAGTCCTCTTGGTTTAATATCACCACTGCAGAGCCTTTATTATTTTTTTATGACAATGTTGTGGTTTGATTTCAGTGTTTGTATAGCCCTCCTTTCCAATCAAGAGAGGTTGTAATGGGTCTGTTTTTGCCTATTAATTTAAGAATCTGACCAGTAAACTCTCTGGTGAAAGCAATGAATGTAATTGTCCAGTTTCCTATTACACCCATTTGGTGGTGGTGGTGGTGGTGGTGGGGTTAAATCAGATGATTTCTTTTTCTTATCCATTGTATTGTTACTGTTTGTGATTTCTTCTCTGCCGTGAAATAATTCTTTAAGTCTCAATCTATGGAAGTATTCCTCCAGTTCACCACAAAACTGTATTCTGTCCAGTGGTTTTGTTGGGCAGAAAGTGAGGCCCTTAGAAAGTGCACTTAATTCCCCAGTAGTCAGTGTGTGGTTGGACAAATTAACAACTGAAATGTGCCCATCTGTGTGGCTTTGTTGTTCAATCACTCTATTCTGTTCTTCACGGTTGTTAGTAAGGATGGTACATTGAAGAGTATCTAACTTCCTGTTTTTAATGAGCATGGCTTTTCTTAAGGTCCTTTGGTAGTTCGTGTGTGTCTCGTGCAGGATGTGTGGAATAGGCTCACCAGACATATTCACTACTGTGGTAACATTTCCATCAAACTGTTTGTTCAGAAATGCTTTCTTGGTATATGACCTGTGGATTCTGTGATTTCTCAGTTTCTCAGAGGTCCTACAACAGAGTTGTTCAGCATACTTAGAATTATCAGTGTTCTTTAATGGATTCCAAATAGTTAGACCCTTAGGGATTATGTTGTTCCTCTTGCACTGGGTTAGAAAATAGATGTCACTGTCTAGCTGTGTGAGTTTCTTCTTGATGTTATACAACTGCCATATTCTACAGTGAATTCTAGTATCTTCCATGATGACATACAGAATTAGTTTAGTTGCTGTATTGGTGGGTTAATGGGGTGGGGGTTGTGTGGTTATATTGAGGTAGGCTTATATTCAGGTACATATCATAATTATGCTAGTGTGTTAGGACTCTTGGTTCACATACATAGTAAATATATACTTCTTTCTACTAGCTATCTTTTCCTGGGGGGGGGGGTAAGGTTTAATTTCATTGGTTTCTTATTCAGATTCTTAAGAGTGATATGGTGCATATAGTAATTTGATTATATGCTGACACATTATTGAACTCTCAACATTTTAAGATGTATGAAGTCATTTTCTAGGGGGTCTTTGAGAGGTTTTTTTTATTTAGCACTAATACTGACAATTGATATTATCTTGTAAAACATAGTGTTACAGCATTATAAGGCTTAATGTTTGTGGAGTTTAACTGGTTGAGATTATAATTTAGTAAATGTCTCCAGATAGGTTTAATACTCTATGGATGTGTTAATCAGTTGTTCATACTAGGGACATTTTCTTTATACCCCCATATTTCCATATATTGAACATTTCTGTTGTATACAGTAGCTTTTTATCATACAATACTGTCACATTTTAACATGCACTTATGTGGTATTAAATCTAAAGGTCTTGTTTTTAATTAAGAATGTATTCACATAACACACTCATTCATTCATAATTTCAGTTAGTGGGACTGTCTGCTTGAGTGTTCCTCTTATTTCTTCTGTTGACATTTGACCTTGGAAGGTTTCTCAAGCAGTAACAAACTAGTAGAATCTGGTTCCTTCCATTTAAATCTGTGATTTTTTTAAAATAGGTATTTTAAACCAATGAGAATTCTTTCTTTTTTTATGTCTGATCTGGGTGTTAATAGAATGTGATTCTCTAAAGAAGTGGCATAAGTCTCCGAAGAAGAACCTAGTTAGTCCGAAAGCTTAGGTACTGTTTTCTTTTTGTAACATCTATGTTGGTCCAATAAAAGGTATCAAACCATTTGCTTCTGGATCTGTTCTGGAGTATGGAAGCTTGTTGTCCAGACCCTCAGCAAAAAAGGCTCTTCAGAAATTGACAGTATGTGTAATGAACTCACGAGATTTGCTAGTTTAAGCAAATTTGACACACATCATTGCGAGATCTATTTAATACTAATTTGGTTGCAACCAGGAAGTGAGAGTCTAGAGAGAGTATAACTGGATTACAGGAAGTAAGAGAAAGTATAATTGGCTTACATGGTGTTTTAAATTGTTAAAGTGTAATATTGCACATCCTTTAAAAAAATGATATAACATCAGATGCTTCCAAAAATGCAAGATATCAATTAAGAACAAAAGACTGGCACCTGCCCTATGTTTGTGTGTACAATAAATATGCCAATATGACATTGCAGATGAGCGTTCCTAAATCTTGGAATGAACCGCCCGGTGACATAGAAGCTAAGAATTCCCTCAGTGGATTCCAACTTGCTCTTAAGAAAATACTGTATAGAGCATGTGAATGATACACATGGTGTTTTAACATCAAGCCTGTATGTCATTCCCATTAACTGTTAAATGCTTGTTGTACATTAATTGTACTCTCAGCAGTGTATCATAAGTGTAATACTGTCAGATGTCATACTGTACATGGCTTTTGTTGTACATAGGGCTTGTTTCTAATGAACTGTTCCTGTATAAAAATAAAATGTTATCTATCTGTCTGTGTGTCTGTCTATCTATCTATCTATCTGGGTAGTAAAAGGGAAACTGAAACCACAGGGAAACATAACAGGGGAAACTGAAAAATTCAAAATTATAAATGGAAAATTCTGTACATGAATGCATGGAGTTGAAACTCCAGCCCCTACCCCATGCTTCTGTTACCCTCCTCCTGAAACCTGGACCTAGCCTTATCATCCTGGTGAGTAGCCAGTTGATTTCTACATTTGCCTCATTCTCACTGTCTCACCACTTCAGTCTCCTCCCCCTAATATGAAGTCAGTCACCTATCAGCCCTTTAGGGCTATTGCCAGCCAACATCAAAGTGCTGTTCACAGAGTATTACTGCCACTTCTGTATGTATACTTTTAGGTACTCTTTTTTAAGCTATTCTGCACTTTAGTCTGATTGTGTAGGTTTTGTATTTATTCAAACTTTATACAACCTGTTTCCCGATCCTCAGTTTATACTTAATGAATTGTGTCACTGCCTTTTTTTCCCCATATGTTTTCTCTCTCCCAGGTTTCACTTGGAAATAAGCTTTGGCTTAGTGTGCCTCTCCCAGTCACCCATTTATAAATAAATAAATTAGTACATCAAATTTTCCTTTGGTCTCAAATTACATATATAGTTTGTATCACTTGTTATATTCACTGTCTTGTTACAGCTTACATCTAGTAGTCTAAATAATAAGATGATAAATAATAAAAAATAATAATTTTATTCATGACAAACGGATACACCATAGAGTTAGGACTCATTTACAATGTTTTTACTACTGTGGGCGGAGCCTACAGGAGTATTGCATGTACAAAAGGAGTGATGTCATGTTTTCTGTCTGTGGAACTGACTGAAGGTGAAAATAGTCTCCTCCGCCTTACCCTCTTCCAAGAAATGTTTTCCACCCTCAAATAAATATGCTTTCATGTTACTCAATGGTTGCAGGGAACTATTTTCTTTCTTAAATGGGTGGTACAAGAACTGGAACCTGAGTAGTGGGAGGCAGCATTGTTTTTTGGGGGAAGTAAGATCCAACCCACCTCCACCAAGAAGCTCTTAAAAATCCAGCCCACATTTTTTATTTATTCATGTGGGAGGGGCATGAGGTGGATCTTATCATGCTGAAAGAAGAGTCACTAGTTTGGTATCTGGCCAAGGAACAGAACAAATCTGTGGAGTCCCTAGGAGAACAGATAATACTTAATGCATTCAAACTGACTTAAAATTCCTTGGAACAAATGATTATCAGAGTCACCTGGTTTCTCAAAAGGAAAGACTGAGCTTTCAGGTATTTCTTAAACATTTATATACTAAAAACAAAGTTCAGCTTTTGGGATTAACAGTATGTGTTTACCATATTCTTTCTATACAGTTTTAATTGTCTATAGATAAATCATGCAGGTTCATGTACTTGGTGTAAATGTAAACAGTCTGTATGAAATATATTTTACTTTTTTCCTGGCTCAGTTTCTATCAGTGAAAAGAAAGTCTGGAACAATTATCAGAGCTGCCATCCCCCTAATATTCCTGCTGAGTTTATACTCATTGGAACCTGTTATTCCAGTTTCTGTGCCTGTGTGTAGTATATAGGAAGCTTTAGAGCATTATTTTTCTTCTGGCTTGAAGAGTTAATTGTGACCACAGAAAGTTAAAGGATTAGTCCACCCATAATGTGCAAAAAACATATGTTATGTAGAGTGTTTTGATATGTATGTTAGATCCTAGTGTGTCCTTCCCTCTGTCTGCTATTAGGAGTTTTTCCTAAATTAGCTTGCTAGCTGTATGGTAGTTTTATGACCCCTGGGGATCTCCATAACAAATAGTTTTATTGGCTTTCTTTCTCCTACGATGCCCCCTGTCTCATGTGATGGTGATGTAGCCATGCCCTTAGATTTAGCATGTGTACTGCTTTAAAATTAGTTTAGCAATAGCAGAGCCTTGTAACTGATCTTATCCAGAGAGCACAAATGTCAACAGTTAGTTGCCTGCTGACCAATTGAAACAGTGATGCTATTACACAGTAACATCACTGTAGCTTTGGATTTGGATCATTCCTTGCATTTTCTCTTAATAAATATTTTTCCACACTAACAAAAACATCCTTTAAATTCTGTATATAACAACAAGCCATTGTATAGTTGCAATAAGGCACTCCAGGGTGTGTGTTATCGTGTAATACATCACTCCTGGGTGGTGGAAGCACTAGGCTTTGCCTCTGCTTAAATATGCCCTTTCTCAATGTACTGTACTTTGATTCAGTTACTGTATGCAACACTCTTCATGTGAACACTCTGGGCTTCTCTTTGACTTGATGTCTATTTGCTTTAGCTATTGTATATTGTTTGAACTGCTTTGGTCTTCTTGATGTGGTGCCTGTGTAAATGAGTATCTGACTCAAAGGTTTGCAAATCTGATATTTTTTAAAATAAATAAATAAATGTTTATGTTTAAGCCCATGAAATACCCTTATCTACTTAATGCATTCACAGTCATAGTGGCTCTGCCAGAGCTTGTTTTAATTGCAGCAGGATCTGGGTAAGCTTGGAAAAGGTACAATTTATACCATGAAGCTTGAGTATAAATACTGTACAGATTTTCACCACAATTACAACAATGTTTAAAATTTCAGTTATCCCATATACATGGAGAGGCACTTAATACCCAGCTGTTAGACTGCAACAGATTACAGTTATATGTATGTCTCATGTGGATAGATAAAACCCCATCATATTAAGCAGACAACTTAGGTCAGTATGGGGTGTGGTTGTTCAGGTACAGCAGAGCCTAGGTTGCAAGCAGTGCAGTATGTACCATCCTTGTAGCATGCCAAATGTGTGTGTGTGTGGGGAAGTGGGTGCAGGGCAATAGGCAGGTTGTTCAAAACAAGAGAAATGGCATGGGAGGGTTTATTGGTATCAAACCTATATGTTACATGGCTCAGTGGTGCTGAGGGTTGAGGCACTTGATGCCACACCTCACACCATGCCGGTGACCTGGGTTCGGGAATGAGCCCGGGCCATCGGGGGTCAGCAGGGGAGGACTGGGATTGAGCATCCGTAGACTGCTCTCCCAGTCCTGGGGTGGGTTCAGGGAATCCCACCATGCTGTAGCAGCTCCTGGGGATGCTCAGAGGCACTACAAGTGCTGGCGATATGGATGGGGAACTTGGCAGATGTCAGCACACTGTGCCCGGATGTCATTTCATGTCCGTGTTCCAGGGGACCAATTGGAGGAAAATGGCTTGGTGCAACCATGCAGCTTGATGGCTGCGCTCCAAGCTGCCTGGAGGACTTTGGCAGAATCCTGTCGGGGAGGGTCCGGGGCTGTCCTGGCTGGCTGAGGCAGAGGGGGAGCCCTCCAGTGGGATGGCAACACGGCTGTCCCGGATCCTCCTGGGTGCAGTCTGAGCTACCCAGTTCTCCAGGTGGGCGGAGCCGGTGGCTGGATGCCCCAAGCCAGTAGTGTGCCGCAGCAGGTGGCAAACACATTACATAAAAAAAATTAATTAAAAAAAAAAAACGTATATGATACAAACACCTCCCTGTATGCAAAATTCATCAGAAAAGGTTAAAAGGGCTCCGTTTGATGTATACCTTTCATTTTTACTGAATTAGACAACTCTGCCATATGCTGTTGGTGTCCAACATCACTGAGTTGCAATTTTATTATTGATTTATATTTTTCTGAAATAGTAACTCCTTTTAATGCAGAATTCCAGAGATAGTCAAAAGCCAGATTCCAAAGTATTCTTAACAAACATAGTCCATGATGGCTTACAGTTTCTTTCCAAAAGTTAGATTTTTCTAGCCAGCATAAAAATGGTATCTTTTCTCTATCCATATCTAAAATCTTAACAAGTAACAAATGACCTTCATAGTATCCAAAATTTCTGTTTTCTGTTAGCCTAACCTTGCTCTAACCAACATGGCCAGGATCCCCACAGGAAGCCTTCACAGCTTTGCAGAATTGTAGAACTTGGAGAATTGTGTAAATAATGGGTCCGATTCTCAATGGGGGGATGCAAGGCTTGCATCAAGCCTGTGTCAACCCCAGAGGTGCGCCTAACACTTTGATACACCTTGCACCCTATTTTTGAAAGTCGCATGCATTTGCGACATTTCATCCTTTTTGCAGCGGCTTGCACCAAATATGTGGAGCAAACCCCGCAAAAAGATCCCCTGATTAATGCAAGGTTAGACCAGCAAAATACTGGTCTAACTTCCTGCATGTGGTGCATAGGATTGAGAATCCCGACTGCTAGCTGGGAATGCCTCAAGCTCCATGTGCCATCTGTTTGGTGCACCAGGGTCATGCAGCATTCCTGAACATTTAAGAACTGGACCCAGAGAGTAACATTTCTGCATACTATTAACCCCTAAATTTCAGTTGTGTAAAATGGTTGCAGAAGACCTTTTTGGATACCTGCCATTAATGGGGATTTATTTTAATCTTGATGCCTCCATATCTTTAGGCACCAAATGCAGATTGGAGCCTATTGTCATCAGTGTGACTGTTCTGAGTTCTGATTTTCTGTCATGGGGTGTGTAGGGAACTATTCCTCATTAACTCTCCAGCAGAGTATCATCATGCGATTTGCCCAGGTTTCAGACATTGTCTTGCACTGGCAGAGTGATACTATTTTCCTGTAGCAAAAGGACTCCAAGTAGCTGCAGTAGCTGAACTTAGTAAGCAAGCCTGTGTTCTTCTCTCTCCTGCTGCTGCTGATGTTGGGGGGCATTTGATAGGCTGAAATTTGAGACTGAAACATAAGGTGGAGAAAGAGGCGGGAAGATTTCTTATTTACCATAGTATCTTATCCTAATCCGATTATAAAATTCTGTTGTTTATTTTGACCACAGTATTAGAAACAGAAAATGACAGCAGAAAAAGACCATTGGTCCATCCAATCTTCACATAAAACCTTAACAAATCCAGGATCTATTGTCCATACAGGGTTCTAACCCACACTACCCACCCCATCCTCCCTGCCCTACCACTACACCACCCTGAGCAACCACTAAGCCCTTCACTCTATCCCAGTCGTGTTTGAAACCGTTAATAGTTTTGGTGCCCACCGCATCCGCTGTCAGATTGTTCCATACCTCCACCACCCTTTCTGTAAAATAAAACTTGATCACTTCCTTCTTGAACATCCCCCTGTCAGTTTCCACACATGTCCCCATGTTCTTGATCCACTACTTATGCTAAATAGTTCCTCACAACTTACCTTGTTCATTCCTTTCAGCAGCATGAAGGTCTCTATCATATCTCTCCTCTCTTGTCTGGCCTCCAGTGAGTGCATTTTCAGTGCCTTGAGCCGATCCTCATAAGAACTACCCTGCTGGCCCTGAATCATTTTGGTCACCCTATGTTGCACTGTCTCCAGTCTGTCCTAATCTTTCCTAAAGTGAGGACTCCAGAATTTCTTGCAGCTAAAATGTTTAAAATGACCTCCTATTTTCTAGATGAAACTCATGACTTCAATGCAAAGATCCTTACAGTTTTGTTGAAAAGGGGGATCACTAAACATGAATGTAATTTTCAATGAAATTTTAAGGGTGGAAAATTTTAGTTTTGCAGATAATTATAGATTTTCATTGGGGTTGTGGAAAAGTCGGGAATCTAGTGACAGGAGACAAGTGATAGGAGCAGCTACTTCTTTTAATTATTTTTTATTGGTTTACTTGGTTGTAAGCAGACAGAAGAAGGCATTAGCCCATCGTGTCTGTCTTGAACACTGTGTGGCTTAATGAAATTAGAATCCCATGTAGGTATCGAGTTCACGTTTGAAGCAGTTGAAGTCCTCAGTGTCAACCAAATACTCATAGTCTGTTCCAGAGTCTAGCTGCCCTAATGGTAAAGAAATTATGTCTTTTGACAGTATTTGCTTTTCGTATTTCAATTTGTTTGTTGTGGGATCTATGGTCACGAGGTCTAATCAGAGGAGTTATATTATAGGCAGATGATATCCCCGGGTCACACCTGGACTTGATCCTCGGCTCAGCGTGCCTTTCCTGGTTGCCAGATGTTTAAATAAATAAATAAAAAGATAGTAATTCCTGGTTTTCCTTTATACCAAAGATGTTTAAGTAGTTATCTGTCACTCTTCTCTGTTCTAGTGACATTAGGTTTAGTTTTTTTAACCTATCGTCATATGGTGTGTTCTTCATGCTCAAAATGAGTTTCGCTACCCTTCTCTGAACACTCTCTAAGAGGCTGATATCCTGTCTTTGGTGTGGTGCCCAAAACTGAGAGCTATAATCCAAATGTGGTCTGACATAAGATTTGTACAGATTTACAATACTGTATTGATCTCTGGTGGCAAAGTTTTTTTTTGATAATATGTATGTATGTGTTGGCAGTTTGTGTTATTTTGTGGATGTGTGCATGTATGTTAAGGGAGTTGTCAATTATGATTCCTAAGTCTTTTTCATTAATAATGATTGCTAGTTGCGTCTTCCCTAGTGTGTATGATCTTATTGGGTTATTATGTCCCAGATGGAGTTCAGTACACTTGTTTGTGTTTAATCTCATTTTATTGTTCAATATCCAAGGTACTGCACTTCGGAGTGAGGAACCAGGGGAGGAGCTATCAGCTGGGAGGGGTGCAACTGGAAAGTATAGAGGAGGAAACGGATCTGGGGGGTGGTTATAACAGGCAGTATGAAAAACTCTGCTCAGTGCAGGAAGATGGCAGCAAAGGCCAATAGAATGCTGGGGTGTATAGTGAGGAGGATCTCCTCCAGGAGTAGGGAGGTGATCCTTCCCCTATACAGGTCCCTGGTCAGGCCTCACGTGGAGTACTGTGTGCAGTACTGGCTCCCATTCCTGAAGAAGGATATCAAATTGTTGGAGGGGGGTGCAATGTAGAGTGACAAGGATTATCAGGGATTGGAGGGAAAGTCCTACGAGGATAGATTGGGCAAGCTGAACATGTTCTCCCTGGAGGAGAGGAGGGATGGGGGGATATGATTGAAACCTTTAAATAACTAAAGGGGATAAATAAGGTTAATGCAGAAGGGATCCTCCAGCTTAGAAGAGGGAGGGATATGAGAGGTCATCAGCTGAGGCTGGAGGGGGGAAGATTCAGGAAGGAAATCAGGAGACATTTTTTCTCAGAAAAGGGGGTGGACAGGTGGAATACTCTACCTGAGGAGGTGGTTTCCTGTAGAATGGTGGGTAGCTTTAAGAGGGGTTGGGACAGGGTAAGGGGGTGTTAAGATGAAGAGGGGTGAGGAGGGTGGGGCAGCTGCAAGTTGAGGGGCTAGCTGCACATTCGAGCAGACTCAATAGACTGTATAGGCCTGCTTCTGCTGGCATTTTTTGGATGTTCCTAGATCATTTGTCAGTGACAGATATCCAGCCTCTGTATCTACCTCAAAGGATATTTTGGTATCTTTAGCAAATCTGGTGATTGTAGTTTTGAGTCTTGTGTGAAAATCATGAATAAAACAGTTGAAAAGAAAGGGTCCTAGTACAGACCCCTGCGGGACCCCACTGGTGACTGGTCCCTCCGTTAACACTCGACCGAGATCCTTACAAGTATAACTTCTTGGTTTGCAACATTACAATAGAAACTTTGCCAATCTATTCACATTTTAGAGCTGCTGTTCAAGGCAGCAGAAGCTAATTTGGTGACAGGGATGCTGTTTAGGAGAGAGTTTTTATTCAAGGTCACAGTTAGTTGCTGCATCTCCCACCCTGCCTAGCATAGAATGCCAACATCAGCAATCCTGTGTGTTTTTTTTTTTTTTTTGAGGGGGGCTATATTTTTTATATCAGCATAAGCCTAATTACTAGTCAGCCCAGGAGCTGCTGTCAACTTTTGCTTCCAGACCCTTCAGTATCCATTCTTATCAGCATTAGTAGACCCAGATGCATCTCACATCCATTGGTAACGGTGATTTTAGATAAAAAAGACATATGGTGGCATATATACTTTAACTAAAATATCCCACGTAATCATACCCTAGGGCTTTGGAGTCTCTCCATTCCCGTTTACATGCAAAGAGGAATTTAATATACATGTTGGACCTCTTAACATTACTCACATAGAGAAACTCTAACCGAAGTCAGAACAGATCAGTGGAGGTGGATTTTGGGCATCTGCTCCCCATGACTGTGGAGTGAGAAATGGACTAGACTGTGTAAACTGGGCACCATGTGGAAACACAATGTCAGTGGGACAAAGGTAGACAGAAGAAGCCATGAGCAGCTGCAGTTTGTGCTTTCTATAACCAGTCATTTATGTAATAGTTATCTTCCACCAATTTTCTAAGAAGTCTTACCCTGTCTCCTTGCTGTTCACCTGCTCAACCCCAGGGCTACAACTCTTGCTTCTGGGAGCTGATAGGAGGCCAAGCCTGCTGGCTGGACATGGACGCTAAAGTTCTGGAGGGGATAGAGGAGCTGGGGACAAGCTCTCCAGAGAAGATATCAGGGTCATGAAGCAGGGTTTCCAGGGATGGTGCCCAGTAGAAAGTCACTGGCTGGGGGAGCCTTTGGGGTTAGGGTCCCTTCTTCCTTCCCCACCTTGATGTCCATCCTTTGGGACTCATATGTGACATTTGGATAAACATGGGGCACTACCATCATTCCCCCATGCAGTCAGGCCTCAATGGCTGGGAAGGGATACCAGGCTCTGTAGAGCCCGTGGGCACTGAATCTGCCCAATGAGTTCCCATAATTTGGGTCTGTGGCTGCTGTGTGCTCATAGTTCCTCTTGAAGGTGAATCCCTGATCTGAGATGCTGCCCAATCCATTGGTGGCAATGTTGTAGCTAGGCTCCTGGGCCACCCCAGTGTTGAGTTGAATCCCCTGTGTGAAAAGGTTGTAGGGTCTCTCAGTATCTTGGCCCAAGTGACCTGCCATGATGGAGTAATAAAAAGTGTTTTAGAAGCGCAACACACTTTGCAGACAAGTGTTATCCCTTCTCTCCAGACCTGCCAGTAAACTTACTAATTAATCTGGTTTGGGGGGGGAAGAAGACCCTCCACTGACTAACATACCTACAGTATGTAAACAACCTGCACCCCAGAGACTGGTGTGATCTCCCCCTTTCTCTGTATGTCACTGATCTTGATTTTATCATAGTGTCCCCCCCCATTTTATCTCACTTAAAAGACAAGCTCAATCAGGACTGCAGAGCATGGACAGCCAGTGCAAAGTGGTGACCTGTCTGAAGGGGCTTCTTTGTTTTTCCTTAAAAGCAAGCCCCTGTCAAACCTTAATATCTCCTTTTAGCTTGTTAACTGTGTCCAGACCAATCATTTCCAGCAAGTGTTGCCATTTACCTGGGGACAATAGGTGCTCTCTCCTACCCCGGGGTCTCCTTGATGGGTCTCCATTGTCCAGAGGCAAACAACTCTGTTACCAACACATGGTAGTTCAAAACCATGTTGGCACAAATTGGAGCAGACAGAGAGGAGTTTAGGGTTCTTTGCTCCTTACCTCCACCAGTCCTCCAACCCCCCATGCTTGAGCTGAGTAGAGGAGCTTCAACTCAAGTTGTGACAGTGTCCCCAAAGATGCCCCATTCCTGAGCATTATATATTTTTTTAACTCAATTTTTATTGGTATTTGGGCAGGACACCAAATTTCACATCCAAATATTACTACTCACATGTACACTGTTAACACCTTCAAATTCAGAGTACAGAATGACAGAGCTGATTATGCTATCAATAAAACATATCAGGATACTAACAGCCTAGATATTTAGCATTGGAATATTGAAGAGGAAAAGTCTAATTATGACTATTTTATTCAACCCATTGGACCCTGTTTCCACCAATAGTATTTATATAACTTTAAGCAAGATGGGTTCTATGAAATGCACATGAGCCAACTGGACCAACAACAAGTCTCCAACTCTGTCCTTTCCTATGGAATAAAAGTGGGCCTATGTTGGGATGTATATAGAAACCGTGTAGTCCATTTAGTCATATGAGATGGAGTTATGTTATGTAAAGCCGCGGTCATGGCTTCCATTTTATATATATCATAGATTGCATCTTCCCATTTTGCCTTGGATGGGGGGGGGGGGTAACTTGTAACCATGATCTGGTTATAGTTTTCTTTGCAGTTATGAGTAATATACTAAGTAGATAAATTTGGTGTTTCTGTTTGAAAGTTTTAGGGAAATGTAGTAATAGTGCTATCTCTGGGGTTAGAGGGCCTAGAGAGGGGAAATGTTCTGACACTGTATCTCCTACCTCTCTCCAAAAATGAGCCAGGATTGGGCAGGACCAGAATATATGGCCATGCATTGCCACATCACAACTGCACTGTCTCCAGCATGATGAATCCCCAGACGAGGAATATTTGGCTGTGATCTGAGGAGTGCGGAAAAAACGAATCACCACCTTCCAGCTGAATTCCAGCCAACCATAGGAGCATGTCACCCTATGTTGCTGCCTCCAGATTCTGCTCCAATCATCTGGGGTAAGAACTGTCACCGGGTCCACTTCCCAGGAAGCCTGGGTACCCTCCATCATAGATGTTGGAGAAGATAATATTGCCTTATTTATTAGGGATATTAAATGCCGTGGTGACTGTTCTCCCATAATCTGGACAGTGGCGGATTCAGGATTTTACAATGGTGGGTGCTGTGGTGGTGTGCGTACTTGATATGCAATTTTTTTTATAATTTTTTAATCCTGTATATTATCTTTTCCATTAAATTTTTGAGTGAAAATATAAATGTCATCCATTGTTTTTGAATTTAGATTTACTTACAATCAATATATTGGACTTCTCCAACAAAGTGAAATGCAGCAGCAGCAAGCAAGTAAGTTACAATGGGGGTGCACCTGCATCTGCTAAAACCCCCTAGATCCGCTACTGAATTTGGACTAATAATCTAAATAATGGGGGTATATCAATAGAAGATATGTCTAACCCCAGAACAGCCGATAAATAATGTTGAATTTGAAGGAATTTATAAAAATCCTTTTGTGGGAGGACAAACTCCTCCTGTAGCTGGGCAAATGACTTGAAGATACCTTTCAAGTAGAACTGATGTGAGTTTATCAAGCCTCTTTTGAACCAAGCCCAGAATCCCGAGCAAAGCTGGAATACCAACCCATACTGCTCCCAGTCTATTGTTTGGTTGTTTTAAGAACCCCCTCCAAAAGTGAAGAAGGGATCTAGTGTAGAAGGACTGGGTGCAGTGTTGGGTAAGTTACTTTTTCTATTACTTTTGAAAACTTGTTCCAGAAAGCTCTGTGCAGTCACTAGCGAGGATGGAGACATGCTGGAAGATGTAATAGACCTTACAGTTACATTTACTTGTGTCTTTTTATACAAAAAAAAATATGTAACTGTAACTGATTACATTTATTTGAAAGTAACTAGTAACTAACCTATTACTTTCAAAAAATGTAATCTGTTATAGTTATTTATTATTTTTGTACTGTTTTTGTATTAAAAGAAATAAGTAACTATAATTGTAAGGTATATTCCTTTTTCTAGTACTTCTCCGTCCTTGCTAGTGACTACACAGCGCTTCCTGGAACAAGTTTCCAAACTTAATAGAAAGTAAAAGAAAAAGTAACTTACCCAACACTGACTGTGTGTGTGTGTCCAGAGGCACTCTGCTGCATGTCTGAAAGACCATCGAGGAGTCCAGGGGTGTCTGGGATAGATCTCTTTCTACCTGTACCCATTGAAGGGTTGGGTGATATATATCAAGTCAATGTGAAAGATGTGTCAATACTGCCACAAGGGAGTAGTTATATATATATTAGGGAGAGCTAAGCCCCCTTTGTCCTTAGAAAGCTGTCATTTTCTAAAGGCTATTTGTGGCTTGTCTCCATGCCAGAGGTATGAAGAAATAATTTTATTCCAGCGGATGATTATCTGGCTGGATGAGGGAATGGAATATTTTGTAATGAGTATAACAACTGGGGCAAAATGTTCATTTGTACTGATTGTACCCTATTAAATAAGGAAATTGGGAGGTGTTTATCGTAGTATGTCTTCTTTAACTTGTTCATATAAAGCATTAAAGTTTAAGGAAAATATCTTGGTAGGATTCAATGTTAGGTCCACTCCTAAGTATGTGATATAAGATTTATCCCATTTATACGGGTATTTCTCCTTTTCTTGATCAGTGAGAGAGTTGTGTACCATTAAGACCTCTGTTTTATTCTAATTTATTTTATATCCTGTAATTTGCTCAATCATTGTCAGGCATTCACCCAAGTCTGTCCGTGACATCTCTGGGTTAGTGATATAAAGAAGGAGGTCATCTGCAAAAAAAGCAATTTTGTGCTGGGTAGACCTGATTGTATATCCCATAATCTGTGTAACTTGATGCAGGTATTGTGCTATAGGCTCAACATATAAGGCAAACAGATACAGGGAAAGGGGGCAACCTTGCCTCATACCCCGAGTTAGGGGGAACCATTTATTTTGACTGTGGCCTCGGGGTCTGTATAGATGCTTTTGATATTATTTAAGAGTATTTTTGAAAAGCCAAATTTCCCCAAGGCAGCCTGTAAAAAAGACCAGGAAACGCGGTCAAATGTCTTCTGTGCATCTAAGCTTAGTATTAATAGTGGGGATTTAGTGACATGGGCATGGTTAAGTATGTATAGAGTCTGTTTAATTATTGTCTATTGGGTTTTAATAAAGCCTGATTGATCCGGGT
The DNA here is from genome assembly GCA_016271365.2 of Neoceratodus forsteri. NCBI lineage: Eukaryota > Metazoa > Chordata > Ceratodontiformes > Ceratodontidae > Neoceratodus > Neoceratodus forsteri. The sequence continues at coordinate 739,390,099 of CM028136.1, forward strand.
GTACTAGAAGGGGCAAAATATCATCAAGTCTGTGTGCTATTATGCTGGTATATATTTTATAATCTTGATTTAATATGGAAATTGGTCTGTAGGAATCACTGGCTTGAGATGGTTTGTTGAGTATTAGGATGGCTGAAATAGAGGCTTGCCTCCATGAAATAGGATATGAAGCTTCTGAGTGGCTACTTCTTAGGGTATCTAAGAATACATCCTTGATCCATTCAAATGAGGCCTTATAGAATTTGGTGCCATAGCCATCTGGTCCTGGGAATTTGACATTTTTCAGATTTGTAATTGTAGTGGATAACTCCTGTATTGTAATTGGGCTGACTAAAAGATTGATGTGCTGTTGAGTAAGAGAGGGGAGTTTAAGATCTGCAAGGAAATTTGCAGTTTTGTCTGGGTCTGGAGGGTGGGGCTCTGAGTATAGGTTCCTGTAGTATTGTCTAAACACATCCAGTATTTGAGTAGTCAGATGTACTTGCCTACCTGTTTGTGAGTCTCTGGTCTTAGTTATTGTGGTCATCTGTGTTTTTAATCTTGTGTTCCCTGGATACTGTCAAGTCAAAGGTTGGGGGGGGGGTATGATCAGAAAGGCAAATGTTATGGATTTCCACTTTGTTGGTGTACCCCAAATGTTCCCCACTAATACAAAAATAATCCAATCTGGAATAATGCTTGTGCACATGTGAGTAAAAGGTGAATTGCTGTCTTGTAAGATATAAGTGGTGTCAGACATCGATCAGGCCTACCTCCCACATTAAACGCCTTAGGTGTTTTTGTCTGGTGGAAAGTGTTGAGGGTTTAGGAGCAGAGGTGTCTAGGGAAGGGTTCAGAGGGCATTTAAGATCTCCCCCCATTATTAAAATTCCTTGCTTGTGGGAAATAATTGTGCCCACAATTTGTTGGACTGAGGAGGCATCACTCCCCAGAGGGACATAGATGCTACAGATAGTCAGACTCATAATCTGCCCCTGAAATGAGCCAATAGCCATTGCTAATCTACCCTCCTTATCCACATATTGATCTGTAATTGTGAAAGTAGAGGACCTAGGTCTCAAGACAGCTACCACTTGGTGTCTCCCATTGCGATACGAAGATTCAACTATCCGGGAAAAGCCAAATTTCAGTAACTTTTAATGTTCGGGTGATGATAAGTGGGTCTCTTGTAGTAATAAAATGTCCAGCTTATGCTTTTTGACAGCCATCAAAGTGCAATATTTCTTTATTGGTCCAGTCAGCCCATTCACATTATGCGAGAGGTTCTTAAACAAAGATCCCATTTTATTTTGTTACCTTGTTGTTGGGGAACACAGAGTCCTGACTATCTACCAAAATTATTCCATGACTTTTCTTATGAAACTTGAGGCCAGACTTTGCTTTCAGCAGAAGTCTGCCAAATTAGTATAATTTTTTTTTTCCAGTTGTTTAACCAGGTGAGACACACTAAGCTGAAAGCTTTTTTACAGGTGCAACCTGGGAGCACAGGGAAGTTAAGTGACTTGCTTAGGGTCACACAGTATATGCAAGTGGGGGCTGTGGGATTCAAACCCAGGTCTCCAGATCTGCAGCTCAGAGCCTTAAACCACTGCACTATACTGCCTCCAGTCTAATCTAATCTAAACTAGGTCCAAGTTTAATATTTCCATATGTACTAAAGTTAGTGCCCTGTATAAGAAAAAGAACAGAAAAGCCCTTAATGGCCAAAAAACCTAACCAATCAACAAACTAACCCAAAATAAGGACAACCGGGCCTAGTAGAGGGTCCCCCATGAAGGAGAGAACCAAAGTCTCCTTCCCCAGAGGGAGCATTCCTAGTGAACATCTAGAAAAAGACTTCCATGGTCAGGTGTGTGGTCAACGGCCAGACTGACCGAGGCAGAAAGCAATTCTGTGTGGGGAGACTTACTTTCCCCAAGAAGGGGGTCACACCCTTGGGATAGAATCATCCCATAAATTGGGGTAGGGGACTAGCATAGGCATGGACAAAAGTAAAAACAACCTATAAAGGGAAAGGGCGGTGGATCGTGGGGAGAATAAAGGTGTCCTCTCCCTGGCCTCCATGGCCCAATCCCAACCTTGGCTGAGGCTGAATCTAAAAGTGTGGTGGAGATGACTTAAATTATCTACTATGGAGGGAGAGGTGTAGGCCAGAAAAAAGGGAATCGATCTAAAAAGATGAGGTCCCCAGGACCTCAGCTCACTCAGTGGAAGAGAGGTTCAGAATATAACCCTACTCCCCTCCAACTCCCCAAGTATGGGTGGGGGGTGAGAATATCAACATGGATCGTCACCCCACCCAAGACCCCGTAAGTTCCCTGGCTGACCTCCGGGGCCCCCTGAGCCTCCCCCAGGTTTTTACAAGTTATAGTGTCAGTTCACTTTAGCAATATAGTCAACTCTGGTCTCTCAAGAGCAGCACTGAAAGGAGGTAGGAGACAAAATGTCCCACATACTGTGCAACTGTTCAAAGTGGGAGAGTAGAACATAGCCAAAGTTCATGAATTTTGCCAGCATCTCTCTTGGCACAGTACATGTGATGTTGGAGTCTCTTTCCGAGTGATTCACCCCAAGTGTGCCCTTCATGGGGAGCCCAAGACCCAGGTGTCCCCCCCATGAGCCGTAGAGTGGGAAGGAGGCCACCAAGGAAAATAAACTTAAGGCATTCCACCGATAAACCTTCAGGGGCCCACCAGACCCCCCCAGGAAGAGTGGGGGAACCTCCCCCTGGCCCCCAAGGCACCAAACATCTCTCCTACCAATACGTCAAAGCTGAGTGCTTTAATTGTAGTTAGTGAGTCCCAGCGGTTCCCCCTAAACCCCTGTGGATGAGCAGTGAGGCAGAGTCAAAAGCCAAGGGCCACAAGACACCATCTCAGCCCAGTTCAATCATTCGGTAGAAACCAAGACCTATTTACTGGTCATTTCCATTGCCCAGAGTTGTGGAGCGGGAGCCCCCTCCAAGTCACCCATCCACCTCTTTCCGGGACCAAATTAACATTAATTCTGGTGTGTTCAAATTAACTGGGAGACTGGGTATTCATCATCTATTCCCTATTTAATGGGAGTCTAGTCTTCCCCAGTCTTGCATAAAGAAGCCCGGTGACCTAGATCCCCATATGCCTCTGCCAGGGGAAAACAGTTACCTCAATGGAGGATTGTTAAGGAGAGGCATCCAGTCCCTATTTAATGGGAAGAGGATGGCTTCCTCCCTATTCCCAGTCTCCCCAATGCTTTGTTTGCTCAATTTATCCCGGGCCAGTCATAAGCTCTAAAGTAGGCATTATAGGCCCGGCATAGCCTCATCATCCCTGCGCACCCTGAATACAACCCTAAAAGGGGAGAAGGTAGAGGGACCCACCTGAATCATCTTCGGAGGATGGCACTCTGAGAACCACAGCCAGGAGGTGGAGACCCCCCTCCGGAGAACCAGAGAGAGCCTGAGCCAAGCCCCGGAGGAGCGCAGGCCCTAACAGAACCCCCCCAACCCAGAGAGAGAATAAGAGGCAAATCTGAATCCCCACGCTATCCTCTTAGGCTACTCACAAGTCTATGTACAGTTCAGGAGAGAAGGAGGTGGTGTAAGTCAGGCCTCCAAGGTAGAAAACTGGCTTAGAAATTTTTTAATGGAATCCAGTGTTGCCTGCTGTGATTCTAGGTTTGCTGGTAGATGCTGTTCCTGAGATCGACTTGGAGCTGGTCTCTGCTGTAGGGCTAATCTTGAGGGAACTGAAAAACCACACTTCTTCAGATCCTCGAGGGCCTCCATTGCTGTTTCGTAGGTTTGTTGACCTGAGGGGAACTGAATTACCAGTCTGGCAGGGTATGGGGTACAAAATGTAAGCTGGTTCTGGTGCAATAATGAAAACAATGGGATGAATTCCCTCCAGCACTGCATTGTGGCCATGGTGTAGTCATTATCGATAAAAATATGTGTTTCCCCACAGAAGACCTTGCCTTGTTTCCACGCCTTTTTTAAAAGAAGTTCTTTAGTCTGGTATCTTAAAAACCGCACTGTGATTAAACAGGGATGAGCATTAGGATGAATAGGTTTAGGGCCCAATGCCCTGTGGTCTTTTCTATCTCCAGTTGGAAGTCAGAATTCATAGCCAATGAGGTATCTAGCAGAATTTCCACAAATTCCAGAATGTTTGAGCCCTCACTGTTTTCTGGGACAGTCTTAAGTTGCGCCTCCTATGTCTGTTTTCTGAGTCTTCTTGTCTCATTGCTGTCAAGTGGCAAATTTTAATAATTTGGGATAATGTGGATTCAGTTTGTTTAAGTTGTTGTGCCTGGGCCGACGAAGTCTCCTCTAAGGTGGTGGTCTGCTGTTTTAAAGAAAGTACATCCTGCTGGAGTTCTGCTTGCATCTCCTGGTAGGATTGAAATTCTGCTTTGATGTCTTGTAGCTCAGAGATAATACAATCCAGCTTGGCATCCATATTTTTATTACTATTTGTTTGGGTCTTTGAGCCCCTGCGATGGGAAGTGCGGGTCGATTGATGCGAGCGTTCTGAGGCCCCAGAGTCCGATTGCTCATGGTTAGAACCCTCTTCATCTGTCCTTAAAACTGCAAAACGATTAGAACCCCCATTATTTTTAGTCATAGCCATGTCTGTTAACATTTAATATCGAGATTAAGTTTGTTATCTATCGTTTGGATGGCTATTTATCAAGTTATTCGGCTCAGAGTTCGAGAGCTCTGTTCTTCGGCAGCCATTAAGGGTGAGGGCTGCACTGGAAGTCCCTCTGAGCATTATTTTGATAAAGAGATGCTAAATGTTCCTCAGTGTCCCTGCTCAGACTTGGAGTTGACTTAAATTAGCTCTCCTGCCAGGCAGTTTCCTGACAGTCCTTTGCAGTCTTTATGTGAAGACAAAAGATTAACATAACACCACTCTCTATGTCTTAGAAAGGCAGAGAAAACACCTCCATCCAATACCTCAGGACTTGAGTGCTGCAGAAGGGTCTCAATGTTTTTAATTTATACATAAAGAGAGGCCAATGAAAGCCTTCCTGCATTTACAAAATCAATATTCAGAAGTCTGAAAGTTGAAAAGATGTGCAAATGTCTAATTATAAATATTTCCTTACATTGTAATGAAAAGCAAACATCTGTAACATTTGGGCACCACTCCCATCATTGCAGAACTGTACTACGATGGATTCCTGTGGGTTGTCTCTTTATCCCTCAGCATTTCCATTTAAATGGGAGAGAAGATTGGTGCTGACCTTGCATGCCAAATCAAATTGCAAAACTAAATGTATGTGGCACATGAGAAATGAGAACACAATAGTTATAAAAATGCAACCAAATTACAGTACAATTGCCATTTGCTAAAATATATTCATTTTTTATAACATGTATTTGCAGAAACCAACCCCAATGAGATAGCGCTCCTTTTCCATGGGAGTCTGGCAGGTTCTGATTTCTGCATGATCAAAACGTGGCCACATGGCACCTTATTTAATCCCTTATAGAAAGTAAGTTATAAACTATCTCAGACAGAGGAGATAGGCAGGGAACTAGCAGAACAGATCAGAAGGGCCTGCGAAAAGGGTAGCACGGTGATTGTAGGGGACTTCAATCTTCCGGGAGTGGATTGGAGTACCCTAGCCACCATGAATAGAAGGGAGCAGATACTTCTGAACGTGTTCCAGGATAGCTTCCTAATGCAAATGGTCAGCAAGCCAACCAGGTTAGAGAACACCCTACACCTCATGCTGGCAAATGGAGATTTTGTGAGGGAGCTGGGGGTGGAAGAACTGCTGGCAGGGAGCGACCGCCACTCAGTGTGGTTCACATTGAAAATGGGCAAGGAGGGAGTAGAAACAGGTACAGGAGTGTTGGACTTCAGGGCGCCAACTTCAAGAGGATGGGGGAGGTAGTTAAAGGGTATCTAGCCAGAATCCAAACTAATATGGACACTAACCAGAGGTGGGAGGTCATAAAACTGGAGATTGAGGAGGCAACCAAAACCTGGATCAGTGTCCAGAGTAAGAGAGCTAGGAACATGAAACCTAGCTGGTTGAGCAAGGGGGTCATGGAAAAAGTAAGAAATAAAAGAGTCGCCTTTAGGAGGTTAAAAAAAACAGGGAGAGGGGAGGACAGAGAGGATTACCTGAAGGAATTGAAGGAGGTGACGAAGGCAGTAAGGGCAGCTAAGGCATCTAAGGAGCTCAGGCTGGTGCAAGGCATCAAGAAGGGGAAAAAGGAATTCTTCAAGTACATCAGGGAGAAAAGGAGTTGTAGGGACAAAATAGTAAGGATTAAGAGGGATGGGGATGGAAACAAGGGCAGAGCAGGCACAAGCACTTAGTAAACACTAGCAGAAGTATTCATTAGGAGGAAAGGCGGGGCACTACCAAGGGGGGGTGGGAGGTCAGGCTCGGGGGGAGGAGGTGACAGATGGGGGAATCACAGACGGCAGGGTACTGGAGGGCCTGAGGGCACTGAGGGTGGACAAGGCACCAGGACCAGATGGCATTCACCCCAGGGTACTGAGAGAGCTGGCAGAAATCCTGGTGGGGCTCTTGGCAGACCTGTTTAATGCCTCCCTGGTCTCATGGAGTGTACCTCAGGACTGGAGGATGGCTCATGTGGTACCCCTCCATAAGAGCAGTCCCAAAGATGAACCAGGAAACTACAGGCTGGTAAGCCTCATATCCATTGTGGGAAAACTGATGGAGACAATCCTGAAGGAGAGGCTGGTGTCCCTTCTGGAGACCAATGGGCTGCAGTACATTAGGCAGCATGGGTTTGTCATGGGCAGATCCTGTCAGACCAACCTGGTGGATTACTATGACTGGGTAACTAGACAGTTGGACAAGGGCCATGCAGTGGATGTCCTGTTTCTGGACTTCAGTAAGGCATTCAACTCAGTGCCCCATGGGAGGCTGGGTAGTAAGCTGGCAGGTACAGGTGCAGGGGTGAAAATGGTGGGATGGGTAGTAAACTGGTTACAGGGAAGGCAGCAGAGGGTGGTGGTGGGAGGGGAGCTCTCATCTCCAAGGGTGGTGACAAGTGGAGTACTACAGGGATCAGTGCTGGGACCGGTGTTGTTTGGGTTGTTCATATCAGACATCTCAATGGGCATCAAGAGCAAGATCAGTTTGTCTGCAGATGACACCAAGATGGGAGCAGTAGTGGATGACCTAGGAGGGTGGCATGGGTTGCAGGATGATCTGTCAAAATTGGAGACCTGGTCGAACACCTGGCAGTTGGGGTTCAATGCCAAAAAGTGCAAGGTGCTACATTTTGGGGCAAAAAAACCCATGAGGAGCTACCAGCTGGGAGGGGGGTGAGCTAGACATGACAGAGGAGGAGAAGGATCTGGGGGAGATTATAACTGGCTCAATGAACAACTCAGCACAATGCAGGAAGGCAGCTGCAAAGGCCAACAAAATGCTGGGTTGTATTGCCAGGGGTATATTTTCAAGGAGAGGGGAGGTGATCCTGCCATTGTGTAGGTCACTGGTTAGGTTACACCTGGAGTACTGCGTGCAGTACTGGCGGGGGACATTAAGTTACTGGAGGGGGTGCAGTCCAGGACAACAAAGATGATCCAAGAGCTAGGGAATATACTCTACGTGAGCAGGCTGAGGGAGTCGAACATGTACTCACTGGAGGAGAGGAGAGATGGGATATGATTGAAACTTTCAAGTACATGAAGGGAATAAACAAGACAGGCACAGAGGGACTATTCAAGTTATGGGGGGTAAGGACACTCGTGGTCACGATCTCAGATTGGAGGGAGGAAGGTTCAGGAGGGAAATGAGAAAACACTTTTTTACGGAGAGAGTGGTGTAAGAGTGGAACACGTTGACTGCGGGAGTAGTATCCTGTAGAACAGTGGACTGCTTCAAAAGGGGATGGAATAGGGTAAGAGGGAGAGTCAAGGGAGGGGAGGGCAGGGCAGCTGCAGTATACGGGTTGCTATCTGCACACTTGAGCAGACTTGATAGACCATAAGGCCTTTATCTGCTGGCAAATTCATATGTTCGTATAAACAAGTACAATTTTAAAACCTTTTTGTTCCACAGACTTAAATTTGTTGGTGATAATGCACACACTTATATCTGTTGTCAGGGGAAGTAACAAGGTCCAAAAATCCATGTTGGCCTCCCATGTCATATCATTTGGCAAATATTTAAGCAAGACACAAAGTAAAAAAAACAACACGAAACAAAACAAGAAGGGGCAATTCCCACTGATCACTATGTTTTTGTCATTGCCCAAGTGGAATAACACACTAAAGTTTATGGATTAACATAGTTTAGTCCACACTCTCTGTTATTCAAGAAGACAGATATCCACTGTGTGACTGTCAGTTTGTCTGTCTATCTATCTACAGTATCTATTGACAGTATCTGTCTGTCTGTCTGTCTGTCTATAATTACTAGTGACCCCCTTTATCAAACCATTTGCAAGTCTCTTTCAAACACCGTAATAACCTGAAAACTGGTTATTACGATGTTTCTCAAAACTTTCTGTTACTACCAGTGTCCTCCAGTGTCAGTCATTTGTAACATGCCATCTTATTGGCCCTTAGCCTGTGTGTGGGTGGGCCAAACACATCTAGTAACATGGCAGCTTCAATTCTCCGTTTTCGAGGACCAGCACTGCTCACCCAAACTGATCATTTGCCTCTCACCCTCCTCATGTGTAAGCTATTCCTTTTTTTCACTATTGATTTGGTTGGTCCTGCCTTTTATAACAAAAAAATCTATCTGGTTGATCCTGCTGTTCTTACACTTCAGTTGGGACTTTGGAAGACAGCGAGTCTAATCAAGAACAGACTATGCTTCACTGACTGCTGTCTTCCTATCCCCCTTCCCGTGCCAGTTCCACAGAGCAGCTTTAAAAAACTAAAACAAAAAATTGTCTCAAGTGGAGAAAGAGAGAGGGAGAGAGAGACTGTGTGTGTGTGAGTGTGTGTGTGTGTGTGTGTGTGTGTGTCTACAGAACTGTATCAGATTCACTCTCTGTCTCTGTCTCTCCTGTTTGAAGTGTTGAAGGAAACAAAACTCCCTGCATGAGTAATTATAAAAATAAAGGTTACGCAGATGTGATGTTATGAATTGTTTTACACACTCACGGTGTGTGATGACCTCACAAACCTCTTGAGCTTCGTTCTCGAGGTTAAAATCTATAACACACAGTTGCACAGTCATTATTCTCTATATCTGTCTGACAGTATAAGAAGTGTCATTCAGCCGTTACTCACCTCCGGGGTGACAAACATGTTTTTCACCTGTATCCTCATCACAATGGTATTCAGTGTTCCATGGTATAAATAGGACATATCCAGAATACGTTTTTTATTCACTCTGGAACATTGCAACTGTGCCAACCTAGAACTTGGCTCCACTTCACTCTGCCACTAATTGCTAGGCAGTATTGTTGGCAACATTCCAGGGTGAGTAAAAAGCTTATTTCTGCATGCCCTATGGAATATCCCCTGTACATACTACACCAGTACTGAATAACTTGGGCAACTTAATTATGTTATTTTTGAATAAATAGGGGCTACACAATGGCCTTACTCAAAATATGCAACTTATCTTCATGAGTGAGGGGGCAGAACCATAACTCATGAGTGGCAGAGCCACGAGTGAGTTGACAGTCCTGCTCCCTCACAAATGGAGATAAGTTGTGTATTTTGAGTAAGGCCATTTTGTATTCGATTTATATAACATCAGGTTATAAGTTATACCATTTAAATCAGCTGTTTGTGTAGGGTTAACTTTTACTCTTTGGATTCAGCAGTTAGCTTCAGAGAAGGACAAGGCTATTGTGATGTTATCAGCATTGTCGAAGCTGCTCTCTGATTGGTCCTTAGCTTAAGGATAGTCATTGTGACATATGTAACCTCCAGATAAATGTTTATCTGAAGGCAAGACAGTGAGACAAAATTTATCAGGGAAAATTTATGACTACTGGTGTGGTATAAATATGGGATATACAATGGTGAGCTGTCAGATAAATGATTTATCTACCCGTGCTGTTTGACCTCGGGTAACCTCACGAGTGGCGTATGCCACAAGTGAGATGTCCGAGGTCAAACAGCACAAGTGTAGATAAATCATTTATCTGACAGCTCAACATTGTAAATTTCATTTATGCAACAGGGATGCTTTCTGTCATTGAAGGGACATTTGCTTTTGATTGCTTATCTTTTTTGCATATGTTTATCAAAAAAGTAAATAAAAAATTGCATTTTCTGCTGTTGTTTGCTAATTATAAAAACATCTATAAAGTATCTATAAATGAAACACCACTCATTTTGTAGATAATTTTGTGCTGAACAACTTTCATGCTCACAGTACCATGCTATCTTTTTTCGTTTTAAAGTTATTTGCATTTGAATCTGGGTAGTACTGCTACTGATGCCAAACATTCTAAATGAGTTCCGGAGTGATTGTGACATAGCTACTATATGGATAAATTTTATTTATTCAATGGCTGTGAAGATAAATGGATGTATTCAATGAGGTTTGAGCCCACTCCTATTGCATAAATAATATTTCACTTAGAACACATGTTATTTTCACTTAGAATCTGGCACTAGAACACAGATAACAATGGAGCAGTTAAGCAGTCCATAAAGGAAATAAAGACATTTGTAAGTTAAGTAAGCAATAATACCCAACATAGTGGGCAGTATTGAGCTATAACGGACAGCCCAGTGGCATAATGTGGATGATGCCGCAGGCAAAGGGCCTTCTAGCCCCTGGAAGGTCAGGTATAAAGTAACAAAGAAAAGACTGGTGCAACTCCCTATGCTGGAAAGTCTTCACGGTAAGCTGTTTCAGCTAAAACAAGTCCTTTATTCCAACTGGCAAAAGTTACTCCAGTAAACAATTTGAGCAGGTACAGAAACACAGAGTGGCACTTTATTTGAAATTGTTAACCTTGAGAGGCACACTGAGCCTAGGCTTGTTTACGGGTGTGTGACCCAGGGGAAAGGGGAGTTGGGAGGTTTACAGTACATAAGTTAAATCAGGTATACAGAGTGCATACAGTAATTTGAGTAGATATACAATGTAAATACAGGCCCGGATATTCAGACTGCACCTGGCAATGGCGCAAGCATGGGCGCAGCACAGCTGGGCTGCACTGGGGCCAGGACCAGGACCAGGTGATATTCAGCTGCGATGCGCCATGGCGCAGCACCATTGAATATGGCAAAGACTGTGCATGGTGCAGTGACAATGCACAAGCACAAGCCACAGATAGGGAGCACGGGGATGCGCCAATGCAAATGCAGTTGCACTGGGCGCAGCACCCGCGATATTCAGAAGAGGGCATGCAAATAGGGCCATAAGGTATGCAAGGTGCAAATGGGGCCACTAGCATGTTGTTATGGCCCCATTTGCATGCATTGTGCAGGACAGCCTGGCAAAATGCGCCTGGCGCCCTGCACAGAATGACGTGTGGACTGAGGGGGTCCCAGGGCATCCCCAGCCCTGAAACCGTGATTGCGGCAGAAAGAATATAACACAAGCCCTGGTAGTCTAGTGGAACCCCCCTCCCTCCCAGTAGCCCAATCACAGGCAGAGGTAAGAACAAACCATGCCCTGGTGGTCTAGTGGACCCCGCTCCCTCCCGTTAGCCCGAGCATGGCATTAATGTGTAAAATCCAGCCCTAGTAGTCCAGTGGTTCCCCCCTCCCACCCGTAAACCTGGTTGCAGGCAAATGTAACATTAAACTCCCTGGTGGTCTAGTGGTATCCCCCACTCTCCTGTTTCGCCCGCTCGCGGGCAAATGTAAGATACAAATCCCTGGTGGTCTAGTGGCACCCTTTCCCTATCCTGGGCCACCAATCGCCACCCTATGCTGACATGTAACATCCCTGGTGGTCCAGTGGACCCCCCACCCGAATCCCCGATGCCGGCAACGAGTCAGTGACCAAAGCCCTGGTGGTCCAATGGTAGCCCCCATCCCCTCACCCACAGAGGACCCCTGCCACCCAGCTTCTCCCTGTCATCGGTGGGCAGCTGCACTCTGCCTGCATACCGCCTGCCCGCCCGCCAAATGACAGCTTACGGTATGATCTTTAATTCAATTGGTCCACAGTGTGGACAAATGTTAGCTTGCACACCATACTGTACTACACAGGCACGAATCTGTGAATTAACCCATTCAGTCCAGAGCTTGTAGGACTTCATGGACAGAGATAGGGGGAAAGAGTAGCCGAGAGGGGGAGTGGGGCGGGGGCAGGGAGGAGAGGGTGGTCAAGGGTAGATCACAGGTAGTAAAGTAGGAGTTTAGAGCAGCTGCTACAGCCGCTGGGTCAGAGACAATGGAGCTGTTGGTGGATAGTGTGGGGGAGGTGGACTGGGCAGGGGGGGTTGAGAAGAGAAGAGAATAGAGGGTAGAGCAGAAATTGGTGGGAGGTGTCTGATTGGAGTGCAGGAGAGTGCAAAAGTAAGAACCTTGGCAGATCTGATAGTCTTTGTGCACGTGTTTCTTAACTCCTTGTATTTGCACAGATCAGGAAGGGCTTTAATAGCTTTATGATGTGCCCAGGCTTTGTCATGGGATTTGCACAGCTGGACAAGGTCTGCAGAGACCCAGGGAAGGTGACGCTGTTTTGCCCTGTGACGTTTGAGTGGGGCATGGTGATTCCAGATGTTGTGAAAGAAGATGAGTGAACAGGGCAAGGGCTGAGTTCACATCGGGGGCAGTGTACAGCACTGACCAGCCGGTAGAATTTATGTCATGTAGCAGCACATTGGTGTCAAGTAATCTGAAAGAGCGGATCCAGCAGTATGTAGAGGGGGGAGACTGGGGAGTATGGACTTTGTGAACACAGTAAGTAATGAGGTGATTACTGAAGACATTTGGAAGTGTGCCAGCAGTGAGGATTCTATGAGGGTGGGAGGAGAAAGCCCAGTCAAGTAGTGAATGGTTTTGGGTGGAGGGGTTAGGATGGGTGGGTTCATTGATTACTTGTGTGAAATTCAGAGATTTGGTGTGCTCATTGTAGGGTTTTTGTGAAGGGGAGGCCCAGTTTAGGTTGAAATTGCCAAGTATAATATGTTCATTAGAGGATGCCTGTGAGACCAGGGAGGTAATGATGTTGATGAGGGAGGGCTGCTTTTGGGGGAGGCAACAGTACAGTGATCTTAAGAAGAAGAGAGGATGGAAAGTTTAGAGAAATTGAGAGGTGGTCATGGGAAGAGGGATGAGACTCCATGGATAAAGTACTGTAGGGAAGATTGAGGCAGGCATAAATGGCCACACTGTTACCGTGCTGATTGCAGTCTTCGCGGAACATGCAGTAGTCTGGAAGGGCAATGTGGGAGTCAGGGATGTGGGGCGAGAGCCAGGTCTCAGTATGCAAAGGAGGTCAAGGGAGTGTTGTAAAACCCAGAATCTGAGTGAGTTCATTTTGGGGAGTAGGCTTCTTGCATTGAGGTGAAACATTTGCAGGCCTTTTGGGAGATCTTGGAGAAGAGGGTAGGGGGGGCCCAGGCTGGGGTGGACATCTCCAGATAGGATGAGAGGGAGGAGTGGAAGAATCAAGAGGTGCTTGGATCTAGAGGCCATCAACTTTCACTTGTGGTAGGACAGGGGTTGTAGTAGAGAGAGGGAGAAATAGTGGCAAAGGAGTTCAAAATTTAGTATGTCAGAGGCAAGGAATCCAGGATGCAGGGAGAAGCCGGGACAGAGGGCAGTAAGGCGAGGGGGGGTGAGACAGTGAGAGTGATAGTAGGAGGTTGAGTGTGAGAGACTCAGATGTAGGGGGGGATTGATGGAGTAGGTTTAGGAGGGGCGACTGGGGGTGGTGGGCATGGTGTAGGTGGGTATAGGGTGATAGCAAGGGGGGAGGAGGGCAATGAGTGAGGCTAAATAGAGTGGGTGCATGATCGGAGAGAGGGGGACAGACCTGCACTGCCAGGGCAGTACCTGAAATGAAGGGAAAGAGTCTTTGTCAAGCGGTAATGTTCCAGTCGGCTAGTACCAATTAAAATGCATTTTTAAAGTGACCTCACACTTTTACATAGTAAGGTGAAAGAACGGTGCAAATGATGCAAGATTGAAATGACAAAGTGCAAGGTGCAATGTTTAAAGCAAGCTGAAATACACTGACAGTAAGTTAGCATCCAGGGAGACAGTTGTACACTTGTGGCTAGTGCCAGTTGATTTGGGCTACTAATTAAACATACCACAAAACTTCATCAAATGATTCAGAAACTTAAAGAAAATGTTATTGGATGAAAACAAACTATCTCAAACAAATGCTAGTGATATTTTAAAGAACAAGTTACCTTTTCAATGTTTTTTTCCTACAATACTATGCATACCCCAACAGAACACTGAAACGACAAGGAAGAAAGGGAGATTATGGTGAGCATTCAAAATTTACAAAAGTACACAATTAAACACAGCTGCCTAGGTCCAGAAAAAGTAAAATTATAGCAAAGATTTAGTTTTTTCTGGACCTATGCAACTGTGTTTAATTGTTATAATGTTTCATGTTAGAATCCTCCCAGAGCCACTGACCTTTGGTAGCTTCACTCTGTAAACAGAGCACCCATTCGTATAGCACTGTGCTGCCTGGTCAGGGTATAAAAGAGAAAGATCAGCCCGACTAACCCAGTCCCCTGATGAAGACTATGGTTGAAGCATCAGGGCATTACTGGGGTGTAGGAACTTCCTACATTAAACCAGTGTGTGCTTTTGTCCGCAATAATTTTTTCAAACAGCACCTTTGTGTCTTTGTGGATTTATGTAACATACACCCACTGGCCTACTAACTGACCTGACTAACAAAGAGAGCAGTTTGGGAGGCAAAAGCAGACACAGAGCTATGTATTGAAGAGGGGGTCGTGAGTACAGAAAAACAGTTCTTCACTATAAGGAAAAAAAGGAAGAAAGGAGGGGGAATCATAAGATTAGTGGAGGAGCTAGGGTGATGGAGGAGGATGGGCAAAAGGCTGCTATCTTTTTTTGTTGTTGTTTATTTCTTTATCCTCCCCCATGCCAACTGGCCATCATCCACCAGTCCCTCCAGTGCATCACCCCTACATTCTCTGGAACTTACCTTGCCCAGCTCTTCCACCAGGGCTTGTTCTCCGGTGAGGTCGGCAGGGCCCCCCCTCAAGCCCCACTGGGAACAGGATCCAGTTCACCAGGACATGCCCAGATAGCCCGGTGTGGGGCCTTTAGGAGGCTGGTGTTATCCTACTGGTCGGCACTTTTTTCTGTTTTCTCCCTGACATAGAAGAAGTGGCATGCAATTAAGCCAATGGCTGTGTCATGCACACTCCCATGTGTAGCATGCCAGGCATCCCGTCTGTCCTGCCTTTGCACTCTATTGTACAGTGTTCATGTGCTGACCTCCCAGCCACTGCTAGGGACCCGGTTAATGCTGGCCACTGGTCCCACCCCTCCCCAGAGCAGGGAAGCAGTCCTTGGAATGCTCAATCCTCCTCCCCCTTGGCTGACCCTCCAACTCCTGAGGTCACTCCTGACCTTGGGTTGTCGGTGCTGCGAGTGGTAGCACTGCTGCTGGGTTGGTGAGCCAGCCAAAATGCCGTTATTCTTAATGATTACTTTAGCTCAGTTTTCACTAAAGAGAACAGCAGACCCTCGCTAGAGAGTGGCATCAAAGCAGCCACTAAGGAGGTCCTGGAGATGAAGCAGCCAATATTTACAAGTGAAAGGCTCCAGAAAGGGCTGGCAGCACTAGGAATTGATAAGGCCCTGGGACCAGATGGGTTACATCTGCGGTTACTCAGGGAGCTGGTAGCAGAACTGGCTGAACCCCTGCTAGGTCTATTCAACAACTCTTTAAAGATGGAGATAGTTCAGAAGGATTGGAGGGTGGCAGACGTAGTTCTGCTCCATAAAAGTATGGGACAAACAACATGTGGGGAACTACAGACTTGTCAATCTTACCTCTGTTGTAGGGAAGCTGATGGAGTCACTGGTCAAAGAGGACCTTGTGAACTATTCCAACACAAGAACAGTGCACACTGCGATGGTAATGCTCTCAAGAAAGTTCAAACACAGTCACTGCAACAGTTGGGCACTCACCAGCATCATAAATCAGGACTCCATCAGGTAACTCAATTCCAAAGTTTATTGCACATATACTGAAGAAAACCAGATAATTCTGGGTACACCCTTGACGCATTTTGGTTCCCCTTGGATCCTTTCTTCAAAAGCTGCTATACCAAGAAATGAACCAAACACTAAATACACCAACCTAACAGACCAATCATGATATCACAATAGTGCATTCAAAATCATTGGTGCTCTCGCATCACATGTGGTAACCCCTAATAAAGCTCTCATTAAAATAAACATGTTTAATTAATGCTTTTTAAGTCACCTACACCCCCAGTGATATTTAAAATATGTAAAAAGCAATCCATAAAAACATAATACATTAACACAGATGGGGGGGATTGAAAAGGAATAAATTAAAAAACCTTCATAATTGCTATTGTAACCCCCTTGTTCCCAGGGGTTACTAGAATCCCACTTAGAACCAGTGGCAGGCAGGGAAAGGCAGCTTGTGAGATGCCATTTAAATGGGTTTCACACTGTCTCACTCTGTTTTTAGTTTCAGCTGAGCTGGAGTGGTGATGTCACCATAGAATTCTCTCAGCAGCATAAACCACAATGGAATGCTAGCTGCAGGGGGTTAGCAGTAGAACATTGGGGAATTCAAGTCAGTCTTCAGGGAGCAGTCTGTGGGGAGACTCAAAAGAGTGAGGAGTGCTGCAGTGTGCAGCTTCTCAGAGCCTAGCTCTGATATAGAACTACCAGAGAAAGAAGGGGTTGTGTGTTCTCACCCTAGAGAGGAACACAGAAGAGACCAGAAGGAAGTGGTAGAGACTGTTCCTAGAGTTGTTCCAGTGCCCCATCCCCGGAGGGATGCAGGAGCATTCCAGGAATTCAGGGGAAATCCCCTGGTCCAGCCTGGTGAGGGAGAAGCTGCCTCAGATTTGAGTTGCTTGTGAGTACCTGAGACATTTGTGGGAAGAAGCCTGGGGCACCTGCATACCCTGGTGAATTTACTCTGAAATAGAGACAATGTTCAATGAGACAGAGTTTAGAGTAAAAGTGTCTGCCTACTGTGGGTCAAAGGAAGACTTGCCAAGTACAGAACTTTTAGTTTGTGTATGGCTTGGAAGCATCTGCAACAGTGGGGGTCTAGGTTAAAGACATAGCCACTTACAGTACTTTTAAAGTCAGGACACCTCCAGAGATGTAGAATGTTAAATGTGTAAAACATTTCGAGAGAGCATCTACAAATAGTGTTTCGAAGAAAGGTGTTGTATTCAAATTAATGGCCGAGTATAGATTTGGGAGCAACAGGTGGGAGACCCCCCCCATCTGCAATAACCAGGTTTACCTCTCCAGGTTCAGTGTGGGCACCAATGGTTTTCTCTCAGGCACTTGGCCAGTGTCTGAAGAAAGCACCCAGACGTGGGATTGTGGATTTTTCCCTTAGAGCTAGAAAGTGCTCATGGGTGGTTTAGGGAGCCACCATCAACCTCCATGCCATATGGAAAATTTATTTATTTATTTATTGAAAATGTTTCACCAGGAGAGGCACACTGAGCAAAAAAAGATGCCTGCCTCACGTAAGCACTCCAAAGGCTAAGGGTAAACATACAACAATCACTAGGTAGAACTTGGAATCGAGCAATACAAACAATTGTTACATAGTTAAGTGTGGTTAATTACAAACTTGTTACATGAGGAGACAGTACATATGTAACCCCCAAGGGGCACTATCCTAAGGGCTACTACCCCTGCCTGCCCTAAATGTGACAGGCTGGGGAGCCCAGAGCCGTTGTCGGGTGCCTCCACCCAGAGGTCGGGGTTGAAACAGTCGTGGTTGACTTGGTCGCAGCCCTCTGGGTTGCTGCAACCCCCCTTCTCCCCACTAGTGGCCCACGCAGTTCAATTTCAGTGTCTCTACCATATTCACTTACCCCCTGGCTCGACCCAGTCAGCTTACTCCGGGAACCCCCTGGAAAGTAAGGTACAGTTACACCACATTCACTGTGCAGTATTTCACCATTAATACACAAACTAGCCAGTGTACTTTTGCAAAACAAGCAATCTGATTTATTTGAGGGGAGATAACAAGGATCAGGGGGAATCAGGTTGATTGGCTTACTACTACAGTATATATAAACCTACCTATGTCTCTGTGCACAGGCCTAACCTATTAAGCATTGTCTATGGGTACCCAAGCCCTAATTTATTTTATTTATTTATTTATTTATTGAAAATGTTTCACCAGGAAAAGCACGCTGAGCAAAAATTGCTTGTCTCACGGTGCGACCTGGGGGGGTTACAAAGGAGGCAGGTATACATACAATAGTTGAACTCACAGTAGCATAATAAGGAAAATGTACATAGTTGGGAGGGATTACATTTGAACTTATACATAGGCAGTACAATTACAGCACAGACACAAAGTACAGGTATACAATTCATGGATTCACAGCGAGGAAGAACAGTACAGGACATGATCATAAGGCAAGGCATACAATACAAGGGTAAGCTTCAGGCAAAACATGAAATGCATAAGTGCAAGTTACAGAACAGAGGTAGTAATAGCAGGAATTGAATGACTGCAGGGAGGTTGAGCTTCAGAGAGATGCATCACATAGAGAGGAGGATTTGGAGGAATATGGGGGAAGAGATGGAGGGGAGGAAATGTAGGTGAGAAGGGAGAGGTATAGGTGAGGAAGGAGGGAGTGGGGATGGGAGCTTAGGTTGGTGGGATGAGGGAAGGGAGGGAAGAGAGTGAGGGGAGGAAGTAGAGGGAGTATAAGTCTTGTGAGGTAGCATATAAGCTCAGACCAATTAGGGCATGGCCAGGCCAGCTGGTCAGGCACTGGGAGTGGGGGGGCCAACCTGAGGGTGGTCAGGGCAGTCAACTAGGTGCCAGGGAAGTTAGAGAGGGCATAGGAAAGGGAGAGCTTGGATGAAGAATGACGGATCTGGGTGGGTAGGCCATTCCAGAGTTTAGGGAAGAGGTAGGAGAAGGCAGATTGGCCGGTGGTGGTCCTACAGCGTGAGATGAAAAGTAGTCTAGGTCAGTGGATCTGAGGGCGTGTGAGGGGTGGGTGGGGGAGCTAGGGCAGATACAAGATAGGGAGGGAGGGAACCAAGCCAGAAGTTAGAAGTGAATTTAGCGCAATGAATTAGGCGCCGGTTACACAGAGAAGGCAGGGATAGGGAACGATAAAGCATGCAGTGATGTGAACGGGGGGGGCGTCGAGGGCAAAGTGGCAAAAAGCATTGAAGAGGGGGTCTAATTTGGTGAGGGTGGTCTGTGCTGCGGAACTGTAAACTACATCACAGTAGTCGAAGGAGGGTAGAATCGCTTTCTGAACACCTTCTCGGCCTGACAGGAAGAGGGAGACTGGTGCTGTTTCTATAGAGGGCACCAAGTTTAGGGCGAGTTTGGAAATGATGGAGTCAACGCGGGTAGAAAAGGAGAGGTGGCGGTCGAGCCAAAACCCCAAGGTACCTGAAGGAGGGTACTCTTCGAGGACCGTGTTATTCAGAGTGTGGAATCTCGAGGGGAGGTGAGTTTGGAAAGGCTGTCTGGTGCCGAAAATCATAGAGTTGGTTTTCTTAGTGTAACCCCCTAGATGGCGCTATCCCAGGGCTACTACCCCTGCCTGATTTGCCACTAACAGGGTGAGGGGCCTGGATCCAATGGCGGGTGCCTCCACCCAGAGGTCAGGGTTTGCAATAGTTAAACTAACTTGGTCACAGCCCTGTGGGACACTGCAACCCCTTTCTTCCCATTAGTGGCCCACACAATATATCAGAATTACCTTCACAGTATACACTTACCCCAGGTCTGGTTCCGCACTGGGACCTCCTGTGAAATGAGATACAGTGCAACAATCACAGTACAGTACTTTAACATAGACAAATACCTCAGGCAGTATAACTTTGCTGAAACAAGCAGCTCTGATTTATTTAGGGGATATAACAAGGACAGGGAAATCAGGTTAATTAGCTTATCACCTAATAATCTACCTATGGCTCTGTGCACAGGCCTATCCCTATCAGTTACTGTCCCTGGGTACCCAAGCCCTAGTGGCCAGTCCAAACCGTGGCAGCTGGTAGGGCCCTTTCACACAGAGAGAAAGAATTAAACAGTCAGCAGTACAGTAATTCCATTTGGATTTAATGTGGCAATCCAACAGGGAGCAACCTGAATTAGTACTCACGACCTCCAAATAAGATAGGGTCCTTCAATGTCAGCAGGGCTCACTTGAGGCACACAAACCTCTTCACACATCCATATAAAAGAAAGCACTATACCAGGCAGGCTACATCTGTATCCCAATCGCAATTACTGCACAATACCCGAGAACACACAGCAGATTCAGTTCCTGACAGACCGAAAGTGCAATTTTCAGCAATTCCTCCAGTCTTCTACAGGGTGAGCCTGGCCTCCACTCTTCAGAGATCCCTTGATTCTTTTCACAGGACGGATTCAGTCCTAACAAGCTGTTACACAAGCTGCAGACCGAACTCTGGGCCTTACACACGCTTTTTGACTAAAACTGCACACTGAAAACACAGGGCTCCTTCCTTCTTCACTGCCAAAGCTCAACTGAAACTCCAACCGACAAAACCGGCACTTCCTTTGAGTTCCTCCCAGTTCTTGACTGGATTGGCTGTCACCACAATAGACTGCTGCTGTTGGTCCAAAAGGCACTGAAGTCTAAACTACATCTCCCAGAGTCACTGCCCATACAATCCTCTTGTGGCTGGCTCAGATTATGAGTCCAAGTTCTGATTCGTCCAAGGCACCATTTTAGAGCTAGCTTACCCCACACCGATTGGTCCAGTTCAGCAGTTCAAAACTAGAATGGGAACTAGCAGACACAGTTCTGACTGCAAAGAAAGCAGGTTAGACAAACTGTAATTTCATTATTACTCTAAATAATTTCTGGCAAACAGTTACATCTTTCAGATAGGTCCCTTGCACCCTAGTGACTGCAAAATGAAGTGAATTGGCAGCAGCTCGAGGTGGTACTCAGAGAAGCACACAGTCCTCCCTTAAAATAATTAATTATGTCTGCAAGCAGACAGCTCTTAAAGAGACAGTACCAGAGGCTCTAAAAACACTCACTGATAAATGGCTTAAATGCCAAACACCATTCAGGCTTGGAGCATTCAAGCAAGCTCCTGGAAGTCTTTTGGGAACCCCCATTTGCAGGGGGGTTACATTAGCATTTAGGGAGAGTTGGTTGCAGTTGAACCAGAGTTGGATCTTGGTGAAATCAGTTTGAAGTTTGGAAGTGACTTCTTCGGGGGTCCGACCGGAGGAGAAGAGGACTGTGTCGTCTGCATACATATGAATGGCGGAAGAGGAGCAGGAGTTTGGCAAGTCATTTAGGAGGATGGAGAAGAGGATGGGGCCGAGAACTGAGCCTTGCGGAATGCCAGAGGTAATGGGGGATGTGGTCAGCTATTTTAGTGGATTGGGATCTATTTAGAAGGTAGGCACTGAACCAATTTATGGCGGATTCAGTTAAACCAGCTCCAGAAAGGCAGGATAGTAGGAGAGAATGGGATACGGTGTTGAAGGCTTTTGCTAGGTCGATAAAAATAGCAGCGGTGATTAGTCCTTTGTCCATCCCAGTGAGGATGTGGTCAGTGAGTCTGAGTTGGGAGGAGGTGGTGGAGTGGTGCTTTCTGAACCAGGACTGGAAAGGGGTGAAGAAGTTAGTATCTGTGAGGAAGTGGGAGAGTTGGGAAAGCACAAGGTGTTCCTGGAGTTTAGCGAGGGTGAGGAGGAGGGAGATGGGGCGGTAGTTGGATGCAGAGGTAGGGTCACCACCTTTGGGGAGGGGTAGAACAGTGGCATGCTTCCATGCGGAGGGGAGTGACTTGGTACTGAAGGAAAGATTTAGTAGGGCTGCGAGGGGGTAGCGATGGCGGAGCAGATAAGAAGAGGAGCTTGTTGTCAAGACCGTCAGGGGATTTGCCTTTGGAAGGGTTTAGGGCCAGAGGCATCTAAGGTTTCAGAGGGGAAATGGCCTAAAGGAGAAGGGTTCTGCCAGATAGGTAGGGGATAGGAGACTGAGGAGACGGAGTAATTGCAGGGAAGGGCTTCAAGGAGGGCATGGCGCATGTAGTGAAATATGAATTAAACTCGGTGGCGACTTCCAGGTGATCAGAGAGGAGAGAACCCTGGCAAGGAGAAGAGGTGAGGTTAACTGTTTGGGGAAAAAGGGAGCCAATGACTTTCCAGAATTTGGAAGGTCTCACCAAGGTTAGCATTAAGTGTGTTATTAAAATATTCAGACTTAGCTAGCCGGATGGCCTTGGTGCACCTATTATGGAGCATGCGATAGGGAGGTGAAGTCACTGGGGAGGAGTGAGGATTTGTAGTTTTGCCAGGTCTTGTCAACGGCTTGTTGGCAAGCAATCAGCCTGGAAGTGATCCAGAGTAGGGAACCATGGACTCTAGCCCGCGGAGGGGCGTGTTTGTCCCAGACGGAGAGGAAGGTATTCTGAAGTGCATAAGGGCTGAGTCCATATTAGAGCCGGTTTGTGCTTGGGACCCAATTAGGTGGTGAAGATCATCCAGAAGGGGAGAGGTTGAGGGATTGTAGGAACGCTGGAGTATAAATTTGGGAGGGGATTTGACTTTGTGGATTTTGCAGACTAAGTAGATAAGGTGGAGGTTGCTAATGGAATCAGGGAGAAGACCAGAGCAGACGACGCGGTGTGGGTGGGAAGTAAGCACCCAGTCGAGGAGTGAGTGATTACCGGACTTAAGGTTAGAGCGGGTGGGTTCAGTAATTGTTTGATAGAGGTTAAGAGCAGTTAACTCGGCTTGGGTTTTGTTGAAAGTGGGTGCTAGCCAGTTGTGGTTAAAGTCACCCATAGCGTAAAATTCACCCGATTGGGCAAGGGAAGACAGCTGGCCCAGCAGGTCGGTGACTATAGTGGTTGGCGTGCCAGGGCAGCAGTAAATGCCAGCCACAAAGATGGGTAGGGGGGGGGACAGTTTTACCATCAAAATCTCGTAAGTTTTGGGTACGGTTTTTGTAAAGGAAACAGTGAAGTGGAGGGCTGAACTGATGTAGATAGCCACCCCACCACCTCTGGAGGGCCAGTCTTGCCGTATGATATTGTACCCTGGAATAGCGAAATTATTGTCAGGTAGGCTAGGTTTTAGCCAGGTCTCAGAAAGGATGATTATATCAGGGGAGTGGTGAACAGCTAGGACCTGGAGCTGATCGAGCTTAGGGGCTAGGCTACGGATATTTAGATGGAGAAGACGCAGGCCCCGGGGGAGGAAGCTAGGATGGGGGATGGAGTTTGCCCTGACTGAGGGGTTTGGTATGTGGTGGGCAGGGCCAGGGGTACAGACTGGGCTGGGGTTAGGGTGTATATCCCCAGCAGCCAGGAGGAGGAAGTACTATGGTAAGGTGGCAGCGAGTATGTGAAGGCCGGGATTTAGGCTTATGGTGGGTGGGGGCAGTAGCTGAGTGGGCAGGATGGAGGGGGTAGGTGCAGGAGAAGGAGAGAGAGGCAAGGAGGCAACCGAAGGAGTATGATGGGGAGGAGGGGGGAGTGGGGTAATGGGACCAGGAGATAGCTGGGAGGGAAGCAGTGGACTTATAGGGGGCAGGAGAAGGGGGTAGCAGGAATGGCAGTGGAGGGGGTGGTGAAGGGTAGGGATATAGAGGGGGAGGGTGTCGGGAGGGATAGTAAAATGGAGGAGAACAGAAGTAGTACCAGGGTCATAGAAGGTGTCATTATGTCAGATTTGAGGTAGAGGTGACCAGTGATGATACCCTGTTGAAGCCGGGTAGGGAATTACAAGTGAATGAGTTGCCCTTCGGATAGCGTAGATACCACTTTGGAGTAGTGGTACTGTCACGGCCTCTGATGGGCGGGGTGCAGGGTTCGAAACCCTGGTAGGGCAGTAGGTCTCGGACCTAGCTGGGAGCAGGGCACCAGGTACTAGGTGGCGCACCGTGGGCTATGATAGGGCCAGAAAAAGGGGTTGAAATAGCAACTCCTAGTGGTCACTAGGGAAGTAGCAGGCTAGGTGAGGGGCAAGCAGAAATAGGTGGGTGTAGGGTTATCGGAATGATGGGCACAAGGAGGAGGCAGAGGCAGGTGTTTGGGGAGGGAGAGAAGTGGCCAGAGCAGGAAGAGAGATAAGCAGAAGTGAGAGGAAGTACAGGTAGTGGAGGAGAGGACGAGAGGCCCTCTAGTGGCTGAGCAGGTATAACCTGCAAATGGAGAAATGGGGACTTAGTTAAAAGGGGACAGGAAGGATGTCACTAGGATGAGCCTATATAGGAAATGCCGAGCCAGGGTGGGTGGGCGGGGCAGTCGGCAGTGTGTGGCGCGTTGGCGGGCTATCTTATCATAAGGGTGCTGCAATCTGAGGTAGTTTGTGACCTCCTAGCGACCAGCGGTGATCCACGCCCGGGAGGAGCTCGGGGGTTCCACCGGTGGAGCAGCTGAAGGTGGCTAGTTCCTCGATGCAGCTGGTTGGGGCCCTGCCACAAGCGAGCATTTAATCCCTGAGTAGATCAGGGGAGCCAGAAAGCTCAATTAGTGCTGTCAGCAATACAACAAAATGATTTAGTCTTTGATTGTAACCTTTAGCAGGGAGCTACCCTGATTCAGTACTCACAACTCCAGCAGGGGACCGCCTCACCACTGCAGGGCTGAGCCTGAGCCCAAGGCCTCTCACACACATATATATGGAAAACGAGAGGGTACCCATACCAGGCAGCTGCTCCAGGACCCAAACGAACTCACAGCTATACGAGCGTTTCACTGCAGCTTCACTGTCCTGACAGACCTAGCGCGATTTAGCAGATTCTCCAGTCCTCTTCAGGTGAAGCCTGATAGGTAGCTGTGCTTGTACACAGCCTCCTCTGACCGCAAGCCTGCAGATTTTGTCCGTGGAACACTGGCAGTGCAAACGGCCACCTCAGGCCTTTCATGTGCTTCCCATGCGAACACTTAATGCCGCAGGAGCTCAGAGCTCCCTTCTCCTTCACAGTCACAACGCTTCTGCCTCTTCCAGTGTGGTGCTGCTCTCTAACTCGGGCACCACCCGATCCCATTGGCTGGCGTCAGGTGCCAGTCACTTAATTTTGCTCTCAGTGGTGCAAAAAAGCGCCATAGCCCATAATGCCACTTCCCAGCATTACAAGCTGTGTCCCCATTGGTCAGTCGACTCCCTGAGGGGTCCTGCTTTCAGTTGGTCGCCAGTTACTCCTTCTGAAATATCCCCTACTCCTATTGGACCCCTTTAGCACAGTCCGAGTCCAAACTGGAGGGGCGCAGCACAAAGTCCCAGCTGCAATAGAAAAAAAGTTAAACAAACTGCAATTATACCAACACTATACATGTTCTTTAGGGAACAACTACACCTTTCAGATGGGCTCCCTCAGCGCTCCTAGCGACTGTGGAAACGGAGCGATCAAACAGCAGTCCAGGGCGGGATTCGAGCAGGGAAACTCCAGTCCCCCTATTCATACCATACCAGTTGGTCAACTGGGTGGCAAACTGGTTGACGGGCAGAAAACAGAGAGTGGTGGTAAATGGTATACAGTCAGAAGAGATGCAAGTCACAAGTGGGGTACCTCAGGGATCAGTCCTGGGGCCAGTCCTCTTCAACATCTTCATTAGTGAACCTTGCAGATGGACTAGAGGGTAAGGCTTGTCTGTTTGCAGATGACACCAAGATCTGCAACAGAGTAGATGATCCAGATGGGGTGGGCAGAATGAGAAGAGATCTGATAAACTAGCAGAATGGTCAGAAGAGTGGCAACTGGGATTTAATACAAAGAAGTGCAAAATCATGCACATAGGGAAGAGAAACCCTGAAGCCACCTATAGGCTGGGAGGGAGTTGCTAGCAGTCACAAAGGAAGAAAGAGACTTGGGCATCATCATCACTGATGACCTAAAATCATCAAGCAGACCTCTAAAAGCAGTAGGTAAGGCTAGGGGGGTGTTAAGATGTATTAGTAGGGGTATCACAAGTCGTAAGAGGGAGGTGAATAATCCATCTGTACAAGACACTGGTTAGGCCCCCATCTGGAGAACTGCGTAGTATTGGAGGCCACACCTTCACAAGGACATTAACAAATTGAGGCAGTCCAGAGAGGGCAACCAAAATGGTGCAGGGACTGCATCAGAAGACATAGGAGGACAGATTAACGGAGCTCAATATGTATACCCTTGAGCAAAGGAGGAGAGAGGTGATATGATCGAGGCATTCAAACACCTTAAGGGCATAAACAAGGTGAAAGAGTCTAATATGTTTAAATATAAGAAAAATAGCAGGACAAGAGGACACAGCATGAGATTAGAGGAGGCCAATTAAGGGGAATGTGAGGAAATTCTTTTCACAGAAAGGGTGGTGGATGCATGGAATGGCTTACCACAAGAAGTGGTGGCTATGAATACAGTGCAGGGCTTCAAACAGGCATGGGATAGGCATAAGGGAGCAATACAAATGACTATGAATAGATAGGCCACTGACAGAGCAAAGGCCGATGGCACATTTATAA